>CM060900.1:49489594-50877094 GCA_030762935.1 Hymenopus coronatus
GGTTAAATGCCAGCCTTTTGCTTTCAGTGTCGCGGGTTCAAACCCTGCGGAGGGCGAAGGATTCTTTTTCGGGCGTAAAAATCCATAGCGTGGCTTCCTTTGGAAGGGAAGTAGAGCCGTTGGTCCCGTGTGAGAGATTTATGACACGAAAAGGAACCTTCAAGGCTGATAGAAGGGCCTCTGAGCAAGGTGTAGAATATAACTTTTGTCGATGATTAGAGAAGGCAAATACAAACTATTTGTAAAAAAATTTAGTCACCTGATTTTAATTAGGATAAACTTTTGCAGATATAGCTACATTGCATATTTATTATAGATATAGGCAATATTGATAGAAATGTTTAAGAAATGGATGCTATATGTTTCCATGCAATCACCAGAAACGGTGAATATCGCAAGAATTTGGAAAAAAATGACTTAGTTTTTAAAAATGGGTACCATGAATAACGGATATCTTAGAAATGGCCTATGACACAAAAAGGTATTTGAAATAAACTATATTTTTAAAGAGATGTAGGTACATTTTTATGCATTACATTTTCGCCTATCGCTAAGAACTTATTAGTTGTACAATAATATATCAAATTCCCTCCCATTGAAGAGGACTTTACAGGCTATTCCCAGAAAATTCAAAATGTACATTTTATTCGTCGTGTAAATATTTCAATATATAGTGTTTTTATTAAAACTTTTATACTTTTGAAAACATTGAAGGTTTCGAAAAACGTTCCATGTTAAGTATAGTTTGAGGCGAGAGAATTTTGTCAAAGATGTTCGTGTCACAAATTTAGAAAATACTGAATTTAAAAATTTAGTACCTAACCGACTCTGCTTTTCAGTTATGCTATACACATACACCTATTTCAATCTCTTGTAGGGAATATCAACGCAGTTACTTCTAGTGGAATCCCGGTATCGAATCTGTGGTTGTAACACAACAGCTCCACTGCTTATATACATAGTAGCGAAAGTATACATTGACTGGCATTTTAAAAAGATGTACCTCTGGAGGAAGTCCTGCAGAACTTCCAGGTTTTATCCAAGATGTAAAGCCAAAGGAAATGCATATGAAGATCCAAGCTAACATGAAAGTAAAGTACTTTACTTTGTATTTTACACTTTTTTTATTGTTTCATTTATATAGTCCCATTCAACATCTAAGGTCATATCGAGGGCTTTGCATTAGAAGCAATTCGTTGTCTGTAGGTTCCTCTCGTTTAGGTTAAATCGTTTTTTATTTTCCTCACACTCACACATTTACTCTTACATACATACTTCCAGACTCTGGGGAGATAGGGAATCATTCTGGTTAAAGAAAAATTCTCCGCCCCAGCGGGAATGGAACCCGAGACCTCCAAGATGAGGAGTCTGCTCGCTGACCACTGGACTACATAGGCAGTCTATTTTACACTTATGAACCTATTTAAACGCATGCCACATTTTCTTCCCTAATTACACCTACTATACTTGTGCCTGTTATGTGTGTGGCAATGTATTGGCAGTTGTGTGCATTATCCGATTTTAAAAACCAATTTAACTAGCTCTGCATCAGATTTGAATATAGCACAAAGCTCGGTCCAAACAACGAACAACGCGTGCATTATAAGACGGGGGTAAAAGAATGTGAAAAATTGCTGACATTTTTTTATACATGTAGCTGCTCCTTTCACTCCTTTTTTCCCACTCTTTTTCATATCTGAATACGAAAAAAGTAATTGGCAATAATCCTGGAGCTTATGGAAGCAGCCCTCACTACGCGCGAAGTGTCTGAGATTAGCTGTAAATGTTGCAGCTGTAGCTGGAGAAAAAACTCCAGTAGTGATACAAACTTGACGCTTTTTGAGATCATGTGAAATTCCAGTATGGAGCTTACATCATGCTCGTAAGAGTCTTAAATGGCTCTATTCGCTTCTCTTTGGTACACTGGGGAACAAAAACGACTTGGTTTTGTGAGCCACAGAGAGGATTGTATTACCCAAGGTTTAACCTGACAGGCTACTTCTCTGTTTCAAGTCTCTGGAAGAAATGTCAAGGTTTTTAACGTGTGAAGAAAAGTCCCCGGCCAGTTCTCTTGTCAAGGTAATGCGTCTCTAAAGCTTTGCAAAAAATTGCGATAAATTAAAAGTTGTAATAAAGGAAAACAGGCGGCGCAGTGGCCGAGTAGAGAGACCGCTCACCTCCCATCTAGGTGGCCCGAGTTCGATTCCAAGCACCCGCATGTGGGATTTTTGGTCTACGAAACGGCATCTGGACGAGTTTTCTGCGGATCGTCCAGTTTCCCCCGTTACTCGTTCCACGAATTGCTCCATCATCACCTTTCCTCTCATCCATTTCGCTTGAATTTCATGTCGTCCATTTCCTTACGCTCATGCCTGGCTACGAGCCGATCACTCGATCCAGGTTCTTCATTCTGCAGTTTCGTGCCGTTGCTTCCCCGACAGGTTTTGACCCCTAGGGGGTGTCAGTCATAACTACGGGGAGGGTAAGACGACTCCGAAACCATA
Source organism: Hymenopus coronatus (assembly GCA_030762935.1). Taxonomy (NCBI): domain Eukaryota; kingdom Metazoa; phylum Arthropoda; class Insecta; order Mantodea; family Hymenopodidae; genus Hymenopus; species Hymenopus coronatus. The sequence continues at coordinate 49,492,099 of CM060900.1, forward strand.
AGCAAAATCAAATCCAAACTTCTAAAAAGCATCCCATTTTTACCGCTTGGGGCATTTAAACTGCCAGTTAAGGTGACACCGAGGTAATAGAAGTCATTTTCTAAAGTATTAAAGGTTAAGTTTTAATTGTTTGTAAAGACATTTTTGGTAACAAAAGAAAAATTCATACAGTAACAAATGTCTTTTTTCACTCAAAATTGGGTTACTGGTTGTGTTTAATTCACCACTACAAACAATGCAATCGACGCTTCGATACGTAGAGAGTCGATGGCTTGCACGTCACTGTGCGCTGACGCTCCTGTCACTCACGACTCACGAGACTACACACTCATACGGCTTGAATTCTTCCTTTCTTTTTATAACCAGAAATGACGACTGAGAACATTCTGGAAAATTGTAGAATCCGAAGCTACTGGAAGATTCTGGCTTGTGCCAGACGTGTCGCATTTCAAAACTTCCGGTTACCGGCACGCCGCACTTCCTATGTTCACCACATTCCAGTGCCTCCAACTCCAAAGGTGAGCGTGAAAGCGCTCTCACACGGACGCCACCGTCATAATACCTAGTTTTATTCAAGTATGTCTTTTCTTCTGGATACATTAATTGTATTTAATTAGCTAAAACAAAAATCTTGTACAGATATTGAGCTAAGCGCACCATTGTTTAAAATTAAATTCCTTAATATCTTTCTAACATATTGTGTGCTACCAATTTTCTTAAGTGGAAAGTATTGAAAAAGCAAATGCAAAAATAAACAACACACAATTTTATTAACCTTTAAAGCTAATTTATGACTTATATCAAAATTCCAACCACACATTTTAGTACACACTTTTTGCAGTACTTGGGTAAAAAAAATTCAGAGTTGCAGCTGTATTTATTTGTTAGAAGATAAATTTTAAATATGGGAAAATAACAAATTTTAACCTGAAAAAATGCCTTAAGTTTGAGATAGTCATATGACTAGCGCAACACTCTAAAACGATTTCCAAACCACGTGACATACCCACCCTAGGAGAATCAAACATTGAAAATATATCATTTAAGTAGGTATGGTACAATTTTTTACCAAAATCACTTCTCTGTTTCATTTTTGGGGAATCTGTTAAAACTATTCAACAAATGACAAAAATAGCAAATTTTTTTCCTATAAAATAATTGGGATCATTTTACTTCAATAATATGAACTTCTGTTGGTCTATCGCTACTACAGAAAGAGTCACTTGACGAATATGTTGATCTTAACCCTGAAAAAAAAACTCCTATTTATTATAAATGCGATATAATATCCCCTAATTAACACAGTTTATAAGAATAATTGCATTTACTGCATCTGTTTCTCTAAAAGGATGGATATATGCAATGTGCATTTTCAAAGTTCTATTCCAAACATTGTAAATTTTAGTTGAAGAATGGGTCAGAAAATAGAGATACTGTTTCACAAATCTTAAGCTTAATTTTCTTGGTTTATATATTTTTTACATTTTTCTAGTTTCAAGATTTTCCACACCGTGCAATGTTTTACTTGTATGTCTAAATATTTATTCATGTTTTTCAGAATAACCGTGGCATGTAATTTCGTATTTCAATTTGTTTTATTTTGCTACATTCCCTGGTAAAATAAAACACACATTTACTTTTAAAAACTATGAAAAATTATTTATTAAACATAATTCTTTCCTGTCTTAATAGGAATAAGTAATCTAAAATTTCAAGTGGTAAGTGAATTAAAATGTATTAAGAACTCTATGCAGTTTTTTAAAATTGCATAATGTGGGACACTTTCTAAATTTCTTGAACGTGAGATATAAAAAATTAATATTAGAGACAAGTATTAAGGCCAAAATGCGTAAAATTAGTATTTTGGCTTTTATGCTTATATAACATATGTGGTAAAACTAGAGGAAACTTCAATGACTATTTTTAGTTTCCATTTTCCGCAGAGGCCTCTACTGAAGCTAAACATATCTGTAAATTTTTACCGAAAATTGCAAACAATTAAAAGGTACATATATTCACAATAACATAATGTGAATTTCAAACTTTATGAAAACACCTCGTTTTTATCACTTACTACATTCTTTTATACTAACTGTGGATTTAAATGGACAGGAGCATGCTTATAAATGACACGCCTGACTTGAAATCTTGTATTTCCCCATAAATTTTCTCAGCGTTTTTGCGAAATGCTCCACCGTTGGAATTTATTACTAATTTGATCAGTTTTTTGTATTCATTGTTATATCTATTAACTGTCATGATTTCAGCTTTGACCGAAGGACTTGTGATTTATTATTCACTTATGTATTCATTTCCTTTAATCAGGATATTACAGAAAGTAATGTAAACAGAGACAATAACGGCATTCGAACACAAATATACATACTACATAACAAATGTGCGGAAACACACCCAAACAAATTGAAACAAGGCAGCTGTCTTTTGAAATCCAATGTATTTGAGAGGAAAGTTAAACTGCTTAAATGCTATTATATGCTTAAATGCTATTATATACAGTACACACACTATTGAACACATAATACCGAGCTCTTAAAAATAGTGAGTGACCTTTGAATTTGACAAATATTGGTCGTACAGGTAAATTTTTCTTGAAATTCAGTTATTTAACAAATCTTATATTAATCCACTAGGTTGTTTACTAATTTACATATTGATGTTTTACTTCACACTCTAGGAAATGGCCAATAATCCTAATTAAAGAAAAATTCCTACCCTTTTGAGAACCGAACCCGGCAGCTTGCTGACCACTCGACCACGGAGGCCGTTTCACAATTTGTGTTCTGTTTCTCAAAAGTCTGCTAAAGAAACTGGAATGCATAATTTTTAAACAATGCTCCAAATTTTTTTTAAAAAAAAACTTTGAAAACTAACAAAATAAACTAGCATATTTTGCACAATAAATGCGGATTAGTATAAAATACGTTAAAATGTGTCTGTTTAAACTCGATTACAGTAACACCTGAATACTTTATATCAATATATTTTTTGAAAAAAAGTGCTTCGTGTGGAGCACTTTTATTTGAGAAATGAATTTGAATGACAAAGCAAATATTTAAATAACCTTGAAAACTAGAGTTTGAAACATGTAAATTTGCACAAATTAGCTTACACAATGTGGATCGTCTGAATTGGAGGGATGCATTACTTCAATGGTGATTAAGAAACATCACACCTAGTTCCTTCTGTTTAGTTAACATTTAGCCCGGAAATTAAATGTAAAGTATCTGGCGTGTTCCATGCACATGACTTTCTCCACCTGTTTCTCAAAAATCTCTTCTTACAAAAGATTGTTCTTCTATCTAATTAACGCTAATGAAGATAAACATTAGCAGCAGTGGTCTTATTTTTTGTTTCCTTGTAAATAGAAGGGAAATAAATCAATGCATTAGGCTACAATGATAATCAGATTCTTTAAAAAGTTGGTCGATGTATGAAACAATTAAAATTGGGTTATCTTTGCGTGGCCAGGTGTAAAACAAGAGATGCGAAACGAAAGATGACTTCCCGTTTAAGAAAAAAATTAAGTAGTTTAAAACTGAAAGTATTAACGAGGAATATCATGGAAACGGTTAACTCTACAAAAACGCTATATGACATAAATTGTATGATTACTGGTTTTACTGTTCCTTTACACAAACATATAACACCCATGTCCAAGGCGGCACTCGAACCCATGATCCCCTACCCACGAAGCACCAAAGCGAGACGCCTTAGCGAGCGTGACCATGGGGATTTTTTGGTGTGGTATATTCTTTTCCATCTCTTACGGTTTAACAGCTATACAAAGTATATTCAGAATGACGAGGAATTTAGGGACTAATTCGCAAGAAATTCAAGGTATACATTTTATTTGCAATGTAAGCACCTTTAATATACTTATATTTAATCAAGATCATTAGAGCCATTTTTTAGAAAATAAAAAGTTTCGAAAAATGCTCCAAATAAAGGGTTGTTTGGGGTGGGGGGACTTTTGTGAGAATCTTCGTAACCCATCCATGGAAGATACTAAACTTGAATATCAAGTGCGATATTTAACCGCCTTTTTATTCTTGAGCTATTCTCTCCATGGACGCACGTGCACGCACACATATAGACACATACTAATAATATGTTTTAAAAATTATTATTTTTATTCAGAAGTCCTCAAAAGATGTGTTTTCGGTGAAATCTAGGTATGGAATATTTTAGGTAGAATACAATACTTTCCCGTTCTACTAAGTACATTGTATATAGGTGCTGTGGAAAGTAAAATGATTTAGGCAGTGATTTCAGTTTTTCATTTTCACACTCGTCTATTAAACATTAAAATTTTGACTGTGTTATTTTTGGTTGCTAGAAGTCAAACTGGAGCCGAACACTTCAGAAACACTGGATTTACTTATAAAGGTGTTCAATACACGAATCGTTTTAAACTGGTACTCCACTTCTGTTTCACGATGTTCTGGTGATGTAGCTTTGGGAAATAAAACGTTATTTCTGAGCTGTACTGGTCTACATGAGCCAATAGATTATAACAGAATGGCTCAAAAACTCGCAAGACAAACATATTAATTTTCTCCAGAAAAATTATGTACTCCTCTTAGAATGTCATCTTAAAAGGATTTAGAAAGGCAAACTTCCGAAATTCGTAGGAAGTGTGCCTTGCATCGAATAATTAATTTACGGTAGATTGATATTTTAAGTTAATAGAATTATTCCAGTATACTCGTGAACATGGCATAAAGCTAATGTTTGAATTGTCAAATGCAGACCTGGGAAACTTGCTGTCGTCGATCCGCAAACATTGGCAACCTTCCTTACTCACCCCACTCTTCTTATTTAGCTATGTACATGACGAATAACAATAGAAGCGACGTTTAATTAAAGATGGGATACGAGAATGTTGACTATTTTTGCGTTTAAACTGGCAAAAAGGCTGAACTGTTTGTGTTCTAAACAATAATATAATTGATTATCATTATTTAGATAATCTTTCATAAGAACAGTTTGTTTGCAGAACAGAGAAAGTTATTTGAATAGAACACATCAGACTTTTACTTTCTTTAGCCGGTATGTACAATATACATACCGGCTAAGCTTTTTTAGAAGAAGCTCCGTGTGTGTCTGTGTGTGTATTTGTGGACAGCATAGCTTAAAAGTGAAAAGTCGGTCAAATACGAAAATTGGTATTTAAGTTCAGTATCTTTCCAGAATGTGACACAAAGGTTTTCAAGAAAATCCGCCCACCCTTAGCTACCCTTTACATTGGAACATTTTCACATTTTGATTTTCTCAAAAATGGTTAACGATTTTGATTAAAACGTGATATATTAAAGATATTTACATCGCAGATAAAATGTAAAATGGCAGTTTTATGGGAGTAGCCTCTGAAGAGTGCTCTGTTCGGGATGACGATTAAATCATAAGAGATAGACAAGAACTCGCTGGACAAAAAATGTAGACCTCGCTAAAACATATACTTTATGCCGTATACGTTTTTCTTGTAGAGTATACCGTTTTCGATATATTCCTTGTTATTGGTTTAAATTTTAAGCTAACTTTTTTTCAAACGGGACCATGCAAAATGAAACGTACCTCAATTGTTTCACATAGCGATCAGCTTTAAAAATATCTGACCCACCCGTTTAGTCCAATATATTCCCTTCTTTCCTTTCTACTTATAAGGATGCAAATGATAAGACCAATTCTGCTAATGTTTTTCTAGAGTAGCATGACATAGATTACAGAATAGTCTTTTGCAAGAAAAATGTGTTACCTGAACAGCTGGAGAATGTGATGTGAATGAAACATATTGAACTTTTTAAACATCTGACTGTCCTTTAGCCTACTATGTGCTCCTTAACAAAACAAGGAAAGTGCAGACTGCCTCAGAGGTCGAGTGGTCAGCAAGCTGACTTCTCCCCCGGAGGTCCAGAGTTCGATTCGCGGCTGGGGCGGATTATTATTCTTTATCCAGAATTATTCTCTATTCCTCACAGTCTAGAAGTATGTATGTGAGAGTTAATCTGTGTGCCTGTTTGAGGAAAATAAAATGATTTAAACCAAACGTAAAAGAACCTACAGACGAGTTGTTTCAAGTGCAAAGCACCCGATATGACCTTAGATGTTAAAGGGGGCATTATAAATGAAATAATAAAAAAGGAAAGTGCAGGTAAGTGTGTTAGGAAATCTATCTCGATGATCAGGAAGAGTATAGGATAAAATATTTTTATAAGAATGGTTTATAGTAGATAGAGAAGTCATATAAATGTAGCAGATGGAAATTTTTTTAAACAAGTAAAAATTTAAGAAGCTGAATTTTCACCTTGGGGGGGAGGATTATTTATCCACAAACCTCGTGTCACAGATACCATTGCTACATTTCTATATTCGCTGTTTGTGCGCGGCTCATAACACCGAAATAAACTAATTTGGTGATGCTGCATAGATGCTTAACTGCTGGGCTAACACAATTTTCATGTTGCTTCCCCTCTCCGTTACTTATATTTGCAAGCCTCTTTCCTGCTCTTTGGCATTTCGATGCATGCTAACTGGAATAGCATTTATTGCTTAGTAACCAAGTCCGCGTTTTTATATTTGTGGACTTCAAAAGAAGCACCAGGCTTCGTTATAACTCTGAGTTTTTCAGCGTTTGGCTGGCCATGTTAACCTGTAAGTGGTTTTGAATAATGTAAATACGAGGAGCAAGCTCTCTGTTGATATGGCCATGCACTGGCGAGTTTCTCTTCTCGTCTTCAGGCTCTCTGAATGGAACACGTGAAATATTGAAGCAATCCTGCAAAGGTATTGACCAAACGGCCAACCCGGGAGCATTCTTCTTGTACCGCTCACACTGTCTTACAGATAGCAACTAACTGTTCAGTTTAGGCAGGAGCGGCTTGTATCGAAAAGAAGTACACAATTCGCTTCTTTGGATAGGTAGATTCAGACTGAAAAATTCAATGTGATAGCCGGGACTTGAACCACGGATCTCCCGGTTTCTAGCCAATTGCTAACATGGCAATATGCCGGCACAGCCTTAAATTCCGCAGCTGACTTGCATATTTCTGGGAAAACTACAACGGTGCTCATCAGGCTTGTCGAGACAAACACACTCGGATCCACGCGAGCACTACAATTTGCAAATAGCGAAATTGAAAATTGTATCCGTATCTAAAATAGAAGTCAAACAGGAATCCGTCTATAAGCACACAGTTTAAAATATACAGGTATCGTCACTAAGGAAGAAACCAACCCAAGTCGCAATTAGTGACCATGAAAAAGAACATTACCCCATGGAATGTGTAAGTCAGTAGCAAGCGAAGATCTTGTGAATCCTTACTTTATTCTACATATATATAGTCTATTAAATTAGTCGCCCAATCTCAGCCTGATTCTTCCTTTTTCAAGACATTGCTTTACTTTCAATGACTGAAGCATTGATGCAAAAGCATGCTTCTGTTTCTGAAGGTTTACCACAAAATTGTTGCAACTGATCAACTAAAATTTAGAAAGAGTATTTTCCAGCCTACTTTCGTTTGGAAGCATCAACGTTTTGGGCATATTATAATACCGTTTCACCGCCAGGGACAAAATATACGTGACTGGGCGAAGGGACGACGGAGAGCTAGAAGACCGCCAACCAAACATTTAAATGCTAACTATATTTATTATATAAGTGTGGTAGTCTTTTCCTATAAAATACGAACTTCTATATAGGATAACATCTAATATTATGATAATGTAAAATTTTTCCACATGGTGTAGTCTTTAATGCTGGTATAATAGACATTAATGCTGACTCAACTATTCTGCACTACTTCATATAGGATTCTTATTACCAGCACGGGTATCCAACGTCACAGACTCGAATACGGGAAGTCTGCTTTTCAAATTCCGGCAGGGCCGTCCTTCCTGGTAGTTGTTGCCCAGCGTTACCTCAGTTCTCAAAATGGTAAATCCCGGAGAGGAGTCCTAAACTTAAAGCTAAAATGCTCCTTCGCAAGTTTCCTTTCGCAAATAATTCATTCCATGTATCATCAGTGTCACTGCCTGTGAGGCTGTAGCCAGTAGCACGGACGATAAACTATTTTGGTTGATAACAAACTCATTTTTTCTAAACAAAGTTTAACTAGAAAAAGAAAATGGTAGTCGTTAAAACTCAACAGAGCGTGCTACAACCAGTTCTAATCGAGCGAATTGGCGCCAAAATAACGTGTACGACTCACATTGGTGAAGTCGTGGGTTCGATTCCCGTGGCCAGCCTTTCTACCCATGGGGCTTTGGGGGTTTCCCCGGTTCGCCAGGAAGTTTTGATTAGATTCATTACATTTCCCGAATTTCCTGTTCTCATCAACTCCATGACACCTGTTTGTGTTGCTGGACCAAGTGGCGGTAAACGGCGGGTTGCGACTTTGCGTGGCTTACGCTCTATAGATGTTTCTTCCTAGTGTCGTTGCAGAGCCACTCTATGAGGACCCCCCCCCCCTTCATGTGCTTTCGGGGAACCCCGAAAACTTGGTTGTGACATGATCCCAGGCGGTAGAGATGGTGCTCAATCAATGGAACCATTAGGAACCTCCACTTGCACTCGCCGTCATCGGATCAGGTCGTCCTTCCGGTCTCCCACCCTAGGGCCATGTGAGTAGCAAAAGGCCTTACGTCCTACGTGCTGTGTTCTGCCCTAGTGGCCGGAGATGCCGTGCGAGAGTTAAAGCTAATCTTACAACCAAATATAATGGATAAAAGATGAAACATTTTGCAACCAGGTGAAAGTTTTTAAGCTAATATTCCATTAGCTAAAACTTGTTTTAGTAGATTGTTTGGTTAGTTTTAGCGGTAACTCACAATTGGAGAAGTCGACGCTCAGTCATATACTAGCTTCTAAACCTAGGCAACATGAATTACAATAATTGGTGTGGAGTTGGCTGAGCTTAGCAATTGCTGCAATCTTGCTTCCGAATTTGGATTGAATGCGATTCTAGTTGTGCTGTTCTAAAGTGAGTCCTTGTCACCTCTAAGCAAAACCACCATTATCACGTGATCGCCTTGAAGTACACTTGCATGCTCAATGCGAACATTAGTTCATTTTATAGCTTTATTTATGTCGCTTTTGGTTGTTATTGACTTTGAAATGAGTGACGACTTTGAACAGCTGCGACAGAATACTGTGAGATGAATCTTTCGAGCGAGACGGCTTCGCGTTATCGTGTGAGGTTTATATTCGTGAGGTCCCATGTTTGATTCTCTTTGGTCCACTCCTTATGACCTTGAATTTATCCGTGGTTTTTCATGGATGGTAGGCGAAAACTTGCATAGTAAACTCTTAACACTACATCTAGTTTCCTATGACGACACAGTTGCTACGCTACTCTATTTCCAAGAAGCATCTCGTGCATTAACAATACAATTAATTAAATAAAATCAAAATCAGAAAATAAATTAACTAAAATAAACTGCTAACTAAAGTAAACTACTGGTTTTTAAAAATTTGAACCTGCGGTCTACAACTACAGCTGCTGTTATGTAATAACTTCTCAGTACATCCACAATTTATTTCTAATAGAACCCGTTTTATGAAGACTTGGATGATAACAGGAAGGGGTGGAATGGTTATGGCAAGTCATGTGACTGATGTATGTGGTACAGTGCGTGAGTAAAAAACTCGTACACGTCCTAAACGTTTAGCGAGGATGTGCTTGCTGATAAGACAGTTTCCACGTTATACAGTGTGGAACGCTTTTGTTAGCAACTTCCGTTATTTGTGTTAACGACGGCAGCGACAAGTGTATATGCGCGTAGGGGCGTTAATGGTTTCTAATACATAAATCATTCTCTTTCCCCCAACTGCTCGTCCACCGCCTTCCCTTCCTGCTCAGCACCAGGGCTTACCAAATTTATTGCATTACCTCTGCTGCTTAAACAACTCCAGTCTTGAGAAAAATGGAAGGATATGCCTCAGGCTTTCATAAGAGAAGGCCCTTGAATATCCTACGGCCGTTCCGTTCTTACGTGTGCTTCAGAGCACTTCCTTAAACGTTTAAAATACTTTAATCCTATCCTATAGACTTCTTGTATACATTTCATGTATCCTAGGAAACAACAAAAATGAGCATTTCATCGTGCACTTACTTTATTTCATTGTAAATTATTTTATCTCCTTTGGCAGCTCCCCATTCTTTAAATAATGAAAATTCCTTGTCATATAAGTGCTTCGACTTGCCGGGTAAAAAACTTTTTTAGTATAATCTAAAACTTCTCGGGAATGTCCATTTCCATTCATTTATATATTTATTTAGTGAAGTTTAAACAATCAGAATTGAAACTTTTATTAATATTAATAAATATAAGGATATTTCAGTTAATATTACGATAGGTAAAATGTTGTATATTACACGTGGCATATTAGACTATTTGCTCGGGCTTACGCGTTCGTGTACTAAACATCCCACTCAGAAATAAAAATATATTTAAGCCACTTATAATATCAATAACTAGTGCACAAGTTTTACTTTCTGTTCATATTTAAGCTATTGTTAACTGCTGCAGCGGTAGATTGCATTTGGCATATTGATGGGTATTACTAATATTAGTATTTTAAACTCTATGGTAGTATATAGTTGGGCATTTTAACTTTCCCTGGCACGTATGTACAATGTATATATGTGGTATAGAGAATGTTATGGTATTCAATCAAAAAACTCGATACAGATATTTCACCGGAAATATATATTTTGAAACTCGCCTAATAAAAAATTAGAAAAAGGTACGTGTGTCTGTGTGTATATCTGTATAACTCAAAAACGAAAAGTTCTTTGAATACCAAACTTTGTATTTAAGTTCAGCATCTGCCAAGGATGCGACATTAAGATTTTCAGGAAAACCCCACCAACCCCAACTACCCTTTACATGGAATACTTTTTTAAATTTTTGATTTTCTCAAAAATGGCTGTGTTGATTAAAATACAACATGTTTAATATATTTTGAGGACAAACGACTTCTGCATTCTGAATGACTTTTGCATAAACTTTAATATAAACAAACAAAAGCTTGAAGCAAGCAAATGTAGGTATTACACACTATTTGTCATATAATTTTTTTTTCTAGAGTTGGTCACTTGCGAGATAACCTTCTTATTGATTTGAATTTTAAAATACGCATACTTTTTTTTTTGGCTGCTAGCCATTCAAAGAATAAAATTTTAATGAAGGTCGAATAGCGACAACTTTTAAAACATTTGACTGTCGTTTTAGCCTAGTGTATTCGCTTAGTTCCTTTCTACTTATTAGGAACTAAGTAACAAGACCATTCTCTAAGTGTTTACTTTGCGCTAGCATGAAGTAGAAAGAAGAATAAACTTTAGTAATGCCATAGCCGGAGGTTCAATTGCCATTGTGGATCAGTTGTTAGAGCAACCGGCTAGAGACCGGGAGATCCTTGGATCACATTCCAGCTATGGCATAGAATTTTTCAGCCTGACTCTCACAGCTCTTTTCCTACACACGGCATGTGTGAAAAAAAACAATTAAATTAAATTAAAATTAATATTTATTCAGAAACTTTAAAATAATGTGTTTATTAAAATTCTGTAGATTGTGTTGCGGAATTTACTGATAGAACTTACCTCATTTCTTTTCGACATGTGCACGACATATTCCGTATATAATAAGTGTTTCGTATGTAATGAAGCGTAATTTTATTACTTTCTCTATACGTACTGTGTTTAGAGACGATATATTCTACCCCAACATTCGACACAGATATTTCACCGTAAATAAGTTTGGAGGTCCCCGAGTCCAAAGTAGCTTCTTTAGAAAAAGGCCCACGCGCGCGCGTTTGTATGTATGCGTGTGGACAGCATAGTTCTAAATACCGTTAAATACTAAACTTCGCAGTTAAGTTTAGTACGTTCCAAGGATGTGACACAAATTTTTTCAAGAAAATCCCCCACTCCATCCTGCCCTTTACATAAAACCATTTTTGAAAACGTTGTTTTTCTGAAAAAAAAAATGGTTGTAACGATATTTGCATCAGAAATAAAATGTGTAGTTTGCAGTTTCTGGAATAGCCTCTGAAAGTATTCTAGAATACTTTTGCATAACTGGTAAACCGTAGGAGATAGACAAAAACTTACTACACAAAAAATATAGGTCTCGTTAAAACACAAAATTTATGCCATATACTATTGCCCAACATATTTCTTGTTATTGGTTTCAATTTTAAACGACGTAACTTGTCTCAAACGTTAAGTCAACTTCCGTTTCACCCCTCTCTTGTTTGATTACTATCTGTAAAAAGTGAACAGAGCTACAATTGTACACATGGTGACTGGCTTTTAAAATAATTTGACTAATGCTCTAGCCTAGTGTTATCTCCTTATTTTCCTTCTGCTTACAAGGACCCAAGAAATACAAGAATTTCCGCTAATGTTTATCTCGATTATCGTAATACAGATGAAGGAATATTTTGTAAGAATAGAGTGCAGAAGAGGTATAGATGGTGCTGTTATCGCATAAGATTTTTACTTTTTCTAGCCCAAATGTACCATGTGCATAGCGGATAGAGAAACTCAAAATTTCAATTCCAAGATTTCACCTGAAATATACGCTTTGAGGTCCCCTGAGTCTGAAAAAGTGTTTTTATAAAAGGGTTCGTGTGTGTCTGGACAGAATAGCTAAAAAATAATGATACCGTAAATACAAAAATTGATATTTATATTTAGTATCTTCAAAGAATGTGACACGAAAATTATCAAGAAAATCCCCAACCATTGTCTACCGTTTACTTGGAAAATTTTTCGATAGTTTTGATTTGCTCAGAAAATAGCTGTAATGATTTTGATTAAAATGTGTTTAGGATATTCACATCTCAAATAAAATGCATATTTTCAATTTTCCTGGAGTAGCCCCTGAAGAGCTCTTTATTCTGGTTGAGTATTGCAGAACTTTGTATAACGGTTGAACCGTAATACCAAAAACTTACTAGACAAAAACGTAGATCTCGTTAAAACACCTAATTTACGTCATATATATTTTCCTTGTAGAGCTGACCGTTTTCGAGAAGTTTATTGTTATTGTTTCAATGTTAAACTAATTAACTTTACTCAAAAGGGACCACGCAAAGCGAACCGAACCTCACTTTTTTCACATAGCAGCCAACTTGTAAAAGATTTGACTATCGCATTGGTCTAATGTATTCCCGTATTTCCATTGTACTTACAAGACCAGTTCTGCCAATGTTCTGCTAATGCTAGATTAGTTGTAAATAAATGAATAATCTTTTGTAAGAACAACGTGTTTGTAGAATAACTAGATACAGTTATGTCAATGGAACACATCACATTTTTTGTATATGAATACAATTTCAAGTGTAGCTTCAGTATGACAGAGGTGTGTGGTATTCGTTTCGTAATCGGCTTACTCTTTCCGTATTTGTAGGACTGATACCTCCCTAGGACTTACAAGCCAATGTCTAGGGGTCAGAAGCCTATAGGAGAGCCTACGGCACGTAACTACAGAATGGAGAACCTGTTATTAGGGGTCGGCTCATTGATGGTATGAAATGTAAGCGAAATTTAGGATTAGAAATGTAATGCTGGAGAAGTTGATGGGATTAGTGGCGGGGGAAACCGGAGACCCGGAGAAATCCCGCCCAGACGTCGATTCGTCCCCCACAAATCCCACATGCGGGCGCTTCGGATCGAATTCTAGATGGCAGGCCAGCAGTCTAGCCATCAACCACGGCGACGCCTAAAGAAATTCCTTTCCTTTCGTTATCGGCTTACCCTCCCCCTAATTGTAGGACTGACACTCCCTAGGACTTACAAGCCTAGGAGTCAGAAGCCTGTCGGGGAGCATACGGCACGAAACCACAGAATGGAGATCCTGTTAGGAGGGGTCGGCCCGTTTCTAGGTATGAACATGAAGTGAATGATTTGAAACGGAAACGAAATTGAGGTTTGGAAATTGGTGGCGGGGAAAACCGGAGGATCCGGAGCAAACTCGCCCAGACGTCGCTTCGTCCACCACAAATCCCACTTGCGGGCGCTTGGGATCGAACCCAGCATTCGTTACGTTTCGTAATCAGCTTACCCTCCCTGTATTTGCAGGACTGACACCCCCTTAGGACTTGCAAGCCAATGCCTAGGGGTCAGAAGCCTATCGGAAAGCCAACGCCACGAAACCACAGATTGAAGAACCTAATACGAGGGGTCGGCCGGTAACCAGGTATAAACATGAAGTGGGTAATATGAACTGTTAGCGAAGGATTGGAAAAGATATAATGCAGAACCTTGTGGAATGAGTGGAGAGGGAAACCGGAGGATCCGGAGAAAACACACCCAGACGCCGCTTCTTCGACCACTAATCCCACATGCGGGCGCTTGGGATCGAACCCGGGCCGCATAGATGGGAGGCGAGTGGTCTAACCCCTCACCCTCGGCGCCACCTAGAAGTAATCATTGTATACCTAAATTAAAAAGAAGGGTTATTATAAAACTGTGTACATATAGATCTAGAAGTGAATCTTGAAGCAGATCACAGCAGACCTGCACGACCTTAGTAACGAACATCCGCTCTAAATTATGCACGTTTTCCCCAGCACTGCAGGTGGAGAAATTTATCGATCTTTGCCGGATAATTTCATTATCTCTATGACCAGTGTTTATTGCCTTTGCACAGTATATTGCGGTATGTTATACCAATTTGTTTAACTGCTCTCCCCCGTTATACTCTGTAGAGCAATATACACAGTTGCATGGAGTCTATTATTTGCTGGAATGATTATGTTGACTAAACGCAGAAAGAGCGCTGGCTAAACTTCACTTGCTGCCATGAAAAATTTCGTGCTCTAAAACGAAACCATATTACAATACAGCGTATAGAGTCGCATTCGGCAGTTCCCCCATTCGATTCCCGTCGATCGCCCACTCTGACCTTGGGATTTTTAGTTTTTTTTCTGGATTGTCAGATAAATTCTGAGTGGTTCCTCTGCCTCCTAATATCCTTTCCGTTTGATTAATAATTTCATTCGTTTTTTCCAGTTTCAGAGTTGGAAGTATCGGAAATGGTGTTTCGGTGCGACGTGGTATGAAGAAACATGTTTTGAGCAACTCTTTCGGTTCCTCAGCTTAGTTGTTTTTCGAGGTAAAAGCACCCAACCTTAAGGCCGTTGGACCCTCTATGATGCGAGATTCATGGCCATCTGTCGAGGCGTCTCAATCCGAAAACTTCAGGCACCAAGTAATTGCTACGCCGTCACTATTGGTTCCGGCCACCCTGTGTCTCCTCTCATCTCTACCCTCCCAGAGGCTCCCTCTCAAGTGGCAAAGATACAATGACCGCCGTTTCTTAGAGATCCCCATTCCAAACCATGCTAATTTATATCCTCCTCCGACACTTTTGCACAATGTCATAGAATCTGTGTTGTATGTGGAAAACCGATTAACTACAGGTCGTGGACGTTGTATACGTGCTTGTTTCCATGATGACAAGATTAGCAGAATACACGAAGAGGTGTGGTCGCCACAATAACGGAAAGGAGGGAGGTAGTGAGAGAATTGGTAGGAAAAATAATATACTCATTGCATAACAGTATAAAGAACATGTTATTGAACCTTTGGAATAATGAAATGTAACGTAAATGTCAATTTATATGAGTAAAGTATAAACACAGGGTATTTTGACACCGACTCTAAAGCTAAGCTATCACTCGAGAGACACTGACTGTTTTACACAGCATAGCAGCTCCTCAATACCAACTCGTCCCCACCTACTGCGTCGCGCAACCGAATGCTTGCTGACGTGTTTCAGCTTTTAATTTTGTTTAATCACTTTCTGAATGAACTTGCTTCTATCGTGTTGACGGCAATGAACAGTGCTGGCAATCCAAAGCAACTCTTGTTTCATTATCTCATGAGAGGGTGGATATTGTTGATACTCTCGTCTCCAAAATCTCTCAACTGTTTGGCCGCCATTCTAATTAGACACCATATTGTATTTTTCACATTATGAAGAGATCTTTTGTGGATGTTTGGAGCATTGTTGCGAAGACTATTCTATCTCCGGTGTTCTGAAGTTGCCATTCTTGGGAAAGTAGATCCAGATGCCCTTGCTGATCGATGTTGGAGCATTATTTCAAAAGTAATTTATTGAATGAATTGCAAAATTAGAAGTTTTCCTTGCTACCCACGCGTCGCTTCTTTAAACTATAGAGTAAATAATGCCAAGTCCATTATTACCTAAACAAACAGTTGAGGCCATTAAGCCACAGAATTAAAAACGGTAGATTTGCGGTTCACATCGCGCCAGGACCAACCTGCCTGATTGAGTTTCCTTCGGCCCTCATAAATGACTAACTGTTGGTCTAATTTTTCCTTCTAAAATTTTATTTCCTAAATATCATATCATTTTATGTATCATGAGTGGCAAGCAGAGCTAAAGACTGAATTTTACTGCACATTTACCTGTAGATGAAAACAGCACTTGCTCTCCTAACCGGTTTTGCACAGATAAAATAGAATAAAATAAATTAAGTCGTCATTACTAGGTTTGATTGGAATCTGCGACTAAGATATTGGGTTTAGTTTCACAAAATCTAATCTCTCTTCCAAACTTTAAGGTAGTTAGTCAAACTTGAATGGAAATGAAAGCCGCATGTGTCTAAACCCTCGGTTCGTTGAAAAAATGTTCAAGGTTCCCTGTTGTTAAAAATATATTAATCTCATTATGGTGCTAGAACCAAGTATTTCTTCAGCACAGTGCAACATTTTTTCCCTTTCTTTAACTTTTTTCTGGACATGATCAAGTTGCATATTCTAGCATTTGTCTTTTAGAGCATCCTCATTAATATTTGTTACTTTTCGGACGTGTCTCTAACCGTATAATTCGTCGTCATAACTAGGGGGTGGATGTAGATAAAAGGTCATAATTTTTCTTTTCAGCCAAATACAACGCCCAATGGTATAAATGTACATTATAAGTTCCAACAAAGCACAATAATGGATTTTTACGTTGCAGTTTTTAGATTTAACCCCAATTTGGCTTGAAAAGTCATTATTTCACGTTGCCTGTTAGTTTTGTTACTTTTGTATTTTTGAGATTATTTTAAAATTTAAGCTACTAAAGCATAGTACATTTTTCATAGCCGAATAAAACGATCAGTAGTACTGGTAGATTTATAAAATGTCTTAAGTCACATTCCTAGGAAGTATAACCAATATTTTAATTTTATTCTTCAATACGATGATTACAAGCTGAATTTTGCGGATGGCGGGCACGGATGCTAACTCGCTGACCTATCTACACATAGTGTGAAACTTCTACAAAATGCTAGTGACAAATGGACATAGTCATCAGTCACGCACTGTCAGCTGTGCTTGATGTGAAGAATTTCAGCTTCAGTATAGAAACACCTTTCTAATACACTATTCAGGCAGCTAAATGCCGAAAGTGAACCCAGCAAAAAAATGTTTTTATAAATAGACAAATCTCTGTGCTATAAACTGAAATTGGTCCTAGAAATAAACAAAAGCTTCAATACTATGACCAAAATGCCACTACTCTATTGCACTACAAATATACCTTATTCAATAATTTAGGTATTAGCAAATTAATCCAATTTTACTGGTTATACGTTTTGCAGATAGTGGACTCAAAACTTGAAATAATGCATGGACAATTTTCAACCTCAAACGTAATAATTATAAATGTCACCACAGCATTAATTTACTTGCACATTTTACTTTGCTATATTACGTTGTGGTATCATGTTTCGATTCTGATTTTTTTATTTTGAAACATTTTCTGTGATGTAAATGTTTTATAAAACATAATTTAAAAATCATTTAAAAAATAAAATTACAGTACCAAAATAAAACACATTTTTTCATGTTATATTTTAATGTCATTCGCTCATCTTATGTTATTTTTAAGTCATCGATAGCCACCACCAGATCATGACAATCGAGGATCACGACAGCCTTCAGCCTCCAAAACACGTATCTACCTTTTTCACAATTGATCTTCCTTAGGGAGTGTATTTTATAATCGTATTTTTTGAAGCTACCCAGCATCTAGAACGGGTAACCATTAGGACCTTCATCACACGACAGAATTTGTGAATTGTTTCCCTTCTGACTTTATGTAGTGAAGCTCGTTTAGTGTTCCAAAAATTACTGTAATCTAAAGTTTTTCTATTTACTCCCTTACTTCTATTGGATAGATAATTAAAATTAATAACTTATTCATTAGATTTTTCATTCAATGTAATCTTTAGCCCCATTGGCTCTTTCCTATTACATTTCTTAATAAAATTTGTCTTTCCTAATCACATCTCATTGCGCTGTAATTTGAAACTTCATACCACGTAGTTTAATCTAGTAAGTAAACGTACTACTCATCCAAACAATCCTTTGTTTGTTCATTTTGGTCTTTGGTTCATTTCCTGCAAATAATGCAAAAGGTTCTCTATCTGACAGTTAACCTATAAGCCATGAAAACATAGAGGAATGGTATTCCTTTTACTTATAATAAGATTTGCTTATATGTGGAACATTTTATCTTTGGCCACGTTTTTTTTCTACTTCATTACTTGTGGACATCTTATAGCGGACATTGTGGATCGTCAATATGGGGCATCTAGTAACATAGTTATTGTTACAGTTCTGTTACATGTTAATGGTCATGGATAAGTATTATTAAAATGTGTACTCGCTGGCGTAATATTAAATCTAATCGAGAAATCCAGTTCTTTGAATATTTGTACAATTTATTAGCATGTTAGTTGTTTTTTCCTGCACAAGCCGTTTGTAGGACTGCAGTTGGATAGGTAGCGTCAAACTGTAAAGTCCAATGCCGTAGTCGGGGCTCCACTTTTACTCTATATTTCTTTTTTATTTTATGAATATAAACAATGTTATAAACCTAGAAAATACATCTTAACAGTTGGTGTCTATTTTCCGCGTATTTGTTAAGCGTTAGAAGTTTTCCTTGTTAGTTGCTTTGAGTTGCTATTTTTATTCGTTATTCCACCATATTTTGTCATGATTATTATTTTTGCATAATAGCCCTTAGCTTAGTTCATGTTTTTGTATCTCTGTACCAGTTTTCTCTTGTTCTTTCCAATAGTTTCCCTAATATTTTTGTATTTCCTTCCTTCTTGGATTATCGTGATGTTTAAAACTCCTGCAATAGCAAGTTTCCTTTCCTTTACTGCTCCCTTCACTATCTATTTTCTGGGCACTCTGCTGGTTAATGCTATATACATAGTGGCTCATATAATATAGTACAGGTAAGTATCTCTTAAACGAACGTAAAAAACCAAATGTCAAGAATTCCAAATCTTAAAGAAGCAAGGACCTTCTAAATTGTGATATGGAAAATATTTTCATGGGACCCCTTATGGGACTCACGGGGCCAAACTCAAGAGTTTTAAACGAAACCATGGTAACTTGTATATTGTTTCCCCACGATAAACTAAGAAACTTTTATTAAAATACTTTTTTCTGTAAAATTATTTGTTGAAATTCTATGAAAAATAATTCTTTGATAATATCTCTTTTATGAATTGGGGAGGAAAATAAAGTAGGTATCAAATGAAAGAACTTGGGTATTTTCGTTTCAAAGCTTCCTTAAATACAACAACCTACATAGTCAGATTGATTATTTACTGTGACTGTTCAAATTAAGAAAAATGGAAGATTTTGATGCAGAGGTAGATATGATTTTATTACTCAGTGAAAGCACGGGAAATTATCCAACTGCATCGGCAGTGTTCAGTGAGAGATACGGGATGCAAATGTCACATATAAAATTCAAACGATTGTAAACATGACTACGTAAGTATGGAAGTGTAGAGAACAATAATCGCTTGAAGGTGAAATCAAAAGTGAATACTGAAAATAGTAGAAGTCCACTGAAAAGTGAACATGAGTTGCCCCAAGGCAACTGGATCAGCCGTACTTCTGTGCAGCGGATACTGAGGCAGCCAAAATACGAGTATCGTCGTTATCGTATGTGTTTGCACCAAGAGATCATATAAAGATATTTTCAGCATCGAGTTGTTTCTTGCGAGTGGTTATCGAATGTCATTGTAGAGAATGATTCATTCTTGACAATTATTTTATTTTCCGATGAAGCAGAATTCTCAAATTTTGGGTAAATTAGTAGACATAATATGCATTATTGGGCATCTGAAAATCCCAAATGGATGAGAACTGTGCCTTTTCAGCTTCGTTGGTCACTAAATATTTGGTGTGGAAATCTTGATAGCCTTGTCATCTGCCCTTACATCTTTGAAGGCACAATTATTAGTGAAGGATATTGCCATTTTATCAACCATGAATTAACTCCCTTATTGAAAATCGCGTCCTTCAGTGTGAGAAGAAAAATTTGGTATCAGCAGGATGGTGAACCACCACACTTTGCAATTTACACACAACTTCTAAATGAGAAGTTTGGCGGTAGGTCCAGCAAGTCCAATCTATCTAGCATCTGTGCTACTCGTTCACCCGACTGAGCACCTTTAGACTTCTTTTTAATGGGAATACATCAAACTGAAGGTCATGTTTAAAGCCCCTACTACAAAAGAGGTTATGAAATTTTGAATACGTAAAGCTTTTCAAACTATTAGCCCCTAAATGTTAAACAGTTGAAGAAAACACTTTCAAAAGAGTTGTCAAATGTTTATATATTAATAAAGGCAGCTTTAGGCATTTAATAATGTATTTTAATGTAATCATCTGAGTAACTTGACCTATTTGTTTAGTACTATTTTCTACTAATTTATAGGTACTTCAAAGGAAACATTCTATAACAGCTCAAGACTTCATTTCAGAAAACAATTTAGAATAAAATGTACTTAATTTATTGTGGGGAACCAGAATATATAAGAGGATCAGCGTGGTTTTGTTCAAAACTCTGAGATTGAGTCAGTATTACTAATGTATTGTATGCTTCCTTATCACTTTATTTCTTTAGTCTTATCAACACCAGATTCAGCTCTTTTAAAAATGTATTTTGTTAGCCGACAAGGGCAACGGGCTATATAATGTGTTAATTTAATTCGGTATACCTACATTAAATGGAAGTAAATGGCAGAAGCAGGTCTGCTAAATTGGATGCCTGACGTAGCCACTTAAAAAAAATCTTTGTAAGGCTGCAGGATTTTCACTGTAAATACATTTTTGAGCTTTATTAATGTGCTTGAGCAAAAAATAAATATCATTAATATAAACTGAGATACGCATAAATATTCCAAACGTAAGCAAACAAATACTATTAGTAAATACACTGAGATATGCATAAATATTCCAAATGTAAACAGGGTGAAAAGGATAACATCTTCAACCAAGCAACAAAGTTTAATTTTCGTTGCCGATCAAAGTAACCTACATCTCGAACGAAAAATTGTGAATCATACTCAGCTCGCCTTGACGCTCATTTTGAAGGAATTTGTTTTCTCCAAATTTTAGCATGCTTTATAATCGTGGTCTGTCTATTTATATAAATGATTATATCTCGGTTTCTGAAGGAGACCAGTTTCAAACCAAATCTGCACGAGCTAAGTACTACAAGGATTCCCGTGGATATAATTATTTCAGTGTGTATAAATATTCAGCCTAAAATTCTCATAGTTTCTGTGTAATAAACCAGGATTGGAAAAATAACAAGCATGACGAAGGGTTCCATTCACATGACTTCCTCTACCTATTCTGCAACAAACTATTCTCACAAAATCTTATTCTTCTATCTAATTCATGGCATCGAGATATACATTAGAACAATAGGCTTTATTACATATTGTCTTGTAGGTATGAGGTAAATGAGGGAATACATTAAAAGCGATAGTAAAATTTTTAAGAGGGTTTCAATGCGCTGAGATTCAGTTGAAATGACCAGGTTGAAAAAGAAGAAAAAGGAATGTCGATTACTCTTTTGTGGAGAGTATAAGTATGAGGAAAAACATCATCATCAAGAATGCCTCGGAAATGGATAGCTCCACAAAAATGTATTTGACAACAATTCTGTGTTTCAAAGAGATTTACGCCATGTGGCAGGATTTTCTTTACTTACGGTGTATCAGTTATGCACAAGTCCGTCCGGATTAACAGGACTTTAGAGTATTTCCAGTAAATTCAAAATATTCCATTAATTTGAGTCTTTATTTATGGATGGTCTTTTCACTGCAGTGGTTCTCAGCATCCTATTCTATATTGGACGTGAAAGACAGCTGCATTTTGTTCAGAGGCTACTTTATTAGGCTTGTAGTTCTTTTACGTGTCGTAAATCCAGGACATGGGACCACCGGCTTTATTTCCTTTCCGAAGGAAGCCACACATATGATTTTTGCACCCGAAAATATTTCATGTAAAGTGTAGTTTTAAGTGGTGAAATATTCCGGAAAAACTTCATGTTGCATTCTTCAAATTGGTATTTAATAGACTTTTTGTTTTCGAGTTATGCATACCCACAGACATGCTGGCCTTTTGCTAAAGTGTTTTTTGGATTCGGGTGCACTCAGAACACGTATTTCCAATGACATCTCGGTATCAAAATTTGGATGGAATGCAGAACCTTCACTACCTATCGTGTACGCGTAGAGAAATAAACAAATGCAGAGATGTATTGATACTTCTAGAAGAATCTCTATGATTTAGAGACAATACAAGCTAGTATCAGCAACACATGTAAATTGGGGGGACACAAGTAGGAACAAAGTAAAGCAGCAGATCTAAATATAGCTGCAGCGTAAAGCAACAATGGTTTTCACCCGCCCCCATTAACCTATGATCTCGAAAAGCTAAATTAGCTTGTCCACTGGTAATGTGCTCTGATTACCCGCGGCTGTTTTCCGACAACCATATGGCACAAGTAATAAATACCATGTTGCACACGAAAAACATTTTGTTTGATCAGCTGACGCGAGTAATGAGACTCTAATGGACATTTCCAGCTTTTAAGAGATAGCATAGCTTTCGTGTTGTAACTGGATAGTTAGCTCAACAATTTGGAGCTACGCACTATGCGTTATTAGCCTTCTGCTAAAATTTCAACTTGTTGGATGTATAAAACATGGAACCTAATTACATTTGTGGTGGTAGAAGAGTAACTTGATCTTTTACAAATATATAATACTGTTCTGCTGCTGTTTCTCAACACTCATCACATGGTCTTTTGGGGTTATCTGTTTCCAAGACACCACATCTGAACCAACTGTCTCCAAAAGTATTGTGGTGACGAGGATGGCGGCGAAATGAGTCTGGTTATGTTGAAGCATGAGAATTGCAGAGAAAAAGCGTACTATTACTTGCCCTTAACTGCCTAATCGCAAGCTGTACAACTTGCATGCAAAATAGCTCAGTGATTCCTCGCGAAAATATGCTACTTATTTTTACGTTTTCTACCAAGCACTATATACGTAAACACATGTTTTGAGGTCTCCTGAATACAAAAGAAAGCACTTTTACAAAAAAGTGCATGTTGATAGCATAACTCTAAAACGAAAAGGCCGTTAAATGCCAAATTTGGTATTAAAGCTTAGCATCTCCTAACAATGCGAACACGGAGACTTTCAGGAGAATCCTCGACCGCAACTACCCTTTAATAGAAGATTTTTTTGAAATTTTTGATTTTCTCAAAATTGGCACAAACGAGTTTGATTAAAATGCCATATATTAAAGATATATACATGGAAAATTATTCGTAGTCGGCTTCCCCTCCCCATATGTAGGACTGGTAACCTCTGAAGACTCCCAAGAGTGCCTAGGGATCAGAAGTCTATCGGGGAGACCACGACACGAACCATAACATGAATTATCTAGAACGAGTGGTCGGCCCATAACCAGGCATGAGCGTGAGGAAGTGGAAGATATGAAATGAAATCCAAATAGATGATAAGAAAGGTGATGATGGACCAATTGGTGGAATAAGTGGCGGGGGAAACCGGAGGACTCGGAGAAAAGTCGCCCAGACGCAGTTTCGTCCACCGTAAATCCCGCATGTGGGCGTTTAGAATTGAACCCGGGCCACCTAGATGGAGACAAGCGGTCTAAGCACTCAGCCAAGGCGCCACCCTTAAATATATATAATTTTTTTATTGGATGTAGATGCATTCCGTCTTGAGTACACTGATTTATTTATATCCAATAAATATGTTTATTTAGGAGGAACTGGTTTATTTATTATACCATTATTTGTAAAGCTTTATCAGCAATTCTTATCTTATAAAATACCCAACCCTGTTATTAACGTCAAAATTAGAACCGCAATAGAAATCAGAGATTGCTTTCCTCCTAAAATTTAATTTTGCTGTGTTCAATAATTTCTGAAAAAACGAGTAATTGACACCAACAAAATAAAAATCATACAGAGAAAAAACTCTTCAAGCAAAAATGGAGTAACTAAACTGGCATATATTTGCAAGGACAGAAACCACAAAGCTTGAGGAATCAGATACTGTAAACCTTAAGAGTAATAGTAACATTTAGTGGTGCTGTATAATTCACAGTAAATAATGACAGATTTAATATCATTTTTAAAAATGTGTTTGAAATATAGATATGCCTACAATGATCAATATGAATCAAATTGCGCTGTAAGCTCCGATTATTATGACTGCAAAAAAAAAAAAGAATATAATGTTTAGCAACTTTGGTAAATTAATCAGCTCTTATTGCATATATTATTATTATTATTATTATTATTATTATTATTGTTGTTGTTAGTGTTATTATTTGTTGTTGTTGTATAGATTGCTTCATTTTTGTAGTTTTTTATCTTTCATCTTTTATAATCTTTGTTACAAATTAATCGAATAGCTTAATTTTATACAGCTATTATAACGTATGGTAAAATAGTTTTTGTAACACTCACTTATAATTTTGTTTTTTAAAACTCCCTAAATGTATATTTTATCCTGCGTCACTAGGTAAACCCATTTGAGTCACATTAATAAATAAACAAATAAAATAGATAATTGGTTTAAAGGGGATGTGCTAACTTTGCCGCACTAACAAGTCAATTATAGTGATGGCATTGGTTTTGCGTCTCTTCTATTTCTATTGACCGCTATGGCATCGCCTTGGGTCTCCTCAACAATTAAAACATCTACGGAGGAGTTTAAAACAACACAGATTGCTACAATTCACGAAAGCTGTGTCCAATGAAGAAGATAAGTTAATTGAACAAAAGAGGAGTGTTGTCTTTAATACACATCCATAATGGTTTATGTGTGAAAGTGTCATGAAAGTTAATTTTTTTTAGCTAAATATTAAACAACTGCTAATTCCTCTGAATAAACGAGCATCAAAACTGTGGAAAATGGACTTAAATGGTATTACTGAGACGGCATAGCGGTAACGTATTCGGCTCGTATTCAGGAAGTCGTTGGTTCCATTACAGTGACTGACCTTCATGACCTATGAGTTTTTCAAGGGTTTCTCCGTTTCGCCAGGCAAATGTCCCAAATTTTCACTCCAATAACTTCCTTGTATGCTTCAGAGTTTACGAACCAGGAGACATTGTTCAGCATTTTGCGACTGGCTATAGTTTACTCGCTGTAGAGTTTTCTTTCTGGCGTCGTCTCGGGAACCTCTATTGTGACCACCTTTGTGTGCTTTCGCGCTAAGACTCCTTGAGGCAACCATGCAGTATTTTGTCTGGAACCGTTAAGAGTCCACATCCATGCTTACGTCCATTGTCATCCGAATCTCTCGCCTCAATCCTCCCTGGTGTCACACGATTCGCAAAGGGCCCACATGCCATGCTCTACCACATCCTTTTGTTAATCTCGATCTCAAATACTATGCTGTATCCAATTAATTGTATTAAAACAAATCTCGTTTAGCATTGACTGAAGAATTTCTTATTAGTCGAATTCACTTTGAATTGACGGAATGCTTGCATATCGATATAAACCTTCTCATGAACAAAGCTGCAGATATTTTTAATAATATTGCGCAGTCTTGTAGGAAGCCTATTTAACTAGAACTTGGTAGGTTCGAACCCGTTGCCCAAATGCACGTTGAAATATATTTATGCTTCTAAGATACATATAAAGTACTGTTGCCGAATGCATTTCATTAATTCCATGGATGAGTGTATGTTAGTCATAGCCAGCATAAAAAAAGACGTGGGGATACTTTTTTTTTTTTTTTTTTTTTAAATGGTGTTCCTTATTTAGTGTTTCCAGAATACCTCTATTGTGTTCCGAACCTACTCGGTCTCTTACTGGTTTAAGTAATATGAGCGACGATAGGGGTGGGAAACGGAAGTATTTTACCAGTGTGGCTGGAAGACATTCTCAAGCTGTGTTCGTCCTCTATTATTGCCTTTATGTGAAACATCGATCACTCAAACCCTAAACAATGAGTAGAAGCTGGTTCTCAGCACAAGAGCTGAGGAAAGGGGGCTGTAGGTCCATTAATTTGAGTGGCTGCATGAAATGGGATTGTAAATATTTCATATAAAAGGAACAAGGGACATGGACAACAATTCTAAACTTATTGCAGTTATTGAGCAAGATTATAGTGTTGTGGAGCTGCATTAAATGCGCCAAAGTGTGGTATAACAACGAAAAGTAAAGCATTACGGTAACAAACTGATCTATACACAACTAAAACGCGTAAAACGAAAGAAATATTACAAATAGTCGCAATTTCGCTTTTACTGGGCAACATTCTTTATACCCGTACTATAACTCCGATAATCAAGTTTATTTAAAATAATGTTAATTTTGTAGTAATTACGGAAGGTTAGTATGAGGTAAATAATTCAATAATAGGGTTGGGCCTAAACCACCAATATTTGGTATCCCTTGCCGCTGCTGTCCCATGTGATGCATGAAATCGATGATTGCACGTCATGAACATCTTCCACGTGATCCGAGTTTTTTTTTTTCTCGATAGAAACAAGGCATTCTTAACATCTCTTGGGCTAATGTACCTCAATTTTGACCTTCGTAACTTTTCTCTTGAATCTACCAATCCAGCTTACGGGGGAATAATTAATACAACTGAATTGATTGTTTTCTCAAGGAATTCATAAATAGCTTGCATTACAGCTTATGGTGTACTTCGACTTCACGAGAAAAACAAAACTAATGCCCATCAACCTCCTTGCTAGCATCAGGAGGGGCCATGAATGTGGGAGCAGCTGCTTTATCAAATCCTTATCAAATTAAATCACATTATATTCTGATGCTTTTTGCTCTCGAGTGTACAATGGGCACAGACGAATGAGTGAATGAATGAGAAATGAAGAGGAGGTATGTAAGGATCTGCTTTCTAACAGTGGAAAGTGTACCTTTATTTTTAGACCTATTGTATTAGCGACACGGCGACACATGGAAGAGTGGTTGGACCTCTCGCTTCCCACCTAGAGGAGCCGGGTTCAATTCCAAGCGACGGCATGTGGTATTTGTGGTGGACGAAGTGGCATCTGAGCGGTTTTTCTCTGGGTCCTCCGATTTTCCTCTCCATTCATCCCACTAAATGCCCCAGTATCACCTTTCCTATCAGTCATTTCACCTACACCTTATACTTCCTCACGTTCATACCTGGCATTGGACTGATTCTCCATCCCTGGATATTCATTCCATGGGATCCATAGTCCGTCTATATCTGACCCCAGGCATTATCTTGTAAGCCCTCTTTATGAGGAGGGTAAGCAGGTGAAGAATAAGAAAACGAAATGTTAACGATATAAATTTTTTGTTTGTATCTCTTTTCAAGTTCTGACATTTAATTGACCTAGATATGCAATAACAAATTCTGAAACATCAAAATATCACGAAGTAAAGGAGTTTGGAAGCCAATATAGAAATGCGGGTTATAATTACCATTAACCCTGGGAAAGATATTGAATAGTCTTGGCTAAAGAAAAAAGTCCCACCCCCTAGCCGGGAATCAAACAGGGATCTCTCGCACAGGAGATATGTGCTTTACCGATTGAACTACAGGGTCAGCCTGCCTAGTTTTAATTCAGCGCCTACATTCGATTTGCTTTTGTGGAGTTAAACGCAATTAATGGGAGTGAAATAGGAACAACACCTGAATGAGCTATTCATGCTGCTATTTATACGGTTAATGTGTATTCGCTAAAATGACGGGAGTTGATTCCAGAGCTGAAAAAGAACGACATTATATTTGCGTCTAATGAATTGTTGTATTGTTCTAAATAGCTGACCTGGCGAGACACGTAAAAAGCACACTAAACATTCAGCAGAGCAGAAGAAATACAAAGGGTGGAACAAAAAATGTGAATGAAAGGGCAGGAATCGATTGCTCTTTGTTAGTTGTAAAGGAATTAGAAGAGTAATAAAGAGAAAATCGTTGCTGAAATGACGGACATTTTTACGGTAAAATATTCCATAAAAAATTGGATTGTACTGAAATTGGTTCTTACTGACAAATGAACTATCTTGTGGTAATTTGGGGAAAAATGTTATTAGTTTCTACTACTTTTACAAACGATGAAAACAATAAAATATCCATAAACGATTGTGACGCAAATACGAACGTTAACATTTCTTTTGAGCTTTGCTTTTGAGTTATGCCGATCACAGAGAGATGTTAAACTATTCTCTCTGTCTGTCCCCCCCCCCTCTCTCTCTCTTTCACACACATTCATTCAAAAGACCCAAGCGACCCCATGTGGGATTTGTGGTGGACAAAGCGGCGCAGGGGCGGGTGTTTTCCCCGCCATTGCATTCCACCGGTGCTTCATCTTCATTCCATGTTTCATCAGTGTCATCACCTGCGGAACCATTTGTGGTAAAATCTGGCGTTAAACACTATCAAAATAAAAAAAATATATATATATATATATATATATATATATATATATAAGGATGTTCTTTCTACTTTTACTTTCTCTACGCGTACTACGTTCAGAGAGTAGAGATAAGTTATTGTATTTCACCAAAAAATTCGATACCCACATTTCATTGGAAATTTATTTTATTTCACCTGAACCTAAAAAGGCATTTCTAGAAAACGCCCCATGTATGTGTTAGTATGTGAGTGCGCGCGCCTGAGCCTGTGGATGGCAGAGCGCAATAACGAAAAGACCATGAAAATCAATCTTGGTATTTAACTTGAGTGTACTTCAAGGATGCGACACGAAGATTTTCAAGAAAATGCCCACAATCCAAACTACCCTTTACATGGAAAAACCTTTAGATTTTTTTTTCTCAAAAATAACTAGCGATCTTTGGTGAAGTACTGTATATTAAGTGTATTAATATAAAAAATAAAATGTATGTCTTGACTTTTCTGTAAATGGCCTCTGACAAGCTCTTCATTCCGAAAGCAATTTGCATAACTGGTAAAGCGTAAGAAATAGACGAAAACTTACTACACAAAAATGTAGATCTCATTAATGTATGCCTCACACACAGTCTCGTATACTTTTGACCGTTTCCGAGATAATCCTTGTTATTGGTTTCAAATTAAAACTACCCAACTTTTCTCAAATGGGGATTTACCTTTCGTTTCATGCCTGTTTTATTTTTACTGCTGGCCTAAACCCAACTTCAATTGTTCATAATAACGGAACAGCTTTAAAAGATTTGATAATCGCTTCAGCTTAGTGTTTTCCCTTACTTCCCTTCTACTTAGAAGAAAGCCAATAATAAGGGAATTCCTGCTAATGTTGATTTTAATTAATATATTAAACATAATAGAGCAGTATTTTGTAAGAATGCCTTGTTTGCAGAAGGTAGAGAAGGTCACGTAAATGTAACATCAGATTTTTCTATTCAGGTAAACAATTGTTTTCAAGGAAATTTAGATTTGAATGCATCATTTCCTCTACTTTAGGTGTTCCAGAGGTAGAGGAGCCAAAGTAAGCGCTTTTATTCAAAAGTTACACACCTGCCCAAGAAAGATGTATTCGCATATGTGATATTAAATTTGTTTCTCTCTTTTATCTGAGATATAATACATTAATGTAAATAAACAGCTTTAAGGACACCGATTCTTAAACCGTGCTTATTAGTATTTACATTAATCCTCAAAACATTACCCGTCACAGTTTAACTTTCTCTACACATTAGTAGGCAATGTTATGTTTTTTCGCAGGAAATATATGAATTTGAGGCCCCCTTAATCCAAAAGCAGAATTATAGAAGAAATATATGTGTGTCTGTTAAATACCAAACTTGATATTTAGCTGTCATCTTCAAAGTATGTGACACGAGAGTTTTCAAGAAAAGTCCCCCACTCTAGCCTACCGCTTACGTAGAAGATTTTTCGAAAATAAAGTATCATACGCATGTTTAACATATATTTATAAGAAATGAAATGTAAATCTTGAGCATTCTGGGAGTAGCCTCTGAATGCTATTTCAATCTGTATGACTTTCGTAGAACTAATGAAATGCATGAATGAATAAGTGTATTTATTGACATAGCAATATCATACATTGAGCTTCAACAATTGCACGGGTTCACAGACCGTACGTGCTTTTGTAATACACAAAATAAAAAACAATACTAAACAACAACAAAGAATTAAAAGTGTAAACACGAAAATAAAAAGACAAATATATTCAAATACAGCAATTTAAATTTACAGAACAGAATACACCTTATTCAGAAGCATACATGTACCCTCTTATAATAGATAAATACACTTAAAATATGTACACAATATGTAAAACCATAACGCAACAATGACATAAGTATGATAAAATATATGTAAGACATTGTTGTCACTTTTGTTTATCTGTTCTTATTCCTGCCTCCTCTTCTCTATTGGTAGCCTTCTCATCTCAGCTGTCTTGCTTAAGTATAAATTTACCTAGCCCGTCCACGTCTTCCGTGCCTGTCAGTAGCGTCCAACATGCTTCTAGCTCTATATTTGTAGTGATAAAGAATCGCGGTAAATATTTTTCCCGCCATTCCTACATCTTACCAAGATATGGTCCAAGACTCTTCCTCCTCGCAAATGGGACAGATTGTCATAACATTCTGGTCAGCATTTTTTGTGATCGTCTATGCTCCTAGTCTATTCCACGCGAGCCCCTCTAATGAGTTTGGTACCGGTTTTGAATGAAATGTAAGAGACAGATTAGAAGTTAGTGCACCAAAAATTTAGATGTGATTAAAGCACACAATCTGGCGTAGAATGTTTTTTCTTTAACTATTTCCGAAATATTTATTGTCATTGGTTTCAATTTAAAATGCTTAAACTTTGCTCGGATATGAAGCCATCTTTCGTTTCACGTTTATTTTGTTTTTCTCCTGGCAATGCAAAGAGAACCGAATTTCAGTTGCATCAGCCAGCTACCAGTTTTACAAGATATACCTACCGCTTTAGCCTAATGTATTCCCTTATTTATCCTCTACCTTGAAGAAAGCATGTAATACAAACAGTGTGCTAATGTTTATCTCGATTCGCATGATATAAATAAAGAGTAATGTTTTGTAGGATTAGTTTGTTTGCAGAACAGGTAGAGAGGGTTATGTGAATGGAACATATAAAATTTTCGCATTAGCCAATAAGAACGATAACTCTGCTGACTGCTGATGAACTCCATTTGTCCCATCTAGCAGTCGCTGAATAATAAACCTATAAGCAACTTTGACAAGTGTAAACGAGAACAGCAATACTAGTGGAGGAAAAGTGACAATTTTGTAGTAGCTCTTTAGATCTTGTTCAAATATATATTGTAATAATCTTAAAATGCTCAGAAGTTTAACACATGCAACGTACCTTTACTTTCTGTAATATTTAATTAAAGTGTGCAAGTGTGTTAGTCCACGTGTTGAATTTTTGACTTGAGCAAATATGTAACTAAAACCATCATTTATAAACAAAGAATGCATTAATTTGTAATTTGGGAGGAAGATAGTAGTCACCACTTTGTTGGCGGCAACAGCCAGTCCCATTGTGTATTCTTGTATAAATTTCTGGAACGGCCGAGCACAAGCGTTCCCGTGACAAAAGCCCATAACCAGCAGAATCGATTCCTTTTTCGAGAGTCGACGTTAGGTTGAGGCACTGATTATGTAACCTTTGCTCCATTTCTCCCTTGGAGGCTCCAGTTTCCTCGTGATTAAAGCCCTTGATACTTGAGGGTAACGTTATATTACTTACGATCTTCATCATTTTATCCAGGATTTTTGGTGTAGCCATCAATGAGGTGGTGATGCTCACGTCCTTTGCCTACAGGTATCAAAGGTAACGTGCCTCCTTTCATGAAGAGTGGACAAAGGTGACGCAGTCTCAACTCTTAATGTGCAATTTGTTCCTTCGTTAGCCTTCATCTGGCGTGCGAGTTTCTGAAACACTTTCTATTTGGATGGAAAGCTTAAAACTGTTTATCCGATATCCCATTTGCACGAACTAACACTGTACATCTAGAGAAAAAGTCAGCACAGAACCATTATACAATTCTCAACCCTACATAACACTCGCATAAAGAAGGTCACCAGCGCTTTCACATGTGACTAGGTTGTAGGGATAATGTCACTGCTGCGCACGACTTTTGCCATTGCTCCCGCCTTACAGGACGAGCCTGCGACAAGTAGGTCATATTTAAAGAAATCCCATATAAAGAGCAATGTTAAGACCTGCAACATTCGTAACGGATAGTGCAGAGGTAACTGCTTCATCCATCAATGAACAATTTGCTGATATTACATAGAAATCATAAGAAGCGAAGAATCGTTTCTTTGTATTTTATTTTCGAAATCTTATAAAATTATTTCAATGTCGGATGGCGGTTATGTGCTCGTGGTTTTAATTCTAGTATTTTCCTTAAACTTCTATAAAATGTTTTCACTGTACAAAATATTAATTTCCTAAGATAGTCATAGTTATTGGCACAGGATATACAACTGAAGGGAACACCTTGTGCACCGCAATTGAATACAATTCTATTGTGCTACTTAGGGGTGAGGCGAAGATCGCGGCACATGAAGTTCCAGAGGCGTGCAACATTTCCTAAAAATTCTATCTCTAAGACATAGCCCACTATCAGAGTTACCCAGAGTGGGCCGTGAACGACCCCTACAACCAGACAGCCCTCTGGTGGCTTCTGGAAATACTGTTACATCGGAGCAAGCAACTGTGCTATCTTTGCAAGCCTGAAATACGATAAGGAAACTGAAAGAAAGAAAATAGTGGTATAAACCAAACGGCAGAGTGGCCGTTGACGGGAATTACACCCAGAACTTGTGAAAGCGGGTTTCACGAAGCGGACCTGCTCGGTTAAGATATATACGCACACAAAGATTATCACAGAATTTTCATATGAAATTTGACTATTTATAGACCTTATCTTTGGTATTCTGTTGCTATATTTTTTCATTTTCTTTTGAATAAGATATTAACTTTGTGTGATATTGCTGTCACGCTTGGGTGTACATAACAGTCGCCTATACAAAGAGCACGTGCAGGCGGTGTACTAATTGAGAGCTGTAGACGCTTCTAGGTGAATGCCATATCAATGGTAGCTTGTTCAGGTGGTACAGTTGCACGATGTAATTAGAGCATAATGAACCAGTTATGTATTAATATAAAAGGACGCTAACTGGATCTGACCCTGTTTCTGCTGCACGTGTTCAATCATTTCCAGCGTTTTGTCCACGACTTTTCTAAACTACCTTTAAATATTTACTTATAGCTAAATCCAAGAAATGTGGTTAAAAATTAAATTAGTATAAGCTTTATTACAGATACTTTTTCCGAGCGATGTATTTCCAAATGCATTGTGACTGAGAAATTTCTACAAAAGCCGATGTGTTTACAAGAGCTTATTACCCTCTCTAGCACGTATTTACAATGTACATAGTAGGGTTCATACACCCAAGGTCGCGGGTTCAAACCCGGCGGAGGACGATGTATTCTTTCAGGCGTAAAAATACTTGGCATGGCTTCCTTCAAAAGGGAGTAAAGCCGTTGGTACCATGTCGCAGATTTACGGCACGTAAAATACCTCAAGCCTATGAGCAAACTTAAAGTGGTTTTTACGCCCAATATAGAATGGGACGCTGAGAGTCATAGCATTAAAGAGCGTCGATTAATAAAACTCAATTTCCATTTTACATAGTAGTTAGCGATGATGTATTACATCTAAAGTCCGGTACCGAGATCTCGCCAAAAATGCATATCATGAGCACCCTGAATAAAATATAATTATTAGAAGAGCTACGTGTGTGTGTGTGTGTGTGTGTGTGTGTGTGTGTGTGTGTGTGTGTGTGTGTGAACAGCATAACGCAAGACCGAAAAGTCGGTTTAATACCAGACTATCTTTTAAGGATACGACAGGTAAATCCCCCGCCCCAAACTACCACTTATATTGATTTTTTTTAAGAGTAGCTAACAATTTTCATTAACCATGCAAAATATATATCCTGAATTTCTTGGGAATAGTCTCTGAAGTTCTCTTCATTCTTAGTGACTTTTGCATAACTAGTAAACTGTAAGATATAGAGGAAAACTCGTTAAAATACACAATTTATGTAATATACTATTTTTTTTAATGGTTAATAATTTCAACGATATTCCCTGTTATTGGTTTCAACATTGAGAATTAAAATTGCATAGCGACAGCTTTTTAAAACATTTGATTTGCTTTGGTCTAATGTATACCCTTAGTTCTGTTATGCTTTTAAGGAAGTAAGTAATAAGACCATTTCTGGCTGTGTTTCTCTTTATTGACATTATGTGGGTAAAATAGTAATATTTTGTTTGCAGACAGATAGAGAACGTAATGTGAGTGGACATCTCAGATTTTATTCTATCTGCTTGTGCTCAAGATAAATATTAACAGTAATTGTTTTACGTTTTGTCACACATGTTTCTATTGGTTCTAGGGGAGTAAGGCAATGCACTAGGCTAAACCAGTATCAGTTCGTTTATACCTGGTGACTGAGTACTGACCGTGAAATTCCATTTACTTAATGGCGAGGATGACATAATAGGTAAAAACAAATGACAAATTAAATTAAATTGGGTTATATTCATGGAGGCACTTTGACTCCTGTGGTTTTCAGCTGCCCATTTTAAATTAGGCGTAAAAGACCGCTTAATTTTGCTCAGATGGCTCTTTATCAGGCTTGAGGTTCCTTTATGTGCCGTAACTCTACGACACGGGACCAACGGCTTTACTTCTCTTCCAAAGAAAGGTACGCTAAAGAGTTTTACGCCCCCCCCCAAAAAAAAATATCCATCGTCCTCCATCGGTTTGAACCAGAGACCTTGGGAACCAGAGATTAGCCTGTTACCCCTAGATCACAGAGAACGAGAAATCGAATGGCCATATCTCATTTGTGAGAACTGTAGGTATTGGGAAAATTACGCAGAAACAAGCAATATCTTGGGGGATAGTTAATATCGCAAAAAATAAAGTGTATTTGACAGAAGTGCTTCAACGAGATCTGTATTTTAGTTGCAATATTGTAATTCTCTTACGATTTATCAGCTTTGCATCTGGAAAAGAGGACACAGAGTATTACCTGAAAATTCAAAATAAATGTTTGTCATTTTTAATATATGACTCGTTAATCGATATCGCTAGAACCATTCTTGACACAAAAGATCTCAAAACATCTTCCATGTAAAGGATAGTTTGGGATATGAGGAATTTTCCTGAAAATCTTTGTCACATTCTTTGAAAAATACTGAACAAAAATGCTAATTAATATTTAACCAACTTCTAGCTTTATGGTTATGCTGTTCACACACACACGAACGCGCGTTCGAACATTTTTCCAATAACTATTTTTTTTTTAACTCCTGGGTCCTCAATGCATTCAGGTGAAACCGCGGTATCGAAATGTGGCATGGAAGGCAATATCTTCTGTACCTACTATGTACATTGTACATGATAGAGAAAGTAAAAATTAGTGCGTATATATTAATATAATAATATAAATTGTGTGTTTTAGGGAGATCTACAGTAAGTTCTTTGACTATTTCTTACGGCTTACTCGTTAATGAACATTTACTCAGAACGAATAGATCTTCATACGCTATTTCCAGAAAATTTAATATATAATTGAAATATCTTTACTATGCGCTATTTTAGTCGAAATTATTACGGCCATTTTTGAGGAAAAACGAAGTTTTACACGCATACATGGACCATAATCTAAAAATTATTTTTTGGATTCAGAGGACTTCAAAACATATTTCCGATGAAATTTTGACATCGAATTTTTGTGTGGAATTAAATACCTACCTTTTGTACCTACTGTATGCATTGTATGAGTAGCGGAAGTACAATTTTGTCACTTATAAGTACAAAATAAATAAATAAATCGACTGGTAAACAGTGATTCATACCGTTGTCGTACAGGGAATTTGTCGCCCTCATTTTGTCACATTTATTATTGCCCTATATTATAGCAAAAAATAAAAAAAAAAAAAGCGTTTCGTTAGAAGCAATGTTTCTTTAAACCTTAAGGTTCGAATTAGCAACTGAAAATATGCTAATTGCAGTTGGACATTTTTTCTGGCAACTCACACCATTTTAATTCACTCTTCGCATCACAATTTTCCGACCGCATTTGGTTTCCTTGTTCCACAGTCATTTGTACGATCACTTGCACTTCATAATTTATAGCAAGAAACACGTTTCTTGAGAAGTAAAGATCACAGTTCCTTTGACCTCACGTTTCCGCCATTTTAACTGTATTTTGCTGGATAACCTACAAAAGCTTATTTTAGGAATAACTTCGCTATAAACATACGATGGAAATTCATTCGATGCGCAAGCGTTACCGACTTTGCGATCCCTGGAGTTCAGCTCAGTAAAGCCGAACCTGGCTACTCTAATATAAAACTAATTGGCGTTTATACCTTGCTTAATCATTGGCTTATACTTAAAATCCGAAACCGGTCCAAAATGGCATTTGAGGTTTAACTCTCTAGCGTGTCCAGTCCCTATACAACTAAGATAACCTTACAAGACATTGACCTTTTTGCTTTCTTTAACACGTATGTACAATATACATAGTGGATAGAGAAAGTATTGTATTCCACCCAAAAACCTGATACGGAGATTTCACCAAAAACACATTCTTCGAGACCTCTGAATCCAAAAATAGACTTTTTTAGAAACATTCTGTGTGCGCCTCTAGGCAGCATAGCTCAAAAACAAAAAATAATTTAAATACCAAACTTAGTATTTAAGTTCAGTATCTTCCAAGGATGCGTCTTGGAAGATTTTCCAGAAAATCCCCCAACCCCAACTACCCTTTACATGGTTTATTTTTCGAAAATTATTGCTTTTTTTTTAAAAAATGGCTCTATTTTTATTACAATGTCATTTAATATATTTTCATGACAAACGAAATATACATTAGGATTTTCTGGGAATAGCTTCTGAAGACCTCTTCATTTTGTGTGAACTTTATATAACTGGTAAGCTGTAAGAGATAGATGAAAACTTTATAAAATATGTAGATCTCGTTAAAACACAATTTGTGCTATATACCTTTTTTGTGGAGTTAACCGTTTTCGAGATATTCTGGGTTATTATATTATTTAAAATTTTCTCAAACTCCTAACAAGCAAGAAGAACCGAATCGTAATTGTTTCACATAGCAACCATATTTTAGAAGGCTTTAACCTGGTGTACTTCCTTGTTCTATAGGAGTAATTTTGGTAATGTTTAAGTTTATTAGCGTGACGTAGATAAGACAATCTTGTGTAAGAAAAGCTGTTTGTCGTGCAGCTAGAGAAAGTCATGTGAATGGAACACATCAGATCTTTTAGTTTAAAAAGGCACGTGGGCTCATGTCCAGAATGGAGACTCAGCTAGGGAGTGTTTGATGGCGACTGCAGGTGTGGGGAAACCCCGAAGTCGGTCCCCATGGCCACGCTCGCTAAAGCGTCTCGCTTTGGTGCTTCGTGGGCAGGGGATCGTGGGTTCGAATCCCGCCTTGGGCATGGATGTTATATGTTTGTGCAATGTGTATATGTTTGTAAAAGAAACAGTAAAACCAGTAAACCAGTAATCAGTAAAACCTACGGGGGGAAATGTAAATAGGGATACAGTACCGGAGTCCTGATCAGACTCCGTTACTGTTTATTTAAAAAAAAAAAAAAAAAAACACTAGACACGTAA
Organism: Hymenopus coronatus; assembly: GCA_030762935.1. Taxonomy (NCBI): domain Eukaryota; kingdom Metazoa; phylum Arthropoda; class Insecta; order Mantodea; family Hymenopodidae; genus Hymenopus; species Hymenopus coronatus. Next base: position 49,530,175 of record CM060900.1, read on the forward strand.
CTCGCAATATAGCCAACATCACATCACAGTTTGAAACGAACGGTACATTGAGAAAAAATTAGATGTGATACTCACAGGACCTTCTCTAGCTGGTCTACAAACTTCTTACAAAAGACTATTCTTCTTTCTACACAATGATAATCGAATACTTAGTTCCTTATAAGTAGAAGAGAACAAAGGGAATGCCTCGGCTAAAGTGATAGTCAAATGTTTTAAATGCGATTGCCATTTAAATCGCTTCTTTGCTTAGCCAGAAGTAGAACGAAAGAAAAACGGACACTTGCGTCTGCAAAAAGTATAAACACTTCACAATTGAAACCAATAACAAGGAATATCTCGGAAACGTTACCTCGACAACAAAAACGTAGACATAAATTGTGTGTTTTAACGAGATCTAAATTTCTTGTGTAGTAAGTTTTTGTCTATCTCCTACGGTTTAGCAGTTAAGCAAAATTCGGCAAAATTCATCCAGAATAAATAGGTTTTAGAGGCTATTCCCAGAAAATTCAAGATATAAATTTTATTTTTGATGTATACAGCTTTAATATACGGGATTTTAATCAAAATCGTTAGAGCTATTTTTAAACATTTTCCTTGTAATAGTTTGTAGTGAGGGGATTTTCTTGAAAATCTTAATGTCGCATCCTTTGAAAATACTGAAACAAAGTCACCAACTTTGATATTTAACGGTTTTTTCGTTTTTGTGCTATGCTGTCCACATGCACGCACGGGCCGTTTTCTAAAAATGCTTTTGTCGGACTCGGGGGGCCCAAAACAAATATTGCCAGTAAAATCTGATATCGAATTTTTGGGTGGAATACAATACCTTCTCTATCATTGTGCGTTGTACATGTGGTCTAGAGAAAGTAAAAAAGGATAAATGAGTGCAGAGTAGAGATGTACACTTCTGCATTCTTGCTACTTCCATCTGCCTACCCCATCAGTCAGTTTTCCTGCGCACCATCCTATTCATATGCAGGTGATTTTCCTCAATGTTGAGTAAATAAAAAAAAAAAAAAAAAAACTTATACCAACCTCACAACTGCTACGTATCGGCCGAGACGGCATTATGCCACCGAGTAGAAGCGGTGCAGGACGTGTCAAGAGTACGTTTATCGGCTGTGGATTGTCTCAGTCGTTGTTTTCGTGTGTTTCGACAATAAGTATGTGGATGCTTTACTCACATATGTTATTATTTTATTAGTCCACGGAAATGCCTGCCATTAAATTCACACTTGAACAGCGTATTATGTGTACAATACAAATGCGAAACTGAATCATGCAGATAGGTGTGTAGACAATTTTCAGCAGCAATTCCGGGTAGAGACACTGTGGGGTGTTTAGTCTGTTTCGTACTTTTACGTTACGTAAAATAACCCCAAGCCTGATAGACTCCACTGAGCAACATTAAATGGTCTTTCCCACCCAATATAGAATGGGATGCTGGGAACCGCAACAAGTAAGGAGTACGCATAAATGAAACTCAATCTAATTTGGACATAAAATACACTTTACTTATATTTAGATTCGCTTGAAAATACTCCATTGCAGAGTCATTGTTACAATAATGAGCTGAGACTCCTGTAAAAATTTCCTTGTGTTTCCTAATACCATTATTTTTATGTTAATTAATTCTTGGAATTGTATTTCTGCCTCTCGGGCCAGTCTGCGACGTTTCTGGTATACTAGTTATCTTACGTTCATGAAAATAGCTAACTCTCCTTGGAGGAATGCAAAGTCTACTCTTCTGAAAGTTTGTGTAAATAATGTATGGGCATAAGTATTTGGTATGTGTGAATACATGGGTGTATTTGTGAGTGCGAGCGTGTGGATGTGCGAAATCGGAGTGTTGCTTCTCTTGATGGTTTGTTTTGTTGATGTTGCATGTATGTATATTTGCGCGCGCATATATTTCCAGTGTTGTTAATATAAAATAGGGGTAAGTAATATTTTCAATTCAAGTATTTTAGAGAGCATGTTACAGTCATCTGAACCATGCGGCTGTGTGATGCAATTATTGTAATGTGCACTTAATACATACTAATGTTATTACTCAAACCCATCTACTATTACTATTATTCAAACTCATTCCCTGAAATGACAAATGCCTAAACCGATATGGATACTCTTTGGAAAAATAGCCTAATGTGGCTGAGTACGGAGTAAAACATACTCGTTTCACTGCAGGCATTGAACCCTTAGTTTCTGACCACCAATCGTATATATTCCCATCAGAAAAATTGAAATCAAAGTAAGTCATTTAGTACAATTATTCTACCAATCGTGAACCTAAAATAGTATATTAACCTATGAACGCTGGATTACGTATTTTCAATGCAATATGTTGATTACCTTCACTGCACTGAACGAATTTCTACATAATTGAAGGTCACACAGTGCACAGGAATTGATTCAGTTGAGCAGCGAGCCGGGTTTCTCCCTCCCCCCCTCTCTCTCTCTCTCTGCTTTACTCAAAGAGGAGCAGTTGCTGATATCTCGTATATAATATCCTAAAGCTGTTTAATTTATTTTACTTAATTATAATATATGCTCCAAACTGATAATGGCAATAGAAAATATAATCACTTTGGAAATGTATGGAGTGTTTCCATTGGGATTATTTTTATCATTTCACTGAAAACGCTTCAAAAATAGTTTGTGCGAAGTTTTCAGCTTTGAAAGTTTGTGTTCCTTTAGGTACTAATATAGTAATTATAGGTACTAATATAATTATTGTTATTATTTATTATTATTATTATTATTATTGGTGTTATTATTAGCAGTGTAATATCCGCAAATAAGCCCTTTGATATTGTATTCAACCTAATAAAAGGGTAAAAGACTTGTAAGAACGTAAACATTTTAAAGATGGAAATCTTTATGTTAAAGTGAAATTAAAACAACTAACATTGTCCAAAAATGTCAAACCTGTGGGAAGCTGGAAGAAACACCGCTTAAACAACGTAACATTGAGGAACATTATTAAAAATACCGATAATCTTTCTAAAATGTATTAGTAACAAATTATTCTCCCACTAAATAATTTCCAAATATTAATAAATATAACAAAAATATAGCAGGAATTTTTGCATTTCAATAACTCCTAATGCATCTTCAAAATAAGTATTTATTTGTTCCACTTATGTGTCTTAACAAACTTTGAGATCCCTTAAGCGTACCGAATTTCTTGTATACAGTTTCGACTATGAGAAAATAATTAAAAAATTGTATTTTAATTTCATTGTGAATCAAACTAGATTTATATTTTGACATGTATAATACATTAGTGAAAATAGTTGCTTACAAAAATATGCAGAAGCAAATATTGTCAACGTTTTGGGTGCAACCATTCTCAATTGTGTGTGTTATGAAACTGTTTGTTTTTAATTAGAGCACCATATTTATATGGCACAAGCATTCTAAAAACTAATTTTTTCACAGTGGCTGTAGCTACAAATCCGGCCTTGGCCTTTCAGGCTTCACATGCAGAGGATTTACAAAAATGTCAAACATTTCCCGGCGAATCGCTTACTCCCTTGATTTTCTAGTAACGGGGTGCACTTATTAAAATGTCTTGTTTTCATTTGCTTTGGAGGGATGTAAAAGAGGGAAAATTATAAGCTGCCCCTCCTGCAACTGGCATTTTTAGTTCCAAGCACGGCAATAGTTTCAATTGCTTATATGTATATTATATTTTCTTCCTCTTTAGTTAAGCTTATTTGGGTGTTGGTTTGTTTACTTATTTGCTGCATTTCAACCAGATATAAGTTCCAACTACAGAATATAATTGCCAACAAGGAAGGCCAAATCTTTATATACAGACTTAGTATATGAAAGACGACTTTCCAATTGGAACTCGTCGTGCCCCAACATTGTTCTAATATGATACTTCATACTTGTCTCTATAGTTGTTAACTATGCCGAACGCCGGCGTCGACATCTTCTGCCATATTTGGGGACGGTCAAGAACCAGTATTGGTTCCCGAACCAGTAAATGTGGTTACCTGGTGTAATGCCTGGTTCTGGGAAATAGTTTTCGCAGAAAAGTAAGAAGACCCGCTTCAACGTTCACCAAAATAGCAAGCTTTATCTGCAAAAGTAAACCAGATAAGCATTTACGCAGTCAAACTAAGAAATATTGTGAATAAGATTCAGTGTTTACCACTTGGTGATAATATTAATAAATAATATGGAGAAATTAATATGGTCATAAACAATTTGAGGACATCGTAGTGTGAAAATGGAAATATTGATATACGCAAACACTTGCTTATTTGCAAGTTACTTCAGTGGAGTTTAAGACACTGTTTACTGTCTTAACTACGAGAAGGTGGGCGAGAGCAATGTGCTGCGTACTTTTTTCTTACTGGCGATAAAGTTCTTGCACGCTCGCAACGTTATATATATATATATATATATATATATATATATATATATATATATATATATATATATAAATATCACTGTCAGCAGGCACGCTGGTAATGTGTGATGTGTAATTATAAGTATCGCAGCAATTAGATGTGACAGCATGGATGATACATACTCATTCCTTTCATAGCAAGCAAATCGACTGCGTGAACAGTAAGCCCCCTCTCATACCTCAGACCCTTGTCGCCTTCTCGTGGTCCAACAATTCATTTCTAATAAGATAATTGCACACAGGGATGCGAAATATTTCTAACGTAGATTCAATGCAATTTCGAAGCGGCATACATTTGAAGTATTTATTAGTTGCTGCAAACAGGCGGAAAACTATTTACTATATCTACTGATTTTACGTAACTTGAGATCTGTGCTCAGATTATCGAGGAGTGTGTCCGAGTATTGTTGCATGTTTTCTGCTGGTATATATAAACAACTTTAATACCTATATAATTTTTTATAGAAACAGAGTAATGTAGCTCATGGAGGGAGATATACAAGATGGATGATTGTTGCCTTCTTTTGCTGCTCATATCGCCTTAGGGAATACTGGAAATAGCTGATATTAGTGACGACTAGCTTAGGTCTCCCCGCCATGCCTTATCTACGTTTTTGTCCGTCAGTTTTGTTTACTTTGGCTTCTCTGCTATAGCAGACCATTGAGAAGAAGAAAGAGATAAGACGTAAAACCTGCGACTAAGGTGTGTGACAGGCTTAGGAAAATGCCCACAAGGAACTGTGGGAGTGTTTATTGAAGACCCGTAACGACCGTTTGATGTGCAAATGAGCCTTGGACGGGGTCGACATCAATACTGGCATGGGCTGATGCATCGCTCTCTCGAGACCCTCCTTCGTTCCCCCAACACAACTTGTAGCCATATAAACAAACTGCTGGGACCGCAGCTCAGGTAGAATTCCGACAAAGTGCAATGGATGGGGTTATTCTCTTGAAAAGATTCCATTCCTCTTCGCTGCTCTCTCAAGGGAGGTCTTAACAGCTCTGACGTTTCATGGTCGGTTGGCACGGTAAGAGTACTTGGATGCTAAATGTGATAGGAGTAATTGCAAGAAATCATTTGTCTGTTTCTTTCGTTTTATTACTTTCTATTTATTTAATTTAATTATTATGCCAACTCCCAGTCTTCTTTCACCTTTATGTGTGCAATTATCTAAATTGCATAAAAGGTGATTAAAATCATTTCGGTAAGAAAAAGTGCGACTATTTTTACTTCTATCTCTGTTTATCCTCCATGTATGCATAACTTAAAAGTCGGCACCTTGGATCAGATGCTTGTTGAGGAGCAGCTTCCCTAGATCAAACAGTAGCCAAGATGGGTGATCAGCACAACGTCTGGTATGAAAGTGAGGAAGAGGAGGATATGAAATGACGGTGAAATGGATGAAAGTAGATGATAATGGATAATTGGTGGAATAAATGGCGGGAAAAGCTAAGGAACTAGATAAAATTCACCTAGAAACTGCTTTGTCCACCACAAATCCGACATGCGTTCCCCAGGGATCGAACCTGGGCGCCTTGGTGAGCACTCGATCACGGCGCCGCCACTGGTTTGACACCATTTAAATGCATGAATTTTGCTCTGTATCTTTTTGATACTCTTTGGGCTTATGTTCTGATTTCTCAGGACCTATTGTTTGGATCCAGATTGTGAGAACAAGATACACAGGATGGGACGTGGTTGGATCTTTATGTGCCCTTAAGATCAAAGTTAAGACGGATTGCAGAAATAATACGTGCAGCTTTAATGAGATAATGCAAGTACACTAAGAATACAGTATAGAGTGCTCGCAAATTGAATATTGCGAACACAGAGGTCTTGCATTAGCAAAAGAGTCTATAAGGTCTGCACCTCTTCCTTTCAGATGCACGGAGAGGGGCTAACAAACAAGAAAGCTATTTTTGCGATGGATGGTAATTTATAGACGGTAATTAATGCCACTCCTGAAGTAACTGCAGTTCTGGAATATTCTGTGGCACAACATTGTCGCTCACATAACTGTAGGAAACAAGCATTTTGTTTGGTTCTGAACTTAGTTTTGTGTCAAATCTAGCCTAAGGGTAGAATACGACCCCTATCCCACAATATTTACCACCTTGCTGATCCGGGAGCCGCTCTGTGGGTCTGGTGTGACAACTCCTGGTCTCGCGTGCCACGAGAAATTGGACACAAGAAATTTAATATTAATATACACTACTCAGCCTAGATCATAGAATATGCTGGCCATTTTGTTTTATACATATTTCACAGCTTCTCATGACATCATTCGCACGAATCAGTTCTCTTACACAAATGGACCTAACTTGTGCTAAAATCTTTTGTTTGGTGATATATTGGTGAAATTTTACCAAGAAGTTTGACAAATTTAAAAAGTATCTTATATTAAAATAATATGAACTGTAAACCTCAGGTAAATTAATATTTTTTTCCGCTTTGCGCAAGCTATGTACCAATATACGGAAGGTTTAGTTTGTCAAGCATGTGTTTATTGAAAGGTACTCCCAAATTTAAGCCTTGTTTTCTCGCAAACTTTTTCCGACACTTTTCCATAGTCTATAGCTCCAGATGATGCAATTTATTACTATTTAATTTGAAAAATGTACTGCCTCTCAAAAACACCGAAAAATGGTCATGGTTTTTCGAAATAACACTCTTAATTTTGGGAAATTAATTATTAAATTTTGAAAAATCAAGAGTTTTGAACAGTTCCAATAATTAAGGTTGATATAAAACTTATGAAATATCTATTAGATAAACTCATTTACAGTAAAAATCTAATTTTTGTGTCAATAGATTTGAAAATATATGACGTGGCTCAGTTTTATTACAACAATGAGTTTGGATAATAACAATTATTATTTAAAGGACAAAGCTAGAATTTTGATACATGGCAGAAATATCGCTATCATTGTGTATGACAACTGGTATAAATTTCCATAAAATATCTTGCATACTGTGGATTTTCCAAATTTTACAGTTGCATCACCTATGTTCCTCAATGTGTACGAATTAGTGGCATACATTTTATTTTCGTCTAGTTTTTCACTCGAATTCTTATTTCTTAAAAATGTTTTAACATGTGCACACGCTCTTATTGTGAATATACAACCATACTATAACACGAACACGTGTAAATATACACATTCATTCTAGGGTCTGATCTCACATTGAGTGTATCCGACTTTTAGCAGAAGCAGCCAGACATTAAGTCGGAAATGCACGATTTCTAACGAGCGCTCACGGCACGGGAGGTCGAAAGTATTCGCAACAGGCTCGCTCGCAGAGCGGCGGGGGTAATTATCACGTCCACGTTCACTGAGACATTCTATATTTGACAATGATAAGCACAATGTCCAGCTGACGAAGCGGACACATAGCAGCTCGACCCCAATGGATTTGTTTGTTTATACCCTCGGGAGGAACGGGCGAGGTGAAGAAGTCGTGGGAGAGGAATAAGGTGCAGGCCGGTGCAGACGACTTAGACGCATATAGTTTCCTAATAATTCAGATTTGAAAACCCGGCACGAGAGGGTCGCTCCTCGACGTTTCTCTAGCAGGACCGGCAAACACAACACCAAAGGGTAGGCTCAAAGTAATTCTATCTGACAGGGAAGAATAGATGTTCCGATTCGAAGCCCTGCACAATCTGCCCCTCACAGACAAACCGTACCCTGCAGTCAACCGGAAATATGAAAGAGAGAAATGAAATGAGAAAAAATAAGGGAGACAGGAAATTTCAAGTAGAATACACCACTCCAGCGTTCACTTTGACCAATCAGGGATAACCACGGAAAAACACTTGGTCACTGTAAGCGGCCACCAGGAATCGTACCCGGGACCTCCCGAATGCGGGCCTCGCAGGTTACACTGAGTTTGTACACGATGTGGATGCACGCTGAACCGATTTCCTTTTAAACCATAGTGAGGAATTAAGATAGGTTTTTTATCAATTAGAAATTTGCTTATTAAACCTACCAGATATTCATTTTTAAAATATGTATGACATGTTAACATAAACTTTATCTGTAACAGAATTTTGGTGTTTTCACACACACACACACACACACACACACACACACACACACACACACACGCGCGCGTTTTTTAGACGTATGCATGCTCCAATATTTAAAAGCGCCACCAATATATAGAACAGGCGTCACCAACTGTAAATCATAGAGAGAGATAGTGGTAGAGGTTGGGAGGAGGGAAGGAAGAGAAGGGAGAGAGAGCAACTTTTCTCATTGCTTCCGCTGAATGGCCTACTATTCGCTGCGTGACAAACTGCATTAAAAGCAGGTGTAGATAATTCCTTCAGTGCGGTGGCAGTATGCAACATTTTTCATTCGAAATAAGTTATTCACTGCTTACAGATTAGTATACTTATTGTACGTGGAATAATTACTCTATTATATCCAAAACTAAGATTTATATTTTCTGATATAAATATATGCAATTTTCACTGACTTGGTAGAGGTAACATAAATATTAGAAAATTCGTAGAAAGTGCATTAGCTTACTCAGTGCTATTGTAACGCTAACAGTATGATAATTAATTTGTAAAAAATTTTCATACTTATAGTGCTGAATATGGATTGGCACCTTGGTAATTATTTGGTAACTCTTCCAGTTCGAAAGAAACGTCTTTTTCCTTGGTAACTATCATACTCAAATGCATAGGTTGCGTAATTAAGCTGCATATTTAATTTTTAGAGTTTAAACTAAACACTTATTCCGCTACTTTCTAGTGAATAAGAAAATGCCTCCAACACAGGCTTAAACTAGCATTCGATGGTCTGGTTGTAGGTTTGATTTCTGTTCCCGACATTATAACTTGATACACGGTGCAAGGTGCAAGAAACGAGAGAGCTATCACTGTTATCACGGTTTACCCACTGCACTGCTTGGAAGCACCTGCTTGCTCTAGCACAAAATCAAGCTTTTTAATAAAGCCTGACACAGACAAACATTCATATAAAGGATAAGCTGAAAGCTACCTCTCCACTCAATAGTACAGGAGCTATGATTTTTTTTTTCTGTAAAACAGTGCAGACTTCAGTATACAAACACCAGCTTTAAACCATTTTTAAAAATGCACTTAAAATATAATTATAGTGCTTACAATGATAAAATACACTTAACATTAAGGAGAAGGCCGCAATTTAAAGGAGTGCAAAACATATTAAAATATTTTTTATTTTTTCGCGCTTTAGTCTCCCCTTGTTTTTTTTTTTTTTATTTATTCCTTTTATTTTGTATTCGCGGAGAAATAAACGGTAGAAAATTTAAAGAACTGCGCCGTGCATAGTAATAATGGCGGGCGTTAAATAGTATCAAATTGCACACTGGTGGCTGCATTTAAAACTCAGCATCGTGCACCATACTTCAACGATCTGAACGATATATATTGAACTGTTTTCCCATTTTGGCTCAACATGCTTTTGCCTATGGTGCCTCGAACACCCTGTATGTATATTTCCTCGTAAAGATCCTGTAATGAGGTAAGGGTACTACTTTTATATACTATGAAAAATGCATATGTTTTTAAATGATTATGTAATTAATTATGGGTAATAGTGGTATAGGTGTTGTATTTAATTTTCCTTAAGCATACTACCATGTGGTGTTTTATATGTCTAATGTTATCCGAACAATTTTAATATGTTTTTAGCTTTCTGTAACAATCTCAAAATTATCCCACTTAATTAGTCATTTTATAAGAAATACTTGAATGGTTAAGAGCTACAGAAAATATGATTCTGATGTCGTTTAACATTTCAAACAAGGACCAGTTTGTGATCTTAATTGCAAAAGGATATTTTCTTTTTTCGCTATTTACCCGCCCCGTATGGAGGGCTTAAACGTACAGCAGGACTTAAAAGCCAGCGCCAGGAGTCGGAGGCCTTTTGAGGAAGAGGCTGGCCCAAGATCAGAGAAAGGAGCCAGGATAGGTGATCAGCCCAAAGACTGCTATGGTAAAATGATGATATGATATGACGGTGAAATGGATGAAAGAAAACTGATTATGGAGTAGGTGATGAAAGGTCCAACTTAAAGCCCACATGTGATACCCAGGATCGAACCTGGGTTGCCTTGGCAAGAGACGTGCGGTTGAACCACTTGACCAGCCCTACTTAAGAACTCAAAAAATATTAAGGCTGTAGAGTAGCATTTTTAGTTTAACGATTTTAAGTATGGTTTTTTGGTGCAAAAAATACACCATACTTTTTAAGTACATATTTGCAATTCTCATAGGACGGACGTAATACGTATTTTCGAAGCTAGCTTAAAGCGTGGTGCTGGTTAAATTACTCTCTATATTAACCTTTAGAGCCATTTTTCTCAGGTTCAAATTTGTTGTAATTTTCCTTTACAAAATCTATTTTCTCCCATAAAAATACAGCTAGAGCTATGAAAATTTCTCCCAAAGAACAGCAGAATATGTCTAATAAAATGCCTAATGTCTAATAAAAGGTTGGTATTAGTGACAGATTATTTTTAATTCATATAATTATGCGCTGTTTTGTTTCCATTTGTGATGTACAATATGTTTATTTAAAAAGACGGTCCATTTCATGAAAATTTTAGAAATCTTTTACAAAATATTACGGAATTTAATTTTAAATAATGATACATTTAGCTCAATAATTCTAGAGGAATATAGATTTTGATTTTAGCTAACTAAATCGAATATATTAATTGATTGATGTATCCAGAATGAAGAGAGTGAAATTTCATATGCATGCTTGATTTGTTACCAGCAATACTTTTACAAAATATTAAAAATATATATTTAATATGTACTTTAGGAATCATTTTCAGCACTTTGGTGTGCCCTTAATAACTTAGAGATGATCTCTGTGTTTGACACCGCTGCCTGCACTGATGTGATTGTCTCCTGTTAGGGTTATTATGTAGAATCTATCAAAAATAGGCTTATTACTATATTGTCAATAGTATGGAGATTTTTTAAAAAACAAAATATCAGGACCATTCTATGGTATTCGTGTTCAGCAGTGTTACACAGTAAAGAAGAATAATAAACCATGAGAAAAATATGACATGGCGGTCGCTAACTAAAACCAGCACACTAGTTTCTAAATCCTCTCATTCAAAATGCTACAGCTCTTGGCCCGAGGCTGGGTTCATTTCACGCGTCCGGCGTTTTCCCTTTCTTTCTTCCGGTTGCCGGATAAAACCCAGTGATGTTTTCATACAGACCGGATTTGGAACACACAAGTTGAGTTGCGATAGTTGTACGCGGAAGGTAACAGCATTACAACACATGGTGGACATAGGGAAATCATTTTACTCGCCACTTTTCTGGCAATTTTCTCTCACGATTAATGGCAATGAAACTACAGAAAAATATTTCCAACAATTGGAATCCTTTGGTTAGAATATAAAACATGCTCGGTACAGTTTTCTGCAGATCTTTGGTAAGGGTATCAAACGTGCATGTTTGGTGTGAAGGAAGTGGTACAGGGCACTGACAAGGGAAGGATCTCCGGTCGAAAATGAATTTTTATTTAAAATTTATACACAAGTATTACCTTTGAGCGATGAAGAATCCTGCAAATAGATATGCGGAATTGTTTGTCTTCAAACTGTAGATTGCGGGGTGGAAGTTGGCCTCCATAGAGTCCTCAAATGAAAACTTCTTATCGCAACGGGCACTAGGAAAATGAAACTTCTTAGCAACCTACGGAAATACATTCCAAAACCCACTTCAGTTCCACTCTTGAAATTAGACAAACACATGGAAACCATGTACCCAGGCCACGGCCAAGAATACAACAAACAGTATTATGCAATATATAGTAAACTGACTGGATTAGAGTGCATTGTAATGACTAGTTCACTACACATTCAGAGTAGACGCAAGCAGCACGTGCACTAACAACCGCCTTTTGAACGAAGAAGAAATCAAAGCGCCCATCTGGTTAGAGTGGTCTTAGCGTATCTGTCTCACATTCAACAGGTCACGAGTTCTAATCTCGCTTAGGGCGAGTTACCCAAATAATGTATTTTTCGGGGTTTTCCCTTATCCTGAGAAGAAGAATGTCGAGAACTTTAAGCTCCATGGACCCCAAGATCATCTGAGCATGAATTCACCAATTTCATTCATCGTCCGATATGACAATCCAGGTTATAGGACGATAAACTGCAAAAAAAAAAAGAAATACAAAAAAAGTCAGCTGCAATTAGCACGGTCTTTACTAAATAAAATGTTTAACGAATGCAATTTATATTCTAGTAAACGTGTATCCAACATTTAAATGCTCTTTATAGTTGAACCTATAGGTTACGTAACTTGTGGTATTACAGCAGTAAAATGTATCGTATCTATTAATGCATATTTACAATATCTGTATACAAACTTCTGATTTTTAGCTGTAGATATGTTTCACAGTGTCTTTATTTTATGCCAAGGCCGCGAGCCACCGAAATGCGTCTTCCATGCACATTCTACTACTCTGCGGGGTTCTCCGTTTCGTAACTCACGCTTTACTTACCCACGAGGTCACACACATACAAAGATATGTGTATGTATATTTAATGAATACGTTCAAAATGATGTCCATCTGCACGAATATATTTTTATTTTTGACATCGGCGGTTGAAATTACCATTCATACGCATAAATTCTTCTTCCGCAACATTCATAATTTCGGTACTATGTTCGCACAATAGTATTTCAGTTTTAAAATGTTAGTAGCTGTGTGAACTGAGGTTTGTGACATTCCCACTTCAGAAAACACGACTGAAAGACTGAGCGGCATATGAATGCATCACCAAATTCATCTAGCTTTTCCTCCGTTAGAACATGTCGTTTTCGCTTCTCTAGTTTAGCACTTAGAGATCCTGTTGTTTTAAATTTGTCACCACACATTTCACAGTATCTTCCCGAAACTGAATAACAGGAAATTTCTGCTGAAATGTTCTACCCCCCCCCCTTGTCTATAATGTTTCAGTTTTCACATATGTATCATACATAAAAATACGCTGTTGAAGACACATTTCTATGGACTAATAAGAGAATAAGATTCCTAAAGAAATCACTTACACACATACAAATTATCGAAACGCAACCGCCTGCGGTGCCATTAGTAGTTAAAGCGGGCGTTAAACACTACAAAAAAAAAAAAAAAAAAAAAAAAAAAAAACGCTTCACAATACGAAGGCAGACCAACGATTGAGATAGCATAACAGCTGATGAACGTACCCTTGACACTTTTGCGCAGTGGTATAATACTGAGGCGACTACTGTCTCTGCCGAAGCGCATATAAAACGGTTGTAGCCTTGGTATAAAACAAAGACTCGATACTTCTGTAGTCCCCCTCATCACATTTAATTGACTGGAAACAGTAAACTTTTGAGAGATTTTGTGTGAAGTTATAGTACTTGTTATGCAGCGTTTATTTGGATAAAAACTTATCCGTAGATTAGCATCAGTAAAAACTGGTAAGCTCCGATCCAAACTCTACAAATGAAAGCATTTGCAAATGCTAATCCTTCAATGCTTTCGGTAAAATATCTTGCCAGTAGTTTTCCACATAGTTGAAGAAAAAGGCAAACACAGGAAGAGTGAATATGTCGCCTCACTAGTCTTGCGCGGATAGTAAGTGTAGTATGGGGTGTTTATGTTATTGACAAAATGTAGCCCCATCCTCTCTTTTTTTGGAGCATAAGTCTGACCACTATGTTGGAGGGGGGGGGTCCATGTCCACGAACTGCTAACATTACAACTTAAAACTTATTTAATACGTGACCTCTTCCTTAATATCGACTATCTTATTGCTGTTTGGCAGCGGAAGTAACCTTAACCTTCGTCTCCATGTCGATGAAAACTCTCGTGTATTTAAATGTCATAGCTGTCGATCACTTATCCACCCATGCGAATAGCTTTCACGACTTCGCTTAGAAGACCGAGAATTATGTTGTATTATCGATTTAGTATTTCCTTGTGTGCCAATCGTAGCGAGACTCTTTCATAGAGGTGGTATCCAAACTGTTCTTTAATTGTTTTTCAGAACAGTTACACAGAGAACTGATGCCGGCTGGATGGAATCAAAAGCTTGTTACTCTAGATGGAAGTCCTAGAAAGGAAAAACAATAGCATTCTAGAGGAATTCGTTTACGTTTTGCATCAGTGTACGCCGCGAATTTTCGTTTTTCAATGATTTATACTTTCTGTAGCACATGAAAATTCAACACAGAGATTTTACCGGAAATACAGTCATCATTTAAGAAAATGGTCCGTGTGTCCGGTGTATGTGTGTGTGTTTTTGGACGGCATAATTAAAACCGAAAAGTCGGTTAAACACCAAACTTGGTATTAAAGTTCAGTATCTTCCAAGAAGGCAATACGAAGATTTTTACGAAAATTCCACACCCTTAATTACTCTTCACATGGAAGATTTTTTGAAAATTTAGACTTTCTCAAAACTGGCTAACAATTTGATTAAAATTCCATACGTTTAACATAACTTTTGGGAAACGAAATGTAGATCCTGAATGTTCTGGAATAGCCTCTGAAGGCCTCTTCATTCTGGATGACGTTTATATAACTGTGTACAAATGGTAAACCGGTACAGCTAAGCAAGAACCTACGACACAATAAACGCAGATCTCGTTAAAACACACAAATTATGTCACATACCTACATTCTTGAGGTAGCCGTTTCCGAGCTATTTTGTGTTGTTTGTTTCAATTTAAGATACTTAAGCTTTTCTCAAAGTCATATTTTTTTTCGGCTCTGGTTTTTTGTTTTTAGTCCTGGCAAGCAAAGAGGAGCGAATTTCTACTTTTTCACATAGTGACCGGCTATTGTAAGATAGGACTATCGCTGTAGCCTAGTGCATTTCATGATTTTCTTTCTACTTATAAAGAAGCAAATGAATCGCTCACTTGTAATGTTTATCTCGTTTAGCGTGATGAAGATAAAAGAAAAATCTTTTGTTAGAAAGTTTGCTTGCGGAACAGCTAGAGAAGGTGATATGAAAGGATATATACGGTTTCTTAGGGGGGGGGAATGGTTAGCAATGCTTCAACCTATTAGACGTATGAGCAATGGTGGTCTTATGTCTAATACATTTCTTGCAAAGGTACGACCGGATGAAGCTTCAGCTCGTTACTCCTACAGGATTTGAACCACATATCTTGTCATGATGATTGATTAGACCAACTGAATGTAAACCGGAAATCCCCAATTCGAATTCCGACTATATAATTGCATTTTTAGGAACCTGGTCCACCATGTTGCCATGTTATCTCAGTTGATTAGAGCAACTGGATGGAAATCGGAAGATCAGTGTTTCGAATCCCAGCTATGGCACTGCATTTTCCAATCTAATTCAGTGCTTCCAACCTTATCCTATGCACGGCTTGTGTGGTGGAATAATCCCATAATATTTACAAACACTGCCAGAAAACCAGGCTATAGAACTAGCTTTAAGGATATCCCTTTCACCGGTTGGCTTAGTCATTATCTTATTTTGTTATTATCAATTATGATTTAGTTTGGTGTCTTCCCTCTTAACCAAATTGTGTGCATTGGGACGTATTGCTCGTCCTTTGAATAATATGCGCTTATGCCTTTGGGTTTTGGGTGCAGGGTTTCATAATAAGACAATGTTTACACAAAAGGTTCCTGTATTTACGTACATTTTATACAGGTACTATTGACTCTTTTACACACGCCGATAAGTTGCTAGCTTTACTGAATGTTGATGCGGCTCTTGTGTATTCGTGATTGCAAGGCAGACTCTGAAACTATGAGAATACCAGGTGGCCCAACGTTTGACGTGTGCAGACATCCCTTCGGGCATCAAGATAGTTAGCAGAGCTCAAGGTCAGGAGCTGGCTGAACGACCTTGGTTATCAGCGGAGACGACGAGCGGGTCGCGGTTATCGATAGGGTAAAACGAAGGTCCTCTCCAGTCTTGCAGTGGCGCCTTTATTTTTAAATAACCCCGTTGAGTTCTGCAACTCTTTTATTGCACAAAGGGATATCTGAACACGCCAAATATGGAGCAGCTGGGCCACCTTGTATATGAGCTTTCAAATCGAACTTTCGCGAGGAATATGTTAAAAATATATATATATATATATATATATATATATATATATATATATATATATATATCTCAAGTTAGTCAGCTCCAAGTGGAAACTTCTTTCTTTTTATTTTGTTCTTTCTCTGTTTACTCTCCTCGTATGTATGATTTACATCCCCCAGGACTTACAAACCAGCTAAGGAGCAGAGGTTTTGGATCAGAGAGAAGCCAGGATGGAACATCATTAGGTCTAGAAGCAAAACCTTGGTCAGTCAACGCACCCGCAGGGAACATTTACAGCCTCTTGGTGAAAATTCGACACAAAGACGCGGAAGTTAAAAGCGCCTACGCACGTAGGTGCGCTGCTTCTTAAGGAGAAATATATAAAGTGCAAGTGGTAAACGAAATAAGTCACATGGTGAAGCGAGGATCAAAGCATGAAACGTGAAACAAGCCGAATTTGCCGATACTGCACTCGTAACTGGAAAATCAGTAGGTTTACGTCTGTTGTGAGCTCCTAGACAAGTTATTAAAAATGTACTTAAGTGAGATGCTAATATACAATATAACTTTATTAAAAAGTACCCAACTATTTAGGTGCTTAAAAACAATAGTAGTGACTGCATGAGGCAACACGAATGGCAGAAAAGTGACGGGAAATAAAAGATTTAAACAAGGAAAATAGAAACGAACCAGTCCTGTTAGATACCATCCTTGACAGAAAAGAGCCACGTAACCCTGGGCTAGAATAGTACCCAGAACCCATCCTTAGAATCCCATTCTGTTAAACCTGCACATGTCGCCTTCCGTCCAGATTACCGCCTCACCCTGAATGTTAAAAATGTAAACCTTTAAATAATTAGAGGACAAAATGCTGTTAAGCTAACGAGACTTGTTCACTAGAGAAATTTCATCAAAAGTAATTTTCCTGCATTACACAAGAGTAATCAATCTTAGTGATATTTGTATTGTGGGAGGTTTCAGTCGTTTGATTCCTCGCTTTAACTGTTGTAGAAATGCAAGCTTTAAATAAGAAATTAAACTACGCATTGAAACCGAAATTGCTTCGCTAAAATTCTAAACATGGTTCAATGGAAAGTGTATGGTTTGATCAACCAAGTTAAGCGAATAGCTATGTGTGAAAATTAAACAGTAGCTGTAAAGGAGATTTCAGCAAAGTAATATTTAACACAGTTGAAACTCTAATCTCGCATTTCGTTTTTGTATGCGATGTGTAAAGCAAGGAGCATGGCGTTTTCAAACACAAGAGCTGCTTCTTCTGTTTCAAAGGGAGAAGGTAGAGCGATTAATTTCCCAGTTTCCGTACTGCAGCCAATATTACAGTTTTCACAAACCGCAACACATGGTGTAGAATCGCCCAAATGAACATTCTCCTGAGCAGAAAGTGTGGACACTCGCATTGGAGGCCCGAGAACCACTTCCGAATAATATTAGAATTGCGGGAGACCGCATTCTGACGTCATCTGTAATAATTCGAGCTCGTCTTCAAGCGATCGCAGTTTGTAGTCTTCCATTCTGATGCAAGTTTCTTCGTGCTCCCATTAGCGCTAATAGAAATCAATGTTAAATCTGCTACATTCATAGCCCTTTGGCGCAGAAACTGAAATATCAGACTGAAATATTTATAGAAACAGCTGCTTGCCTCCTGAGTACGCTAATGTACTCTTATCCAATCAGTATTTATTACTTTCTCTAGCATGTATGTATATAGTACATAATAGCCAGAGAAGTATTGTATTCCAACCAAAAATTCCATGTCGAGATTTTTAGAAAAAGGTGCATATGTGTATCTGCCTGTAGGCAGCATATCTCAAAAACGAAAGACCGTTAAATAGGAAACTTTATATTAATGTTTAGTACCATTCAAGGAGTGACACAAAGATTTCTAAGAAAATCCCGCCACCATAAATTACTCTTTACATGGAAACATTTTTGAAAAGTTCGTTTTTCTCTTGTATATTTTGAATTTTCTGGGAATAGCCTCTGAAGAGACTTGCTGCACAAAAAGTTTTGATCTCGTTAAAGCACACAATTTATAACATAGGTATTTTTCTTGTACAGTCGACGTTTTCGATATTCCTTGCTATTGATTTCAATTTCAAATTGCCCAACTTTTCTGAAACGGAACCATGCATAGTCAACCGAACCTGAATTGTTTCACATACGACCAGCTTTTAAATCGTTTGACTATTGCTGTAGCATAATGTATTCCCTTATTTCTCTTCTACCAACAAATAAGTAATTGTTTATCTTGATTAGCATGACGTAGATTAAAGACTAAGGCTTTATTAGAATAGTTTGTGTATGAAACTGCTAGAAAAATTTATGTGAATGGAGCACATCGGACTGTATTAGATATATATTCACGTTTAAAAAGCCGCTTTTTCCTCAATTTTCAAACCTTATTTATTAATGTTTAGTGATAGAGTTTATTTAAATGTTCGTAATATGAAGTGGACTAAAATGCATTTAAATTATACTTTGCTTCCAAAATGCTGGGCGTGCTAACGTACCTTGAGTTGTCTTTCTCCTCGTTTCTTTGTTGCTTTTTTTTAGATTAAAAAATAGCCCTAAATATAATATTGGGGAAATAACTTCTTACTCAGTAGCACCATCTAGCTGGCTAAATTTGCAGCCCGATTAATTTTTCAGTTTAAAACCCGATGATATTATGAATGAGGCATTATTGCCCGTTGTTTTTTTTAAGAAAGCAGCTTGCAGGCGAGTTTCTTTTTTTAAACTTTTCAAACTTTTATAGGTCGCACCACAGTGAATATTTCTGGAAGAGCATCATCTAGAGAGGAACATACATGAAATGGATATGCTTTAGTGAGCTCTAATCCCGGCCTGCACTATTCTTATGGTTTCACAGTGTTGTAAAAGACAGTGAGAATGAAGGGGACTAAATAGTTTTAAGGGAAAATTCCAGATAAATATTTATATACTGTACATCATTGTGCCTCCATCATCATTAGAGCTGATTTTCAGAAAACTAAAATACAAGAAGAATCTTCTATATAGCAAATATTTTGGTCTCAAATTTACTGAAAATCATCTTGCTGTATTAAAGTTGCCTGATATCAGTAAGAAACTTTTTATTTTTCAGAAATTTTGGTTTTACTTCTTTTTTAATTCCTAACTCACTAATATTGTTAATGACCCGTTCTCTCAGAGATCACGTGAGATAGAAATTTGATTCATTCACATGATATTTATTACTTCAGAGTACACTGGTTACTTTCTATTTTAAAACATTCACTGGATATTACATTTATTTTAAACCACTAAAATGTTCAACAAATTGTTTATCTTCATTAATTATTTTAGAAAATAAGCTATTTGAGCAACTTAACCTGTAGCAATCGCACATGCTCATAGCATTGTTTGAACAAAGTGGTATCTTTTTATACAGATACACCTTATAATTTGAGAAAACATCTACTTTATATTGAAAAATGTCGTTTTGATTGATTAAAATTTAAAGAAAAAAGTTCCAAAATAACTAATTTATCATAGAAAAAGTTTTTTTCCCCATTTAAACCAGAGTGTCCACTGTTGTTGCAGTTATTTTGTATTTTTCCCTACCGCTGACTTTTCTTTTCTTAAAAATGCCCTTTGGCTTAGTTATTGTAATAAAACGAATGCACAAACCAACACAAAACACCTAAAAACTAAGGCTTGTATACATATAGATTCAAACTGATTTACTTCTATAGACATAGGCATATTCGATTCCCAATTTCGATAATGGCGAAATTAATTTTACTGCAAAACAAGCAAACATTCATTCTAACATGTACTTTTTCGTAAACGACGCTGTCAATTGACAGGATCATATCAGCGCAGCCGGTGTGCCAGAATTTTGACCCACAGAAACTCTTTCACTTACCATGAAATCTAATGAAAATATGCCAAACCACAGCTTTCCAAGTTGAATGGTTCCTGAGATAATTTGTTTGTAAACTGTTGCAAAATTTTTTTTCTAAAATCCAAATATAGTAATTTATACATGTATGTATAATAATAAATATTTTAGTATTTAATTAAGGAAACACCAAATTATGCGAAATTAACAACACTTTATAAAACATTTATTGTTTAGTTTTAGCTTGATGACGTCCCATAGTTGACAAACGTGCACGCGCTTCTACACTTTTAATGCTTATAGATTGTTTTTATTAATGTGATCTTAAAAGCTGTATTTTTGGTTAAATCTTGATTACGGATATTTCTGTTTAATGTAATAATCCTCCATTTGGATATTTGGAGAAGATTTAAATGCAACAAGCATACACCGAAATGTTTATCAATAGGAAGGTAGTAGGGGTGTTTCTTGTATAACAGTGGCACTTTGTCTAAAACGGGATATACAGAATTTTTTCTAAACGACACCAAACCAACGTGTAGACTTTCTTGCTTAGGTCCTATTTTATACAGACATATAGTTTTCAATGCCAAAAAAGTATGTAAAAAAAACACGTCACCGTGGATCAGGCAGCTACCCAGGAACAAGGATAAGCACCTGGGACTACTACAGGAAGACTTCAGATATCTTTGGAAGCTGGGAAAGCACAGGATGCTCGGCGTTTTCATAAATATACCGACATGCTACACAGCAGTTAGGTCACATTAGGTCTTATCACACCCTGCTAAAGAACTTGCTTCTTTAGTTATTTGTTTATTCTTCCAATATATTTTATCGTGACACACTATGAATGAAAAGAAATTACCGGGAAAGTAAGCTGGGATACATACCCCGCTAGGCTATTTTTTAGAAGTAGTTTAACGTTAGTGACCTTGATGATAGAGGTAAGATACTCGGGCAAGAATACCGCCAAAAAATTGTAGATATATTTGAAGAAAAATAAATCCTTTTTACAGTGATGCGAGAAAATCATTTTATTTTCATTAGCTCGTAATAGGTACTATATAAAACTTTGGAGCAATTCCGCATGTTCTTGTTGGTTACAGAAAGTTGTTCAGAGTTTACTATTATAATTGTTATAAAATTATTAGTAAGATAAGTATAATATCGCGGATCGGACGTAGTACACGTGTTACATATTTTATAACCTCGAAATTGTCCTGCTCATAGGAGTTTTGAGGAGATAACTGCCCTTTGCTCACTTACATTAATGCTAGAACAGGTTTTCTGATAACGTTCAAAGAAAATCCGTTTGTTTTCATGACACATACCTGCAGAAATACCCTCTATGTGTGAGAATGTGGGGATCGCACAAATGATTAGTGTGCTGCCTAATCTCAAAATGTTGTAACTTTCAATGTCGCATAAAACATACCTAAATGAGGACGGAGCTGCGATATGAGATATCGGACTATTTCAAGTATAAACTATAAGACATACGTTCATGTCGTTTCGTAACAGCCGGGACAAATCCCACCCTTATGCTTGTATGTGCATGCGCAATATGTTTCTCCTCCGTAAACTAGAAGAATATTACCTGAGTTTCTTTTTTTACTGTTTATTTTCTTCTGCAGCTAACTTATTATTTTTTTCTCTTATTTTGTTTACGATGTGTAATAAAATGGACTGTCTCCTGTATTTAAACTAGCGCAATTACGAATACAGCAAACAGTTCTACTCGACGTTTTTAAACAAAACAGCTCCTCTTATGAGGAAGAACTTAACGTTAAAGAGCATAAAACTTGGGGGGTTTTAATTGAAATTCTTTACAAATATGAGACATTCAAAGGTGTATTAAAATTGAAATTTCAGAGAGCACAGAAAAAACAAGCTATAAGCACTGCCCCTTCACCCTGAAAATATGAAGGCTTAAGATTCCCAATAACTAATGAGAGATGACCTGTAGGGCTGAAACACTGGGTAGCAAATGAAATCAAAATGCGCTTATGAGGAATTCACACAGTAACTCATAAGTGAATAGACTGTGAACCATTCACTGGCTCAAGGTGTTTCCTATTAACCTGGTTGAAATCGCACACAAACCACTTATAGCACAGTTGCAATAAACTCAATTTTGATCTCTTTCTTCCAAAATAGGAAAAATACCCAGCATTCTTTGATTTGCTGTAGGGTATGAATTATTAGGATTTAAGTTTTCTGATATACGGCAGGAAAAATGTTTCTGGTTACCATTTTCTTGTCCAGAATTAGACGCTTAGTCCTTGCTTGAGGGACACCCATACTCAACTCATTCGTCACTCACTGAAGTAAGGGTGCTGATTTCTATTCAGTTTGAAAACGTGAGAGATATTTACTCCCAGTGGAGATGAGATTAGTGGCCAGTGCAAGACCATTGAGTAGTATTAAATAACCATGGAAATCTTCACTGGGTTGATTTCTTTTCTTTTCTGGAACATGCATTGATTCTGAACGCCAGAGCGGGCTGTGAGGTGTTTTCATTTGTGGAATAACATTTCGGACAATTGTAAGATTTTTCTCCCCAGAAACGAACATGTGCTTACCACAGCTTTACAGAAGCACAGGGATATTTTGGAAAATAGGTATAAATGTTTCCGCACTATGAAGCACGATAATCGATTTGAAAATACAGAAAAAATAATTAAATGTTATGAATTTAATACCAATGAACTCATTGTCCACTATTTGCACAGAGAAATCGGTTACAGGTGCTTTACTACGTTTTTCACTGTCTGTTATCTCTTAAAACATTCGTACATGTATGCTTATGGAACAACGGGCTACTAGAAATATTGAACCCTAACAATGGCACTAAAAGCATAATTATTTACTAATAGTGTTCATTGTTTTCTACCAGAACAATGCCTCCAATATACAACTGCGTTTTCGCGTACCCAGAAAAGTGATAATGACAATGAGTTCATCCCTGCAATTAATTTGAAGCAAGCCAACATAGCAAAAATGCAATTATGATTTTATTGAAAAAAATAATTTATCATGTTAGAAATAGAAACTCGGTAAACATCGGCATACCTCACCGAATCACAAGTTCTCCGAGAATTTTGATAAGCTAATTGCACATAATCTTAAACTGTTAAACTAGGAAGTTACACAAAATAGCACGAACTTGCACACTGATACCTATTACTCAAATGTTTTAATAATGCTTATATTCAACAACCGTTTGGAAACAGTTTGTTACCAATTCTCAAAAAGGGCTTAGAGTACATCTCAATTCTACAACAGACTTCACGATAAAAATTCTAAAAATTCAGGAATCTGTATTCATTCCCCATACACCTTTCAGATGAGTTATGTTTATGAATTGATATTGAGATTTGAACAAGGGTTAAGGGTCAGGCAAACTTTGCGTCTGGTGTGTTGTATTTTCAGGCACTACAAGTCTGAAAACTAAAATATCACTGAAAAAAAAGTTTTAAAGAAGCCATGTGAACTGTTCTGAAACAGCAGATAAGCTACACACAAGTGGTTGGCATTAAATTATATTGAAGCAGCTCTTAGAGTATAGCTGGAATAGCAACGTCTTGAATTGAGACGGTGAAGGAGATTAGTGCTAATGGCTTTCAACAGTTCCCCAGGATTGAAAGGAGCATTCAAAGATCAGATATACAACTCTAGTGTATTCAATTAGTATTCATGAGCAAACGCTTGATGGTAGATCAAGTATGACTTTCTTCTATTCAGTTTTCACTGAATATACAGGCAGTCTACTGTACATGCACTAATTCTCCAGAATGGAAAATCCAAATAGAACTACTACTTCTAGTCTTTAGTTACATTCTGCACTAAGAATGTCCACGAACTCTTATTTTCCTGGAAGGCATGTAGACTTTCTGTATCACAAGGAAGATGGCTGATGCTACTCTCCTATTTGACGTCTATATGTAGCACATTACAGCAATCCAGAGTAAACAAAAAGACCAACGAAATATGAAAGAAATTAACATTTTTAAGCAATTCATGACAGTAATTGTAATAAAAAATAAAAAAATAAGAACACTCGTTTTTTGACCTTTAGGCAAAGCAATAAGCGCATATGCAAACTCTGTCTCCAATTTAGTGGCACTATAAATGTTTGTGCAATTAAAGCACATTCAGACGAAAAAGAATGATTTACACTAACTAAGAATCCCGGAAATAAATTCAGATCTGTGTTAGATAATATCTAGGTGCATATTTTGACATACGTAATACAAGTAAAATGCATTGCCATCGTAAATACTGCGCGAGTTTCATCTAGAATGCATAGAATTATCATTTATCAGCTTTCTCTCAAACTCGTTTGCCTCGCCCATCTACTCGTACGAGACAACACTGATACAGAAACAGAATCTTAGCACGAAAGTCGAGGAGCAGCCATGTATGGTAATAGAGTTCATTAATTCTTTAGGCGCGTAGCTGCACAACCAAATCAATGGCCAATTTTCAAATATAAAACATTATTAAGGTCCTTAAAAGGTGAGTTCAAACTTCCAACAGCCATGAGTGTTATAATATTTGAGACAGGATAAAAACAAAGTCAAGCTTTGGGGTTTGGTTTTTTCCCAGTTCCCCGTTACCATAGGTACAGCTTAGTCGAATAAAAGATTAATAATTTTATTCATACTTCTATAAGAATTTGAGAGTTACAAATCTTGGCTCTACCAGTGAATGATTAGAATACAGCTCATTCAATGCTATAATGGAAACAATTGGAGCTTTTCTCAGGGTCCGTGAACATTTAAAACTCTAAACAATTTAAGAGCAGACCCATGTTCCATTCGTAATTATGGGGATTTACTCAGAAAGTTTGAGGAAAATTGTTCTGCAGCTGATAAGAGGAAAATATAGAAGACAGGAAGTAATCATTGATGTCACTGTTGCGGAGGTTCTTTATTTCTGCATTCCAGATCTTTGGCACTCGTATCGTCAAAAGATAAATTTAGAACAAAGTGGCACCCGCAATCTCCAAATCTCAATCCGACCGACTTTTGGTTGTGGGATTAACTTAAAGCACGAGTTTTCCTGAAACATCCAAACAACAACTGAGAGATGCTATCTCGCAAGAAATTGCAAATATTCCATGACATCATCTGCAAAATGCTGTACTTGGAGTCACGGAAAGAATGGTGTACATTGAACAAACGGAGGGAGGACATGTTTGTTTTATAAAGCCAAGTTGTTTCCCCAGAACGTGAATTTATTTGTTTTTAGCTATCTGAAAAATATAATATTTATAACGGTTTAAAGTTTGAAATGAGCTTTAGAACACCCTATACATAACAACACCATTAATGCTTGCTGTAATTAAAAAACAACAGCTTACATTGAACATGTTTATTGCAAACTTATTGAAGTGCATAAAACAGTGCATATCCAACAATTGACACACTATATCAAAATATTTTTAAAATATTAACATCGCACAAATAGTATGTAATGATTCCGTTGTTAACCTTTATATTATTATTTATTATTGGAATATATTAAAAAGATTAAATAAATCTCAGCACAGTGCCATTGTTGGTGTTACTCCCAACAAAACGTCGTTTCATTTGTAACCCTCAATATATATGTTCGGGTTTGTTAAAACTTGACGTAGAATTAATCAGAATGTTTTGTTCCTATTATTCTGCAAGTGTACGTTGTTTTGCTGGAAATATGATTTCATTGCCATACTTCCTTGGGTCAAATACTGCTTTATGTTGTTTAAAAGTGGTTTATACCTGAAAAAGATAACGAAATAAAAAGCTCGCTGATTTATGAAATTAAGGACAGACAGCTGCAAGATTAATCACATTTCAGTAACTGTTTTCCTTCGGATTACGTGGCACCATTTAAACATTTTGTTAAATAGAGGGTCTGCTATAAAACTTACTATTGTTTACAGACTACTCTTGTAATGTGCATTATGAAACATTCAGTTTCCGTACTTCGAAATAATTTATATATCAGCAAAGGATTCTAAATCTATTCCAATTTTCTGCATATGTGTTTATATTTAAATCAGAATAATTTTATTGCTTTATGGACCTATTATGCTACATCTGTTCTGTTAATAATTTGTGAATGTTATCCCGTGTCTTTATGGTAAACCCATTTTGGGTCAGATGATTAAAAAAAGTGTCATGTCCCGATAAAATAGCATATGCTTATTTATTCAGGGACGTATTCTGATCCATCAATATAAATGCATTTAAAATTCAAAGCCGCTATAGCTTTAAGTGTGGTTAGAGAAAAAAGTGCTTGAAGGAGTTTTGTCGAGGATAGAATGCAAACTACACTAATTTAAGTTACTCATTTCTATATTACTCCATTATTTCTGTACTATGTGAAGCATGTTCAGCAAATAGCGATAATTACCACGAATTTCCTATACTATCAGTTATTGTTTCTACCACAATGAAAAGTGGTTTTGAGTATAAAGTTATCGTCACTGGTTACACAATATGATGAGGATGGGATGCACTTTCACTGTGTTAATCCTATTGACATAACCCTTATTGAGAAATATATTTTGAACAACGGTTCTTCCATGAAATGCTGTTCAGCGTATCACACCGGTCATGAAAAAAGATCAGGCAGATGAATTTGGTTTATAGTGCATGCCATTTTTGTAAAACTATTTGTGCGCATTGGATGTAACACGCCAGAATACATCTGGCTTGATAAGGTTAAGGCGATAAAATTGAAATTTTCATTATTTTTCTTAACTTCGGAAGTTAATTTCGTATTTTTAACTTGTTTTGAACTTGCTAAAGTGTGCAGCATTTTGGACGGTGATTGCGAGTGAGTTCCTAAGGAAAAATACACCAAGTAAATTACAGCAAAGTATGTATCTGACTGAAATACCTCTGCATGCGGCACTACGATGAAACGTTCCCTGAGCAACCAGCGTGTACTCCCACTGTTGTACGAACAGCAAACTGAATGCAACAGAAGTCTTAATTTTACTGTAAAAGTAAATGTAAATAAAGCCTGATCCAAAACCTTATCTAAGTATAACATTAAAATGTCTGAAGTCATATTTAATTGAAAGTGTGGTGTGTAAAAGTTAACTGTGACTCTGTGGTTTTAGGACACTAATATGTTATTTTGTTGGTTATGAATTTTTATTTCTTCAGAAACGTCGGTGTGGACAGCAAGCAGTAATTTTGAGGTTTATATATATTCTGTAAAACTGGTATAAGCTATCAATGAAACTAATAACTGAACAGCGTAACCTGTAGGTGAGGTAAAAAAGACTGAGCAACACTGGCACATTTTATATAAGCTCTGTGTTTATTTTTTCTTTTGGGGATGCAAATGCTTGCATTTCGCGGCCACATTGAGAAGCTGAATCACCTAAAAGAGGAAACATCATTGAATAATGTACAATGTGTTTTCTCTCAAAGACCACATGCAAAATCCCACCTCATTTGGTCCTACCTTGCCTAATGTACAGAAAGACTTAATTTCCACGCCAGAACAGTTACGACCAACAAAATTAGGAAATACGTTTCTGAAGCATATTTTGTTTCTTTGACAGTAAATGAGAAGTTCCAACTGTCAAAACTACCTTCCGACAACCTAAGGAACTATTGAACGATTCATCGGTTTTACGGAAGTTGTGCAGAAGGCAGAAGAAAAGCAAATTCACTTTTGCTACCTGCTTTGAATACTTCGATTGTTTGAAATAAAGCCTTCCCTTTTTTTTCTTTCTCTCGCATTCTTTCTCATTTATTTTTTAAATATTAGACTTCGAAGCGAATAACCTAGTCCACATAGCACGCTACGCCACTGTTAAAGTCCCATTTGGAATAAAATTATGCCGACGTACTAGACATCGTTAGACAGTAATGGACGTTTGTGTAATGTACAAGCGCACTTAAATACCAGCGATATTCGTTTTCAACGACATTAGTAAAATGCGGCCTGACGGGGCCTTTGACTTGAAAAGAAAGTTGCCATGACTTAGTAAGCAACCTTCCGTGCACACCGAGCTCAGTATAGAATATCTTGAACGGGAATGTGACAATGGTACGTGCCTCAAAATGGCTCCGAAAGAAAGAAGTTCCACTTGTAGCATCTCTGGAGCATCAACAGTCCCGTGTGTCTAAATCTTATTCTATCATAACACAAAGACAACGACAGAAACGTGCCTTTCTACATTTTCTCAATAAAGGGAACTGAAGAAGGTAACAGAAATGTAAAAAACCCAAGTTTGAACGATTCGTAGCACGAATGGTAAAGGAGGAATAGAGCAAGGTTTGAAGAAAAAAACCTTCCCAATGGATTTCAAGTCAAGAGTTTGCCTCATTCAAAGTGAGAGGAGAGTTTCTCCGTGTGAAATATTATATGCTTAAGTTTGTGACATTATATTAATGGAAAGACATTAAATGTTTTATTACTTTGGTTATAAATAATTCAAACCATACCCTTTCGACTTGAATTTTTCATTTTCGAGTAACAAATTGTTGAATAAAACTTTTACCTGATTATTTGACATTAACAGACTAGTGAAAATGTAACTATGTAAAACATGAGTTTTTCTTGAAAATTGTACTGTAACAAATTGTGGGAAACAATTGGAAGTTACTTTGTTGAATTTAGAGTCCAAAATTGGGTCGAAAGAGAACTTTAATGTACTGTTACTTAGGTTCTTACAGAAACAGTTCCATGTTATGAAATCACAAAATGAGATGTTCAGAAAGTTGCATTTCTATAACTTTAAATGTTACATATGATTAAATGATAAAATTTACTCATTAATTAAAATACTTAGTATAAAGTTAGATTTCAAAAGCTAAGACACATTAAAGTTATAAACTTTAAAAATAGTTTTAACATAATATAATGTTCAAAAATTCGAAACTTCGTAATACCTTAATGTAAGAACCTTACATGCTAAAAACACAATTTTTATTTCCGAAGTTTGCCTTTCCCCTTCCACCATTGTAAACAAACGAAGATGAAGAAAATAGCAAACAATATGCAACACATAAGAAGATAAATACACAGCTAAACACTAAATAAGTCAGTATTGTACTTAATAAAATAATGATATTACCAAAAAATTGTGGGCTAAACATGCTTAAAAAACAAAGTATAAAGATACTTATCAGTAATTGTTAATGAATAATTATTATACTGCAGTATTATAATGGTTAATATCTTCAATTTAATTGATTCTCAACATAAAGTGTATATTTATAAAGCTGATGTTTTCAATCCAAAGCCAATTCTCCTGGGGTTTTTTAATATTTTATATTTGCTCACAATCCATTAAACATTTTAATATGAGTGTACATTATTTAATTGCAGTTTTGATTGACAGAAAAATCTCAAATTACTTGTAAATGTTTCACAAGACAGCCATATGCCTCCAAGCAGATACGTTCTAGCATTGATGTGAAAACTAATACTTAAAAGACAAAACAATATAAACCTTTCGTTAACGTGACATTTGGATTGTATGTGTTTTCTTTTTAGTACAAAACTACTTCAATTTTAATGTTTGTTTGCTACAAAGTCAAACGTCACTACCATTTGTAATAAAAGCGGAGTGGGGGCGAACTATTATAACCCATACAAACTATGAATTGAAGTGATAACTCATTGGTTAAAGGGAACATTTGGGTTTTACATAAGGTAATTTCCCTGTCTTCTAATTCCCTCATTGGAGATTTGGTTACCATGCTAGCTTCATATACCCAAGGTCGCGGGTTCAATCCCAGCACAGGACGATGGCCTTTTTGTGGGCTTAGAAACCCTTAGTATGGCTTCCTTCGGAAGGACAGTAAAGCCGTTTGTTCCGTGTCATAGATTTACGACGCTAAAAGCTTGATAGAGGTCATTGAGCAAAATTACATGGTCTTTCAGCAAAATTAGATGGTCTTTCACGCCCAGTATAGATTGGGACGCTGAGAACCACAGGAATTAAAGAGTGCCCATAAATAAAACTTCACTTAATTTTCCCCTGGCTTCTAGGAACAAAGTGATAAGTGTGTTTAATAATATAAAACATGCTGGAGAAGTTGGTAATGTTGCAAACTTCTGTTTCCACTCCCTTAATTATTAATCAAGTAAATATATTTTAGACTATAATTACATTCTGTGGGATGTTTACTTATGTTATTAAATGTAACTAAATAACATGTAATTAATACAACGAATCCGTTATTCTATCAACATGGAGGATCATTTTGTATAAACTACACCACGATGTTTTATCTAAATGATGTGTGTGTTTCGACTTCATGTCCCAGACGCAGTGTGTCACGAGTAGGCTTGATGAAAATCTCAGCTGTCACATTAACAGTGACTCAATGCTTTTTACTTTCTCTACATGCATTATGTACCTAGTGTATAGAGAAGGTTTTGTATTGCACCTAAAAATAGATTCCGAGATTTCGCCGGAAATGCATGTTTTGGGACTCCCTGTCTATATTTATTTCTTTCTTTTTAGAAAAATGTCCGTGTGTGGGGGTGTGCCCGTGGGTAGTATAGCTCAAGAACTAAAGGACGGTTGAATACCAACTTGGCATTCCAAGAATGCGACAAGAAGATTTTTAAGAAAATCCCCCCATCCCAAACTACCCTTTACATGGACAATTTTTTTTGACTAAAATAGCGTCCATTAAAGCTACTTACATGCACAAATAAATTATATATATCTAATAATTTTGAATAGCTTCTGAAGACATGTTCATTCTGGATGAATTTTGCTGAATTTTGCATAACTGGTAAACCGTAAGCGATATACAATAATGCACATCTAGTTATAACAAATAGTTTGTCATATACATTTTTGCTGCAGAGTTGATCGTATCCGAGATGTTCCTGTTATTGGTTTCAATTTTAAACTGCGCAAATTCTCGAACGGGGTAACTATTCCTTCCATATTTCTTTTGTATTTCTAGAAATACAAAGTGAGCCGAACTTCAAATGTTCACGTATTGATCGGCTTTTAAAGGATTTGACCATCGGTTTAGCCTGGTATACTCTATTTACCTTCTGCTTCTAAGCAACTAAGCAGTAAGACCAATTGTGTTAATATTTATCTCGTTTAGCAAGATGAAGATACAAGAATAATGTTTTGTAAGAATAGTTTGTTTACAGAAATGGTAGAGAAAGTTATATGAATGCAACACATCAGATTTTTATGTTTGCTTGGAGTATACTACCTTGAAAATTAACCATCTTCTTCATAAGCTATCTTATTAAGAATTAGTCTTGTATACAGCGCTGAAAAAATTATGAGTTTCAAATGTCAAGGTAGTCTAAGAAATGCCGGAGGCAGTCTACAGTTCTATACAGTTTTATTAGATTTTTTTTTTTGGTAATGTGGTGTTTGTCATAATTTCGGTTGGAGGATAGCGTCATGTTGTTTACGGAAGATAAATGCAATGTGTTATATTTACATGCCTTTCTGTTCCAACTATTATCTTAATGATAAATATGATAGTGTTACCTTCACATCGCTTTCTATTCCTAATATCGTTGCCAGTATATTTGAGATAGGTTTTTGCAACTATATTCCAACTGCTTATTTTTCTATATACTTCCATTTCATTGACATAAACGTTTACATCATTTAATTACACATTTGGACTACCGGAGGTTCTCCTAGTGCACAGGTTCTGCATCCGATATCACTATCGACTGCTACATCATATATACATCCTTTCTGCTCCTTACCCCACAAGAACCAAAAGGCATTGTCACATTGACCTCTTCTGGAATTATCCAAAATATCTTCACTCGCGTGCATAAAAATGGTCTATTCCCTTAAGCTGTAATAGTGTTGCTCTCATTTAACCTTCTACTCCGTGAATTATTTTGCTACATATGTCACAGTTTTTCAAATTCCTGAAGCGCTTTAGATAATCCTGTGACAGACTTCTTAATATAAGCGGTTCGAATGGCCATGATCGTTAAGGCACTGGCCATGCATTCAAAACTGAACGTCGTGAGTTCAAATGCCAGCCAAATGTGCCTGTAGAAACGGATGGGGAGGGCCCAAGCAGAATAATTGGTGTGATTACACGGTTAGATGATGACGGGTTACATCTAGCTGCGGTAGGATGAGTATTGCTTTCTGTTTAAAAACCCTACAATAATATTGATATAAATTATTATATAATGGCTACGTATAAAATGTATCATTTAACATCAGATAATATGAAAATGACCTCAAAATACAGTTATATTAAAACGTTGACTAATCATATTTGTACCAAAATGGCAGCACCATGCAATAGGGCGTTCTAGCTACCGTCTTCGGTAACCAAACCTTGACTGTTCCTAGCCAGTATCAATTCTCTCTTATGTCTGGCCTGAAAAACAAAACAGAGGCATAAAAACCTACCAACGAATGATGTTATAATCGTTGAGAAATGTAGGCGTGAATAGCACATATCCCTGTGAAAGAGTTTCGCTGCGATTGGTACAAAATATTAAAATATTTTTCAGCATTCTTGAGGAAGGGTGAAGAAATATTTACACATGTCATTAAAGTGGACGACAGCTACTTCACGGGCACATTATGGAACTTTCATCACCAATGGTAGACGAAGGTTAAAGTTATCTAACTAGAATAATCAAGTGGAGATTAAGAAGCCGGCAGTGTAGCATGAAAATACTAGGTTAAAGTTGTAATGTTACCCTTCTACACTTCGGTCATATTTTAGGGAAGGTAAATCTTGTGCTATAATTATACTGGGGTAAAATAGATGGTCTCATTTGAGGAGGCTGGGGCAAAATTGCATCAGTACCAACATAAACAGGCCCATTCCATTATGGAACACACATATTATACAGGCGAGTATATAAATAGTGCAGGGACTATCCCAGGACAGCATCCCAAGATATATACATTCCAGGTAGTAATGCTTAATAAAACTGCATTGCATGCTTGAGTATAAGATGATTTACAAATTGAAAAAGCAAAAGCTATAGTTTTACTAATTTCTTTATATTTATAAAGGGAATAGCTAGAGTCAAATGCTTTCCATCCGGCTGTTATATATGGTGCTTGTAATTGCATGTTCTTTCCATGACATCGCAAGAAACAACTGAAAGTTGCCAGTACTTCAAAAACTGTCAAGTGCTATATTTAAATTTACATTTTGAAACATTCAAACCAATAAAGACAGATACCTTGGATTTAGCTAACATAACGCAATACTTATTTGAAATAAAATGTGGGTTATAAACAGATTTTCATTTCTTGCGCAGCACTTTTTTGTTTTACCAGATATACAAAAATTCTTTCCGATTGAATTGGGCTTAACAAGCTTTTCCCACTGAACTAAAAATGTAAATTTCATTTATCATATAAATAAATATTTTCAAAAATGCATTTAATAAAATTCTTAGTCTTTTTTGAGAAAACAAATTTCAATAACTTTTCCACGTATATTTGAAAACGATGTGTCCCATTGATGGACGATTTTGCTTTTAGAATACCAGGTTTAGGCATTTGTTTAAAATTTAGTTTTTTTTTTCCGCTCACTCTGACACAAAATACTTATTGTGTTCAGGGGCTTCAAAGCATGTACTTCTGTAAAATTTTTAGAACAAATGTTTGGGTAGTACTTGCTCTATCTACTAGGTACGTAGTAAAGAAAATAAGTATGCTACAGTAGTTATTGTTAATTTAACTGTACATTTCTATAAGTTTATGTAGGTTTTTGTTTGTTTTGTAACAGAAATAAATCTGGATATTTTCAAACAATGGAGGGCACCATTGAAGATATATTTTGTTATTTAATCGCATAATTTAATTTGGCCATGTACAAATAACGGTACTCCTGTCTGTTTCACTATAAATAGAGGAGTACAGTGTTTAATATACTCCTACTGGCACCTGCTTCCATGTGTAACACGCACCATTTTCTAGTATTAGGTGTGAGGCACTTCCCTTCACACGGTCTAGTGTGCTCCGGGACCTACTAGTTGCTATGATATCCTACAGGATATGATACCATTCTGCAGTTTATACGTAATAACTAAGGTTTGTCAGTGCCTGATACCTTTCTGCAGTATATACGTAAATAACTAAGGTTTGTTGTTCACATATACACTGGATTTCAAATGAAACAATGTTTAGTTTGGGATTGCATTCGCAATTAATGAAGCCAAAACATTTCTATTGAAGTTTCACCCTCTACGGGCGAATGTTTGCGAAAACATTTAAGTAGCGAGAAAACCTTCAAAAAGTATTGAGAAAAAACATTTAATTGATTTCCCACAACTTTATAGTGTTTAACCGTTTACTCGTCAAGTTTTCTATGCGGTTTCCACACTAATACACATTTTTATACTCTTTAAAACCTTTTGTACTATCAGATATTTTAGCTTCAGTATACATATTTCTATATTTTACAATATTTATATTCCCACACGTTTCGACCCCTTAAAATACCGTTTGCGGTGACGGAGATCAAAAAATGGATTAGCTCCTAGACATCTGCGCATTATTAAACTGGTAGTTGAACGTTCTCAAGACGATAATTAAACTAAATGAATTGTGATCAAATAGCTATAGCTTGCTAAACACCTAAAGTTGATTTTAAAATTTGTTAAAGGCACATATTTTGAATTTTTAAATGTAAGCACAATTAATAAGGATATACTGCTAATAATAATAATAATAATAATAATAATAATAGTAATAATAATGCTTAGGTTAAATTTGAAAACCTGGAAATGTTTCAAATGTATCTTAGGTTTGATAAAAATGTCCATTAAGGATGTTCAATATAATAGTTGAAAAATCCTAATGAAAAGTTGCTGAAACATTTCAAAGTGGCGAAGCTATATTATTTCATTAGCAGTTTTGAGAATATAAATCTGGAAAACGACTTAAATCTAGCAGTTATAAGTAGGTTTCGGACATGCTTGCGGTTTGGTTGGAAAATAGTGCAGTGCACACATTGTTTCATTGGGACCTCCCCCTCCGCAATACCGCCCGTCATTCACTAAGGAAGAAAGCAGTACAAGTACAGTCTGTTAGCAAAGACAATGATACTTTGTTAACGTCCATACACCCCATACTGATATATTACCAGAATCCTTTTGTAGGTGACAAACATATTCAGGCATATCAACTTTGATTTATTGGTTTGCGATTGTCTAATGTTTCTTAACTCTTGAATTACAATTAGATAAGTGCTTTATAATTTTATCCATAAATGCTGGACGTGCCCACTACTTCCTTAAACTAATCTATAAATTTCTTTTGTTTCAGGTAACGGCAGCCTTTAGGAAGATGAAATTTGTAGCTGACACGCAGGTTTGTCAGTCGATTACCATCATGTTCGTGTATCTTATGTGCTACTTGACCTTCAATATGTCTGCGTGCTTCCTCTGTTTTCCGTATAATGCACAAGCGTTATGCAGGGCGTATTTTACATAAGGTTTCTCCACTTTGCTGATGAAAGGAAAGGCAATCGTAAATAAGTTACTAAACTTTTCTTTTTGACCCTGCAACAGGTACTGTTATATATAATCATTGTGGTTGCTATTATATCGTCCGTTTGCACACATGCTTACAGATCAGAGAAATGACTATAAAAATAAGTTCTTTCATATTCTTTAATGTAGTGGTCAGAAGTTCAAAGAAGAAGAAGTCAAAGCTCACCCGTTCATACCAATTTGAAGGCAAAGTGTATTCATCCCCTTAAGTCGGAAAGCAATAAAAACAAAAGGAAGTCGAGTACACGGCTGATAACCTCTCTGTGTATAAGCAGCTTTATTTTTGAAAATTTTATAAGTCCTACATACCGTTCGCAATAATACAGTTGCCTAGTTTCATCGGCTTATGAGTGATTTTTTTTCAGTTAGTATGAATACCAGAAATAACAACTCATGCTAATACAAGTAGCAGTGTAGGCGTAGGCTATAAACGAAGCGCACGGATTGAGGCGAGTTTCTACACGAATTTGAAGCTCCCTCTGCTACCAGAAAAGTTACCCTCTGTGGCTCTTTCCATTAGGACAATAATTGGTTCTAAAAATCCCTGAACACACCAGTGCGGTAGTGGATACACCACTTATGCGCGTCAACCCCGAAGGTAAGACTACCGAAAAATTTCGGTCGAAAGATCTATCCAGGTTTGTGTCGGAGGATATTGAGGCGTCTCACAAACCCGCACAGGCGTTCCCAACTTCCAAAGGTCTCAGAAGGAAGCGAATGAAGGGGAAATAATAGAAACGATATCCTATTAAATAAGAAATGAACTGCAGCTTTCACCTACTGTTCCCGGGAAAACCACGAAAAATATTTAGGTCAGAGCTGGCGATTGCCGAAGATGGAACTCCTGTATGCGAGTCGTACACGTTACCGTGGCGCCATCTCACTTGATCAACTAACACTAAATTGCGATGCAAGTGTAAAGAGGACATCATTGGTGAACTAGGAAGAGGTTGAAAGTACGAGGCGAAGTCGATACTTTCTACATCCGAGATTATCTAACGCATATAACGTAGCTTATAATACTTTTTGGGCAGGCACCACTCATACGCGAAAATGAATTTAATTGATAACAGCATGTTGAACATGGTGGTTCTGAAAGCAAGGTCATTTACATTAATATTGGTGGAGAAGAGACTATCGATTTTCCACGCCAAGTTGTGGACCTTACAAGAAAAACAAATAGCTTACAGCTCATGCCTTAACCGCGCAAGAATTAATTCTTAAATAAATATTAACAAATAAAATGCTGCAATGAAGACTCGGTTAAGACTCGGTTAAGACTCATATGGCAAAGTTTAACTATAAACATGATCATTTTTATGTCTGCATAATAAATGTATCAACAGTTGGATGATTTAAGAATGCACATATTTGCAATTAAATAGAACAAACCACTAATGCAGTAACTTCAAATTGCCACCATGACAGCTTAAAGGAGAAATGTATCGAGAAAAGTAAATTATTCACAACATATGCTATACAGGATGTGAGTTTGTTACACTGGGATTAGTAGACCATTCATTTTTCATACCTTTTATATACAACGGAAGCAGACATTTTCAACGGCGTGTTCAAAGTAAACTTGAAGGTAGCAACTGAGTATTCGGCGATACATACGGAGCAATCCACGCGTGCCCTTTACAGGGCTGGATTTTTGTTCTTTGGGTTGCTGGATGGGGAGCAGTAGCTGATTGACTACCATAGTTTCTCAGTCTTGGTTTTTGTAATCGATAATACCAAGAGAAATGATAATTTTTATACTCGCTGTGCAGTAACATATTTGGTTAAACGTGGAAGCCATTATAAAACAAATGGGGCACCCTCAACCTAGTTGTTAGTTCTAACATGCAATGAGGCATATCCTACCCGTAGTTTTTGCATACCGTAATATAACCTTCTGGAAAGCAATCATTCTTTTCTAAACCATTACAATGACGATCTGATGAGGATTCTGAATCCTGGAAACTTCGAACCGTGTCAATAAACTAATAATAATGAACCTCTGCTAATATGTTAGTAAATGTTCTTGATACACCGCTGATAACTACAGAAAACAAAACAGTGTAGGGCATGAAACTATACACATACGATAACTAGCCATGTCTGCGAATATGCGGAATTTGTTATAATTTCAGGAAGAATATAGGAAATGAATGTAGTTGGTTTATTTGAATGAATATTTACTGTATAGGTTTCCTATTGTGGTACATCTATTGATTATAAGCTGTTTGCTCTACTGGGAGGTAATAGGTGTCATAGCGCATTTGCAGAGCGATGAACTACGAATTTTTTCTGGGTGGTGTTGCAAACGTACACACCTGTGTAAACTTTCTCCACTGCGTTGTGTAATAGGATGTTTTCTAAATCATCACTTTCCGAAAGTTTTATTTACTTTAGTGGTAGATTTCAAGTTTTTAATTTGGGAAAATGTGTTAAGAATTGCCGAGGCAAACGTAGGCACACACCAGTTAAGTTTTTCGGAAGGTGAACTTATGGCAATTATAAAGTAAAACGATATGCTGCGAGGTTTTTCAGCCAAATTTCAGATGATTATAATGCGTAAAAGTCATTGGAGACTTAATAAAGCATTTTAAATCAAACCACGAAATCCGGTGTGGCAGGCCTAAACACCAACATTTGAATAGAGCTTACGAATACCGTATAATATGCAAAACGTTTTGTAGATAAATAAGGTATGTTTATTGCTGTCAAGTTAATATTAAAGTTATTACCATACACTTAGTCCATGGGTTACTGACCATACAGGCATATTTCAGATACAAATTAGACAGGGCAAATGAAAACAGAAGAGACAAGTAAAAACAAGAACAAAAAAAGGAAAAAAAGAAGAAAAATGGAGATAAAATGCTTCTGTCTAACCGCACGAATCTCAACTGGCTTCATGCACCTTTATCAGGAAGTTACCCATTGCCCAGCAGGCCTATTTCATTCTTGCAGGACTTACGAGGTTTTATTTAATTTAATTGCAGTCTGGTTATTAATTCAAACCACAGAATGAGCAAGTCTGTTGCCAGAATCCTAACTCATTTGCCGTGTCCTCCCGCCACGGTCTTCCTTTCTTCCTTACTGCTCTTATTTGACATATTTGACTCTCTTCTATACATCTCGACTCCATCAATAACCCAGAATCTGATGTGTCTTGTGAAACTCCAATAACTCTTACAATAACCTACCTGCATTTTATTTGCATGCTCTACTTTTTTTTCATCCACCAATTTTCATTTCCATATAAAATTTGTATAATACAAACACTTTTTACAGAGAGTACCAGTCGCGCTTCAGCCGAGAACACGAATGGCAGCATTGGAGATGTTTAATTTACGGAGTTTTCTACTCGTAAACTTCCATTAACGTATACACAGTAATCGTTTTATTTCATCAACACGTTAAGGTAGTTACTCAAAGTGGTATCCTTCAACTTCTTGCCAGGGGACTTGTCTATATATTTTC
Organism: Hymenopus coronatus; assembly: GCA_030762935.1. Classification (NCBI taxonomy): domain Eukaryota; kingdom Metazoa; phylum Arthropoda; class Insecta; order Mantodea; family Hymenopodidae; genus Hymenopus; species Hymenopus coronatus. The sequence continues at coordinate 49,569,532 of CM060900.1, forward strand.
TGTACTCTTGTCCCCATGGATCTGTAAGTATGGAAAGTAAACATTCGTTGTTGAGTAATTTTTTTCCGCCGGCATTTCAATTAATCTAAGTAATTAGTTTAACGAACACACAGCACAACCGCTTTAAAAACAACCCGAAACTAGCATAGAAGAAAACACATTTTCTAACACTTCAACGTTTACCCAGCAACGGCCGGTAATATATAGCCCACATAAATACGTGTTTCATGCAAACACTTTTGGTATTAGATTCAATACCGTGTGTAGGACAGGAGTTGGATAGGTAGAATCAGACTGAAAAAATCAATGCCATAGCTGGGATTTGAACCACGGATCTCCCAAAGCCGGTAGCTTTGCCACTGAGCTATCATGGCAATATGTCGGCATAGCATTGAATTTCTCAACTGACTTGCATGGTTCCCGGTAAACCACAAGGCGTTCTCAAATTATTTTGAGACGATAACTCCAATGGCGGTTTACAATGTTGCAAGTATTTAAGTCCCAGGATTCATAGTATAGCCAACTATTATGGTTAATTGGTATTGGATTAATTGTTTCTTCACACAAGCCGTGTGTAGGACAGGAGTTGGATAGGTAGAGTCGGAAACATGCGAGTCAGTTGAGAAATTCAATACTATGTCGGCATGTTGCCATGGTAGCTCAGTGGCAGAGCAACCGGCTAGAGATCGGGAGATCCGTTGTTCAAATCCCGGCTATTGCATTGCATTTTGCAGTCTCTTTACCTATCCAACCTTTAACTTTTACTAAATTTTCACCGGAAATACGTGGACCTGCGCAGCATTGAAGGAAAATTACGGCAACTACCTCATGTTCTACCGGCTTTCTCCCGCTTTCTCGGTTCAAACGTGACTCGGACGCGTGTATAATACTGCATTTCTCATATGCAGTATAATACGTATAGTACACCCAAACTTTACTTCTGCAATGATCCCTGTAGTGCATAACCAAGGGCGAATCGTTCTTAAACAATACGCTAGGACATGACGGTGGAATTGCAATGGCTAACTTGGCAAGATATAAATTTAGTCTTAACTATAGTGTTGACTTCAGCTCTACATTCCTCTTCTATTTGGTGGTGGGAAATAACTTATATAGTCCTTGGCAAATACATTTTGAATGTACCAACATAGGCCACAATTGGTCAGCCATGCATGAACGAATGCTCAAAATAACCAGAAACAGACCTTCTGGTCAACAACCAAAATCTGATTCCGTTTCAATTGAACTTCCGATGTGAGGATGCCCATTTAGATGCACCAAAACGTGCTGAGAAATAACAACCGCATATTGTCTGATAAAGGGTTCGATTGAAATGTGATGCAAAATACTCGTATTATAACAGTTTTTTTTATTTTCATTTTGTACTATTGGTATTTATTTACGTTTAGTGTAGTAACAAATAATTAATTTGTATATTTTTGAATTTTACGTATAACTGAGATATAATGCTATTGGCATGTATTTAATACAACTTTTAAAAACAAAAGGTCTTCATATTCCTTATGATTGTTCATATCACTAAACCAATTACTTTTTCTAGTGATACCCTATTTGGTAATATACATAAACACTGAGACTACTCTAGTTACGAACTGTTCTTAATAAAAATTATTCTCCTACATCTACTTCATGCTAATCAAGATACACATTATCAAAAATGGTCTTCTATTTGATCCCTTGTAAGTCGAAGGAAAGTAAGGGAATACATCAGGCAAATGTTTTGAAATCAGTCGTTATATGATTACTTTGAAATTCGATTCTCTCTACATATCCAGCAGCAAACAAAAGAAAAACAAATGATACTTCCAGATTGATTCTAGCTATTTTAAAATTGAAAACATTAACAAGGAATAAAGAAAGTATTTTCCGGGCTTGTAGGCCGTGGTCCATTGGGTCTTGAAGTTGCCGACGTTTCACCAAGGGCTGCGCTTGGCATCTTCACAGGTTATCAGGTGACTGGTCAGAGCTCGAATGAATTCTTGCCGCGGAGAGCGCGTTTTTATACATGGGGAACTTCAAGACCCAATAGACCACGGCCTACAAGCCCGGAAAATACTTCCTTTATTCAAGACGCCGGCCGTGGAAAGCCTCAGTTTGTACATTAACAAGGAATATCTTGGAAACTGGTAACTCCACCAAAAAATCTTATTGTGTTTGTCTTGCGGTATACCAGCTATGTAAAAGTCATTCAAAATGAAGAGCTATTTTCAAAGACAAATATGCATTTTCATGAGTCGTAAAAGTATTTTAAACATAAATGGTGTTTAATCTAAATCGCGAGAGCTATTTTTAGAAAATCAAAGATTTCGAAAAAGCTCCACATAAGGGGTAGTTTGAGATAGGCAGATACTCTTGAATTCCTTTGTATCGCATCCCTGGATTATACTGAAGACGATATCTCAAAACATTTCCTGTGTGACCTCAACATCAAATGTTTGGATGGAATGAAATATCTTTGCTGCATTGTAAATGGTATAGAAAGTAATGCAGGTTTCGTTTTAAACGCGACATTTAATTCGCCGAGCAGCACTCTGAATCTAGATAACTTTAACAGGGTTAAAGCTTCTGCATTGGATTGCATCGCTTTAGTAATAATTAAATGAAAACAGATTTATTTTATCCTGCCGAGCTGCATATCTATTTATATTGCTGTTCTTTTTCCTTTAGTTAGTAAAGTTTCAAAGCTTTTAAACTAGATTCGGAAAACCCCCGCTGCAATCTCAGTTTGTAAATTATCAGCTATAGAGAAATTTCAACCTATTTCACAAATAATCTGAAACTTTAATTTGATTTGACAGTTTTACTTCATTTTGGATCAACTTGACCACAAAAGCATTTAAATTAGAACTTTTACACAGTTTTGTGGAGCTGGTATACGGAGAAGTGTGCGTCTACCAATTCTACCAGGAGTTATGAAGATAGTTGCTCAGCATGTAAAGTACACTCATAGACATTAAATATACGCTTGAGAATACTACTCAAAAAACTGACTTTTTGCTGTATCCACCCATGTCTTCCACCTGTTTGCTATGCTCTTAAAATCCTGTTGGACAGCCTACGTTATCGAAGGGAATGAGACGTAAATGAAACGTAACTTGTAACAAATAAAGTTCTCATCTGCGAACTTGTGATCGCTAAAGTTTCTGGTTGGACAATAATCCACTCCCTCACTGGGTGGTACAAAATTAGATTGTTTTCTCTGCGCTACATACTAAAGTTCTAATGCAAGGTAATTCGCTCACGTGTTCGATTAAATTAATACATTGGTTAAACAAGGAAAACTATTCTGATGTAGTGTCGATCTGGGTTGACGGGTGAAGCGGTGGATTACCCAAGCGGTTTCGCCTTTTCTAACTCGCATAGTATGTTGTACCGGAATGGCACCAATGAAAATTGTGGTAAAACCCGAGTCCCCGTCAAACATTCATATATTTAGCAAAATTACAGTACTAGGGGTATTTTTATTGTTTTTGGGTGTACAACAGTGACGTAACCAACTCTGCGAGTGACCTGGCACCAAAATATACTTTGCAGTGTTTCATCATCAAATGAGGCTTTTCGATCCCTTTTCAGGAGTATAGTATAACGCTGACATATTTTTCTCGACATTAATTTATCATTACGAGGCATAATTGTAAACACAGCAAGACGCAGTGCAGATGGAACGGTATCATCATTCAAACTGTAACGTGTACTACTATTGTTATAGTCCAATCTAGAAAAGAATTGCTCACCTGTATATGTGGAAGGAAACATTGCAAAAATACGGCTTGCAAAATCTCTCAGTTTGGATCATCTGGAAATAGCGACTAAAGTTGCAAGCTGTGTTTCAGAAGTAGTACTCGGCTGTATTTTTATTATTTCTAATGGGGCATCTATATGTAGCATTGAAAACATGGGATGCATAATGTTTTTCCATATTGATTATTTCTGTGAACAAAACATCGCTTACTACCCCCTATTTGTTATTCGTCATGTGCACAGCAGTCTTGTGGAGCTTCTGGCGGATGACAACAGAGAGGTAGAAAGGTTTCTAACCTTTTATCAGAAGTGATGTTTACAATAAGGATTTAAGATGATAATGGTGCAATAAATAAGGTTTTTAAATTGTCACAAGCGGCTTTTGATATCAGCATTTACTTTGTCTTCTCTATAAATTTTTCGTAACTCTGGTTTTGACGTTAGTAACTTTATTTAAGCTGGATTTAATATCTTCCATTGGTGATTATTTTACCTCTTATTTATTTTGTATTGTAACAGATATCTTTATCGATTAAAATGTTGGTGCAATATTTAATTTACTACTGTTCACTCGACGCTTCAATGTAAAGACAGTACACGACTTTCTCATGCCACTGCGCGCTAACACTCCAGATGAAGTCTGACTCGGGTTTCAGTACTCGCTACGCACGCTCGCTCAATTGGCTGGCAATCGTTCCTCCTTTTATAGCTAGAAAATTACGTTACAATACTTTCTGGAATATTGCGGAGGTCAAAGATTCTGGATAGTGTGGTTTCGCATTATAAGGCTTCCGGCTACCGTTGCTTCCGTGTTTACGCATTTCAAGGCTCTCCAACTTCTTTGAATTGATATCAAGATGAACCTGAACGGCCGAAGACGGAAATGTTGCAATATTTACTGTTATCTGTAGTTTTTTTTACACAATTTGTTTTATAAGGGCAATAATGACCTAGTTGAGTAGTTGATCACCCTTAAACACCAAGAAACACTATGATGATCATGTATACAGCTAAGCAGGCACAGTGGAGTGGGTAATGAAGCGGTGGCAATGTTTGTTCATCGATGTGCTCAAGCTCTTCAGGCCTGTTTATCTATTTCAGCACGTCGCAACTAAAGGCAACAACTAAAACGCAGAATCAATTATTGTAAAGATTCGAATTGTTCCAAATTCTTCTAAGGCCAGTTCTGTGTACCTATAACATAAACAACGTTTAACCAAGATGAAGAAGATTCTGCAAGCCATTTCAGAGAACTGTACATATAAGTATTGTCTTACATGATAAGTTAATTGTTTTGTAATTTTTAACAAATACATATAATAAAATTATACAAACTTTCTGTACAGAATATTTTGGATGCATTTCAATAAAAACCTATACCTTAAGCTCTTAAATATTGTAGAATTTAAATACAAAGTTTGGTATTCATTCCACTTCTCGATTTTAGTTGTATTGTTCACACGAGTTGATTATTGTGGAACCTATGTTTCCTGTGAATTCGAGCATTTGAGCTCAGTGTGTGCTACTACTATATATAATTGGCAGAGAATTTTCATTGCAAAGGTTGATAGAGCCAAGATTGCAGTCATAAACATGGTTAGTAGTTTCTTCGCAATAACCCCCCGGAAGCTCAGAACCAAAAGAATGGATGAGGTGACCATAAATGATGAAAGCACTAACAAGCAAGTATATTAAACCTCAAAACTTTCTGATCTTGTACTGCTGCTACATCTGCTTAAGCTGCAAACTTAAAAGGAGCTAAATTGTTAGAGTAAAATCGATAAGAACAAACGAAGGTGGTAATTTCAAGCTGTGAATTATATGCTGAAGTTTCGTGCCTGAAATTTCACAATAGTTATTGGCTCTTGCGGTTTTCTGTGGCATTAATTTAACTTTTTGGGTTAGCGTGTTGTACAAAATGTAGGTTTAATTTTCTTTTTAGGTCTCTCAGATAGCAATCTAAGACAGCATTTTGTTCCTTGCCGTTTAATTATCGAACTGCGCATTGTGCGTAGGAACGCTGCTTTTCTTTTAAGTTCCTGTAGCTTTATACAGGATGTCAAAAATTTTGTTTGAAGATTACAGCGACAATAGATGCTTTAAACCCAAATATTTCAATTACCATATTTAACAATGACCCTCCAGATTTATCATTTAGGTGCTTAACGTGCCGAGTATGGTTTAAGAATTCCTTTTCCAATTCCGTTGAATGTATACTGTACGTGAATACATGTTGTTCAGAAGTGTTTTTCAAATTGCCTTTTAATCAATTTCTATTTAGTTGAAAGCGCAATTGATCCCCGTGTATTAAACGATTAGCACGTTAAAATGCCAGACATTACTGAGGGTGCAGATTTACAAAAAACATCAAGTAATCGAGTAATAAGTTTTAGCAAAAGTTCTCTTAAGTGAAAGTATTTATACTTGTGGCCCAATGTATCATTTCTTTAATATGTGAAGGTATATGCCTTGACGGTTCAATCATGTAAAAAGATATGGATGTTAGTTAATTGCTTTTTCCCACAGAAACCCTCTGTAAGACAGGAGTTTGGATAGATAGAGCCACGCTGAAAAATGCATGCCTTAGCCGGGATTTGATCCCAGGATCTCCACGGCATGAATTTTTCAGTCTAGCCTATCCAAAAATGAAATTGCGTTTCTTTTTTATTTATTTGTGGACGGTCTTAACTGTTGTGGTTCTCACGGTCCCATTCCATTTTGGGCATGAAAGACTGTATAATTTAGCACGGAGGCCTCTATATCTGGCTTGAGGTTCTTTTGCGTGCCGTATATCTATGATGGGTCCAACGACTTTGTTATCCTTCGTAAGAGAGTTTGCTGAGGATTTTGAACCCGCAACTTTTGGAAGTAGGAACTAGTATGCTACGCCTAGACAAGGGCCGATAAGAAAGGCACCCGCAGTGTGAAATTCTCCACTCCCACAATCGCCCCTTTTTTCCTCCACCTGACAGAGAACCAGAGAGGTTACATGCGCAACAGTGGCGGTCGTTCTTTTAACAACAAAATACTTGTTGTCCCAGTCACCATTAAACATTCTCCGTACACTCTTATTGTACGTGAAAGCCACCACTGAACGGGGCTAATGCCGGAATGAACCGGTTTCTTTGGCTCTACGTGACTGTTGAAAGAGAGCAGAGTTCACACCTCTTGCGTGTTGCCTGCCAGGGCTGCCCTAGACCATGGAGGACGGCACTACCTGTCTAAACACATCTCACCATAAATTCGCCTCATTACAGATGCTTCCGTCTAAAAGCATGGGGATTATATAACAGACATAGGGACACGTCTCATTGATGTGTTTGTTTCCAGGAATTGCAATATTGTAATTAAACGTACCAATTGAACAACAAACTCTTAGATTGTATGTATGCCACAAACAAATTGTTGCCGCAGTTAAGCAGTAAGCAAGCTATCTGTTCTGTTCAGGTCCAAAACCTCACATTGGTGTTAGTGTAAAACCTACATATGGCGCACCATTTGTAAACGATTTTCAGTAAAAGTAGCTAATTATGCTCAAATTAATTGGTTTTGTTCAATTAAGGCTACCTTAATTTTTTGAGATTAGTATTTCACAATACTGCAAACTACGTTTAAAACTGAATATATTATTATTTCTTCGTCATTTTCAATAGTGTTTCAGTTAATTATATTCTTAAGATAAATGCATCGGTGAAAGAAGATATGTTACTGGGATTTATACTAGTTATTTTACGTAATAACGCTGATATTTCTGACATGTATCAAAATTCTAGCTTGCATGGTTACTGTTTTATTAAACTGCAAAATAACTTAATATTTTCTGGTAACTGAATAAACAACTAAATTCCTTATTTTGCTTTAGAGGCATATTAAGGAGGGGGATGATCATTCATCTTGTAACTGTCTCTTCCATAGTTCCCAGTGCACGACAAAGGTTTTATTTGCAGCCTACATTCATAGTGTACTTCCTTGTTGGTTAACACCATTTAGGTGTTTATTTATTTACTCCCTTTGAACAGAAAATAAGTTCCAAATACAGAGTGTAGTTGCCAACAAAGAAGGACACACATTTATTATACGGGCTTAGCATGTGCCATGATGGATTTCCAATTGAAATTCTGTCGCGGTCCGACACTATTTGCTAATAGGCTATATCGTAAATGGAAATACACCTATCATTTACACCGAATTCCTCAACGAAATTTTGATTCGTATGCGGGAAGCTGAAGGATTAGTTTTTGTTTCCGAACCTGTAAATGCCCATGTTCTAGACCAAATATTTAATAGATACTGCCATTTCCAGCTTTCATCCCGTTATGGCTATAACGGGATGAAATGTGGGTTAAAACAGTATCTCAGAGTAATGGTACTTTGCACGATTGTGTCGCTAAATCTTTATGTAATTTTTTCATTAACATTTACTTTCCCAGTACGTTGAGTGGGGAAATACAGCCCCTGATGAAGAATGCAACGCATTCTTTTTGGAAGGAATTGCAATTTTATGTTTTTACCTAAATTCAGCTCTATGATAGGTCTACTGTGGGAGTTAGATGGAGCAGCTAAGAAATTCGCTTAACTTTTGAATTAAAGCGTGAAGAAAAAACGCCGTTGAAAACCCAATGTTATTTACTTTGATATTCTTGATGTATATACACATTATTCCGTATAAGATACCCGACTTTGAATAAGTACGCAATCTAAAAGTTAGAAATGGGCTCTGAAGTTCATTTTTATGGTGTTTAACGCCCGCTTTTACTACAAATGGCCCAGCAAGCGATACAACTGGTATAAATGGAATGAACATGGAGCACCGGTGGAATGCGACGGCGGTGTAAACCGGAGAACCCGGGGAAAACACGCTGCTGCACTTCTTTGTCCACCACAAATCTCACATTCGGTCGCTTGGGATCGAGCCCAGGCCCTCTAGGTGAGAGGCGAGTGGTCTAACCACTCGGCCACGCCGCGGCCCGTAGCTACCTTAAACACTACTTCTCTCCTCTCATATTCCCTGTTCTCTTCTCTATTTCACGTTACCTTTATATTCCTGATCCATTTCTGTTTTACCCTGCTCAGAAATGTCGCTACACTTCTCTTTCCGGGTTCTTGTTTCTTATTTAGAATTTTATTTTTATAATGTTGTGATAATTTTGTCTCTCTTTCACATATTTATTCCCTCCAACTTGATATTTCTGCTCATTCAGTTAGATGATGCGTAGGTTCTCTTTTCCCACATAGATCGCATAATACTTTCTCTTTAGCTTTCATTCCTTTCATATATACCTCTCCGCTCACCATCCATCCTATTCGCTAGTTTTCGTTCCTAGTACACTGGCCAATATACTTTTCTCTCCCTCATACCTTTTTTATTTGCCTGTATAGATTTCCTGATTTCTTACTTTCCAAATTTCTCCATATTTCTTCTTTATGTATTGTATTCAGATTTTAATTTCTTGACAAAATCCATTATTTTTTTATTCTTCCAGTCTCCATATATCCCTCATGCCTATATTTTCCATTTCTTTTATCATCCCATTCCATGAAATATTTCAGCTCATTAGCATATTTGGTACAGCGTGCATTGCTTAATATTTTCTTCTTCCACTTTTAGACATTTATTCCAAAAATATCCCTTCTTGCTTTTCCCAGCTCCACAGCGTACATCAAAGTATACAAAGTAAAAAACTAGTATTTTTATGGCAATGGCAATAAGGAATTAAATCTGTTTTTAAATTATAAAAAACGTTTTTTTAAAAAAAATTCTCAGTCACACATATTTATATAATAGTTAAAATAGATAAAAATTACGAATGGAATATGAAAACATAATTTTCATCACACGATATATTTCCTGATAATTCTCTTGGTTGTGTTTTAAAATTACTGCAAATAATACAGTGCTGGAAACTTGGATTTTGTTTTTATCAATCTATTGTATGTATAATCTTGATCAAAATGGCTTTTTTGCGATTGCTAAACTTTTGGGTTCAAACAAGTTCATGTTGTTAAATGATTTATTTCTGTACTTATAACATTACAAAGAATAGGTATTTTGGTTTCTGTTTATACATTTCAGTCAAATGTGGATATTTAGGACGTTTAAATAAGAGAGCTGAATTTCTCTATGGTATTCAGTAGCTTTTTCACGCATATTTTAGTTAATTTTCTTTGTACTAATATTGAAGGCTAAAGGAACTGCCGCATCCTATAATGTGGTGTATAATTGAATGAAAAACGACAAATATATCAGTAAATATACTCACAGTACGACGAAAAGGTTATGACAAAGTTTGGTAAATGGAATGTATTTGTCGTTGTAAGCGCTGGTCTATTATGATTCCTAAATATGTGGTATAAGTGGATTCATTGAAATTCAGTACTCTTTCCATGAACAGATGTAGAACAAAAGCGATATGAAACAGATGACTTTTCGTTTTAGAAAAGGTTTTAGTATTTTAAAATTGAAACAAATAAACAGGGAGTATCTCTGAAATGATTAGCTCTATAAAACGGTATACGACATGAACTGTGTGTTCGAGCTGTATATTTATTATGTGGTAAGTCTTTGTCTATCTCTTACGATATAGACTGAAGAGAACTTCAGGGATTATTCCCAAGATATTCAGATATATATTTTATTGGCCGTGTAAACATATTTTATATATGGCCAGTTTGCTAAAAATCGTTATTCATTTTTTAGAAAATCTTCGTGTAGCAGCTTTGGAAGATAAAAGTTTAGTATTTAACTTACTTTTCGTTTTTGAGTTGCCATGTCCATGCATTTTTCAAATCAGTGGTCTTTAAAACATGAATTTCTGGTGGAATCTTGTCATTGAATTTTGTTTATGGAATATAATAACTTCTCTACCTTGGATGCACATTGTACATAGTGCTAAAGAAAGCAAAACCAAAACTCGCACGTGGCTTGTTTGCTTATGTTATATTATGACGTTAAGCGTTTCAGTTTGCGCTATTAATTGTGATACATCCTGTATATTACAGGTTATATCCCTTAGCTACTGGCAAGGCGCGTTTTTGGGTGACCACTGTTATCTTTTTTTAACTATTTCTTAACGTTCTATCTAGTTGGCAAGGTGAATTCTTCGGTAATATTTAGACTACAACGAATTCCCTTTCCCTTTTCATTTCGCTTTCCCTTTCAAGTTGCACGTAGACAAAAGAATTGCTTCTTCAGTTGTTGAGTTAAAAAAGGTAGACTTTGTGGTGAAACGTACTCTTAACTTAAACTGCATACCTATGAACATCTAATACACTAAATAAAACATCTTTAGACGCCATTGAGACTTTGTACGATTTATACTGCAGTCTGTCCCGGAAAATGATCCGTCGTTTACTCGTGTCAGTTTATTCATTATTTGCCGATTTTCAGAAACTATACTTTCCACAAATATTTGGTTGGATGTCTCTTTTTCACAGTTCACTTAGGATGGTTGGTAATAAAATGTTTCCAGAATATTTATATCATAGCTTATTTTTAGAAAATGATTATCACAATCATACACTCCTTTTAATGACTTTTTCACATTTTACGATATAAAATGTTTTTAAAGAAAATTGCCCAAAAATGAAAATGTCAACTATGATATTTGTTTCATAGATACTAAGAAAGGTGACTGCAAAAATATCTCTAATTCAGTTTCTGTCCCAGAGATTCCTTTTGATTATTGCTAATGCAATTCATATATTAGTTAATAAATTTAAATAATTCAATTAGATATTGAACAGATTTTGTATACACACTTCTTTAAATGCTGCTAATGTCTGTACACAATTAAATATGTAGCTCTATTACGTTAGAAAACCGTCTGTCACTTCGTTGTCCTCTTAAGGGCTGTGCAATGTGGGCTGGTGTTGGACAGTTGGCGTAGATACTTGTGGAAAGTTCTTGTCCGCTCTGCCAGATAGCAACCCTCTAAACTATCTCGGGTGTGTCTCTGGTTCGTCCAGAAAGAAGATTACCCAGCAGCCGCCGGTGTGACTACGTAATCAAATAGAACTGTTATTGACCTCTGCGCACCTCTATCGCCTGGCTGCTCTAAGGCCTATATCCTTCTGCGGTTCCTTCATCTGCAGCTCCTCCTGGGGATGGTAAATACAAAGGATCCGCGTTGGGTTAAGGTGCGAGGTGTCCTATCAATTCTTTGAACATATTTGTGGAGCATTATCAGTTCGCTTTTCCAAAAGGTTATTAGTTTAAGGAAACAGGTGTAGTTTGGGAAAGTTATAGCATACTGCTGAATGAACTGAATCACCATGGTGCTAGAACTATTCAGTGATGCCATGTTTGAATATTTGTAGTGGTATTTTAATGCGATACTATGTTTTCTAGAGCCACAAACTAGCTTGTTACTGCGATTAACTAATTTGATTTGAAAAACCATATATTTGTGAAGTAAAAGAAGTAATGTTTCCTGAGGGTACATCCATACAACAATGTGGTAAAAAGTCTGACATTAACTAGGGTATTTTTCTTTTATTTGTTGGTGTAAGGTGTTAATACGATCATCAGATTTCATCCCTAGAAACCACTTACATTTAAGCATTAAACTAAACCAGTTTGTTGACTACAGCTCAAATTTCAATTAAGAAGATCAAATAAATTTGGTAGCATGTTACGAATACAGTAATATATACCGCACTTGTCAATTCCTATCAACACAGTGATTCATACAATTGCCCAGTAAGCTGATATCTTCTCTCCGATCAATCCTAATCGACTTTGATAAGGTGAACAATTATATGAAACGTAACATGACATAAATCATTTTCCTCCCAACTCATATATTTATGGAGGTTATCCCAAACTAATTGTTTCCGCAAGCACCGCGTTGGTAATTAAAACATGAGATAGAATTTCAAATTAATTAAACTGCCCTTTGTTTAAATTAAACGTGGAATTGTTAGTTGCTTACAAAAAGCGCGGCCACTTGCAAACCCAATTAGTTCTGAGTGTATTATTGCAGTGATTAGTCTTGTTGAAATAAACTGCCTCTATTCCCTTCCATTGATGTAATGACCGCAGTCGATTTATCAGATAACATTTTGTGGCAACTTATAGGGTTTCAGCTTGGGACTGTCTCTTCAGTGTGAAAAGTATATGAAGCAGAAAGAATAGAAAATGCGTTTATAAAGCTGTGTACAAGTATATTCTATTAATTTGTTCCGGAAACTGTTATAAACCGCATATCTTTAGTTCGTGAACACAAATCTTTGTAAACTTTACTATTTTTTATTGTATTCATACATCAGAGTACAGTAAATTCAAAACAGAATGAAAATTGTGTAGCTGAAAGTAAACCAAAACCTCTTCAAGTATTCACTAATATATTTACAGTTCATGCTGTCACATTTACAGCAGTTCTTGAAGAGAGTTGCTTCAAGTTCTTTGCAGTGTCCTCGACAACAATCTTTGCATTATTTGGTTGTAATTGATTTTTTTAGAAGGGCAGGCGTTTTCTGTGGTATGCTAATTTCCTTTAGATATACTGTAAGGAGAGCTTGCTTGTGTTTTCATTAATTTCAAGATGTTTATTTATGTTTGTGTGTTATAACGGCTTGATAATTTCCACGCTCATTAGTTCGTGGTTCATAGCAGCTACTTTTCATAAACGTAGTTTCATTAATTAATGCATTAATCAATGCGTATATTTATGGAATTGTATAGCTTGTACATATATGAAGACCATCTAATAATTTGTACTTATTTTACATAGGAACAATAAAGTACGTTACACACAAAAAAAATATGCATACCAGTCGTGAGCTGGATTAGCTATTTTTTCCGAAAGCCGTACAGTACTTTTACCTGTTACTGAGTTATCGTGTAAAGGAGACAGGGATTCCATTAAACGAGATGAGGGGAGATCGAACTTGCCCTCTCTGTAAGAAGCAAACCTCGGTAGGGATCACGCTCGGCAAGCATGAACCGAACAAAGAACGTGTTTTACTTAGCACTAGTGACTTTTTTTTGGCTCCACGCTTAACCTAATGTGCAATTAGGGAATATTCTTCCTTTGTAATGACGACTTTTGGACGTCTTGTGTCACTACTCGATGGAGTGCTTGTAAACTGGAAGATGTTAGTATCTTCATGTAGGTCTGCAGTATAAGAAAACGTTTTCTTAGAATCGGTTGGCTTCCTAGGGCTAATTATTGTGGGTGTGTATAGCCGAGGCATTCACACTCCCAATACTCTGGTGCCATACAACATACACAGTGGCTAGCTGCAAGGATAGGTGTCTATTTCATTCCCAGCACGGCTCCATGCAGAATATTCATCTAAAGCAATGTAAAATTTCTTGCATCGCATATTACGCAGGTAATACTATCACAAATACTTATCGAACCAGCATAGTTGCTTGAAGTAGTAAATATAGCTCCATTTACCTTGTTTTATTCTGAATGTATATGCAAATCTTCGTATAATTTACGATGAACACTCTAAATACTGAATAAATCTAACCAGTTTCAACAATGCACTCTCACTGATCAAAAATAATAACCATAAAGCAATGTTGGCAATCATTCAACGTTAAAATGGCGAGGTCTTATGTTCTACGGCTACAAATGTTAAGTACACTGACGCCTTTTTTTCACGAGATTTGTATTTTGTTATTTTTAAGCTTCTCAATAAGCATACACTAGTATGTTCTTTTCCAATTACAAACTTTTTAAAGGTATAGGTGGGATACAAATTTCATTATTAAGGTAAAACATATATGAAATGTATAAAATCCATTATATGCCAGATATCTTGTTTACATTTATACAGTTATTGCACAGAACAACAGTGGAAAGGCTTGTAACTAGAACCTCTCTATTATCTATGACAACAAAGAGAAAACTTGTATTTTTCTTTGCCTATCTTTTTACAATGACGCCATTTTAGTTTCCTGGTGAAAAAACAAAACAAAATTGTTGTTTGCAGCTGCTTAAGGATTTTTAGAATGAAAAACAACTATTAATATTAGAGTTTAAATAATTGTACTATTGAGTTAATATTTATAAATTATTCCAATAAAAGTAAGCTTATATGGATGAGTTAAAATAAATTAATGATCATTCTAAAACATATTATATTTTATATTATTAAAATGTTTTTTTGTTGTTTATAAAAGTATGTAGTCCTGAAGTTTCTGCTATCAATCAGTATTTCACCTTGAGCATGGTGGATTGGTAAATATAATTCAGTGTGTTAATTCAATCAAATATGATTAATGATTGAATTAATGAATTGAATTATAGTTATTAAATGCGGTTTATAGATTCCAAGGTGTAAGAAAGACGAAACAAATTCTCCACTTACTTTGGAACTTTAGAGGTGCTGCAGTATCACTTCAAATTGGTTTTAAGATTCGCAGAGCTGCAAAAAATGTTTGTGTTGCTAGAGCTGCATTGCAGAGATGTACAAAAGCTGCTGGTTGTTACATAATCTTTTAAAAGTTATGTAGTCACACAAGTTCTATAAGAAGAAATGGAGTTGGTCAGAAATCTGATATTATGTTTTATCAGGAACTGGTCTCGGGCAACTAGCTTTTCAGTATGTTAAGTCGCAAAATAAAAAGTTTCGAACTTCTTGGGAAAGGATTGGAAAGCAGTGGTGTTGAGACTTAAACTAGAACCAACCAGTATAGCACGCATAACTGGGTTTAACAAACACAGTACTACCTTATTTGCCAATGTCGCTGAATCACTATGACCGAAGGAAAAACTAACACCAGCAATCAAGCATGGGGGACTCAATTATCATAGCAGAGCTTATCAAATGGAAATGGGGCGGCCACATTACAAGGATGCGTAACAGCAGATGGTCTTGCAGAACAACAATGTGGGACCCCAGGACAGGAAGGTGCATACACATGCACTGGACCAGTTGGGCGGGCTTCTTTAAGCATAAATTGGGACAGCCTGTAGTCGAGTTGTGCAAGAGACAGAAAAACGCGGATTGAACTCTTAAAAAGTTTAATGTAGAATATGCATGATGTGGAAGGGACGGATAAAGTATATTACGACAGGCATTTCAAAGTGTTAATGCACAATAGTGTTAATGTAAAATTGTCTTGTATAGGACCTGAGTGAAATCTACACCCTAAATTACCTATCATACTGAGTATTTATCTATCCTGCCAACAGGTAGGAGGCCTTAGTCCTTAAGGGATGAAATAGGCTAATGAAAGAATGCGTAGATAAATTAAAATTTACAATTGAGATGAAAGTGACAATTCTAGTTTGCATGTGCCCGAAAATATTAAAGCTGTGAAATGAAGTAACTATATTGGAGCATAACATCTAGTGAACGTGGAGGTTATGTAACAATAATTGCGTGGATTGGGAAACAGTATGCCTCCAGCGTTTATATTCCCAAGGGTGAATTTTAAGAATCACATTTCGAAGGGTGCTCCAACTGGATCTATAGGCTCTGCTAAAACAAGTGGCTGTTAAGCTGCGGTCATTGTTGTAAAATATCTAAAGAATTTCCTATTTCATGAGAAATCGAGCATTGAGGTTAATTTATTCTGGATAATCATGAGACGGAATTTCCACGGAAAGTAACAGATCACTAAAACAATGGTGTGCTTCTCCTAACTTTACTTTTTCACAAAGCCATAAGCTTCAGCCATTTGTCAAATGAGTATTTGGTCCCTATGATTGTACAAGACAGCATGTAGAGAATGTTTATCAACTGCATAACCTTTATCGTCTATGCTACGCAATATATAATCAGGTATTCCTAAAGCTAGAATATAACTAGTATATGTTTCAAGAATATCAATTCCTTACGTCATATGTAACTGTCAAAGATGAACCGAATTTGGCCATGGAGATGGTACGTAATGTTAAAAGTTCAAACAAATTCTGAGCTTGTAGTAATACAACAGACTTCAAAAATGCTGACTATGGCAACATAAAGTTCCAGCAATATCTTGTAGCACTTCATCAACCAGCAATAAATCATTTTCTGTTGAATCATTTGAAATATTGCCAAAATTCCAGCAATAAAAGCAAATGCATTCAGAGGAGAAAACTATTGAATCAAGAACATTAACTGACACACCAGAAAAGCTTGCATTTATGAGATGTTTGTTGCTAGAAAAAGGGACAGGTATGACAACACAGCTTGCAAAAAGAAATCATTTGAGAGAAAAGGCGCGCAAAGAAAAATGCTTCAGAAGGATTCACCTCAAGCAGCGATGATGAACCTATGGAATTAACGCACAGTGGTGATAATGAACTAAGTTTACAATACTTACTGTTGGAAACGGAGACCAAAATTAATTAAGGTGAAACAATTGTGATTTTCTTATGGAACGGATAGCGAATGGTAACATTTATAGATGATATATGTGAAGTTTCAAAATATGGCATTCTACGAGGTCTGCCCCAGCCAGTAGTAGGAGGAGGTGCCAAAACGAGTTTTCCTATAAGCTGATCAAGCCTTCGACTGCGGTGCCTATGTAGTATAAGCGGGCGTTAAACACTATAAAAATAAGTAAAATTTTGCTTTGCGAGCTGATAAATTATTATTATTAAAAGATATGTAGTGGGTTTAGCTTTTTATTCTTTGGAAAATGTAGTGTTTAAATGTAAAATATTCATACATCAAGGTAGGGACTTATTTTATTTCTCGAATCAACTGTTTACTTTAATAAAAATGCTTTTTATCAGACAAATGTATGTGATTCCATATGAGTCCAATGAGTCTACATAAATGACACATCAAGTGAGTTTCTAGTAAAGATACAATATTAGTACTCAGCTTAATATAGCCACAATGCAATATTTTAAAAAATGAAGCCTAAGTACAAGCCTCTTAATTAATGTGCTTTTCATGTTTCAAAATTCTAACTAGCAGGGACATTTACACATGTTATTGTATAAATGCATTGTTCTAATAAAACTGACCCACATGATGCAGTTTTAAAATATTCACAACCAAAATTCATACTTTATAGGAAATGGGCTTAAAAAGGATTTATCATATATATTTATATCCACCTCAAAAATATTTTACAAATATTTTAGCCTTGCACTCTACAAAGATCTTTAGTTTTCATATGTTAATAATTTATTTATCAAAATTCTAACAGTATTTTGAAATAAGTGCGTGCTAATATGTTTCGTGTACTTTTGAACAGCAGTACAGACCATTTTGAAAGAGAATGGTGAACAATTGCATCCTCGTAGAATTTTAGTATGGAAAACTGCTGGAAAAGCTGTCCCAAGAAAACAAGATTTAAATTAGTACGTCCATTTACCTATAACCTCTGTCAATTGTAAGATAAGGTACTAGCTTAAAGTTTGAGATTTCATATTACTACCTATATCACAAAAAATATTTTTTTTAATTTTTGACAGTTTTTAAGTCGCATTTCACAGATTCCTTAATACATAAACATTTTACAAATACATGCGTTTTTACCATGTTCAGAATGGTAGCAGGCAATTTACGGGATTTCCTTGGTATCTATGTAACAACCCAACATTCACGCATGTTTCTTAATATATTCAATAGTCCCATAAAGATCCATTTGAAGCCTAATTTTGAACTCTGTTTATTTAAACCTATATTCACGATTTACAGATAAGTAATCAGTTTTCCTTAGATTACCTCTAAATCTAATTCCTTAAGCGACCTGTGCTAACATAAATTATAACCGTGTAAGTTGATTTAATTGTATTAATTTCAACTGATTAACAAGGTGGAATTTACTGCTAGTTGCATATATTACGGTTACAGATAAATCGTTTTATGTGAAACTTAGTTTATGTTAGCATCTTATTGCTCAGCATATACTTAATGAGTCGGGTTTACTATTTACTTTAGCGCCCACAAGAGAAGATATTAATTAATTTTAGAAGCTTTATTTGTCTTCGTAGGAGAAACGGTATTAAACCAACTATAACCGTGAAACAGCAACATTTTAAGTATCGGGATTACAACAGGAGACTTCAAACTGAAGCTTTGATCCTCAAAAGCTGAAGCTGCTCAAAGCTCAATAATACCAGGAATGAAATTGCTAATTAGTTTAGAAGGAACTGTATGGCAAAGTATCTTAAGTTATATCCGTAGGCAAGGAGTGTTTGGAGAACAAGCGGAATATGTGCATGTGTGTACCAGGATTATTATGTATTTTTTATAAACAGGTAATATATTGATCTAATTCAAGAAGGAGTAGAAATCAGTGTACCGTAAAACGCAATTTGCTTCTGCGCCTTCTGTAAGGTTGCTTCCTTAAGATTAATTGTTTTAACTGTACCCTTTATTGAATATGTATTTTATTCACTGGAATGAGATATGATCAAAACACCCTAATGTTTCAAAGGAATTGCTTCCAAGAATTAAAGGTCAACAAATAATAAATATTTGCAATTAATATTAAAGTTATACACTCTCATGCCTTCGTTTTATGTTTCCCCGAATGTGCACCCCGTGGACACCCGAAATCACACAGCACAGCTCTGAGATACACCATCAGTATATATAAAGCACTTAGGCCAGTGGTTGCCTAGGTTTTTCAAACAGTATTATTAAATATTCATAAAATGTATGACAATTTGTGCTAATATGATAACGAAGACATTTGAATTTCTGGGAAAACACAGGTTTTTGTTTGGAGTTTAAGCTTATTATTCTAATTTTAGCTCTGATAGATGCATGGAACTCGCGAGATTCTGGATGATACTGAATACCTGATTCATTTATTTAAAATGGCAGGTTTCTGTAGTAAATTCTTGAACAGTGGTAAATAGAGAAACGATGAAAAAGCATAGAAAGATTTAACTGTTTCGGCCTTATCGTCAATAGCTGTCCAGACTTTCAGCTCTGAGCTAACGGCTTGGACTCTTCCAAACGTGCGGGAAAATTAAGACGAAAAAGCATTATTAATTGTGTTTTACAATTGGGTGCAAACCTTCCAGTGCTTTTGGCTTTTATATAGAGTTTTTTATTTGATACTGGCAAAATCCCCTTTTAAGTTGCGTTCCACACTCACATGGCTGTGACACTTCTTATTGGTTTAAAAAACAGAGCGGTAAATGGCTGAAAGGCACTCGTCAGTTTCCTATTGGTTTGATATGGAACGTCTGGCCTCAAACAGCAAACAATGAGCAAAGGTCGGTTTCTCGCCGAGAAAAGTGAGGGAAGATGGAAAGGGAGACTAAGACAAATAGCATGTGGAGTGATTGGTTGCAATTTACTTGTAAATAAATATTACACGTGTCATTTGAAAGGAACGAAAGACAGGATCAAATATCCGAAAATTACTACCGTTGTTCAGCAAGGCAATAATGCTGCGAGAGCTGTGGAGCATGTCCGAGAACATCTTCGACCTGAAGGAAGAAATGTTGCGAGCGAGGTAAATTGGCAAGTTTGATATTAATAATAAAGTTAAAAAGTATGAAAGGGAACTGAGCTATTAATCACTGGACCATGTAAAACGCAACAGCATTAGAAAAGGCCACTAAACATAGGTTTTTCACATTGCTTGAAAAGGGCTGCCCACATTCTTTATATTCTTCAGCTGTGTAAAAATAGACTCTGAATAAAAATTGCGATGGTATGATCCGTATTCAAACCACCAAACTTCGACTTCTCGTGCCATTGCTCTACCATCTTAGCTACGATTGCAATGTTAGCACGTCGGGGTTTGAATTTTACTGGTAAAACAAAATATTTTCAGCTTCCTTTGAGATAGTATAATGTCGACTTATCTGCTTTTTCATTCCGATTCCGGAATAGAAGTAAATGGATTATATTTGCTAAACTAATTTAAAACTGCCTTGATTCCTAGCACCTGGTGTCCATGCTCCATCAGGAAAAGGGTGTGCGAAGTCATTCAAGAGATGATCTGGGTCCATAAATTTGGGAGAAGCTGCTTTGCCAATTCCTTTCCAACATAACTCGCAGCTCTTTATTTATGTGTGTTTTCACCCGACTGTACATAATTAGATTGCCTGTAAAGTAGGAAGCTGTATAAACTTCCTTCATAGTAATATAATCGTACCTTGTAACTCGTCATTCTTCGACCAAAAAAGAAATATCGCAGGAGGAAACTGGCCATCAAAGGCATGGAAATAAACAAACTTTGAGACAAGACATTTAACTTTTACAACACATTGTTCAAGATTTCGCGATCTTAACTCGTATCTTATCCTCGTCGCTTGTATATCAGCTTTAAATGCTGTACCAAGACGTTTCCGACATTTAGAGGTGGACGAGCTTGAAGATTTATCGTCAATGTCACGTAGCTCCTTTAAGGCGGGGATAATGTTAACGCGGGGGATTGCACATTTACTTTAATGTTATGAGAAGCATAGAGAGATGGCAGACAACTCTTTTATTACAACACGCCATGAAGACTGGCAACTGTTTCTAGAAACCATAGCTAAGTACCGTAAATCAGTCGCTTGTCTTTCAGGAAGATCCACTAGGAAAGTGAAACAGTGGAATTACTACATACCATTTGGAAGGGTCTCATTCCACATCATTAGCGGGACCATACCTTTGACTTTCTTTAGCCCCGTATTACATTGTATATAGTGGTTACAGAAGGTATTGTATTCCACCCAAATATTGTAATGGTTTTTTATGAGTTATTAGTTAATACTCCATGTTATGGTGAGGTTATATGGAACGAGACTTTATATGGTGGTGGTTTGTAGTTTACACCGCACGTAGGACAGTCATATGTAATAGGAATTTTACGTTGTTGAGTTTTTACGCCTCAACGTGGGTGCTTATGTGCGGCGTACCTAAGTGTCACTTCAAATCAACTCCACTACACTCACGTACCTGGTACTGAAGCTCTTCTTAAATGGGTTGCCACGGCGCTGCTCAGTCTTGCACGATCATTGACTCTCTCTGGCGTGGATTTGGCAAGTGGAAGGAGCTGTAGGAGTGATCTTTTAATTGTGAAGAAAACACTTGTGAACTTTTACTGTTATTCCAAAACAAGCACTTTGCTGTACACTGTTATTCTGCTGAATGGTACTTTTACCACTCACTCACACGTACTCTCAATTACACTGTTTCTACGTTAAGTACATGGCACAATTCACTCTCAAGTAATCACGAGCCGACTATCAAATAGGTGAGCTACGTTACCTTAATTCACTAACAGTTTCTTCTCATAACAATCTTACTTCGCGGACAGAGTTTAAGAGTTACACGTCATTACTTCGCAAACAGAGTTTTTTTTTTTTTACAGAACGACGACCTACCGCATCTCGTGGACCGATTCTTGGCAAAACGACGTTGCCTCTCGCGGGCAGATTCTTAGCACAAATGACCACGTTGTGTCCAACCTTACTGCTTTTATACTATAAACGGTGTCATGGTGGCTTCTTCCTGATTGGTTAGAAAGTCATCCAAAATGACACCATCGTGACCCAAAAACCATTGCGAATCTCCCAGAATACGTCATAATAACCACGTGATACTGCTAGTATAAAGCAGAAGTCCCCTCGTGGGTTTTAAACCGGACTGCCCTGTATAAGAAATTCATACGTGACTTGCACAAAAGAAGCAACTTCTCACCCTTCTCCGCAGTCTGGCGTCAAGCTTCTGTGTAGCTTTCAAGTCAACAACTGACTTCTTGGCTCCTATGTAAACAAATGTAATAAATGTTAACTTTCTTTACTTATATACATCTAGATAATTAATAGAATGATTGTCATTATTAAAACGAGGCTAATTAACGGTCTCAACATTCTATGCCGAGATTTCACCGGAAATATATCTTGGGGTCCCCTAAGTCCGAGAAAAACCATGTTTAGAAAAAAATGCTTTGTTTATGTGTGTCTGTGGACAGCATAGCTCAAAAACGAAAATACCAAATTTGGTAGTTAGTATTTAGGTTAAGCATCTTCTAAGGATGCGACATGAAGATTTTCAAAAAACCCTCCCCAAAACAACTACCGTTTTCATGAACAAACTTTCGAAAATGTTTATTTTCTCAATGGCTCTAACGCTTTTGATTAAAGTGCTGTATATTAAAGATATGTATATCCCAAATAAAATGTATATTTTGTATTTTTTGCGAATATTCTCTGAAGACCTGTTTTTTCTGGCTGAATTTTGCCGAATTTTGCTTAACTGCTTAACCGTAAGAGATAGACAAACACTTAGCGCACAAAAATATAGGTCTCGTCAAAACACACAATTTATGTCCTTTACATTTTTGTTGTGGAAGTAACCTTTCCGAGATATTCCTTATTATTGTTTTCAATTGTAAAGTACATGTACTTTTCCCAGAAAGGAAGTGTCCGTTTTTCTTTTGTTCTACTGCTGGCCCAGCAAAGAAGCTATTTGGAATGACGATCGCAAAATGGCAGCTTTTAAAACATTTGATATCGGTTTAGCCTAGTGCGTTTCCTTAGTTCCCTCCACCATTTAAGAACTAAGTAATAAGAATATTTTGCTAAGGATTATCTCGATTAACATGGTGTAAAAGGAACAACAATCTTGTGTACGAAGTTTGTAGAACAGCTGGAGAAAGTTATGAGAGTGTAGCACAACAGATATTTTTCACAATTTGACATTCTCTACACGTACTATGCATATTAGGCAGAGAAGGTATTGATTGCATTCCACTAAAATATTTGATATCGATATTTTACGGGAAATGTGTGTTTTGAGACCCTCTGAATACAAATACAAAAGAACAAACTTTTCAGAAAAAGGTACGTGTGTGTCTGTGGACAATATAACTCGAGAACGAACTTTGTATTTAAGTATCTCCCAAGGATGCGACAAGAAGATTCTCAAGAACGTCGCCCCTGCTAACTACCGTTTACATGGAAAATTTTAATTTTCTCAAAAGTGGCTCTAACGATTTTGATTCAATTACCTACATTAAAGATACTTAAGAAAATGTATATCCTGAATTTCCTGAGAATAACCTCTCAAGTACTCTTCATTCTTTTGCAACACTGGTAAACCTTAAGAGATAGACAAACGCTTACCAGAAAGAAAAAAAAAAAATGTTGATCTCGTCAAAGCACACCATTTGTCCTTTACCGTTTTCGAGATATTCCTCGCTATGGGTCTCAATTTAAAAATCCTTATACCTTTCTCAGATAGGAAGTCGAACGTGTTTCATTTCTTTTACTCTGAATATCAATGACAATCGCAACAGCTTTCAAACCATTTGACTATCGCTTTAACATTGTGCGTTTCACTTTATTTCCGTTGTACTTGCAAGGAACAAAGTAAAACAAGCATTCAATTAATGCTTATCTCAATTAGTATGGTGTAAAAATAAGCATAATCTTTTGTAAGAATTTTGTTTGAAGAAGAGCTAGAGAGAGGCATGTGAATGGAACACATCGGATTTTAAGAAAAATGTCTACGCTTTACTCAAAAATAAACCATTAAATATCAATTTGTCCTCCAAGAACTGGACACACAGGTTTTCAAGAAAATATCCCATCGCAAACTATCCTTTACATGGAAAGTTTTGCGATTTTTTATTCTGAAAACTGGCTTTAATGATTATTATTAAAATACTGTTTATTAAAGCTAATTACATGTAAAACAAAATCTATATCCTAAATTTGATGGAACTAGCCTCTGAAGATAGCTTCATTGCAGATGAATTTTACGTGACTGATAAACTGTAAGAGATGGACAAACACTTCAAACACACAGTTTGTGACATAAACATTTTGGTAAAGTTAGTCGCCTAAGTTGCTTAAACTATTCTCAAACGGTAGGTCATCTTTCATGTAATTTCCCTTTTGTTTTGTTCCTGGCCGTGCAAAGAAGACCAAATTTGAATTGTTTCACAAAGCAACCGGATTTATAAAAGAATTGACTATCGCTTTATTCGAGTGTATTACATTATTTCTCTTCTTCTTAAAAGGAACTAACACATAGATTTCTGATAATGTTTATCTAGATTACCACGATGTGATAAAGGAATAATCTTTTATAGCAGTAGGTTATAGAGAAAGTCATGTGAGTGGCACGCATCAGGCTTTCCTGTTCGTAGTTCAAATGGCATCGATTACAAAAATACTGGAATATCGCTATATATTAAGAATTCTATCTATCCCATGCCATCCCATCCATCCATCCGAACATACAATCCAATCCAAACCCATTCCATTCCTCCCTCCCGCCCGCCCATCCATATCTATCTCTATCCATCCGTCCATATCCATCTCTATCCATTTATCCTTTTTTAGAAGAGTTGATATTAATGTGAGTTTTGAAGTGTTTTCAGAAAATGAATCACTTAAATGCAAATTTCCTAATGGGAAGCAACATTTGAACAAGAATGTATATTTGAACACGCAAATCACTCTTCTTGTCAAATATGGTAAGTACAAAAGTCTTTAAGACAATTTTCTTCTTTTTCACTTTATTTGCTATTGTAAAATCCGTTTGAGCAGTGGAAAAAAATAATCCTAAATTTCTGTGTAATTATAGCTTTGAAGCTTTCAGCAATGATTCTCATTAAGTTTATTTTCAGTAATGCAGCATTACAGTAGAGCTAAACGGTTTCAAGTGCGGGAAGAAAACAATACTCAAATTCAGCGGCCTAAAAATGTGTGTTTTAAGGTGTGTCGGGTTTGCAAATTGAATAGCTTATTTGCTGTTTAAACCGCGCAGTGTATGGTGTTTACTTATTAATGCTCAATACGGCCCTAAATTTAACTGTTCACCTAGATTCAGTAAAACTTTTAACGGACAAAAGATATTATAGAATTTATGACCATGTTTTGAATGACAGAATTCAGAAAGTACCATTGAAAAATGCTTTATCGCTATTTAAAACAATCGATACAGATTTTAAGAAAACAAATACGTATATGCAAATAATAAGTTGTTTATGAGAATTGTTTATATACTAAGAGTCCACAGAGTGTTAGCGGTATTTTTTTTTAATAAAATACAGTTCCGGAGGCTTGTCAGTAGACCTTATTATTCTTAACGTTTTCCTTTTTACACATACATACACAAACATAGACACATTTACAAACACACAAACACCCATGCCCAAGGCGGGAATCGAACCCACGACCCTGTGCACCACGAAGCGCCAAAGCGAGACACTTTAGCGAGCGCGGCCACCGGGATCGGCGTATTAGTGGGCATATTTGGCGCGCTGAAAGATCCAAATATAACGAATAATAAAGTCCACTAACAATTTCATCCGTCTTGAAAGGCAACGGAGATAATTATCATGTATATAAATATCTGCATATTTCGAGAAATAGATAACACAGAAAGAAGTTCTATTAACATTTCTGAAGCTTTTTTGTATTTATATGCTGAGTAACTTTGAAGTACGCAAACACTATGTTCTGCTATGTGCGCACATTTTCTTGGGTGCTCGGTTTACGGGTTACTGAGGGGCAGGGAAAGAAGAGGGAGCTAGCCCGTCTTGTCTTTCCGCAGTGTTGTCAACCAAAGAAGGTTTCTTCCTTTGAGTTCTTCACCATTATAGTAGACTTTTCCAATTACCGTCAACTTATTAAACGTGTATGTTCGTAGCTCTGGGATCTACAAAGCGAATGACACCTCTCCGGCTGTATATCGGTACTTATGTATCAGCATTGCTCTGCTCTGCTTCCGAAATGGCATGGAAGTTACCTAATGAAGCCTAGCAGCCGAGCGCCCAAGAAAAGGTCGGCGCAAAGTATTGTAACATTTTAGTTGCTCTTTCCGCTGCGAAAGACTCGGACATTCTTATGAGTAAATATGTGATACCGCAGTATATATATAAACATATACATATATGTATATGAAAAGCGTATTCTTAATTTTAATTTTTCATATGCATTTCATCAAAAGTTTTGCATGAAGCAGAGGGTTCTCAATCATTCTAAAAGCAATTACATTATACATATTGAAAGTGTGTTTCTCTGGAGCTTGTGTTCTTTGGTATACCACTCAAAATCTTCAATTTACTTTTGATCAAGTGTATCTAAAATAGGTTTGCTCCCTTTAGATGACAGAAAGGAATATTATTTTTAGTGCTTTACACACTCAAAAATGTAAGCTCCATTTACAGCAACATTGAAAATGATTATTTCAATGTAAGCAATACTTGATTATTATTGTTATCATTATCATTATTGGAGGTGGTGGTGGTCTTTGTTATTATGATTATTATTATTATGAATGCTATTAGTATCGTTTTCTCAAGCTTTTTCAGCAAAGAAGTATTCCCATGGAGAAAGTTTAAGAAATAGTCAACACCAAAATGTGCAAACGCTTATAAAATTAAAGAAGTAAAACGCTTAATTGAATAGAGAAAGTAAAATAAATACAAATATATTTTTACTTTGTAGACGTTCTGGCTCATTTTAATAATGAAGTAATGTGTACAACCCGTTCACATGTATCTGAAATAAACAACAGAAACTAACTTCAGTGTTGTAAACCATAAATTCCATCGCTTGTTGTTAACATATTACCAATGGTGTACGCTCCTTTGTTTAAAAGTTATCATGTAGGATTTAAACAGCTAGTATTGAGCTTTGTTATTTTTTACTGTTAACTGTTGCAGTATTTCCTGTCAGCGGAGTTAGTACACTCTATTTTATATAAACTTTCACTATTGTAAATGGAAACAGTAATATGTTTCGTGAGTATGTAAATACATATATAATTATGTTTACAACACATCTACATAAAGTAATTATATTTTGGTTCTGTATCACGATTGTTTCATTTTATAGCTGAATTCTCTTTGAGCGTGCAAAAATAATAATATTGGAGAGAAAAGCAAAAAGAAAAACATCCATGCAGCATTTCAATGTTTAACCTGGTAGGAAAATAATGTAACTTGAATATTTAAATCACTCTTAATGGTCCATTTGATTTGTTATACTTGTATTCGAGTAGGTGCATATTTAAATGATCCTGTGTCAATTTAAGCGACATGATTTTCAGCTGGACGAAAGC
This sequence comes from Hymenopus coronatus, assembly GCA_030762935.1. Lineage (NCBI taxonomy): Eukaryota > Metazoa > Arthropoda > Insecta > Mantodea > Hymenopodidae > Hymenopus > Hymenopus coronatus. The sequence continues at coordinate 49,597,225 of CM060900.1, forward strand.
TGAAGCAAAAATGCAGTGTGGCAAGAGATCTGTTCCTGTTTCATTTCCACCAAGGTCTATTACTTTATTTAGGTCTTCTTTGCTGGTTCGTCCTCCTTTGTAATCCAGCGGTATGGTTTACGTGCCACCCAAAGTCTTGGTGAGACAATAACTTTTCTCTTTGAACAGAAAGCAGGGGTCGTCGACATGAGCAATATCTCTGAGCAGTATATGGGACTCGGGTGATAATCATCTCGCAGGACTGTGCGAGTCTGTAGGTGTTCTTATGTCTTCCGTCCAATTCGTGTACAAGCAAGTTTTTAGAGAACTAAGTAAATCTGCTTCAATCCGGTTTCCCTCAGTCAACTTCCAATTATAGGATTTGCAAAAATGTTACCCATTTGTAATGTTATAATAATAATAATAATAATAATAATAACAACAATAATAATAATCGTCATCGTCACCGTCACCGTCATATTATAATATCATACTAATAATAATAATATCATAATACAAGGGCTGGATGAAAACTAATGAGAACTATCTTTTTTTCTCTGAAATGACCTCATTGACAGGGGCAATTAAAGTTACATACTTTTAGTATAATCACCTCCGTTATTTATGACCTTTTGCCAAATGTTTGGAGGGGGGGCGTATAACATCTGCGCGTCTATTTCTGTTGATATCTAACATGGATAATGTGAGCTCTGATGTTGTACCGTATCCGTCGCAGTGGTTCTTTGATTTTGACAAAGGAATGGTGATCACTAGGGTTATCATCACCCCTGTTGATACAACGTAATGCAGTGTTATCCTATAAATGTCATACATCACTTTCACCGCATTTTGTGTAGCGCGCACTTTCTTTGGATGAGGAGAACCGGGACGCCTCCATTCATTAAGGTCCGCCTACTACTGCATGTTCCTGTAACACCACCTTGTCCAGCTCTCAGACGAAAGCGACGACATTTCATGGAACTGAATCCTATCATTCTACACCACACCGCTGCTGCTGCTGGAACATCCACCATACTCACCGTACTTGAGTCCCTGCGATTACGATATCTTTGCCCCTGTGAGGGACAGCCATTGCTATAGGGCGGTCAATACGGGACATCAATAGAAATAGACGCGCAGATGTTATACGACGCCTTCCTAACATTTGGCAAAATGTCATAAATAACGCGGGCGATTATATTGAAGGTGTGTAACTCTAAGTATTATGCAGCTCTTGTAGTAATAATAATAATAATATAATAATAATTGAAAGGTACGCTCCAATGAGCATTTAAGTGACCTATCTGTTTTCTTTCATGAGTTCCCAAAGGGAGCACGTGTTTTTTCGCACTTGTTGAAATGGTATAGTTCGCACTTTCTTGTAGTAATAATAATAGTAATAATAATAATATAATAATAATAATTGAAAGGTACGCTCCAATGAGCATTTAAGTGACCTATCTGTTTTCTTTCATGAGTTCCCAAAGGGAGCACGTGTTTTTTCGCACTTGTTGAAATGGTATAGTTCGCACTTTTCGACACGATTTACATACACATTGATCGTTCGATTGCTGACATTTCTCGGTTGTGCACATCAGATTGTGGTACCCATGAATTGCATGCCTCTTTTGGTTACTCTCCATCCATTGCGCCCGTTCCGAAGAAATCGGGGTTTATCTCCTCCTGCTTCTTTCTTGCTAGTGCTTCTCTGGATGCTTGTGTACTTGGTAGTAAACCTGTGAGCCTTATGTTTCCCAGGTGATTGCATACGCCATTCTATTTGGTGCGTTTTTACTCATTCCTATTGCCCTCTTTATTTATCTTGCTTTTATTAATTCTATTTTCTCGATGTCGCTTGTTTTTAGTTTCTCCCAGTAGAGTTCTGTTCCGTATGTAACTATTGAAGCTATTGTATCAAAGAGGTTCATCGCCGTTTCCAAGTTCAGTAGTGTACTGTATTTAATGTTGTACGTTGTTTTTATGGCGTCTGCTGTTTTCTCCTGTATGTGGACTTTGAATGATGACTCTGTGATGCCCAGGTATTTGTATCTGTTTATTATTTTCAGTGTTTCGCCTTCATCATTACACTATCGTTCTTATTTATCCTTCCCCCTTTTCTAGTAGAAATGTACTGAATGCGAATCATACCATACCAATAATATTGGGGGGGGGGGCTAAGTGGAGTTTGTTGACCTCCTGTATCTCTGCGTAAAATACTTATTATACTGCCCCATTATATCGTACCAATAATAAATGCTAATTAGATGTTTCTGTGTTTTGGAAAAACTTGAAAGACAATGTTCCCAAACTACAAAATACTCCAGCGATGTTCTTGTAGACTGTAGAACTCCAAACGAGTTTTCTGGAGGTATAGACTCATCATATTAATATTAACATTTGTTACTATTAGTTTTTCACTCAGCAGATACCTTTAAGATATTTTTGCCATTCCTTCGAGAAGCACCGGACACCGTCATGAATGATTTTACGTCTTCTAGCACATATGTACACTGTACATATTAGGTAGAGAAGGTATTGTATTCCATCAAAAATTCGATACCGAGATTGTATCTCAATAATATGTTTTCAGACGCTCTGAATATCAAAAAAAAAAAAAAAAAAAAAAAAAAAAAAAAAAAAAAAAAAAAAACAGCAAGGAAAAAGCTTTTTTTTAGAAAAGGGGCAACCGTCCGTATATGTATGTGTATGTATATGTGCACTATAACTCAAAAACAAAAGTCTGTTAAATACCAAACTAGGTATTTTAATTTAGTATCTTCCAAGGATGCAACTTGAAGGTTTTCAAGAAAATCCCTCGCTCCAAACTACCCTTTACATGGGAAAATGTTCAAAAATTTTGTTATTCTAACAAGGCTCTAAAATTAAAAAATATAATATTAAAGATATTTACATAACAAATAAAATGTGTGTCTTAATTTCCTGGGTACGTCTTCAGAGGATATACCCGGAGAATGATATTTGGTAAACAGAAAGAGATACTCGTCGACAGAAAATGTATATCTCGTCCAAACACGCAATTTATGTCATGCACACCTTTTATATTGAGCTAACTTCCAGAATATTTTTCTTACTTTCTCTAGCCCCATATGTAAAATGTACATAGGGATAGAAAAGTATCGTATTCCAACCAAAAATTCGATATCGAGATTTCACAGGAAATGCATGTTTTAGGACCCCCTGAATAAAAAAAAAAAAACATTTTCAGAAACATGTCTGTGTGTGTGTTTGGGGGATGGTGTGGGGGTCCTGTGGACAGCGTAGCTCAAAAACGAAAAGAGTAACTTGGTATTTAAATTTGATATATTTAATAGATGCGACAAAAAGATTTTCAAGAAAATCCCCCCACCCATAACTACCCTTTACATAGAAAAGTTTTTGAAAATTTTGTTTTTCTTAAAAATGACTAACGATTTTGATTAGAGTACGACCTATAAAAGTCATATCTATCACAAATAAAATGTATATCTTGAATTTTCTGGGAATAGCTTCTAAAGGCCTGTTTATTCTGAATAAATTTTGCTTAATTTAGTATAACTAGTAAACCGTAAGATACAGACAAAAACTTATTTTACAAAAAATGTAAAATACACAAGTTATGTCATACAAATGCTTTTCGTGGAGCTTACCGTTTCCGAGGCATTCCTTGTTATTAGTTTCAATTGTGAAGTACCTATACTTTTCACACACGGAAATGCCGCTTTTCTTTTGTTCTACTCCTGGCCAAGCAAAGAAGCGATTTGCAATGAATTTTAGAAGAATTGCACTTTTTTCTCTAATTAGGACTATTTAATCATATCATCTGAGAAATTATTTAAACCTTTACACATTCATTTATTTATTTGATCGTATTAAACGTACACTTCTCAAATAAATAGTTTTAAAATAAAGAAATAAAAAATAGAAAATTCAGCTCTGAGCCTCTAATAAACATGTTAAACATGTGTAGTCCTTTGTTTGTTGTCATCACATTCCATAAAATCATGTTGTAATGCAAGTATTTGGTTTTAACTTTTCATTGCGCATATGCGAAAACCCATATTACCAAAATTGAAACCATAACCAGGCAAACATCTTAAAAGTGTGTTCATTAATACCTTTGAATTACGCCGAATCCTTTTTGGAAGTTACTCTGCATGGCGCTAAAAGATCTACTTCAGAACGTCAACGTCATGCCCTGTGTTCCCATTATATTTGTGTTGATTTATTATACAATTATCAAATGATTCTAATTTATTTGGAAATATTGTGTATTAGTGCTACAGCTTTTTCTAACTCTGATATACTTTTTGAAACAATAGGGGTAGATATTAAATTTAAGTAGCATAACATTTCAAATTTCAAGTCTTTGGTACAGAGTTTTCTTAAATTTTTTCTGTGCTTGTGTTACCTTTATGTTAAAATGATTGCAAAATTTAATTCAGATTGGATAAACACGTTGCAATATATAAGTTATTCAATAAATGCTATTGTGTAAATAGATTGCATAATTAATTTCCACGCACCAAATAGAATGGCGTTTGCAATCTACCAATCAGTATTTGGTTTGAATTTTTCGAATTAGCGCTTTGAACCGCACAAAAAATCTACGTGGTAATATTTCAATAACTCGATTTGCCGAATATGATAATGTTTAACAGGCTACAGATCTTGTTACTAAAAGGAATCGTTTTTCATTAAGATTCTTTTTTAGCCTGTAGCATTACAATATATAATTCTGCACATTCTGAGACATTTTAGCTCTAGTTAAACAAAAACTAGGACGCGTGGAACATTTTGAATGTGTGAAAGTATAGTTTTGAAAAAAACAGTAAGCTATGAAACAGGTGTACTGTGCGATCTTTAAATTGTTGAGTCCAAAGCACCGTGTAAGGGGGCGGTAGCTCAATGTTGATTCTGTGCGGATGCCCAATGGTTCCAACAACTGTTTTATACAAAAAAAAAATTGATTTTAGATTTTATGACAATTGAGTAAAAATTTAACTTCTATTGTCCCTTATATGTAGATAGTATTTCAGTTGTGTTACAATGAAGCCATTGAATAAAATATTCAAGTGTTATAGCTATTTCTCTGTTTCGTTCAAATTCTTCTTGGACGTCCTTTTTTCTGTGGCATTTTTGTGTGCATTTTTATACATTTATACATTGCACACGACATCTCCCTTTGTACGGTATGATATAAATAATATTCCGGGCTTTTAATGCTTCTCTAATTTCGCTCCCGATCGAGCCATGAATATGTACACATAGCGGAGAAATTTCATTTCCCTAGATCCAATTACTTTTAATTGCCTTGTTTTGAACGTGTAGTTTTCGCTTATACAAAAAAGCAGCGGTCGAGCAATTACTTAATGCAATTTTAATAATCTTTTTCCACGCTTTATGCAGTGGAGAACCTATTGCGTTCCTATTCTAAACCTAAATATGTTGAATGTATTTTTTCTAATTTACAGTATTCGGTTATTGTATATAATGATCCGAAATGAGCAAACTGATAATTTTGTGTATGATGTGTCTTTTTTAATAGTCTAGTCTCAACAGCATTAAGTGGTAAAGCGTTTAAAGCTATGACTTCTAATGTCAGTTTATATTTGGTGTGTTTATTGAGACTCGCTAATTAAACTGAAGTGATGCTTTTCTGATTACTATTATTTATGTATTTAAAGTACAAGGTGCATTAGAAAGTTCGGTAAAAGGCTCAATTAGTTAGAAACCGCGCTGGTTAGGGTGAGGCGCACGCACAAACATATTGAGGGGCATGTCAACAAGTGCCCCGTATCGTGCAAAATACGAAGTCAAGCAGTGGTGCATGCTGAGAAAACGGCGAGGGAGACTCAGTGCAGTGTACTGTGTTGAGGTCGTGAGTAAAATGTGTTTCATTTATTTAAACGCTTTAGAGACAGAAAGGAACCATGTGCCGTGTTCAAGTGGATCATCAACAACCACAGCCCCAGACAGCATTGAACGAGTGCGGCGGATGCTTGCGGATGACACGCGGTTGTCTTTAGGAAGAGACACGGACAGTGTATGCACTATTCACCAACATTTGCGAAAGCGGAAGAGTTCTGTACGTTTGTAACGTATACCCTTAAAGACCAGCAAAAGCAAACTCGGAAGAAAAAATCTGGAGAATTCACCGATGTAGATGACTGGAATCCGCAATTTCTGGAAATTACCAATAAAAGAGATGAGGCCTGGTTATATAGATACGATCGGTCGACCAAGCGACAATCAGTGGCATGGTGTTGGTCTTCCCCGCCTCCTTGGATGACGAAATCAAAGATTAAGACACCATCGCTTGGGCTAACATTTCACGAGCCTCCGTTGCCGTTTTCTGTAATTTTGAAGCAGAACTTGATGTAAACGCGATGCTCCACTTTGTGCTCCATTTTCCAATGACAAGAATCCTCACATTGATTATGTTGCCTAGGTCTCAGGGTGTACCACTGCTTCACTTTGTGATTTGCACGATAGGGGCGCTTGTTGACATCTCTCTCAATGATTATGCGCGTGGTCTGAATTTATATAAATTATTATTATAATTACAGCACTTGGGAAATCGTTCACAGCTATGGAGGTCAAGACTGTATTCTTTCCTCTCATCCAAACCAGCACGCTTTTTAACCACTGAGACTATTCGCAGAACTTTTTTGACGCACCTTGTATACAGTTTATAAATCACAATTAGGATTATACACACAAGGTGTCCTGTCACTGGGGCGGAAAGGAAAGTGAGTTCTTATTCCTGGACGCTCTTTAACTCCCGTGGCTTTGAGCTTCCTATTCTCTGTATCGTGAAAGATCGCTTCTTTATCAAGCTTGAGGTTCCTTCACGTTCCTATATCTAAGACACAGGACAACCAACTTGACGTGTTCTATGAAGGAAACCATGCTATAGATTTTTGCGCCAAAAATCGGTCATCTGCCGGGTTTGAACCCGTTGCCGATCCCAGTGGCCGCGTGGCGCTTCGTGGTGCACAGGATCGTGGGTTCGAGTCCCGCCTTGGGCATGGGTGTTTCTGTGTTTGTAAATGTGTCTATGTTTGTGTATATGTAAAAGGAAGACGTTAAGAATAATAAGGTCAACTAAGGAAATATAAGAAACTGGAAAAAATGGAGAGAGAGAGAGAGAGAGAGAGAGAGAAAAAAAGGGAATACCGCCCCGGAGCCCTGACAAGCCTCCGGAACTGTATTTTTTTTCTTTATTTTATGTAAAAAAAAAAACCCGCGACTTTGAGAACGAGAGGATATCATGCTACCCTTTAAACACGGAAGACGACGACACCCTGGCAGAGCACTGCAACTAGGTGCTTAAGGAGAAGGGAGGGAGAAGGCAAGAGGGATCACCAGATCCGAATGTCCACGGGCGCAAGCATGGACGGGGTCCCTAACAGCAGTACAGACAACGCCAGAATAAGCCTTGCAAAACAGTGCGTAAAAAGCATTTTTGGAAAAAGCTTTATGTGTGCGTGTATCAGTGGACAGCATAGCTGAAAATGAAGAGATCGTTAAATATCAAACTTCGTATTTATGTTTAGTATTATCCAAGCGTACGACTCGAAGATTTTCAAGAAAATTCTCCCAACAAACTACCCTTTACATGGAAAAACATTTAAAATTTTATATTTTTCTTAAAAATAGCTTTAACGATTTTGTTTAAAATGATGTTATGTTAAACACATTTACAACACAAATAAAATGTGTATTTTGAATTTCTTGAGAATAACCTTTGAAGACCTCTTTATGCTGGACAAATTTTGCAGAATTTTACACAACAGTTAAACCGTAAGAGATGGAAAAACACTTACTACACACAAATATAAATCTTGTTGAAACACATACCTTAAGTCATATATGTCGCCCTACATGATGTAATGGTTACCATGCTAACTTCATATACCCAAGGTCGTGGGTTCAAACCGGGCGGAGGACGATGGATTTTTTCGGGCGTAAAAATCCTTAGCATGGCTTCCTTCGAAAGGGAAGTAAAGCCGTTGGTCCCTTGTCGTAGATTTATGCCAAGTACAAGAGCCTCAAACCTGATAGAGAGGCCCTTGAGCAAAATTAAGCGGTCTTTCACGCCCAATCTAGAATGGGACGCTGAGAACCACAGCGGTTAAAGAGCGTCCATAAATAAAATACCATTTCATTTTTTTATGAAATATATGGTTTTCTTGTAGAGTTGACCATTTTCGAGATTCCTTATACCTAACTTTTCTCAAACGGGACCATAAAAGCGAACGGAATCTCAATTGTTTGATATAGCGACCAGCTTTTAAAAGATTTGAATAACGCATTAGCCTAATGTATGTACTATATCCCTTCTCGTTACAACAAAGCAAGTCTTAAGACTAATTCTCCTAATGTTTATCTCAATTAGCATGATGTAGTTTTTTTGCGAAAGAGCTAGAGAAAGACATGTTGAATGGAACACATCCTTTGAAATGGTGTGCACTCCATATTGTCTTACAAAATTGCATTAGCAACTTCTGTTTCTTGTCCCTTCTTAGTAACATTAGATTCCGTAGGCACTTGCGCCAAATGGAGGAATGTAAGCCTTCATTGGGCAAACTGAAAAATCAAGCTGTTCTAAGGTATTACTAATCGTACGTTTCCACCTTTTCTATTCATTTCTAACGCCTTCACTTTGCTTTTACTCATCCTATCTGTTGGGGTTTTCCATTTTGTGCTTAATTCGTGAATGTTTCATATCTTTCCAACAGTTTTGACTATTACTTCTAAGTATAACTCTGGATGTGAAAAATAGTGTGAAGTAAACAAAGCAACCAATAATTTAAAAAGCCACATTATGCAAAGCATTAAATAATCTTCACTTATCTAACTGAAACGCATTTTGTTTAAATATACTATGTTTGAATACATGAAAATAGTGTGGAGTAAACAAAGTAATCAATCATTTCGGAAGCTACATGTTATAAAACATTACATAATAGTGATTTAATTGTTTTTTCAAACAAGCCGTGTGTAGGACAAGAGTTGGATAGGTAGAGTCAGACTGAAAAATTCATTGCCTTAGCCGGGTTTTGAACCACGGATCTCCCGGTCTCTAGCCAGTTGCACTACCACTGTGCTACCATGGCAACCTGACGGCAAAACATTGAATTACGAGTAACTTGAGAAATTCAATGCTATGCCGGCATGTTGCCATGTGAGCTCAGTGATAGAGCAGCCGGCTAGAGACCGGGAGATCCGTGGCTCAAATCCCGGCTATGGCATTGCATTTTTCAGTCTGACTCTATTCAGTCTATTATTCACTTATATAACTCATCGCAGCTCTTTGTTTGAATATATGAAGATTTTAGTATTTACTTGGAATTATTTCTAATATCTCTAACAACCACTGGATAGCTCTTATAGTCAGTCCTCTGTGCATGAAGTTATTGGAATGCGTGTTACTAATAAATGAAGTTTTGCTCTCAGAGCGAAAAAAAATGCTTGAAAAGTATTTAGATAGCTATACAGTGCTTTTTAAAATGGCTTAGTGTGATATCAATGTCACTTATTTGCGTTTAAGAAATCGTTACTTACTTCAACTTTACATTTACATATATTTATTGAGCATAAATTCGCTAAAACTCTGCAGATAACTTGCTAGTATCTGACTGGTAGCAGTGCATGATGTGCCAAAGATCAAGGTACCACGCCCTCTATAAGATAATTTACTGCCATCCCCCTCCACCTCCCTCCATAAAGAAAAACGACAATTACAGGCAGTATTTGCCCTTCAATTTTTTTCTCACGCCCTGCGATTATCTTCAGTGAACCTGCTCCAGTTCTGTTATCCTTTCCCCTTTTCCTAGCGAGGTTAATGCTGTACACTTTCTTAATACAGACTGCGATAAAACTTCTCTAACAAATTATAACATAAACCTTCAGGTAGTTCTGTTAAATAAGATCACCTGAAAGACTGTCATAGAGTGCTTCAGTACTGATCCTTTTCCATAAATTTTCATCTAATTGTGGCATCCCGTTCAGAAAGTTTTCATTTTCTCAGCGGCCTTCCATATTTGTGTTAAAGCACATTTCCCTTGTGTTCTATTTGTTATCTTTTCCAGACAATACTTATTTGGGTTTCCAAACTGAAAAATTAAATATTATGGCCATTTTTTGTCCCTTTGTAACTGACACTTGAAATTTAGAAATATCTTCATAATTATTACTTAGCAGACTTATTATTTACAATTTAATGTTTAGACACAATGTGTTTGAAATCACATTCCAATTATTTTTATCATATAGTTCATCAAAACATGACAGTAATAAAAGTATGACAAAGGAACGCATTACCCGTTTTCTTTTGTTTCCATTTTATTTGATTAAGATTACACAATCTTATTCTAGATACAGGAATATAGGCAACGTGACACCAATAACTAGAAAGCGCTGACGACTGGTCAGACTGTCGCTCCTGCCTGCCTTCCAGTGTATTCACTTCTGTGTTCAGAAACTGGTTTGGAGAGTACGTGCTTCTTCTACAGTAAAAGTGCAGTCAACTTTAGTCCTTGTGTACCCCAAGTGCGTTTCTTCTTTGTTTGCTCTGCAGACACAAAATTCACATTAAGACGCCGAACACATCTTAGCAATAACATGGTGCACTCGTGCACACTTACGAAAATATAGAGTTATACAATTCTATAGTTTTGACTGAGTGAAAAAGTAATAATCCCAATGCTCCTGAAAAATGTATACTCCATTCAACAGACCTTCTCTATCCACTAAGGGTTATTTCTATATACCTTCTTGAAACTGTTATTGCAAAAGCGTATTTTCTGTCTACTAATCGAGATAAACATTTACAAAAGTAGTTTCATTACGCATTTAATTTTTGGTACAAAATGGATGCAGCAAACCAAATCCATAGCTAACCGATTAAAAGCGGGTCAGTATATGCTAATCTTGAAATTCTAAACCCTTTATATTTGGTATATTATAGGGAGAAACAAATGAATAGTGGGGACTTCAAAATGACTAAAGTATTGGAAAGTTCAGACTATTAATAACCGATATCTCGGAAATGGCTGATGGCCCAAAATCTGCTATTTAAAAAACTTCTACACGTAAAGAGTAGTTTGGGGTGGGGTATTTTTCTTGAAAATGTACTTGTTGCGTGTTGAGAAGGTACTAAAGTTTACTTTGTCTGGTATTTATGTAACATTTAGTTTTAATTACTCTGTGACGATAGTACACTGACGGTATAAACTGCATGATAAGGATGGAAAGCGGGTGTACGGGCAGTTGGGAAACCAGCCGCATTAGCTCTGAAGCGAGCGGTCAGCTTTTATACCGAATATACTGTATATAACATGCTATCGATTATCACCTGTACGACTTGTTGGATTTATCTACGTTGTCATAAATAAATGGTTGTGCGTAATAGAAGTTCAGCTTCAGCGTTGCATTGGCACAAATGTTTAAAATAAGCTTACCTATCGAAATAGCACTCCGGAATGACGAAGTGAACTTAAAGAAAACGGTAATAATACAAGAACTGAAATATATTTCAGCTTCTTTATTACATTTGTTCTTCATATAGGTAGTAAACATAGTAAAGAACATATAAAATAAGGCTAGCGATATACGGTAGAAACATTGCTCACCTCAATCTCATATTTGTTTGTCTCATAAATCTTAGGAATCCGAATTTTTGTATTCCATTAAACTATAATTTAGATTTGTATGCAAGATATTGAAAATGTAACGCTGGAGAGTGTGATGAATATCCTATATGACTTTTCCAATATTTTGATTGCCTAAGAGATTTGCCTATTCCAACGTCCAAATAACCACTATTTTGCCAAATCCTATAAATTATGCAAAGTGTTAAAAATTCTGGTGGAGGTGCATATAAAATCTTTCGGGTATCTTATTATTTTCGGTAGCTCCTGTACGGAATTGTAGTAATAAACGTCAAAAAGCGAAATAAGAGATTAGAAATAAGAAAGAGAGGTTTTGGAAGCTACTGAAAACCCAATAACCTTTTAGGACATAATAAACTATTCACTGTTTTGTCAGATATATTACATTAACAAAGACTTATCGTTCACACATTAACACAGTAGTTAGTGTAGAACATAGAAATCTGGGATTTATCATTCGCAACTCTACTTCAACAGCACAAAACTTTTGTTTATACTATACAGCATGTTTCAAAAATACGGGGCATAATTTCAGGTATGTATTTCCCACATGAAGACAATCAGAATAGTTCATTATAACATGTGTCCGGAAATGCTTCATTTCCGAGTTATGGCCTTCACAACATTGGAATTCACTGGAACGTTTTTCTTTCCGCAGGTCTTCGCCGTCAATGGAGACATTAGGAGGGCGCTCTGATAGTTCATTCTGTGGAAGGTTACATTCAGTGTTCTTTAGGCGTTAAGACTGTGCGACATGTATTCAAATCAAGAGCTGACAGAGATACACTTCATGTACGGTAAGGCGGACGGCAATGCGGCGCTGGCTCGTCGTTTGTACCAGGAGAGGTACCCACAGCGACAATGTCCAGATCGGAAGACATTTTTACGTCTCCATTCCCGTCTGTGCGAGTATGGAACATTCACCTCTCCTGGTTTGGGAAGGGGACGACCAAGATCTACAACTCCAGAAGTGCAGGAGGAGATTCTGAAGGCTGTGGACAGGACTCCTTCTATCAGCACACGACGGTTAGCGTTGCAAGTCAATGTTCCTCATACGACTGTCTGGAGACTGTTGAACGAGTATCAATCGTATCCTTATCATTTGCAACGTGTACAGACCCTGTCACCAGCAGATTACCCTGCAAGAGTTAGGTTCTGTCAGTGGTTGTTGCAGCAGTGTGGTGTAAATCCGAACTTTTCTGCCGTCGTATTATTTACAGATGAAGCACAGTTCACAAGAGATGGCATAACAAATTTCCACAATCAGCATGTATGGTCGCATGAAAACCCACGTGCAACTGTTGTATCTCATCACCAGGTGCGGTTCTCCCTCAACATGTGGGCCGGTATCATTGGTGATCGATTAGTTGGACCCCATGTACTTGTAAACAGACTTACTTACCATACCTGATGTTTTCGAAGACACTCCACTGATCAATCATCAACACATTCACTTCTTGCACGATGGCGCTGCTGCACACTTCAGTCTTACGGCTCGCCGGTACTTGGATTGAAGGTTTCCTGATCGATGGATAGGTAGAGGTGGCCCAATTGCTTGGCCTCCACGCTCACCTGATCTGAACCTTCTCGATTTCTACTTGTGGGGTCATTTAAAATCATTGGTTTATTCGTCTCCGGTGCCGGATTTGGAATCCCTTCGGAATGGAATTGTGGCAAGTTGTGAGGACATACGCAATACTCGTGGAGTTTAGGATCGTGTTCGCAGGTCAATGAGACATCGATGTGAGGTCTGTATTCAAGCAGGAGGTGGACATTTTGAACATCATCTGTAATGACAACAACCTGCGGAAAGAAAAACGTTCCAGTGAACTTCAATGTTGTGCAGGCCATAACTCGGAAATGAAGCATTTGCGGACACATGTTATAATGAACTAATTTGATTGTCTACATGTGGGAAATACATACCTGAAATTATGCCCCGTAGTTTTGAAACAGCCTGTATAACTCATTTTTGAGATCCAGACTCGAATACGCTTCAGTTGTATGGAACCCCCATAATATTGAACATGTTACACTTATTGAAATTATCCAAAGTAAATTTCTGAGGTATGTTTCTCAAACATTTTCACTATTTTCCTATGCTTATGTCGTATGAGCTATTGCTTCACTTATTTGAGTTTAAACGTATATCACATAGAAGAGATAGTCATATTACTTTTCTTTTACAAACTCCTACATGGCATAATTGATGATCCTAACCTAAGACAGTATGTTTTTATGCTCCAAATATTGCACCAAATACATTTCAAAATATATTTTTTTTTTATTTTTAATCCTGATTCACATAAGTATTCTCTATTCTTAGAATCAATCAGTATATAATAAACTACATCCCTTAAAGATTGATATATTTCATATTCAATATTAGCAGTTTTGCTATATCCTGTGATTATTAACAATACTACATTGATAGATTTGGTGTACATGTGAATGGATGTTAACAACTTTTATGTTTTGTGTTTGTTGTTGTGTTACTTTTTATGTTCTGCTATGCTTTATTTTGTAGTTAATTTTGTGATGTTCTATCACTTATTTTGTAATCAAAATGATACTGTAAATTTTAAGTGAGCATTGTAATTGGGGAAACCTGTAATGTTCATGCTATAGATAAGTAAATAAATAAATAAAAATAATGAATATTTACGAATAGAGTTTAAAACATGAGTTATGGCGGTTTTAAATCACAGTGGCACAACATTTTCAGCGGATCCCACGGCTTTTTACCAAATGAAGAATCGTTGTTTTCTGCAAATGCGCAAGGAGATAAGCAATTATGATACTACTTAGTTTTAGTTGGCTTCTTACCTTCCTTGCTAGAAGACAAAATTGCCCCTGTTAGGTGCCTGTTGAGAAGCAGGCCGGCCGATTCTGAATCATCAGCAAGAGTAGCCAGAATGGCTGATTATCCCGATGCCCTGTATGAGAGCGAGGAGAATACGTTAAATAAATGATAGGAAAACTGGCCATGGAAAAAGTGATGGACCAAATAGCGGGACAAACCTTCCTACACACCGCTTTGTCCACCACATATACCATAAGTCGTCTCTTGGGATCGAACCCAGCCCACTTTGGTGAGTCGCGAGTGGTCTTAACCAGTCACCCGCGACTTTCCCATACTTTGGCATTAAAACAAGACTTAGTTTTTATTATTATTTTAATTTGCATGCTGATTTTTTTAACTTTTTCAGGGTGTGTAACATAATTACAAAATATACATTTTCCAGATAACATAAATGTACATTTATGCACAGAGGTGGATATTATCGTAGGGAAAGTTCTCAAGGCTTTAAGGCAATCTTTAGACCTTTAGCCTTCTTGTGTTAGTGTACATTTTTTCTGTAAGAATTTGTATGTAAATGTTAAAAAGAAGAGTACCTGATATTTAGCAAGTCTATGGTAGATTATAATGTTTTTCCAAATTCAAAAATTCAAGAGTACAATGATTAACCGGAATAATATCAACATTTCTCCCTAATAGTAATGAACAATAAAAACAGAGGAAAATTTGGTAATAATGATCAGATAAACAATTCCATCTAATAGCCCGAGTTGAAAAATTGCCGTTCAACCCTTTTATCGTATTGGGTTGTAAGTTCTAACCATTCGAACATTAAGAGAAAAAAAAAACCTCTCAGTTATTTTCAATGAAACAGTAATAAAGCTCAGTGATGTCAGTAACAAACTCCCCAAATTACCAATTTAAAGGACATTTTTAAAGGTCTTCCAGCCTGTGGCAGTTTGGAATAAAAATTGAATTTGGAAGAATTATTAAGCCGCTTCAATCGTTTATGAAATTTGCCTCAAAATACCCCTTCTGCATCATTTTCCACGTACGAATTAACCCTTTAGATAATAATCAATGTGTAATTTCATAAATACCTATACCGGCTTGATACGTATGGCATTTATATACGTTTTTCAAGCAACCATGAAAGCCACAGGAATGTTCTGGGGCGAAGGTTTTATAGCATTTCTTTAACTGCAAGTCCTATTGGCGGCCCTCTGCCTTCGGAACATTTATATATTGGCAATGGTGTTAAATTATATACAGTTATATTTGATGTCTTGGGTTTTCTTTGGTTTTTGTAAATAGAGGTATGCAGTTTTTGATCTAATCCTGCCTATTCACTAAACACGCATGACGTAATGTTTTGGCGTGAAGAAGGCAGTACTTTAAGTTTTCAAATCTTCTCTCCAGACTGAGCAATGCGATCCGGACCTTAAAACTTGCTGGTATGAGTATAGGACCTTAAGTCTTGTTATACGCATGCAACGGATAAAAGAATGTTCATTTTGTATATACATTAGGAATTAGTGAATCTCAAACGTTCCTGCGTTATTTTCACATTGAAGGGTACAAACGAAACAAGAAATAAATCAGTCCCCCTAGTAAAGATTTTCCAGAATATACCATGCACATAAACATTCGTTTTTAAAGCCCTTTCGAGGGTTCTATAATGTTCCACCATTTCATAACGTTTAAGTTTTTACATTTCTTTCTTATTTCCCACATTTTGTGCATACATTTTTGCATATATTGGACAATTTTAACCTTTGGTATAAATATTCCAGTCCTCGAAATTTTTAGATTTTTACGAGTTTTCGACCCTGTTTTAGATTAGGATTAGTTTCAAAGGATCTCTTTGATTTGTCGAGACCAAAAGGAAGGTCATCTTCTATAGGAATGTGCATTATTAAACCGATGACAATTAAAAGCGAATAAATACTTATGGGATAATAAATTATTTGTTTGCCTTACCTAACATTGAGGAAAAATGTCTGTCAATAAGTAAGTAGTTTGGACAGCGGAAAACCTAACTGCTGAGCTGTGTAGCTGCAGGTTGTCAAAATCGCAGAAATTGCTTCCCTATTTGTACATTGGATTACACACTTTCAACTCGCATTGATGCTACCAGTCTCTAGAGAGAATAGAGAATAATTCGGGTAGAGAAAAATTCCAACCCCATGCCTCTCCCTCAGCACGCAGGTGCTCTACCGAAAGAGTTACGGGTCCAGCTCTTGGGGCGAAGTTCTTCATCTCATGCTGCGTGATTTCTCTGCGATGGCACACCGCACTCAGTGTTGTATTTTACCTTTTATTTTTGCCAAAAGTCATGCTAGAACTGTTGTATGTTGACTTCAGTTGCCTTTAATTAGGAAAAAACTGGCCGCATCTGAGCATTGCATAATGGTGTGGGTTTCATTGTGCACACACAGGCAATACAAATCATACCAAAATACACTACAGCTGGGAATGTGTTTCTGGAACTGTAACGAGGGATATAAACGAAATTCGTATCGACCGCTTGCAACTGTGTACTCGTGATAGAGCCATGCTGAAGCTAAATGCCAGAAAATATGCATCCTGTTACCTTCTAGCAGACACCACATGCTTACTGTACTGTGCAGCCCGGCTCAGTAGGTGTACTCGTGATAGAGCCATGCTAAAGCTAAATGCCAGAAAATATGCATCCTGTTACCTTCTAGCAGACGCCACATGCTTACTGTACTGTGCAGCCCGGCTCAGTAGGTGTACTCGTGATAGAGCCGTGCTAAAGCTAAATGCTAGAAAATGCACATGCCTTCTAGCAGACATCACATGCTTACTGTACTGTGCAGCCCGGCTCAGTAGGTGTACACGTGATAGAGCCGTGCTGTAGCTAAATGCACATGCCTTCCAGCAGACACCACATGCTTACTGTACTGTGCAGCCCGTCTCACCAGGTGTACTCGTGATAGAGCCGTGCTAAAGCTAAATGCTAGAAAATGCACATGCCTTCTAGCAGACTCCACATGCTTACTATACTGTGCAGTCCGGCCCAGTAGGTGTACTCGTTATAGAGCTGTGCTAAAGCTAAATGCTAGAAAATGCACATGCCTTCTAGCAGACACCACATGTTTGCTGTACTGTGCAGCCCGTCTCACTTAGTGTACTCGCGATAGGGCCGTGCTGAAGCTAAATGCTAGAAAATGCACATGCCTTCTAGCAGACACCACATGCTTACTGTACTGTGCAGCCCGGCTCAGTAGGTGTACTCGTGATAGAGCCGTGCTAAAGCTAAATGCTAGAAAATGCACATGCCTCCTAGCAGACACCACATGCTTACTGTACTGTGCAGCCCGGCTCAGTAGGTGTACTCGTGATAGAGCCATGCTGAAGCTAAATGCTAGAAAATGCACATGCCTCCTAGCAGACACCACATGCTTACTGTACTGTGCAGCCCGTCTCACTAGGTGTACTCGTGATAGAGCCATGCTGAAGCTAAATGCCAGAAAATATGCATCCTATTACCTTCTAGGAGACACCACATGCTTACTGTACTTTGCAGCCCGGCTCAGTAGGTGTACTCGTGATAGAGCCGTGCTAAAACTAAATGCTAGAAAATGTATATGCCTTCTAGCAGATATCACATGCTTACTGTACTGTGCAGCCCGTCTCACTAGGTGTACTCGTGATAGAGCCATGCTGTAGCTAAATGCCAGAAAATATGCATCCTGTTACCTTCTAGCAGACACCACATGCTTACTGTACTGTGCAGCCCGTCTCACTAGGTGTACTCGTGATAGAGCCATGCTGAAGCTAAGTGCCAGAAAATATGCATCCTGTTACCTTCTAGGAGACACCACATGCTTACTGTACTGTGCAGCCCGTCTCACTAGGTGTACTCGTGATAGAGCCATGCTGAAGCTAAGTGCCAGAAAATATGCATCCTGTTACCTTCTAGGAGACACCACATGCTTACTGTACTGTGCAGCCCGGCTCAGTAGGTGTACTCGTGATAGAGCCGTGCTGTAGCTAAATGCACATGCCTTCTAGCAGACACCACATGCTTACTGTACTGTGCAGCCGGCCCAGTAGGTGTACTCGTTATAGAGCTGTGCTAAAGCTAAATGCTAGAAAATGCACATACCTCCTAGCAGACACCACATGCTTACTGTAGTGTGCAGCCGGGCTCAGTAGGTGTACTCGTGATAGAGCCGTGCTAAAGCTATATGCTAGAAAATGCACATGCCTTCTAGCAGACACCACATGCTTACTGTACTGTGCAGCCCGGCTCAGTAGGTGTACTCGTGATAGAGCCGTGCTAAAGCTAAATGCTAGAAAATGCACATGCCTTCTAGCAGACACCACATGCTTACTGTACTGTGCAGCCCGGCTCAGTAGGTGTACTCGTGATAGAGCCGTGCTAAAGCTAAATGCTAGAAAATGCACATGTTTCCTAGCAGACACCACATGCTTACTGTACTGTGCAGCCCGGCTCAGTAGGTGTACTCGTGATAGAGCCGTGCTAAAACTAAATGCTAGAAAATGTACATGCCTTCTAGCAGATATCACATGCTTACTGTACTGTGCAGCCCGTCTCACTAGGTGTACTCGTGATAGAGCCATGCTGTAGCTAAATGCCAGAAAATATGCATCCTGTTACCTTCTAGCAGACACCACATGCTTACTGTACTGTGCAGCCCGACTCAGTAGGTGTACTCGTGATAGAGCCATGCTGTAGCTAAATGCCAGAAAATATGCATCCTGTTACCTTCTAGGAGACAACACATGCTTACTGTAGTGTGCAGCCCGGCTCAGTAGGTGTACTCGTGATAGAGCCATGCTGTAGCTAAATGCCAGAAAATATGCATCCTGTTACCTTCTAGCAGACACCACATGCTTACTGTAGTGTGCAGCCCGGCTCAGTAGGTGTACTCGTGATAGAGCCGTGCTGTAGCTAAATGCACATGCCTTCCAGCAGACACCACATGCTTATTGTACTGTGGAGCCCGTCTCAGTTGGTGTACTCCTGATAGTGCCGTGCTGGAACTATATGCTAGAAAATGCCCATGGTACGATTTTCTTGCTGGCATCACAGGAAACAGGAATTTTAGTTGTAAAATATTGTTCAAGAAGGTGCAAGAAGTGTAGGTAGTGTAGTCGAATACGGTGCAAATTCATTACGAAAAGTACCAAAACCGCAGACATGACAAATTACGATAGAGAATACATTACTGTATCGAAAATCATGCCTAAAATGTCAAATATCTCTATAATATTATCGTCAGTGATTGAGCAGCTTGTTATAAAAGATAATGTTGAATAACTAAATTTTTCTCATAGGCTGCACTTTGATGAGTAAGTAAATTCTTATATGTAGAAAAGAAATGTTCCATGTCAATAGTTTAAGTGGTGCGTGTTTTGTTTGCAGTCGGTAATGCAGGTTTTGTTTGTTTTGCTCCGAGTAAGAATGCTCCGTAGTAAGGTGTGAGGTTCACATTTGGGAGGCCTGCATTATAAAATCGTCCTCACTGACAGGATTCTTTTTGTCAGATTTTCCTCCATTCTCATAACTGACAAAATTCAGGGAGGTACAAATTTCATTTCTCAAATATAACTTAATTTCATCCATCACCTGTAGGGCCATATGTAGTAGATGTGGCTGTTAAATACCACTAACAAAATGTTGCAGCATATCTTAATATCAGGGTTTTTGCCTAAAGTCTGCTCCAGCTTTCGCTTCCATTCACTAAGCCTCGGTATTACAAAAATAGTTTGACTGCTGGATTAGTTAAACGAAACGTTTTAACTACAAACTATGTTTTAAGAATATAAGCATTTGAAATGTGGTGCAATAGGAAAATACTGAAAATTAGTTGCACTGATAAAATTGCCATTGAAGACCTCTATGATTGAATATAGTCAAAATGAGGCGTTTGAAACCAAATAAGGAAAAGAAGAGTAAAATCCATAGGGCATTTATTAAGAAAGTAAAGTATTTTGGAAATTATTATTCAAAATACTGTATAAGACAAGAAAAACAAACGAAGAGCAAGACCACAATATATGGTACAAATTAAGAACGACATGAACTTCAGAACGTTTGAAGAATTAAAAAGGAAGGTAAAGAAGCGATTAGAATAGAGAAGGGTTCCAAACCAATCCAAGGGTTGATGACTAAAGATGATGATTGCTAACCTTCTTCTTTCACCACAACTAAATGTTGTTAGAATGTAGGCGTAGAGAAAATGCCATAACTATGTTCGTATATGCAGCTGAAGCAAAAATGGCTGTTTAAAAGATTCTCAAGAAAATAGTTACGTTTGCAGGAACGAAACCCGTTCGTGGCAATTTAAGTGCAGTCACTAATTTACTTTGCATTTTTTCTTATGTACACTGAGTTTATGCTAATTTCTCCGATCTATTTTCATGTACAAGGTGGCCCAACAACGACGTATTTTGCATTTGCAGATAACCCTTCGTGCGTAATAAGAATTGCAGAACTCGACGGGGTAAATCCAAGCATACGCCGGTCAGGGGCGTTCCTTCTCCTCTTGCATATCAGCGTAAACACAAACACTAAATCCACAAGTAATTAAAAAGTATATTTCATCTATCAACATCCCCAATAACAAGTTTTGTAATTTGTAAAACGCAGTTCCTATTTAGTATTAGAGGCTAGACACACCATAGGGTTAAATAAAAGCATTTAGGCGCCTTAACAAAAACCTTGTTCCACAGCACACAGTGTTTCACTGTATTGTTGTTGTTGTTGTTATTATTATTAGTAGTATTATCATTGATATTAGTATTATTAGTATTAGTATTATTATTAGTAGCAGTATTATTATTGTTGTAGTATTTTTATTGTTATTGCGCATTGTACCCTAACAGGGAATAATAATCAAAGGGTTGCAATGAAAGCATACAAACACAAAAGAAGGTAAAATTTCAGTGTTCTTCTTGCTTTCGTGATTGCTTGTTTTTTGTTCAGAATATTTTATATTTATTTTTATTCTGACAAGAAAAATATGATGATGACAGTAATAATGGAAATGGAGTTTTATTTATGGACGCTCTTTAACTGCTGTGGTTCTCAGCGTCTCATTTTATGCTGGGCGTGAAAGATTGCTTAATTTGGCTCAGAGGCCTCTTTATCAGGCTTGAGATTCTTTTACGAGCCGTAAATCTATGACACGAGACCAACGGCTTTACTTCTCTTCTAAAGGAAGCCATTCTAAGGATTTTTACGCTCGAAAAGGTCTACCGTCCTCCGCTGGGTTTGAACCCGAGATCTTGGGCATATGAAGTAACCACTGGCAATGGTAACCACTACAGCACGGAGGGTGACGATGATGATGATGATGACGATGATGATGATGACGATGATGATGATGATGATGATGATGATGATGATGATGATGATGATGATGATGATAATAATAATTATAATTATAATTATAATTATAATAATAATAATAGTTATGATAATGATGACAACAATACAGTGAAACATTACGAGCTCTCTTGCATGTTTTTTGTTACTGCGGCTTAATATTTTATTTAACTCTACAGCGGGCCTAGGCTCTAATATTAAATAAGAACAGCATATTGCTCAATTAAAAACCTAGTTATTGGCGTATATTAATAGGTCAAATATGCTTTTTAATTATTTGTGGATCTAAAAGGTGACTATTCTCTAATAACTAAAGGCTCTGTAATTGAAGTGGAAATCATGTTAACTTTTTCCGCGTGTTAACACTGTTCTTGCATGTTATCAGGACGCTAGTATAAGCCTAGGAGAACCGCCTCTCTATAAGCGCGCTTCCTTCACCGTGTACACCAATATACAAGAGAAGAACGAATGCCACTCTCGCTTAAGTCATTGCTTGGGTTTACCCCGTGGAGTTCTGCAATTTTTATAACGCACGAAGGGTTATCGCACACAAAATACAGCGCTGTTGGGCCACATGTAAAATCTTATAAATTGTTCAACAAACCATGTTTATATTTACTTCAAATTTATCAAAGCCATAATGGCATATATTCTTCTATACAGAAGATACTAGAGGCTAAGTGACAGGTAAAAGTTTATAGACGCATGTCCGGGATGTTTACATATAATTATCAGGCATTTATTTTTGTTCTAATAAAAACCCAGTATCAAAATATATGAATTTATATTTGAATTTTGGGTTTGAATTTCACCTAATAAGGTTCATATTGACTGTTCTGTAAGTCCATATGTTCATGGTCATTCCACGTCTGAAAGCAATTAGATCTACCTAAGAAAGTTCTGGGTTTCCCAGGTCATTATTCTACAATTCCTAAAATACCTCCTTTCAAAAGAGTCCCCATGTGCAACCGGAAGCGCCATCTTACAACATAGCATTAATTTGTAGTTAAACGTAAGGCGAGTTCTAGTCAAATTGCTAAAGTTCAGCAGTATGAAATAAATCTTAAAACCGTAGTTTAAACCCATCCATCGTTTTAAAACTCCTTTATAAAACTGGAATTAAGCATGAGATT
Organism: Hymenopus coronatus; assembly: GCA_030762935.1. Lineage (NCBI taxonomy): Eukaryota > Metazoa > Arthropoda > Insecta > Mantodea > Hymenopodidae > Hymenopus > Hymenopus coronatus. The sequence continues at coordinate 49,620,193 of CM060900.1, forward strand.
TTAGTATTTATTGAGATAACTTTTTAATGTTCATAAAAAAACATGGAAAAGGAACAACTTTCTGGGAGAAGAGTTCAAAAATGGATGCTGAAAAAAAAGGAACAAAAAGTGCCGAAATTAGAAACAGAGGCGTTCCTTGCAATACAGGTCATCCTAGGAATTTTCATAATCAAAAAAATTAAACTGCAGCATATAAGATTAATAAACGGGCGGTTTATATTTATAAATATCAACTTCAGAAATATATTTGGAGAATGTTAAAATACAAAAATATAAACCAAACAAAATGAAACTTGATTTGTATACAGAGAAATCAGATTTTGAAAACTTCGTCCCTAAGCTAACCGCCATTTCTCTGCAGCCACTCTTGGTATCTGGATCGCATATCATCCATCGCACGGTGCAACATTCTACGGGAATTTCAGACACCTCATGGCAACTTTTTGTTTGAATCCTTTAACATCTGTACTGGAAGTAGACAGAAAGCTTTGCCTTTCAAATACCCCACAAGAAGAAATATACGCAGGAACCCATAGTGGCGTCAAGCTGAACATTTAGGACTGTGCTCAAATGTGGTTCTTGTAGCAACGCTATTTCCCGGTGTTCACACACTTATTATTTCCCTGGAGAATTTTAGAGCAGAGTCTGTCTCTTTAAAATGTTTAAGTCCTGTTTTGATAGCAGGAGCAGAAGGTATCATTTAGGTGAATATTGTACAGTCATCGAATCGAACGCTGTGAAGCGACACAGGTATAACCATTCTTGTAATGAGCCTTATTTTTATTGCAAACCCATGTTGAGCATCAGTCCAGTTCTTCGTCTTGACTAAATGCTACGCGCTTGATAACACGATAAAGACGTTAACAGTCGAATCGACAGGAGAAAATCTAAAAACAGGTTTAATCGCCCGTTTCTTTGGTGCACCGTTTTAGCCAGTCTCACTACTTGTACACAGGTTACTACAGTGCTCATGTTAAATGCTATCCTAATAGAGCTTCAATTCAGCAGCATTTCTTAGCTTCTTAATGTCCAGTCACGATGAATAAAGTACATCGTAATCCGGGTTTACTTGTAGAGGAAAGGGCGTCACTGGCCACACCGGTGGCTGTGCCAAACGTAAACAGATCTGGCGCACGAGCAACTTCTTTTCTACGTGTCTCAGAAACTCTGGCCAAAGTAGTATACTGTACATTCCATCTCACTACGTGTACAGTCGCGAACCAAAAACCTGTCGATATAATGAATAAGCTTTGGGTTAAGTTTGCTCCTCCCATATTCATGGATGCACCTGGTCAAACAAATCCCTTTTGCTTTGTCTACACGTACTATATACATAGTGTATAGAGAAGGTATTTTAATGCATCCAAAATTTCAATCCCGAGATTTCACCGGGAATACATATTTTGGGACCCCTGAATCCAAAAAAAAAAAAAAAAAAAAAAAAAAAAAAAAAAAAAAAAAAAAACATTTTTATAAAAAGCTCCGTGGAAAGCATAGCTCAAAGACAAGAATACTGTTAAATACCAAATTTGGTATCTAAGTTTGGTATCTTTCAAGGATGGGACATGAAGATTTTCAAGAAAATCCCCCCCCCCCAAACTACCGTTTACATGGAAAAAGTTTCAAAAACGTTCTTTTTCTCAAAAATGACATAAACATTTTGATTAAAGCCCTTTCCAACACAAAATGTATATCTTGAGTTATCTAGTAATAGCTTCTGAACACCTGATGGTTTTTCATTTTGGAGTAATTTTACTACAATTTGCATAACTGGTAAACCGTAAGAGCTATACAAAAGCTTACTGAACAAAAACTGTAGATCTCGTTAAAGCAGACATTCTATGTCATATAAATTTGTTCGTAGAGTTGGCCGTTTTCGAGATATTCCTTGTTATTAGTTTGTTTTAAAATACTATATATTTTTATGCGGGAACTTAGAAACTTCTGGCAACGCAAAGAAACTCCCTTCAATCCATAGCAACCACATTTTAAAACATTTGAGTGTCGGTATTCCCTTATTTCCCTCCTACTTGTAAGGAACTAACTGATACGACCGTTTCTGTTAAGGTTTATCTCGATTGGCATAAAGTAGATAGAAGAATATGCTTGTTAATAATAATTTGGTATAAAATTGTAGAGAAAGTCATGTGAATAGACCACATCAGGTTTTTTGTGATAGCGAATGTACACCAGAGGCTAGGGTTCAAGGTTGCTTTGATTCGTTGAGAATGCGTACTCAATTCAGGTGGATGAATTGTTCTTCCGTAGGAAGGAAAGGGAGAGTTAGAATGTACAAGTATATAAGTTGACATTGGGGGGGTGAGTTATCTCGAGAGCAGTAAAAACCACTTTGTTTTACTGTAAAAATTCGAATCCCATGAAAAAATTTAGTGTGCACTAACATTTATCTCAAAACTCAGATGGTAGAGCAGTTGTACGGGGGAAAAATTGTGGTTCTGGTACCAAATGTGACATTCATTTAACTTTCAAGACTTGTGCACGACAATGTATGTAAACAAGGCTGATAACCCCTTTCAAAATAATGCGAAATTAACGACTTTTTACATTTTTTTCAATTTACGTGGTTCATTTCTGTTCCTTGCTATTGACATTTTACTTTTGTTTGTAATAGCACACTTCTCGTTAGATTTCTTCCTCTAATTAGTTTTCGGTTTGGTTTCGCTGAACTATCTTCCTTTTAAATGTCGTATAGTAAAGAAGACAAGGGAATGGCATCTAACATTCCACTTAATGTTTGTCTTACGCCTCCACCTTTTCCTTCGTGCCTGAGACAATAACCACCTTAGTTCATTGGTTAGGGATTCAGTGGCAGAATTTTTACATAAAACCAAAAGAAGACGGAAACGAAGCTTTTGCAGCTATTAAGCTGTGCAACACAATTGATAAGAGGATTCTGCCAACATTAAAAGAAGAAAAATACTATGGGGAATGAAAATAATTGCCATGTTTTTATTTTCTCTGGCACGTATGTAAAATGTACAGATTAGGTAGAAAAGTTATTGCATTCCATTCAAATTCGACACCGGGAGTGTATCGATAATAGATGTTTTGAGAACCCTGAATAAAAAAAAACATTTTTAGAGAAAGGTCTGTGCGTGTGCGTGTGCGTGTGCGTGTGCGCGCGCGCACGGAGGGGGGTATCAGCATAACTCAAATACGAAAGTCTGTTACATATCAAATTTAAGCTCGGTATTTCCCATGGATGCAACACGATGATTTTACTCTTTACATGGACCCATTTTCGAAAATCTTGATTTTCTAAAAAATGCCTTAACGATTTTGACTAATATACCTGTATTAAAGATATTTGCATAGCAAATAAAATGTATATATTGAATTTCCTGTTAATAGCTTCTGAAGCCCCCTTCTTTCTTAATTACCTTTGTTTGGCTGGTAAACCGTAAGGGCTAGACAAAAACTTACTACACAAAAATGTAGATGTCGCCAAAGTACATAATTCATGACCTATAATTTTTTGTGGAACTGTTTTCGAGATATTTATTTGTTATTGGTTTAAATTTTAAAATACTGATACTTTCTGGTTTTTCCTCTTGACCATGCAAAGAAGCGAATTTCAGTAACAACCGCATATCGACTACTTTTGAACTATTTGCCTATCGCTTTAACTTAGTGTTATCCCTTAGTTCCTTTCTACTTACAAGGAACTAGGTAATAAACCCATGTTGCTAATGCTTATCTCAATTTGCATGGAGTAGAAGGAAGAAGAATGCTTTGTAAGAAGTTTGTTTTTAGAACCTTTTTTTAATGGTATTTAACGCCCGCTTTTACTGCTATGGCACTGAAGACGTCGATACTGATTTATGTAATGAAGGTGGAGCACTAGAGAATTGCGATGAAGAGGGATACTGGAGAAACCCCGCCCCTACGCCGCTTTGTCCACCACAAATCTCTCGTGCGATCGCCTGGGATCGAACCCTGGCCGCCTTGGTGGGAGGCGCGGCCTGTTTGTAGAACAGATAGAGGTCATGTGAATGGAACGAATGAGATCTTTTACTCGACTATACAGATGGTCTGCAGTGTTAAACCTAAAACTGACGCTCCACAAGAAGAGACATCATATTTGCTTTAATTGCTTTATTTTGAAGTCACTGCTAATTTCATTCCATTATATACCAGGTGGAAGGGAAGTCATTACATTAATTTAAACGACTGGTAGATCTCGGTACTTGGAACACATTTTGTATCTTACGCTTTCGTGTCCGACCATTTCCTACGGAGATATTTTAGTTTTGTTGAAAACAAGAGACAGACAAGCTAGCAATGCTGCAGGATGTGTGGGTATCACTTGCTATTCGTCATTCCATAAACACGCTCCACTAGGCCGTTGAAGGCATTCCTTCCGTTTCTACTGTGCCAGTGTACGACAATCGTAATGCCACTTACACTCCTTATCTGCCAAAACATTACACCACCCTACGTCTTGTTTGCAAGCGACCGACGTGTTTACATCCAGAAGCCGGTTTAGAAACCTGACCAACCGCAGCGCAAGATTTCCGTGTTATTTCACGTCTGAAAAGCTGCTCGAAATATGCCTTTAATGCTTTTAAATTATTAGTTATTTTGAAACTCAGTGTGATATCCCATAATTCCTACCGAGACTGTCAGAAATACGTTACTCTACGCATCTTGCAAATAACAAACTATTATTTTCGTACATTCTTGTGGAACTACGCATCCAAGCCGATCAAAGAATAAAATGCCATTAGATTTTCTTGTTTGTAATGCTTGTATGAAGCAATATTAGAAGGAATGTGACAAGTTTCCTTCCACCCGATATACATCGGATGTAACAAACTTGAAGGTCTTCAGCAAGTAGTAATAATAACCTAGATTAGGCTCAATAGGTTGTAACAAGTGATTTCAAGTAAGTAAAAAGCTCTAACTCTGATACTGTATGGACCACCGAAAACCGTTACCATTTCTGAGAACGCATTATCGCATTTCCTCTGTTTTGAAATTGGAGGAAATGAAAAGTCCATTTTGTGCTGCAAAACAAATTCTATGTAAGCTCCCTAATGAATAGAAAACTGGGAATCTTGGAACCGATATAGAGTAAAGCTGTTTTCAGAATTGCATTAGACGCAGAGTACGGGAAAGCCTGCATGAAGGGATATATGGCAGGCATTCACCACGAGTTCCGTCCACAATGAACGCCTCACACCTCCTTATTTTCTCATAACCTCCCGTTCGCGCACAAAAGCCAAGTTGGGGCTCCAATAACTCTGAAACCATAGAGAAAGGGAGAAGTGCAATGAATAGATTCCCCTGTAAACAGAAATCACAATAATTAAACTTGCTATTCTTATGAAACTATCCTTAGTTTAACAAAAGCGTTCTAACTGCATAAGCGTTTGTAGTTAAGATTACTGCTGTGCCAACTTACTACAATGGAAGCCCCGAGCTACATAAAGAGTACGGTTATATTGGTGTTCCTGTGAATACGCAGTTTTATCCCGTTGCAGTAGAAATCGACTTCCTGCAGAATAATTAGTTGCAGCTTACGATTGCCTTTAAATACCTAGCTAAGCTCATTCATAGATATACACGACCGAAACTTAAAATATCTTGAAATCTTCTACAAACAGACTTTAAAAATGTCTTCTTCTTTGTACACCTTGCTAAAGGAGACAGGCATTAGCACAGTGTACTTATTACTTAGATCCTTATACGATTGTCATTGAAATTGTCTTCTTTACTTGGCCAGGAGTAGAAAAAAAGAAAAACAGACACTCTCTGTCAGAAAAGTACAACTATTTTAGAATTGAAACCAAAAACAAGGAATATCTTGTCAACTCTACAACAAAAATGTATACGGCATAAATTGTGTGTCCTAACAAGATCTAAATTTTTTGTGGAGCAAGGTTTTGTCTATCTCTTACGGTTTAACCGTTATGCAATATTTTACAAAAATCAACCAGAATAAAGTGCTCTTTAGAGGCTATTCCCAGAAAATTCAAAGTATATATTTTATGTGTGTTCCGAATAACTTTAATATACGGTATTTAATCAAAATCGTTAGAGCAATTTTTTTAGAAAAACAATTTCATAAACTTCTCCATCAAAGGCCAGTTTGAGGTGGGAGGATTTTTCTGAAAACCTTCGGGTCGCATCCTTGGAAGTAATGAACTTAAATAGCAAGTTTATAATTTAACGGTGTTTTAGTTTTTGAGAAATACTGTCCATAGACACATACACACAGGTATTTTTTTCTACAAATACGTTTTTTGGATTCAGGGGTCTTAAAACATATATTTCCGGCGAAATCTTGCTATCGAAAATTTGGGTGGGTACACAATGGCTTCTCTATACAGTATGTACATAATACGGGTAGAGAAAACAAAAATAGCCTGCAACGGATCAAATATCATTTAATAATGCACAAGAGCCTAAGAAACATGAGGTAATCAAAGATAAATCATAATCAAATGTAATTTTCCAGAGAAAAAAAAACAAGCTACTGAACACAAAATAAAGTAAATACACAAACAAGTTTAACATTTTATAATGACCTCTAGAGTGCGCATTTGAGGTAAGTAGAGTCTGAAATTCAGTGCACATTTACATAATTTTAATCAATTTACGGTCTGATAGCACGTACATTGCATAGAGATTGTCAATTACATAAAAAGGAAAGTAATACAATTTAAAACACCAATACCCACAGTCAGGAAGTACTAATACTTGGAGCTTTAAAATGCCCATTAACATCCTATAAATATACATCCAATAAAAGTGTTTTGGCTGCTATTTTAAAAGTATTAGTTTCCAAGTTTTTAATATGCTGTGGAAGTACATTATATAAGTTCACAGCAAAGCCATTAAAACTTATTTAGTTGTTACATTTCTGCACAAGTTAATCCCTAACTGTAGATTATTTCTGGTTTAATCTTCACGAGTAGCATTATTGGGTAAGTATTTATTTTTTAAATAAAAAAACATTACTAACATATAAGAAAACAGCTGTAAGAATGTTCAACTTCCCAAATAATGACCTGCAATGAGCTCTACTATCTACATTGCATATTAATCTTGCTGCCTTTTTCTTGTAATTTCAAAAGTCTTTTGACATTTGGGTCATTTCCCCATACTAATATTGCATATATCAAATGAGAATGAATATATGAGTAATACACAACTTTTAGAACATGTATACTCACTTGGTACTTTAGCCTTCTGGTGAAAAATATTCCATGGCTATTTTTTCACAAACGTGCTTATGTTTGTTTTCCATTTAATGTTTGAATCAATATAAATTCCCAAGAACTTTACTTTCTCAACTTTATAATTCGTACTGAGGCTAATGTTAATATCTTCAGTTTTATCTAAATTCAAGGATAAAGAGTTTGCCAGACACCAATCATTAATAGTACTGTCAATTGTATCCAACTGAAGGTTATTAAGATATGGGCTTTCTCCGATTATATTAAATCGTCAGGGTATAAAAAACTTGACGTATTAATATCATCAATGGCTGCACGCAAATCATTAATATACACAATGAGCAACATGCGGTACTCCAGCTACAATCGGTGCATATTGTGAAAATGTACAATTTAAAAATACAGATTGAAATATAGGACTCAGAAATAAATCATTTTTCCATTAAACTTTAATTTGTTCAATAAAACACAATGAGATATACTGTCAAAGGCCTTAGACAAGTCATAAAATCTATTATTCACTTTTTTTTTATTTTCTCAGTAATCATAATACCTATAAAAGCTTCGATTGCACTCTCTGTGGATCGCGCAGTTCTAAAACCATGCTGATTATTACATAAAATAAAATGTTCTCAAAATATTTGACAATTTGATTATTTAAAATAATTTCAAAAACCTTTCCTATAACTGATATAATAGCACCGGTCTATAGTTATCATAATTACCTTTAATTCCTTTCTTATGGACGGGGACTACTTTTACTCTTTCTAAGCAAGATGGAAAAATTTAATTTTGAATGCAGCCAATAAATAAAGTGCTAATACTTCAGAGATATAAGGGGCAGAGCTAGTTTAACAATATAAGAATTGAAATAGTACACATCCATATTTTTACCGTTATTAAGATCCAACATGGCCTTGTAAACTTCAAGAGTAATATTACAAAATTCAAAATTTCAATCCATAGTTGAATGTGCATTCTGTAAGTAGTATTACATATCATTTTTAGAAAATGGAAAGTTACATATAGTATTGTGTATTTTATTTAGGAAATTTTTATTATATTCATCAAAATTGAGATTCTCTATAGCTTGCGATGGCTTGTCATTGATATTTTGCTTGACAATTGACCACATAGTTTAATATTTGTTAACAGCATGCAATAGCTTTCAGAATTATATTTAATTTTTGCATTTTTAATCCCTGTCTTGTATTTCTTGTTTAATGCTTTATATTTCTCCCAACATTCTTGTGCAACAGTAATCTTGTATTTTTCATGTATTTCTAAATATAATGACTTAAGTTCAACAAGATTATCTGTGTACCATTTGAATTTTAATCTGCCATTGCATTTATTGACACCGTAATTACTATTTCCAATTGGAAAAGCAGTTTCCACTATTAATAAAATATATATCATAAAAACGGTCAAATTTAAAATGCACATCATTCATTTCTATGAAGTTCGCCATTTCACCTTGGTAAGCAGGAAACAGTAATGAAATGTACTACTATCGCTAATAGACCTATAGAGTTTACTTACACGATTGTACTCACAGTTGGTATTGAAATTAAAAAAATAATATTGGCTTTAGATAATATGGCATAATAATCAGACATTAAAGCTTTTTCTACTAGTGGCAGCATAAATTGTCGTGCCTATATTATCAATACAGCTACCATGTACATTCAAATTCGGCCTACTTACTTAAAAATAGTGAGTTTGATTCCAAACATTGCTAACTTATTGATAAAATAAATGTTATTTCTTCTATCAGTTAGCAAATCTATATTAAAATAAGCGCCTAAAAGAATTGAGGCACTAAAACACTTAGAGCACAACCAATTTAAACTATTATTTAAACAATCATAATACCTTGTGAAATTACCATTATTGTGCACATGATGCACTGACATCATTATATCTAAACTATCTATACTAACAGCTGCTAATTCATGGTCATATTTCATAGTAAAATTGGATATGTCTTATATTTTAATTCCACTCATTTCCTTACGTAGAAATACAGCACAACCTCCATGCTCATCCTTATCACGACAAAATGAGCTGGCTAGATGAAAGTTAGGTATAATTAAATTTTCAATTTCAATATCGTCTAGCCAATATTCACAAATACTTAAAATATAAACTTTGTATTTAATAAGTACAACATCCTCTATTTTATTTATTACACTTTGTACATTCTATCGGAGTACTACTAGTTTTCTTGATGAAACTGTTATTTTGTCACTTGGTTGGTCCTAAAATATGTTTATTATGTATATAGCTAAGTTCCGGTCGTAAAACAATAAAAATACAAAATTTGGGCCAAAATTCCTCACGAAATATTTTTTCAAAATCATTTATGCATACTTCCACATGGAACGATGAATAATCATCAAACTTAGCGTTTAATCTGTAATATTTACATATTTCTTCTCAAATTTTAAATTACTATTAAAAATGTATGGATTCATGTCTTCAATGTTTTTTCGGGACTAAATTTGGACAAAAACACAATCTTTTTTTAAGTTAATGGTGCAATAACCTTAATACGACAAGTTTCCCCCGTACCGAACATACTTAACCTTGTAGTAACAATGTTGGTATACACTGAGGTGAATACTCTGAATCTGTTTACTCGGCTGTTTGCTTTTACATTTGCTATAGTTGAATACGACGCACGTGGCATGTGTTCTCCAAACCAGTTTTTCAATAGAAAAGACAAAACAGAGAGGCGAGAGTCTCAGTAGTCGCGATTGGACTGACCCAGTTTCTGCCTCCATTAATCCTCGTAGCACTGTTCACTTGCAATCCCTCAAACGTTACCCCGTCGGTGCTCTCCAGTAATCAATACATGAGAAATAAAATATTATTAAATAAGATAATATTCCACATAAGTACCACAATAAATTTATATAATTTCCTTTACACCCTTGTCATGTTATTAGCAGTTTTCAGTGGTTTACAAGTAAACTAACTTTTGGAGCGAGAGCCAAAAGGAAGCTTACCAAGCCGCACATCCACTGCACCCTTTGCCTCCGTCCAGATTATGGACAGATTGCTGTATGGCCAGCATTCGGTCTGTCCCGGAAAGGGATTATAATTGAAAACCGCTACTTTTCCATTAAGTAGGGGAAGGGGGGGCCAGGACGGGTAGTGAGGCACAACCGGGTAGATGGGTTTTTTAAACTGGAAAGTGCTACCAACTACCACTTCCTGACTGAACTGCATTTTCATATCGGCAGCAGTCAGAAGCTGCAGTTCGAAGAATATAGTCGCATTATTGTGTCTGTAATTTTTATAATTAGACATTTCCGCACTTTGAAGTAATTTAACTGATTTTTGAAGTCGGGGTTTAAGAGGTAAGTATCTATAGTAACATATTTTACTTTTACTACATTAAATTGCAAAGATTTAGGTATTGTTTTCAATGTCATTACAATTCGGGAAGCAAGTCGTTATTGTGGTATGCCTTAAGAAGAACAAAATGGCGTGTGGCGGCAGAAGTGGTGGGCATAACCGGGTCCCACCAATCCTGTGTCCTAACAAGTTTAGTGATGTTGACTTCAGGCCAGCTGAACCACAGAACAACACACTCCTCAGCCATCACCATCAACATCTGAGAGGTCAATAAATTTTACACTACGTACCCAGCCTTGTGAGCCGGTCTCTCTTCTTCCCTCCAAAATTGCAGACACACAAATTGGAGATCAGGTTCCTCTAAAAGAACTTCAGAATAAATGGATGTCACATCACCTTCCACCCAGACGTACTCCAGTGACTTGCATAAAATAGCAATATCGGCTGAACCACAAGCATTTGCAGTTTCCCCAAAAGATGTGTTGCCATTTCCCTGTGCTAAAAGACTTCCCTCATCAGGAAGACGCCGCAGGAAAAGAGCTGTCCTTACAGGGTCACCATATAAGATTGAGCTTCAAAAAAGGCAAATACTCAACCTAAGTCACCAGAAATTTGCAGAAAGTCGCTTCAGTGTAAGTTTGGTGAAACAAGAGCAAAGAAAGCCAAATATAGCGACGAAAATTCTAGCGATAGCCAGTGCCCTTATTGCAAGGAGAAATATAGTGAGGCAAAACGAAATGACGACTGGATTCAGTGTGTGAAGTGTAATAGATGGGCCCATGAATTTTGCACAGGTTGGCCCCAAAAGGCTTTGAAATATTTTGGATCTAATGACTGTTAAGCACAGAAAAACTGTAGTACCCGATTGTGCCCCAGTGCTTTAACGGTTCTGCCCCTACCCTAGGGGTAAAACCGTATTTTGCAAACAAAAACTTTTTAATTTATATTACGTATGCGATAAAAGATGGCAACAAAGCACATGTTTTAAAATGTACACAATTCATGATACAATAATTTACAATAAAGTGCATTTCTTAAAATATTATATGTTACAATAAATTATAATTGATCATAAGATGCCCTTCCCCTATACTCTTAGATGGCCTTCAAGGTTCTAGCAAGTGGAGATGAAGCATCAACATTGCCACCGGAACAAATAGGTGATATTCAGTAGTTCTACAACTAAAACGTAATTATCAGCTTTGGGGAGTAGATATTTTATTGCTTTGGTGTATTTTTGTTATAAAATTTTATTTTAGTAAAACATTTTTTCTGCTTTCAGGACAACTATTGGATATAGTTATTATATTGAGAAATATAGAAAAATAGAAAAAAAACGTTTTAACATTTTGTTCTTTATGGATTGTAGTATATTTCTTAAAATGTTGGGAAATATAGCACAAACTAATGTGATGTAGAACATATATTCTTAGGATTTGGTAAACTTTCACGTTTACGTATATCTAGTAAAGTCGGTGCATTTCAAGCCCTGATGTTCTCTGGCGAGGCAAGCAACATATAAAATGTTCATTGGTGTATTTATCCTGTATAAGAGTAGCAAAAGCTAACAGCTGATTGCAAATAAGTTGCCTTGTTCGGGGCAGGCATTCCATTCATTCTCTTATACAAGGCGCTCGCTATATGGGGATGTAAATTAGAGTTAAAAGACCGGGGGGGGGGGGTTTATAAAGGTAAACTATTGCCCACGACTTGAGCTCTCTATTCTATTATCCGTAATTACTTCACATACCGGACTGGCGGTGAAATTGCTTCTTCTTCAAAAATAATAAAAATACTGGTGTGACAATTATCGGCGTGGAGAAGCTTTACATCGGGTGTTGCGGTGTTCTGCTGTTATGACCTCAATTCGGTCAGCTTAAATATCTTAATCTGTGAGGCATCAGCGTTCTCTTAATCTATATTTACCACTAGCTTAGTTTTAAAACCTCTAACAATTCGTTCCCCTTTTGAGACACAAATATAAAATCGAATATTCACCTTTTAATAAATACGCCGTAAAATTTTGTTAAGAAATAATCGAATTATACAAATAACAGTTTGAAACGACAATGCCTAATTTTTGACAAATTCTGATTCTCTAGATTTAACATTTCTTTTTAAGAAAGTGTCCTTTTTACTTTCTCGATCACGTATGTAAAATTTACCATGTACACATAACTCCACCAAAAAATTTGATACCAAAATTTGTCCGCAAAAATATGTTTTGAGAATTCCTGAATCACACAGTGAGTGTGTGTGCACGTGCGTGCGTGTGTGTGAGTACGCGCGTGTGCGTGCGCTGTTTGCGGGTGGCATGGCTTAAAAACGAAAAGCCAAAAACTTGGTATTACAGTTGAGCATCTTCCAGGGACGCGACACGAAGTTTTTGAAGTAAACTACATTTTTCATGAAATATTTTTCGAAAAATTTGATTTTCAAAAAATATCTCTAACAAATTTGATTAAAATACCACGTGGTTAAGACATTTTCTTGGAAAATGAAAGCTATATCTTGAATTTGCTGTGTATAGCCTCTGAAGACATCTTCGTTCTGGATGACTTGTATAACTGGTACACAGTAAGAAAAAGAAAAAAAACTTGCTGCACATAAAATAAATGTCATTACATCCCACTATTACTGTCACATAAACCATGTTTGTGCAGTTAAATATTTCTGAGAACTCGTTATTTGTTTCAATTTTAAAATACGTATACTTTTCTCGAACAGGAATTCTAAATGTTTTTTGTATCAGTTTCATACCAGGCCGTGCAAAGGGAATCGAATTTCGATAACGTGCCTACTAAATAGCTTTTAAAATACAAGGCCATCGATTTAGCCAATATATTCCCTTATTTCCTTTATACTTACAGGGAGTTAATGCTAATATTAACAAGCGGGATGATTTAGACGGTTTTGCCTGTAACCCGCATTCTGGAGGTCGCGAATTCGATCCCCGTATCAGCCAACCTAGCCCATTGGTTTCTCAGGGTCGCCAGGCGATTGTTTGGGTTGGTTTCTTTCATCTAACATGTCATTCATCCTTCATCCCGTTGATTTCTTTCTGGTTTGGAAGTGTCGACGACGGTATTCGGTGCGGCGTTGTAGGGTAAAAAGATGGTCGCCGTACCCCGACTTCGGCTGGTTACCGGGATGAACACCACCCTTGGCGGGGGTGTTGGACTGTATATGTGGTAGGGTTTCCGGTCTGCCTGTCCGACTGTCAGGGTGCTTCAAGCTGGATATTCTAGGGACCCCAGCTATTTTTGTACCGTCGCTCCTGATTACCGCCGCTTGGTATATCCTCTCATCTCATCCCTCCCTCCCGGATGCGGCCTCTCATGGAGCTTGGTTACAATAATCACCCAGGTTCGGTGCGGAGACTCCTCCGTCCGTATCTTATTTTATTCTGCTAATGCTTACCTTGACAAGCATAAATTAGGCAGAAAAATACGTTTTTGGAAGAATAGTTTGTTACAGAATAAATAGAGGAAATCATCTGAATAGAACACGACAGATTTTTAATAGTGTTGGTTCCAGCTCTTACTCCCAACGGCATCACAAAAGGTGCCACTTCTGATACGTGAAACGATAATTTGGAAAGCAAATTTTGAAACGCAACTTTCCAGGCCTAGGTTTAAAATGCTTGGCTTGCTTTTCCGGTAATGAGGACCTGAGGAAAGCCTACAAAAGTGTGGCCGAGAGCACATCTTGGCAAAATTTGAAATGTACATCACCCGCCTACCAGTCCGTTCCTCAACGATCATGGCTACTCGTGTCGGCATGCAAGTTCTAGTTTATGAAGAAATCAATATCGAAACGAATGGAATGTTTATTCAAGGGTTGGGGAAAATCGGCATATCCTTCTCCAGCTCTTTATACCTTCTCTAGCCCGTATGTACAATGTACATAGTGGATACAGGATGTAGTGTATTCTACCCAACAATTCGATACTAATATTTCAGCAGAAATATTTGTTTTGAGGTCCCCTGAGTCCGAAAAAAGCATTTATAGGAAAATGTCAGTATGTGTGTGGACAGCATAGCTCAAAAACGAGAACTAGGTTAATTACCATACTAGGTATTAAAGTTTTGTACCTCCCAAGGATGCCACCTAATGATTTTCAGGAGAATCTCCCCAACACCAACTACAGTTTACATGGAAAAATGTTCGCAAGATTTTATTTAAAAAAAAATTGTCTCGTACGATTTTGATTAAAATGTTATATATTAAAGGTGTTTACAAATAATATGTATGTGTCTTGAAATCTCTGGGACTAGTCTCTAAACATTTCTTTATTCTGGATGCACTTTGCCGAGTTTTACACAACTGGTAAACCGTAAGAGATAGTCAAAATCTTATCATACAAAAACTGGGGATCTGCTAAAACACATAATTTATGAATTATACGGCTTTCTTTTTTTGTAGAACTGAGAACTTCTAAGATATTACTTGGTAATGACTTTAGCTTTAAAATACTTATTTTTTGTTTCAAACGGAACCATACAAAGCGTCGAACCTTAATTGTTTCGCATAGCGACGGGTTTTTGAAGGATTTGAATATCGCTTTAACCTAATTTATTCCCTTGTTTCCCTTATACTTAAAAGGAAGCAAGTTATAAGCCCCATTGTGCTAATATTTATCTGGATTAGCATGCTGTAGATAAACGAATAATCTTTTGCAAGAATAGTTTGTATTTGAAACGGCTAGAGAAAGTTTTGTGAATGGATCACATCAGATTTTGTCTGCTGATCTTTAGCAATTTCTATTTATTAGGTGAAAATATCAATTGGATGTTTATTTACACTCTTCTTGGACGCAGTTTTCATTTCGGTTTTCAGTCGTAGATTATACGGTACCAAACCCTTCTCTACCGGAGCTTTTTCTATTATGTTTAAGGATTCTTGCTGGAGCTTCTTGATTTTCGTGTCGGTCCTACGACGCACTTTTTAAAATTGAATCAAGTTTAGCCTCAAATGTTAATATCTTAGTTATAATGTATTTCATTTATGATAATATGTAAATAAGAAAGAAGTACATTTGAGGCATTATTGATCATAGAACATACATTTTAAGTAAGAAAATACAAAACGTGGGATCAAATAATAGGTAGCAACCCAGAAGTTTTAAACAAAATACTTAAGTGTTTACGCCATGAAAAGGCGTTAGAAGAACAAAGATAGGGTTCAATGTTCCTGTTGATCCGTATAAAACAATAGTGTGTTGTGTGTAATAGATGTCGATCTAAGTAATTTGCTGTACCTCCACAATGCCTTGGAGACACGCAACCGCATGCAATAATGAATATATTATGAGCGCTTGTGTACATCCGCGTCCCTCCAAGGTCCCAAACTATTGGAAATCTTATGATCAGAGCAACTTGGAACCAAACAGCTCCATGGCAGATATTCGTTGCAAAGCTAATGTTAATAAGGTGTTGTAGATAGAAGTGTTTCAGTTCTTTGTTTTCTGTATGTCTTTTCAGGCAATGCTTAATGTAAGTTATACATTTTTATCATGGTTAAGTATCGATATGTTTACAAACACCTCGTGCTCTCATATACTCTCTTGGACTAGCTCATGGAACATCTATTAGCATAGATACCTTGAAGTGTCTATTACAATTTTATTGCTAATAAAATGTGGATAATTTAACAGACACAATTTAGACAAAACTCCATTGCAAGTTTTAGGTTTTCTTAATAACCTTACTTCTTTGGAGTTTATTTTAAGTGCAAATCAGTTCTTTCTTTCTTTCTTTCTTTCTTTCTTTCTCTCTCTCTCTCTCTCTCTCTGTGGGATATAATCAATTTAATAACTGTTACATATGGTATTCATATAAGGTTTTGTAGATCGTTGGTGAAAAATTTAGGAATATAACTGAAAGAAGATTCCAATATTGATTGGAAATAGGTAATGAAATTCTATAAAAGGTATCTTAGTAACGTTTGGTTTTTTATTTAATTTATTTTATTGATACGAGATATTTACTTGAAGATAATCTAATACATCAATTATGTAGGGAACTCTGCACAAATTAAATCTAATAAAGCTCCATAAATAATAGCCGAATAAACTACAGGAATAAAGTGCTTTAAATACTTACTTTTGGAAAATCTATGGTCTGCGTCTATGGTCCTTGCGCAAACAAGCGTCCCTATCAAAGTTTAGTTTCTCAAAAAGTATTTGAGATAGTGGAATGAAACTGTGACACAAAATAAAGCAACAGTTCTGCTTATCCATAATCCATATGACATTAAAAATTTAAGCTAAAAGTAATGTTTCACACACATAAAAATATCCTTCGTTTTTTAAGCTATCACTGATAAATACATTCAAGAACACTTTCCTCTAAAATGATATATTACTCTTCAACGAATCTTGGTATGTATTAATACATGCCCTAATTTTCAGCTAAATTGTTGTTATGCTTGAAGGCAATCTTCCGCTCTCCCCTTCATTCTAATTGTGAATACAGAATTCATGCTAATTTTACATTCATATAATTTAAAGTATTATAATTAGTAATGCGAGAAATAATGCTAGCTGCTACTGAGAAGCGACCAGTAATATATATATATATATATATATATATATATATATATATATATAAAATTATTAAATTTCCATTTAACACAACTTTTCAGCATATATTGTAACTTTACATGGATAATGTTTAGAATCGTTGCTGTATTCTGTGAAAAAAATTAATTATATTAAATAGTTTTTAGACGCTTGAAATAAAAGGCAACACTAAAAGAGGAGTAAAAAGCTTAAATCATCCCAGCGCCCTTAAAACAGATATAATATATAGATAGCTTAGTCCCAATTGTATCAAACGAAAAACCCACGACCTCTGCAAGCAGTGTAATGCTTATTCCACTGATCACACGTTGTCCAATCTCTTTCTGGAAGATCTGTTTTTCACTCTTCTCAGCCGTCTTTTCTTGGGTCTTCCGTTCCCGCTCCTGTTTTTTGGATGTCTATATCTCTTCTAGAGCTCTTTTAGGCTGTTTTCATCTTCTCTTCAGGTTACTGTAGCTTTGGAAGAGGATGAATGTCCCTTTGAAAGTGTGACAGGAGTTATTATGTTTTAAGGCTCTGCCTTTCGATTGATTTTAAGGGAGTTAAGGGCAGACAACTAAATATTTTCCTGCTCTTTAGTATTTTCAGTTGGTATTTATCAGACAGGGCATTTCAATTATGAGAATTTTACTCCGACTACAGTCACAAAAACATCCTCGTATGACCATATGCAAATTTTGAAAGTTTTAAGGTGGCACATGTAACACATGTTCTGGACACCATTTTAAAGCATTTGATTACCATCTTTTAAAGTAATTTCTCCCAAGCTCATTTTTTATATTCCGTATTCCAAATAGATTTTATCTCGCAAAAATATTTAGACTTCGGAAGGCATTTCCCATAGCAATGCAAAATGTGTATTATAACATTTCTGTTTGGAATTTTTGTTTTGTTCACATGACTAGTTTTAAAAATCGATCAGGATTATCATGCACTCTTGTTTGCAGTTTCTGCCTTTTTCTATTGTTTATTTAAAATTATCAGCCAGTGGAGTTGTTATAAAGGTACTAAGAAAAGTAATTTCAAAAAATTGTGCATGTAGTTAAATATCTACAAGAGGTATGTCTAATGTATTAACATTAGAAGTATAATTCTTGTACAAATAATACTACTTATATCAAGTTTAATTCACATATCTTCCCGTTCTGGCAAAATTAATTTGTGCTGCTTAATTAACTAAATTTACAATCTATCATCCTCTACAACTATAAGGCTAAATCCACTTTTTTTTTTAAAAAAGTCAAGTTCCTTAGTATCCTTGTAGCAAATGGCTGTTCATAACTTTCCTAAAGTAGACAGTATTTTTAAGACAGTAATTTTAAAGTACATAATGGGAAAAAAACCGCAAAAACAGCGCAGGATTATACTATCTATTTTTTTTAAAGCTAATCTATGGCCAATATCAAAATTTCAAACATTGGTATTAACGCTGAGTATCTACCAAGAATGCCCCGCAAAGATTTACAGGAAAATCCCCCACCCCAAACTACACTTTAAACGGAATAACTTTCAAAATTTTCGATTTCCTGAAAAATTGTTTTAAAATTTTGATTGCATACCTTATATTATATACACTTAATGTCAAATAAAATGTATATCTTAGATAGGTTTTGAATAGACATAATTCTGAATGAGTAGTAAACCGCAAGAAATAGACAATAACTTGCTACACAAAAGAATGTAGATCTCGTTAAACACATAGCTTGTCATAGGAACTATTTTTATGAAATTATTTATGATTTATTTTTTGTTATGGTTTCAATTTTAAAATACCAAAACTTATCATGCTGTTTCCTTTCTTTTACACCTGGCCATAGAGAGATCAGAATTTTAATCATGTAGCAACCAGCTCTTAAAAGCTTTGACTATAGGTTTAGTCTAGTACATTCGCTTATTTTTGTCCTATTTATAAGGAACTAAGCAGTAATACCACTTCTTCTATTGCTTATTTTAAGTAGTATAAAGTAGATAAAACAATAAGCGTTTGCAGAATAGTTACGTATAAAATATATCGACAAAATAACGTGAATGGAACACTTCAAATTTTCTCACTACGCTATGCATTCTATACACACATACACACTCATTATTTTTGGAACCATCTCAAGTGAAGAACAATGTAAATTGGAAGCAGAGCGAGATTGCAAGTCAAGTGAATACATTTTTGATTCTCATAGACACTATTGAGAAATGGCATAACACACCAAACATCGCAGTGAAGTCATAATTTAATTTAGCTGCTGTTACTTGGTCTAAATCTACTATTGAGGTAGCAAAAATCTGTAATATATTCTGTTACAGCATCACTGAAAGCTTTCAGAGAATGTGTGATTTCTGGTCAGTGAATACTGCCGTTTGAGGAACACGCTGGGTTTCAGATTTGCTTACAAAACACAGTTCTGGAATTAAAAGCACTGCACTTTTTACAAATTCTTCCTCACGGTAGCTTCTAGTTGAGTTAATTTTAAGACCTTCAGTATGAAAAATGTAAATGTATAAAATTCATGCACAATAACCACTTATAACTGAAGCTCAAACACATTTTAGTGCTATTTATGTGCTTAATGCACTATTTTGACACAATTTAGAATAATGTTTAGACTAAATTTGAGATCAGGGATAAGCAGGAAATAAAGAAGGAATATCTGTTTCTCTCAGCCTTATGCTTCACCCTGTCCAAACCACGGCTCGGCCGGCGCAGGGGATCGCGGGTTCGAGTCCCTTGAGCATAGATGTTTATGGTATGCTTCTGTACTTGGGTCCTATCTAAGTCGCTCTCTCCCGCCTGATGGCCAATCAAGCCATGCCTGAAGTGCAATATGTGAGTAAAAAGGGCTTAAAGGTACTGGAAGTATCGCCGGAGTGGATTGTCAACTTTTTCTGCGAATTGCATATATGTATGCTTCTCTAAGGTCCTTGCGAGTTGTAAATCAATGTGTGTGTATCTCTCTCTCTCTCTCTCTCTCTCTCTCTCTCTCTCTCTCTCAACATCCTATAACCTGGACGATATATCGTCATATCGGACGATGAAAGAAATCGGTGAAATGATACTCATTGGGGTCCATGGAGCGAGTTGTAAAACTAACACTAGCAAATAGATGGAATTTATATGCTGATAGTCTATTGCGCACTTAATGAGCCTTTCCGTCCTATTATAGTCTTTCGAAAATCAGAGTATATATTTACTGATCAATTTGGCACTTCACACCACAACATTATTTTTTGTTGTTCCTTTTGCTTTTCTGTTTTCTCTGAACCCTCACGCATAAAAATGTGAACTTCCCCTAGATTGTACTACCTTTCTTTTTTCCTCCGCAACATTTCCATCTATAGGTTCAGCAACTTTTATTTCTCCATCCAGTATTGGATAGTTAATATGACCGGACTGAAAAACAATACATAGATGCAAAAGCAATGAATGAACGATGTTATAATTGATGTAAAATACACCACCTGTATATATATATATATATATATATATATATATATATATATATATATAAGGAAAGCCTAAACCAATAGTGCATAGCTCAGTCTTGTAGAGAAAGCGCTGAAGACTTAGTTCTAAGTATCGCTAAACTGGACGATATTTATATCAAGGCTTTTGTAACGAAATTGAGATGAAGGCTAAAGTTATTGCAGTTATTGGAAAACTATAGGAAAACCGGCAGTAAGAGAGCCTAACATAGCATGAACATAGGAAGCATAGATAGGTCTATAAAAAGAAAATAAATCCAAGATATTCTTAACCTTCTTCTTATTTCTACGTTTCAATTATACGCTATATTGTATTTCATTCTCTTATACTATATTATATAATATCACATCATACCCTGTTATGATAGATTAACCATACGGCATAGTATATTATAATCCTGTTTGAACAAGAGAGGAAGTACACGCTAGCGTAAAGTTACATTTTTCATTACCAACATAAACATCTGGATTACAAAAACTAAAAAATAAATATATACAGATTTACATTTGGAGCACTTAAGCATCACCCAATTGGAAGGATAAAGTTAACTTTGGTGATATCTTACAATTTTTAAATGCACATCTCAATATACCTATCTTAAAATAAAAAATTATTATACGATTCCGCTATTTTAGGGCTTTAGATATTTATATTTTCCTAAACATCCAAACCTGAGCTTGACTATATAACATTTTTAAGTGCATATTTGACCTGTGTTATGAAATTTAATATACAATATATTGTTTAACATTTTTTAAAGTTCCAAAAATGTATTATAATAGGCATATACTTTGAACATCTTTTAAATTTACATAGTAATGGAACTTTGTTACCTTATTTAATGTTAAAAATATGTAATTTATTATTTCCTTTTCACCACGAGACAGTACAAGAATTATATGTGCACAAGATAAAATCATTGATATAAAGTTGATTGTAACTTGCTTAAACACGCTTGGTGGGTGTAATAATTGTTATTGTACGAAATGTGTGCTTAATATAAACAAAGTGCATCAAATACTGTGAAGAAAGTATTATTGACGCGCAGTGTGTGAAACAAATCCACCACTGCACTTGAGATGTAGCAAAACAAGTCCTATACTGCTCGCCACTCAACAACAGAGGCATGCCCCCCCCTATTTTATTGGTAGTCCCCAGTGTTAAATTATTGCATATTAGTTTGTTTAAAGAGAACCGAAAAGTTGATTGAATGTACTTTTTTATAATTAGAGTAGTTTAGTGAAGATGTTTTAGGTTATTATTTTGTTATAGATTGTTGTAACAAAGACTGAATAAGATAGACTACCGAATAGTGTTGTCCACTTCCGATGCTGCCGTATGAAGTAAGAACGAAACGTTAAGCAGTGCTTATAAATAAAAGAACAAATGTGCTGGCAGAGGGCATTCGCAGCGCCAGAGGTTCGAATCAATAGAAATCTGTCCAGAAATAGTACATTAGACCCCATAAGTGTGCTTTGTTACCAGGGGCCGGAAATAAAACTAAGCCAAAGTAGTAAAGTAAGGACATATTTGATATTGAACACTATTTGCATTGTGTGTGACTGATGCACGCTTTTTCCTCTGAACACTTAGTGAGTTGTGATCCATTATTTTCACTATGTTGTGTATTTATATTATTTATGAAAATGGACATGGAGTTTTATTTATGGATGCTGTTTAACTGCTGTGGTTCTCAGCGTCCCATTCTATACTGATCGTGAAATACCACTTAATTTTGCTCAGAGGCCTCTTAATCAGGCTTGAGGTTTTTTACGTGCCGTAAATCTACAACACGGGTCCCAATGTCTTCACTCGCCTTCCGAAGGAAGCCATGCTAAGCATTTTTACCCCGGTAAAAATCCATCGCCCTCTTAGAGGGGGAGAGGGGGGGATGGGGAGTAAGGTGAGAGTATTTGTTTTATTTTCTTCTACCGTTTCGAAAAAGCATATAAACTTAATGGTGTGGTTTTCAAATATATATTGAATATAGGCAAGAAAGATTAGCCTTGACATTTTTATATTAAATTCTGTTTATTAGCTAGTTCTTGACGATGCTCAATTGATTGTGTAAATATTTTTATTTGACAGTTCACATTAAGCTAATGACTGGAAGTAGCTATGGCAGATAGATACAATTTCAATACTGAACATCCGTGCATGCCCAATCTTTTTCTTGTTAGTATTCTATCCGACATTCACATTGGCGCACGTGCATATAATCCTAAGCAAACAGAATACCACTGCACTCACCGACAAACAAATAAATAAATCTGCAGTGCTATCATTCTGATAACATGTTTCCTATATTGGGACGCACCATCAGCAGATTAAAATTTGTTTGCTAAGCATTTTTATTTTTTTATATTCTTTGCATATTTTTTACAGAAATATACTGTATACTAAATTAACACTAATATAACACATTTTAAAAAAAGAAAAAAATTAAAGCTAATCAAATTTAACATATTACTGGAAACCAGTGAATTTCATTTTTACCTTCAATTAAACAAAATCAAATATTAATAATTGGTTAAATAAATTGACTCTGCAAAGTACTCTTTTCTTCGTTTAGCATTATACTCTACACTATTAAAATATATAATTTATCACTGAATAGCTTCAAATAAGTTCACACTAAAATAAATTTGCATCTTTCATTACAATTTTGTATTGAACATTTTTTTTTTTACTTTTCTTCAAAATGTTAATAACACTAAAAAAAAAAAACTTACATAATTTTCACAGCACTACCTCGGCTATGTTCTCTCTCCAGAAACCTGACAGCCAGAAGATTGCCGCTGTCGGAGGAATACAAGCTTCTTCCTTTTCCTTCTGCTACATCACGGACAACATTATCCTCTACTTCTGATAGTGGCATTCCTATTTTTCTTTCTTCGTCACGTTATCTTCTTTCTCCTTTTCAACTTTCCTCTTAATGTCCAAAGATATCTTCTTCAATTAAATTTAGCTTCCAGATTATCTTTTTGCACTTCTTCTGCTCCTCTTGCAATTTCTGGCCTATTATTATTATTATTATTATTATTTTTTTCTTATTTCCTGTCTCTTTTTAAAACTATTTCTGAGCTGCTTTGAATTGTTGGTATCATGTTCAGTCGAATCTCCAGTCCTCGGACTACTTTTTCCTCTCTGGCCACTTTACTGACATATTGGCTAATTTCTCCAGCTCTAGGTCTAAATATAGGTGTCTTAAAACACCCTGACAGTATTCTTAGGCCCGAGTCTTTTGAGACAGTGGAAGGGGAATATAAGCACGTCTTGTAAATTGCCGTCATATATAACAGATCTGAGGCACAAGCAGTATGTCTAGTTCAAATATATCTTATATACTAACGAAATTTCATTTGTTATTGCTGTGTAAGCATGAGTCAGTCGTATAGTGTGTCCCTAAATTTCAAGGAAGTTGTTTGTGCTTTCATTGACTCTTGACAAGTCCACAAGACATTAAGTAGTTCTCCATCTAAATTACATTATAAATGGATCTAAGATATATCGGATTCTTGAAATCCGATAACCGGCATAAGAGTAGAAAACACAAATTGCTAAGACGGTGCAGGAACACCTGACTCACTCAAAACTCGAGGTAATGAGAGAATCTCCACTATCCTCTCTGAAAAATACAATCACGTTTTCAGAACTTTGGAAATGACAAGTGAACACAGGTACAATGTCTGTTTTTAGCAATAGACCCAACGAGCGTTCGGGGAAACGAAACAAGAACACGGTATAATATTTTTCGAAGCAAGGGTACGATAAAACACACTGCGGTCGTTTCCTGGTGAGGCAACTGATGTACACTATTATACTGGATTTTAAAAAAGGAACCGTTCCATAGGATTAGGATACGGACGGAGGGAAGTCGGCTCCGAACTAACAGGTTATTGCGCCTATGCCTCACGAGAAGGCGCCCCTGAATGGAGGGATGAGGTGAGGGATATACCGGGTGGCCAGAAACAGGTGCGATGGCACAGCAAGATAGGGTCCGTATAGATTCCAGATTGAAGCACCCAACAATTGGACAGGTAGACCAGGGTGGTCCTCATCCAGACAGCCAGCTAAAGTTGAGGGACGAAGATAGTCAACTTGAGCATTTTATACCCTGCTACGCCGCACCGTGCATCCTCACCGACATATCTAACCCTAGGAAAAAAATGACCGGATGAATGGCAATGGAAACAACAAGGAGGGGCAGGAAACTCTGGGGTAATCTACCCAGCGTTCACTTGACCACACAGAAAAACTCCCAAAAAATCGCACGTCAGGTAGATTGGCGACGGGGATCGAACCCGTAACCTCCTGAATTCGGACCACAGTCAAAACTGCCTTCCGTAACTTCCGCGTTACTTATTTCCTGTGATAGTAACATGCACTGTGATCAGTACTAGCCTTGATATAACTTGTGTTGAAAGTGGTGTCCATCGTGGCATCTTGGAATAAATAGCATGCACTGTAATGATTACTAGCCTTGATATAACTTGCGTTGAACTTGGTGTTCATCGTGGCATCTTGGAATAAATAGAATTCACTGCAATGAGTACTAGCCTTGATATAACTTGTGTTGAACTTGGTGTACATCGTGGCTTCTTGGAATAAATAGCATACACTGCAATGAGTACTAGCCTTGATATAACTTGTGTTGAACTTGGTGTACATCGTGGCTTCTTGGAATAAATAGCATACACTGTGATGAGTACTAGCCTTGATATAACTTGTGTTAAAGCTGGTGTCCATCGTGGCTTCTTGGAATAAATAGCATACACTGTGATGACTACTAGCCTTGATATAACTTGTGTTGAAGCTGGTGTTCATCGAGGTATCTTGGAATAAACAGCATGCACTGTGATGAGTACTAGCCTTGATATAGCTTGTGTTGAAGTTGGTGTTCATCGTGGCATCTTGGAATAAATAGCATGCACTGTGATGAGTACTAGCCTTGATATAAGTTGTGTTGAAGCTGGTGTTCATCGTGGTATCTTGGAATAAATAGCATGCACTGTGATGAGTACTAGCCTTGATATAGCTTGTGTTGAAGTTGGTGTTCATCGTGGCATCTTGGAATAAATAGAATTCACTGCAATGGGTACTAGCCTTGATATAACTTGTGTTGAAAGGGGTGTCCATCGTGGCTCCTTGGAATAAATAGCATGCACTGTGATGAGTACTAGCCCTGATGTAAGTGGTGTCCATCTTGGAATAAATAGCATACACTGTGATGAGTACTAGCCTTGATATAACTTGTGTTGAAAGTGGTGTTCATCGTGGCTTCTTGGAATAAATAGCATGCAATGTGATGAGTACTAGCCCTGATGTAAGTGGTGTACATCGTGGTATCTTGGTATAAATAGCATACACTGTGATGAGTACTAGCCCTGATGTGAGTGGTGTCCATCTTGGAATAAATAGCATACACTGTGATGAGTACTAGCCTTGATATAACTTGTGTTGAACTTGGTGTCCATCGTGGCTTCTTAGAATAAATAGCATGCACTGTGATGAGTACTAGCCTTGATATAACTTGTGTTGAACTTGGTGTCCATCGTGGCTTCTTGGAATAAATAGCATGCACTATGATGTGTACTAGCCCTGATTTAAGTGGTGTCCATTTTGGAATAAATAGCATTCACTGAGATGAGTACTAGCCTTGATATAACTTGTGTTGAAAGTGGTGTTCATCCTGCCATCATCGAATAAAATTTCCATACATGGGCCTAAATTCCTCTTGCGTAATGTCATAATTTCTGTTTTTATACTGT
This sequence comes from Hymenopus coronatus, assembly GCA_030762935.1. Classification (NCBI taxonomy): domain Eukaryota; kingdom Metazoa; phylum Arthropoda; class Insecta; order Mantodea; family Hymenopodidae; genus Hymenopus; species Hymenopus coronatus. The sequence continues at coordinate 49,646,590 of CM060900.1, forward strand.
TCGTCTATAATGTGGGAGTTCTTCCTATAAAGTTTATTACTCCCTTAACCACGTATGTAAAGTACATAGTAGGTAGAGGAAGAATTGTAGCCCACTCAAAAATTCTATAACGAGAGGTTTCACGGAAATGCATGTTTTTGGATCCCCGGAAAAATCCGAAAAATACCTTTTCAGAAAAAGGTCCACTCTCACACGTGTGCGTGTATGTCTGGACAGCAAACTTAAAAACTACACTACACTAACTACTCCGTTGAATACTACAGTTGATATTTAAGTTTAGTATCTGACTAGTTTTCTTAAAATAACATGTTTAAGTTATTTTATGACAAACGAAATACTTTAGTTTTCGAGAAAAGCCTTTGAGGACCTCTTTATTCTGGATGACTTTTGTATAACTGGTAAACCGTAACACATAGACAAAAACTTGCTAAACAAAAACTGTGGATTTCGGCAAAGCTCAACATATAATTCACATACATTTTATGCGCAGTTTACAGTTTCCTAGATATTCCGTGTTACTGGTTTCACTTGTAAACTACTTATATTCTTCGCAAACGGGACGTAATTTTTCGTTTTATCTGCGTTTTTTTTTGTACTGTTGGTATGCAAAGAAAACCGAATTTCGCATAGCGACCGATTTTTAAAAGATTTGACTATCGCTTTATCCTAGTGTATTCCCTTATTTTCCTTCTACTTACAAGGAAGCAATTAATAAGACAATTTACACTTATGTTTATCTCGATTAGCATGACATGGATAAAAGAATAATGTTCTGTAAGAATAGCTTGTTTGCACAACAGCAAAATCACGTGAATGGAAAACACAAGACTTTTTTTATTTATTACTTTTTATTTTAGGGTTTTGCACAAATATAAGTTTCATACTCTAATATAAGGGGAAATGGGGAAGCTAAAAATCCCTGCGATTGGTTGTTGCTTAGGTTTGCATTTGTAGACATAATTGACAACATATTAAATTAAGGGCTCCGTCGTTAGCTAACCTTAGTTTTTATTCTGAATAAGGTCTAACCACTCGGCCACAGTGCCGCCTTTGATCCTAAATTAACGGAACAGAACTCATATTGAAAGTACGAGTAGAAACTCAGTGAAAAAAATCAGTCGCAGATTGAGCTGCAGTTTTATACTGAAAATGAGTGAAAAATAAACATACCGTATCTCGTCTTTTTGTTCCATAGGATCTCGATTCGGCGGAAAAAATTTATAACGTTTTAAGCCCTAACAGCAGAATTTCAGACTGTCTTCTGCTCAACAATCAGCGCTGAGTGTGCCAGACGTTGATAATGAAATTTGTCCATACCGAGTCCACAGATATCTGTAGGAAAGGCCACACTAAAATCTGATGTTCCTTTCACACGACTTTCTCTACCTGATCTGCAAACAAATTATTCTTATAAAAGACTACTCTTCCATATACTTCATGCTAATCAAATCTTTTAAAATGTGTCCGTAGGCGATAATGTTGAAATTCTTTTCTTTGCATGGCTACTAGTAAAACAAAAGAGCTGAAACAAATGACGACCTCCCGTTTGAGAAAGGTATTTATAAGTATTATAAAATTGAAAACAATAACAAGGAATATCTCGAAAATGGTTATCACTACAAAAACGTATCTATATGACATATATTATGTGTTTTAGCGTGACCTACATTTTTTGGGAGGTCTATTTCTTACGGTTTGCCAGTTATGTAAAAGTCGTTCAGAATGAAGAAGACTTCAGAAGTTTACCTGGGAATTTAATATGTGAATTTTCTTTGTCATAAATATCCTTAATATATGGTACTGTAATCAAAATCATTAGTCATTTTTGAGAAATCGAAAATTTGAAACTTATTCTATGTTAAGCGTAGTTTAGGGCGACGGGATTTTCCTGACAACATGTTTGCGTCTTTAATACTAAAATTAACTACCAAGTATGGTATTTAACGAACTTTTGGTTGAGTTAATGCTTTCCAAGAGCACACATGGAACTTCTTTCTAAAATGCATTTTTGGGATACAGGTGTCCCAAAATATATATTTCCGGTGAAATCTCTGTACGATTTTTTGGGTGGAATACAAAGTCTTATCTACGTCAAAGTCGCAGAGAAACTAAAAATAACTTGCAACCAACAGATCATTTAGTGAAGAGAATATCGGCTGTCAAAATCGTTCATTTTTCCTAGTGACGATTACCTGCAAGGAAAAAGAGGAGGGGGATGAGCAGAGAGAAAACTGCATATCTTTATTAGTTCTCTCCTTTAGTACTTTAGCACCAAATATAGGCAATGAGTTCAAGAATAGTGAGTCATTCCAATTTTTAAATTTTTTTCTTGTCACATTGGGTGTATGGGAGAGAAACCTGAGACATATGTACCTTTATTTTTGTTCTGTTTTCATTTAAGAACGTTCCAACTCGATTTGTAGCATTAATACAACAATAACCCCTTGTTAGATCAGCATTCATTAACTTAATTGTATATCTATAATCACTATAACAATAGCGTAAGAAGCCGGTAGTTTTTATGGCACTTCTCTATTTCCCTCTTTCCTACATAGCTCCCGCTATCCTAAGTATTTTTTTTTTTTTTTTACCTTCACTGACTTTCTTAGCAAAAGCACTGGTATTTAAAATTTCAGAAACAACTTTGAGGTTATTTATTCGATATACACGGATTTTCTTCAGCTTTTTAAACACCTTACCGCGATATCTTCCCATATTTATCACTAGGTTCACTGATTTTAATAATATAAACATTTTACTAGATTAATGAATCTGTAGTATAGAAACACACAACACGAGGTTATTTTCAAAAGTAAACAACTTCAAAACAAAGGAGCCTCACTAAACGCTTTCTGCCATCTTGTCCACAGCCTTCTGAAAGCGTGCAAACAATACTTTCAGAATACTGTCTATCCAAACCGCAAGAAGTACAGAAATGGCAAACTCTTCTAAAGAAAAAGTAAAAAGGGGTCGTGGCACAGTAACATTCATTGCTATTTAAATTATTATTTAATACTTAGAGTAATGATAGAGACATGAAATTTCAATGTGATAATCCTAATATCCTAAACAATTTTTGGAAAATTTTATTTGCATCTAACCTTAGATGTCAATTCCCTTACCATTGGTCCCATCTCACTTCAGTTTCTTTCAGGATTTCTTTCCCTGATCAATCTGGAATATCTCTTCATCCCTCTCAATCTTATTTTACTGTATGGTACATCTTAAATATCTCGTTTGGAACAATAACAGAAGGTAATTACTTTTCCCTACTTTTTCTATTTTACACAGAGTTTGTTGCGTTCGAGCTGGCTAGTGGGTCGATATATAGGTTTCGTATGTGCCAACCAACCGACCAGCTAACTCATACACATCAGAGGAACTGCATTATGACAGATATGAGGGGGACAAGGAAGTGGTGTCTGAACGGTTTTTTCCTAGCTCTCAGGTTTCCCTCCCGATTCATTCCACCACCTGCTGCATAATCATATTGCACTGTATTTCATATATTCTTTCTCCTCCCGCTCATATACGCCGGGTTGATGACCCATCCTGGCTATGTCTCTCGTTCAGAGTCTGCCTGATCCTCAACAGGCGTCTGACACCAGGTGCTGCTCTATAAGTTCTTAGTATTGTAAGTCCACCATATTAGAAAGATAAATCTCGAAAGAACAACAGTTCTATATCCTTATTAAAAGTGCATTATTGAAAATTGTTTTGTCTGTGTTACATTCTATATTTTAAGATTATTCTTAAACAGTTGCAGGAAGAATAGGTATACATAGGTATTTAAGAGTATTGTTGAAGGTGGTAACAATGTAACAATTTTAAATATGTATTAGGAGAATACTATTTAAAATTACCAGTTGTAACAGTTTTTCTGGTACTTAGCTTAGTCTTTGCGTGTATGGAAGGTATGTAGATATTTTATTTGATAACTTTTAGTTCATCACTTGCATTTAGTAGTAGAGAAAATATTGCGTTCCACCCAAAATGTTGATATCCAGGTTTCACCGAGAATGCACTTAGAGGTCCACTGAACAAACAATTAATGCTTAAGTGTGTGTGTGTGTGTGTGTGTTTTGTAGTGTTTAACGCCCGCTTTCACTGCCCTGGCACCGCAGGCGATGACACTGGATGATACATGATGGAGCCCTGGAGGAATGAGATGGCGGGGGAAACCGGAGAACCCGGAGAAAACCCGCCCCTGCACCGCTTTGTCCAGCACAAATCTCAGATGCGGTCGCTTGGGATCGAACCGGGGCCGTCTAGGTCTGAAGTGTGTGTGTGTGAACAGCAAAACTCCGAAACTAATGTTTAATTCATACTGTACTGGGTACTTATGTTCAGCATTTTTCAAAGGAGCGACACCATCCCCAAACGATCTTTACATGTAAAATTGTCACCACATTTTACTTTCTCAAAAACTCTAACAATTTAGATTAAACTAATATCTGCTTAAGACTTTTGCATAACGTAAAGTTTTCTATTAAAAAATTGATGCTATTGGTAAACATAAGAAGCACCTAAAAGCTTATTACACGAAGAACGCAGAACTCGTTAAAATATATAGGCAGAATCTGACTGAAACATTCAATGCCATAGCCGAGATTTGAATTATCGATCTCCCGAGCTCTGACCGGTTGCTCTATCCACTGAGCTACCTTGGTACATGCTAGAACAGCATTAAATTCCCCAACTGACTCGCATGTATCCCGGTAAACTACAAGGTGGTCTGAAATGATCTTGTGATGACGCACGCCAATGGTGATTTACAATGTACTAAGTACTTTAAATCCCGGGCTTCATAGTTTAACTATTGGGTAAAGTAAAGTGATCCGTGTTTCAAATCCCGGCTATGGCATTAAATTTTTCAGGCTGACTCTACCTATCCTAATTGTGTTCTACACACGTCTTGTGTGAAAAACAATTAATTATTATTAAAATATATAGTTTCTGAAATAAATTTTATGTAGCCTTAGCCGATTTTCAACTATTTATTAATCCAGCTTCAAGATTTGCAGGTAAACTATTATTCAGCATCTTTACGGTATGTAAGAACATGTGGGAATTCTTATTTTTCTTAGGCAACAGCTGATTCTTGGTTAATAACAACTTACATAAGGGCGCACTTGTTTTAGCTTCCATATTTTGCCTGCAGCCCAGTTCATGTTACTCAGTATTAAATAACTTCTAGTAAACCGTTTCAGGGCAACGTAGTGTGAACTGATTATTTATTACACATGTGGAACTGTTAACAAGTAGCAAAATCGCACGAGTGTGACACGTCACAGTCTCTCCACTTTCTTTATTCCTCTATCACGTGTTCTATTTGTATTATACTACCATTGTAGCGTTATATATATACTTTAAAGCCCTCTAATGTGGTAGGTCATATTGAGTGAAATGATGTGGGTCCCCAATAGCTCAGAGTAACCAAACATTCGTCTTATCACGACAATGCAGAATCCCTCAAACGAGTAAAACGTATTCGTCCAAAACGAGATCCAGCGGTCCAAAACAGAGATCCAAAACATTCGTCTTATCAGGACAGTGCAGATTCTCTCAAACGAGTAAAACGTATTCTTCCAAAACGAGATCCAGAGGTATATACTGTGCACCGTGCATTACTCCGCCTCGATTCGACTTGGATTTTTGAAACAGTGAAAAGGTGAGGAAGAGGAGACAGGCGAAGCGGGAGACAGGAATGATAGAGATTGCTCAAAGTCCAGGAGTGGAGGTTTGCATTCTGGTTAACCTAGCGAACGTGTGTTTTGGACCTTTTGCCGTGCAATGCACCGGCGCATGGACCATAAAAGATTCTGGATGTGGGAAGACTCAGGAAAGAAACCTTCGTAAGGAAATCTTCTTTGAACTCTGGATCCCTTGAACATGAACGAAATAGACGACCATCCGGGCATCATCACCTTACGTTGAATGTTCTATCAACTTTATTGCCTGGTGGATAAGAAGGGGATGTTAGGCCTTAAACTTCCAATGTAAACAAAATATTAATTTAAAAGCAATAAATGTTTCTCAAGTATTTGAATCCCACGGTAGTCTCCTACTAATTTTAGAAGTTGAAAAAAAAAAATAGTTAAAGAGAACTTGGTCGGTTTAATGGTCTGTTTCTACATTGGTGAAAATCTATATCCCTAGCAATCCTCACAGTTTGACATAAAGCTTGCTTAGAATACCCTGTTTGATGTGGTAGAACTTGCAAATGTTGATAAGTATGCCGGGATGGCAAACATTTTTATACAATTTCCAATAAAGTTTCAAAAACCTTGGAAAAAGAAAAAACATAGTTTTCATATTTAGGTTCCAGTAACACATTTCTTTACCGCAATGGAAAAGAAGAAGTTGTTGTAGATCTCCTTGCAATCCAGAATTCCGTTTCAAGTCAGCAACAAATAAGATTTGTTTCGCGAGCACTCAACACCTGGGAAATGGTGGGGGAGCTTATTTTGGTCACGACATCCCCCAAAGTTTGCACATCACGTCAGGGCACAGACACTCCACGATATGAAATATTCACAAGATGAATTTTCCTAGTGCCGCAGAAACACCGGCCAAAGCTGACATAATATCAGATAATGAAAACTCAAATATTGCAAATTCCGTAGAAAACAAGAAGTGTGTGTAAATATATTTCAAGGCTCAATTTAACAGTCCACCTTCTCTTGTTTTAACCAAGTGAAACAACTTGGAACAACGCACATATTAACAACAATCCTTGACAAAAAAGCTAATAAGTAAGATTCCAACAAGCGTGCTGGATTATTTTGAAAATCTACTTGTCGGCTTGCGCTCCCCGTATTTTAGGACTAGCACCTCTCTAGGAATGCAAGCGGATGCCTAGAGGTCAGAAGCCTGTCGGGGAGCCAATGGCACGAAACCACAGAATGGAGAACCTGGAACGGGTTGCTGGCCCTTAGCCCAGGATGAGCGTGAGGAAGTGGATGATATGAAATGCAAGCGAAATGGATGATAGTAAAGGTGGAGGAATTGGTGGAATGAGTGACGGGGAAGACCGAACGATCAGGAGAAAACCCGCCCAGACGCCGCTTCGTCCACCACAAATCCCACATGCGGGCGCTTGGAATCGAACCCCGGTCGCCTCGAAGAGAGGCCAGCGGTCTAACCACTCAACCATGGGGCCGCCACAAGACGATTACTAATAATTAAAATCGTGATAATAAAAATTGGATCAGATTTTTCGCTTGTTACGACATATTACAGTTCAGATTGTATTGAACTTGAAAATGCAAAATGAACATTTTTGGAAAATCAAACAAAAATGAGTGTTTAAAACAGTAAATGATTTTACCAGGTGGCCCAACAGCGCTGCATTTCACGTGCGCAGCAGATAAGCCTTCGTGCAGAGCTGAACGGGGCAAATCCAAATTAACACCGATCAGTGGGGACCTGCGTTCTGCTCCTCCTGCATATCGGCGGAAAAGATGAGGGAATCTTACTGATTGACAGGAGATTTCAGGTTTGTTTTAAGGTCCTTGATCTCTTATAGAACAATGCAAGCAGGTCGAAAAGCCTAACACGTTATCTACTTCTTTATAGAGTTTTTATTTTTTAGAGGATAAAGTCACTTTGTAGAGCTAGTTTTGTGATTTTTGTATACCCTATTCTTATTTACATATGTTGCGTTACGGGGCCTTCACATTTTGATTTACTCTATACTATAATACAACGTGAAAACACAATTACGAGAGAACATAATGTTATAGTTACTAGCACTATTCGCACAAGCAGAGTAAATCAAAACATGAAAACTTGGTATCGAAAAATATGCAAACACAAGAACACGTAGTACAATGAAATTTTATCTGTCATAGTGTTTACATTCCGCCCCCCTCCATTTCGGGATTTTCGTTTTACTGCGTATAGTGATGATAATGATAATAATAGTAATATTAGTAATAATAATAATAATAATAATAATAATAATATGTGCTATCATGATTGCCTGCTTTTTGCTTCGTTTCGTAATCGGCGTACCCTCCCCGTAATTGTTGGACTGACGCCCCCTAGGACATACCAGCCAGTGCTTAGGGGTCAGAAGACTGTCGGGGAACCAACGACATGGAACCTCAGAATGGAGAGCCTGTTAGGAGGGGTCGGCTCGCAACCAGGCATGAACATGTGGAAGTGGATGATATGATATGTAAGCGAAATTAATTATCGGAAAGGTGATGATGGAGCAGTTGGTGGAAACCGGAGGAACCGGAGAACTCCCCCCCAGATGCCGGTTCTTCCACCACGAATCCCACATGCGGGCACTTGGGATCGAACCCGAGCCGCCTAGATGGAAGCGAGCGGTTTAACCACTCACCCACGGCGCCTTAATGGTAGATCCTGTAGCTTTTATTCGTAGGAACGTTTATAATGCAAATTGTCTTACAGTTCTTATTAAACTTTCTTGTGGAAGTACACATGTTACTCACATAGCAGTACAACTTGTTTAGAAAAATTCCCTTCCTGATAAGAGGCAAATGCTGAGTAATAAGGGAACTGGTTGAAGAGTATTTGAGAAATTGCCTACTCTTGGTTTCCAAAAGGGAAGGCTTTCCAAGTTAGTTTGAATAATAACAGTCGTTACTTCTGCTCCCACTGATATGATCAGCCGGAATTTCAGTTCTCCAATATCAAAGAGGGCTTATCTCATTCCCTACATACTTGCACTGCACGAAACATCAAAGAAGAAAGCCTTAAAATATCGCAGCCAATAGAGTCTGCTCCATGCTTTAACAGGTATTAGCGTACTCTCTGCAGCAAACTGCAAATATGGAAAGTGGCACCAATACAAAGACCCTTCATACTGCTGAATTCGCTTTATCTTCAATTCCTCTATTTTAGTATGTGGCTGCAAATACTTCCGCAGTATTTGAAGCGTCTAACATTATTGGAATAAATTCTGGTGTATTAGAATTCTCTGAGCTGTGGACTAAAAAGAAAGCAAACAACATTTAACGTCCAACTCGCTGCTTGTCATGTCCTAAGTGAATGTACGAAGTACACTATAGAAAGAGAAATATACAGCATCCCTACAGATATGTCTGAACGCTCAACAACCACCAACATTTACACTAGGTCATACTCTTCATGGAATTTACTGGAATATGAAATCTAATAAAATACCTCCAGATAAAAAAAATGTATTTTGTATTATAACTTATTCTATCTCCTATCAAAATTCATTGTGTTACTGTAACATATTTTAATTCATATTGTATCCTACCATCATTATGTAACGTTTTGATTTCGCAATAAGACCTAGGTGTCAAAGTGACATTAAATAAAAAATGATAAAAGAAAAACAAAAAAAATATTTGTTTACATTTTCGAAGACATTTTATAAATAAATCACTTACAGAAGTCCCTTCTTATAATACTAACCATTATAAAAGCATACTGTAGTCAATCCTGAGGTTTGGCCGCGCCGTGGCCGAGTGGTTAGACCACTAGCCTCTCACCTAGACGGCCGGGGTTCGATCCTAAGCGACCGCATGTGAGTTTTGTGGTGGGCAAAGCGGCGCTGGGGCGGGTTTTCTTCGGGTACTCCGGTTTCCCCCGCCATCGCATTCCACCGGTGCTCCATCATCATTCATGTATCATCAGTGTCACCGCCTGCGGTGCCATTAGTAGTTAAAGTGGGCGTTAAACACTACAAAAAAATCCTGAGGTTTAAAGGTCGTTCTTCCGATAGTTTTCTGGAATGTCCTATGAGGCCAAAGTTAAAATAGTGATTACAATTTATATTCGTTGGCAATATATTTAAAATATTACGCTTTATGAAGGCTTGGTTCTTGCTTTAATACTGGGATTTAATGATTTAAGTTTCATTAAATACATACTATGTTTATTCTAAGCAATAGATTTTTGGTATGTTTTAACTTTAAGTTTTATAAACCACTTCCCTGAAAATGAGCTTGCAAGTGATACTGAAACTATTTTCATATTAAATTAGTAATAATTTTATAAAAAAAATAATGACCAACTAGAAAAATAATTACCTACGATAAATGATATATTAAATCAAAATCGACGAACAAGTAAGAAGCAGATATTACAGTTGTGTCATTAAGAAGCCCAGTTAGCCCACTCCGGTAGCTGTGGTCGTTTGCACGTTTGGCATTGACATTCTGCCGCAAAGGGGTCCTAGGTTTGAATCCCGTTACGGGCCTGGGTGTTTAGTGTTGTGTGTTTCTATGTTTCTGTACTATATGTCATTGTATCCTTCTGAAGGCAAACATATAAGAAAAAAAAGGCAAATTAAGCGTTGAGGGAAAGGAATTGGATCGAATTCAGAATAGTGAAAGTAATTAGGTTTTCCGAGAAAGTAGGTAAACTATAAATTCATTAGTTTTAGTCCAATACATGGAAAAATAAATATAAATCTAAGGAGACGTGTGAAACATACTAGGCCGATTTTGAGAAGTATACAGGAAACAGAATACTCAGGATTTCGTGAGCCAAAAAGAAAACAGTTGTCTCCAATTCTAAGATGCGGTGAAGGACTTGACAACATATAGAGTAGGAACTTTAATTACGTGTCATGGCGTGGTTAGGTCTTAGGTAGACACAAAAGCATGTATAATTGTTACAAGTTAGCGCTTAAGGTGAAGATATGTGAAATTGGTTAAAAGTGGGCAAAGACTACTGCTTCAATAATAGGAATTTTGTTTTTATCAAGTGTCACTGATAAATATTTTGTTTTTGGTATTTAAATAATTCCTATAATTTTCATAATAGAGACATAATTAACCCCTAATACTTCAAAAAAATTATTGCATTTCGTGCAGCTGTTGTTAAAGAAGTGTACATATGCAATGTAACGTTTTTTAATGTTATTCCTCACCTGGTGAATTATAGTTTAATAGTAGGTCAGTAAATATGCTGCCTGATAAATCCTTAAACTTCAATTTCTTGGGTTCACTATTTTTTTTGAATTTCCCTAATTTGAAAATGTTCCACACTTGCAATTTTATAACACTTTGTCCAAATGTTTAATGATGGTTTCAAGAATAACCACGATATATGTTTCTTTTATAAAATTAATAGAAGAAAAGCATTCTTAAGCATTACTATTTTTCTCCATTTATAATAAGAAAATGACAAACAATCCACACTGATGCAAATATTTAGACAATCTAAATAGTGTGAATGTGAGGTATTAAAAATGTAATATTGAAATAAGTATTAAATCTAAAAAGCTGAAACTTGGTTACTTAAAATTTAGCAGAAAAAATGAAAACACTACTTTTAATTTTTCACAGATATCTTACCTGTAGTACACCGTGCGCCTCATCCCCCACTTAGTGGTGATCGTTAGGTGTTTCGCCATATACTAGTTTAGATAGTCATGCCAAATTAAGCTTATTAATTTTACTACGGAAACAAATTTTGCCTACAATGTGAAGTTCTCTTGGTGTTTGAGAAGATTTAATACCTGCAGTTACAATTTATCATGATTAAATTCAGGAACAGTTGATTGGTAATTTTAACTTTCGTGTTGCTTACTCATGAGTATTAGTAACGTGGATATATGCAATGAGTACTAATCTTGTCATAAGTGTTGTTGAAAGTGATTCTATCCACGCGAAGACATCTTAGCAGTGTTGGATAATTCGCACGCATAAGTTCCTCTTAAGCAAAGATTATAGTTTATGCACTATAGTCGCAGAGTGGTTATAGTAATCATAGTCGTACAGCTTTGAGCTGTATCAGGGGTATGCGGAGCACCCACTTGCTGTTCAACACGGCTGAGAGACTACTTAGTTGTGCGTTCGAATGAGCACCATATTCTTGTAGCTTCTTCCTCCGTTAGAACGTGTGTTCGCTTCCTTGGTTTAGTATTTAGCGATTCCATTGTTCTAAATTTAATTACCAAAACTCTCACATTGGCTCTATCCGGAATTGTATAACCAGGAAATTGTCTACACGCCTGTTTTGCATGTTTCAGTTTTCCTTATGTATCGTAGATAAAACACGCATGTGTTTGTTGGCAGGATTTCTATAGACTAATAAGAGAATCACATTCTTAAGGAAATCACATCCAACGCACGTATTGTCGAAACATTTTATAACAGCTGTGTCTGAGAATGCTCAGAGCTGATAAAAGTACCTTCTGCACCACTTCTGCGCTGTGGCATAATACTGCCGTCTTGGCCGACACGCATATAAGGCACAATAGTTCCTTACCAACAAACAGTTCATTATATCGGCACCTTTTCGCACCGGACTGTACAACACCCTAGAAGAGGTCACCGTTAGCAATATAAAGCAAATATAGGTTTGTAAACGATAAAATTGTTCATGGAAATCGTTTCTTAAAAATAGATAATCGAAATTCAATAAAGGTATTATATTATTGGAGACGGCGTTCCTTTAGAAGTGTTGGCATATATTGCGCTGGGAACCAAGATTTCCTAAGAACTAAGATTTGTTTTCAGTCGTTTATTTTTCAGTGCTCTCTACCTCTCTGTATCCTAGGGTTCTTAGGTCTGTTTGCTTCTTCTTCCCTGCAGAAACAAGTCCAAAACTTGCTCATACCCATTATCTATTATCGCTCTTAGTTAAGCATACTTAATAATTTCTAAGAGTGCTTTTTGAAGCTGCAACTTTTAACATTTTTGAGCTTTACTTTCTCCCTTTGCTGATCTATTTCATATGGAAATGTGATGGGGTAATACACTTTCTGTGGTGCTGTCCGTGCATCTGTCTGGTTGTCTCTCTGTGATCAGAGCAGCTCAAAATGAAAAGTCGGATTTTTTGGCAGTGTTTAACGCCCACATTTACTACTTGTGGCACTGCAGGCGATGCCATTGATATATTGAATGGAGTTGGAGTAGCGTGGCGGGGGAACCCGGAGCAAACCCGCCCAGTGCCACTTTGTCCACCACAAATCTCCCATGCGGTCGCTCGTGATCGAACCGGGGTCGTCTAGGTGAGAGGCGAGAGGGCTAACCACTCGGCCACGGTGCAGCCATCAGTAAAGTTCGGATAAACGCCAAACTTCATTCTGCTGGGTGTCAACTTTCAAGAAAATCTCTCACATCAAGAATCCTTTAAAGAAAAATTGTTCTTCATTTATAATGTTCATAAAATTGGTGCTGGGTAGAACGTCTTGCGATTCTAAGGCAGATTTTCTGATTTAGAATGTTTGGTGATTTGTAGATTTCAATCTGATGCACAGAATTAAACAAAAAATGTAGCATCCATTATAATAAGTAGAATTTATGGTTGAATTTGGCCCTCTGTTGCCACAATAATATTACATTTAATAATATTAACGCTGATTATTCTCTGTGTGTTTTCCAATCTGATATAATTTTCTTTTCCACTAATTTTCGTGTTACAATTTAAATGTCAATGTCCATGGCAGTTTTATACAGTTCATTTTGTCTTCTATAATAAGTGTCGTTTTTTATCCACAAGTCAAATTCCAACATATTTTTCTAAATTAATGTTTAGGTAGTATTTACTACATGCGCTTGACAATTTTCTAGTTGTGTATCTGTTTAAGCAAATATTAAGTGAGAACAACACGTTATAAAATTATTTTACATTCAATTGGTCTCCAAATAGTATTATATTTCCTTCAAGCTGTTTTTCTATCATTTCAAAGCTGAATATCGCTGATAGAAGATGCAATACATCATTGGAGCAAATCCTTAGACGGCAAACTCTTCAGAGGGAAAATGTTATACTTCAAGATGCCTGAATTGGAAGGGGTGGGTAACATAAAGCTTCCCCCGACAGTGACACTAATTTTATTTATCTCCTCTTTTTGCCTCGCTTCCCTAATTTATTTAATAACAGAATCTCTCAAGTTTTTTATATTTCTTTCCACAGATAGTTTAACTACAAATGCCTATTCTACTATTCGTCCTTCTGTATTAGAATCTTTCTACTCCCCAACCTCCTCAGCTTTGTTTTGCTTCCAATCTAGCCTTAAGCCTTCGGAACATTTCTTTGTAAGAGATTATTTATGATGAATAGAAAATTTGGCTGATTGCTTCAACTGGAAATTGTAGTACTAGAGGAATTTTATCATTATTGTTGTTATTGTTATTTCTATTGTTTATATGCCCCTATGATTTATACATATACTCACCGCTATACTCTTTTATACACTTTGCTCGATAATGTATTATAATAAGTACAAGTAAATCCTGCAACACGATGATTAAATTTGTTTCAAAGTGTAGCTAATGCAACTACCACAAATTACCTGATTAATATGTGATATAAATAATTTTTATTTGAATTAAAATGTCATGTTTTTAAAATGGGGAGTATGGCTGAATTGCCATTAGTAGCAAAGATCTAAATATAAAACCTAGAAAACCTTAATCATATTACAGAATATCATTTATGGAAAATATAAACTACTATAGACTATTGCATAATAAATGTAATGCACTATGTTTCTTTTCTTCTGAACTCTAGAGAATTGCCAACCATCTCAGTTGAGAGATAATTTGTCTGGCCCTATAAACATAATTGCTAGTGAGCTGTTGTGAATATTAGTCACGATGTGACACGATGACATGATCAATGCTAAGGACAAAGATATTGGGTTGCCGTCAAGGGCCGTCACTCGACGTGAAGCCTGGTTAACTTGCCTACTCGCTTTCAGACACCTGCCAAACTGTGATAGTGAAAACGCCATCAGATTGACAGCTATTACATCTGTGGTAACGCGACCAGTTCAGTTAAACATTCCAAGTTTGACACAATACTTCCAAATGTAACCAACAAGAGCTAAAACGGGTTAAACCACCAATAGCAGAAGAGTAAAAACTCGATACTACGCGCAGCATCTCACCTGCGTACTTGGGACAAGTTGGGAAATGGCATAAGTTATCTTATCAGACTTCCCTTGTGGTAAAGTTTTACCTCTTCCCTCCCCCATCCCCGAAGTTTCGTACAAGTTTTCTTCCTAGTACTGGTAAACGAAGATGAGAGTAAGAAGGGCAGCATTTATTGTTTCTTTCCTTGTCCCTCTTGGCTTTAATAAGAAATGTGTCTGAGACAATTTTCTGCCTTGTCTAAGAGACTGAAGTTATTGACCACGAGAGCCCACTCTAGTGTTTGTGGAAGGGGAGGTAATGGCCTAAGCTGCACTTCCTTTCCAATAATTAGTCTGTATCTCTCTCCACGCTAACCCAACTTGAAAGGCGTCGATTCTTTAGAGTTAATAGTGTTTATGCCTTGGAGATCTGAAGTGAATCAAATGTGTAAGCGAGTTTCAGAGCTGTTTAGTGTTACAAGAGATGCGATATTTCAAAACGGGGCCTACTTGCCACTGATACGTGACTTCCTTTGATACAAAACATATGAAACCCTTCTTTTGTTCTTATAAACCTTTTTGATCATTTAACATATTAAATAAACATATTTATGTAAACATTTCCTGTTCTAATCGGATAGCTGTCATTTCATAAAATATTTGACTAACCTAATCATAGTGAATCTTTTTTGCACTTCAGTAATGGTGTAGAAAACTTAAATTGAGTTTCATTTATAGACGCTGCTTAACAGCTGTGGTTCTCAGCGTCCCATTCTATATTGGGCGCAAAAGACGCTTAATCTGCCTCGGAGGCACTTTTAACAGGCCTGAGATTCTTTTGCGTGCCGTAAATCTAAGACACGGTACCAACGGCTTTACTTCCCTTCAGAAGGAAGTCATTCTAAGGTCTTAACGCCCAAAAAACTATTTCATCGCCCTCCGGCGGGTTTCAGTCTATGGCCTTGGGAACCAGAGTCTAGCATGTTACCCCTAAAACACGGAGGACGACGACAATGGTATAGTGATGAACACTTGTCCATACGTTCATGGATTTCAGGCAAGAATCCTAGAAAAGTACAGGAGCTGAACGTCTAAAACTGAACATCTTCTATTGATAGAGAAATGGATCCCTGAAAAGAAAAACAAGAAGAATATTATCAATGTCTTAGCACCAGAGAAAGTGCCAAAGCCGTTTCCAATACTAGTATTTGAGTATTAAAGTTCTAGTAAGAAAAACTGCCAGGCAATGCTGTTCCATTTGAGCAAAAGGTCTTGTTTACTGTAGTTGCACCGTTTATTTCTACCTGCCTACGTTACCAGTGACTATATTAGTGACGTTTAGACCATACCTAGATGACAGGAGCTTTTTATATCAATGTTTTAACTACCCGTAAAATAAAACATTTGTATATTAATATTTTTGACACTAAATCCATTAAACTGAGGAGGGCTGTACTCATGATTTTGACAGTAGGTGTTTAATATTTAAATAATAATATTAATAATAATAATAATAACGATAATACTAATGATAATACTAATAATGATAATAAAAATGTGTATGCCCTGCGGCCGTAATCGCCGCACGTGCATGAACGGCTTGCTTCGCAAGTCATAACCGATTGTTGCTTTATATTGTTGCACCTACATGTGGGCGCATGTGCCGTCGGCGAGTTATTTTGGCATTGAAGTTGTGATTGCTACACATATGTGAGTGGACACGTGTGCAGTGTGGGTCAGCGGTTCTTTGACATAGAAGCTGCGCATGGTCCCACCTGAGTGAGTTTGACATCTGCGACAGTTTGTACGTGGGACTGCTTCAAGAAGTTTCCTCCCACATGGTCGACAGGTATAAATAGGAGTATAAAAAGAACGAGCCCTGCAGCGTTGAGTTCAGTTTCAACTGGGAATGCTTAGCGTGCAGCTGTTGAATGAATTTCATCGGGAAATTCGTAGCGTGTACTAGTAGCCACCGCCGAGAACTTCGAAAGGAACCTCTAGCGGAAGTATCGAAACAAGACATTTATTTGTGAACAGGTTTTCATTTGTAATCCGTAAAAGAAATAAAGAGCTGTTTGTTGGAGCAACAAATAGAGCTTTTGTTACGTCAACAACAATTATAATATTTTCCCGTAAATGTTTCTTGTCAACATTCCATATTCCGTGAAATTTGTTCTAACCTCGAGAGGTACGCATTTTCAATGTAATGATGGCAACACCCTCTTGAGAAAGCGATACAATATACACGAGTATCTAAAAGTTAAGCATAATTCAATGTTTTATTACCAAACTATCACAATTTTACAAAAGTTAAGCATAATGCAATATGTTGTTACGAATGCTTCTCACACGATCTAGAATGGAATAGAGTGAGAAATAGCAGACAATTTTGATCTCGGGACACCGTTTTACGCAAGCACAACATCTGACGATCATTTCTATAATGACAATAATGGTGCTTAGCGGCTAATATGGGGGTGGTGACCCCTCATGGCTGCACAGTGCCGTGGCATGCTCTCTATAACGTAGTTCAAGAGTTCTGCAGGCAGCAGTTTCCATTCCTCACGGAGAGCAAGTTGGAGGTCGGGAAATGTCCTCGGTGGGACTGGCGAGCTGCAATTCATGTTCCTAATGCATCCCAGGCATGCTCTATTGGATTCATATCCGGTGACATCACCGGCCAGTCCATGCACTGGACATCTTCCCTCTCAAGATAGTCGTCCACCAGGTGGGCTCTATGCAGGCATGCATTATCGTCCTATAAGATGAAGTGCGGACCAACTGCATCGCTGAAAAGTCACACATGTGGTTCCAGTACCTCGTCTATGAACCTCTGGGCATTCACAGTACCACCGTCGAAGATGTAAAGATCTCCTCGTCCATTGAACCTTATGCCTGCACACACGAGTACGCCACCTCCACCAAATGAGTTTGTTTCCACGATGTTGGTGGGATGAAACCGGGAATCATTGTTCAAACTGAATCTGGACTCATCTGTAAACATCACGTTCCTCCAGTCATTCAAGGTCCAATGTTGTTGTTGCTGACTCCATTGTAAACGGGACCGCATATGTATTTGTGTGAGTGGGGCATACTCTGCTGGACGTCTGGCATAGAGACTGACTGCCCTGAGCCTCCGGTATACAGTTTACCTCGAAACTCGAACGCATGAGACGGCTGCAAGCTTGGAAGATATTTGTCTCCGGGCATCCTCCGATCGTCGTGCTGTTATGGTCAAATATAGGTACTGTTGCGGCATTGTGATCCGTGGGTACCGCCTGCGGTGCCATCAGTAGTTAAAGCGGGCGTTAAACACTACCAACAAAAAAATGATCCGTGGTTGACCATGTGTAGGGATACGACGAACACCTCCTGTTTCTTGAAATCGTCATCAAAGCCTGGAAATAACCCTTTGTAGCACATTCTGGGGCCCGAGAGACTGTGGTTTGCGTCTGACCTGCCTTTAGACATCCGATGATTCTACCCTTGAAAACAGGGTCTAGTTGACGTCTTTGTGGCATGTTGGTGCTCTCTTCTAAACGCTTTGCGAAGAAACACTCTGTTCACAATGGGAGAATAATAATGAATGAGCCACGCACTGGGGCTGATGCTCTGGTATTGGTTTGCTGCTCTGGTTTTGCTGACCTTGGAGCATGGAACCGCATACCTATCAGAAACCATCAGTAAGGGGAGGCACACACTGTGATAACGTTTAATGGCACTCGCTCACCGTTTTGCCTTTCAGTTCTCTTGTTTTCCGAATTATGCTTAACTTTTGGACACTAGTGTATATCTACTTGCTACTACCGCCTGCGGTGCCATAAGTAGTTAAAGCGGGCGTTAAACACTATAAAAATATACTTGTTACTTGTAGCCACAGCACTAGTTTAACGAGTGTAATCAACTATTTATAGCTAATGTTCTGTCTATGGGGAGATGTTAGGCCAATTATAAGTAACGTTTTGTCGCAGGCTTTATCCAGCTCGAGAAGGTAAATCACCACTTCCTATACAACCGGGAGCGAGATTTTGGCTGAAGCATAAATAACTCACATTGGTGAAGGCTATCTTTGGTTTCGAATTCAGTCTTCTGCGCGCTTGTGTGGAAGCTTTTACTAGTGTTAAGACGAGGAGTCACTCGCCAGCCAGCCATAACTTTTTACGTCAGATGTACCAACGCCGTGGTTAGTGCCGTTCATCTCGTACAGCTCAGCTTCGTTTGTACGCGTGGCCCATATTCCAGAAGATTTTGTGTCCTCTCTTCTTTGTAGGATCTCCGTGTGCAACATAATTGCTGACATGAAGTCCTTGTACAGAAGCTAATGTGTTGTGAGACCACCTGTTTCACAATTATAGTGTGGTAGAACTGTTAAAATAACAAACATTTGGAATATTATAGCACACAACACATCGTGTATGATTCCTATCTGATAAAGCCCTGTAGAGAAGTGGGACAACATTTATAGATAGATGCGCAGCTACTCGTGCGCTTCTAATAGAAATGACCTGTAGTCTTGCGTATAGCTTTGGGGAAACGGGATATATTTTTGATAAGGAATTGAAAGTAAATCGATCGATGACAGTGCAGATAAGCTAAACCGAAGTCCAAAGAGAACTAACTATGAAAAAGCTTTAAGAACAAACAGGAACGTCGCAAACTGAGTTTGGAATGCCGTTATACTTTTAAAGTTAAATCCCTAAGATAACCACAGTGCAGGAACTGCAAGCACGCGATAAAGTGACCAGAATTAACATCTGCAGTTGTATATGAATGTCGTCTATTTACCCGAGTTTAATATTTTACAAACTAAGAGTGTTATAACTACAAAGTCAAAAATAATTGATGAATGGTAATTTAAATACTCCTAAAATATGTAAGAGCTGTGTGGTGGCACAAGGAATCATTTCCAATATCTTTTACGACGAGACTATATGGTTGTTTTAGTTAGTGTGTAGAAGAAATCTATGTGCTTAAACTTAAGGGGATATTACGGTCCAAGTCCCCTCACAAACAGTATACCTCTCGGTGCTGGGCCGCGTCGTGGCTGAGTGGTTAGACCACCCGCCTCTCACCTAAACGACCGTGTTCGATTCCAATCGACAGCATGTGAAATTTGTGGTGGAGAAAGCGGCGCAGGGGCGGGTTTTCTCCGGGTTCTCCGGTTTCCCCCGCCATCGCATTTCGAAGGTGCTTCATCTTTATTCCGTGTATCATTGCTTGCGGTGCCATGGTAGTAAAAGCGGGCGTTAAACACTATAAACCTCTCGGTGCTAAGAACATAGCGGTAGGTGGACAAATGCTCTGCAGCTAGCTAAACTTCGCAGCATATGACAATCATTAACGTTTTGACGCTTCAGAGCAGATTCTTCAATTTTGCTGCGCCCCAAAAAGCAGCGAGTCACTCGCCTACTCACAAGGGTACGCATTATTGAAGGCACAGCTGAATCAATATTCGAATGCAAGCATAACCGTTGTGCTATGACCTTAGCTATTTAACGTTTCGGTACCATCTATCCCTCTAGCCGGGATCCGAGGTTTTTTATTGAGTACGTACGAGTACTGTAATTGAGATGAGTAGAGTTGCAACAGCCTTATTAGAGGTAGAAAGCAAAGATATACAAATGCACAGATCTCCACGAATAGGGCAAAGACAAGGAACCTCGTCAATGGTTTCATAATACGGCAGGAGAATTAGAGTGAACACAATCGTGCGTTTTACATCATATTATGATCCCGTTACTATTAGTTGATCTCAAAATATTTGGGTATAGTAAGTGGAATAAGTAATCCTTTACTTTTTCTCTCATTATAGTTATAAAGAGGTTCAGAAGAAAGTTGTTGTATAATTAAGTACGCATGCGTGAATAATGCTACTTAAATATTGCTCAATATGTGTTTCTGTAATTGTATTATTTGTATATTAGTATCAGACACATCATCTATCATTATGGTGACGGTATGATCCTCCTAAGCAGATAGTATTCTACGGTTTTCCCAGTATTAATGTCATTAGTTGAGCATTAGTTATTTGCTAAGCTGAGTAACTGAATGATATAGCACGCCTTTTCTGCTGCGGTGAAAATTAATATGGTTTAGATTGGGGTTGTGATATTTATCTAAGTGATTTGTCCTATGCTAATTAATTCGTTACGCAAATATTGTTTATTTACTCTTGGGGTTATTCCGTTATGCAGCCATGTTAATAAACACGAGTGCACTAAACCATTTCTGATCACGTAGACAGCCGTGCTCTCTCTTCAGTAAAAACGTTAAAAAAATCCATTAATTAATATATACATCATACACATTACTTAAAACTACACACATTTAAGGATAGGAATCATAATCTAGGTACATCAATTAGTTTTAATGTCGTTTATATTCATTAACGACGACGTTGAGGTGTGGGTCAGCAAATTAAAAAAAAAAAAAACTAAATGCATTTACATTAACTCCGTCTTTTTGGAGCCTGCGATTGTGAAACCTGTTTGTTTTGTTAAACAAACGTAACGTTTGTTTATAGGTATAGTTAGTGCATTGCCTGCGCCAACGTGTAGTTTCGATGGATGACTGTTATTGGGCACGAAAACAGCAGATAGTAACTGCAAACAGCCATATCTACTCCGTGGAGATCAAACGCAGTGTCTCTGCATATGGGGTATGTGCTGCCATTGGCTACAGAAGGGTTACTATTCGACAAGCATTAAATGGTGTCGCCGATAGCACTTCCTACTCCCTCAGGACAGTAGCAACATCCAAAACAGCAGCTGAGACGGAAAAATATTGTTCTCAAACGTAACGAGGCTTCTGCATACACTGTACCATGCATGTCGGTAGGTGTCTGATGTATTTATAATGTGGCATGTGTATTGAAGCCTACTGGTTGTATGGTAATACCAAACTCTGGTTTTGTTGAGTACAGAGAGTGCAATACAGTTTACGCATGTAATGGTTAGCTCCTCAGTGTTTCCCAGTACTCATTAGTTGGGACAGAACGTACACACTCGTGTGAATGACATTTCATTTTGACCAACAGATGAAAACGTTTCATAAAGTTAGATTTTAGATATGTTCGTGTAGCGCTTGTGTTATCACATTTACTTTATGCAAGTTCTTTCGAAAAGACGCTGAACTATTACAGTAGCTTTTCAGCTGATGCTTGAACTTGTCCGAAATTTAATATCGTAACTTCAAATTCCTTTTATGTACTTTTTTATGTAAAATTTAAAATTATATCAGTTTGAATTTAAGCATCACATGAAGCAGTCACCCCAGCGGATGTTTGTTGTCCAGCAGTTGTCGAGCATTTCTCCTTCAGCCTTATCAGCAAAGCTGTCCCAACCTTTAGGC
Organism: Hymenopus coronatus; assembly: GCA_030762935.1. Taxonomy (NCBI): domain Eukaryota; kingdom Metazoa; phylum Arthropoda; class Insecta; order Mantodea; family Hymenopodidae; genus Hymenopus; species Hymenopus coronatus. The sequence goes on from CM060900.1 coordinate 49,668,752, forward strand.
TAAAGGTAAAATGGCAGTTGCCTACTCAAACGTTACGAGTCGGGCAGTTTCTGGTTTGTAAAATGCGAAGCATACGTATTTCTCATCAACCATTAGTATACTGTACTTATTGTCCCAATGATTTTGTAATTAATCTAGTGGTAAACTCTCAACAACTTAAGGTAATCAACAATAACTTGCTTTAACATGAAGTATTAAATTAAACATTTCTACATTTAAAGGTATATTGAGCTCTTTGTCTCACAGCAAAAGCTATTTATTTTTGTTTACCTTTATGTACAATGCTTTGGTATAATTCTGATAGTATTCTTAACTGTGTCGTAATTATGAATCTATTCTTAAGATCACTAACGTAAAAAAACACGGAATGTATTTTTCACCACAATAAGTCAAAATGGGTGGTAGAACACTTAGGCATCCAGAGAGTTAACACTTACATATAACCCCCCACTCAGCCATTGTGTGCATAAATATATATACACACACACGAGGGTTGGGGCAACAATCACGGCAACTATTTACTTTCTTGAAGATACCAGTCCGGTTGCAAATGTGACATATACAGACGAATTGACAATGTGTTACTACATGTGTGTACAATGAATAGCACTGGATATCGTAACACACTAATTTATTACGGTAGTAAACAGGGCCATAAGGCCTTCGCGGTGCAAAAGAATGACAACACAGTACACATACAGTTGAGATGACAAACCTGGGCCTAAAGACCCTCAAAGTAGTACCCTGCTACTGTTATCACACGCTGTCAACGATGTGGGAGGCGCTGAATACCAACTGCCGCTACATTTGCCGCACCATGTGTCAAGCGGATCATCTGTACGTGCACAGCAATTCCTCTCGTGTTGCAAATTGCCTGCCACGTAGTGGTTCCTTAATCCTTCGAATTGCGATCAAAGTCATGGGTCAAATGTCGGGAGAGTACTGTGAGTGTTCCAATTCTTCCCATCCCCAACGTCGCGGTAACTGCCCTACACTCTCTGCTTTATGTGATTTTGCATTGTCGTGCAGGATTATTGCACTGTCCACAAGATCTGGACGTTTCTCGCGAACGCCATGTCGTATCTGTCGCACAAGGAAGTCTCTATAGTACTGTACGGTCACTGTTCTGCCATGTGGAACAAAGTGGCAAACAATAACACCTTTGACATCATACGCGACGATCAGCGTCAATTTGACTGGGAAAGGATTCTGAGGGAACTTCTGCCTCCTTGGTGATTCAGCATGCCACCACTTCGTGGAGAGACATTTCAGTTCTGGTTCGTATGCCATGGCCCAAAATTCAACGAGATTATTCGTGACAAGAATTGATCGCCGTCCTGTTGCCAGCAAGCAAGGTGGTCGGAGCATATTACATAGCGCACCTAACTTTGAACTTTCGTCAGCTCATGCGGTACCCACCGCGATGCGATTTTGCGTAGTTGTAGCTCATTACGCAATATCCTGTAGACGGTGCGTTTCACGATGCCACTTGCCCTCTCTAACTCCAGTAGCGCCCATCGGCTGTCTTCATCCAGGAGTTGCTCGATGACAGCACGTGCCACATCGGTCCGCACACTGACAGGTCGTCCCGAACGTTGCTCATCACTGGTTGACACACTTCCTTGCTGAAACTTTTCTATCCAGCGTGTTACTGTGCGGTATGGTAGGGCATTATTCGCAAGAGCTTTCACTAATTCACTGTGAAATTCCATCACATTTCTCCCTAGGAGAACGGCGATTTTAATGTAAGCGCGCTGCACAACACGGGTTACTTCCATCTCGCAAGACACTTGCCAATTGACTGACTTCACATCCCTCGCTGCGCTACTACCAGCTATCACAGAGCCGTCTGATGTTCTGCATGAACACTATGCCTGCAGAACTTCCACACGACACATATACGTTTGTGAACTTTTCACATATCTACAAGAAAAAAACTAGTTGCCATGAATTTTGCCCCAAATCTAGTGTACATATGTATATATGAAACAGTTTTTTTATGGAAACAGCATTTTCACACTTAAAACATTTTCCATGCGTCTCAGTATTTGTTTAAATGCCATTACAATTTCCCCGGAAAGTGTATCAATTTCCATAATAAAGTTCTGCAGGGCAAAATACATTCTAATATTAATATTTTTTTTTCTTTGAAAATGTGGTTACCTTTAAGGATTAAATGCTCTTGTAGTTTTATAAAAACATCACAATTCGCTCAATAAATATATTTTAAGTATCCTTAAAGCTGCAATTGCAAATATTGCAAACAACTTTATCAAATTATCAGTAGCGAGGGACATTTTGGTTATGGAACATATAATACATTTTATAAAATAATTTTAGACCTAGAAATATTTATCCAACATAGATGCAATGTGACATGCATATTAACTAAACAACAATGCAATTGCAGTGGAATTTTCAAAAGAATTTGAGACCGTTAAACGGCCTCACTACTATGGTTATTATTATTTTTTTTATTGTTTCATTTATATAGCTCCCTTTAACATCGAAGGTCATATCGGGGGCTTTCCACTTGAAACAGCTCGTTGTCTGTAGATTCTTTTACGTTGGTTTAAATCATTTTGTTTTACTCAAACACGCACACATTCACACTCACATACAAACTTCCAGACTCTGTGGGTGATAGGGAATAATTCTGGCTAGAGAAAAATTCCTCGCCCCAGCCGGGAATCGAACCACTCGCTGACCACTCGACCACGGAGGCAGTCGCTATGATTATTGTTATGTATTTAAGAGTGTTAATAATCATTTATTTCATATACTTAGAAGTGTAACGGTAGTTTCTAGGCTATTGGAAAGGGGAAGGCTCTTTGTGAGAAATTTCTCTAGTGTCAGTCACACATATGGTGCATGTGCGAGCAATAGAGAAATAGTGATGGTGAAGACTCATATTGTAGTGAAATGAGTCTTTTTCCACAGTGATGTTGGTCACGTGGGTGTTATGATGCATTCTGGGTAGAAAATGATGCATTATGGGCCACATCAACGCCAAGTTCGCGGTCTTTCTGACCAACCAGAGATACGCAGCCATGACAGTAAATCTAGTATATAAGTAGGAGATTGTAGGTTCCCAGGGCACTCGATTATGGACATTTAGGCAGTCAGTTACGTACATCAGGACAGTCACACTCACTCAGCTATGGACATTTAGGCACTTTTACGCATAGCACGCACTCAGTTACGTACATCAAGGCACCCGCATGGATACTCATCAAGGCATTCATATACACACATTTGAGAGTAATAAGTGAACAAGTAATAAGTTTAATATGTGGAGTTAATGTACATCGTGAAAGCTCCAAGAAGTAATTGTAACCAGATAGATTGTAAACCAAAGTGTTTGTCGACATGTCTTCTAGTCTAGAATAAACGAATAGGTAAAATAGAAGTGCGTTAACTATTTCGTAAGATCACTCACAAGCTACCCTCATTGCTTCCACCCGAATGCATCAAATCTACAGGCAGACTGAGCTGACTCAGAGGCAAACCAGCGGTAGTGGATCTTCTGAACAAGCTACGTGGAGGTCCACTCTTTTGGTAGTGGAGTGAGTCTAGAGGCACCCGTCAACGCAAGAGCAACACCAACTTCATGCTTGGCTCTTCAACGGGGTGTTAAATAACGCTGCATACTGGGCATATACAACGTGGTGCGTTTTGTCCGCTTAATACCTGGCAACCATCACGTGGGACAATAAACCCGCCGCAAATTCATGCAAAGTATGGAACATAGTAAAGTCATTCCTATGTGCAATATCCCTTAAAATTCCTGTGAAACATACTGCGTATGTATCCCTGTTCATTTTACCAGAGATTCCATTTCATTCATTATCTTTTACATTAAAATAAGTTGGAAGAATTAACAAATAACTAATGCGACGGTTTCTTTAAAGGGATTTGTTAATACAAGCAGCTTAATGCGAACTACCCACTATGCAGCCTGCCGATATGTTTACGAGTAGAAAGCGAAACGAAGTGACGCGGAGCACATACAGGATAGAGAAAGTAAAAATCTACCTCTTGATTTGGTGTCGTTTCGAGACACACGTAATACGACTTCGTTCTTCTAACCCAGATATGTCAACCCAGAATCATTTCACACCTCGGAGTTTGAAACGAACCGATAGATGAAGAAACAAACAGAGAATGCTGTGGTTGCAGCACCTATTCAGTCCGTATACAGTTTAGACTACTGTAAAATAACACGACCAACACTGTATTTTTAGTTACATTCTTTTGTGTTTGCAATTATTTCGTTAAAATATGGGTTACCTCCTGTAGAGCTATTTTCAGCTGCGCATACGGATATTCGTCAATCAAATGAGATCTGTTTTGACATTGCATAGTTCATTTGCTCATGCAAATATGTGGAAGCAAAATAGCAAATATTTTAGCTACAAGGAATCTTAACTGTGTGTGTGTGTGTTTTGCAACTTATACGTTTTTAAACAGATAAACAACATGTTGACCTTCCAATAATATTAATCTTTTACGGATATTAATTGTAGATGTAATTCCAGTTTTAGCGCTGCTAGTTAGTTATGCATAGAAATTATGGAAGCCTCAAAACTGTTTCCTGGTGAAATGTTTATCTTTAGAATTTCTAATAAGGGAATTTACTTACCAAATACATTGTTTTCATTTGTATTTTGGAGATATTGTAAAGAGGAAGGATGATATACACGTCCTTGTATCTATCCCTTCTACAATTCCAACTGCACGGAAAAGTCTTAAATTGCATGTTTACTACATTTTGATTCATTCCTTTTCGGCTAAAATTATTTATTTTCTCGATTTCTACGGAACAAAAGTCTCAATTATAGATAGTAATTGTGAACAAGGAGGTCCAAACGTTTCTTATATGGGCTTATAAGTTGCCATGATGACTTGGCAAATGGAAATCCTACACCAAACATGTCCTCGCATACACCGAACTTCTGCAATAATATCTTCTGTTATATGCGAAAAAGTCGAGAACTATATATGACCCCCGAAACAGTAAATTTCGATGTCTGTTCTAACCTCAAAATGCTTAGTGTGTTACCGAGTTTCTCAAATTTTTGCACATAGCTATTCCGCATCCCTTATACTGGTCTTAAAATTGATTCCCATTTGCATTACCAAAGAAAATAAATCAGATATTAATGCATTTACTTTGGAGACAGCAATATAAATAATTACTGAAAAGAATGCCCGGTGAATGCTTGCATAGAGTGCTGCTTAAAAATTCATCTTCAGCAAGCTGGAAGTTGATTGGACTGCAACATGCAAATTCAGGATATTTTTGCATGTCTCGGCAATAATTCGCTGCATGTATACTTAGCAAATAGATATTCAATGTCATTAGAATTTTCCTAACTTATTCATCTTTCTCAAGTGAACCTGTAGCATGCTTCTTTTTGTTTGATATGTAATCGTTTATTACATTAAATAGAATTAATATAATAGAAAAAAATGAGAATAATAAAAATCAATTTGAACAGATAGTAAAGTTAACATGCCCTTGATTTGAATATTCTTCATATCTACTGAGGTAGCATGTAACGGAAAGTTAAACTTTAATTCGTATATGAAAAAATCTGATGTGTTACGTTCACATGCCTTTCTCTGCCTGTGATGTAACAAGCTATTCTTACGAAAGTATATTCTTCTATCTAATCAATGCTATTTTAAAAGCTCGTCGCTATATGACACAATTGAAATTCGGTTCTCTTTTGACATATCCGGGAGTAAAACAAGGGATATGAAATGGAAGTTGACTTACAGCTTTAAAAAAGTTTGGTTGAAACTGAAACAATAAAAAAGAATATCTCGGAAACAGTTAACTTTACAAAAATGTATATGGCATAAACTGTGTGGTAATGAGATTCATATCTTTTGTGGAGTAAGTTCCTATCTATCTCTTATGGCTTATGAGTTACACAGAGGTGATCCAGAATGAAGAAATTTTCAAAGACTATTCCAAGAAAATTCAAGCCATACATTTCGTTTGGAATTAACATATTTTAAACATCCTATGGTATTTTAAACAAAATCGTTATAGCCATTCCTAGAAAATCAAAATTTTCCAAAAAGAAATGTTCCATGTAAAGGGTTCTTGTAGATGGAAAGATTTTCCTGAATATATTACACCACATCCTAGGAAGATACTGAATTCTAAATAACAAGTTTGGTATTTACCCGACTTTACAGACACGCTCACACACGCTGACCTTTTTCTAAAAATGCTTTTTTGTGCATTCATTCTGGATAACTTTTGTATTACCTTTGTTTAACTGGTAAACCGTTAGAGATAGATAAACGCTTAGTGCACCAAAAATGTAGATCTCGTTAAAACACACAGTTTATGTCATACACATTTTATTGTAGAATTAACAAGTACTGAGATATTCCGAGTTCTTGGTTTCAGTTTTAAGCTAATTAAAACTTTTCTCAAACGGGAAGACATTTCTTTTCAATTCTTTTTTTTTTTTTCCCTAATAGGCAAGGAGGGTTGTTTCCTTAGCGCGGTGGTAGCGCAGCTGCTTATCAAGCGGGAGACCTGGGTTAGATCCCCAGTACCGGCGTGGGGATTTTCCCCCCGCTGGGAGACCTGGCCCGGGTTGCATTCAGCCTCGTAAGGTCCCTGAGGGGCCAATTGAGGAGCTACTTGATTGAGAAGTAGCGGCTCCAGGTCATGAGGACCGCATTAACCGGCCGGGGGGACTTGAGGCGCTGACCACGTCTCAACCTCCAATACTGCACCCCATCCATGACGTCTGTGGCGGACCGAGATGGACGCAGCGGCCGGGCAGTAGGCCAAGGTTTCCCGTGAGCTTTCGTGCCATGGAGTTGTTATATTAGGCAAAGACAATCGACTTTTACTTGTCATATGGTCACCGGCTTTTAAAAGATTTTGACTATCGCGTTAATCTAGTGCGTTTCCTTGTTTCACTTCTAGTTATAAATAAGCAAGTAATAAGACAAATTCTGCTAATATTTATCTCGATTAGCATGTTATAGATAAGAAGCTTTTTTTTTTTTTTTGCGGAGCAGACAGAGAGAGTCATGTTTGTGGCACATATCAGATTATTTTTAAGCATAGAATTCCCATCGGTGCAACAGAACCAAGCGGCTGAAAGTAATTAGCCATTTATTGCAGAGGTACGAGAGGATGGCAATTGATTTATCCAAAGCAGTTTACGCAATACCAGTTCAATAAATGAACTTTCCATTCCCTTGGCTAGTGCAGTTTGTGATGCGCTGTCGCATTAATAATGAATGCCAATTTTCAGTAGTGCGGACATGGAAATTTGTGACCATTACCGGTGAATTCACTGTTTTTGTCAAACTTTATTTTGATACATTTAGTCAGCATCATTCTGATACAAGGAGACTTAGTAACTCTACTCTGTTGACAATGTGATTTGTTATGATGTATATACATCCGAGATGAAAAATGTGCCGAATTAATGAGGCTAGTGTGCCCATGTGAATTATTTGCTACTAATATTACAAGCTAAATATAGACTGATTAAGAACGACCTTTTTCATATTTTTTTACAGTGAAAAAAATGCTAAAATTATTTTGAACAACGAAGCAAAATAAAGCAGTTGTAAATATATATTTAAAATCTACAATTATTGTTAACCCCTTTATTGCATTAATTATTTTGCTACATGTGCCGTTCATCCTCTAATTCGTAAACTGGTATTTATATCCGTTTCACCGGCAACAGAAATGAAGCGACGTGAATAGTGTTATCGTTAGTGCGATACGAAGTGGGAGGCCATCCATATAAAGTCGAACGTCATGAGTTGGAAGTGCAGTGAAATGTGCCTGTGGAAACGGAAGGGGAGGGCCCAAGTAAAATAACCGTTGCGATGGCCGCTTAGATGCTGACGGGGTTGTCTTTGGCTGCAGTTGCATGGATGTTGCTCTTATTTAATAAAAACACTAAACTTTTATTGCTAAAATATAAATACTTTTACAGTATAAAACAGCAATAACTACACTAATTTTATTGTTGAAGGTTAGTCTAATACGAAATTAGAAAACAGTCCACCAAAAATACAAATGTTATTAATTATATTTGTTTCCTAGATGCAACAGCGTGCAATAAAGGGTTTAAACCCTAATTAAGGGGACACCAAAGTGCAAAAATATATTTTTTTAAAGCGTTAGAACAAGAAAGTTAGTTTTTGCATACGTATATTTACAGCAAAAGAAGCGTCTACACCAAATTTCAGCTCGACATGTGGTGTCATTCACGATGTATTTATTCATATCAATTTTATTAGAAAAAAACACAATTTATCATCTCCAAGAAGTATCGTACCCAATGTGCCACTCTTTAAACTAAGTTCTTTAATACTCTTGTAACAAAATGTTTGATTTGAATTTTTCCACACTTGATAGGGTTTACTTGAAAACAGTTTATACTACAAAGTGAAAACACAAAATAGCCCACTATTTTTAAAAATAGACTATGATTAATATAAAATTCCAATACATTATTTTATTACACAGATTCTGAGGTACGTTGAAGAAAATTTTCAGGCCTGTGGCAGCATTTCTGAGAGAGAAGATTTTGCACATGTGAAAATAACGAAAATACTGATCTTGAGAGAAATGACCAAGTTTGGCATAAAAAGTAATTTAACCAGCTCAACGTGTCGAAAACGTGTGTTAGGCCCGTTCTAGGAAAATAAAACAATATAAACTTTAAATTGTGAAATTTTTCCACCGAAAATCGACATTTTGACCAAAATCGCTAAAAGGGCAATTTTGTATCCCCTTGGAGACTGGTAAAGTAGTGCATTATGTGGAAATTTGGAAGATAGGGAAAGAAAACAGCAGTGACACCGAGAAAGGTGAGTTTAATGATTTGTCAAACAGTATCTCTTGTTTTCTGATTGCTATATATTCTGTGTAATTATACATACCTATACATAACAGCTGTAGGAAGATATGTATTTGAAAATATTTGGCACTTTTGTGCCCATTAGGATTTATTTTGAGGTGTAAGATCACAGTGATAGTGTGGCTGACCGCACGCCTTCCATCTAGGCGACCCGTGTTCAATCACAATTTGGGATTTGTGGTGGCCGGAACGGCGTCTGGGCGGATTTTCTCAGAGTTCTTTGGTTTCCTCAGCCACTCTTTCCACTAGTTGTTCCATCACCTTTCATACCTATTTCGCTTGCATTTGATATCATTCACTTCCTCACGCTCATGCCTATCTCTCGTACGAAATTCTCCATTCTGTGTTTCCGTGCCTTTGGCTCCCCAACAGTCATCTGCCCTCTGGGTGTCAGTCCTACATACGGGGAGGGTAACCCGACCACGTAGATCACTAGCAGTTTCGTCACGTAACGCTTTCGGTAGTGGTGCTAGACAAAAACAACGTTCGCATTATTCAATTACATGCTCAGAATTATTTAATAGTACAAAAACCAAATGTTTTATGTTTATCACTTTTTGATAAAGTTCCACAATTGACTCAGCTGACTGAGGTTAAATGCGTGAATGCCAGCTTTACAAAGGCAAAGATGCCGAAATTAATACCAAGGTGACAATAAAAAGAGCAAAACCAGCATACGTAATAGAAGCTATGTAGCTTGTGCAACATTTAATTTAATTTCACTACCTTAATTACTGCCAGTTAATGCGCTAGAGTATATATAGGAAGCAGGCTTTATGTTATAATGCATGTAAATCAGTTTTCTTTATTAAGTCAGTAGAGAAAAGTTTACCTAGGTGACTGGAAAGTGATTTACAGTTGTTTTGACGTAGATTATTTAGAAACCGACACCGTTTCTTCAGTTTTTAATGGATAGCTCACGAAGAAGTAAATTATCAATCCTATTATTCCCTTGGTTTTCCGTCTCTAGGGGAATTTCGAGTTTAAGTCCGTGTATGGAGGGGCATTTAACGTCTGTATAATTTTGTGTGGGGATGGACATTCACAACTTTCTCTACATATTCTGCAAGAAATAGTTTTTTAAAAAGCTTATTCCTCTATCTGCTAGATGCTAACCAATATAAGCGTTAATACAAATAGAGTTATTACTTATTTACTTGCAGGTAAGGAGAAAAAAGGGAATGCATCAGACGATAGTAAAATTTTATAAGAGCTGGTCGCTATATGATCACATTGAAATTCCGTTTTAAAATAAGAAAGAATGAGTAGCTACCTACAATTTGAGAAAAAGTATAAGTATTGAGAGTTTTAAACCAATAAGAAGAAATTCCATCAAATAAAATGTACTGTACCTAAATAGCAAGATTTAACTAGATCTGCATTTTTGTGCACCAACATTTTGTTATATTCCTTACAGTTTTTCAGTTATTTAAAATTTAGCCAAAGTGAAGAGGGCTTCAGAAGATTTGCGCACAAATCGAAGATATACATTTTATTTGTGATATAAAGCTCTTTAATATATGCAATTTTAATCAAATTAGTTGGACCAAGTTTTGAGAAAATCAAAATTGTAAAAACTTCCATATAAAGATAGTTCGGGATGGGGAATTTTCTTAAAATTCTTCTCCTCGCATGCTTGGGAGATAACTTTTTGGACCATGCTGTTCACGGATTCACACGGTGATTTTTCTAAATATGCCGATTTTTATTATTCAGAAGTCGTCAAAATATGTAATTCTGGCCAAATCTCAATCTTGATTTTTCAGGTGGAAAGCAATATCTTCTCTACCGTATTGTAGGCTGGATGCGCATTTGCAAATCTTTAGAGGGATGCGGATTGTATTTTCCCTCCCTCCTATGTTCTTCTAGGTCACAGACCACAAACGTTGATGAGGCAGCCGCATGCGAAACTTCCATAATAATGTAGCCAAGACCTAAACGATATTTGGTGTGACTGTGTTGTAAAAGATTGAAGGAGGATATTAAGTAAGTGAATATAGGTAAACAAAAATCGTGGAGAGAAACCGATTTCTGCAGTAAAGATTGTCACTCGTAGTCAGATGAATTAGCAAGACTTTTAGTGCGGCTCATTCTTAAAATAGAACTCGTGTTCGAGTGACCCGGCTAATCTCGAGGTTTTGTTTAGCGGCATGCGAGTTTGCAGATCCTAGTTCAGATTCAGACCGAGCCTTCCGTCAGCATTTTCTATTGGTTACGGAGACAATATGGCTACGGGACAGGTGAACGACAGGTTTCGAGGTTAGGTTAGTGTGTGTAAATGAAGTCGATCGAAATAAGGGTAAACATGCAGTTTCTGAAAATCGGATCTTCTTTTCAATACCAACTGCACAGTCTTCCATTCGTTCTGTCTCCATGCGCATGCGCACCCATGTTGGTCAATCGGCCAATGGCAGGGTTCAAATCTAAAACTGAACTAGAATCTGCAATGTCGCTAGCGGCACGGCGAAGTTCTTATGACTTGACTTTCGATTCAAGTCTTCTAAACCAGGTAACTGCAAACAAAAAGTCTGCTAACACCACATAGATCGTGAACCGATAAATGGAGAAACAAATGGACAATGAGTATAGTGGCGGTTGCTGATTATTAAATAATACCGACTTCTTTTATACAGTTTAAACTCAATAAAATTACACCGTATTGTATTTTAGTTACATAATTTTTACATTTGGAATTATTTCGTTAAAGGAAATGTCCGTCAGTAAAATAAATTTTGTGTTTTCACTTATAACTGCTCACACAAACATATAGAAGCAAACTTCCAAAATTTTAGCTGGAAGATCCTTAATTACAAGTGTTTTACATCTGATAAACATTTAAATAGACAAACGCCATGATTATCATGCCATGAATATTAACAGCACATATTCCGGAAAATACTTTACCCTTTAGCTTTTCTAGTAAGCGAAAATCTTTATTAAATCTGTTGTCCTCATATATATATATATATATATATATATATATATATGTTGCAGTGATTGGGGTACATCTGCCCCAATTCTAAGACTCCCTGCCACTGTTTCAAATGCAGTGCAAAAGTTGTAATTGTATTACATATATTCACTATATTTTGATATTTTTCTTATTGGTTACACTCAATTAGGTGTCCGCTTTTTATTTACTTCCTTTCAACAGGACATAAATCCCACTACGGAAAGTAAATGTCAATAAATAGAGCCTATTCTTTATTGTACGGGCTTAGAATCTACCAAGACGACTTTCCAATTGGAACTCTGTCCGGTTGGACAGGGTTAATGGGCATTGCTTGTTATGTATACCGAAATTACGCAACAATATATTCTGTCCTATGCAGCAAGGTCGAAAATGCATTTCTACTACTACTACTTAAGGAAATACGTGCAAAATTCTGATTGAAGTGTTTCAATAAGTAGCTGAAAATACTGTAACAATCAGCAAATCAGCAGTCGCGCTGAATTATGTACTAAGAATGATGCTTTTATTCACCGTGCAGCAAAGTGTTGCTTCTAGATGCGCTGTAAACGTGAAAAGAGGAAATGTGCTGAACACCTAATGAGACTAAATTTGAAAGCCGCGCAACTATGAGTACCCCTTGAAGGTCTTTTTAAGACATCTAGACTTCTCCTCTTTGTTCCAAGCTTTCGCTATATAATGCAAGAGGTTTGCATCCACTACGATTATTCTATTGCCATCCAAGAAAGTTTCTAATGAGAGGAATGCAAAAACTTGTAGCTGCAATTTAAATGTTCACAGGTATTCTAAAATGTAAGCACATCAGATAATATACATACAAGCTTCTTCATAAATGTTACCGAGTAGGAATGCGAGAGTAGAAAATGAGAACCATTTTGTTTGATTAAAAATCCGATATCAGAGATATTTTGAATTTAGGTATTAAAAGGTAGTGTTGAACATTTCGGTACTACGTAAAGCGAGTCTGGGCTAGAGATAAAGAACTATTTAGAATATTGGCAATTTTAGCTCAAAACAGTAAATGAATGCAGTAATTCCGATAATATATCAAATTTTGTTAAACTGTTAGTTTTATAACCACGTGGTCAGAATATATTAACCCTATATTGCGTGGTATTGCTATTTGGCAACAAAGGGGATTAATCAAAGTAATAATATATTCAAATGTGTTTAGTTATTACATACTTGCATATTATACTGGTATTTAATAATAAAATGAAAGTATTTGTAGCTAATTTTTATAGTAAATATATTAATTTATTTCAATGTTATTGTAGAGTTTTAGAGCAAAATATACAAAGTATGCATCTGCAATTAACTGTATCCACGGGTGCCATAAAACTGGTTACTTTACATGGGTCCTCCCCGTCTTTTACTACAGGCACATTTGACAGCTGTTGTTGAAATTCGACTCACGATATTCGGCTCTGAATGGATGGCTAGTCCATTATGAATCGCCTTAACCATTATGGCTATTTGAACCGTTTAAGCTAAGGCATATGTTATATTCTGTCTGTCCAGAATCTTAACCTTTTTCCAAGAACTGAGATTGTGCTTACCCATCCGCTCCATTCTCCCGGTGCAACGTCATTACTGAGTAGAATAAAACCACGCGTTTAACAAGTTTCTGAGGCAGGTTTAGGAAAAGGCCAGGTTGGACCGGACCGAGGAGAGGCTACCCTAATTTAAAGTGTCGACAGACCGTGGAATGGGGAAGCGAAGTTAAGAATCTGCACAAACTAATATATATGTATATGTTTATATATAAAGCATCGGTTCAAGAATTAGAGCATAAGTGGCATGTGTAGCAAAATAATTCATTTAGTAGTGGGTTAAACAATTCGTTAAAGCTCTGAGGATATTTAGTGGTCTTCCGTGGTCGCTTAGGAAATGCTGGATTAGACAAATATCCGCTAGTTTTTCTATCATGCGTTTGAATACTACATTTCATGTTGTTTTTCCTCGCCACTATGCTGGAGATTGACATGGTCATCCATCTTGGATATGCTATTATTCAATTGTTCCTTGACGGACTACTGACCAAGGAACGGCTTTTAAGTTTTTAGGGCTAATGTAAGCCCCACACAGAAAGGTTAATACCAGAAAGAAGAAAATCACAAGAGGATTAAGGTTTCAGATAAATTCGCGAACGTAATGAACTAATCGAGAAACTCTGACCATCGAGCGACATTTATTACTTCTATTGGCAAATAGAATAAGAAGTTAAATACTTCTCTATACTTAGATTAGAAAGTAATAGTAATTGGGTGTTTGTGTTAGAAAGACTTACCCTTTTTCAGGCTAACCTGCAACAGATGAATATCGATTAGTTTGAAATGAAATCGAATCCAAGAGCACGTCGCGCTGATAATGCACATGCCATATGCACGTCGTGGCAGTAAAACGATTTGATCATTTCACAGCGATATCCGGATGTGATTGGTAAAAGTTCAATATTTGCTTTCACTTCTTTCTCTCATTTTACGTTTGAGGTTTATGAGTTAAACAGTTGCTGTTTGTACACAGGCAAACTTCCGATTTCACCTAAAAACACTTTCGCCATTTCTGTAACCTGAAAAATATAATTGCTAGGAAAAAAATGAAGTGCAATTAAATATCTCTAGTACACAATATCACGCTGAAATGAGCTTTCATAGCACATTTTAGTGTGTAATTTTATTACAAATATCACACTGTGATACTGAAATTTTAGCAAAACACTACACAATCCAGTAAAGTTGAATATGAATTTTTTGCAAGATTTTGATCTGCATTGAGAGGCACCGACTTATCCCAATCGATAATGCAAAAGTAAAAGAACTTAACTATTCTCTTTCAGTTTATTAAGAAGGAAGGGTTCGCACTCACTGTGCTGTAAGTGTTCCCCAGAAGTTTTAGGAATTTCTGCTGTATATAAATGCTATGACATTAATCATAAATCTAAAGTGAGTTAAACAAGTAGAGCCATTTTTATACAACACTGATTTGAAACCTTATAGGATTGGGAAGCGGAATTAAATATTCCTATGCCACATAGCACTCCTTACTCATTTTGTACAGTCTTGTAGATGGAGCTATACGGAACATTCCTGTATAACAAAACCTCCAAAATAAGAATGTCAAGCGCGTTGGTTTACGCAAAAATTCGTGAACCCAAATGTTGGGAATGCAGACCACAATGTACTGAATCTTGCACTAGGGCTTTATAAGCAAAAGTATTTCAAGAGTAACATTTAACAGGCTTGTGTTCTAGAGCTTAATTTTTGTCATAATCGCTGTTTTAAATTATCACATTAAGATGTTCTCAGTAGTAAAGACTTAGGATTACTAATCCTAGAAACCGCTGCAGAAAGTTTATTCTCGCAATTGTTGTTCTTCCAGTAGCTGTCACTTATGGCAGAAAAAGAGTTGCATTTGTCAAAAATAAATACAAAGGTTTCAACAGAAGTATATGCTCCGAGACCGCATTAGCAGAATAATCTTCAGGTAGGCTCAAAAGCAACAAACCATATAAATACTCAAACATGCATCTTCTCTGGAATTAAGTCGAGGATTATTGATGAAGTGTCCGTTAGACCAGTTTTTATTGAAAAGGGTGCTCTTGAAAGAGAAATTCATGTAAGATACAAAATAAAACATAAATTTTTAGAAAAATATGTTATTCTATTAACTATTTACATATGCCCCAATCTTAAATAAAATACATTAAAAATATAAACTATCGCCTAAAATATATATGCTTGCATGTGTTTTAAAACGAATTTCAAAGGTTTCGTTTTCTAGAAGTACATTTAAATGAGGTTCAGGGGTAAATTCAACGAAGGTGTTGAATCTCATCTAAAGATTAGCATTTAGAATTGGTTTTTGTTTCTGCGAGCAAATTAAATAGCTTTTACTTGAACCATTTTAATCCTTTCAGCACACTCTACTGATATTTTTGTGGAGTAGTCTGTTTTTCAGGAACGTCACCTACGGTTCAGTTTGGTTTTTTCTTTTTACCGTAATCTGTCTCTTCTGAGAAGTATTATTTATCCTCTGGATCATCTGTGTTTGTCTTGGCCCCTTTTTCGGATACGGATGCAATTTTTAATTTCGCTATTTTCTCAAGAATTTGTCCCACATGATTACACCCCTTTGCGTCGTGCACAAATAGGCAATTGGGGCGATGCCAACGCTTAGCAGGACTAAGAGACTTTCCAGAAAAATTTAACAAGACAATATACACGTGCAGTCTCAATTACCACCCGTTCAAACTTTCAGCACAACAGAAAGTAAATTCATAACTAGAGCTGATTCCGGGGTCACGAACTTGCCGAATTGAATTTCGGTGTACAAAGACTATAACTATAGCGTGATGGAGCAGGTGTTCCCTACAGCCCGTTACGAAACATGTAGCACTATCTAGCATTGCCCACTGCCTGACCTCGTTTAGTTCATACAAGTAGATAACCTAGTGAACACTGAAAAAGAGCGTGAGTAGGTGTTCGACACTGAACAAACTTGTGGATGATTGAAACATATTTTGAGTGACAGGAGAAGAGCCTTTTCTTTCGATAGAGTAAAGATGTATCTTTTAATTCTCTACAATGAATTCTGAGTGAGTTTGGTTGATTTATGTTCATTGTCTTTTCAAAGCTCTGCACATTATCATCCTGAATTTTTTTGTATCAAGCTTTATACTTTTACTTGTAGAAGTACAAGGTATTTTTATTAACTAGTCATATTATGGAATACTTGTTTCATTGTGTTATTATATGAATTAAAACTATGCGTGTAATATCAGTACATGTAATGAGGTACCTTTGGAACAGAGTATACTTCGTGTGCATGTTTACGCTACAAAATTCATCCCCATAACTCTCCCTTTACACCACTGACTGCTCTGTGTGTTGGTAACTTATGCGCTTCGGAACCCAAAACCGAGCTCTACTCATAACAACTCGAAATCCCGGAAGTGAGGTACCATTAGAATTGCTAGTTTCTCAAAGTATTCATGCTATAAGGGTATTTGCCAAAATGTCAATACAACTAAAACATTTGGGAACACCAAAACATGTGCTGCTCTCTATTGTTTGATAAAAACAAATTGTTAATCTGTCAAAGGGTTCGATACCTCAATTATGTAGCTCTTAAGCATAAAATCTATGGTACAGGCATGAAATCTACGTATAATTGGGATATAAGGTTGAAATAATGCAATAATTCTTCCACTTTACATATCTTAATTAACTCCTTTACGTATACTTTTGTGAATTCAAAGGAATTTAACTTGTTATAAATAAATTTAACGCTTGATAAAACACAATTTCAAGAGACCATACGTTTCAAGTTGTTTAGTTATTATGAGGGCCGTTTTTTTCAACCTCCGATAGGCTTTAAATAAAAGATAAATTCATAGAAAACCATCATTTTATTATTAAAAGTTTTGTACACTTATGGTTACTTTTCAACATAATCACCGAAAATATTGAGATATTTATCGTACCTGTACACAAGATTTGCAATACCCGCTTCAAAAAATGTTGCCGCCAATGATTTCAAATGAACACTAACGTTGTTTTGAAGATCTTCGTACTTTACCACGTTTGCGGAGAGCCATTCAAAACAAACGAAGAGGAGTGCTGACTTCAGGAATTGTGTTGATCCATGACAACGCTCGTCCACATACTGCTGGCACAACCCATCGCCTCCTTGAACAATTTCAATGGAACATTTCCGATCATCCGCAGTACAGTCCTGACCTGGCGCCCAGCGATTTTCACCTTTTCCCTGAATTGAAGACGTGGCTAGGAGGGAAGCACTTTCAAACCAACGAAGATCTTCAAAACAATGCTCATTTGAAATCTTTGGTCTCAACATTTTTTGTAGTGGGTATTGCAAAGCTTGTGTACAGGTACGATAAGTGTCTCAATCTTTTCGGAGATTTTGTTGAAAAGTAGCCAAAGTGTAGAAACCTTTCAGTAATAAAATAATTGGTTTTCTATGAACTTGTCTTTCATAGCCTATACGGCCCTCATAATTACGGTTTATTCGGTGTTCCCTAAGGGAATCAGCAGTAGGTAAAATGTTAAGAGCGGGGCAAATATTAACCGTCCTATAGATTATCTGTGATAGAAAGCTGTTTTTGCTAGCAATTAGCCTTAGCATATTGATGAGTGATGACGGTGCTAATAATTGCTAATATGCATTTAGATCGCTAATTTATTTTGTTTTTTTAATTATGAAAGATTGAAGTGCGCTAGTGGTGTGTTCACTGCGGGTAAAATGACAGCAGTACTTATCTATATTAGTGTCATTAATCTACTAAATGGGTTCAGACTTGGTTTGCTGATCATTGTCCATGCAAGCATTAATTGAACGTAAACCTTCAAGTATAATTGCCAAATAAAACAATTGAATGCATTTGAAGCATTGCTGTCATTCAAAGGTGAGAGAAATGTAATGTTATACTTACATTTGTGATAACTGTCACATTCTTAGATCTATTGAAAGAACTAAGAAGGATTAATAGAGTGGTTTCTGAGAGGCATAGTATTTTATAACCGAAACATTTGAAGCCGCGATTAAGTAAAAATAATTGAAATCATATAAAGTCTCGTTAATGGAAAAGAATACTGTATGATAAATGGAGAAATAGGGAATGAAGATCTGCTAGAGGGATTCAGGAAACAAGAATAAAATACAGGTGAGTAAGGTGAAAAAGAATATGAAACGAAAATGAGTTACTGCCAGTGCAATGAAGTCTTTGCGCCAAACTGCAGGCTACACTAAATGGGACCATCAACGAAATGAAGGCCATCCTACAAGAACTGGGAATAGAACCTTCAAGGATTACTTCATCAATATCAATTAAATTGGCTTCAGAACGACATCGTAGAAGCAGGATCCTCCGAAAGATCTTGAACTACAAACCATAAGGGGAAATATCACCGTGTTATAATTCCATGGCACGACAGCTCACGGGGAACCTTGACCTACCGCCCGGCCGCTGCGTCCCCCATCTCGGTCCACTACAGACGTCATGGATGGGGTGCAGTATTGGAGGGTGAGACGTGGTCAGTGCCTCGAGTCCCCCCGGCCGGTTAATGCGGTCCTCATGACCTGGAGCCGCTTCTCCATCAAGTAGCTCCTCAATTGGCCCCCCAGGGACCTTACGAGGCTGAGTACACCCCGGGCCAGGTCTCCCAGCGGGGGAAAAATCCCCACGCCGGTATTGGGGATCGAACCCAGGTCTCCCGCTTGATAAGCAGCAACGCTACCACCGCGCTAAGGAGACGACCATATATCACCGTGTTGCCCTGCGAAAATCTGGAGAACCTTATTGAAATCATTTATTAAACACACTGTGTACATTGGACAGAATACATATCATTGGAAGCTATTATCATCTGCGTAAAATTTAAGAGCCTTATTTCTTGCTTTGCAGTTAGGTAGATGGTAATGTCACATTTTTAGTCGCATAGCGTACATTGACTCCGGTTTGGCACAAGGTGGAACCCTTTATGATTGCATATTGTATAACTAAATCCATGGCCAGCGACCTCGTGAACACATGTCGCAGCCTTCGTCGCTGGGGTCAAGAAAAAACCTTGATCTATATCGAGAGCCTTGTGTAAACTGGAACAGACCTTCTGCGACCATCACCTGTTAGGAGGACGATGGAAAAGAAGAGGAAAAAGTTAAAGAATGGAGGAGCCTCATTTGCAGAATAAGATCTGCTCTTATTTCAAAAACCGTGATTCATCGCTTAGATAGATTTTGATTTTGTGCTGTTGATTGTATTTTGTATTACGCTCAGGATTTAATACTATTTTTCAGTATTGTAAGTAGTTTTGAAACAAAACTTCCTATTTTATTTAATTTATGTAGTACTATTTACATGAAAATATTTCCTTGCATATAATTGTCCACGAAAATGTATAGAAATTAGATTCAGTTGGTTTATGTTAAGTAATGTTAAACAATAGACGTCTGTAGTGCCACATTGCAGTACACTGTTATGGTTTATTTCAAACTTGAAGCACTGCGATAGTAATGCCTTAGATAAAGTTTAGCAATTGCCTGCTAGATGACAAAGATTGCAATTCACTAATGTCAACATCCTATTTTATAGAAGACAAAATCTGCCGACATATAGTGGTTTAGTTTCAACCAAAGAGTTATGACTTACCGGACGAGATATTAAACTTGACCAAGAGTTGAAGACATATCTCGTGTTGCCTCCACATTAAAATAACGCAAGGATACGTTTTGTTTAGCTATTAAATAACTCTGTGACTAACCAGTTATTAACTATGAGACATGAAATTAAATAACCTCTTCTAAGGAGAGGTGGTCTGAATTTTCAATAATTATAGCCTAGATTTCAATGTGGACATAAATTGAATACGTGATGGGACTATTTTAAGTGTCAATAATTGTAATACTTTATCCTTATACTATACGTTCTAATTTATGTTTACATGGTTTTACTATATATATCTTACTTTGAATTTAAACAGTTTAAAGGTGTAGAAATTAATGCATGCACCTGTCTATGACAAATAACTCCTAAAACAGTTACTCCCGCTCTTTAATTGGAAATGATACGCTAAAGAAGCTGTTCAAACAGAAATACAGCTTTCCAAAGCATCCTTGTATACCGCATCCCAGGAGTTTGATGCATTATATGGGTTGTCTGGGCGTTAAAGTCAAGATATGCGCACGTATTTTAGGTGTATTGCGAGTATTATTAATCGCATTAGGTTTAAAACACCTCTTAGGAATTTATGTACAGCAATACATATGCATGAATGTGTCTTATTACCACCACTTCTGCCTCTCTCTCTCTCTCTCTCTCTCTCTCTCTCTCTCTCTCTCTCTCTCTCTTACTCTGTCTAAACAAGTAAGATTCATTAGGAAACTTCTATACTTATACTAACTTAGATTTGGCTGTTGTTTTTAAATCCAAAATTAAATTGCAAATATATATATATATATATATATATATATATATACTATTTTAAACCACATTAACCATCCGAATTCATGTAGGAAATTATTCACACGCGTTTTTGATTTGGAAAATAATATAATTAAATAATTAAACATGCAATTAATTCTGGTGTCCATAGTGTTAAAATTAGAATACACAGTTTATAGACTATTTTGGGCCATTTTACCCAGTATATGGCTGCGCCTATAAGGGAATCGGTGCAAAAATCTAGCTTGATTGATATAGCTTTCTTTTTTTAATTAATCTTTATTTTATGTCTCACAACTCCTCCTTCTTTCTTGCTTTCTTTTCTTTTTATTTTAGTAGGTGAATGAGATTTGTCTAGAGGCGGTAAATACCAAACTTCATAGCGAGACTAAAGCAGTTGAAAGTAAAACACATGCCAAAAGGTGACATTAAGTTACGAGCATTATTTGGGAATGTATAAACTGCTAGCTAGTATTGCTCGACCAGGATGTGAGTGCACTTGAAGGAGCGTGGCACGGTGTTTGTTGATATCCTCCAAGTATGGGAACCGAGGTAAAGGCGACAGTGGGAAAGTAGAACAAAAACTTTAATAACCTGCTATTGTCTTCACATTCCTTTTCTCGGAAGCAGCACTTCTGCATATGTTTTCTATATCTGACTGTATTTCCAATGCTCCGCCCACTTGTGTTTAATACCCGTTACCACCGAAAGCGTTTGTATCCTGACCAACTTGTAAATGGTATGCATTTCTTGAAAACTAAACGTGGTTCCAGCTTTATAAACAGTGCTGAGGAGTGGAGTTGTAATTAAATTACTAAAGGATACATGCAGCGCACTCTGAAAAAAATGCCAGTCAACATTTTTCTGAGGACCACAGTTTGAGCTGCACTACAGTTGATATGAAAAACCTTATAACAAAGAACTATGTACGAATGTCTCCACGTGTTGGAGCGGTAACGGGTTCGTGTTCGGGCTGCAGGTTATTGTTATTGGAAATGGAGTAGGTTTGTGGTTGGCTTAGCTCAGGGTTTTTATTAGCATGGAAACTCTTTCAGGTGGTGGTGAGACACAAGTGCTTTATTAACTGAGTCTTGCCTTTTTCCGCCTTAGAACACACGCGTATACTTCTTAATTTTCTACTGTGGCGTTACACTTTACTCGCCCGCGAATATTACTATTTATTTCTTTGATGCAGTGCTATTGTCTCGTACTATGATCGGTCTTAAAATCACCTACTTCCGTCACAACTAAGGGTTACACCACGCGCTGAAATATTGCATCTTGGTCGTGCGGGGGTACTTCAAGGCCTCACAACTAAAAGGTAGTCTGTTCGGCTCCATCACGAATTCTAAATTTCACATCTTGGTTGTACGGAGGTCCTCCACCAAGTGCCTCACAATTAAAAGGTAGCCTGTTCGGCTCCATCTCGAATTCTAAAATATCACGTCTTGGTGGTGCGGAGGTCCTTCACAAAGTGCTTCAGAAAGCGTCCCCTGAACAGAGGAGAGCATTGCTCGCAGTCCCGTTAGTTTTCCTTGGGTAGGGGAGTCTCGCCCCCTTTCCCTCGGGTCAATGCACGGCAGATAACGGATCTTGTACCCCGAGCACGTGACTTATACGTGTTAAAAGTCTTTCTACCCTTCCCATTTTCAATATATATTTATATTTTTTCTTCTAAGAATTTAATTTTGCCTCGGGACAAGACATGTACTGTCTCCAAAATATCTCGGTAGTAGTTTGTAATTGTACATTTCCAACTACCTACAAAATTGGTGAACTAATTTCATATACATTCTAATTTGTACTATTTTTTTTAAATTACCTTATTTAACGATCTATTATAATGCACTCTAAGTATGGTTACATTTGTAACCTTTGGGCTAATACAATAAATACTCTATAAACACATTTTTCTGTATAAGATTATATTTCTTAAACAGAGACCCTTCTTATGATCACACTTGTGCATGTTATATACAGAACAGTTGGTACCACAAAACTATGCTCATATGATGCGCAGTGGCTTATGCTGAAAGGAAATATTAAAGCCCCTTATCACGTCCAGTCCACAACCCTCACCTGGTTCTAGCACTCCAATTAGATTGCTTCCTTCGTTCCTCAGCCTGAATCAATCTGAGTTTGATAGGTTAAGGTTTGATTGCCAAGCTTTTGACACCAAACCAGTACGAGACGGAGTCCTTCAAAAGTTGGTTCGGATCGTAGTTGCGAAATATATTTCAACCACTCAGGTGAAATATTTCCATACTCCCACTCTTGCGCCTTTTCCTGGCTTTTATTTGAAGGCTAATGCGTGTGTGTTGTACTGGAATTCAAGCCAATAAGAATTTGCCTCACCTACTGTCTGGAACCCAGCTTATAACGGGTTTCATTAAACAAAAATAAACATCGTAGGAAACCAGAAACCTTGACACTCGGATGTAGAAGCAGTGAGTAAAATTAACGAATAAAACCAGTGAATACAAATAAAAAGAAGACAGTACATAGCTTGACTTAACTACATATTAATACTCAAGCTTCCAGAATTTGTGTACATATTTCTTTGCTCTTCCACCCTGGTTAACAAGACTAAAATGGCTGTAAGCAGACTATAGGCAAGTTCAAAATTCTAGGCGTTTTATGATGTTACCGTCATTTGTTATTTAACTAGTAACATAAAACAAAAACAAAATCTGCATATGTATATTCAAATGATCCTTTCGTATGATAGTATCTGTACAAATTATTCTTACAAAAGTTTATTTTCTAGCTTTGTCACTTTAAGTGATAGAAACATTTACGAAAATAGCTGCGTTACAAATTCCATTATAGAATATAAGGAAAAACAAATATACAAGGACAAGAGCAATAGCCAAAATATTTAGACTGTATATTTGGTCCTTAAAATTATACAACCTTTGTGTACAATCGCCAGAATCACGTACTTTATAAAAATGACAAAATATTTAACAATGAGAACAATATCGAATATCTTAGAAATGACTTAAATTTAACTTTGAATAAACTGTATGTGCGGCCGAGTGGTTAGACGAGCGCATGTGGATTTTGTGTTGGACGAAGCGGCGTCTGAGCGGGTTTCCTCCGGGTCCTCCGGTTTCCCACATCACTTGCTCCATCATCCCCTCTCTTATCCATTTCGCTTGCACTTCATATCTTCCGTTTGCTTACACTCATGCCTGGCTACGGCCGACCACTCGTTCCAGGTGCCACATTCTGTGGTTTCGTGCCGACAGGCTTCTGAGCTTGTAAATCCTAGGGGGTGTCAGTCCTAACTAAGGGGGGAGTAAGCCGACTACGAATAAACTGAATGTTTTGACCCTTATGGTGCCACCCGGATACCCATAGGCGTACGTTTGGTTGATTTTTTTTCCAAAATAGATTGGCCAAAATCTTCTCGTATCCCCATGGTTTGACCAATTCTCTATCGAAATTTGCATTCTATACATTTTTAAAACAATTTTTACTTAACAAATTTTGCATTTAGAAAAAAGCACGTATAAGCCACCCGGGCACCCCGATAGAAAAATCATGCTTGTATAGTATATCATAAAAAAAAATGTGTTGTAAAAATATGTCAATATGGATTAATATATAAATAATAACAATATATATTTATTTCAAATCGTTTATTTATTGAATGTACTATATATAATTATAACTATTGTTCTATAAAATTAATAGTTTTCGTTTTTTTCACAGTAATATACAAGTAGTGTGTGAAAACTTACAAAAAATAATTATAAGTTAATTTTTACACAGATGCATTAAAAATCAATGATTGCAATTCAAACATGTTGTGATTTTTGCTGTGTGCTTATCACAAACAGGCTTCTTACCGTCAACGCAAGACTTCTTTTTCAAATAGGCTGGTCGTAGCATTATCCACTTACAACTTTTCTACCACTTGATCTTTGTTAGCAGTTACTACTTCTATTACTGACCTTTCAAAATAACTTTCGATTGCGATTTTCGTTGCGTTTTTTCGCATGGCTTGCTGGTTAGAAAATCGCTCTTTTATCATTGGCAAGGCTAGTTCTTCTGAGAGCTGACATAGAAAAAGTCTAGCAAGCATATCATTATTTTCATTGTAACTAACTTACGCAGCAAAACCGGCGTTATCCAAAATCTTGGAAATAATAATAAGTAATCTCAGGCACATTTGATCCATGGCATCAACGCCAGCTCTGGTTTTGTTGAAAAACAAAATCATTTCTGGTGAGATGCATCAGAGATCGTAGCATCATTGTGCATGGAAATGAGAAGAATCACCGCTTTGTTTCTCTTCGGAGCATACGAACAGATGGTAATCTTGTCGTGAAATGCAAAAAGCATTGACAATACTGGTCTAGAGTTCGACCATTTCATTTCTTGAGAAATGTATGCTTTATTTTTTATTTGTTATATTCAAGTAGGAATATCTTCCTAGAATATTAATCATTAAATATTGATCGAATGCATATAATTATTCTTGGCTACAATGGACTTTTATCAAGAATTTCGTAGGCGGGACTCTCGGGTGATGCTGCGAGTTTTATTTGGGTGGCCACACGGAGTTTCGTGTTCTCGCTTGATGCAGGTTACACGTGTTTCTACAAAATTTCTTTCGAATAATGTCGGATTAATAGGATATTCCCAGAGAATGTAAAATATACATAATATCTTCAGTGTTTCATATTTAGATAAAAATCTTTGTTAGAATTTTTTTTATTTTCTAAAATATTTCAGTAATTTTCTCTTAAGGAGTAATTAGAGATAGGGATATTTCGTTGAATATGTTTTTCTCGCGTGTTTATAAGATACTAAACATAAATACCAACTTTGGATTTATCCGACTTTTCTTTTTTCAGTTATGCTGCTCACAAACACACAAAGACGTGCACGAACCTTTTCTAAAAATGTTTGTTTTTAATTCAGAGATTGTCCAAATATGTACTTGCTGCGAATTGTTTTGGTTGGATTGCAGTACCTTCTGAAATTTCTGTGAACATGGTACAGGAAGTAAAAATGAAATAGAATACCGTATTGTTTATTTTTGGTCAGCAAATACAAAAAATAAATTGTGAATATAACCATTGAAATAACCAACTGTAACAAAGCTACTGGAATCCATACACCAACATATTGAGAAGAATATAAAATACTGTAAAAGGACACCTATCTGAAAAAAGTAATATTTTGGTTACCAGGAAGCGGAGGAGCATTTTGACACTTAAGTGCACATGTAGGCCGATTGTTTTTCTTGAAACGTCTGTGAGAAAGGGGAGAAACAAATGACATGCCGGCGCAAATATATGCGTCAGCGTTTTGGATGATATGATGATCCAGTATTTTTCAGCTTTTTTCGCTCTATTCTATAATTGTGTTCATGAGGAAAAGTTCGCGATATCTTTTAGGATGGCTATTGCTCCCTATATGAGACATTCGGTGATGTCTGCGAAAGAGGTCACACGGTTGACCCTCCTCTGCCCTTTACCCTACCCGAATATAGGTGGTGTAATGTGAGGGAAGAATATTGATCGCTCTGGTATTTGAAATCGCGTAGCCATGTTTTGTTGTCTTACAACATCATGTTATTAGAATTCACAATGTATTCTTGGCTCAGCTTGAAAATTTTGAACGCAACGCATTTATTATACTTTATATTGATTTCATTGAACAAATACATAGCTCAAACCAACAAATAACCATTTGTTTGTTGTTTCTTGTAGTGTTGAAGCCCGCTTTTACTGCTACGGCATCGCCATCGCAGGCGATGACACTGACGATACATATATAGAAGATAGAACACCAACGTGCGCCGCTTTGACCACCATAAACCTCACTTGCGGCCACTTGGGATTGAATCCGGACGGTCTAGGTGAGAGGCGAATGGTGTATCCACTCGGCCACGGCACGGCCGTTTGTTTTTAAACTACAACATCACCTTCATTGCACTTACAAAATGATAAATTATAACTAAACTTCAATACTTAAAAAACTTGCAAATCGGGAATTAAGAGAACATGTTTCCCAGACTCTCTAATACACTGCAGTTAACATTCATCTTTTGTGAAGAACATTTAGAAATCGCGAATGATACAGTCTCTGACAGCATTGGCAGATTTCCTAGCTGGGCGTAAATTAAATGAGTATCTGCTAATCTGGCCTATGTAAAGCCATTCATTGTGTAAAAGAAAGTTTGTGACTGAATCGGTTCCCCATTTTCTCACTTTGAGTTTCGTGAATACAGATCGGCGGGATGCGAGGTGTACTAAAGGCAGGAGCTGGCTGTTTCCTGATATGTAAACACAGGAGCGAGACATAATGCAACGTCGTTCAATACACATTAAATCCTGAAAGTTATGCTAAATTTATGATAATAGTACTTATGTATTTACGCATTGTTCCCAACTAAATATAAAATTCTGTGTATGAATAGTACCTCCATGTTTATGTGTAAATGTTTACTATAATACAAAGGAACAATCCTGTAACATTTCATTCTGTTCTTGTGCCCTCTGGAAATGTTTTGTCTTCGCTGCTCAAAAACCAGTTTTAAAGCACATGCTCCTTTGTTTACAACTAAATGTGCTGTGAGACTCCAGCCTTTACGCATTCCAAACTTGCTCTGTAGTCATAAATTAACATCTTCTTTAACATGTGCTTTGCTAGTTGAACCATGTTTTTAAAAAAATAGGAAAAAAAAACCACGCACATTTCCAT
The DNA here is from genome assembly GCA_030762935.1 of Hymenopus coronatus. NCBI lineage: Eukaryota > Metazoa > Arthropoda > Insecta > Mantodea > Hymenopodidae > Hymenopus > Hymenopus coronatus. The sequence continues at coordinate 49,696,326 of CM060900.1, forward strand.
TGTAGTAGTAGGCAGTAAGGAAAAACAGGGAATCGTTGGTAGCTTGAAATTCTTTTATGTTTTCAACAAACTCGGATACCATTGAGCTGTATAAAGGTGAAGTGTTTTAAATCACAAAAAATTAATCTTATAATGGTTTTGCAGGCAGAGTGCAAGTTAACTCTCTTATTATGTCGATGGTAGAGCAACACAAAAAAAGCAAATTCTGAATTGTAAAGTGGCGTCGTAGTTACAGTGATATAAATAATAACACGGGCCCTGTTACCTTAAGTGGCTGTCCTGGTGTGTTTTCAATTTGTACCGCTTTCTTTGAATAAAATCATCGTTTACTGAGTTTCACTACAAAAAGTTTCATAAACTGCAGCAGAAAATATGTTCCGCTTTAAAATAATGAGTTCCGGACTAATCCACTATGCCGTTCACCACTTCTATTGTCTAAAAGAAAGAAAGAAAAAAAGAAGAATCAAACATTCTACTGAAACGACGTTTTTCTGACTTTGCACCACTTTTCGTTTTTATCTCCACAGTAGGTGCATAGAGTGCCAACCCTGTAGTGATCCGTAGGTCCTAGTTCAAATTTCGGATGCAGTGAGTTGTCTGTAACATTATTTTTCAGTAGATAGTTTTACCCATTTTATTTACCGCTTCTCGAGATCTCAGTTATTAAAACGCACAATAATCCAGAAATAGTTTTCCTGTGTGGGCGAAATATGTATATATACAACTACTGTTTTATTTATAACAAAAGTATCCGATTTGCTTAACAGTATTTGAATTTTTGGTGGAATGCAAACACGTTTTGGCGGCATTCATAGACAAGTATTAAATGGAGGTTAATATTCAGAAGTTTTCAGTGCAAACATACTATTTTGCATAAAAACACTCTTAAATGCACATAGTCGCTCAAATGTTAGTAAAATGGCCCACAATCTACCCCGGATAATCCTAACCTCATACTACTCACCAGTGATTATATAAAAAAAACCTCACAGAAACATTTTAAAACAAATTGAACACAGATCCAAATTCATATTAGATCGATGTTCACCTTCATTAGGATAAAATAGTGGGTGCCCAAGTTACTTAGGTACCTCACTTTTCTCCGTGTCCATTTAAAACAGTATGATGAATTTCCTGAAGAAGAAGAAGAAGAAGAAGAAGAAGAAGAAGAAAAAAGTAACAAATTTGCTAGTACATTGTGAAAAAAAGACTTTCGCCATAATAAGTATCCAAAATCTAAGTGCATAAAAGCGTTCCATGTATTGACTGTGGGTAATAAAATGAGTGCAGTATTTATGGTGTACATTTCGAATTTCAAAATTATAGCTAGCATTCGTTATTTAAATAAGAGTATAAAATAATTACTGTCTAAATACATTGTTCTAATAAAAATGCTCCACAGGATGCATTTTAAAGATATGCTCAAATCAAAGTTTTAGAGTAAATATGTTTATATAAACGTTGTGAGGGGTGTGAGTAGAAATGTTTGTATTTAACAAAGAACAGAGCAATGAAAAACATTACCCAATATTTGCTTAATTTGCGTACTCATAATTTTACTTATTATGAGTAGTACGTTTTTAGATTGGTTAATACTTCCAAGAATCCGCGGTGCATACAAAACATATTGTTTATTTTACCTCAGACCACGGGTCAAAGTCGTAACCCTGAGTGAGAGGGCCTCGCTATAACGAATGTTGTATCGTAACTCAGTTTAAATATTTCTGTTAATCCAATGGCTCCATAAGTAATTAAATAAATAATAAAATAAAATCCAATTGTGCTACCGCAGCACCTAGGTAGCTAACCTGGATCATATATTTAAGCTTTACATTTATTTCCGAAAACAAACAATACAAATGTTTATCTATCATTTAATTTTTCTGATGGTTAACTAAGCTACAAATTAAATTTAAAACTAAAGTCAGTAAGAAAGATCTTGGATACAAAAAAGAGTTCAGATGTAAATTAATTCAAATAAAATATAAATTTTGTAACAATACCCACGCCAACAGCCATGTATTGAGGTGTGAAAACTTGGAAGCAATTCAGATAGTCTATACTGACGGGCGTTGTTCATTTTGCCGCACGGTTAAGACCATGAGAATCATGTTAAGTAATAAATTATGTGATCGTTTTGTGCATATCCTGTTAGATGAAGAGAAAGAAAATTAGCAACTGTAGTGGATATAGATTAAGGTACCAGTTATCTAAATATGCATCTGTACACGAAACCGCTGTATAAATATACAAGCTGATTCACCTGTTCCTTATTATTTTTGGAGTTAGGCAACACTTCATACTCTGAAAGTAATAAGGCCGAAATTACCGTGCTTGTCGGCCATTTGGTAAACTTGAAAATCTAGCTTGCTCTTCATCGGAAAGTAGACCTTAGCAGCAATATTTACGTCCATTCCAAAAATGTGTGCTTATTAACTCCTGTTATATCAAAAAGATCGCTGTCATGCGTTCTACAACGTAAATTATAATGAATGAACGGCTTAAGCTACAAAAAGGGGTCCACAACAGCTATAAAAAGATCAGAAGCGGAGAGTGTGACATGTGATACTATACCTATAATTTTAACGCAGCTAGCGGGCGAAATCATTGTAGCTCAACTGGTTAATTTCATGTTCCCTGATCACCTTCAACGTGTCAGCGGTTCAAATCCCACAGTCTGCATGCACTTTTTTTCTTCTTTATATATTATCCAACGAGGTGCAACATTTGTTCAGTGTTTGTCAACCGCCTGCGGTGCCATTAGTAGTTAAAGCGGGCGTTAAACACTACCAAAAAAAAAAAAAAAAAGTGTTTGTCACTCTAATAATTTTAGTTTTGAATAAAAGGTATACGAATGAAGAAAAGACGGAAGTTCATTTTACGTGTTCTCTCAATCTTCGATCCTTAATTTTCTTTCTAATTATTTTGAAAAAAGAATCTTCACTAAGCCTTTAAACAATAAAGGAATAGTTCAAAACGTATAAACTTAATAAAAACAATTTCAAAATACTAGAACTCCTAACAAGTTATCGATTGTTCTTCATAGTTAGAGAATGTCTTGTCAATAAATGTCATGTCGGAAACACTTTATTTAGTGGATATTGAGAAGTTCGTTAAGTTATGGGCATTAAACCTGTTTCTTTTAAACTGAATGTATTGGTGAAGACCTATGTATTGAGCACAGTTTGTGATTGTCAGCCAAGGTATTTGGTGTATTTTTCATTTTAGAAATACCCTGAAAATGGGTCTGGTTCTGTAGTATTACCTGAAATACCAATGTTAATTTTAAAGCATTATAACAATATCTGCATATTTTCATTTTTATTTGTGTTTCCTGTAACTGGACTGATTAAGTTAGAATAAACATAAGTAAAGAGAACAACAATAAAAGAAACAAATAACCAAGTTAAAAAATGTTCATCTAGCGTTGTGCCAAATCAGGAAGAAAGAAATCGGGGAAAAAATGGTCAACGTTTTGGTAAGATTTGAACCTGAATCGAGCAATTTGGAACTCATTCTAACACCGCGCGTCAATCATGTACGCTACTGTCAGTTATAGCTTTAAGCGCCAAAGTCTATAATATTGCTGTATAGGATAGGTCTCGGGAACGATGTTTTCAGGTTAGACTGTAATCTGCGGGTTGCATAAAACCTGAGAATAAGGGACAGGTGAACCACCTTGTATATCAGATATTTCTGTATCAATTTCTTAATGATTGTGGAAAAGTTATTATGTTTTCTACTCTTCAAAAACCTTGATTTTTCAAAATTTAACCGTTTATTTCTAATAATTTAGTATTATTTCAAAAAGTATGTGGCAATTTTTTATGTACCTATGAGGGGTCGTATAGAACTCTGAAACAAATTAATAGAGAATATATATCGTCTGGAGCGCTTTAAGTATGGAATAATGTAAGAAGTTTGATAGAAAAGAAGGTTTATAGTTCGGCACCTGTTCATTTATATCTCAGGTAATAGGTGGTATAAATGTGCCAAGTTAAAAAGCCGATGCATATTCTTTTAAGTTAAGCATTCGTATAATTTTATTGTGGAAAAAGAAAGTTTTAATTTTTCACAATCTTTGGTGAAATGACACATATGCATTACTATAAATATGTATTAAAGGCTAGTTAATGCTGCCTATTTTACTTTTTTTTTTTTTTTTTTTTTAAAGAATTTATGTTTTATTTGAAATGTTCATCAGTACTTTTTCACTAAATAAGGCCGTTTCAATTTATTTACCTTTTGATCCCTGTGTGCACATCAATGCAAGGGCAAGCAGGTCTAAAGCATATTAGTTGAGGTAGTTGGATAATACTGGCAGTTTAGATCCAGAAGTAAATGTGAAGCGTATTTATCCAACTGTGTTCGCTCCAGGGAAGCTTGAAGAAAGCCACAAGTGAACCCGGTGCTGCTGCGCTTTACGTGCGGAGACTTTGTAATCTCGAGCGGAAAAGGGAGAACTGGAAGATCTCACCACAGTCTCGTGGGACACGAGACGAGCACACCGAGCTGCGATTACTTGCTACCCTGTGCGACTGCCCCTGAATACTATTAGCAACGAAACCAAGACAAATCCTCATTTCAACAATTTCCATAGCACAAACTAAAACGTTGCACGCCTGGATATGCTTTAGGCGTGCTCAACAGCTACGGCCCCTTCTCACCAGATTTACAATTAGTAAAACAAATCCTATGTGACACAACTTCAAACAAAATAAAATAAATGTGTAATATTTCATATCGGAATCGGAATATTTAAGACTGGATGTATGTTATAAATGCATCCTTAATTGCTTAATTCTTCATAGACAATTACTTTCATTCATTACATTACAGTATAGATCTTATCCTAATTAGGTACCTAAAAGCAATATTATATGCGTATATTTCACAGCATGTGAGGTGAATAAGTGCAAATAATTTGATAATTAGTAGAGAACAATGCGTAAAACACACAAGTGTGTCTCATTTGATCTATTCACTGATGGCATTTTCATAACTGAAGCACACATTTCATGGTCTAACGCGTTTTGAACGGCCCTGAGTTATGTCTGCTGTGTTTACATACATAACACCACCTATTGTTGCGTAAGGCAACGGCAGAGGAGTGTCAACCGTGTGACCTAGTACGCAAACAGACAAACATCTGAGAGAGGGAATAATAACCGTCCTAAAAGCTTTTTGAAATTTTCTTTATGACCATAACTTTGGAAAATAGCGAAAAAACTGCAAAAACCGGATCATTATAACGTCCTTAAATGCTGGTACAAATATTTCAACTTATCCACCACCCAGCCTGTATGTGTTTATATATATTATCTACTACGCCTACTGGAAACCGGTAGGTGCACCAACTGGACACCAGTTGGCATATATTACAGTTTTTCACTTAAATTAACTTAACTTTTTCCACTGACAGTCAGCAGAATGTATACTAGTAGCCGGCATCGTACGTAATCCATAACTGCAATCACAATATCAAAATCTTATTAACTTTTCAAACCACAAACTATGTCTTGATATATAATTAATGTGGCATTGTTTAATCATGTGATTTACCTTTCTTAAAATATTCTCATATTTACTTTATTATTAAAATATCAGTATCTTAATTTCCAGATAATATGGCAGTTACATGGTTAAATATAAGCATTTCGCCAACGTCGGAGGTAAAGGGATAGTGGTCCTAAAATTTAGTTGTTCAGTAACCAATTTCAGATAATTTTCAGACCTAGCTGTTTCACATTTAAATATGTTATGGGCACCAAGATTTAGAAATATTGGTGATAATTAAAAACTGTTCATAACCAAAATTGGAATTCTCTTGGGTTGATTCTGAGTATATAATACAAAATGTTTAAAAGGCAATTTTTGGAATACTCTTTTCCTTTATTCCAGCCTTGAAGCTTCACCGTTGACTATTATATCAATTTGGTGCCCTAAGAAGACTGCTACTATCCGGACCATCGTACTTCCTCGTTGTATTCCGACAGTAGAACCCTTTGGATCCCTTTGAATGCAATCACAAGTACCCAAGTGTCTCAAAATGCACATAAAAACTTTTGCTATAGCTTGACTATTTGTTTTCCTTAGCTTCAGCACGTAAAAGATTACGAGAGTTTGCCAAAAGTATATCGACTAAAGGATCCATGCAATGTGACTGATAGTAGCTGCAGATTGCCAGCAAAGAATGGGCAGGATCATTATCATCACTTCCTCTAAATGTTCCACCTTATTGTTGTTTTTTCATATGAACATTAATCTATGATTCAAATCCTCGTGTCACAAAAAAAAAAAAAAAAAAAAAAAAAAAAGTCAGCTTATAATGGAATGGGCATGTTTATGTTGGTACTCATATAACCTCGACCCAGCCTTATAAATATGGCTATCTCATGTTTATAAATCCAGCTAAATTGGGTAGACACACAGAAAACTGATAACGGCTGGCAGTAGTCAACAACTCTAAAGGCGGAAAGCTTACGGAGAGATAACAGTATTACAATTAAGTTAGTGGGCCACTTTTTATGCACGCCAGTGTAGATTAGCCAGATAACCACATACGCCGGGCTCTGTGGTGTGGGCGTAACGAGTGTGCCTCACATTCAGGTGACTTCGAGTTCCATTGTCAGTTAGTGTGACTTACCCGTACAGGCCTTTTTTCGGGATTTGTCCTTCTCCTGAGAAGATAAATTTCAGCTAAAATTAAGGAACACTAGGAGTGAAGATTTGAACCACACTCACACAACTTTAAACAGGAATATTCCAATCGCTTTTCTAAATTACTATAAGTTTTTAAAAAGTTAGAAAAGTTAATCTGTAAAATAAATATTTTTCATATATATATATATATATATATATATATATTTAGACTACTATTGCTGTTCAGATAATGCTGCCCTTTTCAATAATTGTAGTAGATACTTGTACACATTCTGGTAAAATTTAGTTGTATTTAAGCAAAAACAAACATATGAAACATTTTGAAGGTGTGAAAATGTAGTTTTGAGAAAAACGCTGTGTAATGAAATGGTATGCTAGGAATAGATGTCTGTACTATCTCTAAAAGTCTGTAGATTAATGTAGGAAGGACAACTAAATGCTGATTATCTGTAGATGCCCAAGCTACCAATGATTACTTTTAGTTAAAATAAATTTTTCGAATTTTCGATCTATTCTAAAATGTTCACTCCCATTATCCCTTAAGCTCTGTGAACCCCTGGCTTATTTGAGCAATGTTTCATCCAGTTCAATCATTCATCGTCCGATATTACCCACCATTATTATACTAAAGAGTGCTAACGGCTGGTCCATGACCGAGTAGTTAGATCACTCGCCTCTCACCAAGGTGGCCCAATTTCGATCCCAGGCGACCGCATGTAGGATTTCTGCTGGAACTACCGACGCAGCGGTGCGTTTTCTCCGTCATCGCATGCCACCGGTGCTCCATTATCATCAGAATCGTCGTCTGCAGTGTCATAGTGGTAAAAACGGGTTTAAAATAGTATAAGAAAAAAGAATGCTAAACCATAAGTAAGCCAGTCTATCTCTGAAGTTCCTCAGAGAGACTTTCTGTCTCAAAAGAAAGAAAACATGACAAGTTTAAGAATGAAGTATGGGTTTGATGCCAATGCCATACGCCTATTGGAGCAAATTTGCATGCGTGGCTTCAGTAAGATGTAAGTCTCAGCATTTTGTATGTGAATATGAATAAATAAGTGGGGATTTTAGAAACAGGACGGTAATGAAGACAACTTTGTTGGTAACTTAGATGACTCCATAAACAATGCAAGCTCGAGTTTTCCAATTAACTCTGTTACAGGTCGGAAAGAGTGAATACGTGCAACAGAGTAATCAGTTCATTGAGAGAAACGTGAAAATAATTAGCAATGGAATCCACACTATTCTCAGGAAACTTCAGTGTTTTGAGACAAATCCTATGGTTTAGAAATTCGTGTAAATTTGACTAGCAGGTCTATATGCTAACAGCATGCACAGATGTGTTTGTTTTAAGTGTTCTTAATAATCCCTTCTGCTAAAATTACATGCTATTTAAAAAGTTAACCTAAACAATATGGTTAATCATTTTCGTTTTCCTATTCGCCCTCGTAAAATTTTGAAAGTGCATTGACCTTATTAATCCATATTTAACATATATCTGCCTGTCACCTGTATAGGTTACGTGGGGCGTGCCAGTCATCACAAGGGGATTGCTAAAAATAGCGGTTGAAATTTTGAAATTTGGATACCTGATTTTCTTCTACGTAATTGTAGTTGACCCATAACAGAGTATCCAGAATATTCGCCTCTCACCTAGGTGGGTTGGGGTCGATTGCAGGAGACAGCATGCAAGATTTGTGGTGGACGAAGAGGCCTCTGTGCAGACTTTCTCCGGTTCTCCCGCCATTCATTCCACCAATTGCTCCATAACTATATTTTCTGTCATCCATTGCATCGTCATTTCATATCATCCACAACCTCACTTTCACACCAAGCATCTGACAAATCGCCCATTTGTCTTCTCCCTGATCCAGAATCTCTGCTTTTCAATAAGCAATTGGCCCCAGGCGTTGGTTCGTTAGTCCTGGGTTGTGCAAGTCCTACATACAAAGAGGGCAAACAGAGAAAGAAAGAAGTAAAGAAAGAAATGTCTCCTAATCTTCTCTTCCTAGATTATCGACAGTAATGCGCCCCCTGATGTTATTTTGTCAGTTCCAATTTTTCAGCTTACGTTCTCTGTAGATTGATGAGATCTAGATCGTTTTACCAAACTTAATGCTGTCTTAAAGAAATGTATTCAAGCAATATTATTGCAATATACACATCTAAACGTTTTCACTGTGGTGTTTCATATGAGACTAGATTTTCACTTTTTGAAAATAAATTTCCTTGGAAAGCTCAACCATGAAAATTAATTTTCTTTAATATTTATTTAATAACAAATATGTGATAGCATCGTCAGCTGAATGGTTTAAATGTTCTATAAATGAGCAACTGCTACAGCCAGTCCCATTTTTCTGAGCCAACACCGAACGCTATTTCTAAACCAAATGCATTACTCAGCCTTCTTGGTGAGAGTATATGGATTACAGAGACAACCATTCCCTTTAGTTACTCTTCCACTTCTTTGGGGCATTCTCTCTGGAGTACGATGTTGTTATTGCCTATGATATATATATAATATTTGATCAGCGAACTTCAATCATATTGCATGGGTTTGGGCTTTCAAAGCAAACTATGATCACTTATTTTATTGAGTAATTTAGAATATTTTTTTTTTATTATTTTAGCAAACATTTTCACTGAATATAGGTTGCAGAGCAGCTGTGTTTATTTGGATAACTCTTTCATTACGTCATTTTACCATTAAGAACATTACATTTTGTGCAAATTCGATGCACAAGGATCGACGTATTATTTGATGTAGAAAATTACGCTTTCCGTCTCGAAACATAGCCATCAGTCATACGTTTACAGCGTCTATAAATAAATAAAAATGTATTTCTAAACTGCCTTATTATATGAAAAGATTGTTCCGCGTTTATGTTCTCTAGACTGGAAATGAATTCAAAGTTTTACATCTTTTTCAGTAGGAATTAAATTCATTTTACTTATTAATCAGGAACTGTTAAATTTGTAAGACAAGACTCGTATAAATAAACATTGAAATTTTCTACATCAATTGTGATAAATTGCCGATTTGAACCTCCACCTAGTTCAAAGTTTCACGGGAATCGGGGAACAAACCGCTACTCTTTCTTGCCATTTAGAGTAGTTAGACATTAAGATGCACAAACATTAAGATACCATGCTTGTTTGAATAATTCTAAAATGGTAAGTACAAAAAGGAATACGTTGGTACCGGAGAGTCCATAGTTATCAATTGAAACTGTAGCTTCTACATATGGGCAATATATTTTGTATGTAACCGAATGTACACTGTGTGGCGGTACTGGATTCGTGTCCCGTGGTGCAGGTTGTGGTTTTGGAATGGTGTGGAATTATGGTTGGATTAGCTCAGGATTTTGATTAACATGGAGACTCTTGCAGGTAGTGGTGAGACACAAGTGCTTTATTAACTGAGTCCGGCCTTTTTCCGCCGTAGAACACACGTATACTGTGACGTAACACTTTAACCGCATGCGATTATTACTATTTCTTCGTTTGATGCAGTGATATGTCTCGTACTATGATCGGTCTTAAAATCATTCACTTCCGTCACAACTAAGGGTTACACCACGCGCTCAAATATCACATCTTGGTCGTGCGGGGGTTCTTCGTCAAGTACCTTAAAATGTCGCCTGTTCAGCTCCATCAGGAATTCTAAATTTCACATCTTGGTTGTTCGGAGGTCTTTCACCAGTGCCTCAGAAAGCGTCCCCTGAAAAGCGGAGAGCATTGCTCGCTATGTCCCGTTAGTTACCCTTGGGCAGGGCACTCTCGCCCCTTTCCCTCGTGTCAACGCACCGCAGGTAACAGGATCTTGTACCCCGAGCTCGTGACTTATACGTGTTAAAAGTTTTCTACCCTTGCCATTTTCACTCTACATTTATATTTTATCTTCGTGATATAATTTATATTCTTGGCTATGATTTATATTTCTCTTCTTAATAATTGTTTCTCCCGGGTCAAGACATGTACTGTCTCAACTGTAAGTTTCGTACTCGTCATTGTTAGAATTGGCGACTATTCCGCAACTGTCACTAATGGCGTAGCTGTCTCAACTTGAGAAATCTGCAACTTTGGTGTCCAGTGTATTCAATCTTTTCGCCTTCCAAAGTTTGAAGGGGGATTGCGTGCCCAGTTGAGATTACCAAAGGGAATAAACGTACAACTTAATATAGCGGTGTTAAGGTTGCACTTTAGAGACATTTTTAAAAATTGGCAAATTGGACGAAATTGATTTAAGAAAAATTATATTCACATAAGTGCTACAGATTCATGCTTTGTGATTCGTGGTACCTCTGCCGGAACTGTCGCAGTATTTATATTGATCGACCAAGTGGAACAGAGTTGTATATGTTACGTTCTTGGAGTTTCCCTATGTTAAGAAACACACCATGGTCAAATTCATGACCGTGCACAACTGGAATAATGCATTCAACTTCTGTGGTGTAATAGTTATAAACTGTCTCATTATGAACTCATTTATTCTCTTTTCTCCTCTTGTTACCGCCAGATTAGTTTAACTTGTATTGACCTCAGTTCGTGTCATGCTTCTCACGCCATTCTGCTTGACCGACTGTATATAAAATAATAAACGTTACACTAGATATACAGTTACACCCTGCACTACACATTCAAAGATTCTGCCTGCGAAAATACATTAAATACTAGAAACATAGTAATGATTATGAGTGCGTGTCTTTATGCTTAACGTCCAGCAGTGGAGAGTTGGACGGTCTTCCAGTGTACGCAACAAAATGCACGCAAAGAAAGGCACCATCTGTCAGTGGAAAGTTCTTGGTCTATCCCAATTTGTCAAAGCTACTGTCTGGAAACTCAGAATCGCAAAAGCAATGGATATATTTTGTAGCACTGCAGTATAAAGTGGTTCAGTGCATGACCCGCACACACGGAAGTTAAATGTTGACTGCTTTTACACTCGTGCCATATGAAGGATCAACTTGAAGAGATATAATCAGAATGAAAAATTCAATGCCATATCCTACACAAGGTAAGTGGGAAGAAAAACTAATTCATTTTCATTTAATAGTGATGAACTCCAAAGCCCAGAAAATCTAATTTGCCAATGGGGTATGTTATCAAAATTGAGTTGTGGTTTTTCATAAAAAATGTTAGTCTGGTGGAATATTTAGTGTCCTGCAGCATAGTGCTATGGTAGCTCAATTTTTCAGAGCAGCGGCAGAGACCCGAAGATCATGGTTGCTATGTCATTTAATCTTTCAGTCTGATTGTGCATTTCTGAATTCAAATGTCCGACTATAAAGATCGATCTATATTTTGAAAAAGATTGTTTCTCTAGAAGAAATCGTTAATTGTGCTACATTGTTCTCATTTAGAGTAAATGATGACGCTCTTCAAGAAATATTTTATAACCTGTTCCAATGTTCTACTAAAGGAATGCAATCGAGGGCTTTCTCTCTTCAATGAAACATTTTGAACCGTAGCTAAGTATACAATATCTTTTCAAATTTTTTTCAGCTGCCACTAGAATACATTTTGCGCTTTTTCTAGAATTTTAACTTTACGTTTTATAGGTATGTCTTATACAAAATAAACCGTTAAACAGCCCATTCTGTTTGACACTATTTTTCTGAACTAACACCTTTGCAATTTGTCTATGCTTTCTAACAGTTCAGCTATAGGTATTATTCTTTTATAGGTATGGACCAAAAATTGGATTTAGAACTTACGACCTCCTCTTTCAGGCATGACAAGTGTATTCCATGTTTTAAAAGAAAAAAATGTTTTGTTTTCGTATTCTGAATTTATAACTCGTAATATTATATCTAGGAAGGTTTGTTGTAGCACATTGTGTGTATTTTTATAGTAGCAATCTCACTAAGGCAACTATCGTCTTTAAACGTTAATTACATATTTCCGTGCTCTTTCTATGGCATCTGAACTCGTAAAGGAATTGCCTGTGTAGATATACTGGAATTTTTATTGGTCAGAGAGCCTCGTTAAGCGAACGACATTTTCAAGACTTGTAGAAACGCATCTCTTAGAAAATATCAAGGTTAGCAGTGAAAGATAGTAGAATAAAAGAAAGTAGCATATTACAAAATTACGAGCTAGACAGGCAGAGAGAGGGAGGTAGCCTTCCTCAGGCAATTAATAATAATTAATCGGAGAAGGCAGAGGACAGTAGATCAGGAATAAGCATAATATGGTCTGCTTATCATGATTACCCAATCCAAATTAAATTGGAGAATTTGGAGAAATATTGCTTGCAGAATAATAGTATCCATGATAATTTATATTAGGTTGAAACTTCGATTTGAGGTTATTAATTGACATATGTTAATTATAAATGATTATTTTTGTTATTATTATTGTTATTATTGCAATTGTTTATTATTAATTTTATTATTAATTATTTTTGTTTTATTTTTTATTTTTCTTTTAATATTGTTTTTATTATGATTTATATATGTAATTATTTATCTATTTATGTATTCGCGGATGCATGAATATATTAGTAACTGATTTTAGATCTTGTGTATGTAACCAGCATTCTATTTTTCCCAGCCATACACTCTGTGAAGGACCTTAGTAAGTATTCCTATTTGGATAATAATTATGTGAGCTGGCAATGGACGGATGGGTTTTCAATTTTCATTAGAAGACATGCGTATTAGGTGTATTATATATATAGGTATATTATATACAGTCATCTCCTTAGCGCAGTGGTTTGCCAAGCAGGAGACCTGGGTTCGATTCCCGGTACTGGCATGAGGAATTTTCCCTCGCTGGGAGACCTGGTCCTGGGTGCACTCAGCCTCGTGAGGTCCCCGGGGGCCAATTGAGGGGCTACTTGATTGAGAAGTAAGGGGCCCAGATCGAGAAGACCTCATTAAACGGCCGTGAGGAACTCGAGGCGCTGATCACATCGCAACCTCCAGCACTGCACTCTAGTCATGACGCCCTCGGGCCGAGATGGGGGCTTTAGGCTACAGTCTCTTGTGGACTGTCGTGCAATGGAGTTGTAGTTTATATATTTTGGTCTTAATATGCTTTATTTGTTAAACAATAATCTACAGTGAGAGTTATACTGACCCAATAAATGATTCGGAGGGCTTTCTGTTGTATCTTTAAGATATCAATGTATTCAAATAATTGCAATGTATTCAAATAATTGCACAAGATACTACGAAATAATGCAAAACAAGCTGTTTTGGACAGCTTTTAGGAAGATTTTGCTTCATATTGCTTAAGTAAAATACGTTACATAACCTGTAACGGATATAACCAATATATTTGGTCCAGATTCATCATCCAGCACAATATTGTGACACGACCGTCCGGGCGTCCTCTCATGTTTGCTCTGGTATGGGGGCGGGAGCTGGAATGTGAGACATCGCAGTTCGAGATATTTCTCTCAGCTTTCATTCTTAGTATCTTCGAGAAATTTCCAGGAAACTTTTTACCTCATTTTCTCGCTATAAACAGGAGGAAGAATTGCAGCGAGTTGTGTGCTATGACTTATACTGATGGCGTGCTGCCATAAACTAAAACTGTCTAACGTGGAGAGCATTATTTGAAGTAGGGACTTGAAGACTTTATTTATAACAAATGTCTTTATTGACACTTGCGGCGCGCCGTTGTTTACCATCGAACTGCGAAGTCTCACATTCCAGGTCCCGCGCATACCATAACGAACATGAGAGGTCGCACACACAATATGCAACAGTTTGATACGAAGTATAAGATCACTTTCAAAAACATTCCCGAATGTAGAAAGTACAGACTGAATCTTAAAACTTTAAAACCATTAGCATAAATCACAATGACCTTCATTTGAGACAATCTTTCATATTATATATTAAATTAATAACGCTGTTATGAGAGTCACAGAAGTCCATAATATCAGCTAATAGCAAAGGTTTAGAATGAAAGTTTAGAGGTATAACGTTAATTAAAATTAATCATAGTAAAGGGCCCAAGACTGAGCCCTGGGGTGAACCAACAATTTCATGTCAAACATCTAAATAATTACTATCACAATAAAAACATTGTTGACAGTTGGATAAAGAGGTTATGAAGTACCAATTCTATATGTATTTTACCATGAAATTTAAGTTTTTAAATCAATACATCTTGCATTATACTACGATGAAATTTGAAATAACATGTAGAACCGCAGTGAGCTCTCATGAATTCTAAAAACTAAAATAACTGATACTATTGTACACGCACCACTACTAAATCCAAACTGAACATATGTGAACAATATGGTTTTATTATTATTTTTTGTGGAAAGAAAGCATTTAGCTGCTGTTTCATAACAGTTTTAAGTATTTTTGTATAAGACATAGAAACGACTGAAATAAGTTTATAGTTTTGTGGTATTGTTTAAAATAGTTTTATCGAATTCTAATAAGTTATATAAAACTTCAAATAACTAACACTTGATTTCCCGAGAAGATTGAGGGGTCAGTTATGGTATCTTTCACATTTTTAATAATGTCACCAGTAATGGCGCAATTGTCAAAACTTTTCGGATTTCTTCAATGTATCTACTATTGTTATGATTTCACAAGTAGTTTCTAAGTTGAGTTAGAACACATTACAAAATTTGATGCATTTATTGTGTAATACTTCCATTGTAATATACACAAACTTATGAACTTCCTTTCCTCAGTTAATATAATAGTAGTAGTAGTAATAATAATAATAATAATAATAGTAATAATAATAATTTATTATTAACAGCAACAGCAACAATTTATTTTTAGTTAAATATCGTGCACACATCTATTTGTTGGAAGTATTCCTTGCACAGTTAAGGATATCACATACACACTTGTATTTTTATTTAATGAATTCATAAACAATGCATTCAACTCGAGCCTTTGTCTAGTTCAATCTTTTGCATATGCATATTTGAAACTAACAGTTAAAATATAATAGATGCATTAATGATACCATCGTGATGGTAACTATTTATAAACGGATAGTTTTTTTCTTATTTAAGCCCAGTTAAAAATGTAAGTTCATCTGTGTACTATCTATCTGCTTAAAACGTATATTTTTAATCTTGGTTTAATAAATGCAGGATTTTATTGGTATAATAGGATTCAGATGGTCACCAAAAGAGTATAAAAACATGAAAACCACAGATTAAAAACTGAAATTATTCTACAGAGTGAAGCTAATATGCAAAATTACTCATATTATCAACATAAAATATGCGCTTGTTTACATGATTACAAATGCTATTTGGGCCCAAGTCATGGGACAATAAGTTTAATAGGACTTTCTGATGACAGAAGCGAAACCTGTCACAATGAACAGGCTAATGGATTGAACAGTAAACGGTAAAGACATTGCGATTCAGGGATAAGTAAAGACAAGAATTGCGAATTCGAGACGTGGTAGTGGAGCAATTACATGGTTCGAGTATATTAAAGTAATAACACGAACTGTTGTAAAACACTCGAACAGAGAACAGTAATGGACACTTTATAAGAAACACGTGAAGAAAAGGTTACACAAGAAACTAGTGAAGTGGTTTGTGTTATAATAGAGTGGTAACCTGGACGCCTCGAAGAATGGAAAAAAAAAAAAGAAATTCACTTGACTTTCTCTATCTGTTCTACAAAAAAAAAAAACAAAAAAAAAACAACGAAACCAAAAAAAACTCATTCTTACATTACAATATTCTATTAGCTGTATTGCGTTAATCTACATAAACATTAGCAGGAATTGTCTTGTTTCTTGCTTGTTTATAAGCAGAAGGTAATGAATGCACTAGGCCTAAGCGGTAGTCAAATCTTTTAAAAACTGGCCGCTATATGCACACTTGAAGTTCGGTTATCTTTGCATGGCCAACAGTAAAACAAGAGACGATACAAGAGATAACTAGCGCTTTGAAAACGTTCAAGTAGTTTAAATTTGGCACCAATAGCAAGGACTATCCCGAAAACGGCTAGCTCTATAAAAAAAGATATGCCATAAATTGTGTGTTTTAACGATATCTACTTTTTTATGTAGTACGTTTTTTCTGTCACTTACGGTTTATCAGTTACACAAAAGTCATTCAGTCTTAATTAGGCTATTCCCACAAAATTTAAGATATTCGTATATCATAAACATATCGTTAGGGTCATTTTTGAGAAAATCAAAAGTGTTCCATATAAAGAGTAGTTGGGGGATTTTCCTGAAAAGCTTTATGTAGCAACCTTGGAAGATAAATTTAGATAACTGCCAAGTATGCTATTTAACCGATTTTTTTCGTATTTGAAAGTTACGTTGTCCAAAATAAATGCATACATACAGACAGACAGACATACTGGTCTTTTTCTAAAATGATTTTGCTTTTTGGATTCAGGTGTCCTCATTTACTTCAGGTGATATATAGATATCGAATTTTTAGTGCACAAAAAATAATAACTTCTCTATTGTGTACATGGCACACACGTGCTAGAGAAGCAAAAACCGTATGGAAGCAGTCAATGCGGCTATTGCGAAAAAAAAAGGAACGTACGAATTCGGCAATTGAGATAAGTAATGAAATACTTTAGGAAAGAGTGGGCGAAGAAAGAAGAGTACTTAAACTGCCGAGGAGAAGGGAATGTCTTGGCTTGGGTAATAGATGAGAATAAACTGATTCCTAACAGATGCGTTTAGAGCAATAATGAATGGGGGAAAAGTTCGTGGCAGAAGATATCAGATGATAAATGTCAATAGTTCATATGCACACAAGATGATAAACGCGAAAAAGAGGGAAGAGTAGAGGAAGATTGATTGAAAATTTCCTTTGGCGGAACCAACGAGGTTCAATTCTGGTGCTTCATACATGAATACAAGATAGAACCACAGTAATAGTCTTTAGCGAAAAAACTGCTAATTTAAACTTTGTAGGTTTAAAATTTGTTATTCTTGTAGCTGTTGCTATAATGATTATTACGATGATTTTGCAGATGATTATGATTATTATTATTATTGTTATTGTTAGTATTTTTATCGTTATACTTATTCTTATAATTATTGCAATAATACGATTATGATTATGATTATTGATATTGTTGTTATTATTGTTATAATTGTTATTGTTATTGTTATTGTTATTATTATTATTATTATTATTATTATTATTATTATTATTGATGGTGGTGGTGGTATAGTAGTATTTCAATGTAAAACCTCAAGAATGCATCCTGAATTAAAGCTTATTTTTGTGTGTTGGTTCTTTAAATAAATATCGCTCAGTTGAGGGGTTTCATTAAAACATTCAATTAAAACAAGAATTGAAAATTTAATATCACAGTATAAAACAAGATGTCAAGCAAATAAAGAAAATCATTTCTATAAAATTCTCTAACTTCGATTCTGTAATGTTCCAGATGTATTTACATTTCATTTTCCCTTCAATTTCTTTCGATGGTTCAATTTCAAAAGCACAGTTTAAATAAAAATTGCTGTAATGAGGTAACAGAAGCTGCGTTTTATGTAATCGAGAATATGTTTGTGAACTGGGGGCAAGTTTTGGGGGTAAAATGTGATCGAAGTCGTGGCGTCATCCATACACAAAACCTCTCTTGTATTGTCTTGTCAATGTGGACACCAAGCTGAAGCTCCTAACCATCAATCACGTTTGTCTTTTTTTCCTGTACTTGCTTTCTAGCAGCTGTCGTGTAGCCCATCCTAGATAAAACGCAAAGCGGTTGAAGCCAACAAAAAGAGATACTGACTTGCCAAAGAGTGGGAGAAAACTATCTGTAACAGCTCACTTTACACGATATTGGGGAATTTGGAGCGCTTGATTGGATCTTCTGTGGGACGTGAACTATTTATACTATTTAGGGTAGTGTTTTGCAGATCCGTTCAGTATGTTGGGATTACCTCAAAGGGATTCTGGCAGCAAGCCGGTTGTCCAATCAGACCTCTTGTGTAGGAGTTTTTCTTTCAGTGTAGGTTAGAGAATCGATAGCTTCACATCACTCTGCTGTCACTGTACTTTACTGAACTGAGCCTTCATAGTATTAACAAGAGCGTTTCGACATTAGCTCCTTCAAATAAAAACGGTGCAGCCATTAATAGTGTTTAAGGCAGCTTTTACTATATACGGCACCGCAGGGGATGACACTCATGATACATGGAATGAAAATGGAGAACCGGTGGAATTCGATGCCGGAGGAAACTGGAGAACCTGGAGATACCCTACCCCTGCGGCACTTTTTGCCACAAATCGTTTGATCCGGCCGGTATCAAACCCAGACTACCTTGGTGAGAGGCGAATATACAGGCTGGAAAGGAACTTCGTTCCTCCTAATATTTACTTCATAGGGGTGCTACAAAAAAAAAAAAAAATGTAATAGCGTTATGCGCTGCCATCAACTATTTTCGAGAAAAAAAACAGTATTCGACGAGAGTATATGAAAATAATAGTTTTTTGCTTGTAAGTCAGGTTGTTCTACCTATCTATGAATCTAGTTTTGGTAGTAACTAAGTGACATCATACAGGGTTTTGCATTAATCATTTTACTAAACCGTTTTGCAGACGTAACGTAGTTTTATACATAGGCAACTATGCTAGGTCAATGCAGATGAGTAAATGAAGTAGCTTCCGTAGATAAATAGAACAGCATTACTGAACTGGGAGGTTGGGGTCATGTTTTTCACATCAACCGTAATCGAAACACGATGAGCGAAAGTAAAAGATGTTTACGCGCCGACCTACTTGTGTTTTTGAAAGGGAGATCCACCGCTACTCCCTGCCAGCAGTCATTTACTTCTATAACATTGCCAGCGGGTGCGTCTCATGTTCTCTAGAAACCAAAAATGTCTCCGCAGAAAATGCTGATAGAAAAAATGAAAGATTCAAAATATTTCCAAGAACCCGGTTTAAAACAATGTAAAAGCTTCCCTCCCACCAGGTGTATTGTGAAACTAATAGAAATATAGAGGTACTATAAGCTTAAGAACTTAAGAATTACGCTCTAAACTGGAAGCCATAGCTTAAAACACTACCGGTTATGTAATACTGGTTCAGCAATTTTAAACCGAATGTTAAATCATTTCGTTTTGTGGAAATGACGGTTTTATAAGCTTTATGAGGACTGGTATTGGGATCCAGAGCAGGGTTGACAGAATGCTTAGATTACATCCGTAGCAGTATATTTCAAGCTTGTAGGACGCTGGTACATAACGAGTTTCGTCCAACTAATCAAATGATTGACTCTAACTGCAGATTAGCTTCCTTAAGTAAAGATCTTCCAGCAAACAGTGCAACTGCTGCAACAGAAACACATCAGAGGCATGTTGATTGCTGGGTTTCATCATGTAGTTAACTGTGGAGCTGGTCACAGAGTTGTTCTTGCCCTATGGAAATACTGGGTGTTCCTTTCAAAGTATACCATAATAGGTTGTGTGATGTCCCTGAGATTAGAATTCAAAACTCCCCTAGTACTTCCACTGAGGCGTGTGATTAGTTTATAGAAGAAATTACCTAGTATGCACGGCATTAGGCCTGAATGTGTCATACATAGTACGGCGGTCTGTATGGTGTATGTCTTACGAAAACCTCTTTCACATTGTGGTTTATGTGATCAATATCGAAATTTCGTGGAAGCTGTTAACGGGATACTGATCATCGCTAGCGTAAGGCAACGGGAATTTCAAATGTTATCTACGGCTTCCCTCCGCGAATCTAAACAAAATCATTATCTGTGTAGCATTGGTAGCATTATGGAAGAATGTGCGTTTTTGCGTGTTACATTGTTAATTTGTCACCGTTTTCTGATTATTGTGAACCATTATGCCTAATAAGGTAAAATAAGAAGTGACGATGATTTGGTTTCCACTTTAGCTTTTCTTTACATCATTTTGGCAGAATCACCTTAGCAGTTTAGCTTCACGTCAACCGGGACTCGTAACGCTTTGCACAGTGAACGGCTAAGAGCGTAGGTAACGGAAGCATTTTACCTCAGTGGCTGCTCCACTCTCGCTGCATATGCAAGCAATGTGACAAATATTTATTGCCAAAGCGTCTGTAGACAGCCAAGGTGTTAGACAATCATCTCGAATGTCAACTTTACATTACATGAATTACTTTGTTACAAATGCTGCTCTTCCTCTAATTCGCAAACCGATTTTATATCCCCTTCACCGGCACCACAGCTGAAGCGACTTGATCGTAAGTGCAATATCAGTGGATTGGTCCTCCATTCAAAGCCGAACGTTATGAGTTCGAGTTCCAGTGACTGCAGTCACATGTGCCTGTGGTAAAGAATGGGGAGGGCGCAAGTAAAATAATCGGTGTGATGGTATGCTTGGATGCTGAAGGGGTTACTTGACTGCAATAGCATGGATTTTTCACTTTATTATTGAAATAAAAAACACTACAGCTTTATTTAAAAAATATTAACGTTTTCTAAATATAAAACGGCTATAAATAACCTAATTTTATTGTTGAAGACTGGTGTAATACGACATTAGAAAAGAAGCCCACTAAAAGTACTAAAACTTTCGATTAAAAGTCAATATAGGGTTTAGAGGGATTCCATTACTAATATTCAAGGACCAGAATATTGCGAGATACCACGGTTTGAAAGTTCAGTATCGGAATATTTTATGAAATCTAGATGACATGTGACTTTAGGTTATCATCGTATTCCAATTCTCTACCACAGTATATTGAACCCTTCTCAATGTTTTCTGCTATACGTATAGGTAAATTTTGTTGCCGAAAAGATTTATATAAACAGTTGGAAATCATTTATCTGGCGCAAAAATGAATTTGAGAAAAAGTCACTTAAAAGGAGCTGGTGTTAAAGACCGAGCTGGGTTTTTTATACTGCAAGTAGATCTTCCAAAGATCCAAGTTTGACAAGAACAGAATTATTCACCAATTAAGAATCATTCACTAATAATATCTAATTCCTTAAATATATATCCCTCCAAGGAGGAAAATAATCAGTAGGAAAAAATGAAACCTCTGATTTTGACTTCGCAGCATGAAATCTTGGTAGCAAGTTATTTTTAGCACGATATTGCGCGCAGATACTTAATAGCTTGGATGTGTTAAAAAGTTAATTTTGATCAGCAGGTATAGTACCAAGTAGCTGATCGTTTTGAGGAAGGCAGACCGAAAATCACTTCTTTATAATTTGTCTTTCTCTACCGAGTACTATGTACGTACAGAATGTTTTGTTTTCCCCTAATATTAGAATACGAGATTTCACCGGAAATACATTCTTTGAGAACCCATGAAACTATTTTTTGTTGTTGAAAAAGTTCCGTGTCTGTATATGAGTGTGTGGAAAGCATAGCTCATAAACTAAAAGTGCCTTAGATAGGAGATTTGGCATTAACGTTTAGTATTTTTCAAGGATGTGACACGAGATTTTCAAGAAAATCCCCCACCGCAAACTTGCTTTTAAATGGAATATTTTTCGAAATTTTCTATTTTCTCAAAAATTGCTGTAATTATTTTATTCTGAATTTCTTGGGAATTACCTATGAAGTTCTATTCAATCTCAAAGACTTTTGCATAACAGGTAAATCGTAAGAGAGAGACAACTTACAACACAAAAGATGTAGATTTCATGAATATATATAATATTGTAGAGTTCACCACTGCCGAGATATTCTTTGTTATTCCTTGTTAGTGGTTTAAATTTTCCAATAGTTATTTTTCTCAAAGTTTCCATTCGGTTTATACGTCTTTTGTTTTACTCATGACCATGCAAATAAAACTGAATTTCAATTTTTTCACACAGTGACCAGCTTTGAAAGTATTTCACCATCAGCTAACATATTTCCCTTCCGTGTAAAACGAATATTTCTGATGATGTTTGTCTCTATTGGTATGATGCAGATAAAGGAATAATCCTTTGTAAGAATAGTTTGTTTGCAGAACAAGTAGAGAAGGTTATTTGAATGGAACACATTGGTTTTTTTTTTCTATAGATTAGAGATTCCTTGGAAATGAAATTTGAGCCACGTTTTCTTTATTTTGGATGTATTTTCTCTATAAATGATCCCAACTCAATCTGTTAAATCAGTAAGACAATAGCCATTGTTAGTCAAAATACACATGATCAATATAATGATGAGTTTTAACACATCGTGCACACGTGCAAAAGTGACAGAAGTGTAGAGAATATCGCTCAGATTTTCTATAGTCTGAGATCCGAGCAACCGCTGTTCTCAAAACTAGATTATTTAGCATACTGCTCAGGGATCATGGAACTCAGAAATTTCTGACCGCAGCCCAGCAAAACTATGGACGATTTAAAGCGTATTTGCATTGATTTAATAACTGGAAAACATTTAAACTTCTTGATGCCTAAACTAAACGAATTGATGTCGTGTAATACGTTTTATCACTGACGTCTAGACGAAAATGACACTTTTCTTTTTTTTACTATTTGTGATGAAAAAATCCAATCTGTAGGGCCTGAGATACATTCTCTCTCCCATTATCATTTTTAACTCGTATAAATGCTAATCTTGACGCTCACTTTGAGTATTATAATATTTATTCTGTTTTAAATCTAAGAAAGCTCAGACGCGTAAGTTTATCTTGCCTTTATTCTATTAAAACGAAATTTCTAAAGGAAAGCATGACATGAGACTGATATTAAGTATTTTAGTTCTTTAAAAAACCTCTTTAAAGGGAAATGTTGGTCAGAATTTTAAATAAATTATACTATGTATAAGGAATATATTTCCAAAGTTTTACTTACAAGGATGAAATGGAATGCGTGAAAAGAAATGATATATGAATCCTTAGCATGTGCTACGTCTCCTCTAATGCAACGCATATATGAAAATCATAACATCCAGAATTTTCTTCCCATTTATTGACGTTTTATTGTACACGCAGAACACACAAAACACGAGTATAAAATTATAATGCACTATCTTAAACCGCTGTGAAGAGATTTTTATTCATTATATTAATCACCTTTTGCTATGGCTGCTATGATCTTGCTTATCAGTCTCAAATTTACAATCTGAGCCTAATATTCACACTTAAAGAGATTGTTGTGCGGACATTTGTTAATTTTAATTCATTAAAAAAAGAAACATACCTTTTTCCCAACTTGTGGACGAACTTCCTAGCTTGATCAATTTTATTTATGCAAAACAATTAACTTCAGATGTTTACCCAGAGCAAATAACCTTTAAATCCATAATCCTTAAAGCGCTCTTGAAAACTTTAGGGACTGTATCTCTGACATGAATAGTCCTGATGTAAACAAGAAGGTGGAGCGGAAACAACCCTCCACGTGGTTGGCACCAGAGTGGGGAGAAGTTAGGAAACACTAGCTGTACCATTAACTTCTTCATAATAAATCAAGTAAGACTTTGTCGAGAAGCCTTTTAAACCTGTGTTACAGAATTAATTAGCACAATGTTTACACTTCGGGTTTCTTTCTTAACCATTGCGAAACAGTGCACAACCTTCTGCATCTTTTCACGTCTTGTCTGCCCCGGTTGCGGTTTATATCGGCACATTGACAGACCTACTTTAAATTGCACATATGTGTCCTGGGCATATGAGCTATGCTAGATAAAGTGTCTTTATACCAGAAGCTACTTTTCAAAAACATTAGTATCTGAATTGGTGTTCAACTCCAGATCACCTTCGTTCCGAGATTGGCCGTATGTTACAGGAATATAATGTTATTATACACCTGCTTCTATGGAAATACAAACTTGGCTGCGTATTATTGAAAACTAAGAACAAGTTAATAGTGTAGAACTCCGCTGTCTTCTGTTTAATCTATATCATTATGCTGATGTATATGTGTGTCTTTTGTAAATATTCTTTTCAGAATTCACGAACCTAGAGCAAATCTGTGGTGCATGAGCAAGCTAGAGAAATGAATACAAATGTTTGTATGATTTTGCTTCGGCGAAACCACTTAGCTCGTAGCAGTCATTAGAAAACTGTTTACAGCGTTGTACTTACTGGAGACAGTTATTATGCAATAGCAAATAAAAGAAAGCATCCATGAACTTTGCTCTACCAATCAGCGGCTTAAGTATTTGGTATCACTATATCTCGAAGGTCGGCTGATAATTCTCGGACCTCTCAATGAAAAGAGCATTTAAAAAAGAGTTTTTTGCTTTGTTCTACAGAAAGGCTAATAATACATTTGTCATATCGGTGTTCTAATTTAACTAAACCATCTCTGTAGTGCAATTTATTAAGGTCCTCAAAATAGCTGTTGACCGCATCAATGACTTCCTCGTTGCTGTGAAATCTTCGTCCTCCAAGAAATTTTTGAGGTTTAGGAATGGGTGGTAGGCACTGGATGCTAGATATGACGAATACGGTGGATGCTTAAGCAATTTGAACTTTAGTTCGCACTTTTTTCCCATTGCAATGACTGAAAGATGGGCTGGAGCATTGTCGTGATGAAACAAGATTATTATTATTATTATTATTATTACTATTATTATTATTTTTATTATTATATATACATATATATATTTTTTTTTTTTTTGCCAAATGAGGTATTTTTCTTTTCACCTAACACTTAAACGTTGCAGTAAGCTTGCGTAGTAGTCACCAGTGATATTTTTACCCTTTTCCAAGTAATCAATAAAAATTATCCGCTGTGCATCCCAGAAAACACTCGCCATAACATTGTTAATTACCAAAATTGGCTTTGCCTTTTTTGGAGTTGGTTCACCTGGCGCAATCCACAGTTTTGACTGTGATTTACTTTCTGGGGTGTAGCGATGTATCGATGTATTGAAGTTTCATCAATGATAATAAGCCGTATCAAACATTTACTGGGATTTTTGCGGTAGAGCTCCATATTCTTTACAGAAACAGTTTTTCTTTGCAACTTTTGATCAGGTGTCAACAAACGTGGCACCCATCTTGCACAGACCTTGTGAGAGCCCAAAACATTACTTAAAATATTACCTGGACGTTATTTTCATATGCTTACAGTCTCTGCTATCTGAAAAAACTTTAATCTGCGGTCTTCCAGTACTAAACGATGAACTTTTTCAATGACCTCTGGAGTTGTCTCTTCTACAGGGCGTCCAGAGCGAGGCTCATCACTAGTGCTCGTACGTCCCATTTTAAGCTCTACAACCCCCCTTTTAATCATTGAATATGAAGGGGCAGAGTCTTTCAATGTACTGCATTTCCTCCTTGATTTCTTTAGGCGTTAAGCCTTTCAAATGAAAGTATTTATTCACTGCTCGGTTTTTCAAATCCTCCATGTTCGTGATAGCTCTAAAGTTGTTTGTTTCTTTTTCGAATGACATCATTTTAAAAAAATCTATTGACCTGTAACTATGGATACAAGCTAGTCTAGAGCTAAAATTTACGATGCTACCGTCTGAGTGGCATTATATCTGTGTGAGGCCCGGGACTTATCAGCCGACCCTCGTATCTGTCTGTCTGCCTGCTTGCTTCTTTCTTCCTTCCTACATGTATGTAGATATCAAGATTATCTTTGTTTGAGACAGATAGTAGCAAGTTTTAAATTGTGTTCCAGGAATCATTTTGAATTTTCAAAAATACTTAAAGAATTAACTGAGAAAACTGGAGTTTAAAGTACAGGCATGTTTTACCTAAATGGTAGATGACAAGCTAAATAACCAATTGTGACTTTAAAAATTGGTGATATTAAAAACAGAATAGCTCGTGCAGCATGAAACTATGCGTGATTATGTATAATAATATAGTATTGTGGTAAATCTGCATATTTGTTACCACATTCAGCAATCCCTTGCCGTTAAAGAGTTCACTTAGGATATAAAACATAGATTTTTAAACGATTTGTTCAACATCATGGAGCAGAACCTCTACTTTAGAAGTTTCTGAGAGTGAGAAATACCAGCTCCAAGTGAACCATGATATATATAATTTTTGTCCAAGAGTTCTCCAGTTAAAATCACCCTCGTTTATGTGTTTTTTTCCTCCTTGGTTTTACATTTTTGCGCATGAAATTTATTCTTTGCGTTTCAGTATTCCTTTGATTTGTATGCGAATTTACATAAACAATCGCAAGTGCAGGCCGCTCCATGACCGAGTGGTTAGATCGCCTCACCTCTCGCCAACATGACCCGGGTTCTCTCGCAGGGGGCCGCTTTGGATTTGTGGTGGATAAAGCAGCGTCTCGTCTAGTTTTTTCCGGGTTCTTCGGTTTCTCCCCACCATTGATTCCACCCTTCTTCATTATCACCTTTCCTTTCATCCATTTCATATCTTCCTCATTCTCATACCAGGCATCGAGCTGATTAGCCATCCCGGCTGCTCTCTCTGATCCAGAGTCCATTTCCTCAACGGACATCTGACCACAGGCGCTGACTTGTAAATCCTGTGGGTGTAAGTCATCCAGGTGGTAAAATACCGTAAGAAGCAGATGAATTAAGTTGCTGTCTGAAGATTTAATAATGGATTTCATGATTTTTGATTGATGTCTTCGAAAAATTAATTTATACTAAAAATAAAATAATACTTTTTACAAATAAGCTTAAAAAATAAACAATGTATGTCTCCACAACTAATAACTTTAAGTTGAATCAGATACTTAAATTTATTTCCATTGTAGTAAATTATCAAAAAACCATGCAAATGTGAATGTGCAAGAGAGCTTCTAAAAATTACATTGTTTTGGACAATTAGAAACATTTCATTGTATTCTCTGGCAAATTATTTGAGCTCAAGTTTTCATCCTTTGCATAGATATTTCTTTGTTTGCTAGTATTAAGTAAACCAATTTAAATAGCTTTGAAATTAAAAAAAAAGAAAATAATGTAACAGACTGAGTCCTAGTGTCTCTTAAAAAAGATTTGAACCATTCAATAAAAGAAACTAAAACTATACTGGATTATTTATATATCTTTCGTTATCTCAATAGTCTTTATGTAGGAGAGAATTTTCTGAAATTGTTTCGTATTTTAAAAATGTTTCTCCCTGTAGTGGGTTATTTATTAGCAAAAGTATAGAAACGCAGAAATTGCCATATCCATTTAGTTTAATATATATATATATATATATATAGTGCGCCGGTAAGGTCATTGACTCGCATTCGGGAGGTTCTGGACGCAATCCCCGTGGCTGCCTCCTCTGATCCATAAGTTTTCCATGGTTGTCAGGGGTCAGCAGGCGAATGCTCTTGTGGTTTCTCATGTACCACGATTTTCTTATCATTTCCCCTTCATTCAGTTTCTTTCTCATGTTTTAGGTGTACTTCCAGGTCCGTGGTCTATGGCAGTAGGGACAGATGGCGCAGATGTGTGATCAGTCTTCGGCTCCAGCATGTGGACGGGTTATCGGGCTTAAAAACTTTAGGGACTTCGCGCGTTACTGTGGCCTACCTACATCTGTGGACTCCTTTGGTTCTCTCACTTCATTATTTCCTCCTGGGGTGTCAGCGAGAATACATCCGTCTAAGTTACAGTGTGCGAGGTGTCCCCCTCCATTTTCTACCCTTTATCCTTTTAATTTAACCGATTAGTCTCAATATTCAGTGATTTGACTCTACTGGCATACACGTTAGATTGATGTATACTTGAAGCTTCTTCTCTGAAAACTAGTTCATACAACGGTTAGACAAGGCAACAGAACTTGCAACCTGACACTTTATTTTCATTTGTGTGGCTTAAAATGTCTAGAAAAGTGCGAACACTCGAGCTCCGGGCTATAGCGGCAGGGCACTGCCTAATTTAGTATTATTTAACCCTAGGAACGGGCGTAGAGCATACACTCAATCTCTGAGGGCAGCATAAGATCCATCAGAAGATACCGAGCATCTTAACTTGGAATGACCCAGGGGACGGTGAGCCTGCTACTTCACATCCGGTATCAACCAGATAAGAGTCACTCAGGCCTTTGTGCAGCACTTACCGGGCTCCCTCCTGGGAGCATGATTCTGCCCGCATTACCTCTACTTAGTGCCGTTAGTGTAGAAATCGGGATGTAGCAAGACTGACCGTCGAGTGTGAACAACTCCTCTCAATGGTTTTGAAGAGCTGTTTCTTAAATAATGAATGAACCACTTTTAATTAGCTCGTGCTAAATTAATGTTTCTAGCTCAGATTAGAATTGATTTTATATAGCTAATTTCGGTAGCTACTAGACGGTATCCGTAATTATGCACTTTTGTTCTGTTTACTTTAAACAAAACTTTATACTAGTATCATCCACCATTTAAAGGAAAAATAAATGGGCTTAGTTCTAATCTGCAATAGAATTTAACTCATTTTTATTTCCATTAACTAAGGATCAAATCTGGTATCCCTAGTTTCCTGAGTTTGTTTGGATTGTTGTTTTTCATTTTCATTTGTTCATTGTTACTTGAATCGCCGAACTGTCTCTCGCGGTTGAAACCGTTACGATTTTAAAACCGAGTCAAATAGTGTGTTGAGGATCATAAGTACTCTGGATCAGAGTAGACAGACTGGGTGATCAGCCCGATGCTAAGTATGAGAGTATGGCAGACAATGACATTAAATAACGCCGAAATGAATTACAGAAAATAAGGATGATGAAGTTGGTGGTGGATTGGATGGTGGGAGAAACACGAAGAACCCTTAGAAATAACCTGCGCAGCTTTGTCCACCACAAATCCCTAATGCGGATCCCTGAGATCGAACCCGGGCCCGCTTTTGTGAGAGGTGAGCAGTGTAATCACCATATCACCCTTCCACAGTATAAAGACAAATTATAGAAACGTTTTGAAGAGCGTAGGTATGTCATAACTAACATTTTCATATTATAGCCCAAAAATATGAAAAGGACAGAAGCGCGACGATATCATCAGTTTTCTGCTAAGCACTTTGCAGCCTGGTGCTGAAAATGCACATCGCGGCCCAGTTAAGGGCTGAAACTCCTCTAAAGGTTCCACATTGTCGTAATTGAAGTTATCTGGTGTGGTCCAGACATGGGTGTCTGCCGCTAAACTTTGAAGTGATATTGCACTTTCTGATTTGTTAACATGTTGCGATTTTAATTGGATAATTATTTCACTCAGGACACACGTGCCATAATATTGTTTTTGACAGTAATCATGCTCTTGGCCAGATATTCTCTGGAGTTTTTAAAAGCCTGTATGTTGATTTTGGTTCCTATAGGCATTAGTCAAAGAAGGAATCATTTATCTGTTAAAACCTATTTATATTACTTGAAAATATCTTGCACTGTTATTTTAAATGATTAGGCGGTAATGTTTCTATTGATACATTAAAAAGAGGTATTTTGTTTCATTCTCATTTATATGTAATTTGGTACGTATTTCTGTTAAGTAATTTCACCTAATTCATTTATTCTTTAGTCTAGATTCACAAATTTAGGTTATTTATAATATGTAACAATAAGAACGTAAGTATCAAACTACTACATGCAGCTTTACTTATCAACCATTAAGGTTCCCCGGTTAGTAGGTATATAAATATTGCGAAAAATATAAAAAATGTGGAATTATATTATAAAACAGAAAGCAGATCTCATGCAATACAATATTACTGGAATACGCAAATTTAGCACCAATTTGAATATTCAGTATGTTTAAAGATAAAATTCCTATCTCCCACGGTTTTCAAATCCGGAATTCAAATTTTACACACGCACACACACACATACAAGTGTCCCAGAATTCAACGGCACCAATTGGCAACATCGCAGAGAGGTCCTAAATAAAGAGTTTGAGAACCTATTGTCCCTTTTGCCGAATGTTAGTTATGCCATATTTTCTGTTACTAACTTTAGTGACCGTAAATTAAAAGAATGTGGACGTGTGCGTCCTATTTTCATTTCAGTCCCCCTCATCTGTATGCCAATATTCGAAGAAATGCAGTATTGGTGCACAATCAGTAAGATATCTAAAACTATTAGTAGTAATAATTGCAGTAATAATTAGTAGTTTTAATTTTGGCAACATTGTCTGTTCTATGAGGGTTTGCACGCCACTGAGAAGAACAGTGTGGTTCGTTTTAGACCATTTATACTTGGCAAGGGCGATCTGCTATAACGCACTGGTGACTGAGTGCTGGTCATCGAATCCCACGATACAAGGATCACACCACTCTCTGAAGTTTCCAGTTTTTACTACTTTAATTTTCTTGTTTTTTTCAAAGCTGTACACAATTTGAACAGCTCTTGTACGCTTAGTTTAAATTTCTGAAGCCAAGACGATAAACCCCCAGTACAAATCACTTCCACCAAAAGATTGTGAATGCAACCTAAATAGCGTTCAATATTAAATGCAGTAACGGTCAAGGAATCTGCGCAGTTTAAGGCAATAAAACAATTAGGTTTATGGAAAACATTTATGTAATGTGTGCTTGAAACTTAGTAACTTAACTATGATTTTAGCGGTGAAATAACAAAACGCTCGGCTACTGCTAGGATTCTAACAGCGGTTCTTTAATTTTATCCGTATGTAGATATTATGCGCTACTGTGTTTCCTGTGAAAATCTTGTGTGATACCCACAGGTGCCTTCTGTGAGAAACATGAATTGTTAAACAGTGCGTTAATATTTTAAAAGATTACACGTTATGTGTAAGGAAATAAATTGTTTCTATGAGGTGCGAATCGGAATCTCACAGACTAACATCCTAAGATAACCTAAGCTGTGAAATTCTGAGCTCATGTTCTTTTTGGTGCCGCGTGGTACCTTTGCGCATGCTTAATAGCCTCGGTCACCAGATGTTCGTTTAATCAAATGAAAAAGTACTGACACGAACTTTAGCCGTTTGTGAACAGTTCCTCTGGTGACCTGTTGTATTTTGTGCTTCGGATATTGGATTATATCCAAGTATCTTTCTATTTCACTTTAATGCAGAGATGAAAATGTACAATGCACTTTCCTGACTAGTATATAGCTCTCAATCAGTTTTATGCAGGTAGTTGTTCATTTTTGTTTTATCTGAAGTTCATTTGACAAAATCATATTGTTTCGTAAATTGTGAACAGTGCATTGTAATGTCTACATACATAACCAGTGAATGTATGATGTACTGTATTTTAGAAACTCCTTCAAGGGGAAGGCACAAGTGTGCCCCTTCAGCTGTTAAATGCGTTCTCTGTTGCACTTACATGCTAATGGTACACATCATTTATTTATTTGTCAGTACGAATAAATCATATTGCATAACGCACCAAAATTTGAACGACTCATTATAAAAATCAAACAAAGGCACAACTAAGAATAAAGCTATCTATGGTGACTTAAACTTTTAAATCTCTCAATATTATAATCCGATGCCCACAAGCTAATCATAGCCTATATAATTTCATTGTATCTACGCTCTCCGACATCCGGGTGTTCACGTCATGGTCCACTGCGGTTTGATCCGTGGCGTGCTAAGTTTTGATAACTTTTATGCTGTAGCAAAGAATGTTTAACACATACCCCATATGTCCTCTTTCTCAAACTGTTTATCTTGGATCCCTCTACAATCCTGCCAATTTATGCTGTTGAATTCTGGGACACGTGTGTGTATGTGCAATCAAGCATATCAAGAAAAATATATAATAGAAGCTAATAGTATCATTCGACCATGAAGATAGCATTCACGACTTAAGTATTCTTTTCACAATAAATAAATAATTGAAAGTGCAGTCAAAATCACATGTTTGACACTCACTATAGTGTGGCTACTTGTATTCAGCAATCACTTTTTGTGGAGCAGTAAAATGTTAAAGTTCATATGTAATCTTTAAATCAAAATCAGCTCTGAATGCAGCTCAAGTAGAACCGCTAGCCTACTTAACTTGAAAATTTACCTTTCAGCTCATTAGAGAAACTTAAGTCTTTATTTTAACACGTTTTGTTAATGTTTCGCATGTCGCAGAAATTTAAAATGTGAAAAATGTATAGGGTATGATTGATTTTGTTTACTGCCCGAACCGAAAAATGTAGTATTCTACCCAAATTCACTTAAATTCATGGAAATGTAAGGAAATATACGCTCTTTAATCGTTCCGACAAATGTAACGAACTGTGTACTTTATGCGAAGCATATTAATAATAGATTATGGTTTATGGACGTTTAAATTCTCGATCCCTCTGTAGTATGTTTATTATTCTATTAGCTAAAAGATATAAAGTGTTTCCTTTGCAACTACAGCGGAGTGTTTTGAATGCAAATTGATGATGACCTTCATAAGTTGGTATTAGCTGGTGATCGATCGTCATATGTACACGATGCTCTCCAATGTAACATTTTACGCCCCAAGTGTTTTGTTTTCCAACAAGTGAATGGTGCTAAATAATTCGCAGCGAATGCAGTTGGGAGTTTATATGGGCCTGCTGTCATGGATTTTCTTACGAAGCCATACTGCAGCGGATACGGGAACCCTTATAACCTTTTACTACCAAGCTCAGCAAAATTAACTTTCAATTGAAGGACACGGTCAAAAAACTCGTGAAGAGAGAGAACTTCTTCAAACCTAAGTTTAAATATGGTTATCTGGGTGGATACACAGGACGTTACCATATCCTAAACACCTGTAAAGTTCTTATATCCACAAAAAAGTGAGAAAACTAACTAAACATCGGTTAAGTTTCTTACATTGTTGAGATGAAGAAGTCTGCATGAATCATCAATCTCTCCAGCCTATCATGCATGTGAGCTAAAATTGTTGTTGAACTTCTGGTATCCCACATTGTTTAGATAAAAAAGTGGCATCCTTCACCAAGCCAGCTCTCCAGTCATGGCCTGCATACGAGTTAGAACATTGTTGATGTGCAGTACACTATTTTGGAGAAGAAGAAAATTGGTAACAACACCAATAAACGCGCCAATCATAGCCTGCACATGAGATTGACTCCACAGTACACTGTTGTTGAGAGAAAGGAAATTGGTTACTGCCTCAATAAGCCCTGCAATTATAGTCTGTACATAAGTAAACACATTGTTGAAGTCACGGTACACTATTGTATGAGAAGAAGAAAATTGGTTACATCACCAATAAACTCGCCAATCATAGCCTACAAATGAAGTTGACCGCCACAGTATGCTTTTGTTGAGAGGAAGGAAATTGGTTGCATTTCAATAAACTCTCCAATCATAGCCTGGACATGAGATTGACACCACAGTATACTGTTGTTGAGAGGATGGAAATTGGTTACAGCATCAATAAACCCTCCAATTATAGTCTGTAATGAGTAAAGACACTGTTGAAGTCACAGTATACTGTTATATAAGAAGAAGAAAATTGGTTACACGACCAATAAACTCTCCAATCATAGCCTACACGTGAGGTTGGCGCCACAGTATACTATTGTTGAGAGGAAGGAAACTGTTACAGCATCAATCAACAATCCAATCAGAGCCGGCACCGAGTAAAAACATTGTTGAAGTGGTAAAATTTGTTTCCTGAAGACATTGCTTGCAAGTTGAGAATCGCGCCTCAGTTAATGAAGCAGTAAGTAGGAGGTTTTGCAACAGCAGGATTGGTTTCAAACCGAGCACACTCTAATTCCAAACTTTAAAGTCAGACCAACTTTGGAAGAAGAATGAGGCAGGGTCATCATTTTCTCGTTAATTTTCGTGCACACGCACTGTCGGGATGCCCCTGCGCGATAGCAGGCTGTACTCCAGGTTAGCTACCTCCCAAATGTTCGAAGTGCTTACATAGATCGACCATGTACAGCTAACAAACTTCGAGTCAGCTAGGTATTTTATTTCTAATCTCTACATGTGAGGAGCATCCGCATGAATTACACACGACATCAAAGAACTTTCAACCATTTACATTCAGACCCAACGCTGAGAAGACTAAAACGAAAACGTCACAAGGACTAACGAATTCAACCAGAGAATTTTCTCAGGCTTATCACTAGATAAGAACCTGAATACACTATCTTGTGCTGTACATCCTGAATTTAAAAGGTTACGTTCACCTGTTATCCACTCGTTAAAACAAAGCTAATTGTCCACCAACTTAAGTCTCAACACTCAAGTTTTATAAATGACTTTTGGGATATTGCAATAAAGCAAAATAAATGTGGAAGACTAATTTATAAATGTGTTTTTCTCGTCCAAACACCTACAATTTTAACGTTCAACCATTAACAGTGGGAGAAAGGAGCATCTACCGGCACATTTGTTTAAATGGACCCAAAATGGACTTGCTTTGGAAGTTTTTAAACATTCACGTTACCCATTTTATAAAATTCTTCCCTTGTTACTTTGTAAGACTTTTCTGTTCGGTTTGTCTTTCTATTTTTACACAAACACCCAAGACTGAAGTGGTACTTGAACCTCGATTCTCTACGCCAAGCACGATGATCGAAATTTCAATACGACTAAACCACTTTCAGCCCAAATCCCTCCAAGACAAACTACCGTGAACGAATCTATGCCAACAGTTGTATGGATTGACGTGAATAAAAAATAGTCAGAAAAGTGAGCATTACCAAACAATTTCCGTCCCTTTGACTTATATCAACTACATATTGTATTTTAGGAAAACTTAAAATACGAGATGGCGACCTACCTTTGACACACTCGGTCGTGCAGCTACAAACAGCCCTGTTCTGTTCATGTAACAAGCACATGGTTCATTTGAATCTCTCGTATTCGCACGTACATTTGATGTACATGACTGTTTGCACGAGCATTTTAACACGAGAAAGATAGTTACCGTCTTTACACACCACAGCAGAACCACTCATTTTGAGCAGTGAGGTTTAAGCTTATATACTTCAAAGGTTCTCTGTTTTCTTTCGACATACTCACTTAAGGCAGGAAGATAAATGTTCCCCATTGAAAACCAGTATTTTCAAATTTTCTCTGAGTAGTATTATCATCAAACATGTCTTACATTGGTCACCCTCCGTAGTGTAATGGTTACCATGATCTTCATATACCCAAGTTCGCGGATTAAAACCCGGTGGAGAACGATGAACTTTTTTTTGATTGTGAAAATTCTTAGCACGACTTCCTTCGGAAGGACAGTAAAGCCGCTGTTCCGTGTCGTAGATTTATGGCACATTAAAGAACCTCAAGCCTGACAAAGAGACCTCTGAGTAAAATTAATCGTTCTTGCGCGCCCAATATAGAATGTGACGTTGAGAACAACAGTAGTTAAAGAGGGTCCATAAATAAAGCTCCATTTTTATCTTTCTTGTCTTACATTTCGTTTTTAGTTTCAAACTAATATGTCAACTGTGTTTTTAGCTTGTCTAATATGACAACCCGCTATGTATATCATTCTATCAAATGTTAATTAAAGAAGTAAAGAAAACATGTATTATTCCAACATTCTTCATATCCATACCAGAAATAACACGTAATAGAAAACACAATGGACCCAATGCTAAGGAACCAAACTATATACCATCAGAATAAGAGGTATCCACCAAATGAACTTTGTTCATTCATTTGTACTGTTCATGCCTTTGAACACAAACAAGCGAGTTGGGCACACCAAAATTTGAACATTGCGTTTGGTATATCGAACAAGTATGAGGTTCAGTTCCTGCTCGAACGCAAGGAGAAGCCTCAATCTGCTTGCTTCACTGGCGCTGTTGCCACACGGTGTCGCGGGATATACCGGTACAACTGAAAATGCTTTCTCATCTTTAGATGACTTTTGGAAAGTTAAAGTAAGATTGAAAAATTCAATGCCGTAGCCGGGGTTTGAACCACGGATCTCTTTGTAATCCTAAATTGCCACTTCCAATGCCGTCCCGGGCTTTGTAGATAAACCAACTATTAGGTCAACCGTTGTACTTACTTGTTTCTTCCACAGTACCCTTGTGTAGAACAGGAGCTGGAAAGGTGGATCAAGGCTGAAGAATCCAATGCTACTGTCGGGGTTTGAACCACGGACCTCTTGGTTTCCGCCCACTTGCTTTAACCACTGACTTACCATGGCAAAATGTCGACACGATACTAAATTCCCCATCCCGACTCGCGTTAAACTTCTCTCTGACTCTACCTACCTCTCCAACTCCTGACCTGCATACGGCGCCTTGGCAGAGTGGTTAGACCACCCGCCTCTCACCTAGGTGGCCAGTTTGGAAACCAAGCGCCCGCATGTGGGACTTTTGGTGGACGAAATGGCCTCTGAGCAGATTTTCTCCGAGTCCCCGGTTTCCCACGCCACTCATTCCACCTATTGCGCCATCACATTTCCTTTCATTCATTTCGCTTTCATTTCATACCATCTACTTCCTCACGCTCATGCGTGGCTACGAGCTTACGACTCGTTCCAGGTTCTTCATTCTTTGGTTACGTGTAGTTGGCTCCCTGGCAGGCTTCTGACTCCTACGAAACCGCTTTTAAGCCCTAGGCGGTGTACAATACTAAATATGGGGAGGGTAAGAGCCGACTACGAAAAATTAGTTTTGCTTTATCAGTTAGATCATAAAACCGAAAGAGGAAGTACTTCGGGATTAAGGTAGAGAAAAGCTAATCGTAATGCTATGATATAATGTATATAATAATAGTAATAATAATAATAGTAATAATAATAATAGTAATAATAATAGTAATAAAATATAATATTAACGATGATGATAGATGACGATAACCAAAAGCACAACTTAGATGTAAGGATAAAATATAGTACGTGACAAATGTGATTTTGTGTATTATAATATAGAAGAAGCTTTGAACGCAACGTTGAATAGAAAAAATCCAACATGTTCCATTCACATGACTTTCTCTAGAAATTATTGGCACAAAATAATAATAATACCTTTATCTACATCCTAGTAATCGAGATGAGTATTAGTAAAGTAGTTGTATTAGTTCTTTCTAAATAGGAGCGAAATAAGGTAATACGCTAGCCCTAAGCGATAGTCATTTTTTTTAAAAAGCCGGTCGCTATGTAAAACAACTGAAATTCGGTTTTGACTATCCACGGCTAGGAGTAAAATAAGAGAGGTGCAACAAAGATGAGCTACCATTTAATTTTACAAAAAGATTATATATAATCTTTTTTGTAAAACTAATATATATATATATATATATATATGTTTTTGTAAAATTAAATGGTAGATCACCTTGTATATGTGCAATATATATATATATATATATATATATATATATATATATATATATATATATATATGGCATACATTGTGTGTTTTAACGAGATCTATGTTCTCGTGTAGTAACTATTTATGTATCTCTTGGTTTACTGCTACGCAAAACTCATCCCGAATGAAGAAATCTTCAGAGGTTATACCTAGAAAATTTAAGATATACATTTTATTAGTTATACTTACATCTTGAATTTTCATTATTTTAGTCATGATTGGTGGTGACAGTTTTGAGAAGAGCAAAATTTACAAAAAAGTGTCCGTGTAAATGCTGCTTTGCAGTGTGAGAAGTTTCTTGAAAATATTTGTGTGGTTGCTTGGAAGATACTAAACTTAAACACCAACTATTTAACGGTCTTTTCGTTTTTGAGCTGTGTTGTCCAAAGACAACACCTCTTATACATCCTTTTTGAGCAATGCTTTTTGTGGATTCAAGGGTCCTCGAAACATACTTCCGATGAAATCACGGTATCGAATTTTGGATGGAATATAATACCTTCTCTATACACTATGTAGGTACATAGTGAAAGTGTGTGTAGAGAAAGTAAAAATTGGAGAAAGCAATAGCATGGATTACCTATTTCATTAGTTTTGGCTAGCATACTGTGGTAGTACGTGGAAAAACAACGCTGTGGTTTGATCTCTCTAAGAATCAGAAGCTGAACCCTGGTTCGGTACATTCGTCTCCATGATTCGAACGAGTTGGACTGGAAGAAACGACCAAGCATCATTGTATGCCATATGAAACGAACGAGTACAGAATGTCAAGAATGTTTGACATTACAAGTGATATTAAAAGTTTGTAACGACCCAGTTATGTATAATAGCCACTTATGTATCGAAGTAAGTAAAATAGTACTTAGCGGAGGAAATACTGAATGACTCCGCTAAAGCTTTTGCGTATGCGGTGCAAAAATAGATTTTTAGTACATGTCGCGCACCAGTTCTTGACGAATGGCATGTTAAATGAGAGACTTGATGCAAGTCACTTACTCACCTTTACTGTTTATTCTCGAAACTTAATCATAAGAGAGCAGAGCTGTTTCTTATTGTAACATAAAATATTTTCTGATCTGTTTAGTAAGGGTAGGCTAGCTCAGTGTATCTTTGCTAAAGGTCATGCGCCTAGAACGAACCACCAGCCTGGAAGAGCTCTCTATTTCATATTAACTGATATAAATAAGTGTAATATAAATACTAGATAATTAAAACAAGGTATAGTCAGCCCTTATTGACATATTTTTAAACAGGCCTGAATCCAATACACCATGGCTTCCTGGAAAACTTGATCATAATGAGATGCAATTGTAAAATTATTAAATGACAGTGCTGATTGTGAAATATTG
Organism: Hymenopus coronatus; assembly: GCA_030762935.1. Taxonomy (NCBI): domain Eukaryota; kingdom Metazoa; phylum Arthropoda; class Insecta; order Mantodea; family Hymenopodidae; genus Hymenopus; species Hymenopus coronatus. The sequence continues at coordinate 49,735,341 of CM060900.1, forward strand.
TTTCTAAACAACAAAATTGTGACTGAAAATATGAATTATAAACCCAAGGGAATTTCAACCTGAGCCAGATATTTTATGCTGAGATTGATGGCAACAAAACTCGGCACAGTAATGCCAAATAAATCTTTCCTTTTTGTAAATCTTCCTGATGAACTATAGAGCTATGTTTACTTACATTTAATTTTAAATGAGGAATTGTGTTGTGAAAAATGCTGGTAGAGTTAATGATAACTATTGACTCAAATTTCTTATTGTATAATCAAATATTTTGCTTAAAATCCTGTGAAAGTTTGTATTGTTGGTTACTGCCATCTGGGTTTTGTTTATTGCACCGCTACAGTTTACTATCACGTGTGAGAGAGCAAGTACTAAAACTTGTAACAAATGTCATTGGCTAAAAAATTAGTTATAAATAAAGTTTTTAAATCACTGCTTCAAATAATTCACTCGAAGTTAGAAGTTTACAGTTATTATAGCACGCCTTCCATGGGTCGCGCATCACTGCTAGCTAATACTCCAGTCACTCACGACTCGATACAATTCAGAACACACTCCTTGCATTACACTCCTTCCTCCATTTGTAAGAGTAAAATGACGTTACTAACCTTCTGGAAACTTGTCGAAGGTAGCAGAAACCGAAGCTGGCAGAAACATCTCGAAAAACGCGAAGAATCATGATGTCGATGTGCCACGAAACGAAGTCTTCGAACTGCGTTTTCTCGCATTTCAGGGCTCGCCTCATACCAGGGAGAATATGAGAAAGGTCGCTCGAGCGGATGACATTGTTACAATATACTGCTCGTGTTCTTAAAAGACTTGCGTTTTTCCACTCGCAAGAGACCATTGTCAAATTGATCTTGGAGATCGAGTTGGGTCTTTGTTGAAACTAGATCTAAAATAAAAATGTCTATTTTCTCTCTGTCTCTGGCAGTCCCAAGTTTGGCAAGGACAAATATTTATAAATTAGAACGGATCCATAATAATTTCTAATTCGTTGGACATATCGGTTTTAAAAAGTATTAAACGAGAAAACTTGTAAACCAATTCATTTTAACTTCCTTTTCATAACTTTACGTAACTCTGAATTGTTTTTCAGTTTATATAATTCAATGTACCTTCGCTACTGAATATCAAAGTAATGCTAAACTAATTTTTTTCAGTTTCGTTACTATTTCAAAGTTATAAATCCTCACATTATACTTTCTATCACTGTATTGAATTTTACTTTGACACGTTATTTTTATATTCAAAATCAGTGTCAGTTACATTTAATTACTCCCTGAATTAAAGAATGCTTACATTTTGTATGAAAAGAGAGATCGCGCAAAAACGTTTCCCCTTTCAAAGCTAATTAAACCAAATACTTGTAAAAGCTTGAATCATTTTAAGAGCATTAGCATAGGTGGGAGAGTGCTAGCGCCAGGAGATACCTCAGCAACTGCTACCAAGTACTGATCTGTTACGATCTGCAATCTCCCCCCTGCCTCGGAGAAGGGTTGAGAGAAATGAAAAACCACAGGCCAGCACATAGGAGCAGATAAAGCCAAGCAAAGAGATGCACGGAAGTCCCTAACGGTGTTACTAGATGGCAACCCTGGCGCGCCACGGAGGCCATACAGGCGCCGGCAGGCCGTCGGAAGGTTGTCTCTACAACGCCACCTAGCCTCTACCAGCTCAACCAGGGGGAAGAGAGCTTTACTCGCAGCAAGCGACCTTGCCTGCAAAGTCACGAGCCGCAGCAGCCGCCGACTTGAAAGAGGAAGAAGGGAAGTGAAATCAAGGAATGAAAGCGTGGCATATATACAGCACCCTAGCATGGAAATGCAACGAGGGAATGGAAACGTGGTAGATATACAGTATTGGATAAATCGTTTTTTTCACACAAGTCTTACATAGGACAGGAGTTGGATAGGTAGTCAGACTGAAAACTTCAATGCCAAAGCCAGGATTTGAACCACGGGTTCTCAGCTGATTGAGAAATTCAATGCCATGCCGGCACATTTCCATGGTAGCTCAGTGGCAGAGCAACCGGCTAGAGATCGGGAGATCCGTGGATCCAGTCCCGGCTCTGTCATTGAATTTTTCAGTCTGACTCTACCTATCCAGATATACAGTACCCCAGCATTCGCCTAAGTGACCCCAGGAAAACCACGAAAAAACACAGCTCCAGAGTACGCGGTCGGACGGGGAGCGAACCCGGACTAGTTACGGACGAAACTGCCTGAGCCACCTGGCTCGGTAAGCATTGTCATTCCTTTTAATCACACAAAATGGCAGTGACCAGTGTGACAAGAAAAGAGAAAATCTTAAACTCAATGGAGTTTTAAGACATTCAGAGTACCCTGGTTTAGTGACCGCTGCATGTGCCTACTATTCCTAGAGTCGTTTTGCTGACCTACTTAGAATTATTTCTTTAGTGAATAATTTCCTTTGCAGAATGATCTTTTATACGAGGGCTGTAAATAAAGCAGTGGCAGCATTGATAGAACAAAATATTTATTGAACTCTCAAGTACAATTGCATTACATTCCTTCAATGTAGTCGCCTGCAAAATCCCTGACCTTTTACCAAATGTAGGGCAGCCGTTGGGGACCGTTGGCAAGGCGATCTCTATTGATGACAGCGAAGGAGCGCCCTACTGCGCGGACTATAGATGCCACGTCAGGAAATCAGCGGCCTCGGAGGGGTTCCTTCAACTTTGCAAACAGGTCGTAAGTCACAAGGACTCATGTCTGGTGAGTGCGGAGGATGTTCCAAAACCTCCCAATGCCACCGTTGCAATCAGAGCTGGACATTGTTTGCGACATAACAACGTCCGTTGTCCCTCAGGCACAGCATGCGTAAGAATAACCCCCTCGTACGGATAACTCCCGGACAGTTCATCGATGGTCCATGGCAATGAGACCACTCACGATGTCAATCTGATCTTGCGGAATGGACGGCCGACCTGTGCGGTGCAAATCCGCAGTCTTAGTCCGACCTGCACGAAACACTTTGACCCATCGTGCAACCGTCCTGTATGGCAATGCATTCCCGCCACAGGCTCCACGTAATCCTCGATAACATGCTGATGCATTTTTTCCACGGGCAACCTAGATTTTAATTCACGAAAGCTGATCGCCTTAGGTAAACATGCTTTATAGCGGTGCACTTGACACTGTGCACTTCAGCGCTACACAGCAACAACACACTCTCAACTGGCAGCCCGACCAAAGCACACCACACATCGACACTAGTCACCTGATCGCTTTCATATCCTATTGGCTCATAGCCGCTCTTCTGTGAATGTGGGGACCATGTTGCCACTACTTTCTTTACAGCCCTCGTACATAGATCAGTTGAGTTCAATATCTTGCCTCGGCAAATGATTTCAACTTTCATCTCCAGCTTATAGGCTATTCAAAGGCATAGTCGGCGACGAGAACTCAGCTACGCTAAGAGAGAGCGACCTGAAGATCTGACAGAACACCAACGACATGTTTAGAAATAGTCCACAAGTGTATAATTATTGTTATAACTGTAAAAGTGTCTTTATTGGCTTAAATATTCGTTACAGTTGACTCTTTGGTCCCTGCTCTCCAAAAGTCACACGATGCTTCGAAAGTTGACGGGCTTCTCGCGCCACTGCGTGATAAGTCTTCCAAATGAAGACGGACTCACGATGCACTCAATTGGCTTTCAATTCGTCTTCATATAACTGTGAATTATGTCATAAAGGTTTCTGGAAGTTAGTCGAAGCTACTGGCTGGATTCTGGCATGTTCCAGCTCATTTTTCGCATTCCAAGCCTTCCGGTTACCAGCATGTTACTTCCTGTGTTTACAGCATTCCAAGTCTTTCAACCCTGCCGACTCGCATAGCAACGTGAACGTGAGAACGGCCCACACGTGCCGTATTAGTTATTTTTATTATTATTGTTATTGTTATTATTATTATTATCATTATCGAAGTTGGAGCCAAGAGCATAAATCAGTAGGGAAATAAAATACATATTAGTTTTTTTGTGTGTAAGAGTATACAGGTCATTTTAGTCGTAAAAGGCAATAGTCGCAGCGCTTGGATGAACGTGAGATACAGCTTTTCTAAAACTGCATAAGAGGCCACCTACTCCTGAAGCATAGAAGCGCTATAGCACTGGCAAGTTTACTAGCATAATAAGTAGGGATAGCATCTTGGGGACAGATAGCAGAACACATGCGAATACCAGTTGCATTCCTACGGAGTAGAGACCGATCTAAGTTGGCGACTGCACGCGCCGCATGTAAACAACCCATAGTAACGCGAAAGGGAACGTGGCTCGACAAAGCAGTATACTATGGTACATATTACAAAACTGTTTTACAGGCCTTTGGTGATGGTGCATCCTCTTCAATAAAGATTGTAAAATATATTGCTTCAAATGGATTGACAGAAGATTTGCAATTCATACAGAAGAACTTTGCAGATATATATCTACGACAGTAACACATATTTGGAAACATAATACATTGTATGCTCTCGACCCTGAAAGCTGTCGGTAAACTTGTGCAAATAATTAATCAGAGACCCGTGTCACCTATTTGAGACAGTTTGAAAAAGAAAGTGAAGGGAGTGTTTGGAAAAATGGCGGGTTTTTAATAATGCGTGAAATACGAAATGTGCCATGAGGTGTTATTACGAAAATAATTGCTGCTGGATTAACTTACCTAATAGTCGATAATGTGCCCTAATGTGTTTGCTCCAATCGCATCTTATGAGGTGGAGCGAAGTTTCTCACAATATAAAGCCTGTTTACGTGCCAATCGGAGACGATTCACACTTGAGACATTGCGAATATGTATTGTTGTGCATTGTAATCTATGTATCTTTGAGAAAATGAAACGGATGATAATGCTGATGACTTGTACAACAGAAATTGAATGTATGTAAATATTAAAATTGTTACTTCCCGTAAATCAGCGGTTTTTATTTTTACCACTCACCCAACTTCACCTTACACTGTTAGTGGAAACATCACAGTCTGCCACGCAACCAATGCCCCATTTTCCTTGTATTAGTACCACTACGTATACACTGCATTGTCAACACATCACAACTATATACCATGCTGCGCTAACTTTTAATCTGTCGCGCTATCGGTCCCCAAGATGCTATCTCTAATAATAAGAGAGGTTGGAGGTCAGAATTTCACCTGCTGCGAGTGATATGTAGTCTTTGCGCACCACAACTCCCTCGCTGGTTCTCCTCATTTCTCTTCTCTTGCGCGTGACACGACGTTTTACACAAGCTGTATGAATTAACCAAAGTGTAGATTATTAGTAGCAAATAAGTAAGGACTATTTAATATATACACTGAATACAGCAGCACTTTTTCTCAAGAATAAATGAACGGTGCTTCACCCAGTCATGCCAGCAAATATGTAGGTACTCTGTGAACATGACTGGAACTATACCTATTTGATTCAGACTTTGTAAACAGCTAATATATCTATGAAATCCCGTTCAAAAATTTAGAAAGTTATATAACCTTAACTGAATGTAATTTAAACTGCAGTACTTTTTTTGATGTTAGCTTATATATTCAACAACCGAATAAATATATATAAGATAAAACTAGCATTCTAAGTTTCATTCCGATTTGTGCATAACAGGTTACTTCCACTTTCAATAATTAAATGCGTTCGACGTTGTGTTAATACGCTGAAAATAAAATTAAAACAATGTAGAGAACCAGGATAAGTAATTAAAGGAGATGCACAGTGAACGCGAACAGGCTGAAAGATGAGTTTTGTCCGTTTTGCGGTACTTATGTAATTGCAATAAGAATAACTTTCTGAGAGTCCAGTGCTTCAGTGATTTAACTGTCATCTAATGTGTTTGTAATTTGTACAATTCATACCACATAGATTGCAATGCATGCAGTCCACCCCATTAACGATACAATAGGGCGTTTACGGAGGAAATATGGCACCGATCCGGTGAGGATAGTGTACCTGTATCCCACGGAAGGGAGGGATTAGGTGAGAGGAGAGATCCTGGAGTGTCAGGGTCCATACAGTTGCCAGGTTGAGACGCCACGGCATTCAGACAGGCAGACAGGCTACAGCCGCTCCACATAGAGGGTTCAACACCCACCAAGGGGACGGTCAGGATATCCTGGCAACCAGACGAACGACGGAGAAAGTTCCACAAAGAGAATCCGTTTTCTTTTCCACGCTGCACCGAAACACCATCGCCGACACTTTCAACTCTGAAACATACCTACGGGGTAAAAGCTGAATTAAATTAATGGAACGCTATGAAGAGGCAGGGAATTCGAACGATGAGGACTGCCGTCCAGGAGTTGCCTTGCTACCCTGGGAAACCCCCAAACAAATCTATGATCCGTAGAGGGCGATCACTAGGAATCGAATCCATTGCCTTCCAAATGCGAGTGAGGCCCGTTACTGCGGCTCTGCTTAATATCTAAATTAAGTCCCTATTAAATGAAATTAAATTAAATGTTTCACATTTATGTGTAAATAAATAGCTGAATTAATAATGTTATTGTCCTTGCTAGCTACCTAATGCAGAAGTAGTAACACATTCCACCCAAACATTTCAAATCACGATATCACTTATAAATCATAAGAGTTTAAGTTCCTCAAAATCAGGCAAATAAGGAAACTACAACAAAAGCTTCTAAAGACTCGGCAGAAACGAAAATTTGCAAAATATCACAACTTATACCCACTCTAGGTGGAGATATTTGTAGAATAATGAAAGAAGCTTCCACTTAAGATTTTGTCATTTTGTATTTTAAAAAAAAATATGGTCAAAAAATATTGATCAAAATACTCTGAGCTGTTGGTGAATAAACTAGCAATATGTATACTTTGAATACCATTTTATTTTCACTAAGAATTTTTTAAAGCTTCTAAAAAAGATATTAGTAAAACGTTTATCAACATAACTTAAGTTACACCAAATTAGCGGTTTCCAAAATATCCATTGCAGTATCTCTAAATTTTCTCGGACTGCTTTGATAGCTGTCGGTTCTGTTGTTTCTTGGTAGGCGGTGCAGCAGCAGAGTAGTTAGACAGTTCACCTCTGGCGGGCTATGCAGCCCGGGTTCAGTCTCGTATGTGGTAGACGAAGTGGCAGATTTTCTCCGGTTTCCTCGCCACTCATTCCACCAATTGCTCCATGGACACCTGTTCTTGTCATCCATTTCGTCTTAATTTAATATCATTTACTTCTTCGCTTTCATGCCAGGTCTTGGGCAGATACCTCATGAGGTCCATAGACCGCTGCTACTCAACAGCAATCTCAGCTCAGACGTTCACTCGTAAGTCCTGGGGGTGCAAGTCTTCCATATGGAGAGGAGCAATTTTTCGTGAGTTGTTTAAATGAACACTTGTGTTGCGAACAGTTCAATGCATTTTCCACGTCTTACAACCAACCAACCCGGTATTATCCAAATGGGAATAGTTTCTAGGATTAATATGACGATCATTGACAAATTAATATAGATAGTACATAAATTATGTTCAGTTTAAAACGTTTGTTTACCGGGAAATCTACTGATGACATAGTTTTCGATATCAGTGTATTGTCGATCTTCGCTTGTGGTGCCACAAGTAGTAAAAGCGAGCGTTAAACACTACCAAAAACATTATCGAATTTAGGCAAATGTATGTAAATTCTCATTTTAGAAAGCATACAAACGAGGATGGTGGGAGGGAGGGAGGAAGAGAGAGGTAACAAGGGAATACTTTTCCATACCCAAATCATAAATTGCCTCGTGCAACACATAACTATCATGTGAAAAAAAATTGTTTTTTTTTCAGCCTGGTTGAGAATAACTCGGGTATTGGATGAAAACCTTGAATGGGAACTAGAGTTGTAGGTCAGATCAATGATTACGTATCAGAGAATGGAAATGGGATGTCACAAGTTGTTAGTAGTTTCGGCAATAATTAGCAATTCGGTAATATCTTAATTGGTCCAGCCAAATATCAATTCTGTGCTAATAGAGTATGGAGCTATGAACATATGCTTTTGAAACGAAAGTCTTAATGTTGTGTATGTGAATATAACCACCGAATTTAAGCAGAGCTTCATAGATGAACATTGTTGAAATACTTGGATACCTACCCAGATGCTTATGAGTATGCGCAACTGGGCCATCACTACAGAACAGAGTACTAACACAGTCAACACTCGTAAAGTAAATTAACCTTACTAAAGAAAAATGTCAAGATTCACATAATTAATGTTGTTGTTCTGCTACAACACAAGTAGTCTGTTGTAGCAGAACTTTCAAAGGAAAAAAATAAATTTCACGTATATATTGAAGTTATGGATTGCTTTTGAAGAGCACTGCCTTGGGTTTCATGTTATTCCTTTGCCTCCAAGGGAACTCGGTAACTTTCTAATACACACTTTACAAAACACGCCATACTGAGTCTTTTTTTATACCAAAATTGGTTTAAAACCTGAAGAATCACAAATGGTTTCAATATTAGAGCAACGGATTGAATAATTGCTAGTGAATTAAACAGACAGAACAAATAGTTACGTTCTTTCACAACGAGTGAACAAAGGAAAAACTCAGTTGAAACATAAAAAAAAAAGTTGGCTTGAGTTTTTGGAGAAGAAGAAAGAAATAGACTGGGAACATTCTATGAAAAAGATGTTCGGAACAAAAATAAATGACCCGGCTGGGGCTGGGAATTCTTCTTTAGCCAGAATTATTCCCTATCCCCCACAGAGTCTGGAAGTGTGTATGTGAGAGTGAATGCGTGTGTGCTTTAAGAAAACAAAATGATTTAAACCTACTGACAATAAGTTGTTTCAAGTGCAAAGCCCCCGATATGACCTTAGATGTTAAAGGGGGCTATATAAATGGAAACAATAAAAAAAAAATGAGGCAGTATTATTAAGAAAGGTGACTGACAAGCAAAGAGGAAAGCGGAAAAAGGAACATTGGAGGCCTCGATTGCACTGAAGCATTTGCTTTTGAAGATAAACTATTTTTGACAACTAATTACATGGCTCCGTGAACGGGAAATCGCGACCGTTCTTACTGACTGAGATCTTTTCCAGGTTTTTCTCAGTCCTCACAGCTAGCAAATGCCACGGAAGTACCCTAAATTTAGGCTTGGAACGTTTTCTTCCTAAGTTTCCTTTCCCAATTGCTTTATTTCGTGTATTATCAGTGTTGACCGTCTGTTACGCAGTATCCAATAAGAAAAAGCATTAAAACTAGTAGAATATAGGCAAGGAATGGAAGACACCTGGCTCAGTGCGATGTAGAATGACCTATTGTGATTAACAATCCCTGGGCGGAAGGGATTGGGCGAAGGGAACCGCACAGGTCGGCTCCAGGAATTGATGAGACAATGACGGAGCCGCGCGAAATACCCTAATAATTGTAGATTGAAGGCTTCGACATGCGGGCTTGGAACAATGCCGTTGAGAGATTTTTGGTAGACGGAGCACCGGTGGAATGCGATAGTGGGGGAAACTGGACAAAACCCATCCCTGAACCGATTTGCCCAATACAAATCCCACAAGCGGTCACCTGGGATCGAACCCGCCCGTGTGTCGAGGTCTTCATACTAGAATTGGCAAGTAGTTCTGGGCGGCTCCGTCATTGTCACTCCGATACCTATAGCGCCAGCCTGTGTGGTTGGCTGACGAGACGATACTCACGGCCCCAACTTGACTGGTGAAGAATCCTTTACTGAGCGCTTGCATACACGCCACCTGTATACAGGCCACCGAACCATCTGATATCAGACCTTGGTAGTGCCCACAATTTTTTTTATATAAAATACAGTTCCGCAGTCTTGTCAGGACTCCGGTGCTGTATTCCATTTTTTCCAGTTTCCTATATTTCCTTAGTAGACATTATTCTTCGTTTTCCTTTTACATATACATACACAAACATAGACACGTTTACAAACACAGAAACACCCATGCCCAAGGCGGGACTCGAACCCACGATCCTGTGCACCACGAAGCACCAAAGCGAGACACTTTAGCGAGCGCGGCCACCGGGATCGGCAAACATTCGTCAAGGCTTAACGGGAAAACCGCGGAAAAACCCAGAGCCAGAGTTTGCGGTTGCCGGGATCGAACCTAGGACCTCCCGAATGTTAATTTCAGACGAAACCGCCTGATCTACTTAGTTCACTTCAACCCTACTACAAAATGGGGGAAGTATACGACACAACATTCAATTATACAAAGAAAAAGGGTATGAAATCCACCTTTTAAATCGCTAGAGTAACAAGCAAGAATTAAAAGTCTTTAGTGCTTCTTGAAGCAGCTCGCAAAAAATACGAGGTTTTCAGTGCAGTATTTTGTAGCATTGTGGGACTCGGGCACATATCAGTGAAGTTAGGCATCTCTTTCCCTGATAGGCAAGATGTAAAGGTCGGCAATAAATGAAATATACAATAATACGTGTGCTACCAAATATAATAGGACAGTGAGGCATTTTAAATTAGCCTACAATTATATACAACTATGAACAGGTCAACAACAAGCCCAAAGGGAGAGAGATTCAAGTTTGATAACACAAAAACTTAAATACAGAAAAAAAAAAATAAAATACAAACATGTTTTTGGCAATTGCTTGAAAATTCTTTTAGACATATTATTCTTACTTTCCTACATAAGATTGTTGCGAAAGATGAAGACACAACTGAACGAAGTACGCTGACCCGAAGTTTACGTCCTGATGTGCTATACATTCTAAATGTTTCCCTGTAATACGTTTCCAAATCATACTCTCTCGGGCACAAAATTCATATATCTGCATCAGGAGTGTTTGGAGAGGAGTTGTTATTCTCTGTGCTGTTCAAATAATCTTCCGGTGCCTGCGTAGAATACGGAACTATGCTCGCCCGAGTATTTGGAGATTTATGCTGTTCTTGGTGTTTCCCTATCGTTATGTCCAGCTTTTCTTCTTTCGCTATTTACCTGCTACAACAGTACTACATTTTTCGGAATTATATTCAAGTTCCTGAGAGAGTGCATATTGATTTTGCATTTATTGTCAACAATGAACTGGGGGGGGGGGATGGCTCGGGCTGTTTCCCGCTTTCGGGAGATCGCGGGTTTTATTCCGGCCAACGTGACCCATGGCTTTTTCCGGCTGTTTCCCTGGGTCGCCAGGCAAATGCTGTTGAGGTTTCTTTCCCTCCCAAATTTCCTATCCCTCCATCTTGTTTCCATTGCCTATTCATTCATCCTTCATCCTGTTGGCTTCATTTAATGTTGAAAATGTTGGCGATGGTACTCGAGTGGTGTGGCAGGGAAAAGAATACTCAAACTGACTTATCTCTGTCCCCCGACTTCGGGTGGTTGCCGGAGTAGCACCGCTCCTGGCGGGGGCGTTAGACCCTAGGTTAGGTAGATTCTATTTGGAAACCGTAGGGGCCCTGTCATTGCTGTGGCGTCACTCCTGGTCCCGGCAGTAGGTCAGTAGGGTTCCTCTCATTTCATCCCTCATGTGGGTGCTCCCTCGACTCGGTACCGAACCTGGATGATTACTGTATGCTATTCTCCTATCCTATCAACACTGAAGTTTATGTAATTATGTCCTGAATTTTTGGGAATAGACACATTCAGAGGTTGAGGTTTACTCGTTTTTGATCGAGAGCGAGTAATAGATATTAACATGACAATAAGGGTTATTTGTTATTAAGTTGGGTTTTGAAGAAACCAATATATGTGAAAATGAGGTTTTGTAATTCCATATAGCCACAGAGATATTCTTCTCTGTGTGGTCACAATCTAATGTTAGCAAATGTATGTTTCAGTGTTTGGGCAGGACTGCAGCCCGGAGGAGCTGATGCAGTGTGCCAGGCCTCTACGTGTGCTCACAGAAAACAGCGAATTTGGATTCGTCGTGAACAAAGAGGAGTTGGATCGCCAGTGTCCGTAAGTAATAAATATTATCCACTTCTTGACTGTTATTCTGTCGCAGTATTCATGTGTAATTTGGAAAATTGAAACAGACATGATATTTGAGACTCTCTTGAAGGTTATCCCTAACACTCGACTCAGTTTAAGATTTAGTACGCGTAGGGACATATCGCTATTTGCATGGACAGCCCCAGAACCATGTTCGGGTACCGGCGGTGACATTCAGTTTTTCAAGTCTGACTCAACTATGCAATATCATTCGCTTGTTTAAGTATAGTTACAAAATATAAACCCATTCACAGAAGACATTAGGTATACAGCAACTAAAGGTGGATATCATTTATCATAATTTCTGGTTGACATTGATGTATGTTTATTCAATACCGATTCTTTATTGCTACATAATGCTGATGAGGTGGTTGGAAGTTCGATGGAAGTTTAAACGATATCCTCGAGAAGTTGAGAATTACGTTTATTGTCTAGCTCATTTAGAAATTAGTGTAATCATTTGCCTCGCCAAAAAGCCCAGTGTATATCCTTCATCACAATTATAATGTGAGCAATAATTACAAGCCAGCTCTGTTCGAACTAGTGTGCGAAGTATTGCAGAACACCAAAGTAAACTCGCATATTGTAGCCATTTAGCATAACAAGGTGATCTCATTACTACACAATAGGAAGTGTGAATACAGGAAAACTGCAGCATCTTTCTTGACCGGAGAGTTTTAATTAAGTCACTATTTAATTAGATTGTCTAGTAATTTTGCTACCATTCCACGAAATTTCTCTGGGTAACTAAGGCATCTCCAAATAAACAGTAGTAAATCCATTGCGGAACGTCTGGAAGCCATGATGTTATCCTATACACTTTAAATCAACTCGCCGTGTTAAGGCACTCGCTTAAATAATAACAGTTACGAAAACATGCATAGTCGGGAAGAAAATCACGCCATTTTGCTACTACTGGCAATTACGAATTAATACAGTGAGGGGAATTTGCTAGATTGGGCCTGGATTGCACGAAAATCAGTGTAAATACACACACTAGCTTAGACCTAAAATAGCGCACACTAACGACTTTGGTGAAACGTGTTAGCAGCTCTGCAGTTGTTTACCACATAGCACAATAAATCCGCCAAAAAAAAAAAAAGTATATTTGAATATAAATCGTATGTTGCATGGAACCTTAATGACTAAACTAGTCTTGAGGAATTTTAAAAGCTTGGTAGTTCCAGTCTAGAAACAATACATTAATAGGTGAGACGGTTGTGGAGTAGTAATATACCACTAAAGAAACGCAAGGCTATTGAGCAACGTGCTTGTTTAAGATAGTGTTTAAATAAAATTGTTTATAATCCTAATGTGTGGTGGAATTAAAGGTCAAACTGATTTATTCTTAAAATAATACATCTGTGAAACTGAAAATCCGCAGCGTGCAAAATGTTATTCCCTTTTTTTTTTCCCCCATTTGTACCCCGCTTTTAACTCCACGGTCCCCTCGGTAATGGTGTTAACTCTTGCGCTGTTTTTTATCATATCACACACATTTATATATCCAGTTTCTGGAGAGGATACGGATTCATCTAGGCTAGACAAAATTTCCCACCCACAGCGGGAATTGAACCCAGGACACCTCGCATAGCAGACAAGATCTCTACCATCTGAGCTACGGTGTCAACGCCGTACCATATATTGTTGAAAGTTATAACGATATTTTTGTCAGGTTTGAAAATTCTAGCTCGCCTGATTATTTAATAATGATGATAATAGTAATAATAATAATAATAATAATAATAATAATAATAATAATTATAGTATTAATAGTAATAATAATAATAATAATTATAATAATAACAATAGTAATAATGATTTTATCTAAATTCATGTTTCCCAAAATTATACCATTTTTTTCGAAAAAGTATATAGTCATTTTAACGTACTTTTTAAGAGAGTAAAATTTCGAAACAAATTAGTAAAAAGTTGCACAATGTGAGCTTTTTTGGCAAGGAAATGTTTCGAAAAATGTTTGTGAGAAAATGTGGTGTAAATTTGAGGGTGCCAAATAGTGTGCATTTGTTCATTTACACTTTATTATTGGTAGGTTAAAATGCGCCAAATGCTAATAACTAGGATTCACATTATTTCACTGGACGCTTTCCGTTTTCATTTTTCTCAGGTTTTAGTCCTATGTGAGAGATGTTGGTACCTTAAACACACGTAAAATCAGTATAAGAATGAAATGAATTCTCTCTGAAAATATATGTTTAATGGAACTGAGAACCATACCAATCTGTCTATCGGGAGTTGTATTCTTATTTTGACGTAGTAATAAACTTTGGAACGATACAAGTAGGGAACTGCTGCTTTCAGCTTGATATTTGTTTCAGGTACCAACTCCTTACATCACTCGGTTAAAGGAAGATGGATGCTTTAGCCGGCGCAATGCGATGTCTGGCCACTATTCGCTTCTGTAGTCAGGCCAGTTAGATCTCCTCTGGGATGGCAATATCCAACTCATTTCCATATAACCTGCAACAACAATCAAATCTAGATATGGTTGTATGCTTGCTGGTTTGTACACTCGCGTGCATTTAAATTGCACCATTCCTCCAGATTGTAATATTTTATTTTCTATAAGGTTTCCAACTTCAGGTAACCGAAATTTGACTCTTCCCACCCGGTATGTTTAAGTGTCTGGCCCAGAAGACCAACAGTGACACAAGAAATAACGAAACAACAATTTTATAACCGTTGTGAAAAAGAGGATCGATCGTACACCTCTCTATGAAAGAATTTCTCCACGATTGGTGCACAAGAAGAGGTCCAATGACATTTTTCAACGTTCCAAAGGAAGCGGTTATTAGTTTTTATTACTTTCTCTATTTTTCTTTTTTTGTCTTTAAGTTTAACGTCCTTTAACCTGGTTGGTCATATCGGACGATGAATGAAATTGGTGAAATGATGCTCAAATGATCTCGGGGACCAAGGAATTACTCGACATTCGTCTTCTCATGATAAGGGAAAACTCCGAAAAAAAACTCTAAGCGAGAACCGAACTCACGACCTGTTGAATGTGAAGCAGGTACCTTACCACCACAGTACCCAGGCGGTCTTACCTTCTCTAGCCCGAATGTACAGTGTACATAGTGAATAGAGAATGTAGGTATTGTATTCCACCCAAAAACTCGATGTCGAGATTTCAGCGAAATAGGTTTTGGGGTCCTCTCAGTTCGAAAACGACAGTTTTATAAAAAGCCCGTGTGTGTCTGTGGAAAGCATAGCTAAAAATCGGATGTGTTGCATTCACATGACTTTCTCTATATCTCTGCAATAAATTATATTTAAAAGGCTTATGCTTCTATTTACTTCCTGCTAATCGAGAAAAAGTTAGCAGAAATAGTCTTATTTCCTGCTTCCTTGTAAGTAGAAGCGAAATAAGGGAGTACCATAGGTTAAAGTGATGGTCAAAACCTGGTTGCTATGTGACTGAAGTTCCTCTGTTTGTATGGGCACGAGTTCGCAAAGTCCTGTCTTTATAGCTTAAACCAAAAATAAGGAATATCTCAAAAACAATCAACTCCACGAAAAGATGTATACAACACAAATTGTGTGTTTTAATGTGTTCTACATTGTTTGTGTGGTAAGTTTTTGGCTCGCACTCAGAATAAAGTCTTCAGAGGCTATTCCCAGAAAATTCAAAATATAATTTTATTTGTCAGGTATCTTTAATATACGATATTTTAATCAACATCGTTAGAACCATTTTTTAGAAAATCAAAATTTTCGAAAAACGTTCCATGTAAAGGGTAGTTTGGAGTGGGGGGATTTTTCTCAAAATCTTCGTGTCGCATCCCCGGAAGATACTTAACTTAAATACGAAGTTTGGTATTTTACCAACTTTTCGTTTTTGAGTTATCGTGTTCACAGCCACACGGACAAACACACACGGACCTTGTTCTGTAAATACTTTTTTTTGGATACAGGGGACCCTAAAACATCTATTTCCGGTGAAATCTCGGTATCGAATTTTTTGGTACAGTGCAATACGTTCTCTATACACTATGTACATAGTGCGTATAGAGAAAGTAAAAAACGAAAATACCGTTAAATAACAAACTTGGTATTTAGGTTTGGTTTTCTGTGAATAATCTCTAAAGACCTCTTTATTCTGGATTACTTTTTCCGAGTTTTCATTAACCGCTAAACCGTAAGAGATGGATAAAAACTTAGTAAGCAAAAATTCTAGTCGTCGTCAAAACACGCAAGTTAAGTCCTTCACGATTTTATTGTGGAGGTAGCTGTTTCGAAATATTCCTTGTTATTGGTTGCAATTGTTAAGTGCTTATATTTTTCTCCGACAGGTTATGTTTCTTTTTCTTTTATTCTACTCCTGGCCAAACAAAGACGGGATTTCCAATGACAATGGCATAAGACAGCTTTTAAAACATTTGACTACGACTTTAGCCTCGTGCATTCCCTTAGTTCCCTAATGATTCAATACCAAACGCGTAAAATGGCTAACGGTATTCGAGCCATCCACTGCTACCTTGAAGCTCAAAACGGTTCCCCATTCATGTGTAAGTAACTGTTCAACAGTAAATCCATTTCCTTAATGATGCTAACTAGGGAAGTTTATAAATTCCACATTTATAAACGTATTCTTATAATTTATACTAATGGTAACAAACCAAATGATTAGGTAGAATACAAATTTTCCTTGTAATATCTCCTGTAATTTTCAAAGTGTTGATTGTTTAATTAATTACTTTAGTACCAAAATAAAGTATCCAAACGATAAAAATTACAATTTATTCATATAAAATCCGGTTTGGCTTTAACACATTTAAGATAAAATGTTGACAGATACTTTGTTTCTCACATTCTTGTAAAAAGATTAATAATCTTTTTAATAACATTACTCACTTAATTATATATTCCGATTAATATTCCTCCCAAAATGTTCAATTTATATTTTTGTATGTTTCTCTGAGAAACTAAAGGACCATTATTGTATCGTGTCCAACATTTTGATCGGCTAAAACTAGAATAAAGATTTTGAAATTCTAAAGGTACATTTGGGCTTGTGCGCAGGCGCATTTAAGAAGAGGTGTAAAATCAGTTATAGTCATCAGTAATGGACACCATATATAGATTATTGATGCTTAATAATAGAACTATAAAGAGAAGGACTTTTCGAAGGATTACGCTTAATTTTCACTTATGTGAATCCCTAAGTAGAAAAAAACTGGTCGTCGAAAGTGGAACATGCTACCATTGTCAGCTTCATTATTGTTGATAAATCCGCAGGAACCGGTAAGGAGACCTGGAAATACTGAAGTTTACATTTTCTATATTTACGGATATGGAAGTTAATGGTATTTAAATAAAAAAATCTGATATGTTCCAGTCATATAAACTTCTCTAGTAGTTCCACAAATATATATATATATATATATTTATATTTATTTATATATATTTTACAAAAACGTCATGCTAATCTAGATAAACATTAGCAGAATTACTTGCTTTCTTGTAAGTAGGAGGGAAATGAGGGAATATATTTGGCTAAAGCAATAGTAAAGTCTTTTAAAAGCTGCACACTATGTGAAAAATTGAGGTTCGGTTCGCTTTGCATGATTCCGTTCGAGAAACGTTAGTTTAAAATGAAACAATAACAATGACAATCTCGTAAACGGTCAACTCTACAAGTGTGTGTTAAATTTTTGCCTATCTCTTACGGCTAAACCATTATACAAAATTCTGCAAAACTCAACCAGAATAAAGAGCTCTTCAGAGGCTATTCCCAGAAAATGTAAGATATAAGTTTTTTTTTGTTATATGTATATATCTAATATACGACATTTTAATCAAATTCGTTAGAGCCATTTTTTAGAAAATCGAAATTTCCAAAAAATGTTTCATATAAAGGGTAGTTGGTGTGGGGAGATTTTTTGTAAACCGTCGTGTTGCAGCCTTGGATGACAAATAGCAACATTCGTATTTAACGGACTTCTCGTTTTTGAGTTATGCTGCTCACTCACTCACACACACACACACACACACACACACACCTACACACAAACTGACTGAGAGAGACACACATGAACATTTTTCCTAAAAATGCTTTTTCTTAAAATCAGGGGGTCTCAAAACATATATTTCCGATGAAATCTCGGTGTTATATTTTTGGGTGAAAAACATTACCTTCTCTGTACACTATGCACATAGTACGTGTACAGAAAGTAAAAATCTTTTTTCGGACTCGGAGGACCCCAAAACATATATTTTTAGTGAAATATCTGTATCGAATTTTTGGGTGAAATACAATACCTTCTCTAGCTACCTTGTACATTGTGAACACGAACTAGAGAAAGTAATAAAAACAGATAACCAATGGACAATAATGATTATGAGGCATGCCACAGGGGACATGAAGTTTAACATTGCCTCCACTACTTCGTCCATATTACTAGAGCTGCACGTTGACAAGGAGCATGATCTCTGTGTTCACAACAAAGTCATCTGCTTCACTGGACAGGTAATTTTGCATAACACAAGCTTGCCGCTCTGGCACACTGCTCTTGGTGTATATAGCATACAGGTAACTCTGAACATGCCTTGGACATATGCAATACACGTAACACTAATTTTAAAAGTTTTTTTTTTAAACTTTGGTACTCTTTAGAATGAATATTCTACTGCTATATGTCAAACTAGTTTTGACTAATACAACACTGATAACATGTTTCAACCAACCATTATTGCTTCCAGGTATTCTTGATTATTTTTACCACTTCTCTAGTTCCCAAGGGCGTAAAGGGTGCTTTTTCGAGCGTAAAAATTCTCAAGATGGCTTCCTTCGGAAGGGAAGTAACACCGTTGGTCCCCTGTTGTGGATTTATAGCACGTAAAAGAAGCTCAAGGTTAAGACGCCTCTCAGCAAAATTAATCGGTCTTTCACACCCAGAATAGAATAATGCTCTGGGAACCACAGTAGTTACAGAATGTCCATAAATAACACTCAATGTAATATTTATAGTGACTGTAGGAACTGTTAACTAGCAGCTTTGGACTCCTTCGAAAAACATTCAGGAAAGTATCGAGTTGCTCCTTTTTCATCATGTTAATAAATAATAATCATTATATTATTAATAATATTCATAAACGATATCAATCGTTTCAGGAATTTTACTATAAAATATGTATTCTTTTAACCTTTGAGTTAAAAGAGGCATAATTCTGTAATTAACATAGATACCTAAAGGCGTCGTCTCCTTAGCGCGGCAGTAGCGCGGCTGCTTGCCAAGCAGAAGACTTACGTTCAATTCCCGGTACAAACGTGGGGAATTTTTTCCAGGTCCGGGATACACTCAGCCTCGTGAGGTCCCTGGGGGGGGGCAATTGAGAAGCTACTTGATTGAGAACTAGCGGCTCCAGATCGAGAAGACCGCACTAACCGGCCGGGAAGGACTCGAGGCGCTGATCACGTCTCGCCCTCCAGCACTGCATCCCATTCATGATGCCTTCGGGCCGAGAAGGTGGATGCAGCGGCCGGACGATTGGCCAAGGTTTCATGAGGACTGTCGTGCCATAGAGTTACGTTACCTAAAGGTACAGAATGTTCAGGCCTAATGGTTTAGACTCAACTGTACCCAGGAATAGGCGATTCACACTGCACATTGCAGCAAGTAATGCGAGCCATAAGTTCACCGAGTACAGGACAGAAGAGGATCTGTTTCACTGTGAGATAGCGCCTTCCTGAGGCAGAGCTAATTGCTGTAACACTCTATAAGCCATCATACTAGGTCGACAAAGTGTTGAAACTTCTTTGTTAGTAGAATTATTTCCCATATAATACATGTTTCTGTAATTTTAAATTTACAGAAACACGTATTATATGGTAAATAATGCCTGTGTTTAAAACACTTACCAGGAACTGCAAAACTATTTACATAAATACAGAAAAAGAAGTATCTAATGCATGCTTAAGTTTTTTAGATGTATTAAATTTGAATAACATTTTCTGCAATTCTTTTACACTTTTAGAAATTCCGATGTTGTTGTGTTCTAATATATACCTCTCATATGAGTATGTCTCTTAACTTGCCATGCTTAACTTTCTCAAATTTAATTCCTCTCTTCCCAACAGAATACCATCAGTCAAGGTCGGTTGTCGTTTATAGGGCCACTGTTTCAACTTTAATGCTGGCCAGACCCATCATTACTGGCACGAAACTTCTGTCTCCAGAAGACTGCAAAACCTGCCATTAGCTCATTGGAGTATAAGGCAGAATGACGTTTCTTGTTGGATTTGAAATTCTAGTATCTTGTAAAATCGATGGTTAAAAACAAATTTATTGCTTAACTAGCAGCCTCGATCGGGTTAATTTCCTTTACCGCGTCGATTCTCTCTCCCACTCAAACTCCACTTCCCTATCCAGCCTACTTACTCTCTCTCTCTCTCTCTCTCTCCCTCTCAGTTATCTTTCTCTTTTTCTCACATGCGAGGGTGGTCTGAAAAGTTCTCGGCCTCACCCAGAGACCGCGGCACTGTTTGCATGATTTTTTCACTTACGTTGGTACACATGTTAATAGACCCTATGTAAAATTACAAATCACTCCAGGCAATAGTGGATTGTAGGCAGTTGTTTGAAACAGTGGAAGTGCGCATTGCTTTGAAAGTTGAGAAATTCGAATATCGTGCTGTGATAAAATTCTTCGTAAAAGAAGGTTTAGCACTTACAGAAATTCATTTACGGATTGTAAATGTGTATGGTGACTCTTCACCTTTAGTTTCCACTGTGAAGAAATGGGCGGCCGATTTTGAACGTGGCCGTGAAAGCGTCCAAGGTGATCCACGCGAAGGACGTCCAAAAACTGTAACCACAGCGGAAATCATTGAAGTAGTCTATGACATGATTTTGGAAGATCGACGTACAAAGGTGCTAATGCTTTTGGAATTTCAAAGGAAGATTTGTCACATCTTGCATCAGGAATTAAACATTAAAAAAACTTTGCGCAAGATGAGTGCCTTGTATCCTCACTGTCGCTAACACTTTCGTGCGGAGTGCTTGGCGCATTCTCAGAAGAACAAAAGTGGCTTTTTGCGCCGATAGGTCATAATGGATGAAACCTGGATTTACCACTACACACCCTAATCCAAGCAGCAGTCGAAGCAGTGGACAGAAGCTGGTTCTTCAGTTACAAAGAATGCGGGAAAGATCATGGCGTCAGTTTCTTGGGATGCCAAAGGAATTTTGTTGATTGACCATCTCGAAAAATGTAAAACCATTAATGCAGAATACTACTCTCAACTTCTAACCAAACTAAATGCAAGCATTCGTGAAAACAGACCCGGGTTATAAAAGAAAAAAAAAAAAAAAAGGTGTTCCATTAGGACAGTGCACCTGCCCACAAAAGTGTTTCGGTAATGGGGAAATTAAGAGATCTACATTATAAAGTGCTGGAACATCCACCCTATTCCCCAGATTTAGCTCCTTCGGACCTCTATCTGTTTCCAAAACTGAAAAAATTCCTCCTTCACGTCCAATGAGTAACATTACAGAGAGGGGATGATGGCATTAGATCACCGCTGGACAAAATATATTATATCAGAGGAGATTATGTTGAAACATAAAACTACTTTGAAAGCATGAATTGTAGTTTTTTATCATCAGGCCGATAACTTTTCAGACCACCCTCGTAAACCTTCTCTCTGTGCAACCACATGACCAGTAATGTCTTAAAAACCGGTAGTAAAATGCCTATTCAGTATTACAAAAAGCAAAATAGTTAGCATCACGTACACGCGTGCCTGCTCTTTATATTTGACGCTATACTGTGACCGGAGGAATGACAAAGCTACTAAAAAGGTACATGCTTATGATCTTGATGTATAACTAGTTAGGAAAACTTCAAATCCATTCCTACGTGCTCATCTATCGGAAGCTTGAAAATCAACTGAATATTAGATAAGTCTTCTTTATCTAAGGTTTATCTAAACACTAGACGCTAACTAAATATTTTAAGTTGTTTAGGATCATTTTTTTAATTATGTATCTATGTCCCTTTTTGAAATATTCACATAAGATATTAAGTTTCCTAGGAATCCTTTCAGCCGTTCTTAAGTTAAAAGGTGAAAATCACAAACGCTCCCCCATCTCTATCTCTCTCTCTCGCGTTCCCTCAAATTTTAGAGCAAGCGAGATTGTGTCTAACGACTAACTTTTAAATAATAAGAGCATTTTTGGGGTACCAAAAGATTGAAGTTCATTGCACATTTACCTGTAGATGCAAGCAGCACGTACCCTCCGAACCGATTTATGAGCAGAGAACAGAAAACGCAAGAGGCGAGAGCGGACAGCGAGTGTACCGATCCAGCTCCAATGTCTGTCGTCATTAATTCCCATAGCACTGTTAATTTGCAATTGATCAAACGTTACCACGTCTGTGCTCTACGTTATCGGTTATTTATCAAAAACTGAAAAACTGTAAATATTTGGGTGCACATTTTTAAAATATTTATTCAGGTGATTTCTGCAAACATGTAATTTTTAAACTTAAAATGGCAACAAATTCTTCATAAGCCAATTTATTATTACATCAGTCTATTGAGACAGTCCAAAGGGGAAAAGTGTCAAAAAGTTGCTCGCGGACATGTCGGTCACTTGCGTCGACTGCTTATGGTAGCTGCCATGCAGCCACGTGCCATCCTTATCTCCCCCTTACAGTTTCAAAAGACTCTGAGCAAAGAATTTAATGGTAATCAGATGAGAGTAAAAAGGCTCGTACTCTGATAGAGGCTTTTCTGAATAAAGAATAAAATCCGGAAGTCATCTCAGGATGAGTTCCAAAACTATTTGTCAGCACTCCCAGCAAATTTAATTATCCCACCTAGTTTCAAATGTATTACCCATTATTCCCTTGCAGCACTACAGTTACAAATGCACAAACCAATATTCGAGATCGGCGTTGAGTGAAAATTAAGTGGACAAATAACTACTTTTTAAACGAATCTAAAAACTAAAATAAATGTTTGTGAAGAAACAGGATGAAACTTTATTACGTTACCCCTGATTTTCCTTTTTTTTTTTTTTTTTTTTTGCTCTAATTTACATTTCCTTTAATGACCTAATTTTCAGAATCGAAAGGTAACTCGTGCTGTGCTGCCAAATATCGCATACAGTATACAGGCCGTTTCAAAAAGATACCAAACGAAGATAGCTGTCGATTAGCTTACACTTTGACTTGTCCGAAACTTGCTGTCGCAACTTTCAAACTCTTTTATTTAAAGTTGTATGTGTGTACAAAATCGCACACATTTGGGATTAGGCAGTGAAGGAGAAAGGATTGTCATACGCCATACCCACATGCTACGTTTTCCATTACTACGCGCCGGCGTGTATCAAACCACGCCTAAACCACGCGACTGGGACCTTTGCTACCAAACGGCATCTCTCTTGGAGTTTGCCAGGCACGTACGACTGCCTAATCCATGGTGATTTTATGGCAGTTTTTGTATGTGCCGAATTTAGAGCTGAAAATTATATTCACGTATCACGTACGGTATGACCAACAAGGTCCACATCTTCGTTTGCTGTCGTTTGGAAACAGCCTGTATATGGATTTAAAGTGAGGTCATTCAGGTTTGTTTATAATTATAACGCTAATTGATATGCCCACCATTGGAGATGGAAAAACTCAGTTGCATTCTTCAGCTGAGATAGGAAGCTGAAAAACATTACAGTTTGTAAAAATCGTTCTATTTGGTGGTGGTGTTGTGAAATATAGTTTTGAAGATTTGTAGAATATTGTTCTATTATTGTCGTGAAACGTTTTCATGCCCCTTACGTTAGTGGTGGTCAAAATGGGATTCGCGAGTCATATTGACTCCTCGTCGTAGCTTCTCTGTCTGGCTGTCCATTTTATTTTGACATGTTCCTAAGTAGCGTAATGCGTATTGCATGACTAGCCGGTCTGTTCTTGCCGTCTGTTCCTTATGGCCAGAGCTTGGAAGTTCGTACCGTTTGCCATTCTGTATTTCGGTTGCGAAGACCATCTCCCCGCATCAAAATAAGTCATTGATAAAAACGCAGGGGAGAGAGGTAAAAAAAAAAACTGTTGACAGGTAAACAGTACTGTTTCCAAAGAACAAAAATAACTAATGAGACATCCGTAAAATAAGATTATTATGTACAGCACACAAATTGCCACATACATAAGGTTCATTGTGATTTTCTTCTTTACATATGTACATTATGAAAACACCCAAGCAATCATAACACGGTTTACTGATCGAATGTAAAATAATATCCAAATAATAAAATTAATTTCTTGAATACCTTCAGACTCTTACCAGGAAATACGAAAGCAGGAATTAAACTAAATCTTTACTCATCTGCAGCCGTATTACTAAAAGCTCTATGTACTTCTGAAGACTTTCAAATTAAAACCTCATTCTACGTTCTGACAAACAAAATTTGTAATGCGAAAAAGTTCGTTCTGCTTCGCTGATGTATGAGTATCACCAAGCAAATAGTATTTATTGGAATCTAAAATCGCAGCTTGTGTGCGATATATCACACTGAACCCTGCATTATTTTCATTTACACTTTTCACTTTCATCTTTATTTCACGTAGTATGCTCGCGGATTAGTAGATCCATATTGACAGTTCTTCTACATGCCGCACAGATTCAGTTCAGCTCCATACCTCTGGATTATAGCAGTGTGATAGTTGTGGGTAACTTTCTGAACAAATTTGCAATGAATAATATATTTCTGTGAAGCTTTTTTGTTTACTAGAGCTGCCATGGGTTTCTCGATAAGTATATGCATAAATGCTCTGCTAGAAAATTTACTATGGTTGTAAAACAAATTCATTTTGCTCACATTTGAGCAGAACAAAGATGTTATTCAAACGCTTTCCTTCCTACCAACGTGGTCCTGTGTTGTGCAGTGATAGCTTTTTTGCTGTAATTGGTTGACCTTTGCTCGTGCAAATAGCGCTGCATGGTATTGCCCACCTTGGCCGCTCTTACTCTGCATAGGGAAATTGGTACAAACTTCCTAGCTCTGCTTATGGCCTATTCACATAGAAATGTTAACGCAAACGCAATACGGGCACTTAAGATTATGATCACGTAATTAAATGGGACCATTCTCTATCGATTTCGTTAACATGAACATTATCGCCAGACGCAAACGCTAAATCTTACAAACTTCAAGCTTTTTTTTGTTCATGTTGACGCGATTCAAGAGGAAAAACTAAAACGCACTGCACAAGAACAAAAGAAGCGAAAATGTATTAGACCATGCACACGCACACACGATAATTCACTCTGTAGAAGCATATTGCGCTGCTGCATCTTCATCAATACTTGCAGCCTCCATTTTAATCACTTTGAACTTCAATTGTTTTATTTTAGTGTTGGCATTGATATTAACGTTATGATTGTGAATGGCAAAGTGAATTTCATGTTCATGTCATACGTCGATGTATTCGCGTTTGTGTTAGCCTTTGTATGTGAATGGGCCATTGCGCCTTTTAAGGCGAGAACTGCAAATAATGATCATTGATCAGCGAAGAGATTTGTACAATGAGTGAGTGAGGCACAACTCCGCTAACAAATTATTGGAAGCGGGGCAGAAGTTTTATTTTATCAAACTTCTGAATTTCTAGTTTATCCGCAGTTCATTTCAGAAATCAGTTCGTGCGGTAGTATGTTAGACCTCCTCACCTTAGTCGTGCTGGGGCGTGGGTGATTGGAAATTGAGTTATTGATTTTCGTTATTGTGGTAAAATATCAACATTTCCTAACCCAGGACACACAAATGCACCTTTCAAAAATAAATAAGGTGAATGGCAGAGCTGAAAGTCTGGTCAAATTATCAGAGTAAACTTGTTATTGATCTAAAATTTGTTCATGGAACATAATAGTTACTTGTTTTAGATAAACATTATGAAATACGAGATATTGCCTCCTTGCTGTGGCCTGTTTCGTCATTTAGATAGGATATGGCAAAGCTTTTACTGGACGCTGCAGGTGTCGCAATCTCTTGATAGTTCTTCAGCAAGAAGGTTTTTTCTTTAGTTGCAAAAGTTGCTGTAGAAAACTTGCAATTCTTCCAGGAGCTATAGACTTTTTGAAGAGTTCTTTAGGCTTTAGAGAACACCGAGGGAATGCGAGTGTGTTACAAATTGGGTTTATTGACTGGCGATATATGTAGCTTAGCGCCTGGTTGCCTGCTTACAGTTTACAGCTGCTATTTAGGGAATTCAAAACGTTTCACTCTGAAATATTCCACATAGCATGACACAGGCTGTAACATGTTTGTTTCCCATCGGGTTAAACCTGGCTGAGGAGCTAAAGACAAATTTGGAAAGCGTTTACAGAATAATTTTAATCGACGACTTTAAAACACATTCTTCACGCCAGAAGCAAAACAATACAGGTCTTTAGTTTCAGAAATACGATGTAATCGATGAGCAAGCCACACCAGTTTAGGTAATTATTTAGAATAAAGGACTTTTATTTCATCTTCCACTTTAACAATAAATGGAGCAACATCACAATGAAATACAATACACCTCTTCTGGCCACAAGAAAGCTAATGAGTTGTTGAAAAATGTGGCAAAAGTCGAATGATTTACTTTCTCGAGTATTTGTGTATGTGTTAATACCACAAAATACAACATTTCATACGCACTGTCCCAATGTAACAATAGAAATGAATAGAAATCTATATGTTTCCGTGCTTCAATGTACACCGAATATTATAAATCACTTCTTATTACGCTATGGTATGTTGATTTACTGATAAATTACACTTTTAAACTGATATACTGTTTTAAATAAAAATCACAAAAAATTAATTAAAACGTTTTTCTGCGAAATAATTACCCACAAACATAGTTAAAGCTGCTTGTCTATACTCCACCTGAAATAAGAACTACACTTGAAGTAAACAAAAACCAAAGGCGCGTGGTCGCAACAGTCTAAGATTAGTAACTGATCCCATCTTTTCTTTGTTACTACATTTGAAATGCACTAATGGATATGTATAACGACCCAATTACAATAAACCACATTTCAGCGTTATTTAGAAATAGAAATAAATCAGTTTTTAAAACTGAGAATTTATCATATAACGACTATTTACACTATGAACGTGTTGCGCGAAGTAATACAAAAGTGTGCTTCCTAGAGCGGATTAGTTATAGTAGTGTCTTAGGAAGTAATTTTTCTGCTTATTCTTAAAAGGGCGGAGAGAATTACACATTTTGCATAGAAATCCGTAGTTTAGTGATGTGTTAAATCCTACTAGCAGGACTCGTCAAGGTTTCGTACGTTTTACGGCATAAAAATACTTACATATTAAAATGTAATAACTGATATACTATGATTGTTAAATTCCGGGACTGTGTCTGCTGTAAACGAAAGGAAAACGTGATTGACAGGCACGCGCAGCACAGGCAGTAACAACCTTGAAGACAAGCTACACAAAGTTTCACAGCGATATCCTTATTTTTTTTTATTTACACACATATTGACCTTCAGACGGGAGCTAATAGGCCATCAGAGGAGAGAGAATGACTTAGAACACTCATGCTCAAGGAGGGACTCGAACCCACGATCGTTATTGATACCTGTGTTACAGAAGCTGTTACTAGCACGAGCATGGTCACCTTGGCGAATTCATGATGGACTCCAAACTGGAACAAAGAGCAAACGTCAAATTCTTTGTCAAACTGGATACCCATGAAATCTTGAAGCAAGCTTACGAGAATAAAGCAATATATGGGACTAGATTATTTGAGTAGCATTTACTTTTCAGAAATGGCAGAACGTCGCTGGAGGACGACGAAGGCCACACGTATGCAACACACTTAAAACATCGAAACAATTCGTGCAATCGTGTATGAAGATCGCAACACCATTCGAGATGTGTCGAGGAGAACATTCGCCGAAAAGCATTACAACTGTTGGCAGAGCAAAATTGGATGCTCTAAGCCAACGTACCAGGTTCCAGAGCTCTCACAACACGCAGTTTTGTGCTCGTAACACCATGGTGGTCCTTCGCAACCCTCCGTATACCCCAGATTTGGCCCCCTGTTACTTTTTTTTCCTAAGATAAAGTGGAAGCTGAACGGTTCGCCGTTTTGGCACGGTGGGGAAGATCCAACGCGAATCGTACAAGAACTCGCTTCAAAAATGAGTCTTCAGGTTTATTCCGAAAATGGCAAGGCAATTGATTCGGTACATAATTGCCCAAGGACTGACTACCTTAAAGAAAATAGCAGCCAGGTTTAAATTAAATTATTCTATTTTTAATTGTGGGAACAGTCCCGGAATTTAATAATCGCACCTTCGTACATTTTTCCAAACTGTACTTCACAATATAAAACAGTATTAAATAGTATTG
This sequence comes from Hymenopus coronatus, assembly GCA_030762935.1. NCBI lineage: Eukaryota > Metazoa > Arthropoda > Insecta > Mantodea > Hymenopodidae > Hymenopus > Hymenopus coronatus. The sequence continues at coordinate 49,763,662 of CM060900.1, forward strand.
AACACGTTTGTTGGCACGTAACGCTGCAAACCCTTCCTCTTATACACAGTTATCAAACTACACAAGTTTCAAAGTAATTTACTATATATTAGTCTTCATGAAGCACACCCTTTGTTAAACATTTATGCTAGAAAGCTCTTAAAGTTCCTCGAAACTTTATCGCCATGAGAATGGTTATTATAAACAAAAATACTGCAACGCTTGATTTTCAGAGACGCATTTCCGACTGCCTTTATTACGCACTTTAAATTCCGTTTGTATTATTCTGCGGTTGCCAGAAACTGCGCACACATTCACAAAGTCGCCATATAGCCTGTTATTGGTAGTAGAAAAAAAGTACATTATTTGTCGTTACAGCCAGATACGAGAGGGGATAGGTAGCTTTTATCACCACCCCGATGGGCTCAAATATTTTATGACTCACAAGATGGATGGGTGACAAACCATGAAAGCATATCATAAAGTTCAGTTGAAGGGTAAATCACGAGATAATGGCCTCAAAGCTCCTCAATGCTTAGTGTTTTTGCGGTGAAACCTTTTGACATTTTCACTGTAATAAAACATGCGTTAAAACCTGTAATTCTCTTTATCGCACAGTATCCATATCCATAGGTCCAGTTCAAAACCTCGCATTGCACAATACGTTTACAAGATATAACAATAATACATTTTCAAAACTTTGAAAATATGTTCACTATGTTCTATACGGTTGACCGAATGTAGAAAAACTACTCCAATGATTCAACCTACACACCGCGACATTGTAAAAAAACGTGCAAATTTTTTTCAGAAAAATGTGCTTATGCGAGACGGAAAATTGAACTCCAAGTAAATTGCTTAAGCCACGTCGGGATTGGGAATCCAAATCATAATTTAAAAAATTTCGCCCCTCTCCAAATACCTTTACTTGAGAACCTTTTACATATATTTATTTTCTCAAAATTTCTTCAGAATATTAATTGAAATGTCATGATATTGGGACACTTATATAATCGGAAAGCTCAATATTCCGAAGTTTCCATATTGTAAATGCTCAATGAAGCCTTCTTCATTTTAAAATAAATTGCTGGTATATCATATAGGTAATAAATTAACATTGATTAAATAAATAACCACTAAAGGCAAATCATTTGTACTGAGACAATGCCGTCTTATACTGTGTTCCTCACGTTCTCTTTGGTATGTGAGCCATCGCAGCTGGAGATATTGGGATGCATGAACAAGAGCAGGAAGTGCAGCGCGACCTAACAGGAATCTTCAGAACGCGAGACGTCATGAGTCTTCTCGATTCTTCGAGATGTTTCTAGGAGTCTCGGTTTCCAAAAGTTTCTACAAAGTTTTGTCTCTTCATTTTCTAGCTATAAAAGAACAAAGAATTGCTAGAGCCGAGATGGATGGAGGAGATGATGAAACTCTTTTGGGCGAAGTAAAGGAAATGAAATCGGGAATGGGGGAGATGAAAAATGAAATGTCTACGTTGAAGATGGAAGAGAAGACCGGTATGGAAACTGCAGTGTGGAAGATAGAATCCCGCATGGAGGAGATGAGGAATGAAACATCTACGATGAAAACAACTTTCTACCATAATCGACAAACAACTGGCCGCTTGAAGAGGGCGTGAAAAAATTTGGGGGGAAAAGGTGAAAGAACGTTGTGGACCGGTGAAAGACAATGACCAAAGGCATAATGCCCAGGAGGACCCCGGATAACGATTATATGCCAAGCAACTGAAAGCCATGGAGGAAAAGATGCTCGACGGAAGATAGCCGTTTGCCACTCACAACTGATGGTCAGCAAAAGAGGAAGCCGTATGGCTGATAGCAATCCTCCAAACACTGGCCGCATATGTACTGTACGCGATTCCGACGTCGGTGAAGTCCGGAGTGAAATGGGAGGTCCTCAAGAATTGTTTCCGGAACCACCGCTTGGCTGCAGCCTACCGCAGTCAGCTTAAGGCGAGGCTGCAACAGCCAGATGAGACAGTGCATGAGTTCGCTCTAGCCATCCAACAACATTTGAACAAAGCCCTTTTGAACCTACCGCCAAGTTACGTGTCCCAAGAAGCTGCCTACTCCTTCGTCGACGGAGTGCGCGACGCTTGATGCTCGGCGACTATAAGACAATATACGAGGCGTTAACGGAAGCATTTAGAATGGAGGCGACCAAGTTACAGCAGTCCCTGCTCGGAGGACTAACGGGTTTTCGGTACTGCACAGATAGACTGCCCAGTGACATCGGCGAATATCATTCACTGGTTTCTCGGGTTGTGTGAGGAACATCCAGCACGGAATTCTGCCCACCAGGACATCGACCGGGCGGAGCCTGTGCATCAACAGGTAAGCATGGACCTGTGGTGGTAGCAGCCGAGATACGAGGTAACCCGGAAGAACAGCAGTACTCGATGATACGTAGAAAGGGGATTAACATAAGGATGACGGCAACATCCTGCAAGTGTTGGTGATGCGGCCAGCAAGGACAACTATTGAAATGCTGTCATCAGTCTAGTCGACTGGCAGGCGGGATACGGACATCAAAGCATTGGTTTCCACAAGTTTCCACAAAGCTCTGTGACGTCATTCTCTAGGAATAAAGGGAGGAAGAGTTGTTAGCTGTGTCGTGTTGTAAATTGTACTGAGTCGCGAGTGACTGAGTGATGCATGGGACATTGTTGGCGTGCAGCGTAAACTGTCTACACGTTGAAACGTCAAGTACATAATTTACAGCAGTGAAGTAACTACTTTATTTGTTAACAGTTGAATTAATAAAGACATTTGTTATAGTATCATACTACCTTCTGTGGCATTGATCATTTCCGAAATGTTAACTGTTTTATGTTTAACCTTTTGGGTTGAAGCCGCTTTGATGCGCCATCTCTATAAGTATAACTGAATATAATAGAAGCTTGCTTTATCACATGTCTTACACCATGTGTTTTATCGCATAATCATTACATTGCACAGCGACACTTAGGCTCTGGACCTAGGGTGCCCAACCTCTGCTCTTATGAGCTAATTGTGTCACCTAGTCATATTACTCCGCCTCCTTCGTTTTCTGCATGCCCAGGTAGGAAGCATTTCCACTTCAATCATTCAGTGGCGTTTAGCTGAACGGTTCGACTCTGAGATGGTAGGTTTCAAGCGAACCAAACGTATCGCATTCCAAAAAGAATAAGAGGAAGAATATTTTTTGTAAAATGTGAAATGTCTTATTCACTTATTTTGGGATTCCGACGTAATATTAAACCACACTTTGAAAAATACCATCATACTGATTATGGCAAAAATTGTTTATCAGGTATGCAACGGTAAAAGCACTTGAATTTGAATTAATTTTGTCTGCAAAGACGTTCCCCACGATCTTCAAATGGAACTAGCTGCTTTGCAAAACTTAATAGCCAGAAAAAATCTTGGAATTTAATTAAATTTGTTCCTATTGAAACATTTTCCAAATTGTGATTTTTTTCTGGAAAGCATATATTGTGAACAGATGCTCTCGAAAACGAATAAAATAAAAAGCAAATATTGTAGTAGGGAAGGAGGGCAGGATCATTTGGTCTACCTTTTAAGACTTTGTTGTTCATCCCTGTCGGAAAACATTGAAGAACTGGATACAATTAAACAGTGCCAACCAAGCCACTAAAAAGAATGGCGTTCAGTAAGGTTTTTTTAGTACCATCTGTTGTTACCAAACAAATGGGTGGAGGTAAATCTAGGAGCTTCTACCGTTGTAGGTTGGCCACCTATGTTCTGGACAGACTATTGGGATGACGTCACGAGTAGAGAGTAATTTTACCTGCCGCCTTGTCTGCAATGCAGAACAGAGGATTGTGGCTTTGGAAAGTTTAAAATGACTCACAAGATGTACTAAAAGTACTGAACAAGATAAAGTAGATGGCAAAGTCAAATGCGAACTAGAATAATTAACGAATTCACATGCCTTGATTAAATATCACAATGTAAGGAGTTCTTTCTATTTTGTAAATATATATTTTCTGTCTTTATATAACTATCCTGGTTTTATACATCATATTATGGTAGTTAATCGTCTTCGTATTTTATTTTGTATATTTTAAGCTAAGGAGATGTTAAACTTTCTCTACTTCATTGTTTATTTGCAGGATAAGTTTTCAATACACCAAGTAATAGTCAAATTATGAATTTTATTTTGTTGTTTTACTTTTATAAACATGGCAATGTCTACGGTATATTCTATGTTTCGTATCTTTAATAGCATTCCTTCTTCTTTCCTATGTAACATTTTCCATATTTCTCAGAATCTACGGAGTGCAACAAAGCGTAAATCTACTATAATCGAAAATATTGTCTTTCTTTTTCTCTGGAGCAAAATTCTGTTAGGAAGTGTAAACCTTATACACTCGCAAGTTTTTCTGTGCTTCTCGGGGACAGGATGTGGTATAGTCTGGATCAGATTTCAGCGCTGAACACACATTAAGCCTTGTTCATACCGGCATATAAAAAAATACGCCCCCCACATTTTACGGGCTTCGCGTCTTACGACAATTTTGGTGCCAAGGTATAGGATATGGACGGAGGGGACTCGGCACTGTACCTACGACGGGGTACCCCCTGGAGGGAGGGATGAGGTGACAGGATACACGGGGTGACCGGAACCAGGAGCGGCGGCTCAGTGACAAGTCCCTATAGTTTCCAGATTGAAGCACCCGACATTTGGACAGCTAGACCGGGAACCCCACCCCACACAAGGTTCAACGCCCCCGCCAGGGGCGATCCTTGTCCTGACAATCAGCATAAGTTGAGGGACGAATATATTCACTTTGAGCATTCTTTTCCCCTGCTACGCTGCACCGAGCACTACGCTGACACTTCCAATCCTAAAGTACACTTAGTAGAGAGAGAGAGAGAGAGAGAGAGGGAGTAACAATTTTCGTGCTGAACTTCAATGAAATATAAATTAAGGTTCCTTGAAAACTATATAAGCTATCATAATTAAAATGTTGCCACTTATTATATAGTTATATATTTGTATTTCTACTTCAGAAACCATAGATAAATGAAACTTCGGTTAATAATTGCTAACTTATTGATATTTTAATAAACAAGAAAATTTCCAAAATGTTTACAAGTTTTCTTCTTAAGAGCATTTTTCTCCTAAATAATTAAAGTAGGACACCTCAGACCTCGTAGTCGCTTTAAAAACATGTTATTTGGTATAGCCAGTAGAAGGTTAAGACATTTTAACAAAAAATAGCACTTAAATATATATATATATATATATATATATATATACATATAATAATGTGGGTACACTTTATTTTTTTTAAGTGTTTATAATTTTTTTTAGGAATTTCGTACACAGCATAAAAGCTTTCACCGCCTGTTGAAAACAATATATTTTGCATATGCATAAAATAAAATTTAAGATCAAATGTTGATACTTGTCTCATATCTACGCATAAGTGTGGTAGCACTGATTGTCTTTAACATAATTCTTATTGATTCTGCCAGTGTAGAGCAAGAAACTAATAAGTTTGTATAAAACTCATAAACAAAGTTACACGACTGTAGACAATACAATCCAGAATGTTGTATCGGGAATAACAAGTTAAAAGTTGGAAAAAGGTAATATTCAGAGGACAGGCAGTCATTTTAGAGCACACAGATATCGTCCCGAGGAATATGTAAATCAGACCACGTTAATAATTGACACCAAGACCCTCTTTTTAACAATTACGGCACAAAATGTTTCAATTATGTGGATGTCGTATGGAAATGGAGACTCAAAATTCTTGCTACTTGTATATCGGTTGGTTATCAAGGCTTATGTGGTAGTAGTAGCTGCAAGAATTCTGACAAAGGTGTAATTAATGAAGACCCAGAATTCTCGTGCCTGGTATGCTGTTATTAGTAACTAGGGACAAGAGTTATGTATATACATCAAACATTAGCAATGATGGTCCAAAATTCTGGCAACCGGAAGGTATATCGGACATTATCAGTGAATGAATTTTCACAATCGGTATATTGGTTGTTAGAAACTATAAGAGGTCTAAAATTCCCGGCTTCGTTCTATGGTTAAATAGCAATGAAGCTCCGAGTTCTCTTGATCGCATTGTCGGTTGTTAGGAATAAGGTTACAGAGTTTTGTATCTATCTTTGCTCAGGATTTAATCAAAGTTATCATTAACAGTGTAAATCATTTCAATGAAATTTAATACATAGGCTAATGACGATGATAGTAATAATAGTAATAATAGTGATAATAATAGTAATGATGACGAAGATGATAGTAATAGTAATATTATAATTATTATTATTATGATAATTATAAATTAGATCTTTAAATTTAAAAAATGAAAAATAATCGCGTCCATTTGATTTTGAAATGGATAACTTCTGATTTTGTGTCTATTAGGTGAATTAAGAATTCATATTTCACTAATAAAAATTACTAGGATGGCTACAAAACACATTGGGTTGCTTCGCTATTCTCGAGACTGCTCGGTTAGCCTTCGCATGGCAACAGAGAAGGCCTGAGAGGTTTGTTGTAGCGACTTCCCCCCTCTCATCTCTATCGCTCATATGCCTATTTCTACCACCACGCTGGTCGGTCATGCTGCTCCCGTCTGATGAAACAGACTACAATGCATTGCGAACACCATGGAGTTCTATCGCAAGAAGCTCATTTTATGCCGTAACAATAGACTAGAATGTAAACGACCATCACTTTACGTATAAATTGTTTGCTAATAGTACATTTAATAGAAAGTCTTAACAAATTTATGGGACTTTGGGGGCAGACTAGCTAGCCCACAGAATACGTCCTCGTAACAAGCGTAAAGAATTCTGACAACCGATATAATGTTCATTAGTAATGAAGGCCCAGATTTTCTGCGATCGTTCATTGGGTCATAAGTAGTGAAGGACTGTGCCCTTATTAACTATGGCACACGACCTCTCTCTAACAGTATACGATTATCACCAGTGAGAGAGAGGTTATGCCGTGAAGGGATCAAAATATGTTTTGTGTCGCAGGATTGTAGGTTCAAACTATTATTCAAGCTCATTTGCTATTTTCACTCTTGTCGTTACTTCTACTTTCTACCCCTTGAAGCACAGAGAACACTGCAGCTACGTTAATCCTTCGTAAACATAACATGACTTTACCTGGCGAGCTGAGCAGTCAGCTCTCCACACTAAAGAGAAATTCTCTGGTTACTGGACGAGTATTGGCTGTGAAACGTGAGATGTCAGACTTGCTGTGACGGATACGTGCTGGCCGAAGAAAGAAACAATGGAAAACCACTGTCTGAAAACAGCACATTAAAGAGAATAGATTTGGATTTAAACGCCTCTTATTCTGAAAACGAAGATAAATCTCAACTAGTAGTTTAAAGTACTACTCCATAAAATAGTAAGCTATATCTAATTAGTTGTGCCGTGGTCGAATGAGCAGATTTCTTGCCTCTCGACAAGGATGTCCGAGTTCGGTCTCAGTGGACCGCTTGTAGAATTGTTGGTACACAAAGCAGCGTCTGAGCGGTTTTCTCCGGCTTCTCTGGTTTCCCGCCATTTCATTCCACCAATTACTCACTTGATATCCTTGATATATACGTAATAGTTTGGTAATATGTTTTGCAAAATTTTCCTTTGAATCAAGTATATAAATTCTAATTTATTAGGTTAAAAATTGTCACTATAGGAATTCCTTCTGGGAAACAAAATAAAATAAAAATCTGCAATATCACACACTGGCACCTAATTACTTAAATCAGGGCACCTATTGCAAATCGTTATTACTTACTTATAGATTTAAAACGTTTCAAACATGCATTATTTTACAGATAAATTTATTTTATACTATTAAATACATTCTTAAAACAACGAAATTAACCTGTACCAAAATGTTACGTCTGGTCGTCCATCCATCCAGTGTCCCAGAATTCAACAGCACAAATGACAAGAAAGTAGAAAGGCCCAGGCTACATAGTTTGAGACAGGAAACCTATACACTATGCGTTCTAAATTGTTACACACAGTTTACAATGTTTTAGGGGTTAGCACTCCACTGATCAAACTGCAGTGGACCGTGACCTGAACACTCGAATTTCTGAGAGCGCAGTTTTAGTGGCATTATTAAGCGCTATGGTCAGCCTGTGTTAAAATGTTGAGGGAGTTGGTGGTTCAAGTTCCTGTAGATACCTTATTTTTATGTTGTCTCATTGGTTTGAATTTTATAATAAGCCGTTCATATGTTCCTGCGGTTCTCAATATGGTGTACTGAGAAATAAAGTAAATGTAATGCACGATTAGCATCTAGGTACAATGGAGGATGTTTCAATAACAATTACATTAAACACCTGTAGGGGTATTGTTCTCCATATCTCGCGGAGGGGTATCACACATGGATGTGATCTACACGTTACAATTGTAGGCACAGTTCACAGCTTGGGAAACATCATCTTAATTGTATCAAATGAACTTCAGTGACAATTATTTATATTATAAGTGGCATAAATATACTATTATTTGTCAGTGGAATGTTTAGTACACGAGCGCGTTAGCGCAAGAGTTCTAGTTTCTCAAGAGCAAACAATAGTCTAAGAAGCCGCGTGTAATATACGTTTTATCATATCCTAATATTAACTGAAATATTATTATATGTATTAATATTAGTAATTGCATTTTAATCGTGACGTAGGTAGTGCCTTGTTTGTTGCTGCGTAACCCCGTCTGAATACACAGTTTCAATTCTGGTTGTTTAAACTGTACCAAATAAATTAATAAATGAATGAAAATGGATATTCCCGAAGTAGATTTTGGTGTCGTTGGGGGGATTTTCTTGAAAATCTTTGTATCGCATCCTTGGAAGATACCATATTTATATACCAAGTTTCGTATTTAACGGTATTTTCATTTTTGAGCTATGCTGTCCACAGACACACACACGCACACACATGGACCTTTTTCTAAAATGCCTGTTTTGGATTCGGGGGGACGCAAAACATATATTTCCGATGAAATCTCGGTATCGACTTTTTGGATGCATTACATTGCCTTCTCTATACACTACGTAGATAGTAAGTGTAGAGAAAGTAAAAACTGTGAAATAAGCGTTTTAATGTAAGTCAAACCCTTTCATCTTTGTGAAGAACAAAATTAAAAAGACGGAACAATGGAAACCTCACACAGCAGAGGGATCTTAGTATCGTGGGATTCGGCTCGCCTTTCAGCGTGCTATATCAGACCGCTGTACCTAACTGCATATCATCTGAACTTAACCGAACGGTTATCAGTGGCGTGCATACCCTCTAAGAGCATGCAATGTCCAATAGTTTTAAATACCCTAATTATTGCGTAATAATACTGCATTCCTTCGGCTCCTGGCACAAAAATGAAGCTTTCGGAATGAAAATAGGACATATATACCAACATTCTTTTGAATTACAGTCCCTGATGTGCGATCCAGAAAACATATCATAATTTTGATATTTGGCAAGAGAGACCAAGGCTTCCCTATCTCAAGTTGTTTGTCTAGGGCCCCTTTACAGTCCTTTCAATTTGTGTGCTTGAGATTTTGGGCGCTCTGAAATAATTAATTTCTGAAATTAAAATATATAAGCTTAATTTCTCCACTTCAAACACAATAACGTATACACCATTTTATTATATTATTAAATAATTTAGTTCTTCATATTAAATTGTGCTTCTTTATTTTTAGTTATACAATTTAAAACATTACAAAATTTAATAATAAATAATTAACAACAATTTATTACTATTTATTTATATAAACGTTTTATAAACATTTCTTTACTCGTAAATTATTAGTGTAATTGTTATTTAATTTCAAATTAGTTATTCCTCTTTTCATATCGTTTCGTTTACTTCCTTCATTATTTTCTTAAATGTTTGAATTATTTTTCGTTCTGGTAAACATCAGGTTTGTCTAGTCCAGGCGTGGGGAGCTCGGAAAGTAGAGGGAGGGAACACTCGTACCCCTCCACTTAGCTATTATAGTCGCTCGGCGCCAAACATGCATGTCTACTAATAAAATTAAATGCAATAGCGTACTTCAGTACCGCAAACGTTCTTTACACAGAAATTCAGACATTAAATTGGAAAATACATGATAACGTACCCTGAATATGAGATCGTATACAGTAACACTCGCCTCTCACCAAGGCCGAAGGCGACTCCATTTGGGATTTGTGGCACAGTGGCGGGTTTTCTCCGGGTTCTCCGGTTTCCTTCACCATCGTGTTCCATCGGTGCTCTATCTCCATTCCAAGTATCAATTGTGTTATCGCCTGGGGTACCAAAAAAAAAAAAAAAAAAAACAGAAAATAGCATAAACCCTTTTAATACACTGAAAATCACAAACACAGATGATGAAAAAGATAAACCGCATACAACATACAAGATATCGATTACAATACTGAGAAATATTTACTTATATGCATATAAAATACCTAGGTATGCACAGATGGATATGTGTGCTGAAAACACATGCAGATATACATTGGTTATAATATCTAATACATTAGTACTAACAATAAAGGGTTTATTTTGCAATATTAAATCATGCTTCGACTCCTGAACACATGTTGGAAAATTTTCTTTACGTACAAAACCGCACACATTAGTAAGACACTGCAAATGTGTATATTCTCAATGTTTTTTTAATTCATTTTGGCAAGTGATACAAGTGATTAATAATCATTTATAATCAAAATATTAAATCTGGTGGGATTTTAACTGCTTTATCAAAACGAGTAGATATTGCTTTATCAAGGGATGTTGCTCTAACTTTCAACCAAGTATTTGTATATTTGATTGGAAAGTGTTTCTAGCAAGATGCAATATAGAGAGGAGATTATTATCGTATAAATTGGACCTCGGAATTGCTTAATTTTGGCTCATTACTGAATATAGCTGTACATGTCTGTGGAACCAAGCATGGACATTTTGGGTCATGCAAATTTATTAAACTTGGGATATGCCTCTATAGTTAGGAACAGATGAGTTTAGCTCGTATATCCAGCACTGGTGATTAGAAATGCTTACTGCACTGTTCATAGCAGTCCACTGCCACCAAAGAGGCGAAACTCCACATTTTAATGTAGTCAGTAAGATTGTGTTGAGCTTGAACAACTTTGAACTACTTTCAGGAAACATTTTGAAGAGTATCTTTATATACTAATGGAAATAAAAACATTCACCTCAAATTTCTTCTGCCCGTAAAGCGACCAGTCTGACGCCAGACAGCCTATTTGTCTACCGTCTAGTTTGTCTGTGACGTTCATAGTTTCTAATAGTTTCCTCTTTGTCCACGTACTTCTCTCCAGCCCTCGCATTTGCGGTACCCCATAGAAGCAACCAGCCCTGTAAGTTGTTCTTATCCTCCAGCTTCCTTTCAGTTACTAAATACAATTGCAAGCAGGACTGCACACCGTGTGTCCTTAGCACATGGCGCGTTTATCCCGAGTTAAACAAACAGCGACAAACAATTCAAGCTCATTCTGTTTTGTACTTTAGGTATAACTATGCAGATTATTAAACTAAAATGGCCACGCCTCTTCTTAAATTAGTAACTTATTCCAAAGTTGAATTGTAAACATAAATAGTGCGTGATTATTGAAATTCCTTACAATAGGTAATCGCTTAGTGAAATGTGCCCCTAAAATGTACTTTTTAGACACTTGATGTTAAAAGTAGGTATATTACCAGATGTGAGTAGTGTTAAAAGTAGAAAATTGTGGCTGTCATTGTTATAAAATTATAGCACGCCAATGTAGCCAAATTTGGCTTATGTGTCCACGTCCTCATTCAAGTAGGCTATGATTCTGAAAGCTCGTATCGATCCATAAAATGGCGGACGATTTGGATGTCATGATCATGGAATCTGCTGAACAAGAAGAAGTTGTGCAAGCAGCGGAGAGAGCAACATTACAACTGCTACACTATCTCCGTTTTATTGAATGCTTTCGTTCTGTGCGAATAAGTCATGTTGTCAGCACTGATGCTAAGCAAGGCAACAACTGAATACCACATAAATATTCACAACTATCTAAACAATTGTGTATGATACAGTGTTAAAATTGTTTTAAAATTGTTTTAACACTGCCTACGGCCTCGTTTCGCGAACTTCCTATTCGCAGTATAAAACGCTGTTTTTAGCGCTTGTGTCATGCATAACCATTTATAATTGCTGAGGTATTCGGTATCGCATATCTAATTTTCGGCTCGTCTTTCTTTCATACCCTGAAAAACACGGAATATGGTGCATTCGATTGTATTTGTGTAGAGTATTTCTTTATTTTATAATCAAGAGATTACATTGTATATTGGCGTTCAGTATTTTATAAATATATCTAAACCTCATACTTATCTTTTAATTTCAAAAATAACAAAACAAGTTGTGTTTGTTTTCCAAGGGCGTGGTGAGACAATGCATAATTTGGTTTAATTAAGCTGTAAAGATATGCGATGAAGATTTTGTACCGATCTACAGATATTTATTAGTAAAATGAATATCGTTATGTAGGGAAGTTGTTAGTTTTCCATAATGCATTATTGTAGTTATTATGTAAATAGACGATGAAATTGAAATTGAGTTTTATTTATGAACATCCTTTAACTGCTGGGGTTCTTAGCATTGCATTCTCTATTGGGCGTAAAAGACCGCATAACATTGCTCAGAGGTCTTTCTATCAGGCTTGAGGTACTTTTACGTGCCGTAAATCTTCGACTCGATCTCAAGCACCCGCATGTGGGATGTGGTGGATATAGCGGCGCCTCGGCGGGTTATCACCAGCTCCTCCGTTTTCCCAGCTATTCATTCCACCAAGTGCTCCATCATCACCTTTCCAATTTGCTTACATTTCATATCATCCATTCCTCACGCTCATGTCTGCTTATGGGACGTCCACTCGTTCCAGGTTCGTGCCATTGGCTCCCCGAGACACCTCTGACCCCTAGGCATCCGCTTGTGAGTTTTAAATACGGGGAGGGTATGCCAACTACGATAAACGGAAGGAAAAAAAAATCTACGACACGAGACCAAGGACTTTACCTCCCTTCTGAAGGATGCTAAGGATTTTTACACCCGAAAAAATTCCATCGCCCTCCGCTGGGTTGCAAACAGCGACCTTGGACTATCATGTTACTCTCAGGCCACGGAGGACGACTATGTAGGCGATTTTGAATAACGTGTTTTATCTCGCCTGTAAAATGCCGGTAATTTATAAAATTAAGTAAAAATATATTAACAAATTAAGTTGAGCATTTATTGTTGAAGATTATTTTGAAGGAGTTCCAAATGCTCACTAGATATTTAAGTGAAAATGCTTCTTTAAGGTAAAGCTTCTGTGAATTTTGGAAAAAGCTATACAATATTAATATATTATTGAACTTTTTACTCGTTACTACATACAATAGGTGACATATTTGCCATGTTTTAAAATTATAGCTTGCATACGGTTGTCTAAATACAAACAGTTTACTGTCTAGATTCATTGTTGTAATAAACATGTTGAGCTCGATGCATTCTTAAAAATATTCACTCTAAATTTTCAAAATACAATAAAAACAAATTCAATCAGATCTATAATCAGATTTATGTTAAACCATAATTATTGTAGCAAAAGTGTTACTTTTCTTTACCCTCTAAAAACGTGTTTTTGTTTGTTTATTTTTTGCTATTTTTTCTTCAAAACTTAAGGACTTCTTTCTCAAAACTATACCATTATTTCAAGAAATTCTGTGGTGATTTACTATAATGCACCTTTGAGAGTTAATAGGGAGATAATGTGAAGCAAATTAGTTAAAAGCTACATCGTGTGGGGCATTTTGAGTGTGAAAATACGTTGGAAAATGTTCACGAGAAAACAAGATCTGAACTTCAGCGTGCCTAACAAGCAAAAGCCTGTCCATTTATATAGCTTAAATGAGCCCAGAGGAATAATAATTCATTTTCTTCTGTTGCAAATATCCTACACTATGTTTTTAGTGATAACTAAATGCTTAAATATGCTAGAAATGTCTTTTGTTAGCTACTGAATTATTTTATCTGTGGAAGATTTGCAATATATAATAACTTGCACTCCACTTTGCTTGTTTTAACTTACTGTATACGTAAGTACACTCTATATAGAGGTAGAGAAGGTAGTGTATTCCACCCAAAAGCTCGATGCCGAAATGTCACCGGAATTATATGTTTTGAAACCCTCTGAATAAAAAAATGCATTTTAGATAAAAGACAAAGGTTCTTGTTGTTGTGTGTGCAGCACAACTCAAAAACGAAAATACCAAACAAGATTTGCAAGAAAATCCCCTTAATACAAATTACCCTTTACATGGAAAATGTTTCGAAAAGTCTGATTTTCTCAAAAATGGCTCGAACGATGTTGATGAAAATATCATATATCAAATATGTTTTCATTGTAAATAAAATGTGCATCCTGAATTTATTGGGAATAGCCCCTGAAGTCCTCTTCATTCTGAATTACTTTTACATAACTAGTCAACCGTAAGAAATAGAGAACGAGTTACTACTCAAAAATGTAGATCTCGTTAAAACACGCAGTTTGTGTCATAAGCTGTGTGTAGTAGAGTTAAACGTTTCCGAGTAATTCCTTGTTATTAGTTTTAATTTTAAACTACTTTTTCTCAAATGGGTGTTCACCTTTCATTTAATATATCTTTTGTATTGCTCGTGGTAAGGAAAACTGTTGAATTTTTTAACTTAGCTATCAGCTTTTAAAGCATTTGACTATTGCTTTAGCCTATTGTATTGGTCCCAAGACCACTTCTGCTAATGTTTATTTTGATTAGCATGAAGTTGATAGAATACTGTTTTACTTTCTCTAACTCCGTATGTACAATGTACATAGGGAGAAAGAAGTATTGCATTCCACCCAAAAATTCGATGTCGAGTTTTCACCGGAAATACATGTTTTAGGACCCCCTGAATAAAAAAAAAAACATTTTCAGAAACAGATCCGCGCGTGTGTGGGGGGGGGTCTATGGATAGCACAGCTCAAAAACGAAAAGACGGTTAAATACCAAACTTGGTATTTAAGTTGGGTCTCTTCCGAAGATGCGATACGAAGATTGTCAAACACACCCCTCAACTCCCTAACTACGCTTTACATGGAAAAATGTTCGACGATTTTGCTTTTCTTAAAAATGGCTGTAACGATTTGGATCAAAATCCCACATATTAAAGCCATTTCTATCACAAATAAAGGGTATATCTTGAATTTTCTGGGAATAGCTTCTAAAGACCTGTTTACTCTGGATGAATTTTGCTTAATTTGGCTTAACTAGTAAACTGTAAGAGATAGACAAAACTTACAATACAAAATTTGTAGATCTTTTTAAAATACACAAGCTATGTCATGTACATTTTCTTCGTGGAGCTTACCGTTTTCGGAGTGTTCCTTGTTATTAGTTTCAATTGTGAAGTACTTGTACTTTACTCAGACGGAAGTATCCGTTTTTCTTTTACTCTACTCCTAGCCAAGCAAAGAAGCGGTTTGCAATGACAATCGCATAACGACAGCCTTTTAAAACATTTGACTATCACTTTAGCGTAGTGCATTCCCTTAGTTCCATTCTACTTATAAGAAACTAAGTAATAAAATTCTGTTAATGTTTATCTCGATTAGCATGGTGTTGAAAGAAGAATTATGTTTCGTAAGAAGTTTGTTTGTAGAGTAGCTAGAGAAAGTCATGTAAGTGTAACCATCACATTTTTTTAAGAATAGTTTGTTACAGAGCAATTAGAGAAAGTTATGTAAATGTAATATGTAACATTCGTAGACATTATAAGCCTTAATTATTAAGTACGTTTTGAAGTATATTCAGCTTGATAATCAAATAACTTATTCATTTATAGACATCTATCGGAAACTTTATAGGCATATACATAAAGTGATACTTGTGTAATGTGCATCGTTAATGACAACAATACTTTGCACAGATACTGTTGCCTACATTTAGTCTCGCTGAGCGTATGAATTGTTTATACTAGTCCATTTATGAAAATTACTGTGGGACCGCATGTGCTACTTTGAAGCTGACAGTTTAAGCTTCATGCGTTGGCACCTTGTCTGTAAAACCTCCGTTTTCATAATTCATTAGAGGTCACTGCCGGCCTGAGCACTGTCCCGTCTACATAACAGACAGGCGTTATGAGCGATCAAGTGGGCTTTGCTCTGCTTGCCAGCGGGAATCCCAACTAGCTTCTGGCACTCTTCAGCTCATATACGAGTTGAGCAGATGTCATTATAGCTTTAACTACGTAATGGCTAATCAATCCGTAGCTTTCTAAGTTAGATTTGTTGTATGAAGTATTCTTTCCTTAAATGCGATGAATTTACTCATACTTGGTAAACTCAAAAAGCTTTTGTCAGTCCAACTTATTGGAACACATTACTGAGTGAAAGAGTATTTGCTTCATTTGTAACACACTCTAGTCATATTTGATACGACATGGAAAAAAATGTTTACAAGCATTTAGCCTTTCTATCCCAGCTATTTCAACTCTCCCACCCTTTTCCAATTAAAGACAGGAATCCCATGTTTCAATCTACGAAACTTAATAAACATGTTAAAGTAAGTTATGGGTAACTAGGAATGAAAGTTGAAAGTGTTATATTTCTGTACAGATTTTTCTGAAAAATTTACTCTTATTGCATTTCCGCTATTTTAACATGAATACCACATTAAATTCAAAGCGGATAGTTACTTTGCAATATATACATTATTTCATAAATTCTGTTATGCAATTATATTGCACAATCAAAATATAACAGGCACCTCAAAGTTTCAGAAAATTTATTGCAATTTTCAGAATTACTGCTTTGAACCACACAGAAAACTTTAAACGGTGATATTTGAATAACTTCTGATTAATGAGTTATTAACATTTTTAAAAACAGTAAAAAATTTTTGTCTCTAAAACTAAACATATTCTTATAAAATATACGTTTTTGCTGTTTGTGTTAGGATATGTTGCAGTTTATAATATTACAAAGGACACTTCTACACATTTTTGGAAATGTTTATTGTATTAAACAAAATCTCAGATGCATAGAACATTTTGAAGTCTGAAAATGCACTTCTTATGAAAACTCTATTTTAGGAAATAGTGTGCTAAGAAACCGGTGCATTGTACGAACTTGCCAGTAGAACCCGAAACAAAGAGAGACAGCTAAATATTGATTTTCTATAGGTGCCCAAAGGCTCCAACAAATATTTTATATATATAAAAAAAACAATTTTCGATTCTTTGACCCATTGCCAAAATTTCACTCCCAGTGATCTTAAGTGTGCTTGTGACTTGATTAACGGCCTCACCGGAATAAAAGAAATATATCCAATAAGAGCCAAAGGTTTTATGCCCAAAATTCAATTTAAAAATGTATACAAACGTTGGTTCCATAAACAACAGCATTTATTTTGAGCTTTTTGTGTACTAGAAAAATAGAGAGAAAATTTACCTTTTAAATTACAGCTTGTCGTACCAGCCTATCAATATAATTCAATATAAAGCTACTGACTGTACAGTGCCTTCGAATTGTGCTAAGGCCGCGGATCGCGTGAATGCGTCCTCCGCACTCAGTCTGCTACACTGCGGGAGTTTTCCGTCCCATAACTCTTGCATTACTTACTCACGAGTTTTTGTTACATATGTAATGAGTATGAACTATGTTATAAGTGCTGCTGAAAGTGATGTCCATAAAGTTCCGCGATCCCGTACCAAACTTATTTAATAAAGATCTCATAGTGACTTTATCCGGAACTACATAGCTAGGAAATTGCTGCTGAAATTGTCTACACACCTATCTATCTATCTATCCTATCCTATCCTATCCTATCCTATCCTATCCAATCCTATCCTACCCTACCTATCTATGTATATTAGTTTTCATGTATTGTAAATAAAACTACGCTGTTCAAATGTTAATTTGTTGGCAAGTATGCCTGTGGACAAATAAGAAAACAGTATTCCTAAGGAAATCGCACACAGAACACGCATAGTCGAAACATTTTACAACACGAGGACATAGCAATGCTTGAGACAGCTTACAGCTGATAAACTTACCCTTGACACGTCCTGCGCCGCTTCTGCGCAGTGACATAATAACGAGATCACTGACGTTTTGGTCAATACACATATAAAGCGGCTTTGGCCTTGGTATAAACAAAAGCACAGTATAAATTTGGAAATGTGTGCTCGGAAAACCCACATATTTGGTATAAATATGGCAAAAATTACCGTAAATAAACTGTTAGTAACCGTAATGAACGTGAATGAGAACTATCATAATGTAGATTGATATGTTTTATAATATCGAGTTCTAATAATGGTTGACACATTCTAATGCACTGCAAAATATCTTCATTTAAAGTAAATAATATAATATACTACACACCATTTGAGTAAGATTCTGCGTGTAAGCAGGAAGGATACTGTTCGATCAGCCAGAAAGGAGTTTACAACGTAACATTTGTTGCTGTCAGGAAGAAATACGAGGAATTGGTCCAACTGGCATTTTTATTGGCGTTTAGTCCACGAAGACATAAACACCTCGCTTCATTTTATTACCAACAATTTGAAGATACATGTAATTGCTGAAATATTGGGCATACAGTGCAAAAAATAACTTTCAAATAAACTGCTTTCTCTGACACTTGATATGCTGATATAGCGTGTAAAACCCAACGTTCATGCAAATGTCTATTTGCAGGAAAATTGTTAGCTGAAACATTGTAACGGGCTGCAGAATTTGTACCAATGCATACAACGGTAATATAATTTCGTGAGTACAGAGGACGTTTATATAATCTTTTGGCATCATAAGCGTACAATACTGTATCACACCAAACATATATTTTACGTACGTGGTCGGTTTACCCTCTGACACCCCCTTAGGAATTACAAGCGGATGCCAAGGAGTCAGAAGCCTGTCGGGGAGCCAACGGCACGTAACCACAGAATAAAGTACCTGGAATGAGTGGTCGGCCGGTAGGAAGTGGATTATAGGAAAGGTGATGGTGGAGTGGCGGGAAAACCCGCCCTGACGCCGTTTTGTCCACCCCAAATCCCACAAGCGGGTGCTTGCGATCGAACCCGGGCCGCCTAAGTGGAATACTCTTAACCTTTAATACACTTTACTTAAGCGCTCTTTACATGTAACACCTAATAGGATATCGCTTTATAATAGGTTAATTAAAACAAATAAAGTTTTATACTGATGTCCATAAAATATTGCTCAGAACGGAACAACTGTTTATGTTGGTAGTGACAAAATTTAGACCCATCCCTACGGGCGTGACCACCTCTGTTTACCAAGCGTAATTCTAGGCCCTGGGTTGACAGGGAACTTCACTTCCTCAAAGTATTGCCGAACTACCAAATAGTAATATTACAACGCAACCCTTGTGGTTTCATAGTACATTACCATTTTCTTAATATTGGTCAGCTTTCTTACTACCGTTTAGTAGCAGCAATTAATTTAACCTGTGTCTCCTTTTCTCTCATAAAATCTCTAGTGTAAATGTCGTAGCTGCTTCTCACCTTAACTACACATTCATCTATTTCTTCACCCTCCATTAGAAAACCTAATTGTGTTGTAATTATAGGACAATAGTAGCAATAGTAGTTCTCACATGTGGTTTTCCAAATATCCCTTCATCTCGCACAAACCATAATATCGTTCATTTGCTTGTTTTTGTGTGCCCAATTTGTTTTTGAGGCCAGTCATATGGAAACTGATAGCGGTTGGATGTAGCCACAGTTGGTTACCTGATTGCGATATTAGCATATGGGCTATTTTATACACACAAGTGTACATCTCTAAATCTTAGAAATAAACCATGCAACTCCGAAGAATTGTAATTTACGTACGTTACCTGCGATTATAATTTGTATAAAAATGTTTGTTATGTCACTCCAAATATGAATTAGAACAGCAAATCCTCCCTGATACAGCCATGTATTTTAACATCATTGTACACCAGTATCACAATTATTTGCAACATTTTCTATTTCCTCCAATATTTTAGACCTTAATAGTTTAATGTGAACATTTCACATATATATATATATATAATGTGTGTGTGTTCTGAGGTGCCAAAGATTAATAAATGTGCATATGTGTGTTAAGCAAAATTTTGTGAAACAAAACCTGATCCGAATCATTCGCATGGCTTTCTTTATCCGTTATACAACCAAACTATTCTTCTATCTACTTAATTCTAATGTACAAAAACATTAGCAAAATGTATCTTATTGCTTTTTCCTGTTAAATAATGGAAACTTTGTAAATACACTAGGATAAAGTGATAGTCAAACTTTGTAAAATCTCGCGCAGTAGGCTAACTTCATATACCCAAGGTCGCGGATTCAAAACTGGCGGAGGACGATGGATTTTTTTGGGTGTAAAAACCCTTAGAATGGCTTCCTTCGGAAGAGAAGTAAAGCCGTTGATCCTGTATCGTAGACTTACGGCACTTAACAAAACCTCAAGCCTGATAAAAGGACCTCTAAGCATACTTAAGCGTTCATTAACGCCCAATTTAGAATGGGACGCTAAGTACCATTGTAGTTAAACAGCGTCCATAAATAACACGCTATATATATATTTCTCGCTGTGGGGCTGACATTAAAGTTGGTTCACTATGCATTTCTAGGAGTATAACAAAAGAAACAGGATGAAAGCCTCCTCTTAGAGAGTTGAAACCAATAAGAAGAAATATCTCGGAAATGGTTTGATCGACACCAAAAAGTTGTATTATGTAGGACATAAATTGCGTGTTTTTACGTAATCCGCACTTTGTGTGCATTACAGTGAAATGTATTTTTTTTTTGAGAACTTCGTTTTTTTTTTTTTTTTTTTTTTTTTTTTTTTTTTCAGATTTAGAGGGTGTCCACAACGAGACTCCAACATTTTAAATAAATTACAGGAAAGGAAACTTGTGTGGTATAAGTTTTATACATTTACTGTATGTTCACTTGCATATGGCGCGCGAGGAATGCTCTACCTATAAGAGATTTCATGCAATATGCTGTGGTGCACGTCTTCCGTGGCAGTGTTTATATAATGTATGTGATAATTCAAGTCTCAGATGTCTTTCACTTTTGTAGCACGTACGTCTGTCTTTGAGTATTCCCACAAGAAGAAACTAGTGGGATAATATCAGGAGTGCACGGAGGCCATGGAATGAAACCGGCAATCCAACGACATGGAGATGTGTAATTGAAACTGCAGGGCTTCAATGAGTCTTCCACACAGAGTCTTTTCTGACACAAGTTTTTCATCATATCCAACCGTCGCCCTCCGTGGTGTAATGGTTACCATGCTAACTTCGTATACCTAAGGTCACGGGTTCAAACCCGGCGGAGGACGATGGATTTTTTCGGGCGTAAAAATCCTTAGCATGGCTTCCTTTGGAAGGGAAGTAAAGCCGTGGGTCCCGTGTCGTAGATTTACGGCACGTAAAAGAACCTCAAGCCTGATAGAGAGGCCTCTGAGCAAAATTAGGCGGTCTCACACGTCCAGCATAGAATGGGACGCTGAGAACCATAGCAGTTAAAGAGCGTCCATAAATAACACGCCATTTCAGTTTTTTATCATATCCAACTAAATGTTACCAGTATCAGTCTTGAGCGACAAACTGCACAACAATTTAATTTTCTAGAATACCACACTAAGCATTTACATTTGGACTGTCACGCGTGGATTCTATGAATACATGGGAATTTGTTTACCCAGAAAACGGACATTATCTGATTCGCTTTCTCAGAGACGTGAAACGTAGCCTGGCCTGAAAACCTCACTGGGAACCGGAAGGTTTGATTTCTTGTGATTATAATTTGTACTGAATACAAGCGCAGTTGACGAAGACATTCTGTCGACCGTTTCATGCCTAATTTTCTCGCTGCTTGAGTTCCTGACTTCAGAGGACTCCTTTCGAATATCCTCCGAACATTTTGTTCACTCAGTGGTATTAAAATTACGCCTGTAAATACTTATGATAAGACGGGTCTGTTCACATAGTCCGACCATATATTTCACCTATTTGCCACGCTCTTAAAAGCGCTACTGAAAGGAAGGGGTTGAATATGAACCAAAACTTGCGACAAATGAGGTTCTGAGTTGCGAACTAGTGATCCCTAAACTTTCTGGTTGGACAATACTCCACTTCTCTCACCGAGTGTTACAAAGTGAGGTTAACTGTTTCTCTGCGCTACATACTGAAGTTCTAGTGCCAAGGCAACGCGGTAGACTGAACAAGTCAGCCTGTTTTGAGGGAGTGCCAAACGGGGATTTGGGGTGTAGGGATGGATTGCCAAATCAATTTTCCATTTTCTTACTTGCGTGAAATGCTGTACCAGAATTGCACCAATGAAAATCGTGGAAACACCCGAGTCCAGTCAAACGTTCTCATTTTTAGTAAAATCTCAGCGCCAGGCGTATTTTTAATGTCTTTGACTGTACAAACTACTCCTAGCCTTTCAAAACATTGCAGGTCACCAAACACAGTTCACACCACTTCTTTATAGTCTGAAGTTTAGGAGGATTTTTATTTTAAAGACAACGGAAGATTCATTTCATTTTTTTTTTTTTTTTTTTTTTTTTTTTTTTTTTGCACAGACTGTGCACGTTCTGTATCGTAGTTGTTAAACACTTCCACAAATCACCGATTGGAGGCTGCTGCACTTAAACAAACTTATTGCCCAATGTTCTGCCCCAAGGTTGAACTTGCTACCTTGGGTACAGTAACATATGGCTGAACCGACTGCGCCTAAGAGCCCTAAGGAAGTGTGTGCGCGCATACAGCTATTTCAAAAAGGAAAAATCAGAAGAAAGAATACAATTTTATAATCCTGTGAGTCAGGTGATTTATGGTTATATGTAAATGCGCAAGGAATTTCCGCCATATCATAAATCATTTGCATTGAAGATATTACACTGTCTTTATTTTCTAGACAGGGCCATAACAGTTTTGATAACCATATCACATTGTTAGAAATATTGATTCAATGTATGGAATGCTTCCTATAAACAGTTTGTAATATCCCCATAGATATTTCTATAATTACAAAACACTACTTACATAAGACTTAACAGATGTGAACTTATATAAAGTGCTTATTTGTCGTATTAAATAATTTCTAAATATTCCATATTGTTTGTTTTAATTTTCAATAATGTCAACAATGCTCCTTGAAATGTTAAGCAGTCGTATTTGTTTTACTTATGAAATCTCGCCTATTTTATTAGTCTTACATTTAGGCTAGTACGGATTGGATTGGCAATGATCGCCGGACATTTTGCCCTTTTGGATGTCCTGGAAGTGACTACTACGACTATATCTTGCGTGGAATTTACCTTAGCTATTGATTGTACGCAGTGCTGTAGGTTAAGATCTGCCTTCTGTTTCACATTAAACTATACAGTCGAAGATTCCAGGGTTAGAAGAAATATATGTGAAATAATGCAGTGACCAAGATTATTGTGTTCTGAAGGTACAAATATACTTTACTTCTTCGCATTTCTTGTCTATCCACAACTAAACTAATCCAAATGAAATTTTAATTGCTTACTCGCATAACTTGATCGTTATAAGACATCGACATAACATATTTTTAACCACAATTATCCGCGAAATTAATTAAATACATTGCGATAATTTGCGCTGCAGCTTCTAGCACTGAGAAATATTGAGTAATTCCGAATTCTATATCGCCAGTGTCCTGGTGTATCCGGAAATCTATGCCATATATAATTGTATTCGTACTAGAGATTCACATGTCATGGACTACTTAAGTAAAATGTCCCGGGCACATAGCTCGGCGAGTGATATACGACATTTACTGCAACTTGTTATGGCCTTTGCCTCTATCACACGAGTTAAACTATGACGTAGCATAGTGATTCCCCGTATATCTCTAATCTTTGCGGTCTAATTCCACACCGACACATCTTGAGAGCATATTAGAGAAAATGGGATTTTCCCTCGCCAAATTGAACAAAGCACTACGTGGTCATGTCAGCCATATACATGGTAGGGCAAAGTCGGGACGGTAACAGTTTTTTAAAAATATTTATTCACTATGAGAATGAAACTGGCAAAATTTGTGTTCAGCGTATAAATTCATTCCTTGTGAAGAAAAAAACATATAAAGCAGTAGTGGCCAATTTTAATTAAGAGCACAAAAATACATCTTTTGAAAGTGTACAATGGAAAGAATAATTAAAAACAGATAGATACATTAACCTTATTATCTAAGTTTGCCGGGCTTGTTGGCCGTGGTCCAGTTGTTGGCGTAACCGACATTCCGCCGAAAGCTGCGTTCGGCGTCATCAGGGTGAGAATCTAGCTTCGGAGTGAAATCCTAAGCCTCTAAATTGATACATTGCAATAAAACTATTTATTGATAAAAAAATTGCAGAATATCACACATAAAACTTATGGAATTTGTATCCATATCAAAGCTTCATCATAAAACGTTGATTTAAGTTATGTCCTAAGAATTTTATAACATTTTAGGAACAAAAACCACAAATGAAAATTTGATCTTGTTCATCTACATTGCTGCACGTTTCATGGGCCCACCCTTTTATCCTTCTCCTCGTCTGATATCAAGGGCTCATTTTTCTTCGGCTTCTTTTTCATCTTAGTTTTGCTATTTCTCTTTTCTGTCACCTTGAACAATTTTCGCTGCAATTCTAAATCTTTCTTGCTTTGTTTTTTCATCCTTTATTTTTATACTGTTTCAAGTTATAAGGGAATGAAGTAATGATGGCTGTTTTCCCTCGCCACTTTTCATATTTCCTGATGGCTCTAGAACTGATCTGAATTGCAATACCGCTTCCTGGTTTTGTCCGACCACGCCATTTTGAATTAATTTTATTCCAGGGGTTTTAAAACAACTGCTAAACGGCAATAAAAAAACGTTGAACAGGTATTCAGAATTAGGAGTGTAACATTAATCTTTTACCATGTAAATTTAAACAAGCCACTACTGCAAAACGGATGGTTTACACGACTAAAACTCATTGGACCCTGTTATGGCACTCGTCTAGAGGTTATTCTAAAAGTTTCCACTATGTATACCCACAAGTCAAGCAATAAAACTTGAATCCCTGTTTTGCTAACCTACCCGGTTTTGTCCTACTCTCCCCTACATTACGTGCATTAACTTTCGGTTTTGTTTGACAACTGCTATCGCGTACGGAAGCAGCGGGTATGGCAAATACACACAGAAAATAACTATTATACTTCATGTGGAGTTGAAACGCAGCTGTCTCTGCGTAACAGGTACGCTACCATTGGTTACACGAGCTATGCCATTGAACAATCACTATTTGAGGTTGCCGATGTTATCACCCCTTTCCTCACTACGGTAGCAACTTTTGAAACGGGAGTTGAGTGAAGTACCTCTGCAAAACAGGTACGCTACCATTGGTTAACAGAGGAACACCATGGGTAAAAAGATTAAACGGGCCGCTGATATCACCTCCTACCCCCTCAGGACAGTAGCGTCTCGGCATACATTTGTTCTCAGACGTTAACGCTTTTAGACATACTGTAAACAAGTTAGTTTTCCGGTGTAAAAGCGAATTTTTAGACATAAAATGCATCTCGACCAAGAATACCCTTGTATACAGCAAAATATTACAAATACATAAAATTAAGATTTACAGTTACTATTACCTACCATTAAATGGGACAGTATGCGCGCACTTTTTCTTGGACACTCGGCTTCCTTATCATTTGTTTGTTTGGCGCAACTCTGGCAGAAGAGCATGCGACAATTTTGGAACATGAAGTATGTTATGCATTCTCAATTCTATTCTAAGGTCTCGTTCGGTCTGTAGATTCCAGAGTTCACGCATATGCACTATTTCGTGTAATACTTAGCTAGTTTGCAGCAAATTAGATCACCTATTCACTAAAATGGCTGGGGGCCTCAAAGAAAAACGCTGACTACTTTGCAAAAAGTAGTCAGCGCTCTCTGTTCTTCTCCACCGGCCCTAACTACCCCGTAAAAGCAATGCCTTAGACAAGTTTCACAAATAGTACACATTTCAAAACACTCGCTATAAAAAGATGAACAGATTACATTATTTCGGGCATGATAACATAATTCTGTGTACGATTTTTGACTTACTTGTTAACACTTTACGTTACGCTCAACTTCTTCATGGTTTTGTTGCTTAAGCACAACATTTTATACAACTGGATAGAAATGTAAGCGTTTCTGCATTGCATAATCTATAAACAAAACGTTGAATTAAACAATAAAGGTATAGAAAGTCAGAATTTCCCCTGACAGGCACAAACAAAGCAAATAAAACTTATCTTGCGTTCTTTGTGGCGTATATTAGCATGGAATGGTGTACCCTACTTAGGGACTTTAGGACTGAGTTTTCTAACCTTATTCATTTTAAAGCTGTTTACTTGAAAATAGGAACAATAAATGGAATAACCAAAGAAATAAGTGTGCAAAAGCTTTGTGTGCCGTTGAATTCATTACTTTTAACATGAAATGTTGTTTTAATTTCATTTTACATTTAAGAATACTTCATTTACAGTGAAAATATCTAATATTCTAGACTACATAATACAAATGCTCAGTTTGCTATTCATGGTTGTGTTTACAATTTCCTTAAACACTCAGATCGTTTCTCAAATAATACAACTATAAACGTTTCTAATTAGCAAAAAGTGCATATCTTCAAGGAACTGCTTTGTTCAGTTACATTTGTCTATGAAATATCCGTGACATTTTCTAAAACTTTAGTACAGTGAAAATATCCAAGTATTTTATGGAAGTTAAAGTTGTTGTGGAGAAATATTTTAATAAGTTGTTGACTTTACTATTTTCATTGTTTGTCAGTAGGTATGTAAATTCACTTACACCAAGGCAAAACTGAAAATAAGGAATAAACTTCAAGTGCAAAGGGTAATTAGAAGAGTGAAAGGAAAAGCAAGCTTATAATATAGCGAATGAGTGATTTGAGCATATTAATGGGTATTTATAAATGGCGGATCCTGAAAATTATCCGGCCTAATCATCGGTGTCCAAATGACATTTTGTGATGACAAAGTTGTCGATTTTTAGTTTCTTTCGTGAAAACTCAGCTTTTACATCCCTTAATGTGGAGAAAAACATCTTTCTTTTACATATTTTAAGTGAATCCCTCTTAATATGCTCAATTTGTGTGCTACACATTTATGTAGATTGTTTGGCTAATTATGGAATACCACTATTTTTCCAGTATTACCAATGTTATATGCCTTTTTTGAAATCAGCTCGCAAGCTTCTAAAAACAATATTTTATTTGGAGGGAGACAGAGAGCTACCATGGGTCTTCCGGGGTTTTAATGTTTAAATTTTAAATCGCTCAAGGGCCTTCAGGAATTGGATTAAAACAAGGGTTTGGAATGGTTTGTATGTATATGATCAATATAGACCGTGAAATTTAGTAATTACACCTCATTTAACAACCTAAAGGTCTTGGTTATTGTACAAAGAGACATTGTCTGTTTATGTCAAGAAATCGCCGGAAAAATGAAAATGGAGTTTTGTTAATGGACGCTCTTTAACTGTTGTGGTTCTCGCACATTGTATACTAGGCGTGAAAGATCGCTTAGTTTGCTCAGAGACCTCTTTATCAGGCTTTAGGTTCTTTTATGTGCCGTAGATCTACGATACAGGGACCAACGCCTTTACTTCCCTCCCGATGGAAGCCATATTAAAGATTTTTAGGCGCGAAAAAACTCATCGTCCACGGACGGGCTCTATAGGTATATGTAGTTAAAATTTAACCATTGCAGCACGGAGGGCGACTAGGAAACTGCCGGAGTATCATACAGACGCCATTAAATCTTTCAGAAAGGAACTAAACTTGAACTTAAATTTCACACCAGGTATGAGAGGTTTAACTGTAATTAGTCATACACATATTTCCTTTATTTTTGAAGTTTCTAAAGCATCTTTTTCCCTTGATAAGAGGGTCTTCGCTCTGATACTATCTTCTGGAATACCAATAAGCAACCCTATCGCTGGTGGAGACGAAAATATTCAAGAATTCAGATAGTCACCAGAGGTTCGCTTGCTATATCACCTTCGCAATGCTAAAAATATATTGTGTAATGAAATGATTTCACCAATATTATGATTTTCAGACCTAGAATATCTTACTTAAGAACAATAGCAGCCATGAAAGGTAAGACGAATTCTAACGCTAAAACTAACACGCAACATTCCAAAATAAAGCTTTATGTTGCCTTTTAGCCTGTAAATATCCTTAAGTAAAAGCTTAAATTTCATGTACTTTTAGATAATAAATCAGCGCATAATAAATCGCTTTCCAGCGAACTAAGGAGACATTTTGGACATACCGTTTTTTTTGGGGGGGGGGTGGATTGGGGAGGGGAGTAAAATATTTACGATCCGAAAATTGTCGCCCGATACTTTTTTTTTATTTTATTTATTTATTTTTTTTTTTTTAAATTGGGCCCAGGAGTTTTCAGTTTTAGGAGGAGCATTTTATCACACTACCTCTGCTTTCTTGTTTGCCTCTCTCAATCGAATAAAATGTGGAAGGCATTTTTGGGTTATGAGATATGTTATGTTTCTTAAGTTAATACGACGGCACTATTTTCTGATTAATCTCACCACAGATTCAGAAATGGAGTGTTGTTGGACGCCAAAATTTGAAAAAATTGATATAACCGTCTGGATCATAAAGGTAGTTTGTTAAGGAGCAAGTTAAGTTACCTTTGATACTATAGATAACGTTTTTTAAATCAATTTGTAATATAGAAATTTGTTTAAAGTACTTTTATTCGTTTCGTAATCGGCTTACGAAGGACTGACATCCCTTCGGACTTACAAGCCAATGCCTAGGGATGAGAAGCCTGTTGGGGAGTCAACAGCAGGAAATCACAGATTGGAGAGCCTGTTACGAGGGGTCGGCCCGTAGATGATATGAAATGTAAGCAAAATTGATGCTTGGAAAGGTGATGGGAGCAAGTGGTGTAATGAGTGGCGGGGGAAACCGGAGGACTCGGAGAAAACCTGCCTAGACGCCGCTTCTTCCATCACGAATCCCACATGCGGGCGCTTGGGATCGAACTCGGGTCGCTTAGATGGGAGACGAGCGGTCTAACTGCGCTGCCCTTAAACTACTTTTATAATAGTGTTAATTAATTTTTGTTGTTTTTGTTTTCACACTAACGTGTGTAGGACAAGAACTGGATCGGAGAGTCAGATTGAAAAATTCTATGGCATAGCCGGAATTTGAACCACGGATCTCCCGGTCTCTAACCAATTGCTTTGACAACGGAGCTACCATAGCAACATGCCAACACTGCATTAAACTCCTCAACTGATCCGTATGTCCCTCAGTAAACCACAAGGTGATAAAAAAAACGATCCATTGTTCAAATCACGGCTATGGGACTGAATTTTTCATTCGACTCTCCTATCCAATTTTATAATAATTCAGACTTTGATCTTAAAAAAAGAGAAAAACCAAACTTCTGCTTTATACTATGTTCTCTAAAAGGCGAGAAATTTCATGCAGTAGGCATGGAACACACACACACACACACACACATATATACACATAGAGAGTGTGTGTGAATCTCCTAGCCGCAATCAACCCACAAGTTATGGTATAAAAGTCAGTGTATTTGCAATAAACGTCTATCCAGCTATTAAGGAATTCAAATTATATTTTAATTTAAACATTTAAATGTATTACAGTTTAGCAATGATTTAATCCGTAACTGTAGCATTCTGCAAAGACACGGTAGTCAGAATCAAGAAGTAAAGGTAGAAAAATTGGTATTTTATTTTCGGGATTATATACTTACAAACATTAACGTGTGCATTTTTAAAACATTCAGAACTGTAACGCCGGTAACAATTATAAATACATTAAGGTTTAAAGTGGTTTGGTTATAATGGAATGTAAGGAAAAGTTCAGAAACAGTTGAAACGTTTTGGAGCTTTACAATGCGTGTTCTGATCGTTCATACTGGTGACAGTCAGAAATGTTAGATTTGTGCCATGTAAATGTGAGCCATCCATTCACAACTCATAATTCACTTCCTTTCATCCATCCCAAGAATTTTGATAAAGGCAAAGAGGGAGTGAGCGGTATTCCCACTTGCGATATTGGTCGAGTTTCATTAGAAAGCTTTCCGGCTGCAGTCTCTAGGCTGCCTCATTAACAGAGAGCAAGCAAAAAGAAAAATCCCTTCAGTCTCCCTTCCAAAATATCCCACGTTGGTTAAACTCAATCTCTTCGATATCGCGGCTCCAAAGGAAACTTATTTTGCATAAAACACGACAAATGCCTATTTTGAATATCAAAGGATTTAATAACGTGGTTTTGTGAATTCTTCACTTATCATTTGCGATCATTTCCAAGTTCGTAATGCTCTTTTGTTCCCTCTAAAGGTTTTTCTCAGATTTTCTTCTCTTCTGATTTAAGCAGTATATACTGAAACCACGTACCCTTATCAATGAACGATCCTTCTATATTCGGATTGGATGCCAGAAACCTGAAAGGCAGCAATATGACTTACAGTTTGTTTCCTTTTGGAGTGAGTGGCACAAGGTGTTAATCCACGCTTCTAAAAGGGGTTAGTATGTGTTTTTAAGTCTCTGACATTTAGCTCACCATGCACTTCAAACTCTCTCCGCGTGGAACAGAACTCCAATGTAACATTTCCATTTCACAGGAGACACTACACAGGCGTAGATGGCGATATTTACGCTCGTATAAACTTTTTAATTACACCCATCATCTTCCCACCTTCCCAAAGATCAATGGAGTCGATTTATAGATAGCTAGCACGGTAAAGCAATTGTCGGTTTTATATCTGCCTTAAGAATCGTGGTTCTTTTGTAACAAACGTGATTTGTTAATGCCCGTACGGAGTAAATATAATTCAACTTTTAAGCCACACTCGATAATTAGTAAGCCTTAATATTGATCAAAATATAACACTTTTGTTGAAATATGATGTTTGATTTTAAACAACTTCCAGTTTATGGCGCCCTCCATCGATTTAATATAGAAGTTATTTTGATAGCCGAAGGTCAGTTTTCGCAAAAATAGGCGGTATCACCTAGTTTATTACAGTGATTCACTCTGGCCAATCCAGTTATGGTCATGCAGGTGATCCCCAATCTCGGTTTATACATCTATTTTGTGTAGTTTCCTTCCAGTCCTCGCTTTCTCATAGGTTGAGTACCACATGACGCTAATAATAACCCTCTCGTTTTGCTTCATTAATAGAGTATCCATAATTTTGTACGAATTGTCCTAGTACTTTATTCCACCGATTTGAACTTCTACTTTTGGGCTTTATTTGCATAAGACCATTCTCCTGATATGAGTCTAGTGTGGCTTCTTGTAAGTCGGAAGGAGTAGAGTTAATATGAATAAAATATTTGGCTTTTCCATTCATATAAGTCTGTTATCATTACCAATTATTCTCTTCAATGTTTCTGAATTAATAGGTTTCTAATTCAAAATAAGATGAAAACAAGGGGATTTTAGAGATATTCGTTCAGAAATCAACGTTCCACGTTCTATTTCTGCATTTTGTTTAACCTCCGCTTTTATTACTATGCCACCATAGGCGATGACTCTGATGATATGTGCAATTAATATGGAGCATCGGTGGAATGCGATGGCGGGAGAAGCCGGAAAAACCCGCCACTGCGCAGCTTAGTCCACCACAAATCCCACATGGGGTCGCTTGGGCTCAAACCCAGGCCGCCTTGGTGAGAAGCAAGTGGTATAATCACTCAGCTACGGCGTGGCCCCATTTCTGAAATTAGAGACGTTTCCGACGTTATGAATTAATAAATTGTTAGCAAAAATGGAGGTTAAGAAAGACTCCGCTCTAGGATTTGTGTTCTTAAAACCACAGATATGCGATGCGCTTTGGAAATCATTCCGATAATAATTAGATGTTTCCTCTTCATCTCGCAGTGACTAACAAATGCGTCAAGCTCTCTGAGAGGTGGAAGTTCTTTGGCATTGTAGGCTAAATTGTTTATTACGTTGCTCCTAATTACCTCCGGAATCAAAGTAATTGTTGATTAAGATATAGTGTTAAACATTGTATGTGTCATTTTACCAATATGCATGTTCTCTAAGTACTATAGTTACTGCGTATTAGTGTATCTTGTGCGTTTCCTAGCCTCATAAACCATAGCTGTCTTATTTGGTTTAGTTTATTCTCTCCATCCTTCTTTTGTCCTTCTGAAATGATTGTAAAGTTTATTTTTCAAGTCCAAGGGAAGCTCTCATTCTGTTAAATTAAAGTGCTTAAAGTGCAGATTCGTCAATTAGAGCAACAATTGGTTGCCATGATAGTTTTTTATTGGAACTGGCGGTCTTCCAGGATCTTTGTTTTGTTCTTGAATTACTTGGAGAATTTCGGTAGCTTCACACTTTGAATAATTTTTAGCGTTTTAAAAAGCACATTAGACTCTCCCAGGACTCCCTTCCATTCTATGTACGTAATTTCACATTTCCCCAAAGTTTTAGTTTTGGATTTAGTTTCTAATGCCCACTTTTTGTTTCTTCGTTTCCACACATAAGGATGAAAAGTCCGGTTTCCAAGTTGAGAGATAAATTGGGGGATATTCACCGTGTGACCGAATGTTGAATTCTTCTTCTAGGCCGCTTCGATTTTCTCAACCTACTCATTTATGAACTTGCTATCTGAATAATTGCCAATTACTATTGTGGATGGTGGTCGTCTCCTTAGCGCGGTGGTAGCGTTGCTACTTACCAAGCGGGAGACCTGGGTTCGATCACCAGTACCAGCGTGGGGATTTTTCCCGCGCTGGGAGACCTGGCCCGGGGTGCACTCAGCCTCGTAAGGTCCCTGGGGAGCCAATTGAGGAGCTACTTGATGGAGAAGTAGCGGCTCCAGGTCATGAGGACCGCATTAACCGGCCGGGGGGACTCGAGGCGCTGATCACGTCTCACCCTCCAATACTGCACCCCATCCATGACGTCTGTAGTGGACCGAGATGGGGGACGCAGCGGCCGGGCGGTAGGCCAAGGTTCCCCGTGAGCTGTCGTGCCATGAAGTTTATTGTGGATGATGGGCTGTTTGTAGCCTCGGGATATAGTTGGTTTTTATTCCCCTTTCTAGGTTTCTTTGGTATTTTTAATGGTGGGAGAGGTGTAGCTATCTGAACGGCTATTTTTAGTCTCTTAGATTCCCAAACCGAAAAACGTGATTTGG
Source organism: Hymenopus coronatus (assembly GCA_030762935.1). Taxonomy (NCBI): domain Eukaryota; kingdom Metazoa; phylum Arthropoda; class Insecta; order Mantodea; family Hymenopodidae; genus Hymenopus; species Hymenopus coronatus. The sequence goes on from CM060900.1 coordinate 49,796,952, forward strand.
ACGTCTTTCTGATTTCACTTTGAGGGATCCCAGGGTATCCCTTGAGCCTGGCTTTTCGTTCGGCTGTAGTCAATTTTTTCACCTTAAGAGATAGCACTTTCTTAGTGGCTGTTTCAAAGTCGTCAGATGCATATTCATTAATGTCCTCCAACATTTGTTCTTCCTCTGAAAGAAGTTGTTCTTCTTGGGATGAACCGGGTATTGTTGGTAATATACACTAGGTGTATTAATTTATGTTGTCCAGATACTGCCACTGACATAAGAAACTTCAATATCTGTTAGGTTTTATAAAGCTTTAGCAGGCAGTGAGAAAGGTTCATGTGACATTCATAGCAGATTGTCAAACTCTGCGCAGCATGGAGCGGGCGGCGATGTGACTGGGTGTATATTATCCTGCCGGTGTTCTCTTATTCCATTACTTCTAATACAGCTCATCCAGGCCAGGGTGATGAGTACTGCTCAAACCTCTATACTGACATCCTTGGAGCTCATTTGTAGTACCAAAGACCTCCGCGTCTGTTATCCGTTGTTCACTACCCGAAGACAATGATAGGGAACAGAACAAGATCTTGGAAGAAATACTTCAAGAACCTCGTGTGACATTCCAATCAGGCTATGAAATAACATTCCCAGGCCACTTCCCTTACTAGCAGGAAGAAGGAATAGAAAAGAAAAGACTTCCTAATGGAAGTGAGTGTTAAAGTGACACGTTTAATAAGCTAGGTGAGTATTCCTATTTTTGCAAACAACTGACGTCTAACAAAATAATTTCCAGTTTAATTGATACAGAACATCACCAACAAGAATTTTAAAATGTTGCATTATTCTGCACCAATGAAACAGTTACGTTTTTATCAGGTTTGAAGTTTACTTACTACGAGTGTGGCACAAATGTAGAATTATATTTATTTCTCACAGCGACTAACAAATGATAACTGTTACAAAAAACGTGCTTATTTCGAGTGTGGGATTTTCTTCGTTTGAATAGAGTAAAACAACCTTATTGATAGTCACAATTGAAACTAAAACTGACATTTTAGAAAATTCTGAATTAATAGTACACGCCACTTTCCATCTACAAGTTAGATACTTTAATTTTATTATAGTCACTTGGGGCCATTTTTCAGATGAAACCTTGCGAGATTTCTTTGTGATCCCAAAATGTTCATTTTGGAAGAATTTTGACATCGGAATGTTACTTCAGTATGTAAGCAAAGAAATTCGAATCCCATAGAATATACATTACCTTGTAACAATTTTTATATTTTAATGTCAGAATTATAGTTTGTAAGTTAGAATTGATTAACAAACAAATGACTTCTGCCTGCAATTAGAATATAATGAAAATAAACGTTGATTCAAACATAAAATCAACCTAAAGGTTACGTTGATTACTTCCACTAAAATAAAAATGATCAAAGGAAAGTGAAAACAAAAAGCATAAGTTACTATATTGCATTCTGTAGTTCTAACTTTGCTAAAATTAGACAGTGTGGAAGTAATTTATATACAGAAAGTTCAATTTTTGTATGTAATAAATTAGTAAATATGTTTTATATTCTCTGATTAAAATTTAGACTACAGGATGTAATGACATTCATTAAAATATAAAGTGATATGTACTCATGTTCCTTTACCCATATGCCGCAAATAGAAGTGTCATTAATGATCAATATGTCGCACTTATATAGTGTGCCGGATGCGCCGTGGCCGAGTGGTTAGTCAGCTCGCTTCTCACCAACACGGCCCGGATTCCATCTCAGGAGATCATGTGGATAGGTTTTCTCTGGGATTTCTGGTTTTACCAGCATTAATTACACCACATGTTTTATAATCACCTTTCCTTTTATCCATTTTCACCATATTTTCACATCACCTTCCTCACGCTTGTACTAGGCATCAGGCTCATCACCCATCCTGGCTAATCTCTCTGATTCTTTGATGTGCTCCTCAACATGCATCTGACTGCTGGGGCTGCTTGCAAGTCCTGGAGGGGGGTTGAAATAGAATTGTATTTTATTTATGGACTCTCTTCAATTTCTGTGGTTCCCAGCGTCTCAATCTACATTGAGCGTGAAGGATCGTTTAATTTTGTTCTGATAAATTTTCTTTAGATTTGAGTATATTTTACGTGTCGTAAATCCACAACATAGGCTCGACTTCCCTTCTGAAGAAAGTCATGCTAAAAATGTTTACTCCCGAAAAGTCCATCGCCCTCCGCCGGATTTGAATCCGTGGCTTTGGAAACCAGAGGCTAGCATGTTACCCCTAGACCATAGAGGTTACCATGCTGGGGATTTCAGTCCTCCATAGCGAAAAAAGAAAAAGAAGCTATGTGTATTTTGTTCAATTCGTTTTTTTTTAACGATTTATAACCTCCTGGTAGCAAAAACCACACTTTTGAATGTCGCTTTTGGGAACAGGCGCTGCTTCAAAGCATAAAGGCAAACATTCTATATAACCAGAGGTAACATATTTATTTTTTCATACCTATTCCATTTGCTTTATTGCCATTTTTTTAGTTCATTGAATGATGTATCAAAACCTTCCATATTTAATCAAAGTAAAATTTGAAAAATGTCAAAACAGACTCAATACTTCTCAAATGGAAGCATGTTGAGTAACAATTCAATTTCGAATTTTCCTTTGTGTTAGACTTTTTGTTTGAACTCTATGCGTTCTGTTCATTTCTCTTCTACACTTTTAGTATTAGTTTAAAAGCACGCGATCGATATTTATATGCAAGCTAAAAGGAAACTGAGCGCTTTGGAGTTTGGCAATGTTTGGCCGGGCGATATATAAAAACAGAACCAAAGGAATAAGGTTCTACAAAAGATATTTCGTGGAGACTACTTCATATGTAATGACCTGCCCTATTATTAGAGCGGTTTATATCTCTAGTGGTACTTTGAGACGTGGTGGTTAAGTGAATAATGCAGCTTAAGGCATCATGAAGTAATTAATTTAGCATGCAACGCAGCCCATGCGGTTACATTCTCCATTCGGAACACCTCGTACTCCTTTAATCGCCCATCCTTCGCTGTATAATGCTTAGCCATGCTGTATAAACTTGCTTTACTTCAGTTTGCCCTCACGCCGTACCAAAACTACAATTTTCGAAAGCTAAGCTATATGTAACACCAATGGAAAACATTTTGAAATTGAGCCAATTAAAGAGTCTCTTGTTATTTTCATTTCCGTATTATGTCTACCAATATTTTCCATGAAACTATCGTCAGGAGCATATTTTTATTTTCGAATTCCAAATTAAGTTTCATGATATTTATTGAAGGAATTTTGAGCGTGTTACAATTTACAAATATATGTTGTTGAAGTAAAATGGAAGCCTCTTTCTTCTGTCCTACTTTAACTGAACATAATTGATGAGTTGACATGGAAAACGATGTAACAACCAAAAAGGAAATTGTTCATATAAGAGAAAAAATGTAGTTGTGATATCAAAAATTGTTTAATTGTGTATTTTCCAAGTATAGTCACTGATGTGCTGTGAACTATTTTCATTAAGTGTTCTTGAACATAGCTGGCCACAACAGTAGAAAGTTAACAAGAACAGATTAGCTTATAGAGCTGGTAATATTCTGTATCTATGTAATCCAGCATAGCAAGTAAGTCTTGTTTGTTTCCTTCACTTATGGATGTTATTGTTAGTTCAGCATTATTAAATAGCGCTACATTCCGGAATTCTGCCTTCTTGAAAACAACATGATTCTCCCAATCTTCTATTTCACTAAAGGTCTGTTTTAGTTTGTGGTAAATCTGACACTTTGATGCATGATTTGTTAGTAATACGCACTGCTGTTGTGTTTATAAACTCATCACATGCACTGCAGAAATCAAAGAAGTCATTCCTTTTCCATTGGCACCATCCGAAATGGATTCTTAAGTCGTGCTGTTCTCATTACAGTGTGAAGTTGTTCATTAGCGTTGTCTCAGCTCACATGACTCATTCATCCTTCTCCATACTTTAGTTGTGTTCTGGGCTCGTGTGAGGTGTGGGGACAGGGGAAAGCGATATCTGGTTACACGGCGAGCTGTTATGCAGTAATTATTCCTGCAGATATGTGTATTAATCTAAAGTAGCCCACTTTGCAGAAGTAGTTGAATGCTGTAGGAAGATTTACATTCTTTTCACCATGTCTGAAGTTAAGAAATGTAAGTTAATGCATTCAGAAGGGCGTGAAATTATAAGTAGCGTTATAGATAAAACTGATAAACTCTAAATAAACAGTTTATATCCAGCGTCACAAGCGACACAACGGGCTGTATTTACATGCAAATGATAGAGAATTCGTAAGGAGAAGAAAGAGCTGCGGTCATGAGGAGAAACTAGTGAATTGAGTACCCTTAGAAAAAGAAGAAAAATTAGACCAGACATACTGCTGTGCAAATCGACGACTTTTATGCTGCTGTTATACGAAGAATGATACATGAATTTTATGTTCAGGAGAAATGAATATTGACAGCCAGGAATTTGCTGCCCATTATGAAAGAGAGAATACATTTTGTTAAAGCTAATTATGAGAAAATCAAAATTGTCGAAAAATAGCACACGTAGGCGGTAGTGGGGTGGGGGATTTTTCTTGAAAATCTTTGTGTCGCATCTTGGAAGATACTGAACTTAAATAGATATCAACTTTAGCATTTAAAGAGCTTTTCGTTTGAGCTATACTGCCGACACACAGCACACACCGCTTCTTCTTCTTTTTCTTAAGAAAATTAAATAGCGCGTTCAGAAATGGACACGGAATTGGCACGACCTATTAAAATAGGCTGTATGTTATTCTTCAATAACGTTTCCATCTGCTGGAGCCACCTTATCTGTGTGTTGTGTACGCACTACTTTCAGGGTCCACGAGCTGGGGACACAACTATAACAGGCTGCAGTTATATTGAATGGCATGTATGGAGCTGATCAGCACTTCCATTCTCTCTCCAAGCTGTTGGCAATGGCACATAGATTATTCTCCTTGCAAAATTATATTTTTGACAATTTTGGCTCATACATCCTTTTCCATGTCAGCTGCTCAATTGTATATCGGCTTACTTATCCCTGTTAAAATATTTCACACTTACTTTTATATAACTCCATGGCACGACAGCTCACGAGGAACCTTGGCCTACCGCCTTACTTTTATATACCTGAGGTAAAAATCTTCAATATTCGTGTAGTAAACATTTCGTGAAGGAAGTTCTTCTCTTTCATAATATTGGTGTAGTAAACTCCTTACTCATTAGTGAATGCTTCATTTTCATACTAGTGTGATACAGGTATGATTTGTAAGCAAATGCTTCGCTTCATGCTCATGAGGTAAGTATATCATTCGTTTGCAAATGATATACTTCCATAATTCTGTAGAAAAAATGCCACCAGTAGGTAAATGCTTCACATCAGTATTTGTGTGGAAAGCTCACATTCACAAGGAATTGCTTCGCTCTCGTATATGTGGGATAACTGTTTCACTCTAGAGAAATGGGTTACTTCCATACTATGTGATAAACATCTTACCTGTAAGGAAATGCTCCTTTGCCATTCTTGTGTGATTGACATGTCACTGATAAGGATGACCAGCCGGATGCAATACAATTTTCTCATACGAATACATTCTTTTACCTTGATCATAAGGATACAATGAATCAGCATATTAAATAAAAAAAGCTGACTTGCTACATTTACATAAATTTCTCTACCTGTTCCATACATAATTTTTCTTACTAAACATTTTTACTTTATCTACATCATTAATCGAGATAAATATTAGCAGAATTTGTCGTGTTACTTGCTTCCTTGTAAGCAGCAGGGAAGTAATTAGGCTAAAGATATAATCAAATCATTTAAAAACTGGTTGCTATGTCATTGAAATTCCTTTGTTTGTATGACCAAGAGACGACAAATTCCAGTATGAGGAAAGTATAACTATTTAAAGCTGAAACCAATAACAAGGAATATCTCGAAAACAGTCAGAAAAAAAACTATATGACAAAATTTATGTTTTAGCGTCATCTACATTTTTGTGCAGTAAGGCTTTGCCTATCTCTTACGGTTATCAGTTATGCAAAATTTAACAAAATTCATCCAGAATAAAGATCTCTTCAGAGACTATTCTCAGAAAATTCAAAATATACATATTATTTGGGATGTAAGTATCTTTAATATGCGGTTCTTTAATCAAAATCATGACAGGCATTTTCAAAACGATCAAAATTTTCAACATTTTGTCTATGTAAAGGGTAATTTAGGGTGGGGGCATTTTCTTGAAAATCTTCTTGTCGCATTCCTGGAAGACACTAAATTTTAATACCAAGTTTGGTATTCAACGTACTTTTCGTTTTTGAGCTATGCTGTCTACAGACACGAACACAGTCGCACACACGGACTTTTTCTAAAAGTATATATGAAGACATATATTTATGGCGAGCTACAAAAAGTGAAGTGCACCGTGATTTAATTAACACCAGTTACGGAGGAATGTACTTGTTAAGATTGAAACCCATTGGACAGTTTCTGTAATTGTATTTTATCTTCGTAATTGTTCATAGCACCATGGCAATTCCACAATTCAAATTTTCAGCATTATTGTATCATCTATTATGTTTAGGGGAATTCGTCACCTATTTTTGTCGTCGTTTTAATTGGACGCAAAATATTCGTAACACATTCAGCATACTATACATTAGTTGCATTAATTCAGGACACTTTTTTGCAAAGTCAACTTTCGCATTTACATTCAACTCTCATTCAGAATCATTTTATATGAAAAATTATAACCAGGAAGTGCTACCAAATTAAACACTAGTTAACCTTTTACCATAAGTTGCGGCCAATTTGACATTTAATGTGCTATTTAGCTCAACTTTGGTAATAATTTATAAATATAAAAACTCATTTTATTTTGCATTGAATGTGAAAATCGGAATTATTGCTCTCATATTACTTACAGGAATACAAATGTTTGGAAATCTAGATATTTTAGGATTGATATTTCAATTCCATGAGCAACACCATGCACACCGTAATCTTAAAAACACCACATTTCCTCAATTTTATGTCCGCATATTATATGAAATGAAAATGAAAAGCATTTTTGGGAGTTACAGATTTTAGTTTTTACTTTGTATAATATGAAATATAATGAATTATTACTCTCATGTAATAAGGGGCCCATAATTGTGTAATTTAATAGTTTTAAGATTATAGTGTTTATGGCGTTCAAATGCTGGCTTCTTTATGTAATATGAGAGTAATAAATCCAATGTTTACATTGTATACAACATACTATAAAATGTAATTGCGTATATTCACACAATAATAAATTCTTCAAAGTTGTGACAAATGACCAAATTAGCTCCAATTACAGTAAATGGTTCACTATTGTATTATGGTAGCACTTTCTGGCTACATAGAAGATAATGTCGAATGAGAGTTGAATGGAATACACAGATTTGAAGAACAATTTAAAAAAAGAAAAAGGATGCCCAGAATTGATACCACTACTGTATTTGTCACACATATATTTGACACTGAGTGTTTTTGTCACAGGGTTTGTTACCATTCAAATTGAGTACAAGTAATTTTAAATCAGCTGAAAGCTCTCTGTCGGCACAATGTGTAAAGCTGTAGTAGGATTATTGGCATTGATTTAATTGTTCCATCCCCTGTTTAACAATGAATGCTTTAAAAATCTTTGAGATGTCTGTGGCAAAGTTTATGTAATTGTTTTCTCAGTTACGGAATACTCTAAAGATTCGGTATACATTTCGGTTACGACGTTGCTTCATTTTTGCGGTTCTGGAGTCAGATTTTCTCAAATGATGAGGCGTAACGTCTTTTAAATGTAGTGTTTGGTGGTCTGAATTTCCTTCACTGAACACAGTTTTCAATTCATTTTCAAAAATGGCTGAAATTGGTTCTTGTGTTTTCTCCTCTAACACGAGACGTACTCTAAACTCTAATTTCTGCAGTGAAGAGTGCGATTAGAATGGTATGCCCATTTTGGTCGCAGAGTTACATTCTCTTCCTCAGTCACAATGCTTCACTCTCCACGATTGCTATACATGATACCCTTATAAGTTTAATAAATCCTCTTTCTGTGAGTCTTATTTCATCACACATCATTTGAAAAATATGTAAATAACTCTGAAATTGCAGGAACTGCAAAAACCACAAACAGTTAACGAGATGATGCTAAAATGATTTTTTACACGAAAACTATTTCTAAGAGATGAAAATGTGAACCACTATTTAACCTAGACGAAACCGCAATTGTAAATGGTATTGCTTTAAGAAAGCTAATTGCAAATAACAATTATTAAAATGGGAAGGTCCAGATACGTTACTAAGACATTAGAATGGAAGGGCAAACCAAACATGTAATATTACACTATGTAATGGAACATGTGAATCAATAAATTGGTAAAGGTGTACCAATATCATTATGATAACAAACGATAAATTGCCTTGAGAATCGGAACAGTTGTAAAATGCAAATGGCGTGTTATTTATGGAGGTTCTTTAACTACTGTGGTTCTAATTTTCTTTTAAATATAGTTCCGGAGTCCGGTCGGGACTCCGGCGCTGTATACCTTACTTTTATTTACCTACTCTTTTTTACTTGGTTTGCTGTATGATTACTGAATTGCTGCTTTCTTCTGTTACACACATACATAAATATAATACCCATGCCCACGATCCCCTGCGCTACGAAGCACCATAGCAAGACGCCTTAGCGATCGCGGCAATGGAACCGGCTTAATTTGGCGTGAAACACCGCTTAATTTTGCTCAGAGGCCTCTCTATCAGGCTTGAGGTTCTTTTACGTGCCGTAAATCTATGACACGGGACCAACGGCTTTACTTTCCTTCTGAAGCAAGCCATGCTAAGGATTTTTACACCCGAAAAAACCCATCGTCATTCAGTTGTAACTGTGTGACGAATTGTAAACGTAGCAAATGGTGATTTCCTGACGAATTGTAACAGTGACGAAAAATGTGTGGCCTTTCCGAATGTGTGTCCTGGTTTTGAATGATACATTTAATATCCACCGTAATTGGTGCTAAATATGGTACTATAAATTCAGACATTTCAATATTTTTTAGGCTTATCTAACAAAACCATGTAAGAATAAAAAACATTGTACGCAAGAATCCTAAATCACTTGGAAAACATATACAGATTTATCACTTGTTTATATAACCTCTCAAATATAATGTATATTTATGTATACCAATAAATATCTCCTTTTTCAGATTCACACAACGTGTCATTTTCTCTCTATATTATTAAAACTTGTTTACTTCATATGGTCAGGATTTTTTACTTTATATATACTATAAATACTAGCATAAGGATTATCAAAGGCAATAAACTTTGAATATAAACTAATCTTCTCTAGACTCTTGAAAGAGGTAAGGAAGATACTCATATGGGTTGCATTATTCGAAAACTCTGACTTTAACAAGAAAAAGTGAGCAAAACGACTGGAAGCTTTGAAATGGGCAAATAGTAATAGAGTGTCTGAAATAGACGGGAAAATAATGGCTTTTTCTTGAGAGTGGTGGAAGGAACATCATCACTGAAGCTGATGGACAGCATATAAACTGCTTACTCGGATATGCACTGGGAGGAAGTGTGAATGGTAAAATTATTTGGGGCAAATATGTGCGGACAGAGACGAAAACGCATAAGAAGAGCAGAATGGAGAAGGCCAGGAAACATATGAATGTACATTTGATTAAATTAATATCTATTACATAATTGTTCTTTTGAAAATTTGTCATTTAGCCAGACCGATATATGGTATGAGGAATATGCTGGAGAACTTTTAAGCCTCAGCAGCAAATGATGTGAATTTTATGGAATAAGTACAAGCCAATTTTATTATTTATAACAATTGCATGACATACTGAGCGAGGTAGCGCTGCAATAACAAGTGCGACCCGCATTCGCGGGGTTCCGGGCTCATTCCCCGGCGAGCGATCGCCCATTGACGTATGGATTATTGTTGGTTTCCCCACGGTGCAGGCGAACGCAAGGTCGTCTACCACGATTTCCTTTCCATAATTGTAACTACATTCTGTTTGCCTCTCATCTTTCACGTGTGCTAACAGATTCATAGTGTATGGCAGTGCGGGAAGATGGCGCGGAAGCATGCTCGTTAGAAAGATTACTCTCCGATAGCCTCTAGGTTGACGTATCGCTAGCACGCCTTCTCTAGCGATCCAGCAGGGACGGATCACTGGGGGATGGCAAATGTAAAGGACTTCCGCGCGTCTGTGGTGGCCTCCTATGGTTCCTTCATTGGAGATATCAGCCACAAAAGATCTGAATAGATCGTAATGCGTCAGTTGTTTCCTTCCGTTGTCTAGCCTTTACCCTTTACATGGCTTTCTCTACCCATTTGTGTGAATGAATAAGTATATCTATTAAATACCAGTATACATACACTGATCACCAATCGCACGGGTCCACAGATGCAACGTGCTTTTGTAATACACAGAATAATAAGCAATATTAAAAACAAATATTGAAAAGACTGAATACGAAAATAAAAAGACAAATATTTACCATAAGGTTAACAACAGCTGAATGACTTTAAATAGTTGATCGATAGTTATGTGATAATAATAGTTGCACGATCTAGCAACCGATAAAGCACTATTCTGACAAGTTGCTGCGTATTTTATCTGACTCCACCAAGGAAAGATTAATAACTATCTCTGAACAAATCTTATGTCTAATATACTGAATACCCTTTGTATTAGACACAGAAGAGGGTAAAAAGCATATTAATGTATCTTTTTTAAATAAATAAAACTATCGGGGCATGAAACACAGTGAGAGTGGCATAATTATCATGCCCATAACAAAACCAATATTCTGTATTTATATTATACTTTGGACAAGCAACTGAAGTTAACATTGAATAAGGCATTATTAAATGTGTTTTAGTCCTTTTACCCGAGAAAATGTAAAGTGTTCATGTTAGTTGCCTATAATATTCTAAAGAACATCCTTTGGAATCATACCCTTATGAGATCTCAAATACACAAAGGGTTATAATCAAGCATACATTTAAAAATATGGTATGTTACGATCTGTCCTGGGGACAATTAGATAATATTATCTAACGTTTATAAGCAAATGTTTTCCAACATATTTTGCTACAGAAAGTGTAATAAAATGAATATGTCGGCACTCTTACAAATACTTTTTCACTTAACAAACATATGTTTTTTTAGGCGCATTATCGTTCTGCATTTTATTGTTTACCCCCATTCGCAATGAAATGCAAGCGCAGACATAGTACAAGCGAAGAATTTTGCGCCTAGCTTATTAAATGGAAACATTCACCGTCTGCACGCACTACGTAACCCAATTTTGCAAACTGCAAATTTTATATTTGCGTTGCGCCCATAAAGAAAGCATTGTGTATTTCTTTCTCCATGTACTGCCAACTACTGAAGAACACATAATTGCGATTCAAGATTTGCGCTACCTACTGTACAAACATGCTCTTCCATTTGGCCGTGCCTTTAATTGCTGACGCCAGATGCAGATCTTATGTTTATTTGATGCAATGCTACTTACAAATGCTGTTTGAGTACTAATTATTATCAATATAATTTATTGTTGTTCAATTTGAAACCCGGAAGACTTGTGAATGTAATTGACGGATCTAGTACGCCGCGCCAACTTTATAAATTGGAAATTGGGATTTATTTATGGATGCTCTGTAACTGGTATCGTTCTCAGCGTTTCATCCCATATATTGGGTGTTAAAGACCGCTTAATTCTGATCAGAGGCCTCTTTGTCATACTTCAGGTTCTTTTTATGTCCTGTAAATCTACAACACGGGTCCAACGGCTTTACTTCCCTTCCGAAGGAAGCCATGCCAAATTCTTACGTTACGTCTACGGCTGCATTGTGAATGGTCTTCCTTTGCGCTGTTGCTTATGATGCGGTTCACGCTGCGCTTTTATTGTGAATGGAATCATACATTCGACAGACAGTGTAGTTCTGATCGTACGAAATACCTGTAGCAGTACAATCAGATTGATTATTACATTAAGAAATATAAGGCATATAATAAATAAACTGAAATACTGAACTGCACATGTGTAGGAAAGATGAGATATTCATTTGTCAGAAAGGAAGTCGCTGCTTGCATTTGGGTATCCTTGACATTCATAGAAAATGTGATGCTATGAAGGAGGAAAAAGACTTTAAACAGTATTTTATGTCTAATAGAGGCGTGTGTGCAATCACCGTATGAGAATTAAAAGCTAGCAGAAGAACGCCAAGTAAATTATGGAGGAATACGTTTGTACGTTTCCCATTGATGCAAATAAGTCCACATACACATCTTGGAGAGTTGGAACTGGCTAGGTAATCATTAAATTGATCTACATGTTTTTGTTGTGTATAAAACTGGTCGATTAGAATTTATTTACAGTTTAAAAAAATTACAATTAAACAATTTTATTTATTTTAGATTATATCGAATTGCACAATAAATAAGACAATTATAATAAATGGAAATAATAAAATATGAAATGTAATTCATATGGAGGTGGAAAATCGTGGGAGGAGCCACCCACATAAAAACCTGGAGTAAAGCCGGAGAGCAAAACTCTGTCACTCTAACACTGCAAACTTTAAAACTCACACCATAATAGTAAATGCAAACTTCAATATTAAGGCGACGCCGTGGCCGAGTGGTTAGACCGCAGGCCTCCCGTCTAGTTGGCCCGAGTTCGATTCCAAGCACCCGCATCTGGGAATTATGGACGAAGCTGCGTCTGGGCGGGCTATCTCCGGTTTCCCGCACCATTCATTCCACCAATTGCTCTTTCGTCACCTTTCCTATCATTCATTTCGCTTGCATTTCATATCATCCACTTCATGCCGACTACTCGTTCCAGGTTTTTCATTATGTGGTTTCTTGCGTTAGCTCGATGCCCCTGGGGAGGGGGTTTTCAGTCCTAAATTTGGGGAGGGTAAGCCGACTACAAACTTCAATATTAGCTTCAATCGATCGTAGCCGCGATGGGTATTATTGTTGTTGGTATGTTAGTATACAAGTTATAAATATACTTTAGATGTGGTCGGTGAGATAGATTGACAAAAAATTATACAAGTTGTATGTTATTAAAACACACACCGCTCTCAATTCCCACACCCGAGTAAAAACAATTATGAGTCGCTAGCCAAGGCAACCGAGCATCAATCTAATATACTACCGCATTCTACTTGCATCTCTCATAGCCATTAGAGAGAAATAATGCAATCAGGCAGGTCGATCGTACCAGGGCTCAGACTTGGTCTACAGCTGAGACATCAGAACAATTTGTAAGAAACCACGTATGTTCCTCCTCGTTTTGAACGAGTAGTGCTACTAGCTCTGATGATGAATGTACTTTTTCAACATCCGGTACACAAGAACTAAATTCTGTGATCATTCCATTAGTAAAAATGGAGCCGTATCTCTTTGCTAGCAGTAACTTTATTCTCTTTCCTGAATACTGCGGTGTAGTTTTGTCAAGCAGATGTCTTGGAACGCAAGAGAGGAAAGTTCCATGGGGTTAAAAGTTTATATAGAACACGTTTGACCTAAATAGGAAATAGAGTAACACAAAAGTTGGAAACATGCGATGTATAAGGTACGGTGAAGATACGTCGTCACAGGAGATATGAGAAGGGAGGACGTTTCTTGTCTACGTCATTCTTGCAACGTAATTTCAAGTAGATGAAAACTGTCGGGTCAAGGAGGAAATTATATGTACGTTTTTCCTACACCTGTCGTAGCTCATTCTTTCCTTAAATCGGCACATCTTACTTATGTAGGTTGCCAAGCTACAGAAACCAAAACATTTCTACATATGCGATTTAAAACCGGAAGGAAAGGAAATACACAGGTTTAGAAAAAGATAATATGTTCTGATATAACATCTCAACAATAGATAATAAACCTCTGCAGTTAGTATGCTATAGCTATATCATGAGCTGTAAATAAGCAATCCACATGTTCTGTTCAATCTAGAGAACACTGTGGACATTTAAAGCTATATGAGACATCTTATTTGCTCCTGTTGATAAGCATGAAAAGTTCAACCTATCTGTACAAAATGTTCGCTTGTTGGTGTCCGTAAAATGTGGTCCATAGCGATATGCAACTGTTCAGTGTTAAACCTTCTGTGTACTTAGGACTCCCATTTACGATGGACGGTAAATAGACAAACCATATTGATATCACGACGCACGAGGCAAGGGTATATATAATAGCTTCTCCAGACCTCTTCGCTATTCGTGGGAGACATTACGCTGAAAAAAGTTCAGCTGTGTCTCTTAGGACATAAACATCTCTATGAACAATGCTATAGAGCTTGAAAACCATTTCCTGTGTTTCTATCTCGAGAAACGCTACTCAATTTGGACATTTGCCAATGCATTTCAACGTCCTTTTTTTCAGGTGGGTGTACAACTGCACAGTTTGTGTTTATTGCACTAAGAATATGTACGGTTATCAGCATTATTAATTCTTCCTTTAAAGTAATTATGCGAAATTATAGATCGCAAATAAGCACCTACTGGTTGAAAGGAAGATTATTACATTCATTTAAACCAGCTAAGACCTCATTATTTGGAACATATTTTCTGTTTTTAATTTTTTTCTGTGATCATTTTCTACTGAGACTTTTTAGGCTTTCTGAGGACATGGTAACTTTGCAGAGGCCGGTAGCTAGGAGCTGGAGTGTCTCTCTACCTTTCAAAACCAATGGTAGGTCAACACGTGAACATATTTAATGTTCATTTATCGTGTTTGTTTAGATTATGTGTCGTGTGGATAATAAAACCACTAGTCCGCCCAACTCCCAGTTTAGGTATACGGTTTTGTTTAGGTACGCGAGTCGGTTCTCACACTGACTTACCATGATCTAGCTACGTTGCCTATGTCTCCAATTACATCTCGTCTCCAAAACGGTGTTCGGAAAAAGTATTGCTTGTTTCAGAACCTGTATGCTGTCGAATAGTTACTACCAAAACTAGGTCACATAGGTTACTCTATCCACCTTACAAGTAACAAACTATTTTTTTATACATTTATACGTGGAACACTCCATCTGGTTTGGAGAAATAACCATTTTTTTCGAACACATTGATCACGGAACAAACGGCTTATATGCTTTTTGTTTGCAATACCACTATGTGGTACATATTAAAAGAAGTATAATAACTCCCTCGCCATCCTGTGTATAAATATGGATGTTTTCGTCTGAAGAAATTCTCAAGCTTTTGAATATCGTGTAAACACTATATGATATACATGCGTGTATTATCAAAGTTAAAACCAGTTTCTTAAGAAGCGCTCATTACAATTTTCAGAGATGATTGGCTGTTATTAAAAATGATAATAAAAATATTTCGTTATGCATATGTATTGAATTCTTAATTTTTAAACTTTTCTCTAGCGTTTTCCTAGTTGAAATGTACAGGCAATCCCCTTCATAATTTTAGGATTATGTAATCCACCAATATTACTTTCAAAGCTTCTCATTTGTACTTTAAGTACAAGATTATCAATACAGGTCCAAGAAGACGAGAGTTACTCTTATAAAACTAAAAACAGAAGTAGAAAATACAAACAGTACCGGTATTATTAATCAATTCTCATTAATTTATAAATATAGTGTATATCTCAACATGTCGTCCTCCGTGGTCTGGGAGCACGTTCTGTTCAGCAGTGTTATAGCTAGTGGGTTGGGATGCTTTATCGCTCAAGTAACACTTTAACATGTGGGAGGGGTACACGTCTACTGAACTCGTTCCGCGTGTGGCAAAAGAGTAAACAGTGTTGGCATACTTTACTCAGAATCGGATGACGATTCTTCAAACTCTTCAGGAATGAGGCAGTACACAGTGAACGCACAAATATAGTGCGCCAGGAAACAATCTCCGCACTGGGCACCTTGTCTTGAGTTTCCTGGGGCACTGTATTAACGGCAATAGTGCATCCTTCTTCCACTCTGTCACGCGCCTTTATTCCTCGCTTGCTTCAGACTAAGAAAGTACTACCTCCTTACAATTGCTAAACCCCTTCCTGCTTGGAAAGGCGCCCCAACCCAATAGCTAACACACCGCCGAGTAGACAATACATGCTAGCTTCTGGTTGCTAAGGTCACGGGTTCAAACCCGGCAGAGGGCGATGGATTTTTCGGGCGTAAAAATCCTTAACATGGCGCCCTCCGGAAGGAAAGTAAAGTCGTTGGTCCAATGTCGCGATGTTTTGCGCCCAATATAGAATGGGACGCTGAAAACCACAGCAGTTAAAGAGCATCCATAAATAATAACTATGGGAAAAAATTAATGCCGTGTGCATGTTGCCATGTTAGCTCAGGGATAGAGCAATCGGCTAGAGATCGAGAGATCCTGGTTGAAATCCCGGCTATGGCATTGAATTTTTCAGTCTACCCTACCTATTCAACTCCTGTCCTACAAACGACTTCTTACGAGAAAACAAATTAAATCAATACAAAAGTCGTTTTGTTTCAGAGGTATGGTATTCATTAAATCCCCGACTAAACTAAACCAACGCAAATGAGCAAATGACTTAGATTTAAAGGTTTACTATTGATAGAATACCGGCCTGAAAGTTTTTTACATGCCAAAACATGCAACTTTTTACGTGTTTATCTAGTAGTGCTTTCCTGGTCCATTAGCTTAAATTTAGCTTACTTTTCTACATTTGGGTGTTAGGTGCACAAACATTTTTGAGATATTAAATACTAACAGTTCTCAAAGTACGGAATATATTGCTAGTTCAGTTACATTGTAATTTTTCCGGGCCAACTTGTTTTATTAGTTTATTATGCAGTTTGTATTTTGCCATGTACTTGCCATTCCTTTCTACTTTGTTGTCGTGCCGTAAAGTATGAAGAAGGTTGCGATATGAGTTTGTCTCGTGGTATTTATGACGCCTTGAGGACTGTAAGGGGCGTCAATCTCAATGTGGGAGCTGGGCACTTAGGAGAAAGTGCTTTGCCTCCAGGGTTAGTGTTTTGTGGTGCACCGTAGCTATAATTCGATCACTTTGGCCTACAATGGGCAGCTCGCAATCCCTGTTATGTGTGTGTGTGTGTGTGTGTGTGTGGAAAAGGGTGACATTGGCTCTTCTTGTATATCGAAAATTGATGCGGCCCTCCGCGAATATCTTTATTTACTGTCAGCCTTTTACACCCTTATATAGCGCGATATGACCACACATAGTTTTGGTACTTTCTAGAAGGCTTTCACCCAATAGCTAACCAATTCTAGACCCGGCCGTAAATATGTAAATATTGGGTATTAAAAGCGTTCCAGATAATAATGCTTATGCAGCTCATTAAAATTAAAATATCTGTCCTCTTAGATATGATAAATTTTGTAATTTATTTTTACTTTCCATATGGAGTGTTATTTATGGACGCTCTTTAACTTCTGCGGTTCTCAGCGTCCCATACTACATTGGGCAAGAAAGACCGCTTAATTGAGGTTCTTTCACGTCCCGTAAATCTACAACACGGGACCAACGGCTTTACTTTCCTTCTGAAGGTAGCTGTGCTGAGGATTTTTACGCCCGAAAAAAATCATTGTCCTCCGCTGGGGTTTGAACCCGGGACCTTGGCTACTGGAGCTAGCATGGTAACCACTACACAACGGAGGACGATACTACTTGCTCTAGCACGTTTGTACAATGTACATAGTATATAGAGACAGTGTTGTATTCCACCCAAAAATTCCATACGAACGTTCCACTGGAAATACTGTTTTGAGATACCCGAATCCAAAAAAAAACAAAAAAAAGAACATAAATGTCCCTGTGTGGGAATGAATATGTGTCTGTATGTGTATGTGGGGTAGCATAACCCAGAAGCAAAAAGTCCGAAGTTTAACAATATAAGTTGAGTATCTTCTAAGGATGCGACAAGATCATCTTCAAGAAAATGCCCCCGGGCCCAACTACCGTTTATATCAAATATTTCTGAAAATGTTTACTTTCTCAAAACTGGCTCTGATGATGTTTATTAAAATACCATGTGTTTAAGATATTTTTATCACAAATGAAGTGCATATCGTGAATTATCTGGGAATAGGCACTGAAGGGAGGCTTAATTTTGGATGACTTTCGTGTAACTGGTAAACCGTCGTTGATAGACAAAAACGTACTACCAAAAATATAGATCTCGTTAAAACGTACAATGTTTTTTTGTTTTCATAAACGCCCGATTTTTATACTATGGCAATGCAGGTGATGACACATGTGAACATGGAATGAAGATGGTGCACTGGTGGAATTTGATGGTGAGAGAAATGGTAAAACCCTGAGAAAACTCGCCCCAGCGCCGCTTTGTACTCCATAAATCCCACTTGCGGTCATCTGGAATCGAACCCGAGCCACCTGATTGTTCTAGCCATTTGGCAACGATTCGGCCACTTTTCTCACATCGGAAGTCATTCTTCGTATCTTACCTGTTTTTTATTTATAATTTTATTTAATGTCGCCTAACTACATGGGTCTTGTAGCGACAACACCATATAACAATAACAACTTTGAATACAATATTTACATATTAAATTAATAATTATATTTAGCTTGTAACATCAGTTATTGGAATTCTAACAATAATACTTATATATTATGTAATGTTTCATAGAAAAGTGTATTAAAAGTGTACAATATTTTTACAGTGCACTAGCAAGTTTACAATCTTTTATGTATTTGAACAATGATGTTGGTACCTTCGTTATTTCGCCGAGTGCTGCCGGATCTGGAGGAATTTGGTGGCTGGTTCTGCACTTAGAATAGTGGGCACATTCCATTATGATGTGTTTGACTGATAGTCTCTACAATATTCACAGACGGAGGTTGCTGTTTGGTGAATACATTGTCAAGAGTTAGCTTAGTATGTCCAATTCTTAGTCTGGAGAGCATCATCTGTTTATGCCGGCTGAAGGTTTCTTATATTTTAATCACTGGCGTGTTACTTTTTACTTCATGCAGGTTACTATTGCTATTATTTTCAATCCAGTTGTTCTTCCATTTTTGTATCAGCTTCTCCTTAAAATACTGTATAGCATTTTCATGTTAATAGGGATAGAGGGATACACTGGTGGTTGTTCTGTTGCTTCCTCTGCTGCTTTATCTGCTCTTTTGTTCCCCTCTAAACCCTGATGGGAAGGTATCCACATCAAAGATACTTCTTTATTTTCAAACAAAATTTGGTTGTATAAATATTGGATATTTTTGGTCAGTGAATTACCTGTCTTGTTTTACTCCTAGTCACACAATGAAAATCGAATTTGTATTGCTTCATATAGTGATATCTTTAAAAATATTTGACTATTGCGTTAGCCTTGTGTATTCCCCATTTCTCTTCTGCTTACAAGGAAGTAAGTAAATAATACGACAGTTTCTGCTAATGTTACCTCATTAGCATGATGCAGATAACTGAATAATATTCTGTAAAATTAGATTTCTTTTTTTTTTTTTTTTTGCAGAAAAGGTAAGAGTCGTGTGAATGGAAGACATTAGGTTTTTATGCATGTAGTTTAAATTAAGTTATTCTATTGTGGTACTTTTAAATCACAGTATCATGTGTATTAACTTCTTCAGGATTGTTTACTAACGTTTAGATTATAAACTCCTGGGTTTTGCACCTGATCTAACTTGTAAATAATCCTCTAAACGCGAGCTATTCTCAACATATTTTTGTAACGGCAACTATACACTTTCGGTCGCACCATGGCCTAATGGTTAGACCACTCGCCTCTCACATAGACGGCCCGGGTTCGATCCCGAGCGACCGCATGTGAGATTTGCGGTGCACAAAGCGGCGCAGGGGCGCGCTATCTCCGGGTTCTCCGGTTTTCCCCGCCATCGCATTCCTCCGGTGCTCCATCTTCATTCCATATATAACCAATATCATCGCCTGCAGTGTCACAGTAGTAAAAGCGGGCGTTAAACACTACAAAAACAAATTTGCCACTTTTGTTTATTTTGTTGTGCATTAATTTACTATCAGTAATAACTATAAATATTGATAGAAAAATAAGTTTGTGTCAGCCACATATTCTATCTTCAGATTTTCATTGTTTACCTTCGTATACGTTGCTTCTGGTAAATCAAATAAACTGTTTCAGGGAATGTGTTCATATCGTTCAGAAGCAGCAAAATGTGTTTAACGTGGGTCAACAATTATCTTAACATGTATGTAAATGACAATCTCATATATTAAGCAGCAAGCTGAAGTCTGCTCCCATAGCTCAGTCGGTAGAGCACTTGTCTGCTTGGCAGCGGTCCCGAGTTCAATTCCCGGCTAGGGCTTGAGATTTTTTTCTAACCCAGGTTATTCCCTATTTTCCCTAGAGTCAGAAAACGTGTGTGTGTGTGTGTGTGTGTGTGTGTGTGTGTGTGTGCGTGCGTGCTCTAATGATTAAAAATAAACAACAATTTCAGGACCTCAGTACAGGAGTTAACACCATTGTGATAGGCATTATGTTCCTAGGGAAATACCGCCGATAGGACCACGCAGTTAAAGGCGGGGTTTAAAGGGGTTTAAAATTACGATAAATAACTTTTTTAAAATTATTACACAAAATGAACAAAGTAACGCCACTTATACACGATAACTTTCCTGACCTCTGTATTTAAAGTCAGAATAAGGTATAAATAACGATAAGCAAGTTAATGGTAATCTTACAACATCTAGTTGTGGTTAAATATATGAGGCGCTTATCTGAATTTACCCATTTTTAAATAACTTGACATAACTACAGTTTCTGGTCACTGGGCATAAAGTTGAGCTGTCTTCATTCAGTTCCAGTGGGGCCCTTGTTGGCTAAACCTTGCTATAAAAATGAATATTTCTTCTGGAATATGCGATTTGTTTCCCTTAAACGAAATAAGCAAATATAAGCAAAAGCCAAATAAGTGTACTTTTTTTCTTTCTCTAATACACATCTATTATATACACTTGCAGAAATTGTCTTGTTGCAAATTCCCTTTTAAGTACTAGGAATCAAAGTAAGATTTAAGTGATATCCCCAACTGTTAAAGTGTGGCGCGCTATGTAATGTGTTTAAAATAAATAAAAAACATATAAAAAACGAATAACGGCTTTCCATTTGAGAAAAATGTAATGATTTGAAAACTGAAGCCAATAACAAAAAATCTGATGTGTACCATTCACATGACTTTCTCCATATCCCTGCATCAAATAATTCTTAAAAAGCTTATACTTCTATTTACTTGATGCTAATCAGAAAAAATTAGCAGAAATAGTCCTATTACTCGCATCCTTGTAAGTAGAAGCGAAATAAGGGACAACCGTAGGTTAAAGTGATAGTCAAAAGCTGGTTGCTATGTCAATGAAATTCCTTTGTTTATATGGATAGGAGTTGACAAGTTCCAGTATGAGAAAAGTATACGTTTTTCATAGCAGAAACCAAAAATAAGGAATGTCACAAAAACGACGAACTCCACGAAAAAATGTATATAACATAAATAGTGTATTTTAATGTGCTCTACAGTTTTTGTGTAGTAAGTTTTTGACCATCTCTTACGGTTTAGCAGTTATTCAAAATTCAGTAAAATTCATCCAGAATAAGCTACTCTTCAGAAGCTATTCTTAGAAAATTCAAGATATACATTTCATTTGTCAGGCAAATATGTTTAATATTCGAAATTTTAATCAAAATCGTTAGAGCCATTTTTGAGAAAATCAAAATTTTCGAAAAAAGTTCCATGTAAAGGGTAGTTAGGGGTGGGGGGATTTTTCTCAAAATCTTCGTGTCGCATCCCTGGAAGATACTAAACTTAAATACCAAGTTTGGTATTTTACCGACTTTTGGTTTTTGAGTTATCGTGTTCACAGACACACGGACACACACACACACACACACACACACACACACACACACACACACGGACCTTTTTGTGAAAATGCTTTTTTTCGATATTGGGGGCCCTAAAACATACATTTCCGGTGAAATCTCGGTATCAAATTTTTGGTGGAGTGCAATACTTTCTCTATACACTATGTACATAGTGCGTATGGAGAAAGTAAAAATCTCTGAACTGGTTAATTCTGCAGAACAAAAACTTAAATAAAAGAGAACTACACTTCTGTGGTAGGAGTTTCTCTTAAATATTACGGTTTACCAGTGGTTACAAACTAATTGAGAATTAAGTGAACTTTAGAGGCTATTCCTACAAAATTCAACACATAGGTTTGATTAATCATAAACATTACTTGGAATATACGTTAATCATAGTCATTAGAGCCATTTTAATAAAATCAAAATTTTGGAAAATATTACCCATTAAAAGCGGAGTTTCATTTTGGATTTTCTAAAAAGTGCTCGTGTCGTTTTCTTCAGCAATTTGCCTAACTACAATTCAATTTCACACACATATATATATATATATATATATATATATATATATATATATATATACACACATGAATTTTTTTTTCTCTAAAAATGTTTTTCGGGCTCAGGGATCTAAACAAAGTATATTTCCGGCGAAATGTTGGCATTTAAATCTAGGACCTAATATTATAATGTATCTACTTATAGTTCTTAAGTTATAGCATTACCTATTTTTGGATATCCCTCGCTTTAAGAAGGTGGTGAAGGTTGTGCTTAGGACTGACTCTGCTATCCGAAATTGCCCACTCTAGCCGTCACCAATTCGCTTGTCGATGTAGTAGCAAATAGCATAGTCATACATGCAATGGGTAAATACGTGAAAACAGAGATTGCCGTTCTTCCCTGTTTATTGTGATGTAGGCAGTTTGTGTCTGGAACAGAGAGCTAAACCGAAATGGAAGTCATCGACTCTTACATTTATCTTTCTTATTATAGAAAGTAGCGGAGTAAGGGTTTAGCTGTCGGCAAAATTCTGCACACAAAGCACTCAATTTGCAGCGTCATCATCCAAACCATGCAGGGGAGTACGGCAGTTGGAAAGGAAAAGAACGTTCTTTTAAATAGAATAGTATCACAATTAATTACCTTACTGCTTGTTTATATTCACTGCCATAACTATGAAAGGGTTCTGTTACAAGTTATTTCTTACACTTATGGCGATTCAGTGTGATTGTAGTGGTATTAACCAACTAAATTGCTTTATTGTGCTAATACTATGATTGAAACTATTTTTTCAGCTATTTATGCGACGTCTACCAATTGCCACCAAGCTTATGAAAACGAGTATATATTCATATCCGAAGTATACAAAGTAAGAGACATACTTTGTTCTACCGATCGTAAACTTACAATAGGTGTATTAACCTATGAAATGTGGATTCGGTATTGCAAACCCAAAATGTTGCATACCGCCACAGCACTGAAGGAATTATCTATTTTTGTTTTCCGCGCAGCTATCACGCAGTGCAATAGGCGATTCTTGGGGTCATCGAGAAAATTTGCTCTCTTTATTACTCAAAGGGCAACCTCTGGCAGGAAAACGTGTTTGTGATCAGTTCTAGGTTTGCTGATATAAATACAGTGCCTTTTACTGCGAGCAGTAGTGCGTTCTCACTCTAAATCCCAAGTTTTAAATAAGCCAGACTGACTGCACAAAAGTTAAAAGCAACAGTCATAGAAGTAAATATTCCTAATGGTGGGAAGAGCATTACAGGTTAAAGCTTAACGGTTAATAATTTATAAAATTACAAAGCCTGGATGAACATATGAACACTGTTTTGAAATACCAAAAGCGGTGATTCCAGAATTGTGAGTTTTATTCTTATCAAACCCTAACATTGATTTATATCCTTATTTGTAGTACGGTTTTAAATGACTAGTTTTACATGCGTCACTAATTATAGGTTAAATTGAAAGATGTAAGTGTTTATAACGCTACAGCGAAATGGCAAATTGAGCCGACTTTATTTCTGGTGTTAGAGTGAAATTGTTGCCTCCTTATCTGGACTACTAGCGGCACTTAAGCTAATAACGTAATCACCAAGCGGTGTTTGTGGACCTCCCTCCACTAATGACTCATGTGCAGTTTGCTCTGTTATCAATCGGGAAATCAGTGTTTACATGCCTGGGGCACGTGACTGTGTTCATCTGGCGCCGTCCTGTACCAGGTAGCTCATAATGATCCAATTGAGCACCTGCTAAAACTCAGCCAAGCTCTTAGTTGCTAATCCAATTTACAGCAGGAGTTAACCTTCTTCATCTTACAGCTAATAGAGCAATTTTCTTTATCTCTCAAATTTTTAGTGCTAGTTAACTCAGTGCCACGTAAGCCAAGTGCCCTCAACGTTATACGTCTGAGAGACGCCGTTACACAGATACCAAGAGGTACGTACAGTCGGCTCAAAAAAGGGCTTGCTCATGCCTTTGGTTTCATAGTGTGTGTGTTTTTTTTATTTAATTGGCGGAATCAGTGGCATCCCACCCTTACCCAGCAATGCTAATTTCTTATTGGTTTCGACAAAGTGAGCGGTGAAAGTACTCACCAAATATGTCCATCTGCTATTGGTTTGATGTAAAAAGTCTAGCATAGAAACACTGACCAATGAATAGAGTTTAATTTCTACTTCAGGAGCGAAGGAAATGGGAGGGGTGGTAGGGCAAACTTTATGTAATGGTTAGATGCTATTTTAAGCGTTGTCCTGTTTACTGAAAAAGAATGCCCCCTTTTACCAAGGTTATAACGCTGAGAGAGCTAAGGACATTTATGGAGTATCTTCAAGAAAAACTTCACACTGGTGGAAGAAATACCACAAACAAGACTACCGAACAAGTTTGATATTACTAAACAACAGTAAAGAAGCATGGCCAACAGTGCAAATTAACAGCGTAAAATAAAAGAGTACAACATAGAAGCCGCAAAACAGCACTTTTGTATTATGTAAAAGAGCTGGTAACCTTTTTGTATAAATTTTTTACAAAATTCTGATAATAAAATGTATTAAGATAATATTAATTCCGAATTAAATATGGAAGGGTAGAATAAGAATAAAAATATGAATGTCATGATGGGGATTAAAGCCAATCTTCGGCTTCTCTGCCGCTACTTTGTCATCTGAGCTATGATTGCGATATTAGCTCGTCATAAAATTCTCCATGTGAGAAAATTTTACGGGTAAAATACAACTTCTCTTGTGATGATATAATCAGTGTGGCTTCATACTTTTTCATTTTGATTCTATCCTACAGAAACATTAAACTGAATTTATTACGAAAGCAACCAATGAAATTGGCTTGCTCATAAGGTAAAGGGCGAGTCGCCCTCCGTGGTGTAATGGTTACCATGGTGACTTCATGCACACAAGATTATGGATTCAAACCCGGCGGAAGACGATAGATTTTTTTCGGGCGTAAAAGATTCTTAACATGACTTCCTTCTGAAGGGAAGCAATGCCGTTGGTGCCGTGTTGTACATGTACAAGTAAAAGAACCTCAAACCTGATAAAGAGACCTCGGAGCAAAATTAAGCGGTCTTTCACGCCCAGTATAGAATGGAGCGCTGAGAACCACAGCATTTAGAGGGAGTCCATAAATAAAACTTCATCCCATTTCAGGAAAAGGGTGAGATGGAGCCATAAATGTGGAAGCAGGCGCATTAGTAAAGTTTAGAGCTTAACACATAGCTCACTATATCGGCACGGTTGTTTTTAACTCCCGACTGTGTACGTAAATATATCGTGTTGTCGAAGCAGAGAGAAACCATCAAAACCTTCGCTATTTCGTTACCAATTAGAAACTGAATATGGAAATATTTCGTAGATATTTTCAAAATTTAATGATCAGTGTAAACAAAAAACATTTCGTACAATGCCTCTCTGTCTCTCTCTCTCTCTCCCTCTCCCTGCAATAACCAACTGGAAGAGCTATAATCGCACAGCACTAGCAACAAGAACGCTGTTTTTTGACAGCATGCACAGCATGTCATTTGGCCAACGTATATTGATTGTTACAATTTTCAGGTCACCTGGTAATAAATAGCACACAATTTCTACAAACTATCGAACAATCCAGTAAATATACGTTTTCGCAAAAAATAACATGTTTCCTCTAAACTGAAGGTAAAATGTTATTAATTTGAATTTATTTCTAACAACTGAAATTTTGTATAAAATATTTAGTGTTACAGGAGTATTTTACACAGAATTAATCATCTGCATGTGAAGTTAGTCATTTTGTTTATATTAGTACTGAGAATAATTCACATCATGACACTTTCTTTGGGTGTATACTCTTTAAAAATATTTATTTATTAGTGGATCTTAACTGCGCGTTTCTTTAAAATGTATTAATTACATCGTCTTTTAAATAATGTGTGCTGAGGTACTCAATAGCAGAGTTTTTGCAGTTATCATCAATTTTGAAATGAATAGTTTCTCTCCCATTGTAAATTTGGCAGTGTAAAAACTCTTGCGCACCGGCTGATATATTAAGCATAGTGCAGCTAGTTCCAACTCCACTCGCCTGAGTAGGAGTGTTCCCTCGTACACAGACCTTGGAGCACGGCTGTAGGGGAAAATGTTAGTTGAAACGCCACCGGGCAAAGGTCATGGAGAATGCTTGTTCTTAAATGTCAACACCTGATTCAGTCGTGACGACAGATATCCCTTAATGATGAGGCTATTGCACACATCGACATTCTAGAGGAAGGGGCTAAGAATTATTTACATTTGGTGTTTAACTGCACAACAGCTGCGACATTTATACATGTGACAGCTTTCAGGTTAAAGTTACACACGTTATCTACCGGAAATAATCAAACCAATGTTAAGAAATCTCATCTTTTTCATTCACATAATTTTCTCTGCCTGTTCTGCAAACAAATTGATCTAACAAAAGATTATTCTGTCGTTTACATAATGCTAATCAAGAAAAACATTTCCGAAAGTGTCCTATTACTTGCTTCCTTCTAAGCAGAATGGAAATGAGGGATTACATTAGGCTAAAGCGAGTCAAATGCTTTAAAACCTGGCCGCAATGTGAACAGTTGCATTTCGGTTTCCTTTGAATGCCAAGGAGTAAAACAAAAGAGAAGTGCAACGAGTGACGAATTACCGTTTGAGAAAAGTTTAAATAGGTTAAAACAAATAACAAGGAATGTTTCGGAAACGGTTTACTCTAGAAACAAGTGTGTATGGCATAACTTGTGTTTTAACGGGATGTACAATTTTTGTAGGATAAGTTTTGGTCTATCGCTTAGGGTTTACCAGTTATGCAAAATTCATTCAGAATAGGTATGTTCCTAGAAAGTTCATGATGTACACTTTGTCATTAATAAACGATTTTTCGTTTTCGTCTATGGTATCCAAAGGCATACAGCCACACGTACTTTTTCTAATTTTTTTGGATGATACAGGGGACCTTAAAATACTTCCGTTGAAATCTCGAGACCAAATTATTGGGTTGGATACAATACATTTTCTACCTCCTTTGTGCATAGTATATGTAGAGAAAGTAAAGAAGCGTAGTGTAGATTGAAAGTGCCAAGTTGAAGCTGTAATGCCACCGTTCGACAGTTTGCCCATATTTTGAGTGAAGTAAAGCATCCTGCCAATCCAGTGGTTAGAGTTATCCTCGGGGAACAAAGAGGTCGTCACGGGGTGGGGCTGAATTTAGTCATATCATTACCAACATAAATAGCTCCGCTCCATTATGGGTCAGATCTTGCAGATGCGTACACGTATTTGTTTACAGTCGAGGTTGAAATGCCTGGGTTTGGTATACTTAAACCTACATTTGAATATTCCTTGTTTAGTTTGATCAGCAAATAGAAAAACCTAATAGCACACATTTAAATTAATTGTTTTTAGCAAAATACTTTAACAGAAGTAAACAAATCTGTAATCTTGAAATGGTATTTGGTATACTGAACAGTGTATTAAAAAGAATTCAAAATTGGGATTATTTATACAGTAGTAAATATATTTCGTAACAAGGTTTATGCTCTCTTATGAGTCGAACAAATTCACTAAATCATGTAGACAAAATAGAATATAAAACAAACTATTTCCAATACTGATACGAGTTATGGGTGATAAAATAAGTTTAATTCTTTTGAGTGCGCTATAATTTAAAATATTGTATTTTATTAAACATTAGGTTATTTATTTATAGCAGCAAGGCGTCTGATCATAGAATAAAATAGCAGACAGTATATTTCTACATTAGCATATGCTTGGCATAAATTTATATAAATGTTCATCTCTTGAAGCTGTAAAGGGCTAAAACAATACGTAGGCAACGAACATGTAGATTTCAAAGGCAATAAAAGTACATCAACAAAACCCCTTATGGAACGCTCCGTTGTTTTCGTGATCATACTAATATACCGCATAGTGGTTAGCTAACGCTAAGGGATTACTTGTCTTTGGAAACCCCGCTAAAAACCGTACACGTTTAGTTAATTTTTTATTCTTTAAACATATATCATAACAGACATTCAATGAAAGAAACTGACTGGGAAATTAAGATGGGATATGCACGGCATTAGTACTGTCTTTTATAGGTAATTTAACGTAAGTGATCTTGGCAATGGAAATGGAGTGTTATTTATAGACGACCTTTAAGTACTGAGGTTCTCGGCAGCCCATCTCATACTGGGCGCGAATGACTGCTTAATTTTGCTGAGAGGCCTCTTTATCAGGCATGAGGTTCTTTTACGTGCCATTGTTTTTACTTTCCTTCCGAAAGAAGCTATGCTAAGGAATTTTAGGCCCGAAAAAAGCCATCGTTCTCCACCGGGTTTGAGGTAAGGTACTGTTAAAGCAAGAGAGGCGAAAATACCATCGCACAACGCAAGGAGTATGGATAAAGTTTAACAAACATAAATCTCCTTTACAATGAGGCAAGACGTTTATTTTACTATTTTAAATCGTAACACTGAATAAAATTTTGGAAATTTATCGAGTTCTTGT
The DNA here is from genome assembly GCA_030762935.1 of Hymenopus coronatus. Classification (NCBI taxonomy): domain Eukaryota; kingdom Metazoa; phylum Arthropoda; class Insecta; order Mantodea; family Hymenopodidae; genus Hymenopus; species Hymenopus coronatus. The sequence goes on from CM060900.1 coordinate 49,825,906, forward strand.
AGCTATGTACAGTAATTTGTGGGAATTTACTGTTAGGATAATTAAAAGAATATTAAGATGATAAATACATGATACTGTAATTGGGGGGGGGGAGGCATGACAGGACACTCATGGGAGTGGATTCGGTTGTTGTGCCTTCGCCCCCGCAAAGGGGCACCCCCAGGAGAGAGGAATCAGGTGAGAAGATGCACCGGGCGGTTAAACTAGGAGTGACGACATAGCAATAACAGAGGGTCCTCACAGTTGCCAGATTGAAGCACTCGGATAGTCCGACAGATAGACCGGGGCCTCCCGCCCCATATAGGGCTCATCGCCACCGCCAGGAACGGCATCCCAGCAACTAGCTGAAATTAGGAGGCTGAAAATATTTACTCAGAAGAACCTTTATCTCTGCCACGCCGCTCCGAGCACCATCGCCGACACTTCCAACATTGAAATGATACCAACGGGTAAAAGAATGAAAGATATGGCGTTGGAAACGATATTGAGTGACAGAAATTTGGGGGATAAAAAAAACTTACCCACCATTTGCCTAGCTACGGGAAGCGAACCCAGACCTGCCAAATTCGGGTCACAGACAAAGCCGCCCGAGTCATCCCGCTCGATTGGGAAGGGGTAGCTTTCGCAATCAAGAGCAACACAAAATCTTCCGAAACATAAGTAGACTTTTGAGTACGTAAATGCCTTTCTACCCCTTGGACAGGTTTGCTGATAAGCAAGAATGAACCTTTGTGAATTGTTTCTTCTACACTAACCATGTGAAAGACTGGACTTGGAAAACTAAACTCAGAGTGAAAATATCATTGCCATAGACGGGATTTCAACTACGGATCTGTTGGTCTTCGTCCGGTTACTGTAACCACTGAGCTACCAAGGTAAAATGAAGATAAGAGTTTTAAATTCCTCGCACGAGTCAGTTGGCATTGATTATTTTCGGTCTGACTCTACCTTTACAAGGATAAACCCGTTTGTTTACATAACGTGTGCTTATCAAGAACACCTAAGTTGCATGTAAGTAGACTTCGTGAGCTGCCTAACTTTTTTTTTTTTTTTTTTTTTTTTTTTTTCGTAGTCTGCTTCCCTCCTCGTATATAGAACTGACACCCTATAACACTTAGGCAAAGGGTCAGAAGCTTGTCGGGGAGCCAACGGCACAAACCACAGAATGAAACACCTGGAACGAATGGTCGACCCGTAGCCAGGCATGAGCGACAGGAAGTGGACGATATGAAATGTAAGCGAAATGAATGATAGTAAAGGTGATGATGGAGAAATTAGTGGAACGAGTGCTGGAGGAAACAGGAGGAACTGGAAAAAACTCGTCCACCACAAATCCCATATGCGGGCTCTATGGATCGAACCCGGTCACCTAGGTGGGAGGCGAGCGGTCTAACCACTCAGCCACGGCACCACCTTGCATAAAATATACCTAAAATAATTTCAAATATGCGGCATCAAACTTCGAATTAGCTTAAGCATAAACAATGACACTGCTATTCGTTAGCTGTCGTTTTGAAACAGCATATACCATGTGGATGGGAACATACTAGTCTTTCTAATATGTGCTTCATAGAAGCATTACAAACAAAAGGTCTAATAGCATTTTGTTCTTTGATCAGACGATTTCGAAGAAAATAAATGGTTTTTGTTACAAATTGGATACGTAATTCCACAAGAATGTACAAAGAAAATGGGTTGTAAGATGCGTAGAGTAACTTACTTCTGACATTACTTTTGGTAGGAATTATGGGCAATCACACAGGGTTTCGAAACAATAATTTAAAAGAAATAAAGGGATATTCCGAGCAGCTTTTTCAGTCGTGAAGTAATTCGGCAACTTTGCGTTAGGCTGGTCAGGAATCTGAACCGGCTTCTGAATGTAAACACGTCGGTCACTTGCAAACACGACATAGGGTGGAGGACAACGAGTGCAGCTGGCATTCTAATCCTATAAACTCCTGTTCTACACACGGCTTGTGTGAATAAACAATGAAAATAACAGTAAGGGTGTTTGTTTATGTACTGACCTAGTGCAAGTGGCACCCACACAACCTCCAGTGTTGCCAGGTTATGTGTCTCTTGTTTTCGAAAAAGCTAAATGATTCCGTAGGAAGTGGTAAGAAAAAAAGAAATATACAAAATGTGTGCCAAATACCGAGATCTATTTTAATTTAAATTAATGTGATTACATCCCTTCAACCCGGTATAAGTATGAATGCACTAGAGGATGTACAGGAGATAATCGAAGTAAGCTAATTAAAAATTTAAACAGGTAAAATCTAACGACAATGTGAACATGCTGTGTAATATGGAACATTAGAGCAATAAATATAATATATTTTTCTATTAATAATGAGAACTGGTCCCTGGGTCAGCACAGAGAGAGTTGCCTTTCTCCCGACTCGAGAAGAGCCGCTTATCATTCACATGCTTCATTTACTCGACTGATAGCGTTTGTAAGCTCTCGCGGCCAACCACTATATTGGTACAGTAAACTATACAAACACAGCGAGGAAACATTTTTGTTCGTGTTCTTTAAAACCACTGAATAAAAAGGGAAAGGCTATTAAAGTAATGTAATTAGAATCGTCTCCTCTATCACAAGTATATCTTGAATCAGTTCCATTGAGGGTATATACAGGTGGGAAATGCATAAACGTAAATAATTTTATATTTAGTAGGGAACAATTCGTATAACACATGTGTATTTAATGTTGTCCGCTTTCTAATAGCATTGTCATACATAACGCACAAATTTAAGTGTCTAATGCGTTTTCAGCGGCACTGAGTTGTCTCTGATACATACAACATTATACCTGTAGTCGAGTAAGCCAGAGGACAGAGGAGAGTTAACCGTGTGACTTGTTACGTAAACTAACCTAACGTCTAACTGGTTAGACCTCTCCCCTCTCACCAAGACGGCTTGGGTTTGAACCCAGGCGACTGTGTAATAGTTGTGCTGGAAAAAGTGTCACAAGGTGGTTATCCGGTTTCCCCCGCCATCTCATTCCACCGGTGCTCCATTTTCATTCCATGTATCATCAGTGCCCTTTCCTGCGGTGCCACAGTGGTAAAAGCGGGTGTTATACACTATAAAACGCCTAAGATGGGTAATAATAATTATCCTAAAAACATTGTGAGCTTTTCTTCGTGAACATAACTTTAGAAAGTAGCGGAAAAACTGTAAATACTGAATCACCACATCGTCCACAAACGCTGGTGCAAATATTTACTCTTATGTGCCTCCCACTCTGTAAAGCTTCATATAGTTGGAATGTATTGCTTATATTAATTTGGATACAGGATACCTTCTGTATACAAAGTGTTCTGTTTACTTCTTTTAAAGAAACTAAAACCATAGCCTCCAAATTCTGCAGGCAACTTACACAAGAGGAAAGCACAAATTAGGTAGATATAGGAAAGATAAGTTGTTATTTAGATACTTCCTTCTTAAATATGTTCATTTTGAATTGTTTACTCTTCCAAATTGCGTAACATATTACAAAATATAGCAATTAATCTAAATATTAAACACAGGTAATTGTTATTTGGTTTAAAATCACATTGGGTGATTTTTCTTCTTAAACTTACATCAACATGTACTTAAAGCATATAAGCACCGCAGTATTGTGTATGGTGTAAATTTTACTACTTTCTTTAGCGTGTGTGTGAAATGTACATAGTGGATAGAAAAGGTATAATTCGATGTCGAGATTTCACAGGAAATATAAGTTCTGGGGTCCTCTGAGTCAGAAAAAAAAAAGCATTTTTAGAACTAGATCTGTCTGGGCCTGTGAACAGTATAGCTCAAAAACGAATAGATCGTTATATACCAAACTCTGCATTTAGCTTTAGTATCTTCCAAGGATTTGACACGAAAATTTTCAAGAAAATCCCCCCCACAAAGTACCCTTTACATAGAAACATTTTCGAAAATTTTGATTTTCTCAAAAGTGGCTTTAACGATTTTGATTGAAATATCGTATATTAAATGTATGTACATCCCGAATAAAATGTTTATCTTGAATTTCCCGGGAATAGCCTCTGAAGACCTTTTTATTCTGGATTAATTTTGCCGAACTTTGCTTAACTACTAAACCATAACAGACGGACAAAAACTTACTGTGCACAAAATATAGATCTCGTCAATACACACAATTTATGTCCTTTACATTTTTGTTGTGGAGGAAACCGTTTGCAAGATATTATTTGTTATTAGTTGCATTGTAAAGTACTTTTCTCAACCTGGAAGAACTGTGTTTTTGTTTCGTTGTACTCCTGGCCAAGCAAAGAAGCGATTTGCATAACGACAGCTTTTAAAACGTTTGACTATCGCTTTAGCTTAGTGTATTCCCTTAGTTCCCTTCTATTTATACGGAACTGAGTAATAAGAGTATTCTGCTAATGTTCATCTCCATTGGTGTAGAAAGAAGAATAATTGTTTGTAAGAAGTTTGTTTGTAGAACTGCTAGAGAAAGTCATGTGAGTGTAACACATCAGATTTTTTAACTCCATGTGTCCGGCGTGGGATCCAAGAAATACAAGTATCTTTGCGAAAGTGAGATTCCTCTCCCTTATCTGTATGAGTGTATTTATGTGGAAATTACAGAGGAAGCAAAGGCGTTTTCGCAATTCTCTTGTTTGCGTGTGTGGGGACGGCGGGATGTTTGGACTCAATCGAGTACTTGACTCTCGTTGGCTGCAGCCCAGAATTGGGCAGAAGCAGCCAAGCCTACTTCGCTTGTGTATCGCTGCACCAAATGTAAGTCGCCTATAAGAACAGAAATAAATTGTTCTCACATTTAGCATGTATGCATATGGAACTGTTCTAAAAATAATTATTCACGGTGCCTCAAAACTTGTACTTCTGGTGAAATCTCGGTAACGATTTTTTCGGTGGGAATAAAATACTTTTCCTAATTTAGATAGGTGGCAGAAAAAATAATAATCTGTTTGCGGCTGAAGATAAAATGAGCGCATCGGCAATTCGCACAAGCTGAGCAAATTTGACCTGAATTTATGCATTTAGTGATTTAAATTCAGTAAATTAAACACTTGTCATTATTTTTATGCTGGAATTATAAATGTGGTTATAAAATGCTTTTAATATAGCTTTATGCTATACAGTTCTTCACAAGAATGTTTATAACTAAATTAGAGAGATATAAGGCTAGAAAGTAAATAAGTACAATCAATTGATATTTGACAGAGAAAAATACGTATAATACTTAAGTGTATCTCGTTTTCTCCGCTTACTAATAGTATTGTCAAAGATTAAGTACAAATTTCAGAGTCTATTGTGTTTTGAACGGCTCTGAGCTATGTCTCTGCTGGATTTACATGCTCATGCCACCTATAGTCGAACAAAGCAAAGCACAGAGGGCGGAGGGTAAACTGTGTGACCTGTTACGTAAACAACGGAACGTCTGAGATAAGGAATAACAGCCATCCTAAAAACATTATTAAGTTTTCTCCACGAACATAACTTTAGAAAATAGCTAAAAAAGTGCAAATACTGGATCATGCCATTTCATCAAAATAATATTTGCACTTATGCAACTCCCTCCCTGTATAAGAAATTTAAGGTATAGACATTTCGAAAATCAACTTAAATGGGTCAATGGTTTTCAGTTTATCATACTTGATGTTGCTGGTACATCAAATTACGTTTTCCAGTATAATTTGTCATACCAAATTAAGTAGATTACTGTGTTTCTGTTTTGCAATTTTGTTGTATACATCTATTTCCGATATTTTAATGGCACTTATCGCTTTAAATAAAATAAAAAATAAAATGAAATAAAGATTGCGGCTGCTTAAGGGTTTTAGGCCATTGCCGGTCTTCTTTTGTTACAGGCAAACTATATTAAACATACACTTCCTCGCCCTACCTTCTTGTGAAGTGCATTGAACAGATTTTCATGTTGCAGAAAAATCGCCTCTGCGTGCTTTCTCATGTAACTTTAGTGCTATTCCCAAACGCCATGAGTCATTTGTGGCTCGAAACACTTCAGCTCTCTATTCATTTTTATGAAAATTAGATGTAAACTGCATGCCTATTAAAAACGTTCTCAAGGAATGTTTTCATAGATCATTGGTTCCCAAGATTTCGCAATTGGCGCCCTCCTATGAAAGTTCTGCAATTGTCCATGTTATTTCATGCATTTTGCATAGTTCCACAAGTAGAGTTTCTCAAAGAAAGAACGCGAAGAAGTTTCAGTAATTTTACAAAACTGAAGAATATGATGCTGGAATGTAAATTGAACATTAACACACTCCAGTAGCTATCAGTATAAAGTACCAGTTAGCGCTTCAGAAAATCCAAAGGTATTCTAAAAGAAGCATAAATAATGAATATGCAACTCAAAAATTCCATTCAGGTTAATTTGCCTGAATTTTCTATTAAAACAATTTTAATTTTAATATATAAGTAGTTCCTTTATGCCTTACTTTCATCTGCAAGGTGAATTTCACAAGAGCGCACAGAACATAAATAAAATGAGTGGCATGTGTTTCTTCAGCTATATTTATACTTATCTTTTATGTGTAATATGCATCAATTTTGACCAAGTGCGGCGTCACATTTTCCATGCAATTGCGGTAAAATGTAACCCCAACATCATCCACGCGTGCCATCACACTGGTTGTTATACGTGGGTCCTCCCGGTCCTTTACCACAAGCATTTGACTGTAGTCGATGGGATTCGAACTCACAAATTTTAGCTATAAATGGATGATAAGTCCTTTATGTAACACTTTAACGATATTCAAACGTTAATGTGCCTGTTAATGGGATATCTGAAATGGGCCAAGAATTGGAAGATGAGTGGCATGAATAGGAACATTATTGATGTAGTAGTAGGTTAAGAAAGATATGAGAAATATATGCGAAATTTGGCACTCTACAAATCTGAAACTTGTGTGTTGCTACAAAGCGAGCAGAAAAGGGTTAGAAGCATTTGCAATGGCGAATAGGAGATTAAAAGGAGTATTTATGCTAAAGAAACAACTTGAGGAAATGAGCTGCTTTAGAAAGAGTAGACAGGAAAAATACAATAGTGATATTAGTAGGGGAGAGGAGAAAACATTTTCTAAGGGTCATGAGAAAAGAAGAAAGTGCTTACTAAGAGGTACACTGGGAGGGGGACGCAAACAGAAAGATGCTCCGGGGCAGCAGGCGTTAGTAGATTATAAATAAATACTTAAATTACGGTAAACGAGAAGAATAAAGTGGAAAAGTCGTATGAAATTAAACACTTACAAGATTATTATTGTTGTTGTTGTCGTCCTTATAATTACTATTTTAATAATATATTTGGTCTCTTCTAAAGCTTAATGTTCTGTGTTTAGAATCCACTACCTGGCCAAGAAAAGCAGTGTCGTGGTGACCCTAATAATTTTAAACGTAGCTTTATAGATGTGTTAGTTAACGTTTAGTTACGCCTTTTTCCAATGTGCTCTACAAGAAACCAGTCAATAGCTCTACGGTTTATCGATTCAATGCAGATTATTTTATGATGTACATACATGTTTTTTATGTCTAATACTTAGAAACATCGCTATCCAAAGGCATTATACATGACACAATAAAAATGTGGAATGTAAATTTTTATTTGGATGATATTAACTTTAATACCAAGTTTGATATTTATTTGACATTTTGTTTTTTAGTTGTTGGCATACACAGTCTCGCACATTAGTAATTTCTTCAAGTACTGCTTTTATTCACGGAGCATGTACGGAGTGTCTTATTTACGCTTGAACCGAGAAAGCGAGTGAAGAAAGACGGTAGCGCGTGAGGTAAACAGCGGCGTTTCTTACTTTCAACGCTACACGGGTCCATGTGTTTCCAGTGAAAGTTTAGTACAATTAAGGTGTTAGAATGAAACGGCTGTTTCCTTGGGATTTATGTTATCCGTCGTTGCTTCGTACAGTTTAAGGGTATGTATGACTGACATTCCATAAAAAAGCACAAAAGAATACTTTTTATTACGATTACATAAATTAATTTAAACATTCCTGAATACAAAAAAGGTATAATTGGCCACCAGGCGTCATTTTAAATGACTTAAGTCACTGGAACTACATCATATCAATAGAGGTGAAACTGGACCCAGCAAGATATACTTCAGTTTAACAAGATCTAATTCACATCATCCAAAGTAAAAAACGAAGTTATGCAGAAGCTAAGCAGCAATGCAAAAAGAAAAGGGCAGAAAATGCAGCAACAGAGGAGAGGAAAACGAAAGCTGGGGTTCAACCTGCCAAACTGGTGGATTTTAATGTAAGCCATGCATTCCAATCTTTCTTTGCTTTCTCGCTTTTGATTTTTCAGCATTTATCTTCCTGTAAAATGATCCTTGCGGAACAGTTTTCTGCTACACAAATGAACTTTGTTGTTCATGTTCACCAATAAATTGTCCTAGGTTTTACTGTGAGATGCATTTAAGCATATGTTTTCAATTTTCAAACACAAAAACTATTTTCATGAAAAAAAAAAAAACACACTTAAAACTTTCTGGAGCCTAAACTGAGGGAGGTAAAGAGATACCTAGGACAATTTCAAAAATTGGATGCATTGTCAACCTAGGATTAAAATATTAGACCAACATTTTAATTTTGTTGACGCAAGGTACTTTTTAGTGACATGACCAAAACAAACAAGTTTGTCCATAACTTCCAAACCATTAGAGAAAAATTGACGAAATTTACACTTTAACTTATGTGCATTATATTACATATGCAGGATATATTTAGAAAGGTTAGTAATAATAGTTTGGAATTTCAAACTTTGTCATATGTTCTTAAAGTTGTTTAAAACGTTTTCTTGTAGTACATTCGAATTATTTTTAAAGCGCATGTGCATTAAAGTATTTAAATAACTAAAATGCCGGCAACAATAACTATGTATATACGATATCTGCGTCAGATCCATGCCGACAAATATGTAAGCAATGTATAGACGGATCCCCTGGTAGGAACCTGAAGGACCCATTATGAGAAAATATGGTAACATGTTGGATAAACGAAACACTAATTGTGTGTACGCTATAAGTGATGGAAATTTAGGAGGCGAATACACGGGAAGATACGTATCTACAATGCCGCTGTTTACCTCGCGTCCTGCCGGCCTTATCCCGTTGACATTCTCGGCTGAAGCGTAATGCGTACTCTCTTGTATTTCCACGATAATCTTTACACTGAACTTTTGGGTGGAATGGTCTAACTACTAAGCGTACGGTACAGAGTGTGAAAGGTGCAATAAAAGTAAGTAAAGGAATAACATCGTTAGATCATTCATTATTTGCAATAGTTAATTACAGCAATTCTTTGTCTCTACCTTCGCCTATTTTCTGTATTTGTCATAAGCTTCAGATTAAGTTACTTACCTCCGCTATTCGACTCCGCTCTGGTTACTTTTAAGAAGCAGCTAAATCTTTGACCTACTATTCTCTGAAATATTAAAAAGGGGCACTGCTTTAGTCTATGTGAATATGGCTGCGAATTGGTATTACTGTCCATCAGTTAAAAATATTTGAATTTTTAAGATGGATTGCAAAGGAACAACGAAATAAGGGAAGAATCTGAAGCAGTCGTCTTTTCTTGTTGATTTTTGGTGTCCAGACGATGCATAACAAAACTCCTTAGGGAATCGGTGGAAGTAGGCCAGCTCCCCTCTCTCTACGTTCGTACCTACTCCCTCACCCCATTCACGCTCTCCTTTAGCTTCAGTGATTTGGGTTTATGGAAAGCCTTCTCCTTCGATCAAGGAGATATAGTCAAAGTTCCTCGACCCAAGCGTAGCTTTGCTGGGGCAGCTCAACCCTTTGGGCTGTAAAGAGCTATGGCTGGACTGAGGTAAGGCTTTTAACCCAAAACCAAGTTTCATCAGGCTAAGCAATTATCGACTTACTTATAAAATTATTTTCCCACATGACCACCAAATATGTTAAATCGGTTTTCCTGGAGGATACGAATAATAAAATGCAATAGTCGTATTCGGGTGTTGTGGTATAATTCCATTAAATCAGCTTCTGTTATTTATGACACACACTGGTGCTAAAACGGCGAAAAAATAAGTTTAGGGGAGAAACTTAATAACATTATTATTGGAAACTAGCCCTTGATGTACATAAAATTGATCATAAGTAATATAACGAGAGCTGCACCTTTTATCGATAAATTGTAGCTTGAGCTGTATTTAATAAGGCTATTTCGTGAATAAAATAACAATGATTAGCCTATATGGGCACGAAGAATAATATTCCGAAATTCCCATTTGCTTTGATGTATATTTGCCCCGAAATCATTGCAACTTGATGTCCATATCATAAATTTGCGATAACTTTGTTTTGCTACATTATATCGTCGAATTGGATCCACACACACTCTCTGTTGTTTTTAGTATTCTGCGGGTTTGAGTTTTCAATTAATAAGTGTGTTTCAGCAATAGATATTTCCCCAAAACGTTTTGAAACATCCGCCATTATGTACGGGAATATCACCGCACACTGATACTATTATGAGAAGAACATTAGTCCAGAAAGAAAACAACTGCACGTGGGTGTGATAAAACGATTAAAATGCAGTGACAATGAGTTCCGATTATTTGGAATTTTACGCGCCAATGTACTGGATTGGCCACTTCATACGATCACGTGTTATGAGAGAAATAGTCGCTATAATGCTTTTCTCCTAGCTCCTGCTGGAAAGCAGTGAATTTTTTCGATACTCAAAACCTTACAGTGAAACATTTTCACACTTTCTCACACCAACATTTCAAGAAACATGCATATGTGTTATATGATGAAATTTACAATAAAAATGTTTAGATAATATGTTTTGGTAATTTAAAAGGAAGCTAATAACTATAAAGTATCTATACTCATCTTTAACTAATTTTGCATCATGTTTGGTCACCTGAAATTAACCACCTACAATGTTGAAATTAAATGGGGACAGTTTTAGTGAAACAAGTAACAAGTTTATCGCCGTAAATAAATAAATAAATGAATACATGAATACATGAATACATGAATAAATGAATATATGAATAAATGAAAAAATATCCGGTGCCTGATCTTAAAAAGGGCATGTATAGTTGCACCACTAAGGTTTTGAAATTAAGTTAGAAGTGGAAAACAAGCAATAGACTGACAACATGTTATAAAATGTTTTTTTATACCGAACAAAAACGTCAGGAAAATGTTGGAGTAGTTTTACGATGTTTATAAGGAACCACGATGGTATTTTTATGATGAAGCGTAATCCTAAATAGTGATCATGAAGACTCTTTCAATATTACACATTAATTCGGTTTTCCCGCAAAATAAAGGTTTTGCACTTCAGTATATACCTTTTTCGATTCAATTTTAACAAGATCCGCATGAAAATCTCACTATTTGTGCATAAATATATGATAAAACAGGTCATTTTTGCTACCTTAATTTAGTGTCTGGAAATTATTGTTTTTATTGAAATGTTAGGAAAACTTCTTTTTATTTGTCTTAATAAGTTGGTAAATTGATAATTCCACAAATATAAGAGATTTTTAAAACAAATGCATGGCTATATTACTAGTATACTCTATTATTAACATAGAGATTCTCAATGCACTATTGCAAATTTTAGTTTTAAGAAGCATACCTCAAATTTACACCAAATTTCAAAAATTGCAGGTTTTTATTTTGAGAAATAATGAGCTATTAGCCTTGAAAATTTGTCATATAGTGCTTACTATAATGCATGTCAAGTTCAAAAACACTTCATCAGCTTTTGTGTAATAGAATAGGCGCTTGATTTGTCACATAATGCCATTGTTACTTTCTCTACACAAACTATATTCATAGTATATTGAGAAGATATTGCATTGCCCCCAAAAATTCAATGCCTAGATTTCACCGGAAATACATATTTGAGACCCCATAAATACAAAAAAAAAAAAAAAAAAAAAAAAAGGTTTTTAGAAAACTGTCTCTGTGTGTCTACCTGTGTGTGGGGGGGGGGTCAGCATGGCTCAAAAAAAGAAAAGACCGTTAAATACCAAACTTGTTATTTAAGTTTGGTATCTTCCAAGGATGCAACACGAAGATTTTAAAAAAACTTCCCTCACCCGCAACTACCCCTTACATGGAACATTTTTCAAAAATTTTGATTTTCTCTAAAATGGCTCTAACAACTTGGATTTAAATACCGTGGGTTTTACATTTTTATTACAAACGAAATGTACATCTAGAATTTTCTGGGAATAGCCTCTGAAGTTATTTTAATTCTGGATGACTTTTATATAACTGTAAACAGTAAGAGATATAGAAAAACTAACTACATAAAAAATGTAGATCACATTAGAGCACACAATTTATGTCATATACATTTTTTTTTTAGAGTTAGCCGATTTTTTGAAATATTCCGGATTATCGGTTTCAATTTTAGCCAGTTAAACTTTTCTCAAACGGGAAGACATCTTTCTCCTCGCTTCTCTTTTGTTTACTCCTGGAAAGCAAAGAGATTGGAATTTCAATTGTTTCACATAGCGACCTGATTTTAAATGACGATGCTATCGCTTTAGTCTGTGTATTTTCTTATTTCCATTCTACCTACTTATTTCTGCTTATGTTTATCTTGATTAGCATTGTGTAGGTAGCAGATTCATTTTCTGAATAAAAGGCTTGTTTGCCGAGGAATTTCAATTGTTTCACATAGCGACCTGATTTTAAATGACGATGCTATCGCTTTAGTCTGTGTATTTTCTTATTTCCATTCTACCTACTTATTTCTGCTTATGTTTATCTTGATTAGCATTGTGTAGGTAGCAGATTCATTTTCTGAATAAAAGGTTTGTTTGCCGAACAGGTAGAGAACACCATGTGAATGTAACACATTCAATTTTTTCCCTTCTGTTTACTAGAGACCAAGTAATAAGGACAATTCCTGCTAATATTTATATCGATTAGCATGATGTAGATAGAAGTATAATAAGTATTTGGGTAATTATGCAGAACTTTGGCCGCTCTAAAAATTGAATAAAACTAAGTGTGATTTGATTGACTTTATATTTCAGATGACGATTTCAAAGGTTTTATTTGTCGCAAAACTTGTTTTTTTTTATTATAGTCAAATTCGTGTGTATGCTGGAACGGTTGGTATTTTGTGTATATGACGGATATTTACCAAATAATTATATATAAACGAGTATTATATAAATAATAAATAATTGGTTTTATACTGTTCAAAAACATTTCTCCGCCAAGTACTACCAGAATAGAAGATTAGAACATAAATCTATATACACACACTAACTTAAACGGATTGGAACCTAACCTCGCGCTAAATTTGAAAACCACCGGACTCAGTGGTTTCGCCTACAGAAGCAGATAAACAAATAAAAGAACTCACATACTCCTCCATCAACTACTAAAGTCACATTAACCGGTCAATTATTCCCACGGGTTCTCACTACGCGGTAATCCTGCCAAGAGGGACATATGCCGTTCTTGCATACCAATATTTACATGGTCTTCCGCTAGCAACAAAACTAAGCTTTTTCATTATAAAGCCAGTATTTCAGCATAAACCTACACATTATAAACCATTTATTAATATATTACTCGTTTATGTGTACTTATTTGCTAAATATCCGTCATATATGCAACATGCCAACCGTTCCAATATGCTTCGAATTTCTCTATAATAAAAAAAAAATAACTTTCCGACAAATAAAACCTTTGAAATCGTCATCAGAAATGCAAACTCGATCATTTCTAGTTTTATTCAATTTTTAGAGCAGCCAAAGTACTGCATAATGACCATAATTTGTTACAGAGATGTAGAGAAAGTCATGTGATTGTATCACATAAGATTTTTACTATTGTGAAGTTTATGTATGTCAGTTTTATTCCCCGGTATATAGGTCTGTATGAGTTTAATGTTCTGAGAAGAGTAGGTTCCAGAACCTGGGGTTAATATCAATGCACTGAATGTTACACATCAGGAGGATATTAAGGGAAAATGGTGAGTTCGCTATGAACGAGCTTGTGATTGGTCAGGGCCGCGGAGAGAACACACAAACAGTGTAAACATTATCACGTTGGCTCAGGCCTGTTGGAGCAAGCCCAGTGGCGCTAGGGCAAGCTTTAGCTCCTAGCTGGAGCTGAGGGCTTTAAAAGTAGAAACGAGAGACAAACAGGTAGCGTATGACGCGAGTTGTGATCCAGAGTGCGCGCCATCAATAAAGCAAAACAAACCTACATAATATGTTAAATGGACGTTGGGGTATTCTGTTATTTACCTGGAAAACTGATGGGACTATCCGGTGTTCAGTACTCAAAGGATTCCATGCGATATGTACAGGTGGGAGGTGAATAAAATATGAAGATGATATAACGATCCAGTATTGACAGCTTTTTCGCTATTTTCTAAAGTTGTGTTCACGAGGAAAGTTTCACGATGTTTTAGCATGGTTATTATACCCTATCTCAAACTACGCTGATTGTTTACGTAACAGGTCACACGGTTGACGCTCCTCTGCCCTCTGTCCTGCCCAACTATATATGGTGTGATGTGAGGGAAGAAAATTCATCGCACTGAAACTTAAGTCTATGTAAACCTTACGGTTTTGCCTTCGTATCTCATTAGGATTCACAATGCATTCAATAAACTTAAAATAGTGAACACAATGACATTATTATGATTTATTTAATTTTATTTTGAACAAACACATAAGTTGAAACATGTAAACATTTTCACTTCCATTCTTAAACCACAAAGTCATCCTCATTGATCTTATAAAGGTGAGAAATTAAAATTAAACCACACCACTTAAAAACCTTCAAAACGGGAATCAAGAGATATCACGGATCCGTTGATACACTGCAGTGAACGTTTGTCTTTTGGGAAGATATCGATTTAGAAATTGCTGATAATGAATTCCCTTGCAGTAATGGCAGATTGCCCAGTTGCGGCGTAAATTAAATGAGTAGGTGCTAATTCAGCATATGTAAACCCATTCATTGTGTAAAGCAAGGGTTTCGTCTGAATTGGTCCCTCGTTTCCTCACTGTGAGGCACGTGAATGCAAGTCGGCAGTGTGTGTGTTGTACTAAGACACAGAAACTGGCTGTTGCGTGATGTATACAAATACAGGAGTTATATTACGTAGGTCCACTAAAAAGCACATTAGGCTCCGAAATGTGTTTCATTTATGACAGCGCTACTACTTAGTGGACAAAATAAGATACACATACATTATATGCATTGTTCTCTAAGAAACATCTCATTATTTGCACTTATCCACTTCCCACTTTACACCTCTGTGATCAATCATAATGAAAAGGTGGTTGATATAAGTTGACAAGCACCTTCTCTAGCGCCTAGAGCCAGGTTTTCTGTGATAGCCGAACAGTAAGCAGCATTTGGCTGATCGATGAAATAACATGTTGTCTGGAGCTCAATCTATTGGAATGAGGTTTTTCTTAGGCTCCAACCAAATTTCTAAGATAAGAAAGACTGTTTGTTGACAGAGCAAAGCAATCTCTGTGTGATGCACAAACTCGCACATACAAGTACTCAACCTCCTGTTCTGTAGGACACCATAACTGGAATCTACAATAATATTAAACAATGCAGTTTCAGCTATCTCTGTGAACATACAGTATCTTATGTTCAGATATCGCTTGAGTGTTTACTGTTGGTGGAAAATTCAATATATTCACCAGCGATGGAATATATTTCCCGAAAATAATTCAAAGTTTGTTCTCCGTTGGAAATCTGATACCCTTCGTAGTGTTTTTTTTTTAATTTAGTAGCATATCTCACAGTTCATCATTAAACCAATTTTCATGCATAATATACACATATAAGCTATTTTTAATACCAAATGGGGGTCTAAAACTAATTCAACAAGGAATGCTAATATTAAAACTGATTCCCTCTTAGATTATGAGACCTGAGAGTAATTCAAGGAATTCTAAGCGGTACCTTTAATTCTGGTCGTTGCCTTAGCGCGATAGTAGAGCGGCTGCTTGTCAAGCGGGAAATCTGGAGTCGATTCCCGGTACGGTGCGGGGGATTTTCCCCCGCTGGGAGAACTAGTCCGGGGTGCATTCAGCCTTGTGAGGTTCCTGAGGGGGGGGCAATTGAGGAGCTACTTGATTGAAATTTAGCGGCTCCAGATCGAGAAGACTGCATCAACCGGTCGGGAGGGACTCGAGGCGCTGATCACGTCTCTCCCTCCTGCACTGACGCCTTCGGGCCGAGATGGGGGAAGCAGTGGCCGGGCGGTAGGTCATGGTCCCTTGTGGACTGTCGTGCCATGGAGTTACATTTAGTTACATTTAACTCTTCGAATGCATACTAAAGTTATCGCCACCATAATTAAACCATTTGACCTGTTACAGCTCCAGTTTTCAAATCAAATTCAAGTTAGGGTAATACAGTAATATCTCGCCAAAACTCTACACATTATTTTGCTGAACCATGTCTACTTTATCGGGAAGAATTTATGCTTCATTGACTTTGCAGCTTTTATGCACTTCTGTATTTAAACACACAGAAAGGTCTTTGGTCTATTACAATAGCTAACTCCACGTTCCTAATGGGAAAAATAATAAAAATAACATCTCTGTAATCCAGTAGTTAACGTCGTTTACGAAGAAGCACGCAAAAAGCAGCTTATACTTGCCATTTGCCTCAAATAAAGCTTGCTTTTCTACAGCATTCTGTGTGAACGAATGTGGTTGCTAACGAATTATCAACGCACACTTATGCTTCAAAAGCAAAAACGAGAAGCTGACACCCATTTTTATGTAACTCGCCAGTAAAACGTTGGCATTTTAGCTGCTTTTAAGTGGGAACCTGGAGAATTTGTTCAGATGAAGCCAAATGGGATCTTTAGGCCGCTAAATAGAACCTCTATTTTGTGCAGGCAAAGCAGTCCAATTTGGAAAATCTAGAGAATGCTAGATAAATTGTTGAAATATAAACCATTTATTACACGGAATAAATTATATTGTTGCCATGTCAAAATTATAGCTTGCATGCTTATTTAAACAATAATGTTTGTTGTCTTAGTCTATTGTTCTATTTAGAATATTTTTAAAAGCACTCTCATTAAAATCTCAAGTTTTAGGTAAAGTTGTTTGCAAGTAGATTTGCTCAATTAGAATTTTAGTACTAACCCCTAATTGTTCTAGAAAAAATATAACTATTTGCACATTCTTTCCAAAACGTATGTGGTCAGTTATTTTTGTGTACTTTTAAGTGTTCCACAAATTTTAGAACAAATTAGTAAAAAAATTGCTTATGTGGACCATTTTGACTATAAAAAGATACGGAAAATTGTTTACGATAAAACGAGGATAAAATTTGAGCGTGCCTATCCATTGATATTTTCAGTTAATTGATACTTCAAACACGCCGAGTGGAAAAACAGTATTTAGTCTTGCAGTTAGAAATTCATATTGTGTTATTTTGAAGAAAAGTAATTTGTGCACTTTTTCCCCATTTTTGGTCAAATTTTGCAGGTACCGTTAAGCTATCAAATGTTATTTCCTTGTTTCTTCAAGTATCACAATGTGCTGACTCGTGTATTACAATTTCGAAGTTTGATAAACACATCCTTACAAATAAATATAATTTAACTTCTTGACGTTCATCAGTGCAAAATGAACTAAAGAATTGTTTGCGAACATAAACACAACCTGTCTTCATCACTCAAAACCTGAAGCGACTGTCTGATGCGATCTTTCTCCTAACGTTTTAAGTTCGCTTATTTGTGTAAAATGTTGAGCGTATTTATGGTCAGATATCTATTGCAAAACCCCGTGACTTTGGTGCCTAGTAAATTTAAGAAAGGCACACAATATGGTACTCAACAGTTTAAAGTCTAGATATTTAGCTTTAAAGCTAAGGAACGCTTATTTTGGTGGTTTAAGGACTACAGTAATAACCTATGAATTAAGCCCAAATCTTACGATATGTTTAAGCATGTACTGAAACGTTTTTCCACTAAATGCATTCCTTTTTATATACAAGTCTGAGATATCTTTTTGTGCAAACGAAACAATAAACACAACAGTTGTTCAACTCTTTCGAAGTCACTACCTAACGGTTACAAATTCTCTTTAAGGGGAGTCTAAATGGCAAAAATGGCAAATAAGTATTTTAGTTATTTGCTGTCACATAAATAGGAATTTTCTTTTTAATTTTATAACAAGGCTGTAAGGATAAAAGTACAGTTTCGTGTTCACAATTGAGGAAAGTGTAATGAACAATACTGCATCAATATTTTTATTTGCAGACTAATAATCTTAGCTACTAAGAGCTTCATGTGTCTAGTACCTACAAGTAGGCGCGGCACAAAGTACTATTTGTTCTTTTCCCCGAAGAAGTGGGGCGGGAGTGTTGTGAAGAGTAACCCAGAGAAGGCAGGCCTAGCAATAACGAATGTTGACGTCACTTGCACGAAAGTAGTAACAAATAGGGGAATCAGTTAAGGTTCTCTTTGACGGTCAGGGGTAAAATAGAATATACGTGGATAATTTTTTTTAGGAAAGTATAAGTATTTTACAATTGAAACCAATAATCTGGAATATCTTGAAAATGGTTAGCTCCACAACAAAAACGTAGAGGCATAAATTGAATGTTTTTGACGAAATCTACAATTTTTGTGCAATAAGCGTTTGTCTATCTGTAATGGTTTACCAGTTACGTAACATTTGCCCAGAATGGAGAAAACTTCACAAACTATCCGAGCTCACTGAAGATATACATTTTCCTTTCCATCTAAATATCTTAATATGTGGTATTTTAGCCAAACCGTTAGAGACATTTTTGAGAAAACCAAAAATGTCGAAGAATCTTCGTGTACACACATACTTTTTCTACAATACCTTTGTTTTGGTCTCAAAGGATCTCAAAACATATATTTCCATTGATATCTTGACATAGAATTTTTGGATGGAATACAATATTTTCTGTACGTACTACGTACTTGCAGAGTACGTGTAGAGAAATAAAAACCGAAGCTCAATCTACGACATCAATGCCACAATGTCGCTTGTTAGTGCATTAAAGCTAAGACCAAACATTTCGTACTTAAGAGGTTTTTGACAAAATGCTATGAGAGTAATTCATGTATGTATCATGATAGGCTTGAAGAAGCTGTTTTGAGACGTTTTTAGAACTACTGTTAAAGATCAGATTTTATACAACCCTCTCAAAATCCTTCTTCTACAAACTGCCTACAGTACCTGGAGTTTTCAATTCCAACTTTGGAACCAGAAGTCATTAAATAAACAGACTGAAAATAAAACTCCCTCAATATCTGCTAAGCGATTCCGAAAACAGTGGTTTTACATACTTTAACCATAAAATGTTTCACACTCATTGATTCAGCACATTAAGTATTAACATTGTAGTTAATTGAATATTCTTATGTTATACAGGGTGTTAATGAACTACACCGAAATATTTTCACACAATATGTGGATTATTCAAATAAGTAATTTGAGATGGGAGACTTATGGCCTGTTTATTGAAATTTCGAAGTAACGGCCTAAGTTTCTGAAATGCCAGTACGCCACGTATCGATCAACTTCGTCTGGAATGAAAAAAAAATAATAATAAAAAACATTTTTTATATGACAGGAATGGAACTCATGATCTTTGGGATAGCAGCTTCCCGCGTTACACATTAAGTCACCAGAGCAGTTGAAAAATGCTTCCAGAGTAGGCTACATAACTCAAGGACGTAGTTAAGGAATGCTCAGTGTCGCATAGTCAAGTGATTAGTTCGAGATTTTACAGATTTACATTATATCTTGAGAACGCTAGTAACGAGCTGCTAAAAATCGGTATTTCTATACTCGGGCAGCAGTTTCAAAGA
The DNA here is from genome assembly GCA_030762935.1 of Hymenopus coronatus. Classification (NCBI taxonomy): domain Eukaryota; kingdom Metazoa; phylum Arthropoda; class Insecta; order Mantodea; family Hymenopodidae; genus Hymenopus; species Hymenopus coronatus. Next base: position 49,845,787 of record CM060900.1, read on the forward strand.
CATTCTAAGCTATTTTTTCAATCTGTTTTGCTTTTACACCGACTTATCAGCACGCGATGCCCACGCGTTTACGCTTCGTTATATTTATCCGGGGACCATACATCGCCGACCTCAAATTACTTATATCAGTCACGGGCACAATCTCGCAAATTATTTCGATGTAGTTCATTAACATTCTGTATATGTATGTTACCCTAACTTACTTTAGGGGAGCCAAAGGCGAACCTCGGCTTGTTTGTATTATGTTAACTTATCATTAGCCCTTAAAGAAATATTTGTATGCTGATCGTTTGATAAGAAAAACAGACTTTATACAAGATTTAAAACTACTGAGTTAATATATACCTAGCCGTTGTTTACCTGCAGAGATACTATAAAGGCACTTGGAAATTGCCCAGCTGAAAAACACAAGAAATGTAAGAGCATGGAATGAGAGAGGGCAGATTCGCGTCGGAGAAGTGGGGCATCTAATTGAAGTGCCGTTCCATTAGAGTAATTCTGCAGAAGAGCGACCTCGGACCGAACAAAAAGGAAGATAGGGACCAGTTTAGTGGCACTTAGAATTCAAAGACTTGCTCGTAGAGTGTAAAAAGGACTGTGTTTGTCTGTGGGAAGAATGCGAACGACGAGTTAAGGGAAGAAGCGATCAAGAAGTGCAAAACGTTGTGTTACAACATCAGCACGTTCTGCATTCAACACCCTTTAAACGTAAGCCACAAGTAATTGCTGCTATCCGTGATTTTCGTTCAGATCATCTGCAACACGCACGTGACGCATTTGAGTTCCACATTCCACAAAACAAACGTATATATTCGTTTATTAAAATGATAGGGAACAAAAGGTTATGTTTGTTTGCTATCTTGGAGCTGATTGTCTAAGCTTTGTTAATTCAACCGTCATTTTTCTACAGGTTGCTCCAATAATGCACACCTAAACTAGTTTTACTATTGAAAGCCCTCTCGCTTTTTCTCTTATAAGGCTTGTCTACATTTAACTTTTATAGTTTATATATAATACTCAGTTCCGGAGTCTTGTCAGGACTCCAGCGCTGTATTCCCTTTTTCTCAGTTTCTTATATTTCCTTTGTTGACCTGTTTATTTACTGTTTTATTTTTTACTTGCATATAAAATCATTCACAAACACCCATACCCAAGGCGGAACTTGAACCCACAATTCCCTGCACTACGATGCACCAAAGCTAGACACTTCAACGAGCGCGGCCAAGGGGTCCGGCTACAGTCAAGAGCCAGCATTCAACAACTAAAGGGACACTGAAGTGTTAAAAATGATCTTCTAAAGATTTAAGCTAGGGCTTTAGTACTTTTTGTGCAGACATTACCTGTAGCAAAAGAAGCATTCATACCAAATGTCCTTGCAATATATCTTTTCATTCTGTTATTCGATTTTATTAGCTGAAGCCTAATCTATCTTTCATAGATACTAAGCAAAATACACTATTTTTAAAATGACATTTCTTAGTGTCTTTTTAAGAAATTGTCAGTTTGAAATTTTCCAAAGGTGGATAATATTTTTGTAATATTTTACATCCCAGATTCGAAAGACTGCAAAAGCAACGCATAATTATACTAATTAAGTTTTAAAAGTAATCTATGACAAATATCCAAATTCCAAACACATATTTTGCAGTGATTTGGGAAAAATGTTCTGATCTCCAGCTGTATTTTTGTGGGATAAGAAGGATTTTGAATATGGGAAAGGTTGAACCTGAGAAAATTGGCTTTTAATTTTGACATAGAGCACAACGCTTTAACACAAACATGCGATACATCTACACTAGGATTATCAAAACATTGGAAATGTTATGTACTTTGAAGTATGGTGCATTTTAAAAACCTAGCTTTTTTTTTTTTTTTTTTACCAAAATCGTTATAAGAGCTTTTCTATGTCCCCTTAATAAAACATTCGCTTAACATGTTAAATGTATATATCTTACTTCTGTTAAACTTTAACATTCCGTCCACACTGATATACTAGTTGCTGTAGTAAAATCTCTCAACGGAAAGCAAAATTGGCCCCAGAGATGCCGATTTCACTGTTGCTGTTTGTAGCTCTGCTTGCTATATAGGGGTGTTTGCTTTGAGCAAGATAAAGCCTTTAATTCACGAAAACCACACACATTTAGAGCAAACATTCCAGCACATTAATGCTAGGAATATGTCTGCATTTCAATTGTAGTAAAGACTTAAATTAACATAACCACACAGCAGAGACGGAAATTCACCAAAATTATTACTAGTGAGAAATGAAGAAGCAGGTGAATAACCGGGACTACCTGGAGACAAACGAAGCTCATTCAACATAGGTTAAAACAAATCGTCAACGCTGACATAGCTACATGTTCACCCAACATGTTCAGTCAAATGTGTTCAACTGCTTCCCGAATTGACTTAATTATGTTAGTGTTAACAGGTTAAATTTAACATATTCATGTAAAAGTTTCTATGTTGTGGACCTGGGTTTACACACATACACACACACCAAAGCGCTGCTGGATAGTTTTAAAAAACGTTTTGTTATTCGAGGCACCTCAAAACATGCATTCACAGTGAAATCCAGCCATCTAAATTGTTAATCAAATGCAGTAAATCCTCTTGACTTATATTAGTAGTATAAAAAGTAACATGAATGGCGTTTCCAAAATTTGAACTCTTGTATTACAAATATCTGAAAATTCTCCCACGGAATGGTGGGGTTTCATGGTACATTTGACATACGGATATTATCAACGGAAATACTTTCAAAATGTATATCCGGCCAGTCCATTTATTTCTAAATAAAATCCAGCTACATTCACGCTGACTTCTCACTCAACGTTATTCAGAACACAAAAGAAAATATCCTCTTCAATGGAGATCTTGTAGTACCCAGTTATTTGAGCCATAAAATAAGTTTACGAAGCATTGTTATTGAAAACATTATTAAATATAGTGTAGCATTTACATGTATTATCAGATATGTTCAAAGAAATGAGAAGCAGGAAAATAAACTGTGAGGCAAAACGCCCAGGATCTCCCCCTCAAACTCTTGTCCACTCTGGATATAATTATTACAATATTCCTTTAAAATTATTTTTGTCGTTGACACCTCATTCATGTACTGTCCTAGAAATTACTTGGATTTAAGAAATATGAAGATGTTCAAGGTATTCGCCGCGTACATACCCCAAATGTAAACAAACTTGTGATTGTAATTTGGACGAAATTAGCAACAATTCTATTAGCAAAATAGAATGGTTCAACGTAAAAAAGTTGTCTCTGTTTGGGATTTTATTGAAAACGTTTGCGATTTACCTTTATATTATACATTGATTCTATTTGTTATTCTTTAGATGTGCTGTGAAATAGATGTTATTCTTAGATATGACGCGCGCGAAGCTTTTACTAAAAATACTGCTTTGTGCTTCAAAGGCCTTCTCGGCGTGCTTTTTCATCACATTTAAAAAAATGGGAGCAATGTAATATTGCGGCTGCGCCGTAGCTCCATCTTGACCATTCCTATAATCCATTTAGCTTGCATTTATATAGTCCACTTCCTCATGCTCATTCCTGGCTACGGGCCGACCATTCGTTCCAGGTTTTTCATTCTGTGATTTCTGTGGTTGACAGCCCGACCGGTTTCTGACCCTAGGCATCTGCTTGTAATTTCTAGGGGGTGTCAGTCCTAAAATTGGTTAGGGTTAGCCGATTACGAAATATAATATTACTATACCTACAACAGTTAAGTTATGGTTAGGGTTAAAGTTTTTCCACCTGTAGAATCAAATTATTTATAAATCAGGGTTATTTGAAGTGTGGAGGGTAACGTGGCCTGTTCACAATTAATGTCTATGACATTCGTAAACAAAGAATGGATACTTGTTCTAACTCATAGCAAACATGCATTTAAGTGGTGATTATAAGTCATAACACATTAATATTAAGTTCTCTAAGTCCCTGACCCCTTAACTGTTTAAGATACGTATAAAATTGAAACTTTTACTGACTGTATCCCTTGGTCAGTTGAGACGCTGCAAGGGGGAGGTAAGGACGGCACGTCGCAGCTCCGGTCAAACAGCCGACACACGTTATGGTGGGAGGAACTCTCCCACCTTTGCTCCTTAGATTGTATTAAAAGACGCTTACCAAAGAACGTGTGTATTACATCTCAAGTTCACTAGCAAGTTTGTTTGCTATGAGAGATAAGGTATTAACATAGCCATACCATCCTTTGACTTACAATTCTCAGTCATGATTAAATAGGCGATAATGTTATTAATACTAATTAGATTCACAATGGCAATTAGAGGTTGAGTTTACTAATTCAACATTTGACTAATTATCTCCAATATTTTAGCAGAAAAATCCCATTTATACCTCTAAATATCACTCAAAGATAAAGTTGCTCAAAATTCAAACTGGAGAAAACAAACTTTAATATACTTGCACACAAGTGTTGCCATAATTAACAATAATACTAATTTGCGAACCAAAAAATTAATTATAAACATGGGTTAAAGATTGTCACTTTCTTTTAATGAGTGTAAAAATCATGTTCCTTGTTTCACGAAGTGTGCTAATGACAGTAAACAATGTACATGCAGTATTATTTTAAAATGTGTTTAAAATATAAATACTCTGCCCACAATGATATGTAAAATTAAATACGAAATTCCAATTCCTAAGACTGCATACAAAGATAAATATGGTAATTTTTGCCACTCTTCTCAAAATTATTAATAGGCGTCGGTTGTTGAACTTCTACATAACTCCATGGCACGAGAGCTCACGGGGAACCTTGGCCTACCGCCCGGCCGCTGCGTCCCCCATCTCGGTCCATTACAGACGTCATGGATGGGGTGCAGAATTGGAGGGTGAGACGTGGTCAGCGCCTCGAACCCCCGGCCGATTATTGTGATTCTCATGGCCTGGAGCCGCTACTTCTCCATCAAGTAGCTCCTCAGTTGGCCCCCTAGGGACCTTACGAGGCTAAGTGCACCCCGGGCCAGGTCTCCCAGCGGGGGAAAAATCCCCATACCGGTACCGGTAATCGAACCCAGGTCTCCCGCTTGGTAAGCAGCTGCGCTACCACCGAGCTAAGGAGAAGACCTTGTTGAACTTCTGTTCACTTCTCAAATTAACTTCCGTGTGTACTAAACCAAATATATAAGATGAATAAAGATAGTTTATCCGTTTAACATTTTAACACAAATATGGTTTAAGTAATGTGAATGTAAATACTAACTTATATAATATAAGGTTCGTGCGAGTAAATGTTCGGAAAGCTCACCTGTACATAGTCATAACCATCACAGCTGACCATTGCAGCCTTTTGAAGTTGTGATTAAAAACCAACATGGAGTACGAAATCAGGTATCGACTGAACAGGGGGACACTACTCAATTATATTCGAATCTGCCACAGAAAACGAAGTACGTGCTGGAAATTGAACAATATCACTGTGAAAGTTGGAAATTTTTAATTGGCACTTTCTCCTATATTCATTTTCCTTTGTCACTGCTAACTAAATTGCAGTGAATGTCCACTGTGAACAGGTTTTATATAGAAGGAGGGACAATAACAAACAGGGTATAGCAAAAAATACTAATAGTGATAGATTGCGTGTCTCAAAACCCCTCCTAAACAATATAGAATAAATTGACTGTAAAACGTTCTACTATCATCATGTACGAAGCATTGTTGTGGTTGAGACGTAATACAGTTAGTAAATGGGGAGCTTTCAACATATGCAGCAGCTCGCCTCAACCTTTGAGCATAGTATGGAGCATATCTCTTTTTCTATCTGACACATAGGTACAGTCGCGAGAAAAGATAGATGCCGCTATAATGAGCTGCGAGTTAAGTTGGTTAAGAAGCTCCGGATGGTTCTAGCTTACCAAGTTGATCAGCAAAGCCATCAGAGGCTAGGATCCAAGACTGTGTTCTATTCGTTAAAAAACCGTAATCAGTTCAGATTTATTAATTGCTTTTCCTAGGGAGGAAAGGTAGAAGACGGTATTGGGCTATGTTATCTCAGGAAGACTGGACGCATATTTTGGAAGTGTGCGTGCAGATGGAGGATGTTAGGAAACGATTATGACTGAAAGTATTTTTAGCTTCAAACAGACGGACAGCATTCTGGGATTTGATTCTAAACAGCCAAAACTGGCCAAGCCTGGGCACATACTTAATGGAAGTACGTACACTAAGAGATAAAATATTTGGGAAAATATTGTATAGATTTATTGGGTGTTCGACTAATCTATATGCATGAATACGTGGTGTAGTTGTGAGTGCAAGTGTATGTGTGTGTGTGTGTGTGTGTGTGTGTGTGTGTGTGTATATATATATATACAGTATAGCTCAAAAACTAAAAGCCCGTTAACATCTTCCAAGGATGCAACAAGATTTTCAAGAAAATCCCTCAACCCAAACTACCGTTTACATGGAATTTGTTTGTAAATGTTTCTTTTTCTGAAAAATAGCGTTAACAATTTTGATAATGCAGTATGTTAAAGATATTTACATAAAAAATAAAGTGTAATTCCTGAATTTTCTGGGAATAACTTCGGAATAGCTTTTCATGCTGGATGAATTTTGCCTATTAAACCATAAGAAATAGACAAAAACGTATTACACAAAAATGTACATATTTTTAAAATACATAATGACATATACATTTTTGTTGTAGAGCTGACCATTTTCGACATATTCCGTGTTATTGGTATCAATTTTAAACAATGTAACTTTCTCAAACGGGATCACCTTTCGTTTCATCTCATTTTTACTGGCAATGCAAAGCGAATCGAACTTCAAATGTTCACATATCGCCCAGCTTTTAAAAGATTTGACTATCGCTTTAGCCTAATGTATTCCCTTATCCGTCTTTTGTCTAGAAGTAAGTAAGTAATATAATCTCTGCTAATGTGTATCTCGACAGCATGATGTAGACAAAAGTATAATCTTTTTACGAATATCAGCAGCCGTAAGCTTTCACGGCCGGAGTTCAAATTATAATTATAAGAATTTTCCGGGCTGAGAAGCTGTGGTCTGCTGGAGTTTTCAAGTCCAGACGTTTCGTTCACGACTGCAGTGAACATGTTCAGTGGCGTGGTCTAAGTCTTCTCGATGAAGGTTTGGTCGCAACTGGCTCGTTGGCAACGCAACGCAACGAGCAGATCGCAGGCTGAGGGCAGCCCAGTGGTGGGTTAAATGTGTTCCTTTCTTTAAGAGAGCTTAGCCACGTTCTGGTGGGAATTATACGGTTTACAGGATGGCGGGTGAGAAAGAGGTTGGAGAGTGACAGGAGGAGGCAAGTTGTACTCCTCAACGGTTACGAATCATGGTGCAACGGCCCTCGTGCACCGCTGGTGTAATGAAATAGCGGCAGTGTTTATACTCAGGCTGCTCTCACGCGATTGGTCCGGCTGGAGCTGCATGTGCGCGGTGGTGGAGGGAGGGGGTTAGCCACTCCGGTGCATTTGATTCTTGATGGGTTTGGGTCATCTCGTTGGGTTTGTGCCTGTTTGATGCTCTCAAGTAGCGGATGCCGGTTTTGCTTCTTTCCTATAAAATTTATTGGAATGTTTATGAATTTCTATTGCTACACGTTGTAATCTAGCTAGATAATAAGGCATAGTAGCTGTTTTATGATATTGAGTTATATGTTCCCCTTCTGCCCAAAGTGCATGTTCAGTGACCACGGACTTCTTGGTTTGGCCTAGATGGCAGCATCTCTTGTGTTCCGTAAGCCGGGTGTTGACGCTACGTTGCGTGGTACCTAATACCGCACCACAAGAGCAGGGGATCTGTTAGACGCCAGCCGAAGTTAAACGGTCCCTGGGGTTTTGGCGGAGCGTAATAATGCGTTTGTCTGTCTGCTCAGCTTGAACACTGTTTTAATATTATGGTGCCTGAGTAGGTGTTCTATGCTCTCAGTGACATTCTTGAAATATGGCAGGAAGGCAGTGCCTTTGCTTTTGGGTAGTTGTTGTACTTGGCTGATGCGCTGAGGTTTGCGTAGACGTAGAGCTCTGCGGACTTAAGTTGTATAGTTCTTTGCGCATAAGGCGTGTTCTAGAAGGCGTAACTCCTGTTGTAACGAATCCGGTTCACAGATGCGTGTAGCACGATCTGGAAGGGTCTTTATCATAGCTCCTTTCTGTCGCGGATGATGGTTGGAATTTTTATTCCGGTACCAGTCTGTATGAGTAGGTTTGCGGTATAGAGTATGTCCAAGAGTGCCGTCAGCTTTCCTGTCCAACTAACTTCACCATCATGTGCAGCTCCACCCGGACCAATCGCTTGAGAGTAGCCTGAATATAAATACTGCCGCTACTTCAGCTAACGAGTCAGTTGCGACCAAACCTTCACCGAGAAGACTTAGACCACGCCACTGAAGATGCCTACCGCAGTCGTGAACGAAAGGTCTGTACCTGAAAACTCCATCAAACCAGCCGGGAAGTTCTTCTATTTATAATGTGTACGAATAGTTTGTTTGCAGAACAAGTAGAGAATGTCATACGAATAGGAAACACCAGATTCTTTAAATGCTCTTCATGTTATGTGGTTCATTTCTGTTCGATCCTTAAAATTACTTTTACTTTTGTTTGTCATACCAAACTTCGTGGTATTTCTTCCTCCACTTAATTCTCGGTTTGTTGTCCATTTCATTTTGTGCTTTCAAACGGCATGCACAATACAGATAAAACAATGGAATTTCACCCAAACACTGCATATAAGGTTTCTCTTACATCCCCTTCTTTCAATTGCTGTTTTAACAGAAACGACGGCTATTCATTGGTTAAGGTTTCAGTGGCAGTATTTTGACATATAACAATAGAAGACGAAAACATCTAGGGAGAATTTAACAGCCATTAAGATAAAATGCTTCCGTTTCCAACTTCTCCGCTCACTTTCTTCCATCCAGTAAAAGGACGGGAAGGTGAGCAGCACGTCTGATAAAGGAGATTCTGTAACTTCAATTAAAGAAGAACGATATACTGAACCAAAAGCATCGGCATGGTTTTTTTGCTCTCGACGGTACAAGTTGGCACTGACTTCGTCCTTTTCTACTCTCGCACTGTCGCCAAGTGTCTAATAACATGGTGTACATATTTTTTTTTTATGATTTTCAGCTTTGAAAACATCATGTTCAGCATATTATTCTATAAAATATTATGTAGTTTTCAGATCGTTTCTGTACTTAATCTCTAAAAAAAATGTGTTTTTTTAATAAAACTCTGCATGTGCTGTTACTATGCTTACCAAGTAGTAAATAATAAGTAAAGGATATCGAAACACGATGTTTTTCAAGCTTGAGTAAACTGTAAGTTTGATACCTGAATAATTAGAATCCTCTTTCTTTAATAACACGAGCGTTATATTTTTTTAAAATAAAATATTTTTGGAAAATTCTATACCTATGCAGTAGAAGAGTTAGGCGGCGATAAACTTTTTTGTTTTGGGGGTTAACAACGAAGTCCAAGAGAGAGATAGTGTTGAAGGGTGTGAGACATTCTTTAAAACATTTTGGGAATCCGGTAACTACTTGCATTCACTGTGTACAACAATAGTGGTCATCACTTTATTTAACATATATTTATAGGTTTGAAACATAGAGCGTTGTTAAACAACAACTACTACTACTACTACTACTACTACTACTACTACTACTACTACTGCTGCTGCTGCTGCTGCTGCTGCTGCTGCTGCTGCTGCTGATGCTGCCACCGCCACCACCACCACCACCACCACTACGACCAATAATATAATTATGGTAATAATAATAATGAATGAGTAATATTATTAAATAAAATGAGTCTTCATAAAGCAATAAAAGAAGCAATTAAGGCTAAGGGGTGTTCAATAAGGGTAGTATAAAGAACTATCATGGTAGGTATGAAATTACTTCTAAGGACACCATTAAGGGATATATCCGAGAAACGTGTAGAATCTACACTATGTAAAATCTCTTATTGAAATTTACACAATAGTGATATTTTTGCCATTTTCAAAATCCTAGCTTGCATGGATATTTAAATAGTTGTTGTTGCATTAATTCAATGTTCTAATAAAAATGAGCCACGTGATACCTTTTTAAAATTATTCCCATAAGCCATCAAAGGTTTACAGTAAACGAGTTTACGAATACATCTGACATATATCCTTTATATTTAATTATTGCAGAAAACTGTTACTTTTCTTACTGTCCTAAACTCTGTAAGTTTTCAAAATTTATTCCTAATTGTAATAATTTATTCCTCAAAATTGCAGCAACATTTAAAGAAAGCTATATGACGCTTTTTTTTAATATACTTATGAGAGCCAAAATTTTGAAACAAATCAGTAAAAAAATTTGCATCGTATTGAGTATTTTAAATATAGAAAATGTTGGGAAGAATTCTGTGAGAAAGTAAGGCTTAAAGTTGGGAGTGTCTATTAATGTATGCGTCTGACCATTTAAAGGTTTAGTTAATAGGCATTAAGCTGTGCCAAGTGATGTATTTCCTTAATGTGTATTGCTTTATTACGACAGACAATTAATTTTTCATAATTTTTAGTGAAATTTCACAGATGCATCACCTTAAAATAGAAATAGAAAAGGTTGAGGGAAACAAAACTTCCTAGGCTAACGCAACCTAATGGGATAGTACAAAGCATGGTAGCATTGTACCGTAACTCTTTGTTGTTTTGAAACATCGCAGTCATTTGAATGTAATTTCGTCAAGGATAAACAATAATGACACCCTACCAAACCATTTGTTTTCATTTTCTATCTTTATATTTGATATAGTTTTTAATACCTATAAATCGTATTTAGAGGTACAAAAGATATCAAGAGAAGATACATTGTCAACGAATTTCAGCTAGTCTTCATGACGCAAATGCTTTTATCTCACGTATGCCAGGAACATACTAGAATTCCACAGAATGCTCAAGTTTGTAACTTTAGCTACTTAGGAAATAACTGTCTGCATTCAATCTATATGTAGAGGTACAGTATAATAACTTAATTAGATAAAACTAATAAATGGCATTTACGGTAGCAAATTCGGTTACGGGCAAAATTTGCACAAAACATAAAACACTAGAACGAAAACACTCCGGACAAATTTGACATAAATGAAAAATCAAACTGATGTACTCCATTCATGTCACTTTTTCTGCAAATAAAATATTCTTGCAAAATTGAGCAGTCGAGATAAATATTATAATAAGTTTCCTTATTACTTGCTTCCTTCTAAGCAAAGGGAAATAGGGGATACACTAGGCTAAAGCGATAGTAAAATCTTTTTAAAACGGGCCGCTATGTGAACAATTGAAGTTCGGTTCTATTTTAATGGCGAGGAGGAAAAAATATGAAACGATTTCCCGTTTGAGAAAGGTTTAAGTAGTTTGAAATTGAAACCGATAGTAAGGAATATCTCGTAAATGGTTAACTCTACAACAAAATAAGTATCTGACAAGATGCATGTGTTTTAACGTGATCTACATTTTTGTCTATATCTGGCAGTTTAACAGTTATTCATAATTCGTATAGAATGGCGAGGTGATTCCCATAAAATTCATACATTTTATTTGCGATTTAAATATATTTAATATATGGTACTTAAATCAAAATAGTTTGAGCATTTTTTGAGATAAACAAAATTTTCTAAACTTTTTTTCTATCTAAAGGATAGTTTGAGGTGGAGGAGGGAATTTCTTGAAAACTTTCGTGTGAAATTCTTGGATATTTAATGTTCTTTTTACTTTTGAGATATGCTAGTAACACTAAAATACACACATGAACCTTTTTATAAAACTTTTGTTCAGGAGACCTAAAAGTATATACTTCGGTGAAATCTCGGCATAAATGTTTTGGTTGGAATACATTATATTCTCTACCTACTATTTATACTATTACTCTACTACTATTATTTAATACATATAGACAAAACTAGAAAGTAATGTTACAATAAAACAGTACGAATTTGATGATTTAACAACCAGCTTTAGTACACAAGCATACTTGACTAATGCTACATGAAATTTTAGAAAGTCCTGTCCTGTGCTATAGCAGTGGACCCTACAGAAGAAAGATAGATGCAGAATAACTGCTCATGCGAAGAACTGCTGGTTGTACTAAATGGGTTGTGGAGACAAATGATTTTCCTTTACAAGAGCTGAAGATGCAACTACTCCAGGAATAAGTACATTACCAGAGCAATGTAATCAGATTACATTCCCTAAGCTGCAGTGCAGCAGGTATATTGAGAACCAAAAAGAAAGAAAAAAATATGCAGTAAGTTAAGTTGGTCAGAATTAAACAAATGAGCTCTTTCCACATGGGTTCACCTTATTCATGCAAGTAAGCTAATCTTTGTTTAATAATGACGGACATGCACCAAAGATTAGGATTTAAAGCAGTTTTAGGTTCGCTTAGAAAGCATAAACAGCTCAACTATATTGATTGTTCTTCCGTAAGCTGGAAAAATAGAATCAGAATGAGTAACGATATTAACCGACCAGAAAATAGTTTATGTCAAGAGAAGCTGGGAATGCCTTAGTTTTACCGGGAAAATTCGAGCCGCATGGAAAATTTCATGGCGCACCAACATCGATTTCGTAGCTCAGATGGGAGAGCAGCGTAAAAGTAAAGCGAATATCGGTTGCTCAGGTCCCGAATATGGCATTCATTTTTTATTCTGTTGCCAAATTTTCTAAACGGCTTTGGAATTAAGATTATCGAAAATCAATCTCACTATAGATAGATACTTTATTTCACTGCTTAGGGCGTGGCCCGGTGGCAGCGCTGTCAATGTAATAATACAATTAAATAAACAATAATGCGAATAATACACTATTAAAATGCCAATGACATCATAGTATACTAATATATACATAATGGTAACAACAGTAATAATAACGCAATATTTTTATTTACTATTCTGACTATAAATCACTCTTCTTTAGTCTCTTTTTAAAACTATTTACACTTTGAGGCAAAGTCTCCAGTAAATCTGCAGGTATTTTGTTCCATTCGTTTATTGAATTATAGTATGAGTATAATGAAGGTGCCAGCCCTTTTCAAGTTGCGACGGTTTTGTAATTCTTCTTCCTTTAACGTGGTTCAGTTTTGTATAACTCAGTTGTCTATAATTATTTTTCATTTTTTGGGAAACCAATACAACATTTGTTCTAATAATCCCGTTCGTGGTATTCCCTGCACAATTTCGACACTGTTTTTGGTGATATTCCATTTAGCTCCGCAGCCCTACAATATTGCTCACAAGGGAAGTAGCTTTCGGTTTGTTGCCCATGTCCTTTCCTGCTTGCTAATGATTTCTGTAATAAACAAATGTTTGCAAGACAATTTAATGGAACCACTGCAAATGATGTTTATCTCACACTGCCTTTCTTTCGCTACTGACCCAAGAACTTTCATTGGTTAGGGTCTCAGTGCTAGACTATTGGCATAAATCAATAGGAGACTGTCACACCTACCGAGTGTTTCCAGCACTCAGGTAAAGGGATTCATTTCCACCCTTTCATCCCTCGCATTCTTCAAACCAATAAGAGGACGGATACATGTGGAACACGGGTAATGATGCGATCCTGGCAACACTAAATAAAGAATAACACTATACGAAGACAAAAGGTCTCAACTGTGCATTTATAAGGAAAATATATTCCTCGGCCAACCTAAGAAGAGTAGTAGGGAATATTTCCCAACAGATCGTAACAGGTCTATGGGTGTAATACTAGGATAGAGAATAAGAAGAAGGAAACTAAAACATGTTTTCTGGAAAATAATATACACTCTTGAAAGATAGCGTGATTGAATGGGTAGAGAATTCAAAGTACATTACCACACAGAACATCTTTGGAATAGACTTGCAAAATTTGATTATTCTACACAAGAACATTGACATTAACTTTAGATTAATTGTGGTTTCAGGATGATGACTTCAAAAATGTTTTGTTCCAGTCTTGTGTAGTCCATGCCTAATCGGTAATGGAAGGTATAAGAAAGAAAGGAGGACATATTAAGTAGTAATAAAGGTATATTGGAAGTGATTTGTGCTTAAATTCATGAAAGCACAAAAATATTATTGTTTTGTTCCATTTAATTCGCACGGATATATCGTCTGAAACACTAAAATGATACGAAAGTTAAACTAAGAGCGGCTTCTCTAAGTTTATGATTAAAATGACTAATTTTTTAAGTATATAAGCTACATAAAACACTAACCCACATTTGATTTAATTTTGCGTAAAGATATACAAACGAGTTTGAGTGTGTTGGCTAACTCCAGCAGGGTTTGCTGTGTAATGCAATGATAAATTAATTCATTTTGTGATTTATTGCTAAGGCACATTTCTTCAGTTTCCTCTTTTGTGATGGAATTCAGTTCCTACTAAGTGGTTAAGTGGAGGTTTCTTATGAGTGTTAAAATAAGGCAATAAATCGGAATAGATTTATTGTATCACGTGGTTCCTGTTTCTCTTTGTTTACTACAAAGAAAGAATGTAACTCACTAAAGCTTCCTTCAAGCGACTACAATCTAGACACGCAATGAGTGGGACGATATTTTAAACCATAAGTTATGTATGTTTCCACGCCATCATTTTCTTTTCCATTGGCAATATTTTGAGTTATAAAAATTCTAAATAAAGTCAGCGCCTTTTAGTCATCCTATAGTTCTTTTCTTCTTCTGGGCGAACTCTACTTGGGCATATAAGGAAATAAGTAGGCTAACTTTTTGATAAGAATACAATGTTATTGCATTAGAAATTACTATTATTATTATTATTATTATTATTATTATTATTATTATTATTATTATCATCATCATAATTATTATTATTATCATCATCATAATTATTATTATTATCATCATCATAATTATTATTATCATTATTATTATTATTATTATTGGTAGTGGTAGTGGTAGCGGTAGCGGTAGTATTAGTATTTATTATTAGTATTATCATCATCATCATCATCGTCTTCGTCATCATGATAATTATGATTACGATGTCGATTATCATGATTACAATAATAATAATAATAATAATAATAATAATAATAATAATAATATTGATAATTAAAGTTATTGAGAGTATGGTGGTTGTTACTGTTATTATCATTTATTAAATAGCACAAACTCGTTCTAGGTTCACCATTCTGTGGTTAGATGTCACTAGCTCACTAGACACCCGATAGTAAATCCTAGGGGGTTCTCAGTTCCACAGTGGGGGAGGGTAGGCCGCCTATAAATGAAATAAAATAAAAAATGCAAATGCGGCCCGTTGACATTTTGCACTTTTACAATATGTGGTACACAGTTCAGAAATCAAAGAAACTTAAAACATAAAAACAATAGCATATTTATGGATAACCAAAGAAAGAATACAAAAATATAGAGCATGATAATGGGCTAGTTAAATTGATTTTAGTGAATTCACTTTAATTTGTTTAATGTGACAAAAATCAAAAATGAGCTCCTGGCCAGATATTGCTTGTTATTTTATGAATAAAATTCTAAATAGACGAGTTGACGCTGCGTTAATGTGAATTACTCACACTCGGACCGAAGAGTTGCGGTTTTCCTCGATCCTTAGCCGAATGTTGATTGCGAACTTTCCTATCATTCCTGTCATCCCTACATTTCATTTCCACCAGACATTTGGCTGATCACCATTCCTGGGTATGCTATGATGCAGCCAGGCTTCTGGCCCAAGACTTTGGCTTGTAGGCTGCAAGTCCTACAAGGAGGAGCGTAACCCGTTGAACATTTATTTCCGAAGTTGTTTTTAAAGTACCAGGTGAAGCAACTTTCAAAATGTATAGTGATCGCATCTTATATATTCGTGATTCTATTTTTATTTTTTGTTACTCTTGTGCTGTTTCAAAACCTGTATATGTTTAGGAAAATTAGGGTAGGACTTAAAGACGAAATATCATAGCCGGGTTTTAAATCATGTATCTATGGTTAATAGAATTTTATTTATGGATACTCTGTAACTGCTGTGGTTTTCAGCATCCCATTCTATAGGTATTGGGCGTAAAAGACCGCTTAATTTTACTCAGAGGTCTCTTTTATCAGGCTTGAGTTTTTTTTCACGTGCCGTAAATCTACGGCTTTACTTTCCTTCCAAAGGAAGCTTTATGCCCGAAAATATCCAATGTCCTCCGCCGGGTTTGAACCCGTGACCTTGGGTGTATGAAGGTAGTATAGTAACCATTACACCACGGAGGGCGACTCTCTGGTTTTCGTCCAGTTTCTCTAACCACGGGGCAACAATCTATATATTTAGGTAATCTAATAATTAATTATTTTAAACATCCTGAATCTGCAGCATTTTCCAAGCTATTCCAGAATTGCATTTTGACAATCCAGTTTCTTACTCTTAAAGGGAATAACTTGCACTTTCTTTCAATTAATGATTATCTTTACATATCTTGCCTTTCAAAAAATGCCGATGCGCAGCTGTTTTATTGATGCCACTTCCTGCAGTAAATAAGTAAACTGTACAGTACAAAGTAACTTCTTCGTTCGAAAAAGTGACAATTTCTGTGGTGGATCGAAGCCTCTGGTTCTTGAGAATTCTAAAGGCATAACTACGTTGTCGTATGGCTAATTGGTTGGGAGCTAGCGTTCTTCTGCCATACGCACTTGACTACAAGGAAAGAAAATTGGGTTTGTATCAGAATTTATATACTCCAGAGCTCTTGAAACCTACAGAAATTTACGTCATAATAACAAGCCTCTAAACCTTCTTTCCTTCTATCAAATATATCTCGCCCTGCCGCCGACATCGATCGCCGACTAATGCAATGCAGGGTCCCTATGGGCCTCCTCGTGGCGTTACGTTTAATCGAACAGAAATTTTATCTCTTCTTAAACAGAAGGGCGAGGAAATCTTGAGCAAATGTAGCTTTTGTGTAGAGGCACGTGAGATAGCGTGCAACTTCCTGCAGTTGATAACGATCTACCACTTACCTCACTTGCACTCCGGAAACAACATGAAGCACCAGTCTTATGCGCACTTCCGAATATGCTAAGTCTCTTTAAGGGAACGATTTACTTTAACGACAGTACTACACGCACTCAATTTACCTTACACTGCTAATTGCGACCAGATTATCTGCAATTTCAGAATTAAATCTAGTATCATTGATGTCCAATAATTTTTAGTATTTGGGGCTTTCGTCAATTAACCCCTTGAGTCCCAACAAGTTAAAACTAAACACAAGAAATGTTTCTCATATGCACTTATTACAAGAACTTCATAATATAAACATAACAATTTCTTGTTTTGAAATTATGTAATCAATTACATACTTTATGCCCCGGTTTCATTGCGAAACCACTGGGGCTGTCTGCGCATTCACCTGATTCTTATAATAAAGTAAATAATTATATTTGAGGTGGTAGCAATATAGATTTTAGATGATAGAAAATTTCTGGCAGTAATTAAAATAAAACTAGTCTATGATTCACATAGTAGGTATGGAATTTAGATGGAAATATAGTTTGTGGAATTCCTAAAAGCAGTTTTTCTTGGCCAACTTACATAACTCAACTTCACATGCCTTGTAGAAGCACTTGGTGCAGTGTGGATTGGCAGCAGTGCTACAATGAGCACATCTCCGAGACGGTCCTCTTACAGGCACGTGCTCTGTCTGATCATATGTTCTCTCTGGTGCTTCGAATTTGTTTTGCAACTTGCCTGACTTCCTTTCTTTGCCTGTGGATGTTGATGCCCCAAAAATCCAGTAACCACTACAAGACGGAACTCCTTCAATGATAGAGTTCCTGCATCATTGCTCCTTTCTTTGAAAATTGGGAATGCATTGACCACAGAAACATCCAAAATATGCCAAAAGATTCGTAACCATCACTTGTTACTCTCTCTCTCTCTCTCTCTATTTCATAGAAGGTTTTCATCTGGTCTGTTTTATAGACCTATCCCACGTGGGAATTGTAATCTTTGACTTTGTGGATAAGACATTTATTAATTTCTTCCATCTTTATTTTTCCTGTTTGCAAAACCAACATCATGAATGTCATGAAAGTTTGACAGGAACAAAATTACTTTTTTGTCTTTCCACAATATCGCTGAGTACTATAACCTATAGTCCCCCTGGTTACACACAACAACCACCACCATACATATTTATCATGCTATGATCCGTAAATTCTACCAAAATAAACCAGCATTATTCTTAGGGACTTCTATGATAAGTGACTATTAATATATCCCTTATTATGCAGAAAAGTTCATAAAAGTTCTGTAATACAATAATTTATGAAAGCTTGCAGAGCTCATTCACTAAAATGGCTGCCCTACTTTCCAGCTTGCTCTTCCATTTATTCCACAGATTATACCAGCATAACTTCTGACCACGGAGTTGGGTATTCCTACACCACATAAATAATTCGTGAAAATTTACACACATTAATATGCTTAAAAATAAAATACTAGAATTTTGTCTTAAAAATTGAAAAATCTGAACATTCATAGCTTCAGTACCATTGATGCCCAATAGTTGTTAGTGTTTGGGGGTTTCTATATAAAAAGTTCATTACAACAATGGCCAATCTCAAACATGTCCCACACAATAAATAATTTTGAATGCAGTATCTGGCAGCACAACGCCAGTGAATTACGTAGCGCTCTGTCTGATATATGGATTCAAGTGGTCTTATGAATCAAGTAAACACCACTCTCCATTAAAGGAAGGTGTAGAGTGTATGCGGATTTTACTTTATAAATGCAAATTTTAATGACACTTTAAATGGAAATGCTGATAAGGGAACAAATCATATGCATATTCTCATATGGTTGCATACTATTGCAGACACTGTATTTTGCACATCATTTTTAATTTCCTACCAACATATCACTCAGGAGATCTAAATCTTAGCGGATCATCACTGGCTAGTCTTTTTGACGTATTTCATAATTGCTATTATTGAGATATTGCACACGTTTGCAATGACAGGTGCATTTGAATTCAACACGTTTGTAATATTTCCACAAAATAACCTCATCTGTCTAACTTATTAGTTTACAGGTGTTTTTTTCCAGCTCCAGCATACGTTTCTGCACCAAGAATACTTGAACGACGTTTGTGTAAACCTTTTGCGTTGAACGCGAATACATTTTACCACATTTTGGTGAAAGTTCCACTAGAAAATTCAGCTTTGTGAACTTCTGCAA
Organism: Hymenopus coronatus; assembly: GCA_030762935.1. NCBI lineage: Eukaryota > Metazoa > Arthropoda > Insecta > Mantodea > Hymenopodidae > Hymenopus > Hymenopus coronatus. The sequence goes on from CM060900.1 coordinate 49,864,999, forward strand.
GACATTAAACATTACCAATTTGCGAAAGCCTATGTTATTATTTTTTAAAAGGTTATACTTTCTTTCCCCCCCCCCCATAAGAGGTTGTCCTGTTATAACAAGATTTCACAGGTCAAGTTGAAGTGAACATGCATTACCTGCGTTAAACTGAGGTTTCGTTAGATGGCTGGTATCATGTACGTAAGCAGAAAGTAGAAACAAACAAACTTCATGAACGTCTTTTACTTTGTGAGGTGAACTATTTTAAAGAAATACCATCCATATTAGAAAAATTATAAATGGACAGTTTGATAGAAGCATAGTATGTAATGCGATTTTAAAAAAATGGTGCATTTAGCTTAATATTTGCATAAGACGAGTTTAGCTAATACATTGCTTGTTATATCCAAATAAGAAGACACGTTTGGATCAAACTTCGTAAAAATGACTTTTTGTTACTGGTAATGTTTGTATTAAAATTTAAAGCTCTGATATCTTCAATTTTGCTATCCTCCATTATTATTATTATTATTATTATTATTATTATTATTATTATTATTATTATTATTGTTGCTGTTACTGTCATTATGTTATATGTTTATGTTTTTGGTAATATTTGTCTAAATGACAACCATGTAAACTGGTATAGAGAGAACAAATGAATAAATAAACAAATAAATAATATAATTAGTCATGTTCTGCAATTTATCTATTTTTACGGTTTCCACTGCTATCCAGTATACAGATTATATTTAAACATGATATCTGTGTAACACCGCAACATCGTAACTGTCGTTAATTGTGTAGAAATTGATAATATAGTTTTAAATTCTTAATGTGCTCCTCTTAACTGTTATTTTTTTTCGGTTGCTGTTGCAACTGTTCTTGTTAAACAAATTCAATATACTTCGTACATTAAACTACTATTCTTAAATTTTACTATAGTCTGGTAGGAATTGGGACATTTTAAAAATAAACATGTGATTGTTACAAGATATACAAGTCTTTGTTGAAATTCTGAATAAAGAGGAGCTCATTTAAGAGGATGCCTAAGTACTAGAAGTCGTTTTCTGCAGAAATAGAGCTAAATAACCACAGTATTATTAGTGGGAGTGCGCACAATGTGTAAAGAACATAATTGATTAGTATTATTCCTGGGCTAGCATTGTTATTGTCAGTTGTCTTTCCTTGCAGTTTTGTGTGTGTTATCTTTCACAGGATTTGTTGCACATTTGGCACACACAGTCTTCGTTTGGCTGGTGGAATTTCTTGCTGTGCCAGAGCTTATGATGGAATCCAAGCTCTCCGTATCGTGTAACTACGTGTCGAAGGTCGGTAGTTTGCCTGCTTCCATTCTTCCGTCATCATGGCGTCTCTAGAGTAGAAATCGTTCCAGATGGCGTTGTTATTTCTTATGAGTATCTGTCTTGGTCTCTCGCAGGCTTCAGTGTTAAGCAGGAGTATCTGCAATCTGACGTCTTCTTCAAGAAGGCTTCTCTCGTCAAGACGTATGTCAGTCTTGATAGCGCTGTCTTCCTGATTCCCATAATTCGTTTCATGCATCGGGTTTTGACTTTCTCTGTTACGAAGTCGTTGATTTTTAGTTTGTCCCAGATTATGCTGATCCCATAGGTTGCTATTGGTGTTATGGTAGCTTTAAATAGAGCCATTTGTGTTTCTATTGATATCTTCTGGGGCTGTTTGATGAGGTAGATTGCTTTGATCGCCGCTGTTGCTCTTTCTTTTGACATGCGAGCTGAAGGAAGTCAGTCTTGTTTGGAGGGTGACTCCGAGATATTTGAATTTTGGTACTATTTCCAGTGGTTTATTTTGGAGGGTTAGTGCGTCTTTTGATGAGTGTCTACCACCTGTTTTAAGATAATTATTTTTTGGTTTTGCTGTAGTTTATTTTCAGGTTGTTTTCCTGGGTTCATGAGGTGAGTCTGTTTAGAGCGTTCTGAAGCTTCTCTTTGTCCTCCGAACCTATTGCCATGTCGTCTGCGTAGAGTAAGAGTGTTGCCAAATATTCATGTTGATCTTTGTGATATCTACTGTCATGATGCTGAATATTGTTGGACTGGCTGGGTCTCCTTGAATTATTCTGTTGGTTTGCGTTAGGGTCTTGGATAATGTACTGACATCTGATATTTGGATGTGGTTGTATCTCTGAATGCCTGCGAATATTTTCGTTAGTTGATGCGTGCCGCCAATTAACAGGCTCAGTTTCTGAAATAGAGTTGTTCTGTTGATGGTGCCGAAGGTCTTGCTGTAGTCTATAAAGTCTGCAAAATATTTTTCCCTGGGTGCCTTAGTACGTTTTGAGCTGCTGCATTAGGTAGTTCACCGCTTGAGGGGGGCTTCTTACCTTTCTGAGCCCAAATTGGTTTTCGGGAAATTGTGTGTGTCACTATTGCGGTAAGCCTGCTATTTAGTATCTTCATGAGCATTTAAGATAACTACAATATAAATCGTCATTCTGGATATATCAATTGTCCTCCGAACCTATTGCCATGTCGTCTGCGTAGAGTAAGAGTGTTGCCAAATATTTTACTAGAAAAATTCGAAATCCATCTTCCCTGATATATGTCGTAATGTAGTCATTCTTTAAAACTTCATTCCTTATACGTTTAAAACAAAATCTTTGATTTGAACTTTCCGATATTTGAGTTTTTTTAAAAAAATATTTTATACAATAAAGTGAAAAGTAATTAAAAGCTAGGTGTGATAGTTAATTATTTTTAAAAACTAAACTATGACCAGTAACAGAATTCCAATATATTATTTTATTGCAAAGATTTTGAAGTACGTTGGGGAAACTTTTCAGACCTGCAGCATCGTTTCTGTGGGAGAAGATAACATTTTAATATGGGAATACAACTGAACTTTGTAAAATTTTAAATTATTCTCAAGAGTCATTTAACCACCTCAACTATTTAAATGGCGTCTAAAATATGTGTTACCTGCGTCAAAGCAGAATCAAACAGTGCAAATATATAGTTTAAAATATGGTGAATTTTTGTAACAAAAATACATAACAAATAGCTACAAAAATCACTTTAAATAAACAATATATTGGGTTTATGAATGAAGACTGGGGAATTCATAGTTGGGTGATAATTTAGGTAGTCCAATAATTAATCACGAAATCCCGCTAATCCCCTCCAAAGCTATGTATGGTTTATTCAAATTTACTATATAGATATAATGATTCGGATTTGACTAATTTTCTTCACAGCAAATATAAGAGAGTGAAATCTGGACAGCATAACTTTAAATTATTGAAGGCAGTTTCAAATGCCGTTGTAATAAGTAGATATTCACAAACGGACTTCTGAACAAATTTGTGGCCATTTTCTGCAAGATGATACAGTTTCGGATAGCTCTGCAGCTTCCTGGTTGATTTTAAGCACAATGATTATATTTAGTAACACACAAATAAAATAAATCGTGAAGTAAACATTATTTGTAAAGTATAATGCAAGATATCGACTTAACCTAGCTTCTGTTGTTCTACTTCTCAGTATTGTACTAATACGGTCAATACACCTTGGCTGAAGCATTGAACGCCCTTTGATTGAGAAATTGTTAATTAGGCGTATACGGTTGTGGTTTGGAATATAATGTTTACGAGCATGTTAGCTACCAAGAGCCTTGAACTTGGGTTTATTGTGCATACTGTGAAATACCTGTTTAACTACACCGTATACATATGGTCGCCAGTTAGCGCCCATTGTACAGAAACTCGTTGTTTTTTGGGCTGTGGGGCTGTGGAAGTTAAGTGCCTATGGATCTCGTTCGGGACATCAATAATTCTGTACTTCTGAACTACGAGAATTTTTACTTTCTGTACATGTTACTATGCCTATAGAAAGTGGAGAAGGTAATGTATTCCACTAAAAACGATATTAAATTCCAGGACCTGGAAATCGGTAGGCAAGCCCAAACCAACAGAGCCAACCAGAGCAACTTACAAAAAGGGTCAGTGTGTGCGTGTGCGTGCGTCCATGCGCCCACAGCAGATCTCAAAAATGAAAACTCCGTTAAATACCAAGTTTATCATTTAGGTCTAGTATTGGCTAAGAATGCGAAACGAAGATTTTTTAGGAAAATCCTCTAACTACAACTACCCTTTAAGTGGAACATTTTTCTAAAATTTGGATTTCTCAAAATGGCTAACGATTTTGATTAAAATGCCGTATATTAAAAGATATTTACATGAAAGATACATATATATCTCGTATTTTCTGGGAATAGCCTGTGAAAAAAGTTCATTCAGGATGTATTTTGCAAAACTGGTAAAGCGTAAGAGAGACAAAAGCTGTCTCCACAAAAAATATAGCTCTCGTTAAAACACAATTTATATCCCGTATATTTTTGGTACAATTAACTGTTTTCAGGAATTCCTTGATATAGGTTTCAGTTTTAAGCTACCTAAACTTTTCTCAGATGGGAAGTTTTCTTTCATTTCATGTCTTTGTTTTATTCCTTGGTATGCAAAGAGTACCTAATCTCAAGCATTACACATAGCGACGAGCTTTTAAAGGACGTTACTATCACTTTGGCCTGTTGCGATCTCTTATTTGCCTTTTAGTTCTAAGATGGCAAGTAAATGAACAATTCTGCTAATGCTTACCTTGATATAAATAAAACAATATTCTTTTGTAAGAAAAGCTTGTTTATGGAGCAGCTAGAGAAAAATCTTGTGAATGGAACACAAACAAGTTTTCTTATTGTATTTTAATTATTGCCGTGTTTCTCATGCTCACCACATCACATTACGTGATATCAATGATGTCAAAAGTCTTTTACATGTTCTGGATCAGTGGAAAGAGAGGTTTTGTGCTTTGCACTTGGGCTGAGGACTGTACGAGTAAATCCGATGAGTGAACCAGTTCTTCCGGATACGATATAATGTAAAACCGCCGTTGTACCCAAATGAAGGCATTGCAAATCTAGACACACTTTTTCTTTATTTTCTAGTTCTTCGGTTCTATAAGTACCTACGTTAAATATGCATTAAAGTGAAATTGTCCTTAGATACATAGTTCATGTAAATGCGCAAAATTATGCCTATTCAGTCAATATTGTTGTCTGAGTAAATGTGTTGGGTTGCTACTAGCTAAGGAGGTATCATTATCATTGCAGTCGAAAATAAATGTATTTTTGGGGCTGATTACATACTATATCTTTATTGAGCTTACTCTCACTGTATGAAGAACTTCACCCGCGTGATTTACCACAAGTCTATCGAGGAGCCAAAAAACATTGAATCACAGAATGAAAATCTGGAACGGGAGATTGGCCCATGTCCGAGCATGAGATTGAGGAAGAAGGTATAAAACGAAGGCGAAATACATGAAAAGAAAGGTAATTATGCATAAATTAGTGGAATGAATGGTGGAGGAACCCAAAGAACCTGGAGAAAACCCTCCAGATGCTGCTTTCTCCACAAATTCCACGTGGGATTGAATCCGGGTTCCCTAGTGACAGCCAAAGGGTGTAACTACTCAGCCACAGTGCTGTCTTAAGTTTTTGCATGTCTATGTATTTTTGTTAATGTTTTGGGGGAAATTGATTTTTGGGAAAAATGAAATTCAGTTTTTAATTAAATTTGTCTTCATTTTGTATTCGGTAACCTAACATCTGTTCTAACTCTCAACAAATAAATAAGCGATTACAACAGAAAACTAGTGATGTGGCTAGATATATGGGTTAATTCGATATTATTATTATTGTTGTTGTTATTGTTATTATTACTACTACTGCTACTATTTGTTCATATAGCCATGGTGGTGATGTAGTGGTTCTTAATAATATATATTATTAATAATAAGTTGCCATTCAGCTTTTCCCTTGGTATGTTAATTATAAAAGCCACATATATGATGAGGTTTCGTTAAAAAGTACAAGTCCAAAATGTATCTCCTGAAAAAGAGTCGAACAGTCTGATAACCTACAGAAGAGCCGAAACTGTTGAGAGGAAGGTCTTTTGAAGTAAAGCTAAAAAGAGTTCTCCGTGACATAAAACTTTTCCATTCTGGAAAGGTAGAGTCGGACTTAAAAATTCCATGGCATAGGCGGGGTCTCCAGGTCTCCGTACAGTTGCTCTAACCACTTAGCTATCACGGCAATATGTAGACATGATATTAAATTTCCCAACTGACTTCCCGGCTTTGGTATTGAATTTTCGAACACTTTCCTACACACGGCTAGTGTGGAAGAAATAAGTAATGGGCGTTCTGTTCTCTTTGACTGTGAAGCATGTTGATTTGTTGTGCCTGCTAGACCACGACAACTAGACTTCAGAGAAAATAGATAACTGGTAGTGTAAAATAGTCGCAAAACAACCCACTTTTTACCAGATTCCTGGCTGTCTGCTATCCTGCCCTAGGTTAATGTACAATATAGTAATGTTTGCTATAAAATAGTTAAATCCTAGCAACTTCATTCAACATATTACATTATCAATAAAATAAATTGTGGAATACAATTTGAACTTCAGTAGTAACTAACGAATATGTGGAAACTGTTATATAGTTATTAACTGTAATATATAGGTATATTAGTTATCTAAAGCTATAAACCATTTTCGAAAAGAATGTCAAATTCTTTCATTAAAGCGTCACAGTGCAGATTATACTGGGTCTTCAGATTTATTCGGCCCTTAGCGCTAGTACGTTTAAATCTATGACGTCATTATTAGTTCAGCAAACCCCTTGTCTCAAAGTGGAGATGCAGCGTTGAGCCTTTGAGTCGTGCATTGCCGACTCCGTAAATAGGTTGATCTACTGGGCTGTGCAGAGCTGTTTTTCACCAGAACATTTTGGGCGCTCTGTGTAGGTCAGTTTTCATTTGCTGCTTTAAAGAGAATGAATACGCGTTTATTGTAATGCAGCAAGCTTGCCATAACAGTCTAATTATTTGAGTTACCTATTGGCTTAAATGCTGCGTTTCCGAGCCGCAAAACTATGTTCCACGTGTAAATATTGGAAAGATAGACACAATTCCCATTTCAATAAGTTGACCTTGAAACTATGGACATCCCTCTTCTACTGATCGTTCGCTAGTCCTCTGTATGTGCAGTTCGTGATAAACTCGCTACCCATTACTGACGTTGTGCAATGACAACCGCCTGGAGACAAAGACCGAATAAATCTGAAAACCCTGTATAAGTTGACAGATTATAGCGCGTTTGAATATTAGGTAAACTACTAACTACTCAAGCTTATGCTAGCCGCAAGCAAAAACGGAGAATTAATAATTTGTATGATGGCTGATAATTTAAGCAGTACTTCTATGATTTCAAACCTACCACTAAATAAAAACCGTTATGTCCCTGGTGTACTAGGTCGTATGACGTCAGAGAAGGGAACCACCTTGTACCGAACCATCGTCAGACCTACTTAGCATAACTGAACTGTTAACAAAACATGACACGGAGTGTACACAAGTAAACCTTGACAGAACACTATAACTTTAAGGTACTAATTCTCATTAATGCGCTATTTTCTACTCGCCAGTTCTCGTTTTCAAGACATAACAGTATGGGAAATTCTGTGTGCTCCTGATTCTCCAAGATGGCTACGATTCAAAATTGGCGAATGTCAACCATTAAACTGCTATTATGTATTTAAAATGTTGTGTAACTGGTTTCAGGATAATAAATCATTTTTACAAACAAGAGTCTTAAATATTGAAATACACAGTTCCCAAAATCTAAACCGTACACAGACATGTAACTTAGCTGTTAGGGAGAAAAGTACAGATATTTGAATTGGTCATTGTTCAGTGCAATAAACAATACATCAACATGCACTTCTTTTGCTGACTAGGTGTGGAACACACTAGCCATGTAGGTTTGGATTCCCCGTGAGTGTGGGGCGGGAGTGTTGGAAGAAGTAATGCAGACTAGGCATAATGCAAGGTCACTTGCACAAAACGAATAACAATGGATGAATCAATCACAGTTCTTACGTGCCCCAATATTCATTATTTGTGACAAGTTACAATTTCATAGAGAAAGAAGTGCGAATGAAAGTTTGAAGGGTTTAATTTAAGATTTAATGATAATGGTGTCAATTTCAATATATCCATTGCTTATTTTAATATGTAAATGAGTTTGAATACTTTATGAAGGGTTCTGACTTGCCAACATCGGGATTGATATTGCAACACGTGAAAACAAAATGAATAGTCTGTACATGCGGTGTTCTTCCTTTCGCGGTACCATTACGGTCATGCAGGAAACACCAGGTAGTAATTTATGTGATGTGTTTGTGAAAAAATTGTTGCACAAAGAGAAAAAACAATTAAAACAATGAAGTGTATGCATATTAAAGTAAGAATTATCGAAATATCTGTAATTATTCCCTGAACACACTGAGTAATCTTATCTCCGTCATTATGTTACGTGTGATTGTCAGGTTGTGCATAGTGCAAATGTATACAACACAAGTGATAAAATAGAGACAATGTCAATATATTGTAACGCATGTCTTTATTGACTTAAAAATCGGTCACAATGCAGTCCTTGACTCACTGCTGCAGGAGCCAGGAGCAGGAACTAGTCGCCCGAGTGTTCTCGGGCGGGGGCAAATCACCACGGTACCTATCCGCTTTTCTCGCGGATTTACCCGTGTGATGCAACACTGGCTTCCCCCACCCCGTACCTATATCCCTTCAGGTCTCCCCACTAGCCGGCACTGCTTTCCTTGACAGCCCGCAAGCGGCTGGCCAAGGTAAGCAGCATCGGGCCTGGTCCCTCTCTAGGTAGGTGGCCACTCAGATAGGCAAGTCAGCCCGCGCCGGCTGCACAGAGGGAAACACCCTGCCCAATTACTTTGACACAGACAAAAACGCTTGCATAAGACTCACTGCTGCAAATGACTCACTCGACTTTTCGACGCAAAGACAATGTATGGCTGCACGCCAACCATGGCTCGCGCATGAATGCGCGATAACGCTCCAGTCATTCACTCAGTACCATTCACAACACAACCTGCACTGCAGGCTCTCCTCCTTTTATAACTAGAAAACAACGTCACAGAACTTCCTGGAAGCTTCTAGAAACCGATGATTGGAGAAACATCTCAGAAGTCAAAAATAATCATGACCTCTTGCGTTCTGAAGGTTCCTGTTATGTCGCGCCGCTCTTCCTGCTCCTGATTACGCATCCGATGCGATGACTCGCATGTAAAGGCGAACGTGAGGATCACTGCTGGAAAAGACGGTACTGTTACAATACATTCTGGGTTTCCTTTCATATAATCAACTTTATTACCCACTTCTCTCGCGTGTTACCATTCTCAAAACTTCAAGACTACCATGGTTGGTGGTCCCATATACACACTTGGGAACAATCACATTGCTTTAGAAATGCAAGTTGTCCATCATTGAAACTTCGGCTTACCAGGAGTTTGTTAGCGTCTGCATATTATGACAAGAAATTTAGGCGAGCGTAGAAACTGATACGCACCTGCTGGTCCTGCATAATGACACCATCTATTAACAAGAATGTGAAACGTAAATAACACTCCTATTTCAACCATTGCTGCCAAATGTTATTTCATCAGACATTCCAGAATTGTTAAAGAGCGAAAAATGGCAAACACCTTGGTAATAACTGTTTTGTTTGTGAATACTCATCGAAGGTATCGCTAAAAGAGGACGATGGATATCTGCCCAACAAAAGCATGAATTTAGATCGGAACAGTTCCAGACTGTGGGCAGCACTACACCACTAATATTTTATATTTATTTTCTTTTAGGATATCCTTTTTACAAGCTCAAAATTTTATCTACACTACAACTCGAATAATATCGAAGAGGTTTATACCATTTCAAAGGTTGTAAATTAGTTGTGACAAAAGTTTGGTAACATTCATGTAGCACAAGTTTTGAACTCTATGTATGACATATTTTACAAAATATATTTTATTGTAGTGGAAATTCATGTATTGGAAACATTAATATTTACCGGATAAATTACCGCTTTCATTGTAGCCATAGAGCATCTGCATCTTGTCGCTGTGTATCAGGACCTTAGATAAGCTAAACTGAACAAATAAGGATGTAATACGCTACAACATTTGAATGAATGGTTTAGAAATGAGTAGAGGAGAAAAAGGACTAAGAACGTCGTGCACTTATTTTGCTGAAGGCCACGTCATTACCTGGAATACTGATGTATGTTGCATTTAAAACCTATTCAATCATTAAGGTCCCGGTTTTCTGAAATGTATGAATTCAGAGGTTAGCCTTCAACCACATTTGTTAGTAATTACTTAGCGCTGCTAAAGGTGGCCGGCCGTTCTTGCCGTAGTAGATGTTGAATATACGGCCCAGGTATCAGAAGAAAACCAATGTTATATTAAGACTGAAGGAGCACTTCTCCTAAAGTGACAAAAATCTGTATCTTTAGGTGCCTATACACAGAGATTAGTGTTCTTGGAAGAGCAGAGTAGTCATTTAGAATACTATAGTCTGTCTAAACATTAGAAGGCAATATGCAACTAAATATGGTATCTTTGTCTATCTAAGGCATACATCTTGGTACTAGCTTCGTCTTTTTCTACTTTAGTGCTGCCGCTAAGTTGCTTACAATGTGGTTTAAATATTCAATGTTATTACTTTCGTCTTTATACACACACGCATAATCATTTCTATACCAGATAACGTCATTTTTAGATAGGTTTAGCTTTCCGTGGGTATAAATTTGTAAAGAAGGGTGTTTCTCAGTAAAAGTCCGATATTTGTTGCTTCTACGCTTATTACGGAGTAACTAATGGACTAAAGGTCAGAGCGCAACAATATGTTTTTCTTAGCTAGAGTAAAATGGAATACTAATACCTATATAGTTTGAATTCTATATTTTAATAACATGAGCGTTATGATTTTTCAAATCAAGGATATGTGGGAAATTCTATAGCTATGCAGTAGTAAAGTGAGGCAACGAGAAAAGTGTTTGATATTGGATTTACAACGGGGACCTAGCGACAAAAAATGTTGAAAAGGGTTGTAGCACTTTTTCAACAAGTCGTAATCCTATAACTTCTAGCAGTCATTGTCTGTCACAATAGATAGTCAGGTATCCATTCAGCTCACAGTTGCCAGGCAGCAAGTAGATTGCGTGCTACGATAAATGTTTTCGTGATTTTGTAAGGAAGTGGTTATAGTGTGTGGAAGACTGTAAAATGTTAATGTAGATTATTTATTTTGATTTTTGCGTGAATATTTATGGTTATGGAAGCAGAAGCTTGGAAGAGACAAAATAATTGTAAGCTAAAAAGAAAGCCAAAATAATCATGAATGTGCAAGATAGTTAAAGTAAAATGAGTGTTAATGGGGGAATAAATGAAAAAGCTAACGCTATCAGGTGTAGTATATTATACAGGAAAGAAATGAAAGAAAGAATCTATAAGGATGTCATTAAGTATAAAGTCAAATAGATGAGGGACACAAAAACACGCTAGGTTAAAGCAATACAATGGAATAGTGCAAAACACAGTGCGTTGCATCGTTCACTCTTTGTTGTTTTAAAGCATTACACTCATCTGAATTTAGTTAGTCAAAAGAGTAACACTGATGATGGCATAAAAATTAAAATCTTTACCACATTATTTCTCCATATTTGATTCTAAAGAGCAGAGGTAAAGTGCAAGTGATATATACATATACGGCAAGAATCACGCTGTGTTGTCTTAGTTTGCCGCCTCCAGTTCGAACACTGTAAGACAATAGTACCCAAATACGACGTGGTCTAACCAGATGTCGCAACCATCGTACTGAATCGACAGAGAATATACACACAACCCTGCTTATTCTGATGTCTCTGCAAGAATATGCCAGCCGGTACACATAGGACCTGATATACTTAAAACACTGACTCAACCACAATGTGATCTGCAAATAATGTGTGCACAACCCGATCTATTCAAATGTCTTTCTTCCTTACAGACTTGACAAGACACTACAGGCTGTAAGGTGTTTGTTAGTCGATACATCTGCACACGTCCTGTTCTGGGAAATTCTTGTACCTTACTGACTCTCTAAGAATGTTGAGCCGACGCACCCTCATAGGACCTGGTCTGGCAGAGGTTCCAATCACTTTACTCATTACATATGAATTTTGACAGCAGATACACGTGCATATGACTTGATCTGTTCAAACTCTGTAACAGTACTGTTAGTCGATGCATCTACACGTGATCTGATATGTTCGGATGTCCCAACCATCTTACTGATTCAACAGAATGTCAGGCGACGTATCTACCCACGACCTGATTTTCCATCTGTTGGCATCAAGCTGACCGCCTGATGAATTGAGGTCATCTCTGCTAATTCTACTCTACATTGATTTGACCCTCTTTATCATCTGAACCCAAGTTCCACAACTAACTGTAATTTTACGTATTTGCTCTCAAAACATTATTGTAGTTACTAAAATCAATATTATGTTCATTATTTACATAGTATTTATTGGAATTTCTATGGTGCTAACTGGTATTCACAGAATATGAAATGCGAATGAGTATGTAGACGAAAATGTGTAGAGCTGGCGGAACCTACAAAAATCCCTCCAATTTCATATTTTATAAATTAATAACGTGTATCGCTGTATGGTTTATTCACATTAATGTTTTCTTCCTAGTAAATTGTTTGTTCGTTGTTGCTCTCTGTAATGAATTGAATTTTGAAGTCAGTAAATTATTTTCTCCATTTTAATTTTCTTGAATCCGATTATACTGTATAAAATGAGTATTGGTCCATAGCTTCAGTGGTAAAAAAGCCTTTGACCGCTTTAAAAACATGTATGCTGTTAGATCAATCTTCATGCATTTAATTTTGGTTACTTCTTCAAATGCGGATAGTTGGAATACATGAAATAAAAATAATTGTACAATGGTATTTTCACATTAAACCGCCTTCTCTTATAAATAACAACTTTGTAAAGCTTTATCTGCTTATTACATCTAAATACTTAAGATGTTGAAAGACCAATACCATAAGCTATTAATGAAATAAAATGGCGTTCTATTTATGGACGCTCTTTAATTGTTGTGGCTCTCAGCGTTCCATTCTATACCGGGCGTGAAAGACCGCTTAATTTTGCTCAGAGGCCTCTCTATCAGGCTTGAGGTTCTTTTACGTGCCTACATCTACGACACAGGACCAACGGCTCTACTTCCCTTCCAAAGGAAGCCATGCTGAGGATTTCTACGCCCGAAAAAATCCATCGTCCTTCGCCGGGTTTGAACCCGCGACCTTGGGTATATGAAGTTAGCATGGTAACCGTTACACCACGGAGGGCGACATAGGATATTAGTGGTTTCTACATTATACCGCTTTAGTAAGGCGGATGTAATATTTATTGCGATTAATTATATCGCTGCAAGCGCTGATGGACAGAAACTTCACAGCATTAAGGGGCCGGTCTCAGGAAAAACCTCTGAAGAATCCATACCATTAGCTATTTGTCCATTCTTTCAATATACAAACTAACCATAACAGTTAATAAATGAGAGGAAATGGAGAGGAAAATAAGCATAGATACAAGCGCCGCTAATATCATTTAGAAACAATTTAACGTAAATGAGGATGAATGTAAGGGACAAATAAGGACACAGATGCCAATACCAGTGCCCTTTTTCAGCGAGGTGAGAGGTTTAACTACTGTGTTAACTCGTTATACTAAATAAAACATTTGTACACTTGTATCTAGTTCTTGTAACAGCAAGTTCTTGTGAGTTTAGTATTACAATAAATTACCAGGTGATTAAGATAATAAGTAAAACATACCCGTGACTAACGAAAAAAGCATGTTTTAAATTCAAAAACAACCTCGAAACTGTCAGATTTATGAGTAGTGAGGAGTTAACTAACCTTTGTTTCTTTACCTAAAATCTAGGACAGGTTCGCCGATAAGGAAAAAAGAGAAAACCTTTGCTTTTACGACACGCGCTTGCCAAGAACACCCAATAAGTTGAGAGTATATAGGGGCATCGTATACTAGCGCTTCATGCTCTGTCCAATCTCAAAATGATGCCACTTTCAACGTTACATAGAAACATAGCTACAGTAATTTCGAAGCTGTGACTTCAAACTTCCAACTTATTCAAGTATAAGCTATAAAACTTACATTTGTGTCATTTCTAAACAGCCTCTATTAGAAATGCTGTGACCAACAGCAGAATCAGTGTTACGTTTCTAAACAGTCTGTAAAGAAATGTTATGCTACACCATGACCAACAGCAGAATCAGTGTTACGTTTCTAAACAGCCTGTACAAGAAATGTTGTAGCACACCGTGACCAACAGCAGAACCAGTGGTACGTTTCTAAACAGCCTGTATAAGAAATGTTGTAGCACACTGTGACCAACAACAGAATCAGTGTTACGTTTCTAAACAGCCTGCATAAGAAATGTTGTAGCACACCGTGACCAACAGCAGAACCAGTGTTACGTTTCTAAACAGTGTGTAAAGAAATGTTATAGTACACTGTGACCAACAGCAGAATCAGTGTAGCCAATTGTACTACAACACAGCTTAGAGGGTGGATGTACATGCTGCCTGTGGGTTCTTGTATGAGTGTTTTCGTTTATGAAAACTATTACACTTTCAGTTAACGTGCCAGAACATCATAACAGTGTAAACGCCAGCAACAGCAGCAGCGATACCCATAACGCGTCTTGCAGACTAAACATTAATGGATATTTACGCTGGCTCTACTTCAAAGTAATACAGGATAATCACGAAAGGCGGTAGAAGGAGAAAATGCAAAGTAACAACTAAGCACGAATGAGCAAAAATAATCTGAGATTAATGAGGATACATGTGTTTAGCAATGTAAGGAAAGAGTATCCGCTAATAGTGGCATTGCTCTTATTTCCTTTCTGTGAATATAACTCGATATATGTACAGTTTCTCCTTGTTGATCGTTTGCTGAGCCTGTTCCAGTATTGCACCGACTACGGAGCTCACTGAGGCATATCATAACCGGTCTAACACATGCCAAAATAACATGAATCAGAGTACTGCAACATTTTAAACGTTTGGTTATCATCCAAGCAAGGTTTTCATCGCGAAACTACTTGCAAATGAGTCCCGCTTTCTTCACCTGCCCACTCTACTGCCGAGTAGGTTTACTCAACACAGTTGCTTATAAGCTATATACGGATGAGGTAAATGTTATTAGCGTCACAATATGCACATAATTGTAATACCAGCGCACTTTTATATAGTAATGTATGTGTCAATGTGCATGTTTATGTCAAAATGAATATTGTTAATAAATGGTGTATAATTAGGATTTTTTTCTCCTTCTCATAGAGCAAGGTGAACCCAGGAAAGTTTTATTTGATGAAACACAAGTGCATAAAAGCAACATGAACTGATAATTAGTTCCTGGCCTTTTAAAATAGGCGGCGCCGTGACCGACTGGATAGACCACTCACCTCCCACCTAGGCAGCCGGGGATCGATCCCAGGCGCCCGCATGTGGGATTTGTGGTGAACGAAGCCGAGTCTGGGCGAGTTTTCTCCGGGTCCTCCGGTTTCCCTCGTCACTCATTCCACCAATTGCTCCCTCATCACCATTCCTATCAACCATTTCGCTTGCATTTTGTAGCATTCACTTCCTCACGCTCATATCTAGCTACGGGCTGACCACTCGTTCCAGATTCTCCATTCTGAAATTTCGTGCCGTTGGCTACCCGAGGCTTCTGATCACTAGGCATTAGCTTGTAACTCGACTACGAAACCTTTTAAAATGACATTATTGTAGTGTTTCAGTCACATGACGATTTAAATGGCGTTGAAAACCGACCGCTCGTACGGTGTTATGCGTCAACGCAAATACCGGCTGCTTTTCCCACTCCACACACCTGCACTCACGACAGGCTTTCTGTCCCTCGATTACCAAGTAGGCGAAATTGGAGGGTCAGTTTTCTATAGAACAAGTTTCAATACGTAAATGTTGTTTTAAACAGGAATCGGATTGTAACGCTCGTGAAGAACTACTCGTGAACTTTTCTACCAAGTTTCCTACTTCCACCACTTCAATTACGAGCTTGTGAATAAATTTGAGGTTCCTGTTTCAGTGAAAACCTGGAAACACATGCAAAGACGTACAGCGATAAAATAAAAAATATGAGTAATTTGGCGAAAATGTTGAATGCTTGCTACGAAAATCACTCGTATATTGGAGAAACCTAAGGAGACAGATGCTAACTCAAATACAAAACATTTCAGTGGCCGAGATAAACTCTATAAATCTAAATGTGTCTACTCAGTTTATTGCTTCTTTAGCACAATGACGACATTTTTAGCTTTTGCTATGACAGGCGTGTCAAAAGCATCTCTTTCGTCAGAACGTTGTTTTACCGACTTCAGTCAAGGAGGGGAAATGCTGGTAAGTCCTATATACAATGATCGGTAGCAAGTGTGGTGTGTGCTATGCAAAGCAGGAAGTGCAATTTTGGTAAGGTTTTCAGAGGCTCCACAAGAACTTCAATTAGAATTAGTCATCCTACAGAAGTGTAGGATATTCAGAAAGAAACAGAGAGGGAGTTATTAAATTATTGCTAAAGGATTCATACTCCAAATTGCCTTCATCTGTATCACATTTATTGGCAATATTGCGTCACATAAATTTGCGAGGAAAGCTTACGTAAAATTATTTGAAAACCAGTATCACAGTAGACTACACGACGAACATTTGGTTCGTTAAGCTTCTGTACATCATTCTCAGCAGATATTTATGAACTCGTCCAAAGTAAAACATCATCCGAGTCAAAAAGGACAACACTAGATCCAATTGAGAAGGGCCTTGTGTTTTACAAACATTACATTCCCCTCTGCTGCTTCAATTTGGAAATGCCTCTGCTATGAAGTAAATGTTACTTCTGTTATATTTTGTAGGAACACAGATTGCTGATATGCCCGACTGTAGGATATCGTGCTACCCAGAAGCAAAGTCCCTTGTGAGCAGTCAGGTTTCGTACCAAACACTATGCATTTACTAAGTGAAAGAATAATAAAATATGTTTGGGAGTACTAAACAATGCTACGAACATTGGGAGTGAGAAAAAGGTTGGTCTCAAAATAAGCCACAATCGGAACGCAATAAAAACATATTTTTGAAGACCACAATTGATTTTGAAATTGACAGTATTTGAATGTGCATTGATCAAAAGCACAAATGGATGGCGTAGCCCATTAATCACTGCATAGTGGTACTATTACGGTCCATAAACAAACTGACGTTTTAACCGATAAAATCGTATCCTTAAAAGAATATTATAAGATAAACGACCGCGATTGGTCGATATCCTAGTCATTGCTAAACGTTATTAGTCTATATTAAATATGCAGCGCATGAATGGAATTGCCAGCTTAAATTAATGTCGTAAACAGGAAATTTCCTGAGATAATACATTTTAGTCATATCAGACAAATGTTGCTAGTATGTTATTGTTTCAATTGGCCAAAAATGTAAGCAGAGAAATAAACGTATAGAGTAGAGCATAAGTGTCCAACTGTAAGGTATCGGATTAAGCTACCTAGCCTATGTCGTCAACATAATGTTCAGTTTAACTTCTAATTGGTATATAAGTGGATAATTATTTTGTTTGACATTCGCTAATGCATGTTCCCGTGCCCTACACACAGGTATAGAATACGGTTCACAGCAGTGAGAAGAGAGTGCGTTTACTGGCATTCCCTCTGCTATTGACGTCATAGCGAGTGTTCAAACTGCAAGAGGAGTATGCATTAATTGGCCCAGGCTATTCCAGCTGGGGTGACGCCATAGAGCAGCATAGTACTCGCGACTCGCAGGCGTCTGCCTGCAGCGTGCAAGACTGCTCGGAACGGTGTATAAGCAATCGTCACGGCTAAATCAAGTGTTGGAATTAAGTGGCCGGAAGCGCAAGAGCTTGTGCTATGACCTTCGCCCAATGACGATTTCCATGCTGCGTAGGCCTGAGTACTGTTACTCAGCTGAGTATGGAGGTGGAGCAACTGGTGTAGGTAGGCATAAAGTTAATGAATTCATCCTAATAGAAATTAACTATAAGACCCGAAAATTAAAACCAATTTTCTCATTGAATATCGCACTTGATGTTGACGACTCGAATATTCGAGATCGCCTTGAAGGTTCACCGGAATATTTGATTCAGATGAGAGTTTAATACACGCACGGGCACCTCGCCAGGGTTGCTCAGGCTGTAAGACAAGGCCCCACAAACGTCCAAAATTGCACCGGTGCAAACCGAGGCACAGAGCTTCTGTGCACCGTGCAGCAGTCTTAACTCAGCTGACTCAGCACAATTCGCAGTCAGGAAGATGATGGGGCAGGTGAGGACAGGGCCAGACAGACGGAGCTAGTGGGACAAGCATAAGGAAAGAGAGAGAGAGAGAGAGAGAGAGAGAGAGAGAGAGAGAGAGAGAGAGAGAGAGCGTTATGGAAATAATGCAGGTGTTGAAAGAAAAGTCGTATTTTGCACAGTGCACCGTGCAATGCGTCAGTGAGAAAATGGGCAGAGAAACGAAAATCCGTGACTTGAGTTTCACCCATGACATTCAAGTCTTCAGCTTACTGCCTACACACAGCTAGCGATTGAATTATACATTTAATAAGCAGACAATACTCTGTCATGTACAAAACAACTGTGTATCAGTCTCTTTTCTTCCTAAATTTGTGATGATAGAAAAACACTAAAAAGAAATTTATGTGAAATAAATTGCAAGATTAGGATTACACTGGAATAGAGCTCTGCACGTACCCCTTAAACTCCTTAATGATTTACGCGATCGTAGGGAGGGAGGGATGAGCGGGGATAGCCGAAGGGTGACCAAATCCAGATGTAAGCATGGAACAATTTTCCAGTTTTAGATGGAACACCTCCAACGCCACCCGGTCCTACTTAAGGGCTCCAAGCCTCCGGCGAATCCTCGAAGGAGTCCGAGCCCAAAATAGCCGAGGACGCTTGATCAAGCAGGGCCAGGATAAACCCTTTTGTGCATATATCACCATCCAGCCACAAGCCGCAGAACACCGTCTACTGGTCCTGAAACAGAAAATGCTGGACAGGAAAAGTTGCATTCGCCTGATGACACGGAGAAACACCCGAAAAGCCCATGGGCCAGGAATTACGGCTACGGGAATCTAATCCTCAACCTTACGGAGAGTTTAGTGCTGAATAAACATGGAAGTAAATTATATTGATAGAGAAATGTAGGGAATGTATTATAGTTTTTGTCAAGAACCTGTGGTTATCAGGATAAACAGAAAAAATAGTGCAAAATGAAATACTAAAGGTATTTAGGTTATTAAGTATTTTTAAACATTGTAAAACGTACGCTCAGAGAGTCTGAAGTGCAATTTTTATAATAGTTTTAGAAAAACATAAAGACTACGTACTTATTTTTCAAAAATCAAATTTGATGCAAATGTATTCTTACACTGTGCTGCGGCTTTTAAATAGATGGACGGATGAATATAACTGTGCTAATTATCCCATTAGACAAGCTCCCGTTTCCTCTAATCTACCATGTAAAATAAGATTCTTTTATAATGGCACTGCCCACTTTTAATGACGTGATTTACATAAAAACAATATTCTGTGTTTACTCATCACCCAACTGGGTCAAGCAAAAACTTTACGCTCCTTCAGTCGCTATTCTTGTGCTTTTAATAAGCTTCGTCACTACCTTTATGGCTGAATGCTTAAAGCAATATGCATGGCAATTTTAATTTTCAGCAGAATCGCTCAACTGAAAGTCTCGCATTCCCTGAGGCCAGTGTTTATAAAGCAGAGCCTTCACGCACCAGTTGATGTCGATTACATGTTCTTGCTGTCCACGCTTCGTTTCCTTCAGCGTGCTAGCAAATTGATTGCTTAGTCAATTTAAACGAATTAGTATATCAATCCTTTTATTAACCAGAAAGGCTGTTTACCACCTACCAAAGAATAACTGTATCCTGTACTTGCTGACTAAACGAATATGCGATTACCTTACTCTTTTTTCTGACACCAAATGTTACGTATTTTTATGGCCACGTTTTAAAGGGAATTTCAAAGATAGCACAAACATCTAGGGGACTCGGATTCCATACCAAGTGCCCGCATGTGTTATACGTGGTGGACGAAGCGGCCTCCAGGCGGGTTTTCTCCGGGTCGTCCATTTTCCCCCTCCAATCATTCCACCAGTTGCTTAATCATCACCTTTTTCAATCATCAATTTCGCTTACATTTCATAGTATCCACTTCATGTTCGTCCAGACTAAGGGCCGACCCCTCGTAACAGGTTTTCCATTCTGTGGATTCCTAGGGATTGGCCTTAAAGTCCTAGTGGGTATCAGGCTTACGGATACAGGGAGGGTAAGTCTATTACGATACGAAACATAAAACTTATAAAAAGCGCATATCACAGGGCACTATATTTTTTAAACAGAAAAACACAAAATCACACCATGTTCCATCAAATGTATACTGCGAGTTATGTATACATGTTTAAAAGCTTTTTTTTTTTTTTTTTTCAAAATTTTCAGACCTTTTTGTTTTTGTTTTTTTGCTATTATATAAAACTATGGTCATTCCTGTTTATTTAAATATTCAGACTCTTAAGTAGACTAAAATATATCAAAATGTTACCGCTGTGCTCCTAGATTTCAGAAACGTGGGTGTGACAGCATAGTTTGCATCACTTTGCTCCTCATTGCTTTAGTTTTTCTGAATCAAATCTCCCTCCTTAGATGTAGCATGACTTCTACAAACATTTCTTCAGGCTGTCTACGGCTAGCTTAAAAACAATCGCCAGTAAAGATTGCGGCCTTGGCATACTACTCCTTGAAACAACTTCTCTGACAAGCCTTCGGAACTTTTAAAAAAATAAATGAATATATATATATATATATATATATATATATATATATAACGGTCGTTTAGTTTATTACTGCTTAAATACACTGTGCTGATGGTTTGATGGTCAGATTGTACTGCACTATATCCCAGCCTTCTCTGACCGCTCTAAACCGTGCCATGCTACCCCAGCGACCTCCTCTAGCAGCTGCATTCTTTCTTCAAGACAGTTAGTACCTTCGGTGAACATTGACAAACCCAGTGTTTCCTACTCAAAGATTAAATGGGTTGACAGTGCTATTACTCACAGTGATGATTTTAGTGTAATTTTAACAGAGAATAGACAAAAGATTACAAGAACTTGTACAACGATTGCCCTATCCATAGAGCAGGGATGTTTTAAACGTTTCAAGTAAGTGGTTTGTGATAGTGATTAATATCTTAATCTTTAAGCTAATTTTTTTTTAAAAAAATGAAAACGTCTACTCTTTAAATTAACAAAGGAAAAAAAAAGCTTTACTAGGAATTACACCAAAAACTTCATGCATACATCAAATTAAAGCTTAAGGAACAGGTTGTTTTGCAAATTAGAGTTTTTAAATTAGAACCGAAATCACCAGTAGAATAACTATTCAAATTAATTTTTATTGAAACAGTTCATGTATTAAAAAAAACTGAACTGGAAAACTACTAATCATGATGTACAAAACATTCTACTTTACAGAATAAAATACCATAAGCCAGTGGAAGAAAAGTCTGGATTTATTCATTTGTTTCAGTGCTAGAATGGTTTTAAAAGTTTCATGCATTTTTTTTTAAATTTGGATTACTTTTCTGAAAACAACTTTTTTTAAAAAATGTCTTATATACATTTTTCTTAGTTAAAGTTACTTTAACTGTAAACACTTTGGAGATTTTTCATTAAACCTTTAGCATTGGCTGCCAAACGTGAAAACATACCTCAACAGTGACAGGGTTAATGTGCCTTGCACAAATGAAAGGAATATATCTCAATCATGCTTCGTTTTACTGACTGTCTTGCTCTCCACTGCCTCAGGAAAACATATTGATTCGATATGTGGAGCTCAACTTGTCGGCGGTTAACGAGCGTCTCCAGTGACCAACAAGTCTTGCGTAACATGTAATTCAACATGTTTCAGCAAAACAAATTGTTTTCCTTCCGCAGAGGAAACACATTGAGTGGTACCCATATATATTCGGCTAACTTTGCGTAGACACGATGTAGATAACTGACCCAAACACATTATACAATGTTTGCCTGCTAAATATGGAGTGGATGATGGAAAACACATAACAGATAATCAATAAGATTCATACAAATAGGATATATCCCTAAAAGACTATATACCCCCGCCGCTGAAATCTTGCACTTGGCAGTTGGGAGTTAAATAGGTACAACCGCTAAAATCAGATGAAAAGCTTTACACAGCAGCAGCATTTAGGTCGGTCGCACAGACAACGGAAACGGAACTAGATGCTGCACCGTTGCAATATCTAGCTATTTCCAAACGCGTGCTCAGTTTGTGAAAACTAACACATACGTTGAGTTGTTCCGTGCAAGCTAGTATTATTCGTTGCTATTTATATTTGTTGTTATTGTTGATTGTGTTTGTTTGTACGTGAGGGAACATAACAAGACTTTCACAATTGTAGAGGTGGATAGACTTTTGTGGGAAGATGTGGCGAGGGTGAACGCGGCTTCATGGAAGAAGAAATTGAATCATGTGCACAAAATAATATGAAAATCACAGGAATTACACAGAATCATCAGTAAATGTGAACCACTAATGATATATCTTGGTAACGACGATATTGATGACAATGACGATGATGATTCCGAGAATGATGACGGTGACTTGGATGGGATTGAGCCATTAAATTTCTAAACTGGTCGAAAACACTTTGTTACACCTTTCTCTCATTGTAACAAGCTATTTTGCATTAATTTGTTCTATATTGTCGTAAATACGCAATGTATGCTACATGCGTTATAGTATCACTGTTATTTTCAATTAACATCGATAATAACCAATTAATTTAATTATTCATCGGCATTCATGTGCTATGTACACTATTTATATTCGTTTTTAGATACATCTATAATCAGCTGTTGTTTACTGGTTTCTCTGGCAACGCAGCATAGCCAACCTTACGCGAAACCACCCGAACTTTCAAGTACAAGGATTCAGCGCCCGGGGTGTAGTAACAAAATGAAGAAAACAACATCGTTGAGTACATATATTAAGTACCATTTAGGTGGTACATATATTAAAATTGGAACATACAGAGAAGATTAACATGACACCTGCGCAAGGATGACACGCAAATTTTGACTGCCTCCGTGGTCGAGTGGTCAGCGAGCAGACTTCTCACCAGGAGGTCCCGGGTTCGATTCCCGGCTGGGTGGGGACTTTTTCTTTAACTAGAATTATTCCCTACCTCCGCCAAATCTGGAAGTATGTGTGTGTTTGAGGAAAATAAAAACATTTAAACCCAACGTAAAGAACCCACAGACGAGTTGTTTCTAATGCAAAGCCCCCGATATCCCCTTAAACAAATAAAAAAAAAAAAAAACGTGAAATCGCACGTGTTCTTTAATGAACGCTCAAGAAAATAGAGGAAACCTCAATTTATCTTATGTTGCTGCTCTGAAATTCTATCAACTTATGCAATTGTTGCTTAAATTATAGTCCGAAACAGTTTTGGTAATTGCCAGCAACATCCCATCTCCACTGAATTAACAATTCGGACAAAGTATAAACGTGTTGCGCTTGTTCATATCAATAAAGGCATGAATTATCACTATCAAGATTTAGTCTTTGACGTCACGATGTGGAAGAGGCGCAGGAATAAAAGAATGGAGGTATGGTTGAGCCCCTTACAAAGCAATAGAAACAATGCAGATATTCTCTGAACCAAGATGAAAACAGAATACTCTGAGAGTGTCGAAAGGTTCCAAATTGTTGGCATCTATCACTTAAGCACAATTGCAAAAACAGAATTCGAATTTTAGAGCAGTTACATAAACTGAATTGAGATTTAGTCTATGTTCTCCTGCCCTCATTAAAACACGTGCATGCTCGCATAAACAGTCCCGTTTTTCATTTTATTACTACAGCCTTTAGGGATGTATCCTATATGACAGGCTTTGCATTAATCTTATTAATTAACTGTAATGTATTTCCGTCATCACACCATTGTTTCAGTACTAAACACTGTATAACATGCTTAGGCCAGTTATCTGCATCGTGTCTGCACAAAGTAGGCCGAATACATATAGGTACAACTAAATATGTTTTAACTGCGGATGGAAAACAGTTTGTCTGGTAAAAACTTATTGAATTATTTGTTACACAAGACTTGCTCGTTAACCGCCGACAAGTTGAGCTCCACATGTAGAATCAACATCATCTTAGCAAGGCCAATTAACGCTTTCACTGTTAACAGAGCATACATGTAAATGACGTTCGGAAACCTCTTCCGACATTCCTAGAATATTCTGTTCTCAACATGCTTCGCAATGCACGGTTTTAAATTTGTTTGTTAAGCGTCGAGTGTTGTGTGTTGACTGTTGAGGCGAGGGAGACACACGACAAAATAAAGTAAAAATAATGAAGTATTATTCGCCTCGCCATCAACTCGCGAACTTCTCGTTAACATATTGTTGACCCTCTTTTTTATAATTGTGTGTTAATTGAAGTTGTACAGACTATGGATTACATTATAGTTATGAAAATATTATTTATGTATATCAACGTAAGCTCAGAAGAGCTGGCAGCTATATGTAAATTGATGTGCATATATGCCAGGTAGCCCACTAGGCTATAATAAATTATTGTTTTGAGTCTTCTGTTTATTCGCATCGTACTAAAATCGGTCCCTGTGGCAGCAGTATGCTGCTTCTGATGCTTTGAAGCACAGGAACCAACCTTTCTCTGCGCTTAGATCCAATATACGCAGAAGAGCGTTGTAGTACACGAGCGCTTTGAGACGTGAAAAACAAAATTTTTATAGCTGTGACCAGGGAACGCGGAATAATGTTGATGATGATAATAATAATAATATCTGAAATATTGTGTCCTGGTACCGAATATCTTAAACTGAATATTCTAAACTTCATTTATAAACAACACTTCAAATACAAAACAAATTAATATTTATTATAATCTTTATAAAGTACTTAAAGTATACATGAATTACAAATACAGCTACTTCATATATTCGTATGGGGATTTATTATATTATTCGTTGATTTAAGGGTATGTTTAATTTAATCAAAGCAAAGATTTAAAATAATAATTTTAATTTATTCAATTAGTCTGTAATTCTACTTCTTATTTCTTTTGTTTCATTATTTATCTCTATTTAACATTACAAGAATGTAAATTATTTCTTAATTCGTATTCTAATAATTTATAGTTTATACAACTGTATATTTATGTTCTAGTATATTTATGTTCTAGTATATTTATATACCAATAGTCATTCTTTAATTAAAATATATGACTACTACTACCTTTACATACTAAAACTACAATATATATATATATATATATATATATATATATATTATATTATTCCTAGGTTCAATAACTTAATAAGGAGGTATGAATAACTATTAGCTTTAAAAGTTAAATTAATCGCAAATTAGTTCCTTTTAACCTCATTGTTTGATTAGTCTTAAAAGAGGGCACCTCGCCCCACGACCCAGTGCGGATCCTTATGGAGGAGCTAAAGGTCCGTAGCTATTCCAAGCTTGATGAACTGGGCTACTCAGAGAAGGCTACTCTCTGGCGGACTTGGGGAGAATTCGACCCACCTGCCAAAGTGCGAGGCGGGGAAGAATGTTCCAACCAGCAAGAGTCTGTGCGACACCAGTCGATGTGGTACAGCCCTTAAGCTCACCTGAAACATGAAAGACAAAACGAAATGAGCCAAAAATCTGGGGTGTTCCATTCACATAACTTTCTCTATCCGTTCTACGTACAAACCGTTATTACAAAAGATAATTTTTTATTTTAATCATTCTAGTTGAGACAAAAATTTAGAGAATTGGTCTTGTTGCTTAGTTCCTTGTAAGTAAAAGGGAAATAAAGGAATACAGTACTCTAAAGTGATACTCAAATCTTTTAAAAGCCGATTGCTATCTGAAACAATTGAGGTTTCGTACGTTTTGCATGTTCCTGTTTGAAGAAAGTTTAGGTAGTTTTAAGTTGAAATCAGTAACATGAAATATCTCGAAAACGGCTAAGTGTACATGTAATATAAATCATGAGTTTTAACGAGATCTATATTTTTGAGCACTAAGTTTTTGTCTATCTCTTAATTTAACTTATTTGCCAAATTCTGCAAAACTCAACCAGAATAAAGAGATCTTCAGAGGATATTCCCAGAAAATTCAAGATATACACTTAATTGGGATGTAAATTTTTTAAACATGTAGTATTTTAATCCAAATCGTTGAAGCCACTTTTGAGATAAACAAAATTTCCAAAAAAATTCCATGTAAAGGGTAATTTGTGATGTGGGTTTTTTCAGAAAAATCTTCGTCTCGCATCCTTGGTATATACTAAACATAAATAACAAGTTTGATATTTAGTATTCTTTGCGATTTTAAGCTGCTGCCTACAGACACACACGGACTTTTTTCTAAAATGTTTTTTTCGGACTCAGTGGAACTCAAAGCATATTGCTGGTGAAATCACGACATCGAGTTTTTGGTGGAATACAATACCTTCTCTAGCTACCATGTACATACGTCCTAGAGAAAGTAAAAAAATCACCCGAAATCGCCTTGACAACCAGGATGAACTACGGAAAATTCATTTTATGCGGGGCTGATCCCAGGAATTAAACCCGCAACATGGGATTCTCGTACGTTACGCGGAGCCATTTCCGTCGGTCTATATTTTAAATCCTATGCATCTCTCAAACCACGCAGTATCGAAGCTCTATTAAGATCATCACGACAATATGCGCCAGTGTAGTTTCGATTCCTTGTAGATATTTCTTTAACTAAATAAAACAATTTAAAGTTGTTTCTTATGTTTCACTCTCTCTTCTTATTTATTTTCCTGTTTTCTTTTTTCTTTCATGTATATGTTCCTGCAATTACGTCTCCCTCCGTGGTGTAATGGTTACCATGCTAGCTTCATATACCCAAGGTCACGATGGATTTTTTCGGGCGTAAAAATCCTTAGCATGGCTTCCTTCCGAAGGGAAGTAAAGCCGATGGTCCCGTGTAGTAGATTTACGGCACGCAAAAGAAACTCAAGACTAATAAAGAGGCCTCTTGAGCAAAATTATATGGTCTTTCACGCCCAGCATAGAATGCGACGCTGAGAACCACAGTAGCTAAAGAACGTCCATAAATAAATTTTAATTTAATTTAATTTCCTGCAAGTAAGCACGTTTTAAAACCGTTTCATGCAGGAATGGGTTTTCACTTATATATCATTAAATTAGTGGATACAACATATAAATATGTGTTGTGTTTACCATAACAGGAGAGATTATATAGCAGATATGGGAAAATGCAAACCACCTGACATGCAACCATAAAGTTGGATAACATACATATTTTGAGACGCAACGGTAAATGCAGAAACACACCGACAAGGGGTAGGGCGCTAGTGGATTCGTAAACAATATTGATTCCTTTTATATAGAGTGTACACTACAGTAAAATACTACAGTAGTGCCATTAATTTTGGAGAACTATTTGTTAAAATAACGTTCAAATTTTAATATTGCATTCAGCTCTCCTTTAGAAGTATTCTCATGTGGTAACTTATAAGCCAGGAGGTGTTACCATTATACAATACTGAACTTTTTATCGTAAACTGGAAACAATTTGGCTATTGGTGGTTACTTTGGCCCAACTTTGGAAAGAATAAAATGTATGTTGTATTCAACGCGAAAATCGGAATTATTGCTCTTATTCTACAAAGAGAGCTCAAATTTTGGGAAGTCTAGTAATTTTAGGATAATGATATTTCAATACCATGAGCAAAACCATGAACTCAATAATCTTAAAAAATACAACATTTCTACATTTAGATGTATCATAATTCATATTGCATGCACAATGAAATGAAAAGTATATTTGGGATGTATATTTTTTATTTTATACTGTATTCAGTATGAAATATAATCAGTATTATATAATAAGGGGTCCAAAATTGAGGAAATCTAGTGTATTTATGGTGCTCATGTTATTGAATTACCAAAATCTCAAAATAAATAGTTTCACTAAAGTTTTGAGCTCCCTTATGTGTAATACAGGTGTTAGTGAACTACATCGAAATATTTTCACAGAATATGTAGATTACTTAAATAAGTAATTTCAGACTGGAGGCTTATGGCTTGTTTATTGAAATGTCGAAGGAACAGCTATAAGTTTCTGAAGTGCTAGTACGCCACGTATCGCGGTACTTCGCCTGGAATGAAAAAAATAATAATAAAAAACATTTACTCCATGATAGGAATGGAATTCATGATCTTTGAGATAGCAGCTTCCTGCGTTACACATTAAGCCACCAGTGCAGTTGAAAAAACGCCTCTAGAGTAGGCTACATAACTCAAAAACGTAGTTAATTAATGCTCAGTGTCGCACTGTCAAGTGATTTTACAGATTTTTGCGACATTAAATCTTCAGAACGCTAGCAACGAGCTGCTTAAAATCGATATTTCTATACTCGAGCAGCAGTTTTAAAGACATTCTAAGCCATTTGTTCAACCTGCTTTGCTTTAACACCGACTTATCAGCACCTGATACCCACACGTTTAACGCTATATAGCTGCGTTAAGTTTATCCGGGGACCACGCATCGCCGATCTCAAATTACTTATATCAGTCACGTGTACAATCTCGTAAATTATTTCCGTGTAGTCCGTTAACACGCTGTATAAGAGTAACAAATCCAATGTTCACATTAGACACGATATAAGAGAAAAATATAGGTATATCGTCATAAAGTAGTGTATTATCCAAAGTTGGACCAGAATAACACATTAAGGTTCGAATTAGCTTCAGTTTATCACAATTTATCACATAAAATGATACTGAAGGAGTTAAATGCAACAATCAAATCTTGAATTATAATTTAACTAAAGTGTTTGGAATTAATGCTACTACTGTATAAAAAACACAGTAGTTTTTAATTAAATTCCTTTAAATTTGCAATTATTTCGTTAAAATCTGGGTTACCTCCGACAGAGCTATTTTCAACTGAGCCAACAGATGTTCGTCAAACAAAAGAGATATCTATTTTGAATTGGTATAATTCATTTACGAAAACAATGCGTGGGTTCTGTAACTGATAACTGTTTAAATCACTTTTACCTGGGCCTAAATATTTGAAAAACGTATCATTTTTTTCACGGATATTAATTGCAGTTGGCTTTGTAGGTTTGACATTTTAGAAAAGCGTAAAATGAACTTACTGGAAAATCTTTCCCACCTTAGATTTTCTACTAAGGGAACATACTCAATAAAGTTCTTGTATTCATTTATATTTCGGAGGGATTGGCAACAGAGCAATGATAAGCCGTCTTTCTTGTAACTGTCACTTTCAAAGTTCCAACAGCAAGGCGGAGGTTTTAATTGAGTCGTACATGGGTACTATATATTGATGTATTCCTTGCCGGTTAAGCTCATTTAAGTGTTTATTTATATTCTGATTTATTTATCTTTTTACTCCCTTAAAAGACGATATGTGTTAGTCGCAGCTATCAATTACCCCAACTACCCACTATTTGATGTATCCCAGTTACACTCTGGAAGTTAAATCCATTGCAGTACTCGGTTCAAAGCTTCCATGTGGAGAACTGTCTTGAGCGTCCTTCACCGGAAACATTGAGCAGGTCGTGCTCATTGAGTGCGGTAAAACGAAATTTCGTTAACGCCAAGTCCCCATTGACGGTTTTTAACTTGAAATAGCCCCATTGTGTTCTGCAACTTTTTTAAGACATGGAGACCTAGACGCCCCGGGTTCGATCCCAAGCGACCGCATGTGAAATTTTTGGCGGACAAAGCGGTGCAGGGGCGCGTTTTCTCCGGGTTCTCCCCACCATCACATTCCACCGGTGCTCCATCTTATGTATCATCGGTATCATCGCCTGCGGTGCCACAGATAGTTAAACCGGGCGCCGAACACTATTAAAAAAGCACGAAGAGATGCTTGGAAACGCCAAATACAGGGCATGTAGGCCACCTGGTA
Organism: Hymenopus coronatus; assembly: GCA_030762935.1. NCBI lineage: Eukaryota > Metazoa > Arthropoda > Insecta > Mantodea > Hymenopodidae > Hymenopus > Hymenopus coronatus. The sequence continues at coordinate 49,895,079 of CM060900.1, forward strand.
TATTAATTAGTTTTCAACAAGAAAGATTAATCATTATTAAACAGTCTTAGAATCTGTCATGATGACACTCTAATTGGAACTCTGTAAAGGTCCGACACTGCTTGGTAGTAGACTACGTCATACATGACCATATACCTGTTATGTACACCGAATTGTACATCTTCTGTCGTATAGGGGAAGGTCAAGAATCATTTCTGGTTCATAAACCAGTAAATATTCATGCTTGTTATACAGCAAACATAGTTGGTGTAGTCGTTTATCGTGCTCTAGGGCTCGCATGATGACCTCTAGTTCCCAAGGTCGCTCGTTCAATTCCAGCGGAGGGCGATGCATTTTTTGGGCGTTTGCATGACCTCCTACGGAAGAAAGGTGAAGCCGGTGGTCCGATGTCGTACATTTACGGCACGGAAAAGAACCTCAAGCCTGATAAAGAGGTCTCTCAGCAAAAATAAATGGCATTTCACGCCCAATATAGAATAGAACGCTGAGAGCCGCAGTAGTTAAAGGACTTGCATTAAAAACGCTTAGTTTCAGTTTACCCTGTGAATTCTTTTTAATTGGTTGTGTTTAACATTAATTGATAAATAAGTAAATAAAGAAACATACGCAAATATTACGATTGAACGTGTTCTAAACACGGTAATGTAATTTCTTTGCTTCTGAACCTCTTAAATTGTTCTATTTCCTCGATCGGTTGTTTAAAGCATTCTCTAACACTACACAGCGTAAGGATCCTGTTATCTTCACACATTACAGTAACTTGCATTACAACAACATTACATACCATTGTCACTAAGGTCTGTTTTTGTTTAAAGAGAAGATGGCATATACAATTGTATTGCTATGCGTTCCCTATTCGAGTGTGTCTGGTCTCGGGAGTACTGCATTGCTGCAAATCTCAGTAAAATAACAATTATCGAGATACACATTTGAAATATTGTTGCAAGGTATATGTAAAAATGTGTCTCTTTCGGGAGAAATAATGTAATTTTAACTGAAAATAAACATTTTGGTTACAAATGAATTAAACTTTTATGAAAAAAACTTATATATATATTATTAAATATTATTATTACATTTATTAAATATTATTTAGAATGTTGAGTGAAAAACTGAAACTTGTAAACCAAATTCTGTGAAGTGTTTTTACACAAACTTATAATTAGCCATTCGAAGTCTTGTTAATCGGAAGTTATTCATTACCATTCAGAGGGCAGATTTTTGGACCAAGTGTATCTCACTTAAACCATTTGTAAGATTTGATCAGTGTCCTGCATACATGTGTTGCCCAGTGCTAGAGTTACTTATAGAGCACCTTGTGAAAAATATATGCTGGATTTTGCACCTCTAGCCGAGAGTAAAAAAAGTGCTTATGTTTCTAGTTCATTATAATGTTTTTCTTTGCTTAATGCCGGTGAAATTCTTTTATCAGTTCTATTCCACACCTGCATATTATTTGAGTCAACAAAGTGAGTAGGAAAATAGCTGGGAAACTCGAGCAGTTTTACTAAGTGGCTGGAAGGCATGTGAAGATATGTCCGTCTCCTATTAGTTTAGGATCAAAGTCTGGTACTCAAACGCTAACCAATAAACTGAATTGAGTTCCCGGATCAGGGGCGAAGAAAAGCGGGGAGATAAACATCAATTAGAATCTTGCATGAAAATGCTTTGAAAACGCTTTCCTCTTTAATGTGTAATTATTTGAAAGGAACAAAGATTATGGGGAACAAACCGAAATTTATCGTCCTTATTGAGTAAGGTCTGCGCCGCTATATGTAGTATCACCAAAAAACGAGGTCAAACCGGTGGAAGATATTTCATGAACTGGGTTACCGGACATGTTAGGTATTACAGACAAATACCAAAAATCGTGGTATGGAGCTGAGTTACAGAAAAAGAACCACGTAAAATGAAAATACAGCAATTTTTCACACTGAAGACGTTTGTAAACATTATTTACATTAATTTTTCTACTGAACTCCAATATAACAATTATTAAAGTTCTGAAGTAATTTCGGAAAGTTAGTAGAAAAATAAAAAATGCAGTGTCATGTTCTGGATCTGAGCACAAATTTTCGGGTTCCCTTGCCACTGATCTAACATCTTAGCTAAGAAATCGGTGCGCCACGTCATGAAACTTTCCGGTTGACTCGAACTCTTCTGGCAAAACGCAAGGCGTTGTGAATTTTATGTTGAGCTAGTATACCCCATTGCCAAACTTCTTTCAATTTGTCATTTGATTCTAAGTTTCTGGCAAGGGAAAAATAACAAATAAAACAGAACTGAATAACAATTCTGAGCGAAACCAAGACTGTCTTGGACCATAGCCGTTGGTTCATATTCGCCATTGCGAAGAAAGGCTATTACAATCAAAATGTTGACTAGAACCAGGTGAAGCCATGAATGTGGGAGGAGCTGCTTTATTAACTTAACACACGACTCACTACATAAGGAAACTTTTCTCTCTGTTTTTCTCTTTTTCTCTCTCTTTTTCTCTCTTTTTCTCTCTTTCTCTCTCTTTTTCTTTCTTTCTCTCTCTTTTTCTCTCTCTCTCTTTCTCTCTATCTCCCTCTCCCTCTCCCTCTCCCTCTCCCTCTCCCTCCCTCTCTCTTTGCCATGGTCAATAGCTTTTAAGTGTGCATAAAATGTACATATCACTAGATGTACTGGCATATAAAAACAACTCTTAAGGGAGAAACTACGGTAGACTGATGTGATTCTGGCAATTCACAGCACCGTCAACAAATAACAATTATTTCTCTCGAGGTACATCAATTAAAAATAAATGAAAAATCATACAGACGCGCTTTAATTCTTTTTCTATGGATATTAGCTAGATTATTAGGTAGGATATACAAGACTGACACACACACACAATCCGTAATTTTGAATTTCGTAGTTCAGGCTATTTTTGTACCGAAATAACTTAATATCGCCTATTTTTAGTTATTCGTCTCTTCACTCTTTTTAAATAAGTGGTTTTAGAAATTAGCTGCATTGTCATAAATATAAAATGTGCTATTTGTACAGAAATGACATCATAATTCAACATAAATGATGAAAATAGGTGGCAAACTGAGTAGTGGGTTTGAGTGAAAGTTCTGGTGGAGAAATCTATGGTTTCTCGGTATACTTATGCTTCGACCAAATACATGAATGTGTGAAATTAGTTTTCCTTGCGTGAGCCAGTCTCCAGTATATTTTCCAACAATTGTAATTGCATTGCGTTTCAGAAATGTACAGCTAAGTGGTATAGCACTTCTGACTTTTCTCGAAAAAAGACGACCACGCTCTATAACGGGCGAGGGGAGGCAAAGGTCTTGCGCAGCCCTCCGCCACTGCGTAGTTTGTCAGATAGCAAAATGTGTTCCGACCGGTGCTAGATCTGCTGATTTAGATGCAGTTATCTTTAATGTGAAATAAGTATGAACATGTTTTGTGTTTTCCTCGTTCTTTTTTTTTTTTTTTTTGTCTTTCGGGTTGTTAAAGCTGGTGTTGGAAGACGATGGAAATCTCTACAAGGGAAATTGTAGTTTTGGACATAAGTTCTTCGCTGATGAATGGAAGCGTTGAAAGCTGGAAAACCAACAATACTCGTTACATAGTTCATGGAAAGAGCTCCCTCAGCCACAGATGTCACTACGAACTCCAAAAACCCCTGATGGATATATTGCGTCATCTCCCAATAGTATGTAAATCGCTGTGTTTATGAATTACAAGAAACAATTATTTATGTATAAAGTGAATTATTTCAATATAATGGAATAACTATTATTTCAGGGTTTATATGAGCTATGTATTTAATTTTTACTGTGAAAATCAAAATATGAAGCAAATTCCGATATTATGATAAAAAATCAATTTAAAATCAACTTCTAATCTAAAACAGAATCTGGTATTCCATTCACATGACTTTTTCTAGCTAACAAACATTTTATTGAAAGATCAATATTTTATGTGCATCATACTGATCAGGATAAACATAAGAAGAATTAGGCTTGTTACTTGCTTCCTTGTAAGTAGAAGGGAAATAACGGAATGCAGAGGCTAAAGCGATAGTCAAGTCATTTGGTTTCGCTGAAACAATTGAAATTCCGTCTCTTCGTTTGCGAGGAATAAACAAACGAGAAACGTGAAGGAGGATGTCTTCCCGTTCGAGAAACGTTTACGTGGCTTGAAATTAAAACCATTAATCCGGACTACCTCAAACACGGTTAACTCTACAAAAAAGTAGTATTTAACAGTGTGTGTTTTAAAGAGATCTGCATTTGTTTATCTCTTATAGGTTACCAGTTATACAAAAGTCATCCAAAATGAAAAGGTCCTCAAATGCTATTCTCAGAAAATTCAAGATACACACATTTCGCTTGTCATAAAATATCCTAAAAGTAACGTATTTTAATCAAAACCGTTAGAGCCATTTTTAAGCAAATACAAACTGTCGAGAAACCGTTGCATGTAAAGGATAGTTGTGGGTGGGAAGATTGTCTTGAAGATCTTCACGTTACATCCTTTGAAGATACTCAACTTAAATATCAAGTTTGGTATTTAACCGACTTTTAGTGTTTGAGCTATGCTGCACACACAAACACACACGGAAGTTTTACTAGAATGATTTTTTTTTTTTTGGATTCAAGGGGTACCAAAACATGTACTTCCGGTGAAAACTCGGTATCGAATTTTTGGGTGCCATATTAACACCTTCTCTGTACACTATGTACATAGTAACTAGAGTTTGACAGACAATGTTAACTGTGGTTTTATTTTGATTGCCAAGTTGAACTGCTTCTGCCCCGACTCTCACAAAATAACTATGACAATAATTGTTCGCTGCGAATAGTTGAATAGCGGCATGGCACAATTAACAGAGCAGGAGAATATGTTGGCTTGCGTGATGGAAGGTAACTGCGCTAAATCCGGGAGAAGCCCACTTATTGCTCTCTGGAGCATGGTCGCACGTGGTGTCGCCAATTCGCCTAATTATAGAAACATGACAGAGACTGGAGGAGCAGCTGTACACGTGACGTGAAGCATCAATCGTGCGTCATATTGTTACAATTGCAATCCAACTGCATAACACAATAATATGCGTACGACCTTGCAAGAGCATGCCAAAACCCGCTGCAGAATATGTATGCCTTTGTCACGAGGCGAGTAAAGTGAATTTGGTGTTTTAACGATGAAATACGTGGAACCACATAGTGAACTAATGTGGCAATCCAAAGTGCAATAATAAATAGGTAACACTCACACATATGTTATAATTATCGTCATTGTGATTCAAATTGTCCGTATAAAAGCGAATCTTTATATTTGCTTTACATAAATGCTCAGCTGAAATGCTGTCAATCATTATTGGTTTTGTAAGCACACATAAACTGACATCTTAGACCCAGAACGTATATTTTTACTTTCTCCATACGCACTATGTACATAGTGCATAGAAAAAGTATTGCACTCCACCAAAAATTCGATACCGAGATTTCACCGGAAATATATGTTTTAGGGTCCCCAATATCCAAAAATAGCATTTTCACAAAAAGGTCCCTGTGTGTGTGTGTGTGTGTGTGTGTGTGTGTGTGTGTGTGTGTGTGTGTCCGTGTGTCCGTGTGTCTGTGAACACGATAACTCAAAAACGAAAAGTCGGTAAAATACCAGTCTTGGTATTTAAGTTTAGTATCTTCCAGGGATGCGACACGAAGATTTTGAGAAACATCCCCCCACCCCCAACTACCCTTTACATGGAACTTTTTTCAAAAATTTTGATTTTCTCAAAAATGGCTCTAACGATTTTGATTAAAATTTCGGATATTAAACATATTTACCTGTCAAATGAAATGTTTATCTTGAATTTTCTGGGAATAGCCTCTGAAGAGTAGTTTATTTTGGATGAATTTCACTAAATTTTGAATAACTGCTAAACCGTAAGAGATGGACAAAAACTTACTGCACAAAAACTGTAGAGAACATTAAAACACACAATTTATGTTATATACATTTTTTTCGTGGAGTTCGTCGTTTTTGTGACATTCCTTATTTTTGGTTTCTGCTATGAAAAACGTATACTTTTCTCATACTGGAACTTGTCAACTCCTATCCATATAAACAAAGGAACTTCATTGATATAGCAACCAGCTTTTGACTATCACTTTAACCTACGGTTGTCCCTTATTTCGCTTCTACTTACAAGGACGCGAGTAATAAGACTATTTCTGCTAATTTTTTCTGATTGGCATAAAGTAAATAGAAGTATAAGCTTTTTAAGAATTATTTGTTGCAGGGATATGGGGAAAGTCATGTGAATGGTACACATCAGATTTTTGTGAATATATGAACATGTTAGCATAAGGTTTTCCATTGTTTTTAAGATAAAAATACGTTCTTTTGTTGTCTGCTCATCACTGCACCGAATACCCATAGCCATAGCCATAGCCATAGCCATAGCCATAGCCATAGCCATAGCCATAGCCATAGCCATAGCCATAGCCATAGCCATAGCCATAGCCATAGCCATAGCCATAGCCATAGCCATAGCCATAGCCATAGGCTCCAGGTTTTCATTTAACATTAAAAGAGAAAGTTGAATTAGAAGAAACGCTTTGTATTTATTTGAGAGAATTTCAAATTATGTATATGCTTATTCTTCGCGGATTATTCAGAATGTTTTATAATCTATTTTTAATTTTCTATATAAAAATATCCGCATATTTAAAGTTAAAAAAAAAACTATAATTTAGCATTTGTGTATGTATTTATTCTCTGCAATTGGGTGCTATCCGGTGGCAGAGCTAAATGTACAAAATCTATTTACAATAATAATTTTACAGTTAATAATAGCAATACACACAAATACAAATTAATGATAGTAACACACTACGCAAACATGGTTTTTGAAATACTTAACTACTTATTATTCAGTAAAGCAATACTTACGTCAATTACTAGCATGTTTGGCCGCGCCGTGGCCGAGTGGTCAGACCATTCGCCTCTCACCTAGACGGCCCGGGTTCGATACCTAGCGAAAGCATGTGATATTTGTGGTGGACAAAGCGGCGCAGGGGCAGCTTTTCTCCGAGTTCTCCGGTTTCCCCCGCCATCTCATTCTACCGGGGCTCCATCTTCATGTGTCACCCTACGTGGTGTAATGGTTACTATGCTGACTCCATATACCCACGGTCGCGGGTTAAAACCCAGTGGAGGTCTATCGATTTTTTCGGGCGTAAAATCCTTAGCATGGCTTCCTTCGGAAGGGAAGTAAAGTCGTTGGTCCCGTGTCGTAGATTTACAGCACGTAAAGGAACCTCAAGCCTGATAGAGAGGCCTCTGAGCAAAATTAAGCGGTCTTTCACGCCCAATTTAGAATGAGACGCTGAGAACCACAGCAGTTAAACAGCGTAAATAACACGCCACTAACTTTTTTATTTCAATCTTCATGTATAATCAGGGTCATCGCCTGCGGTGCCAGAGCAGTAAAAGTGGGCCTTAAACGCTACCCAAAAAAAAAAAAACAAAAAAAAACTGGTACGTGTATATACAGTTATTATGAAACCTCGACATTAATAGTTACAGAACAGTTTTTGACATCCTTAATTACTTCACAATATTTAAGTTACTTATCTAACACATACTCTCTTTAAACTAAAGAAGTTCAGGGAGCATTCCCGTCATCATTTCATATGCAGCTAGAAGTTGTGAAACAAGTGTAAGATACTAAAAGAAAGTACCAGGCAAGAAAATTTTATTTTTCTTTAAACTATAGATTGGTAACATATCCACTATTAGAATCTAAATGTAAAGGAAAGCCTGTAGCTCATCTTGTTTTTTCGCGAAATAACCCGCTAAGAGCCAAATGCGAAATGTTACAGTGATCACTTTGGAAAGAGTAAGTGTGCTTGCAGAATGGGTGGCTCTAAGTACTAGATTTACGGGCCCTTTCAAAACGACACCAAACGAACATAGCAGTCGATTAGCTTACACTTTGGCTTGTCCGAAACTTGATGTCGCAACTTTCAAACTCTTCTATTTAAAGTTTTATGTGTGTTTAAAAATCACATACATTTGTGATTAGGCAGTGAAGGAACAACGGTTGTCATACGCTGCACCCACATGCTAAGCTTTCCATTACTACAGTGACCTGTCCTGCGCTGGCTTGTTAATCAAACCACGCCTACACCACGCGACTGGGACCTTCGCTACCAACCGGCATCTCTCTTGGAGTAAGCAGGCACGTCCAATTTGTTATGTACGACTGCCTAATCCAGTTTTTGTATCTGCCGAATATAGTGATGAAAATTATATTCACGTATCACGTACGGTATGACCAATAAGGTCTACATCTTCGTTTGAAACACACTGTATAGTAGAAGACAATTTAAAAATCTGCTGCCGTATGACTTTAAATTGGACTCTATTATGGCAAAAGAAACTGATGATATAACAACAATAAAATCCTTATATTATTTGTTGAGTCTTCACGGATACTTAATAAATGAATATCCACAATTTGAATGATGCGATACCAGCATTTAATCAACTAAAGGCATTTAAAGGTAGCAGTATTAAATCTAATTTGCTTCTTTGTTACAAAGAATTTTGTGCCATTCTTGAACAGCTCATTGTGAACGTGGTATCAAATTAGATGTAGAAACAGCAATCTTGGCATTGTAAGCAGAAGGTGAATCGGTCTTACAACCTTTTATGTGAATTTCTCCTTCAATGTCTTTGGCTACCGATATCAAATTCTGACAGCAAGAGGTCTTTCTCTATGTAAAACTTTAGTTGTAACAGACTCAAGGACAACCAAAGTCGTAGCTTGGTGTATGTTCCCGTTTAGTGAAATGTTTGGTTCTATTGATGATATTGATTTCAAATAAAGTGTATTGAATTTGGGTACTAGGGATTTTAACATTAATTTTGCTCTAAATATCTGTAAATTTATATTTGAGTCATGTTGTTATTAATTAATTCTGCTCAAAAGTAATGCGAATTATTTGTAACATGTTCAAAATCAACACAAAATTTGAATACGAAATTTTAAAAACATTTTCAACACGAAACATTGCATTTGCTGCCAGCGCATACTCCTTCTCCACACGCAAAGTTATTTCATATGTGACGGTGATAAGTATTTGATAATTACACTTTGGCCAAGCGCTTTGAATCCTCTAAAATATTCCTATCGGGAATCGCACTTGGTTTTTAAGTGATAGAAATGGCGGTACCGTGTGTGAGTGGTTAGGCGGCCCGGGTTCGATCCCAAGCGCCCACATGTGGAATTCATGGTGGACGAAGCGGCGTCAGGGCGGCTTTTTTTCGGGACTTCCGGTTTTCCCCGTCACTCGTTCCACCAATTCCTCCATCACCTTGCCAATCATCACTTTCGCTTACATTTCATGGCATCCAATTCATATTCATACCTGGCTATGGGCTGATCCCTCGTAACAGGTTCTCCATTCTGTGGTTTCATGCCGTTGGCTCCCCGACAGGCCTCTGACCCCTAGGCATTGGCTTGTAAGTCCTAGGGGTGTGTCAGTCCTACAAATAGTGAGGGCAAGTCGATTACGAAACAATAGAGATACCTCTATGTGGAAGCTGTCAGTGCCCAAGGTCCCAGGTTCGATTCTCGCCTGAAATATAAATTGTTCTTAGATTAGGATTATTCCTTACCCTGCGTAGAGTTTAGAAGTCTGGATGTGAGAGTGAATGTGCCCATGAAAATAAGTTAAAGGGATCGAAAGTTATAGTAACCTAACCTAAAAGAAAGTTGAGACTAAAACATTATCAAAGCCCTCAATCTGAGCATGGCAGTTAAAGATATCTGCTAAATATCAGTCAGAGAGCGGAGACTTTCCGTGCTGAATACCGTGGAAAAGCGTTGCTTGATAATCCTCTTTATTACAAGAGCCGTTGGGCCACCATGTTTTATAGAGAGTTGACTGCGCGGAGTGCCCTTCACATTTTGCTCCTCTCTTTTATCTACTTATGAGATTTGCCGCTTTATTTCGTCAAGAAAACACAATGGACCACCTCCTCTAACAACTTTTTAACGAAGCCATTCGGAAGTACGTGTTTTTGCCACTCATAATATTCGAAAATGTTTTTATAAAAGCCAGGCATTTTTAGCAGAAATAAGAGCATTAGATCATTCAGTTAACTGCCAATTTGATGAAAAATTTATGAAGCCTGTCTATTGGGCAAAGAAAACTGAAATCAAGCAGCGCAGCGTCAGGGAAAACAGGATAGTGTCTAAGCTAAATTTTGAAACGAATAATATTTTAGCTTACATTAGTTGTTGGACTTCAGTCATATTTTAATGTAATTGCTGTATTTTATTTACACAAGTAAATTATGTACAGTGATTATATGTATTTTGAAAGAGATATTTCGCTCTCTAGCACAAAGACGTTTCCTTATGTGTTTACTCTGCTTCTGATAAAACAAAATAACAAAATAGTAAGTGGCTCCATTAGTACCACCTCCTCCTCTCCTCCTCGCAGCTCATTTCCTGAAAATTGTAATATACTGTCGCGAGCATAGGTTCTTCAACATGGGGGGTGCTAGATATTTGAGGGTGGTAAAAGAAAGGCAGATGGTAGAGCAATGATGACAATGGGACTCAAATTAAGTTAATATATTGAGAAATATTAAATAATCTATTGGTTGCGAATGTGTAGCGGAGATTTCGTTGATTGTTAGACGTGCACGTCATGTGCCATATGTGGAGTATTTTAGTTTGTTGATTTTACGCCTCCCTTTGGGTGTTTATGTGCAGCGTAACTAAGTGTCACTTCCAATCAACTCCACTACACTCACGTACCTGGTTATGAAGCTCTCCTGGGATGAGTTGCCACGGCGTTGCTCAGTCTTGCATGAACATTGACTATTCCAGGCGTGGATTTGGCTAGTGGGAGGAGTTGTAGGAGTGATCTTGTAATTGTTAAGAAAACACTTGTAACCTTTTACTGCTATTTATTCTAAAGGAGTTCTGAAGACAAACACCTGGTTACACACTTTATACTGCTGACTTATGTTCTTTAACACTTACTCATAAGTACTTTCAATGACACTGTTTTAGTTGAGTACATGGCACAATTCACTTTCACCTAATCACGAGCCGACTGTTAAATAGTTGAGCGACGTTACTTACTTCACATACAGTTTCTTATTATAATAAACTTACTTCGCGAACTTCTTAACAAACGACCTTGCCTCACACACGGGCGAATTCTTAACATGCGACGACGTTGCCTCTCTCACGGGTGAATTCTTAGCAAAAACGACCTCGATGTGCCAAACCTTACTTCTTATTTACAAAAAACGGTGTCATGGTGGCTTCTTTCTGATTGGTTGGAAAGTCCGCCAAAATGACACCATCGTTACCCAAAAACAATTGCAAATCTCCCAGAATGCGTCATAATAATCTCGTGATACCACGAATATAAAGAAGTAGTCCCCTATGTGCTTTAAAATGTGGTTTTCCCTTGCACTAAACTCGAACGTTACTTTCACAAAAGAAGCAACTTCTCACCCCTCTATCCAGTCTGGCGTCATGATTCTGAGTAACTTTTAAGTAAACAGCTGGCTTCTTGGTTCCTGTGCATACAGCTTATTAAATATTAACCTTCTTTACATACATTTAGATAATTAATAAAAATGATTGTTATTTATATTATTACGAGGCTAATTAACGGTCTCCTACTGCCCCTATGAAGTATTGGAATTACTATTCACTGGAATTCTAAACTTCATGCACTCCTTCTGTCGTGAGTAAATCCTATGTTCTTTCATCGTCTTATATGTGCCAGAGGTTTGTTTCTAAACACTCGACCTTTCTTTTGTTCACATGCAGTACTGTTGTCAGCTATTGTTCAGTTATACCTTACATAACTCTGTGAAATAGCTTTGGTGCTTGCCTACTCTTAACCGTAAACTTTTTACACTAGAAAGTATTATTGTATACATATTTATACTAGTATATACATACATATTACCATACACATTTATATGCTCATTCCCTTGAAACATTAACATAATTACACATACATACTTAATATAAATTTCATTCACTCTGCAGTGAGAACTTGCTTTTGGTCAACTATAGTGCTAATTTAATTACAATTAAAGCTAAACAATTTTCCCTTTTTAACTTTGCTTTCTCTCCACATTAGCCCGTAATTTTGACGTTGGCGTATCCTCTTCCTTCTTATACGGCTTAAGCATTTGCACTTAAGTCCTAGCGGCAGATTATTGTACTTATGACGGAACGGCTTTATATTATCTACATGAAACTTATGGGTATATACTTTGCAAACACCCGGTTGGTCCGAAAAAAACATGTTCGTTTCGTAGCATCACTTTCGTAAGTTCATCTGTCTATTCGTGAGTTTAAATCCTTCATTGCACTTGTTATGTATTGAAGATAGTGGGTCTTCTCCAGATCTTTTGTCTGGGTCTCCTTCCCGGCTAGAAACCTGTTTTAACGCATAGGTTCCTGTTAGACTTTCTTTTCTCAGCTCGGGGGATATTGGTATGCTGACTTTACGATTACATCCTGTTTCTACCTGAACATTCAGAACAAACAAATCTGAGTTATGTACCTCAAGTTCCTCTTGTGTTAATAAGGGCGGCTCCTGCAGTCTCTTTGAAAATGGTACTCTGATAACCCTGTGCACCTGGTAGCATATTAGTGCATTTTCCTTAAAATTTATTTCCGCATTGGTGCTCTCAAAGAAATCGCACCCCAATATAACCTTATTATTTAAATGCTTAACAAGGAAAAATATATTTTCAAATCTAACTCCTTCTATTTCTAATTCTAACAGGCATTGCAACTTAATAGTCTGGGTTCCTTTCCCTATTGCCACTTTGCAAACAACATTGCTAATAGGTAAGCACATTAATTTTACGCCTTTGTTCACCCAACTTTCGTACAACTGCGCGTCGACTTCACAACTGGTTGCGCCACTGTGAATAGTTGCACCGCATTCTTCTCCATTCACTTTAAATATTATAGCCGGAGTATCCACAATTTCTCTAGGGTCTTGATTATCCATGGTTATTCCTCCTGTAAGCACTACTTCCATTTTTGAACACATAATTTAAAGAATCACTGGAGATGGGTTTTTTGGTGACCTGTAGACCATCTCTCACAAACAAGTCACTATTTAGTTTCCCCCATTATTGCATTGTTCGTCACATCTCCAGTTGCCCTACACTGGTTCGAGTCTGATCTCCTGTCGTTATTCAGCATTTCTTGTATGACTCTTATTATTTCTACTATCTCTGGAGTATACTGAAATCTCATCCTCCGATCAAAATTTTCTACCATTGTTATTCACCCGGCGAGTTTCTCTGTTATAGCTCCCCCTTTGTCTGCCACGAGGGTTAATAATTGTGGGTGACTGTCACTATTATAATTTCTCTCAACCCGGAAGGTATTTACATACTCTTGTTGTGGCCTCTGATATCTCTGATTACTGCGTGTGATTGGTAGTGTTCTATCATAACGTTCCCGTGTGTCACGCCTTCTGTCATTGTCGCTCCTGTCAATTTTGACACGCCTCCTTCTCTCAGCATAATGTCCTCTGTCACGTGAGTCCCAGTTTCTACCGGTTTCAATTTTTCGCGCTTCTAGGGCACTGAGTAGATCGGCCATGGCAATTATGTTCTTTGGCTTGGCAATTAATAAGTAATTCTGAATGCGCAGCAGGAAGTGATTAGTCATCAGTTGGATGAACTCAAATTCTGATACTTGAGGTCTCAGATATTTTATGCAACGCGAATTTTTTAACATGTAATCCGATATGGATATTCCCTCCTGGTACCGAAACTGTCCAAGGCATAGATTGGATCTAATCTTTTGTTGTTTTGCAGCATTCTAATATCTATTTAAGAATAGGTGCTGAAAGAAGTCGAAGTTATCCTGCGGCGACATCGCAAGGTTCACCCAGTCTAGCGTCCGGTTGTCAAGACATTTTTTTGTTACTGTCATCTTTAATGTATCAGGAACATTCTTTATGTTAAAGTACTCTATGAGCTGATCGAGGAATACCAACGGCGATTCATTACCGTCTTCTACAAATTTCGGAAGTGGGAGGTCTTCAAGCAAATTTGAAACTGTGTTCTTCACAACACCCCTTGAGTTTAAAGAATTTTCAACATATACCGGCACGATATTGTTTCCCCTTTCTACGAGAATTGGTCCAGCAAAATTCAAATTCTCCTGCCTTACATTTTCACTCACATTATTAGATAAATCATACACATGATTGAAATCATTATTATACCCTTGTACATCACATTGTGGACTGGTATGAGAAATTGTATCTCTGTGGGTGTTATTTGACCCCACACTTAAATTAGACGTATTGGCGTCAATTTCTTTAAGGATTGACTCTTTGAGCCCCCTCCTTTCTTTTTCAGATTTTTCTTCTAAGAGATTCAATTTCTTATCCAGTTCACTACAGTTCTTATTGCTATCTTCACTAATTCTCTCAAGTTTCTTTTCTATTAGTGCACTGTCCCCCATAATACTAGTGTGGATCAGTGAAACCTCCTCCTTCACGTTGTCTAGGACTTTTTCAAGATCATACTTCTGTTTATCATTGCTATATCTGTCTTTTTCTATAATGTCCTGTTCCCTCTTTGCTAATTCTGACTTAATATTTGAGGATTCTTCCCTAACTTGAACAGAAATATATTGTATTCTGCGGGCTACATCGTTTTGATATTGCTCCCATTCCTGTTTTTGATTAGCGAAACTATCTCTTACCTGATTAGCTATTTCTAACTTCATTTTATTCAAACTCTCACTTTGATTTTTCTGCATGTCTTGTAGGCCCTCAATTTTCTTTAAACTCTCAGCTTGATGTTTGTTTTGCATTTCTTTTTGTTCATCTATCTTTAACATTAACATCTGTAGAGCCTGACCTATACTTAAACAGCTTTGTTCTGAACCTGATGCATCTAAAGAATGTTCTACCTGCTGCCTACCCTCTTTAGGCAAGTTTAACAACCCCTGGCGCTCAGCTGTTTGGCTGTCAGCTGTTCTGTTACAATTTCCACTCATTTCTCCCTCTTTAGATGCCAAACTTTGAGACGAATACATTTTCTGCCCCTTCACTTTATTATTTCTTAACAACATGCAACACTGATACCTTTTAATGTTTCAAAATAAGTTATGTGATTCTTTATCTGACGTTTTTACTCTTTTCTTCTTTTTTCTTTTCTTTTCTTTTCTTTTCTTCTTTTCTTGCTTTCACTTAGCACTTTCACTCGCGGATATCTGTCAGCGTCGGCGTGGTCGTCGGGTCGTTCCTCTTGTCTCTGGTGTCGTCTTGTTGTGATTATGCCCCTTCTTCAGATTCCTGGACTCGTATCTGCAATCTCCTATGTCATTTGCGTTGTCCCACTGCTCTGTTATTCTCGCCCCACGTTGGGTGACATATGCAGCGGAGATTTCATTGCTTTTTAGTGATGCACGTTATGTGCCATATGCGGGAGTATTTTAGTTTGTTGATTTTACGCCTCCCTTTGGGTGCTTATGTGCAGCGTAACTGTCACTTCCAATCGACTCCACTACACTCACGTACCTGGTTATGAAGCTCTTCTGGGATGAGTTGCCACGGCGTTGCTCAGTCTTGCATGAACATTGACTATTCCAGGCGTGGATTTGGCTAGTGGGAGGAGTTGTAGGAGTGATCTTGTAATTGTTAAGAAAACACTTGTAACTTTTTACTGCTGTTTATTCTAAAGGAGTTCTGAAGACAAGCACCTGGTTATACACTTTTATACTGCTGACTGATGTTATTTAACACTTGCTCATAAGTACTTTCAATGACAATGTTTTAGTTGAGTACATGGCACAATTCACTTTCACCTAATCACGAGCCGACTGTTAAATAGTTGAGCGACGTTACTTACTTCACATACAGTTTCTTATTACACTAAACTTACTTCGCGAACTTCTTAACAAACGACCTTGCCTCACACACGGGCGAATTCTTAACATGCGACGACGTTGCCTCTCTCACGGGTGAATTCTTAGCAAAACGACCTCGATGTGCCAAACCTTACTTCTTATTTACAAAAAACGGTGCCATGGTGGGTTCTTTCTGATTGGTTGGAAAGTCCGCCAAAATGACACCATCGTTTCCCAAAAACCATTGCAAATCTCCCAGAATGCGTCATAATAATCACGTGATGCCACGAATATAAAGAAGCAGTCCCCTGTGTGCTTTAAAATGTGGTTTCCCCTTATACTAAACTCGAACGTTACTTTCACAAAAGAAGCAACTTCTCATTCCTCTATCCAGTCTGGCGTCATGATTCTGAGTAACTTTTAAGTAAACAACTGGCTTCTTGGTTCCTATGCATACAATTTATTAAATATTAAGTTTCTTTTCTTACATTTAGATAATTAATAAAATGATTGTTATTATTTTTACGAGGCTAATTAACGGTCTCAAATGTTTGGTTTACAAAGGTGGGGGATTGTAATCTATTCCATTAATCCATCCTGGCCAATATTATTCTGGTTATGGGGTACTAATACAAAGCCTTACCTTAAGGAAGATGTCATGGTGTGCCTAGGTGAGGTAAGAGATGAAGTGGTCGAAGTGGTTGCTGGTTGACCTCGGAGAGACGCCTCCAGACGCACACAACAAAACAGAGGTTCCTCGACGGTCAAAGACAAGACGGTCGATTATACAGTCCCTTAAATAGATTTAGAGGCATCCCGGAAGGGCATTCCAACATGGTGGCCGTTCTCCTAATATGGAGAACCAGCGCCCTGATAGTGGGTAGTCTTAGTCAATCAGCACCAAATGCTTAATTGTTCTAGAATATCCTGTGCGACGTCAAAGAGCGAATGTGCACGTAGACCGGCGGAAGTTGGTGGCATCAAAAAGTCCACTGGTAGTGCCATCGGAAGAGACCAGTGACTTCCATCCTGTTACTTAATCAGCTTATAACAAAATTTATATTTTCCCAATAATATGTAAGAATCAAATCCCAATTAATTAAGATTGATTAATTCATAGTTAATAAAATATTACTAAAACAATATAAGTAAAACTCTCGCCAATGACACATGCGACAATATCCCATTTCGCAATTCTCAGAATGCAGCTGCGCATGGTCTCTTTACCCTTTTTAATACTTGCTGTCAGAGCAAAACTAGGCAGTCTTTCACACTCAACATGGAATGGGACCCTAAAAACCGTAGCAGTTAAACAGTGTCCACAAACATAAGGAATTTCGCTATACAGGACGTCCAAATCCCAAAAATGTCGCTCCATCGAAATTATTTTCAGAAAGACACAAAAGTAACCAGAGAATCCAAAGTAATTGAAACCTCAGGCGAAGGAGGTGGGAGATTTAGTTCTAAGAAAACGACTTGTCAATACTACAGTGTTACAGTAAACTTCTGGTCACGTGGAACATGTTCTGCCAGTAAAGATATCGGAGTTTCAGATCCTGACTATGGAAGTGTCTCCGATTTTATCTTTCCAAATTTGCTGCGGAATTGCAATACATCTTACTATCGCAGTTATGTACGAAAATGGGTACAAAGAATGTTTTCAGCCCGTTTTATGCAATGCGAAATTTCCTATGCTTTCATATGTTTCTTCCTTTGACGTAGTTATTGGTGTATAACTCGGTTCCATACCATGATTGTCTTCTATTGTTTATATTAATATCAAACATGTCCCTTAACCCCGTTCGTGGTATTTCTTCAATCAGTTCTGCCCTGTTCTTGTAAATACTCTATATAGCTAAGCAGCCTTATACTATTACTCAATAACGGCGATTATTTTCGATTTGTTGTCCACGAACTCTGTCCCTTTCAAAGGAAACATGCTATAAACAGAATAGTGTTTAAAAGAAAGAGCATGCAACCACTCCACATAACGATTGTCTCACGCCCCTTGTTTCTTCATTCTCAACGCGAAATCAACCACTTCATCGGTTAGGATTTGAATACCAAATACTATTAACATACAACTAATTGCAAATGGACACATCCAGCGAAAGTCTTCCATCCAGTAAGGTAAAATAGTTCCGTTTTCCACTCCTTTCGCTGTCACTTTTTAGTGTAATAGGTCTTCGGGTAGGTGTGTAACGCAACTGATTTGGGAATTCTGCCATTAAACAACACCAAAAACACTATAGGGAAGCAAATGTATCAGAATGTTATGTTATGCTTTCAATTGTGTCTACTTCTGGGAGAAAAGAAAGGCTGCGCCGTGGCCGAGTGGTTAGACCACTCATCCGGGTTTGATCCCAGAAACCGTATGTGGAATTTGTGGCCGACAAAGCGGCTTAGAAGTGCCTTTCTCCGGGTTCATCGGTCTCCTCCGCCATCGCATTTCACCATTGCTCCATCTTCATTCCATGTGTCAGTGTTATCGCCAGAGGTGCCACAGTAGTAAAAGGGGACGTTGAAAACTATCAAAAAATGAGAGAGAGAGAGAAAATACCCACAGCTCGCACCTCTAACATTGGTGACAAATAACACTTAAAAATTATAGTTCTACAAAAACTACTATATAAGAAAATTTTACAATTAAACAATTTTATTAATTTGAGATTCCAAACCAATTCACCTCTAAGCAACCGCTAAATATATGACTCTGCATTTCTAATGAGTTTTAGCCTACTAAACCAGGCTCCCGGCCACAAGCCCACATACGCCAACCACAGCTGAAGACGCATCTAGTCGATACGGAGAGATGTGGTCAGCATCCTGTTTCTGCAAATGTTCCAATGGTTTTCGTCACCTACAGACCGTTATCTATCGTAGCCCCTCAAATGCTTCATGCTGTGTGAAGCGCCCATGGTTGGGTTTGAACACACACACACATACGCACATGGTTCCATACCTGGGAACCGGAGCTCTACGCTTCAAACCACCAGGCTTCGTCAGAGGGCGAAAAATTCTTTCGTTTTGATTACACTTTTTATCAGAAGTAATGTCAAGGAAATCATTGTTTTGATTGTGGTGTAAAATTTTAAGTTCTGAAGTCAATAGGTAATGCACCCAGACACACACAAACACAAAACTAGCATAGTCAACTGCAGAAATTGACAGGATTGTAGTGAGGTCCAAAATAAATAATTTGGGATAGGAAAGTTACGGGATATTTGGTTCTTAATTGTTTGCTATAGCACAAAATTTATTGAGAGTTAGCGCGACACTGATCAAACCGCCATGGGCCGTGGCCTGAGCGTTTGAAATTCGGAGAGCGTGGATATAGTGACATTATTTAGTGCAGTGGTTAGCATGTGGGCATTGGGTTAAGGTGTTGAGGGATTTGGAGGTTCAAGCCTCCCTAGATACCTTTATTTTTATGTTGTCTACTTTGTTTACAATTTGAGTCTTTTATATTTTGCTGCGTTGATTGTATTTACTTTGACAATGGCAATAGATGATATTAATGTACGATTAGCATCTAGGTGCAATGGAAAACGTATCAATAACAATTGCATTAAACAACGCTTCTCCTTACCTCTCGAAAATGTTTCTAAAATAGTTTCACACATTGACGTATTATGTACATACAAATTACAATTTGGCCGCGGATCACAGTTTACATAACAATATTATCATTGTGTCAAATGAACTTCAAATGAAATACAAACTGAACAAGCATCTCCATTGTAGAACAAATAATTTCATGAAACTAGTTAAGAAGAATGTGCCAGAAAGGAAAATGCTTTCTGTCCTTTCATCTCTGCATGAAAGACAAATAAAAAGAGGCGTACGGTAGAAGCACTTTGTCAGGCACTCGCTCAAAGTGAAGTTGAAAAGAAGCTGTCTCTGTATAGCACGTACGCTACCGTTGGTTACAACAGGAATGCAATTGGACAAACACTAAATGAGGTAACTGATGCCTTCACGTATTCTTCGCACGACTTCTGTAACGATAGTTGAATCCAAACCCACATGGATACGAGGTGCAGCTGTTCCTTAACAGGTATGCTACCATTGGTTACTAAAGGAACACCATTGGACAACACTAAACGAAGTCGTTGATGCTACTTCTCATCTCCTCAGGACAATAGTGACCTTCAAATGAGTGACTTGAGTCAGCATGTTTCTGATCTCAGACGTTAACGATGCTTTTGCACAAATTACACGTCTTAGGTGGTTAGAAGAATATTTCCCTGCGATGCAAATGTTGCAAGAAAACCTGTCTCCTAAGTTTGGACAAGTGAGCAACAAATACCTTTAAGAATAGCATAGGCCCTCTGGCAAAAATGTAATATAAAAGAAAAAAAATGTGCAAAGGTATTAAAAGAAATTAAGAAATGAAGTAAAATTCACTTGTGACAAACAGGCATACATATACTTAATTTAGGAAGAAAAAAAATGAGGAATGTCATGGTTAGAGTGGGAGGACGCAGAAAATGATTGACCGTTCTGGAAGAGGGTTTTTCTACTTTATGGGGAGAAGGAAGACTACGTATATATATATTTTGGTAGAATGTGCATAGTGGAGGAGTTGACGACACATTTAAATTGTATCTTAAACATGTATGTACAGTCATTGTCGCACGATCTAAGAAACTGAATTGTTTGACACTATTAAAGATAAACCGTCCTTCCCATTCCATTCCCATCCCATTCATGGTAAGTTCGTATAACAAACACGCTTACTGTACTAAAATAATATGTCAAAACATTACACAAAGATCCTCAATGTATACGTCTCTTCTTTTTGACCCTGAACTCAAAAAAATGTGTAAAGTATGCCTTAAGTACATCCATTCTGTATTGGTATTCTCTTTCGTTTCGGCTTACCACCCCCGTATTTGTAGGACTTACAAGCGGATGCATACGAGTCAGAAGCCTGTCGGGGAGCCAACGACACGAAACCACACAATGGAGAACCTGTTACGAGGGGTTGGCCCATAGCATGAAGTGGATAATATGAAATGTGAGAGAAGTTAATAATTGGAAAGGTGATAATGGAGCAATTGGTGGAATGAGCGGCGGGAAAACCAAAGGACCCGGAGAAAATCCTCCTAGACGCCACTTTGTCCACCACAAACCCCACATGAGGGCGCTTGGGACCGAATCCGGGTCACCTAGATGGGAGGCGAGCGGTCTAATCATTCACGGTGCCGTCATTAGTATTTGTATTGGTGTTTGTATTGACTTTTTAACATCAAAACAGTAAAAAAGAGAATAAATGTTAATATGAAGATGGGACGAAAAATAGATTCTTAAAAAGTTAATAAAGGATTTCCTCCTTGCTGACATCAATTCTGGTTTCCTGAATTAAATTGTACGCTGATTGCCTGATTATTTTTATTTATTGGTTGTAAAGTGCGAAAGGCAGAAGGGTGTATTCTGTGAGTGAACAGATGATATGAAAAACATTCATAGCCTTGCAAATAAAAATACATCACCAGGACGTGAGCTTCATCCAGGAAGGTGCCGTATCAGCGAATTCCGTTGATCACGAACATTCTCAGAAATTCAGTTCCGCTTGAGAGCCGGATTGTAGAAACGGAAGGGTTTAGTCACATGCACACATGGAAAACTTTGCGGTAGTTAGGGATATAGGTACAGATGTTCTGATAATTGATACCATAACGTGTTTCCACTTCAGTGTGATAGTTGTTTGTTTCTCTTCGTTTTTTTTTCCGCAAATACGTCACAGAATTTGTTAGGTTGTTTCCTGCATGGTCGTA
Source organism: Hymenopus coronatus (assembly GCA_030762935.1). NCBI lineage: Eukaryota > Metazoa > Arthropoda > Insecta > Mantodea > Hymenopodidae > Hymenopus > Hymenopus coronatus. Next base: position 49,916,778 of record CM060900.1, read on the forward strand.
AGTGAGCCGTAAAATAAACATAACCTGTAATATAGACTATCCGCTTAGCTTTAATGTCTTCACTACATGATGCTGGATCGGGCATTGTTCATTAACCTTTAAGAAAGCATTTGAACTCATTTACACATTAAAATAAGCAATAAATGTATCGGAAATGTAACTAAATTCTCAACTTTCATTCTCATTTTCTTCTATATGAGAATTTTATTTTCAGGCAACACAAATAATGAATATTTGGGCACCTAAGAACTGACTGATTATTATACATCTGTTATTAGTTTCGAGCAACTGATCTCGACATACGTATTTGCCAGGCCTGCCCACTCTGCTTTATGCCTCCAACACTTCCCTCCCGCACTCTCGGAGAAATAAGCACATGTCTCCTGCTTGGCGGTACTAACCAATATGAAAACATACTTCTCTTAATAAGTAAAATTATTAGTCTGTAACTGAGGGAAATATTGATATAATGTTGCTCATGACACTGTCCTTAATTGTTAATCCAGGTATCTGGCCTTATACCTCTTAACAGCCTGTATGTCTCTCGATTTGAGTTTCCAGTCATAAAGGTGCAGGTATTAAATTACACATAATTATGTCGCAGTACTGCGATTTCATTTGGGGCACGTCTTTAACGTCTACTGTGAAATAAATTTGTTGAGGTTTTAATCACTGTAAAACTCGCTAGCTTAGAAACCAAATGCACTTGTAGGTAAATCGTTAATGCTTTTGTTATTTACTTCCAAAAAGAGTTGCTGTTAATAACAAAGGGCATAGGTTCAGTATTGATAAAAATGTATTTCCAATAAGAAGAAACAATGCCAAATGTTTACTGAGATTGTTTTCCTGTTTAATGCCTTTTGCTTTTTATGTGTAGACTATCACTTTTGAAACGTCCTATATTTTTTCCTTCCTTGCAGGACGCACTACTTTGGAGTAATCTAATTTCGAATCGTAGTCTCGAGGGGTTGCATCACTTGGGCATGTTTGCGTTTCATCTGTTTAATGACTATCTGGCTCAGAGAGAAGCTTTCCTATGTATTAATATTGGTTTCTTTTACACATGCTCAGAAGTTCAATTTCACGTGACGGTTTTGTATCACATTTTGGTTTTATTCCATGATAACAATGCACTTGTGTTGTGTTCCTATCTTTCTTAACCAAACAGCCACTTGTAGTAGTACAACTCATAGTGCTAAAGGTGCAACACTAAAAAGAGCAATGGTTTCCAATAGAGGACAACAGAAGTTTTGTGGGACAATACGTTTACAACGAAATATAATTTAACTAGGTATGTGTAGTTTACTGGATATATTTTAGATACTTTTTCACTACTGGCTGAATATGGCGTGTCCAAGAACAAGTAAATAAATGACTAATTTTCTTATTTTCTTTTTTATGTTCTATGAATTTCCAATTAGTGCAGCATTGCCACCTTATGCTGTTTACTTCGCTGATTTTATGTCCTATCCATGCTGTTGGAAACCAGTAAATTGTCACTTTTACCATTCCCAAGACTGAACAGTGAAGTTCATTGCTAGCTGTAATGAATGGATACAAAAACAAGTTTTCGCTAAATTTTAATATTAGGAATGAAGGAAAAAACTGCGCTATAACACTATAATTCTTGCATACACATTAATAGCAGCACTTCTGTCGTGAACGCTTGTGTAATCCTATACGAGTTCAGTCTCTAGGTTATTATCCATTGTGTTCGATTTCACTTCTCGTTTAACGATAGTATATACAGGCCGTTTCGAAATGACTCCGAAAAAGTAGCCTTGTATTTGAACGAGCTTGAAGTTTGTTGCTTCGAAACTTTTTGGTATGTTTCTATGTAAAATTGAAAATTACATCACTTTGAGATTAGACAGCAGACAAAGCGTGTGATGCTCGCCCACTCACACATGAGAGTGTGATCTTGAAAAGCACGTGGGAAGAAATCAAACGGGTTTCTCCTTGTCCCTTATCAGCAAACCTTGACCGCGCTATCTGGTAAGCTGAAACGACTACTTATGAGCCGGACAGTTTTGAGGCCGTAAATATAAAATATGAAATTTACCCTAGCCATGATTATCTTGTACCTACTATCGTAATTATTTTCATTATTTTGTAACTATCCCAAAAGTAAACTCAACATGTGCTATAAATAACAAGTACTTGCTGTTAATCGTAAAGTCTTTTAATTGTTATTAGAACCTACACGGGAAAATAAACTTCCTGTTTCACTTCAAAAAGGGATTTGTGTTTGTTTTTCATCAGCAATCCTCTGGCAACATTCTGTTAAGTCCTTTTTGCCACTGTCTTTATCAGCATTTCACCTCTAACCTCAAGATCACTTGCTGAACTGTCTCTAAAAGCACTCAATTATTTACTTTCATGCATTGTCTCTTATGACGAAGTATGTTAGGGAATAAACTAAAAACAAAGGTACAAGTTCTTTAGCGGAGCTTCATAAGACTAGGAATTCCATATGTTAGATAATCACTGTGCAGCTCTCGATGTTTCCAAATACACTGCACAATCACGCGCTTCGGAACTTCTAGAGCTATCTGCATTATTTCCGATGGTGTGGGCCAGGCGTGGGGGTTTGCTCCTGGGTAACTCCCTCTTTCACAACGATCAAGAAGTGTTTTTTTGATGTGCCTTTATTGTTAATAAAGCAGAGTTACATATAATTATTAACTTATGGCTGGTTACCAGTATTGTTTAAAGGTTACCAGTCAGCAAAACAGTTCTAGTCAGTTGTGAGTAGAGGAAGAGAGATGAAAGAAAGAAAAATTAAATAACAGAAAAAGAAGAAATATATGTATACATAAACATAAAATTATATAAACATAAATGTAATAATATCAATAACAAAAAGGAAATTTGAATTTACAAAATAAGTAAATAGTAAATACAGGATTTCTTAAAAGGGAATAATGTATTTTTGAAAGGATCTAATAATGAGGATAATAAGATAAATATATATAAAAATTAATAATATAAATAAAATTATATATTTTAATATAATTGTAAAATGCAGTATAAATGCCTCCAAACTAAAATTTTTAGAAAATAAAACTATAATAAGGGTGTATCTACAGAGTGTCCTAGAATTCCACCGCACAAATTGGCACAGTTGAAGAGAGGTCTAAGATAAACAGTTTGAAATAGGGAACCTATGGCCTAGGGTTCTAAATTCTTTACTGCAGTATAAAATGTATTAAGGGTTAGCTTGGCACTGATCAAACCGCACTGAATCGTGGCGTGAACACCGGATTTTGGAGAGTGACATTATTAACGCTAAGGCTAGCGTGTGGACATTGGGTTAAGATGTTGTGGGAATTGTAGGTTCAAGCCTTCATAGATACCTGTACTTTTATTTTGTCTCCTTTGCATTTAATGAGCCTTTCATATTTCGCTGCGTTAGGTAATATGATTTATTCGTACTGACAAATTAAAAGTAATACGATTTGGATGTAGGTGCAACGGAGAATGTTTTAATAACAATTGCATCTAATACGTGAAGGAGTACACTTTTCCTTACCCCCCCCGAACTAAAATACAATGTATATTGCATTGAAGTATTCTCAGAGAGGTTTTTTTTTTGTAGTGTTTAACGCTCGCTTTTACTGCTCTGGCACCTCAGGTGATGACACTGATGGTACATGAAGATGGAGCCCCGGTGGAATGAGATGGCGGGGGAAACCGGAGAATCCAGAGGAAACTCGCCCCTGCGCCTCTTTGTCCACCACACATCTCACATGCGGTCGCTTGGGATCGAACCCGGGTCGTCTAGGTGAGAGGCGAATGTTCTGACCACTCGGCCACGGCGCGGCCCTGCAGAGAGCAAAATGAACCTCGCAACCTTTTAAAAATTCCAGGAGGGTTGTGAACATCGTTACAAGCAGCCAAAGTTCGTGTCAGTAATTGTCCATTTGATTAAACGGACATCTGTTAAGCTTGTGTGATGGTACCACGTGGCGCGACAAAAGTACATGAGCTCAGAAGTTCGCAGCTTAGAATATCTTAGGATGTTTCTGTGACATTTCCGTTTTGCGCCTCTTTGAAACAATTTACTTCCTTACACATAATTCGTAGACTTGAACACAGTATTTATCAGATCACAGTAGCCACGTGTATACATTAGGCAAGATTCACAACACTCAAGTGGCTAAAACGCCCTATATCTATATAGAGATCAATCAAAATACCGCTCTTCGGTTTCTAGCATTAGCCGAGTTTGTTTTATTCCACCACTAAAATCATGGTTCAGTCATTACGTTTCAAAGCACACATTACACAAATGTTTTAACCAAAGTTGTTGTTTTACTGCATTAATCTGCGCAGGTTTCTTGACAATTGCTGCACTTCAGACTGAGCGCTATGTAGATATCATTCACAGTCTTTTGAAAGTAATTTTATTTGTACTGAAGGGTTTATTATCTTAGATTTAAAAATGGAAACCTCGGAGAGTAGTGCGAACTTTGTGTCATGAGCAGCGCCATGCCGACACGCCCACCAATATAGAGAAGCTCTCTAGCTAACAACATGTTACATAACTAAAATCAACCGAACTGTTATCAGTGGCGTGCACACCATTAAAGAACAGGACATTTTCAAGAAGTTACAAGTCCAATAATTTTAACCATCGTATTGATTTTGCATCAATACTGCATTCCTTCAACTACTGGCATACAATTGAGGCATTGTGAATGAAAATAGGCCACACACGCCTACTTACTTTTAATTTCAGTCACTGAGGTAACATCCAAAAAACGTGCCATAACCTTGATTTTTGGCAAAATAGAAAATAGGTTCTCTATCTCAAACTGTTAACCTAGGACCCATATAAACCTGCTATTTTTAGCCTTTTAATTCTGGGACATCCTGCATATGCAAATTTGAATAAAACATCCAGCACATTATCAAAGAGTATTCAAGTACTTTCAATCAACCAAAAGGAATATATGTATAAGTTAATAAGCTGAAAAGAGTCGGAAACTATTAAATAAATGAGCAAAATTGTACCTTTACAACCCTTTTGCAAACTATACTCTTAATGGGGTATGATTGTTACTGAGATGTTGCAATGTTGAGTGTGGGGATAATATTTTACTCATGACAACATCGGAATGCTAGTTTGGAAATTACAATAAAACTTCAGTCATTTTAGGAATATATAAGGATATATAAACAGTGGGCACATAGCCTGTATTCATATTCATAGCCATAAGAGAATACCCAATGACATCAGATTGTATACAGGTGTACAGCTAATAAATAAATATCTGTTATTCCCGTTAATCAGATAGGTATTTTATAGTTTAGAATTAGCCTGTATAACCCCTAGAAAGTAACACCCTCTTGGCTGCTCTGGTGATTCCGCATAGCTAGTGCGGGAGACATCCTCTCTCCTGCATTGGTACTTCTACCAGTAGTTTCATTCGCTTCTGTTCTTTGTAATCCAGTTGGTTTCAAGTTGGAGTTTTGTGTCGTATGTCTATTTTCTCTTCTGTTGTCCTACATTTCTGTGGCCGATTCTTTTGCCCAAAGCTTATTTTGTTTGCGCACCTAGCATAGTCCATTTTCATGACGTGGCCCGCCCACCTCCAGTTGGTGTTCTGTCTTTGATGCCTATCATCTTCCTCAGGTCTTCATTGCGGATTCTATCCAGAAGCCTGTCGCCAAGAATCTTTGCCTCCATCTTTCTTAGAGAGGTTTCAACCTTGTTATTTCTTTGTCTGTCAAAGACCATGTTTGATATAGTAGTATATGTAGAATACAGCTCACCAATATGCTTTTCTTTAGTTTGATGCCATGTGCTTTGTTTGTGAGAATATATTTCTAGCTCCAGAATTTTTATTAAACTGCTGGAATGTACCTTCGAAATTCTTTGCGGGTAGCATTGCTGCATAGTTGAATTAGTTGACTTGCTGTAGTTCCTCGTTTTTCACTTTTTAAGTACTTCAGTACTATTTATCATTAGTATTGTTTTATTGGGTTTAATTCCAGTGCTGCTTCCTTGCCCTCCTGCGATAGTTTCTGTATGCTCGTTTCAGTTCTTCTGCGGATGCTGCAAATAGAATGATGTCATCTGCACACCTTAAGTCCCGGGGTTTCTTCGCATCGATTTGAATTCCTCACTCCATTCTCATTTTCCGAATTTTTTTGAACTAGACGATATGAGGATATGGAGTCTCCTTGCCTGACATACTCTCTCTCTCTCTCTCTCTCTCTCTCTCTCTCTCCTGGAGATAGAGGAGGTACCACGGAGAGGAACGTCATGGACTTCTCACTTTTAGAAATTTCAGCACAACAGTCTCCTCTGCGCAAATACCATGTATTATTGCTTGAAACAATCCTGGTAGCAAGTATGGTACACTTGAGGAACGTCAGGTTAAGTGAAAAAATAAGTTCCAGATTAAGTTAGTTAAAATTTGAAATTTAATTGCAATGTCCTCATAGCGCGAGTACTGACAGGTTAAACCTCCACTACTTAAACAACGGCCTTTTAACTGTGATATTTTAACAATGCTGTAAATGTGTTTAATTTCGTGTTCTCAGAATCTTATGCGTTTGATTCCGTTTATCATGGCAAGTAACTTACCAACATAATTAGTAAACCGAGCTTTTCTGGTAACTGCTGTTGCATTTTAACAGTCACAGAGCAGTTAACAACAGATGGTACATCCTCTGCGGTAGTAAACGTGGGATTACGGTATTATCATATGAGGAAATTGCTTTATATTGCAGATCTTCATTTTGCCTTGTGTGCGTTCTACCTTGATCCTGGTGTACCTCATTTAATTGAAGGTGGTAAGGTTGTTACATGCTAAAACTGTCCATGCAGAAAACAAATGATTCCCAAAACAGCTGTAACGTTAATGGAGTGCGCGAACGCGAGCAGCATAGAGTAGTAACCGCGGAACTAACTAATGATATAAATTAAGGAGGAAGTACTCTACATGTTTTAATGCATAGCAGCGTTTCACAAACTCGGGTAAAACTCTTTTCTGGCCATTTATAATATTGAGGCTAAAAGAGATGATCCAACAATTAGCCTCTGAAATGTTTTAGTTGTCTGGGTTAAATAAGGTGCATAAGAATGACTGAAAGTTTCGCCATGACTATTATTGAAGTCGTATAGGGAAGCAACTGGAAGGTATTTCTTAGTATATACACCAATAGACAAGTATAACAATGCTGTGTGTGCTGCCTAAAGCAGATCTGCTACACTTACGCAATTCCGCGGTATTGTTGCACGATATTCCTTAAATAGGTCAATAAAACTGCAGGATGGCGCAGGGGATAACGCCTGTGGTCCGCATTAGGTAGGTCCTGGGTGTTATTCCTATAGACTACCCACTCTTGCCTCATGGGTTTTTCGTGGTTTATCTGTTCGACAGGCGAACTCTGGGCTGGTTCATCTTTCCAGTCAATCATTTCGTTGTCATATATTTTTCAGGGTAGAAACTGTTTAATACCGAGAATGATTTTATTGATACAATTTGAAAGTATTAGGAATGATATTTTTAAATTAATTTTTCTCAATTATAAAACTTTGAACCACTTAGCCTTCAGCAAATTGGGTTTGTGGTTTACACACGATAATGCATTGTGCGATATTTTATATTATTTCGATAAAGTCGGATGATAAAGCGAAAAGAGTTGATGAATAAATAGCTAATGAAGTGCCATTAAACCAACCCAAGTCATCTGTGTCCCTTGTTAAAACCATATATTATTAACGGTTTTACCCACAGGGATCTCGGGCTGCTAGCAATAATAATAATAATAATAATAATTAATAATAACAGTAGTAGTATTAGATTTGTTAGTAGTATTATTAGTAGTAGTGGTTGTTGTTGTCAGTAGTGGGGGTGGTGGTGGTTCTCAGTAGTGGTTGTTGTCAGTAGTGGTGGTGGTGGTGGTGGTGGTGGTTTTTGTCAGTAGTGGTTGTGGTTTTTGTCAGTAGTGGTTGTTGTTAGTAGTAGTGGTGATGGTGGTGGTGGTTTTTTTTTTTGTGTAAGGGAAAAAAATCTTTCAAAGACGGCACTTCACGTGTCGAGTTGGATTTACACCAACTAAAAAAAACCCTTACTCTCTCAGCATACCATCTGGAACCGCAACAAGGCATCACTTCAGAATGGTAGCTCTAGCTGTAGAACGCTTCTGTCACATGACTATTTAGGCCATTCTTGTGTCTTTCTCTTTGGTTTCCAGAACAATGTTCCAAGCCCGGGCGCTCTCTATCAGGGTGGGAACCAAGTTATCAACAGATAACACAACACCTAATTCGGTGTTCGCTGCAGCTCGAAAATCATTCCACCTCCGACAGCGAAAGAAAGTATGGTCCACCGTATCTTCGTCATCAGAATAAGGACAACTGGTGGTGTCTGTTTTCCCCATCCTATAGACATAAGTGTTAAAGCGCCCATGTCCGGTCAATACCTAGGCCAGGAAGTAATCAATCTCTCGATGATTACACTGCAGCCAAACCTGCACCTCCGGAATTAACCTCTTTGTCCATTGGTGTCATGGTGGTGTCATTCCACCTGGCTTGCCATTCATGAAGGATTTGGTCTCTAATCTCGCGGCGAACAAACGATGAATTATAAGCATCGGTAGCACCGAGAAGCTGCCGTTCTTTTACCAATAAGTCAATGGGGACGGATCCCGCCAATACCTGGAGGGCCCTGTTGGAAACCATGCGGTAAGCACAAATAGAGCGCAATAGCACCTTCCTTTGTACTTTCTCCAGCGCTCTGGCATATTTTTGATGCCATAGCAGTGTACCATATAGGTGCAGCATGTAAAAGAATAGAATAAACCACGCCACACAATAACCGGCGTTTCAGGGATCGGGGACCACCAATATTCGGCATTAACCTAGCCAGTTGGGATGCTCCTTTGTCCGCCTTTTGGGACACAGCCGTTATGTGATCTCCAAAACTATTGTTTGCATCGATCATTACTCCCAAGTATCTGATTACCTTTTTTGGAGTTATCTGGGCATCCCGCAATATAAAGGAGATATTCTTGCACCTTCTAGAGCCTTTCAGAAGAACTGCTTCAGTTTTCTGTGCCGCCAACTCCAACTGGTTGTACACCATCCATCGGTCAATCCGTCGTAAGGATTCATTAGCCTTACAAGTGAGCTCTTCATCATCATCAGCACTAACAAAAAGGGCAAGATCGTCTGCAAAGGCGATTTGGAATGCACCATCCGGTAGTTTCAAACGTAGAACTCCATCATATAAAACATTCCATAATGTCGGCACAAGTATGGAGCCCTGCGGAACCCCAGTTGTAATTGGCATATCCTCGTTGTCAATCCTGATTTTCCTACCTGTAAAGTAGGAAATGAGCACATTGATTATATATGGCGGGATGTTCTTTGTCGCAAAGAATCCAATATGATACTCCACGTAGTAGTATTAAATGCATTTTGGACATCCAACGTGATTAATGCGGCCCACTTTGTGCTAGATTCAGCGTTCATTCGAAGCACGGCAGCGATGGCTTGTAAAGTGGATTTGCCTGGCTGAAATCCATATTGGGCATCGGAGAATCCTCCATTCCCTAGGAGTGCCCTGTCCAAACGCAGCTTTATGAGTCCTTCGTACAGCTTACTAAGCGTAGTCAAGAGGTACAACGGTCGATAGGCGGACGGCTCTAATGGCGATTTACCGCCTTTCAAAAGGAAAACTACCTTAGAAGTTTTCCACATAGCTAGGAACTCCTGCTTCATTAACAAGTCATTAAATATGCCCAGGATCGAAGATGGAGCAATTGAAACAGCAGTTTGCACCACCGCCGGGTTGAGGCCATCAATTCCGGGAGCCTTACCCTTCTTCATGCGATTGGTCACCTCATGTAATTCCGCAACAGTGAAGAGCTCTACATCAGATGTTGGAGATTGCACTCGCAAGGCATCATCCCGAAGGGGAAATAACACTCTGGTTGTTTCCTTTTTCCTGGTAGTACTCAAGTCTATAGGTGAGCGATTCGTCAATCGGCCAGTAGCTATTTTATACCCGGCACCCCATATGTCATTCTCCAACTCATCACAAATATGTTGCCAGTGGGCACATTTGGATAGATGTATCAGTCTAGACAATGCAGTCCTGCTCTGCTTGTATCCAGTGACTGCTGCTGTCAATTCGTCCGCACTCAGGTTAAGTTTCCGAAGTCTGGTCAGAATTCTTCGCATCTGGATGCATTTGCGCCGTTGCTCGCATATTTCACTATTCCACCAGTATGGGACATCACGTCTAGGGGTACTGCAATTGTTAATCTGGCTCACCGCGCAAGCCTCTTGCAGATCCTTAGTCAAATATGCAGGAGTACCCTCCGGAGTGTGAACGTCAACACCTTGTAATCTCCATTCAAGAATATGTGCTAGTACTGCCCAATCATACTCTATCAAACTTTTTTCCACGGGTGTTGTCACTTTGCGGTGCGCAGTCCCCATGATCTCAAAATAAAGAAAGCGATGGTCGCTAAGAGTTTCCTCCTCCAATACCTGCCAACAAGCAATCTGCGAAGCGATATTCTGAGTTGAGCACGTGACGTCGATATACTACTCACAGTGACCCCTAGCAAAGGTGGGTGCTATCCCCGTGTTATGCACCACTAGGTCTAATGTCGCCATCCAGTCCGTCCAGTATGCACCTCTACGATCAGTTACCGGAGATCCCCATTGTAGCGACTTGATATTTATATCACCAAGGAGAAGGCATTCACCGCCTGTATCGAGGCTATCCTGCATTAAACGATCGATATCTTTCGTTAACATATCGAATAGAATATTAGGAGAACTATAGCAACAGAAGAGGTGACAGTGTGGCAATTCTACACATATGTAACCTTCCTCAGCTCGGAACTGTAACACGTTGAGCCGCTTATTCAGGAAATAGAGGGCTACACCACTCCTCTTATCTTGGACCCAACTATCATCCAACACCCTTTTCTTATTTGGTTCGCAGGCAACTATAATATCCACGCCTCTCTCAAGGGCCGTAGCCTCTGCCAGGTCGTGACCCAAATTGGATCGCATTAAATTGGTCTGCAGTACGTGGATTGTTGGTGTAGGCATCCTCTGAATTATAACTGTCTCGCTCTAGCGGTGAACACCAACTTTCGAAAGTTCGGGCACTTCATTTGGTCGAATCTATGTCCCTCCTTCTGACATTTAATGCAGAATGGACGTTGTGTACAATCCTTAGCATGGTGTCCTTCTCCACCACAGTTAAGACAGTCCTCGCTCCTGTTAACTTCCTTCTTACAATGATAGGCTCTATGGCCTAACTCAAAGCACTTATAACACCTCCAAATAGTAACCCTTTCTTGGACATGACATTCAGTCCACCCAATCTGTACTTTCCGTTTCTTAATCGACTGACGGGAGAATTCCAGAGGTACAACTATAGTCGCATTTAAATTCCCAAACCTTCCGGGTCTCAGAGCGCTAACTAGTACTTCAGAAGCGGGAACACCGATCTCAGTAGCTATGGGGGCCTGCAGGACTTCCTCGCTAATTGACGGGTCCACCCCGTATAGCAGTAGAGTAGCATCCTTCCTTCTCGTGTTCACCTCCAAGTCTTTGGTGTTTCTTTGTATCTCCTGTTTCAGGACGTTGGATTTACCTTCCCCCTCCACAGTAAAAACCACATCTTCTTCGCCACGTTTCCGGATATTTTTTATCCGCACTCCAATTTTCCCGATACCAACTTCTTGCTTCACAGTCTTCAGTATATCCGCAAACGTTTTCCCAGTTGCTCTAACTCTGACAGTTTCCTGGGGTACCTCAGGTTTCCTTTGACGCAACTGCCGTTGACCACCAACTGGAGTAATCGCCGTATTTGTGCTCGGGCTGGTAACATATATCCAACTTGAATGCCGCTATTCCTGAAGACCCACTCCAGGAGCTTCCTAGTATAGTCTCTATCTAGACCACCACCTGTAGCGAAGGTTATATATTTCCTGCCGTGTTCCTCCGTTAGCTGTTTCCATTGCTGTAAGATCGCACACAACTGGTCCATGTCATTGTCACCTTGCGAGTCCACCACCCAGGGCAACAGATATATATAACGAGAAATGGCACTATTAGTGCCTCTACTGGAATATGTCTGTGTGCTAGTCCTCAAGTATTCCACGTTACCCACATCCAGCTTCCCTTCAATCAGTTCGGATATCTCTGGATGAAAGACCTTCAATGCCCTGAAAAGGCCATGCTGCCCAGGATCATCAACATTAACCACAATTGCCATATCCTTTGCGTTTACAGAAATTAGATTCCCATATATTAATTGGGTAGATGCACAGCAGCTTTCCGGCCACTCCTTATCCAATAAAGGGGCAAAAGCCTCAAAACTGCTGGCCTTCGACAGAGCTTCAGTGAACTCTAACTCCCCTTTTAAATCCACCTGAATACCGGAGTCCGTCATTACCTTAGAACCCAATAAATCGTCCTCATCAACCTGTATGGCAAGAGTGCACATTTTACGTTTATGGGGATACATTTCCCGTTCATTCATATGACTAAGGATGACTTCAGTCATTTGTTCCATCTTCTTGACTCCTGTCTTTATGTCGACTTTAGTATTCGGAGTGTTCTTTATTACAGTCATTAATTCATTGGTACATCTACTCATTTTCTCAACAACGAACGGATCACTCCAAGATCAGCTATGTCATCGAAAGCCGAGCCTCCTGGGCCACTTCGTTGCGCAGCAGCTGCTGAGGATTTCTCCTCCGGGTGACTTAAACAATCACCTTCTCTACTTCTCTTATCTATCTCCGGTACGTCCTCTCTTTTCCGTTTATACTCTCTGAGTGGCGGGTCCTTCTTAGTAACGGATGCCAGACATTGGGTGCTATCCAACTCCATGGAGGTGGCCAACTGCCCCTCTTGACTAGATGACAGTCTGCCTAGAAACTCTGTTTGTGTATCATTGTCATTGTTTCCAGTAGCATTTGCCGGCATTCCGGCCTGGTTCCCCACCGGAAATGCTGAGCAGTCGCTTGTTGAAGATCGGGAAGGGCCTGCTCGGTCACCCACAATCCCGACCGGAACTGGAGATCCGACCTCCTGCTCCGTAACCAAACCCACCATATTTTCTGCAGTATCCATAGTGCTTAGTATGATGGGGCTGCCATCCTTGTGTCTTATGCTGGTCAGACTAAAGGCTAATGCCAAAGCACCTATGGTAACCCGCCATACCCGGGAGGCTAATTGCGGTGAATAGTAGTAGTAGTAGTGGTAGTGGTAGTGGTAGTGGTGGTGGTGGTGGTGGTGGTGGTGGTGGTATCATAATCTTGCTTTACAGGTATTAGACTCTTAAGGCCTGAATAGCTGGATAAACAATAATTATGAAATATCATAACCCCAACTACGTCATTTGTACGCTTTGTTAAAGCCATACATTTTGAACCGTTGTAACCGCAATGATACAAGCCTATTCTATTACTGCTGCTAGTCTATTAAAACCTGTTAGGATACAAATCGGAACCGTTGTGTCCATGCACTTCGTGGTGGTACGATATCTGTTCCTGCGTGTGCTTTATACATAATGCTTGAATGCAGTTGCTGGTATCCCTCCGAGTGCCTCCAGCTGCCGCATAGGGGAATACTTGCAAGACCTGGATGGCATCAGTGAAATTAAGTAAAAACGGGCGTTAAACAATATCAAAAAAAAAGGGAGGGGGGAAATGAAGTACCCGGTGCGAACCAAACCAACAGGCGAATTGGGTGTTCTTAGCTTTGCGATGCAACTATATAGGAGAAGTAACTCCTAAATAAGCCCGCTCCTCCAGGGTAAAGGTTGTGTATATAGCACTGGTAACCCGCTCACAATAAAGGCACTCGTAAGACTAATAACAATAATGATAATGATGAATATTAAACTATTATTTACTACTATACAGGATGATTCAAAGATACTTTTACGTTTGCGGTTGGATTCGTTCTCGTGTTATCAATTTGTTTTAATGAAAGTCACCTTCAGCAGCTTTCTGGGTCTAACCTAATAACTTCATTTATGTATGCTATAATTCATAGAAAGCTTTAACTTATTTCATTCTGCGGAGTTTACCTTGTGTTGCCGTGGCTGTTAGTTAACATATGTCACTTATCATATGTGTAATACATTCCCCCAGCACACCTTACAAGCGCTATCTAAAGGGACTTCATTTAGGAAACTTTGCCTGACTCATTCTTATTTGCAGAGGCACATTTTCTAAACATGTAGTTTATGCGTGATGATCCAGCACATTTTAGTCTCATATTCGAGATGCACTGGCTAGTATCTAGCATGACAAATAGATAGGTAGTGAAGGACCAGTTCCATGGCCTGCACTTTCCGCCGACCTCAATCATTTGAATTTTTATCTTTTGGAGGCACCTTAAAGCATTGGTTTATGCAGCAGACATCCCGGATGAAGAAACTTAATCTACGTGTCATGGAAGCCTGCGAAATCATACGACGCCGAATGTGAATAATTGACATTTCATGCTTGGACGGTTGTATACGTGTCTAGACGCAAGAGGACGACATTTGTGTGGTATTTGTGTAGAATACTTCCTAAGAAGCTGGAAACGTTGAAGATAGAATAATGTGTTCCTTTAAAATGTTTTGATTAATAGCACTTTGAACCTCAATAAGTCAAGAACGAAGAGTTTTGGAGCATTTTTATTGTTTTGATGCAAGGAACCTATTCCAAAATTTTGTAAAAGTATTTCTGAATCAATCTATATAATGTATATATTATTATATATCACATATATTATTTATTATTTTACCTAAAAATCTTATGGTATATTATTTTGCATACCTTTAAACATTTGCAAATATCTCTAAGTATTTTAGAAACATCCAAAATTGTTGTTCAGTGACTTTTCAAACAGTTTAAAAAAGTTGAACTTTTCATTCATTAGCAACTTGGAGTTCTATAATTATAGAAAACAATTCAAACCTAAGAGCTATAGTCAGTAGGATGTCGTATCGTAATGATAGTATGTTTACAATCAAGAGCCCGAGAGAGATAGACTTCCGGGTCTTGTCTCGTCCGCTCTAAATCTTCACAACTGCTGGCAGTTAGTATAAACCAGATTCTTCTTGATCTGCGCAGGATTATGTGTAGGTTGGTCACGGAAGACTTACTTGCCGGACTAGATAGGTGCGGCTACTAAAACTTGCAGAATTGTGTATATGTAGTACAACTGTAGGTTCAGGAGTTTGTAGGAGTGAGCTGGTAGACGTCAGATGCGTTGTTTCTGGAAACGTTAGGCACCCCGTCCATGCTGGTGCCTGTCGTCATTCGGATGTGGTCGCTCTCTGGGACTCTCCCTCATCCACTCCGCCCACAAAGGCTTACTTGCGGTGCTGTGCGGTAATGACTAGCGGCTGCATCTGCAGTGGTCCTAATCGTACACGATTTCCTGTCTATTCCAAGGGATACTTCGTACTAAGTTATACAATTTTTGTTTTCGTTTTCGTTTTATATGTTTAATGAAAACATTTAAGTGTGACACTGGAAATACACGAAAGACATATATTGGTAATTGAAGACCACAAATAAATTATTTATCTGCCGCCCTGTAGTAACCACTTTTTGGGGATATGAGAGACTGAGCATGATATACTTTGTGGCGGACCTGACCTTACTTACTATGCGTCTTTTTTGTCTCTGGCCTGCATCTTAAACTGCAGTAATGCCAAATGTGTAAAGGCGTTTTTCCAAGGCACTGTAAACATGAAGGAAAATGTTTATAATTCTGAACATTGCAAAGACACATGCCTCCGAATAAAATTTTAATTCTGTGAAATTAAAAAGCATCAAGAAATGAGGAATATAAAGCCTCTAAAAACGCAGTATAAGGAGTTAACTACTGTAAGAATTACATTGCTATGGTTCCTGTCAAAGAAACAGACAAACGAATTTTATTCCAATGGCATCGGTATTTTTAATAGTTGTGGGTTTTCACTTATGAATTTTGACATCAGCATAGAAGATATACTTCTTGCGCAATTGATTATCTGTAGCAGGAATGCAAATTTAGTATGGAATTTTCCCCACACTTGTGTACGACCTTGCTTGGCATTAGTACTCGTTACACGGTAAATGAGAAACGTCTCTCAACACACAATCTACCTACATAAAAAGTATTAATACATTAAATTGAGATTTAAATCTTGATTTGTCAGGTTTATCACTCCACATCAAGCACTACAATAGCTGTCGGTTCAGTATTTTTTATACTGTTTAACTCCCGCTTTTACTGCGATGACAACGGAGGCGACGACACTGATGAACGAAGATGGAGCTCCGGTGAAATGTGATGGCGGGGAAAACCGGAGAACCCGGAGAAAACCCGCTTTGTCCACCAAAAATCCTACATACGGTTACTTGGGATCCAGCCTTAGTGAGAGGCGAATGGCCTAACCTCTCGGCCACGGTGTGGCATCATCAGCTCAGTATCACTTACAGCTATAGTCATATAAAATAATGAATCACCGTTTTGGGGGAATTTATTTTCATTTAAAGGCATTTTTTGGAGTTTCATTTTTAAAACGTTTCTCAGAGATTATTCAATGATGTGAATATGATGACAAAAACAGGATTACGATATAAACATTTTTAAATTATCAAATTATTAAAGCTATCCATGCATGATTTTAAATCCATATTAGGGGATAACATTTAGTTTTGGGGTTTTGTTCTTATAACAAATTTATTACTTACAAGCATATTCCACGCCGCATTTTCAAATAGCATATCGATGTTCTTGTAAACACGGTTTGGTTGAATTATGGTAGTATACAATACATTTTCTATTTATTTTATTCACCTCTAACCTTGATGGCCCGGGTTCGATGCCAAGTGACTGCATGTGAGATTTTTGGTGGACAAAGCGACGCAGGGGCGGGTTTTCTCCGGGTTCTCCGGTTTTTCCCACCATCACAATCCACCGGTGCTCCATCTTCATTCTATGTATCACCAGCCTGCAGTACTAAGCAGTAAAAGCGGCCGTTAAACACTATCCCCCCAAAAAAGTGATTACGTCACTGTTACCTGAATGAGGCCAGTGGATTGGTGGAAAGTACACTGCATCGGCATACAGCTAGAATAATACACAATACCTGATTAACACACAAGAGCTAATAGAGAGTAGAACACATCGTACATGGACAGATACAGAATTTGCTCCTACAAGCGTTATTTTAGACCGCGACATGCGCACCATTATTTCGACAGAGTTCGAAGCTGTGTTCAGTTTTTCTCCGGTATTGCATGTATATCACGAAGCGTTAAACACAAACCACTCCAAGATTACCACAAGACTAAATTATTCTTAGGAACTGCTTCGCATTCACGACTGGTTGTGTGGCACAGCTAAAAGCTGACTTAGGCGGATATGTTTACGATGTCAGCTATATGTTTATTTTGTTATAGGTAGGCCAAATGTTAAGCACAGCGAACTAAGAAACAATGTCTTTATTATACATAACCAAAGCTAAAAGCGCTTGTAGGAATTGAACTAATAGTATTAGGATCAAGATGCTTTTACCAGTAGGTTGAGTGATCTCTCTTCTTTCAGTCCTACAATTTTACCGAAGTTATTACTTCATGCGTATATGTACTATTTTAATTATTAAACTCAGATCGGTAATACATATATATTTAAGTAACGCCGCAAGAAAACTGTCTGAGTGTTTATGGCATTAAGTAAACCACACCCTCGTGAGCTTTGTCGTTAGCCAAAAATAGTAACTGCTCATCCAGAATGCCCTACACCACCTTTGCATAATGGCATGCTGCGCCGTATTGCAGAACGATTACACCATAAGGAATTTGAGGTAGATGAAATTCTAACACAAGTATGTCCAAATTAAAAGAGCAGTAACTCATTCCACTCAGTGTGAAACATTGAAGCATGCAGCTATAGACGTAATGGGTCTTTTGTGAACACAAGGCCTTCGTCATCTGCATCTATTCTTCTTCTTCTTTCTATTCTTCGTTGATATTTTACTTTGGATAAGTCCATGAATATCTACTGCTAAGGATGATGTATAGAGTCTTAATAGATCAACCAAATATTCGTCGCGTAGTGCACGGGCTGCTGGTCTCTAATATATTCATTTTAGAATAGCTTTGCTTAGAAATTTATCTAGAGCCCAATATTACCATCCTATGTGATACAAATAATAGTAATTTGGAAAAGGAATTCCTAAGCAATTATTTAAATAACTCCCAACCACTTACGTTCGAAAATTGTATATCCCTAACATTCTGTAGAGCAAATGATTTTATTTGCAGTTCGTATGGAGCCTCTGAAAATTATATGAAAATGATACTTCCAGTGTTTTAAAGCTAATATTTTGTTTATTTACTTAAAAAAACACGTTCGATACAGAGCACTGCACGCATGTGTGACTCGCCAGCATTTCTCCACCTTGGCTCGAGTCGGGAGAAACGAGTTCTGACGTAGTATCTCGCAAGAGCTCCCTTTGGGCATGCTTGCCTAAACTTTTCGTAAACTCTTCCAGTTGAAAGGAATTTGGTCCTTTCTCTTAATCTTTCCTCATCTGAAATGAACTTATTCTTATATTCTGTAACTCTGCTTGGAAATGTGGAAAGTGGCTTCGACCGAGAAACAGATCTGTCGAGGAATACAATGCCATCCTCAACACTAGCTATTGTTGGTGATGACTTTAACTGAAAGTTTATCCTGAGGTTTGATTTCAAAGACGAAGTTGCAATTTGTGTTCTTGCAGGCGCAGTCTTGTATGCAGATCAGCGTAAAATGTGGAACGAGGAACATTTAACTCTCCACTTGCTCGTCGATTGATTTTTCTGGACTGCGTTGGAAGGCCCTGCGAAATCTTTTAAGGACTGCATCAGCAGTTTTGAGGTTGACATCTTACCTACACTGGAAAGGAAGAGTCCTATTTGAGTAGGCATCTTTCCCATTCCATAATTGATGTTGCAGCTTGGAACACTAGCAGTGGATCACATGTTTTACGGACTTCCACCTTGGCAAGAGAAAGGACCCGGGTACTCTCGACGTTGATTACGCTCTTCAGACTGCAGTTTATAGTAGTGCATAATCCACGTGTTACTGACTCGCAATACCCCACAAATCAAAACATTTTGAGTTGAAGTAACAATATAATGCACTTATTACTTTTTCTATACGTACTATGTACATAGGGTATAGAGAAGATATTGTATTGCACCCAAACATTTGATACCGAGATTTCACCGGAAGTACGTGTTTTGGGGGCCCTTGAATCCAAAATAAAGCATTTTTAGAAAAATATCCGTGTTTGTGCGTGTGTATGAAGGCAGCATAGCTCAAAAGCGAAAAGTCCGTTAAACACCAACTTGATATTTAAGTTCAGTATCTTCCAAGAATGCACCACAAAAATTTTCAAGAAAATTCCTTCACCCGCAACTACCCTTTTCGTAGAAAAAATTTCGAACACTTTAGTTTTCTCAAAAATGACTCAAACGATTTTGAATAAAATCTGTTACATTTGACTTACTTACATGGCTAATAAAATGAAAATAATGAATTTTCTGGGAATAGCCTCTGAAGGCCTCTTTATTCTGGATGAACGTTTCTGAATGTTGCATAACTGGTAAACCGTAAGAGGTAGACAACTTACTACACAATAAAGTAAATCATTAAAACACACGATTTGTTTCCCATACATTTTTTTTTTTTCGTAGAGTTGGCCGTTTTCGAGATAGTTTTATATTGGTTTCAGATTTAAAGTTTTTAAACGTTTCTCTTGTGGTAACGTGCCAACACCTGACCACGCAAAGAAACTTGGTATCAATCCCATAGCAACCACATTTGACTGTCAGATTAGTCTAGCGTATTCCCTTCTACTTATAATAAACTAAGGAATAAGACTGTTTCTGCTAATGTTTGTCTCGATTATTTTGAAGTATTTAGACGAATATGATTACTAACAGCGTGTTATAGAGATGTAGAGAGAATCATATATGCGTTTATTGCGTCATGACTGTGACCAGCGACTCTAGCGTTAGCAGATCTCCAACGGCCACTGCCATATTGATGTTGGAGATAGAGTTAGATCGAAAATAAAAATACCCGTGCCTTTAATTTCTCTTCACAGCCCAAGGTTGACAAGAATAAACATTAAAAATCAGAACGATTCGCTAATAGTGCCTAATATCTTGCTTATATCAGAGTTCAAAAATCATTAAACTCCTGAACTTGCACAAATGTAAAATTGTTATGTTGATGTCTTTCTTTCTCTTTTCTTCTTTTCCTTCTTTCTTTCTTCCTTCCTTTATTTCCCTCCTGGCCTTCCTTCCTTGTTTCGTCTTTCTTCCTTTCTTTCTTTCTTTCTTTTTTGTCTGTTTCATTCTTATTTCCTCCTTTTTTCCGTCTCTCTTTCCTTCTTTACTTTTTCTTATTTCTTCCTTTGTTTCCGTCTTTCTTTGTATTTCTCTTCTTTGGAAAAAACTGAAAGGTAATTTTATGCGGTTTTCTCTTCACGACATGAAATGTTCTGTTTTGGATAATTTATTCTTTAGTGCGGTATTTGATACAGACGCTTGTAATAACTGTTGAACGCCCTTAAACACCAACCAGATACTTGTAGAAAAGTTCATTTTCAGCACCTGGCAAACTTTCAGACAGCCGATGTTTGAGCAGAAGACGGAGCTGAAGTCCGCCGTTTCATCTTAAAGCATTCCATTATTTTCCGCAGAATACCCACCCCTTGTGACAAAAAGCAGAGATATATCTCTTTCTTTTTTCAATGTATTTTAACTATAAAAATCCTCGCCCTAAATGTGAGACATGAACATGAAAATGGTCCCTTGTGAGTAATAGAAGATATTAAGATATTCACACTAATTAATTACAATAGGCCACGAGCGGTGTAATTTGGAACTAAACCGTTATGAATAAATTGGGCGGGTCGTAGGCAGTGCAAATCGGTGAAGAGCACAGTAACAGTTCCCCGTTGCATTTACTAGTAAGGCTGAGTCATATTAATGCAGTAATATTTTCATTGTAGAACTGTACATGCCCTCTATAGACTTTCCCTCATTCCCTTCTTACTGCTTACCTTGATTACGTTATGCACGTTAACAAAACAGTTGTGCCCTCTTGCAAGTGCACTGAAATCTTGGCTAACTAGTACACACACGCGAACGCACATCTATCGACACTAGTAGTCGAGTTTAAGGTACAGACGGGAGTTCTGCGGTTTAAAGTCCTCCAGGACCGGTTTCCTACACCGAAAGTTTAAAGGTTTTCATCAGTCCTCATAACTGGTAAATACCGGGAAGGTACCTTAAACCTAGGACTTGAAGTTTTCCTTCCGGGAATTTCCTTTCCCAGTTGTTTAACTTCATGGACTGTGGTGCCGTGTGCAGTTAGACGTTACTACACACACACACACACGCCAAAATACCTTAACACAACCTCCATATGTCTGGTAACTCTGCAGATATAATAGGAGTGAAGCTGAGTACGTTCTGGTTCTCAGCATCCCATTCTATCTTAGGCGTGAAAATCCGCTCAAATGAAATGAAATGGCGATTTATTTATGGACGCTCTTTAACTGCTGTGGTTCTCAGCTTCCCATTCCATACATGTATGTTCCAACACGTCTCTGTAACGTATTTGGGACACCTAACGGTGTTTCCTAGATTAGGTGGAGTTTCCAATTTGCCATTTCGCCAAATGGTGACGAGGGATCACTTCATGTCCCCAGGTAGCACCAAAAAACTCGATCACGATTTGCGGACGTTAAAATTGTGGAATGTTGCCATGCTCTCTTCTCTTTCAAGCTATGGGCTTATTTTTAGATAGTGTTTTACGCCCACTTTTACTACTTGAGGGACCGTAGGGAAAGCTATGGGGTTATTTTACCTGAACTCTCACATTACATGGGAAGGAACTTAACCTTAAGATTTCTATGTCCGAAAAAATCCATCAACCTCCGCCGAGGACTAGCGCCTAGCAGAGTAACTACTACAGTAGTCGATGGGGAAACTATTTATAGATCCTATTTATATGTTTTAAGATTTTCTTTTATATACATATATGTTCGACTTATTTTGTAACTCTTGGATTTTGAAGAAATGCTAACAGCAATTACGATTTCTATAATTTTAAAGGAGGTAGAAAGTAGTTTTTTAAAC
Organism: Hymenopus coronatus; assembly: GCA_030762935.1. NCBI lineage: Eukaryota > Metazoa > Arthropoda > Insecta > Mantodea > Hymenopodidae > Hymenopus > Hymenopus coronatus. The sequence continues at coordinate 49,938,960 of CM060900.1, forward strand.
CGATAGCTTAAATAAAATAAAATTACGTTTCCGTTTGATTGACTAAGTCGTAGTAAACAAAAACTTCTGATAAAAGCGCTAATAATGTGACAGGTGTTTGTAAATGGGAAATAAAAGAAATTGATTGTTGATTGTGTTCCAAATATAACTGATGACGTCATTAACCTAATGCTTATATTTCATTTAGCAGGTACATTCCAGATAATTTAAACCCCTTTTGTTACTTTAAAATTCCGGACTTTCTTCTTAAATTAACAGGCATTACAAAAGAATGGAGTTTGGTAATGTCGATATCTGTAAAAGAGAATGTTGGCAAACTTGCTGCAGGCTGCTACCAGATAATGACTCGGCTGGTCTGTCGAAAGCAGCTATACAGCCCATTTTTCATATCTGGCGAAAGTCCAAGGCACTTAAAATGATATGGCCTCTTACGTACAAGTATTTTGTGTTAACATTGCTTTAACACCCTTATTAAAGTCCACAATACATTATCTTCAGCCAAGCTTGTTTCAAAGTTGCCTCTATGTGTGCAGTGACATTTTATTCTTTAAACTGTATTTAAAGTAGCGCTAGATAGACTAACATTTACTTAAAGCCTTTAATGTAGTCATCTGAAACGAAACAATGTTATAACTAGAGATAAGTAACGGAGCCAAGTGGCTCAGGCGTTTCGTGAGGTCGTGGGATCGGTTTCCCGCGGCCGACCTCTCTGAACCCAGGGTTTTTCGTGAGGTCTCCCGGGGTCACTAGGCAAGTGCTGAAGAGGATTCTTCATTCCGTCGAACTTTCAGTTCCTTCATTTCATTCCAACCGTCTCTTTCAGGGTTGTAAGTGTCGACAAGGACTGCGACAGAGGCGCCATTCCGTGAAGGTGACTGCGCTCTGGAAATAACGGCTCTCGGCAGCATAATGACATTAGCGGTTGTCTCCGCACTCAGGTGGTCTATCCGAGATTGAGCAATGGGCTCCTGGTACTCCCCACTTCGATATGAAGAACTACTTTTAAGGACCCTCTCCGGCGTCTCTCTTCCTGTCCGGATGTCGGCCGCCTCTGAAATTATACTAATCTCATCCTCTTTTCCAGGAGTCTGATGTAAAATAAGCCAATGGCTGCAATTTAGAATACCGCTCCGTAACGTGCAAACACACACACACACACACACACACACACACACACAATTATGTGAATTGTGGTAGTGTTTTGTTTTTATCGGTTTCAAAGAATATTCCATTTTCATCATAAGAAATGTTGCAATGTTCGAGCCTTTGATACAAGAAAGTGCTGCAGTCGGTGTTATGTAACTGTTTCTTTTCCTTAAATCCTAATGCGTTTTGAGAATCTCTCTACAATGCCGTTACAGGGTGTTTGGTGTACAGATAGATACTTTGGTAAATAGTACCGTAACATATATGCACTTCGGTTTGTTAGCTGTTTTTCTGTTCATCTAGCAGTTTTCGCACAAACAAATCACAATTTACTATCTAATATCCTTTGCACGGTCTTAACTGCGCGGGAAATGAACATCATGTGTCGATGTACATTATTCGTTTCCTTATGCTTTACACACCTTAATACATGACCTGAAGGCGTAGATGATGTGGAGTCATTTTCCCAACATAAAGTATTCAAACTCAGTTCCGATACAATATTCTTTATAGTGAGAGCGGCCTACTCAAAGATACGCCTTCGGACCCGCGGTCATAGGGAAGGTAAAGCTTTGTCTTGTGTGTGCCACGCCTGCTCTTAATAAGAACAATTTTGAGTTCGCAAATGATGCGATTATTGATGTAATTTTCATTTTACACTACTGCACTTACTCTACAAACAGCTTATATATCAGTATTGCAGCTAGAGTTAAAAAACAACAGAAATAGTACGTACCATTTCTTTTTATGGCACTACATTTATGCTGCAAGTTTTAAGCTTTTTGTGTGTGCTCATAGGTGTAGTTTTTTCTTTCTCTGCCCTAATACTTAATTCTTGCTTCTGTTACGCGTAACTTTTTTGGTATTTATTCATTTAAACTGCACCGACAGAATAATACAATGAGGTTTTTGAATTTGACGAAATTTTAAGGCCTTAAAATACTTTATTATTTTAAAACAATGCTTTTCACTGAAGACTTGAATAGGCTTCAAAGTTGCAATTTAACGACTTTCAAATACCCATGTGAACTGTGACCTAAACTTATTTTAGTATATTTCTGATATCATTTGTATTTCGTTGGAATCGTATATAAACTACCTAAGCTATAAGTTTTGAGAAATACCCCATTTCGTATCACTTCGAGTTAATGTGGGGTGATGTATGGTGCTCTAACTTAAAGTTACCAAATTTCACTTAATCGTTTTATAATAATGGGATTTGACTTATATCATTCTTTCAATTGAGGTATTTTCAATGACATAGACGATTTCTGTAGTAGTTAATTGGTTAGAATTGAACCTAAGATTTTGCATCAAAATGTCAAATTGCATTTTCTTTGATATACGTTTTTTCAAATTCAGATTATACTATTGGGCTCCGCAAGATAAGTTCCCTAGTGGTATTTAGAACAAACATATGTGCTAAAATAAACCAGTCTTGCAAGATAACTTCATTGTAAAACAATTAAATTATTAGTTTTGTAAAGGATTTTAAAAACAGTGTTAATTTAATTCTTTTTACTTTCCGTACACGTGTATAGAGAAGGTATTGCTTTCCACCCAAAAATTTGATACCGAGATTTCGCCGGAAATACATATTTTGGTTCTCCTTTAATCAAAAAAAGCATAGCTCAAAAACGAAAACACCGTTAAATACCAAACTTGTTATTCAGGTGTTGTACCTTCCAAGGATGCGACGCGAACATTTTCAAGAAAATACCCCCACCCCAAACTATCCTTTACGTGGAACAAATTTCGAAAATGGCTCTAACGATTTTGATTAAAATATCGTATATTAAAGATATTTACCTGAAAAATAAAATGTATATTTTGAATTTTCTGGGAATCGTCTCTGAAGTCTACTTTATTCTGAATGAATTTTGCGGAATGTTGCATAACTGCTACACCGTAAGAGATAGATAAAACTTGCTACACAGAACATGCAGAGCACATTAAAACTCACAATTTATATTTATGTACATTTTTTCGTGGAGTTGGTCGTTTTTAAGGTATTTCTTGTTTTTAGTTTCAGCTTTGAAAAACCTTATACTTTTTTCATACAGGAATTGGTGCACTCCTGTCCATACAAGCAAAGGAACTTCAGTCACATAGCAACCAGCTTTTGACTATCACTTTAACCTATAGTATTCCCTTACAAGAGAGCAAGTAATAAAACTATTTCTGCTATTTTTTCTCAACTAGCATGAAGTAAATAGAAGCATAATCAGAGATGTAGAGAAAGTCATGTGAATGGAACACATCAGATTTTTTCACACAAGCCGTATGTGGGAGAGGAGGTAGGTAGTCCGACTGAAAAATTGAATGCAATATCCGGCATTTTAACCACGGATCTCCCGGTCGCTAGTCGGTTGCTCTAACCACTGAGCTACCATGGCAACATGCCGGCACTAAATTCACTAATTGACCTGACAGTTGGCTAACCTATGGAGCCTAGGATTTTAAGTACTTACGCCATTGTAAGTCGCCATTAGGATATGTTATCTCAAAATAATTGGGGATCATCTTGTGGTTTACTGGAAAACTGTGAGTCAGTTGAGAAGTATAATGCTGTGCCGGTATGTTGCTATGGTAGCTAACTAGTTAAAGCAACCGAATAGAAACCGGGAGATCCGTGATTAAAATCAATTGAACATTTTCATCTGACACTACCAATCTAATTCGAAAAATAGCTTTGGATTCCAACATGATCACCCTGCATAAAAACTCACAATATATATTTTGAAACATGGAAGAAAGACGGTATCTAATTATTTTCTAACTACGAGTAACACAATTTAATTTACGACTGCCATACCACTATTGCCTAAAGTTTATGTAAGAGTCCATGCACCATACAGTATATGAAATTATTTATAGTAACGCTGGTTTGTAATACTTCCCGCAAACTTGTAGAATAGCTCTGAGCAGAGAGGGGAAGTAGGTTTTTTTTTTTGCGTTTGCCGTTAACAATAGAAAATTTCTGCACAGCACAAAGAGAGCATCTTGCAACTTCACATAGAGTATGTAAAGTATTGCCCTCGCAGTATGTAAGGTTGCATAGAATAGTTGACTTACCACAGAGAGTAATAATATAGAGAAAACACGTCTTACAAGAGGCAAAGGCGAATGGAGTTTCTTGTAACCTTTGCCTTGAGAATACTCTTGAAGAGGTTGCAATGTCTTTTCACTTATAATAAGAATTCACGCGACTAAAAGAGAAACTTAACACACGATCTTCGTTACGTATCTTCCGCTGTCCGCTGTCACTTGTTGACTGCTTAAATTTTTCTCAGTCAGGGTATATTTGGTTTGGTTATTCATACTCTCAGTATGCGATACCTTTACTTTCTAATGTTAAAGATCACTTTATAAAGTAATGAATTAAGGGATAACTTGGCGTATCTATGCTGACGTAGTAGGTAGAGTGTATTGTATTCCATCAAAAGTTCGTTACGGAGATTTCACCAGAAAGAGATGTTTTGAGGATCCCTGAATTCCAAAAATCATTAGAAAAAGGTCAGTGTGTTTGTGTGTGCACGTGTATATGCGCCTGTGGACAGCATAACTCAAAAACGACAAGTCTGCCAAATACCACACTTATTATTTAATTTACTATCCTCCATGGATGCCACAGGAAGATTTTCATAAAAATACCTCCACCTCAAACTACCCTTTACATGGAACACGTTGTTTACATGTAAAATAAAATCTATACCTAGTATTTCTTAAGAATAGCGCCCGATAAGCTTCATTCTGAATTACTTTTGCATAACGGGTTTAGTATAACTTGCTATACAAAAAATTTAGATATCGTTAAGAAACGCATGTTATAGTCATATAATTTGTTACAGAACTAGCCATTTCCTAGGTATTTCCTATTATTGGTTTAAATTTTAATAAAGTACTTAAAACTTTTCTGAAACGGAAAACCATGCTCCGTTTTTCTCTTATTTTACTCATGGCCACGGAATCCTGAACACTATGTCAATTACTATAGCTACGCGATTGCTTTTAAAAATATTTCATTGTGCCTTAGCCTAGTATATTCATTTCTACTTATAAGGAGATAAGTAATACAGGCATTCCTGGTAATTGTTATCTTTATTAGCATGATGTAGACAAAAGAATAACGTTCTGTAAGACTAATATGTTTGCTGACCAGAGAGCCAGAGACACAGACAGACATAATTGTGTATTCTGTATGCTACGTTAATTTTTATGTTAACTTGCACTGCTGGAAGATTCTAAGTTTTACATTTTATGAAGTGTAGTACTTCCAATAGTTAAGTCACGATTTTCTTTTGTTGTTTTAGGGAGCTGAACGAGGGTATTCGATGTATTGACAGCTACACACGACGTTGCTTCAACGCCAGGAAGAGACTGCACTTCAATAAACTTTATGCTGGCACTACAAAGGTTATCCAAGAACTGTGTCAAGAAGGTGCATACCAGGAAGGTAAAACATTTAAATGCTTTACAGAATATTATGAAGGTGTCGTCAGTAACGTTAATAGGCCTCAGATGGTCCTCTACTTCCATTGGGTCTGGCCCTAAAGTTTCTCTATACTTTCTTTAGATGTATATGAGTTTCTGGGTTCTTTTGGAAATGTCTCCAGGTTTTTTCTAGCCTTTCACCATGACTGATTTTTTTCAGGTCTAGATTGCTTTGGGTTCAATTGGATCTGCCTCCAGGTTTCTTTGCACTTGGCTGTTTCTTGTCTGCTATCTACCACCAATTGCTTCAGATCTATGGGTAGATGAGCCACAGCTTCCAATGTACCCACATCCAGGTTTCTCTGCCTTGCCTATTGCTCACGACTTTCTCCACTAATTTCTTCAGATCTAGATAATCTTCGGCTTCCAATGGATTCACTTTCAGATCCCTCTTTGTTTGGTTATTGCTTATCACTTTTCCACCCTAGTTTCTTCAGATTAAAACGAAATTTGGTTTCCACTGGATCTACCTCCATGTTTCTTTTGCCTTGCTTATTACTCACCTCTTTTCCAAGAATAATTTTTTCAAATCTAACGGGCTTCATTTCCACTGATATATCTCCTAGTTGCTCTGTATGTGGCTTTGGAATATCAACACATATTTATTCAGATCTAATTGACCAGGTAAGATACAAGTCCCATTTTAGTAAGGAGACCAGGTCAAGCTGGTTTTTATATCTAAGCCTCACAGTAAATCACCTAGAGAACTAAAGCTTTTCGGCCTGTCAGGCTTTTATGTTTTTTTTTAAGTTACTGGAAAGGCTGTAGATAGACATTTTAGGGATGGGCAGTTGGTTGAGAGACCCATATATCCTCACTGGTTTTTATACCTAAGCCTCGCAGAAAATCGCACTAGAGACCTAAGGATTTTCGACCTGTCAGGCTTTCATGCTTCTTTACTAAGTTAATGGAAAGGCTGTAGATAGACATTTGAGGGATGGGCCGTTGGTTGAGAGACCCATATCTCCTCACATGTGTGCCTATTGGCTGGATGGATCCTCAGATTTTGTACTTCACCAACTTGTGATAAGAACAGAAAGTCTGAGAGTGCTTAAGTCATTTGACGTTTGATACATCAGAGAAATAGGGCTATTGGTCCGGTGGTTATGGTCTGGATAACCTCTTTGGAAGAGTGATAGACTATAGCCGGCCTAAGGAGCGAGATCTTTGTGGAAATGTACTCGGACAGAACCTAGTGTATGCTCTTTACACGGAGGGGAGGGGGTTCTGCCTCAGTTGGTAGAGCCTTCTCTTTTTTGGACAAAAGTTAAAGCTATCATGTTCGATCAAGTTACTAGTGGCTATCCTGGATGTTGGGCTGTGCTAGGAAAACCATGTGGATTATGAAGTAAACAAAATCCAAAATGCGTCGACGGCCTGCAGTAACTTTATTGAACTGAGGGCGAACTGCGACCGAAAGTGGTTAAATGATTATACAGCTCAGTAACATAATCATTGGTAAGTTGTGTGGCGATGGTTTCGTGGACCACGTCAGGAATGGAGTGGCCGCTAAGCTTGGTTTCTAAGTGTGTGATGGTCACCGGGACGATGCAGACTCTCCAAAGTCTTGTCTTGGAGATCCTAGTGGACCTTCTTCCTTTACATCTTTTTGTGAAGGAGAATGCTATGGTGAACGCGCATATCTTTGGACTGTAGGAATGAGGAGCTTTAAGCTACTCCATAAGGAACACACCCTTTTCAGATTAGTTTTCAGCAGTTATGTTCTAACGCCCTTGTGTAGGGGATTCGATTAAAACTAGATATAATTTAAGCCCAGCTTCAACATTTCTTCCAGGATGGAGTGAGTTCCAGCCCCTGCGTTACCCCTGGAGACTGGGAGCCAGACGAGGAACACAGACGAGTCCACCCCGGGAGCGGGCTGAGATCTGAGTCCCCAGAACCAGACTTGCCATTCCGCTCGGAAAGTTTGCCACTGTTTTCCACTTATGCAATCTTAGCCTGAGCTATGCATGTTATTAAAATCTCAGGCAATTGCGCAAAGGTGTATCTCTGCTCGGAGAGACAGGCGGCTTTGAAAACGCTCATGATGGTTTAAGATCATCAAAATTGGTGTGGAAGACAAAAGAGTGTTTGATAAAATCAGTACCTGCTATCGGGTTACCGACGTTTGGGTTCCTGGACATACGAGAATTAGAAGCAGTGGTCAAGCTACAAACGGCGGATCGGTACTTTAGGTCAGCTGTCCGGAGCCCTTTCGTGGCGCGTTTTCAGAACTACCAAGTATGAGATAACTCGACCTACTGCAAGGGCTCGTCTTGAATTGGCACATGGTTTTATTCGTCGGCCGTTAGGTAAACTTAAGTTTCTTTTGAACTACATAGAACTAGGCTTGGAAGGGCTTTGGGCTACCCACTAGACACAACGCTATGAGAAGACTTTAAGCATAAGGGGGTTTATAGAACAGTCGTTACATAGAAAATGCTGCTAGGACGGAAATTCTCAGCCTGTATTTTGTGAATGACATACATTTGCTAACACAGATACGATTCATTCGCATTATTGGACTTGAGTGATGCCCAGTTCATGAGGCACGAAGAGCTCTTGAGGGCCAACGTGCAAGCTCACGAGAGAAAGGGGGGAAAGGGAGAGACAGGGGGGGAATGGAGAGAGAGAGGCCACTCAGCTCACATCATCTCTTCTAAATTCATATTTTCTTTGTTCAGCCAACGCACTTCTGGATAGCAGGAAGTGTACTTTCAGTACATAAATACATTATTATCGTCAGTAGGAGGCCATGCAGTTAGGAATTCATTTATAACAGTAGTATTCTTAAGTTCGTGACACATCTTTCAGTTTCTGATAGCACTCTTGTGTACCACGGCATTCCGGTTGCGGAACACTATTCAAGACGACTACCATGTAAATATGTCTCTTTCGTTAGAATAGTTTTGTGGAGATAAAATGTTACAAATTTTGAATTGTAAAACCACTTATGCAATTCTGATAATCCACGTTTAAACTTACTAATTTCATGCACAGCCATTCTTGCACATAAAGGAACGCGGTGGACCTGACATGAAAGATCAACCACAGTAAAAGTATCTGACGAACATGGCAAAATGAATAAGACTGTGCAGTAAAAGAAAACGAATTAACAGTACATTTCTCGCGGCAATGGTCGTGCATAAAGCCTGTGCATTCGCAACTTGAGATGTTGAACTTGTAAGTAACCTAGAACACAAAATGGAAATTTTATACAGGAATACTTGACACAGGATACTTTATTTTCCAAAGGATCTATTTGGCTCAATCGGTGAAGTGTTAATTTCTTCTGCTGAGGTTTGCGGGTTAGCACACATTCCTGGACATTAAACGCCGTGAGGCTGATGTTACATTGGTAGGTTCTACGGTAGTTGAATACAAGTGTAGTAAAGCTACTGTAAAAAATGGACTCCCTTTTCACTTAACCCGTTCTACATGTGCATGGAAAATTTGGTTAATGAACAAGCAATAAGTGCGCAAGTGCATACATTTCTAATCTCTGCTAATTTTATGTGTCGTTTTACAGGAGAAAAAGCGTAGTGGTAGTATTTATCCAGGATAAAACATGGCGATGGTAGGTAATATGGAATGATTGTAAATTCACACAGTATGAATGTTGTAAAAAGAATAAAAGGAAATCATTAAATATTTGATATGGAATAGTACAATACATACTAACATTGGTTATTGTAGATATGTTAGGCAGTAACGAGTAACTACAAAGGAAGCCTTTTAGGGAAATTTGAGTATCGCTCATGGCCCCTTAATGAAATAACAAAGGAGTACCTTAGTTGAGCGTTTTGCGCTGAGACTTTCAACGGATCCATGTAGTGTGGAACATTTGACATTGCGACCAAGTGTGGAAGGAAATTTAAAGCATTTGCCGAAATGGGTATATGGATAGCATGGAGTATGTAATGTTAGTAATGACTATCCTTCATTAAAGTAAGAGAAGGGAGATGAATCCCTAAATTGGATATATTGCACAAGAAGAACTGTTTACTCGGGGATATTCTGGAAGAAATGTGAATGGCAGAAAGTTTCGCAGTGCAAAAAAGGTAGTGAATGATAAGCTAAATATAAACGGCTCATAGGCAGAGACAATGGCGAAAGCATAAAGACAGAAGAATTATGAAGACCATGTTTTAGTGAAGGCCTTGCTAGTCTGGATTTAATTTTTTAATCAGTACTGCGTGTCCAATCGCTGGTCTTCAACCAGCAATTTCTGTAACTTCTCGAAACTTACAAACGCACTACCGGAGAAAAATGCTTTGTGTTGTGAGTGTACAGCTGCTTACCTTCTTTTCCACCTGCTTACACTCCTCGTATGTAGGACTCATACTCCCTATGACTTACAAGCTAATGCCTGGGGTCAGATGCCTGTTGAGGAGCAGGAAATCATAAGAGCATTCAGGGTTGGGGATCAGCCCATTACTTGGTATGAGCAATTTCTTACCATGCTTTCCAAAAGTACACAAGTCCACTCCTAATCTACGTGTACACATGATATTTAAACACGATGTCTGTAAACAAATTCGCTGAATTTAGTAGTTTTAAGATTCTAACCTTCAGTGCTACATACATTTACATCAAATTATAATTCATAAGCAATTTTTGCCTGTGTAGTTGCTTTAAATGCTCTGTACCTTATGTTCTCTGAATTATTATTAGTTCTGCAATATAATTCTTTATTTGAATGAAAATATAAGAAGTGTACTTTAGAATAGCGCCGTATTCTGTTTTAGTCCTGGGATAGTTTGTGTAAAGAGTACATTTCTTCTGGCCGTCCGCACTGAGGTAAGAATGCCCTCAGCCTCGTGATGTTCTTGAGGAACAATAAAAAAACTCTCTGTGGCTAGAGTAATAAGGAGCTACCGCATTAGGAAATAGCGGTTCATTGTCCAAAGAAATGACCCCTAGCGGCTAGTGATGGAGGGATTGCTCAGGATTGTCGACCCTATTACTACCCTCCTCCTGTAGTATTCTAATGTGAAAGGAAGAAGAGAATGCAAGGCTGTTGTAGCAGTTTCTGGCTCATGTTACGTTTTAATGCCACAGAATTTCATTAGATGAACACATTTCTCTTATCGATAATGTTAAGAGATATCAGTATAGAATGCAAAAACAAATTGTGTTTTTCTTGCTAGTAAAGCACTTTATGGATGCTGTCGCATATTGTGGTGACTGTATAGCTATCTCGGAACACACCCACACAGTAATTTATTTTAGTATCATAATTCTCGCTAACATTTAGTGTACTGTGTCTAAATTTATCATAGGTGAATACGGAATCATAAACTCCATAATGAATATTGCCAGCTTCCCATTAACCTAATACATCGTCCCTCCCATCCTCCATCCATCCATTCATTCACCCAGTTCAATTTAGGTATCGCCAATGCCTTCTAAGGAAACCCGTCATTCACAGAAAAGCTTTTTAGAGTAAAACTGGAGAAACCAAACTCCCATATGAAAATATACAGCTTGTACTACGTCATCTGGCCTACGACACTAGTACAGCCAAAGACAATATAAATATGCCTGGCGCTGTGATTTTGCTGAAAATGTGAACGTTTGACGGAGACTTGGGTCTTAGGTCGATTTTCATTAATACCATTCTGGCACGACATACCACGCGAGTAAGAAAAGGCAAAACCGATTGCGCAATCCACCCCTTCATCCCTCAACCCGCTCATCACTCCCTCAGAACTTGTATAAGCATTGTACTAACTTTGTTCACCACGTGCGAGAATAATCTTGGCACTTGAACTTCAGCATGTAGTACAGATAACCTAATTTTGTATCACCTGGTGAAAGAGGTCGAGTGTTGTCCAACCAGAGAATTTGGGGATTGCCAGTCCGAAACTCAGAACTTCAGTTTTCGCAAATTAAGCTTCATGTCTAACCCATTCTCTTCGGTAATGTGGCCTATCCAATACGCTTTTAAGAGAACAGCAAACAGGTGAAAAATATGGGCGGAGTAAGCAAAAAGACTTCTATACCATAAGTATCTCCAGGCTATTTTTAATGTCTTTGTTTGTACAGACTTGCAGAGCTAAACGGCCTTCAAAATATGTAAGGATTACCGCTGTATTTTAAAGAGTGAAGGAGTGAAGCGTTGTGAAATTAGCTGTATAACACGGTAGGGTTATAAAATGAATATTTCCAATTTAAAATGAATGTGCCTAAAATAATAAAGTACCTATCAAATTAAACAGCAAATTCCAATTAACAAGACCGGATAAACATTAAATAACATTCACTGTTATATTTATTATATTGTATATTTTAACAAGGTGCTAAAGAAATAGAATCATTATGTCCTGTAAAAAACGCACATTTAAAGTTATGCTTAATGGGTCATTGTATTTTGGAGGAGCGTCACTTATTTGGTTGACTAAATTTGTAATAATATACTATAATGATATAATAAATTCAAAGAAAGGTGTTTGGTAAAAATATAATAATTAATTTCCCATGAGAGTGAAAAAAGAAGCATTCAGAAATTATGGTATAATTTGAGCTATATCATTAAATCCTCTTACCTTCATTAAAACACAATATAAATTCTGAGCACCATCCAAATACATATTGCATAAAAAGTTATGAAAGTTGCATCCCTGTTGGGATGAAATGTATTCCTTTTCGGGTTCCCATGAATTCGGAGTTCTGAAACAAGTTATAAAGAATTACTTTATTCGCTGCATTGTGCTATACCTTTTGAGGTTGGCCGAAAATCAGCACCATTTTGTTACACTGGCTTGCAGGTGAGGTAATATTGACAAACGAAGGTTAGATCTATCAGAAAATAGAACTCTGGCCCTCTGGCTGCTATTAGTCCGCCATGTGTGCTATTAGTACCTGCCACTCATTTTAATGGACCTGGAACAGAAGGGACAAGGATGCACCAGGAACAAATTCAGTAAAGGTGGAGTTATGAAAAAGCATTCAGAACAGAAATAAACACATACATTCGGTAGATGGACGAAATATCTCGCTGCGGGAACACTACAGAATTTCTATGCTATTTTTTTATTTTAATAATGACATTTCAGTTCTCTGTCGTCCCTGCGTTCAACCGTCGCTTCCATTTTAAAAATTAAAATGCGTCACATACTTTAAACTCGGCAAGTAAGCATCCCGTAAATACAAGAGCAGCATTGGAGGTTGACATAAAACCACCGAGAATTCGTCTCGTTTTGCTTTTCATTCATTTAATTTATATTTACAAAAGAAACTCTCAGTTATTACTCTGTGGATTCCGAGATATCCTAAACAAGTCAATTTAGAACCGCTGTTTGTAAATGTTAGCGATTTAAAATAAAGGAGATTAAATTAACAGCAAGAGCACGTAGGTATACTATTAAGTACACGGATTTGCTGTGGCTGCACTGGTACGTTGTAATTATGATAAACAAATTTTCAAGTTTTTAACTCTTTTTTTAAATATTGCGCAATAATTAGCGCTTCTCTTTATACATTCTTTGTGCTCAGCAACTAGAAAGTGTATGGTGTCTATTCTTCTGTAAGTAGAACTTCCATAGAAGAATATGTATGACACTCGACCCAGTCTTTAAAGTTTTCATTTTGGTTTGATTTACAATAAAAAAAAATAGCAGCAGATATTAAATACATAAAGATTTGTTGGAGCGTATAATAAATACTCTATACCCTATATTAAATTTATCAATATACCAAATAAATATTTGCAACATGTATATAGCTGCGGTCCTAGCTCACTGGCATGACTTTATACAATAATGAGGTTTATTAAGGAAGATATGATCTTTTTTAGTTTATTACACAACATTTTCATTAAAATTGTCAGTTATTAATTTGTTTAAATATAAAAAAACCGTATTAATGTCACATATCAATAACACGCTCGGGATGATTTATATACAAATGTAATTAGTTCCTCGATAAAAGGGCATTATATCCGAAAATATCATTCAGAGGAAATGCAGTTCAAAGTAAAAATAAAGGAACAAACCTCTTATATATTTATAAAAATCACATTACTTGGACATGGGACATTTGCAATTTAAAATTAGCACCAACCTTGGAGCCAAGATCGCCCTTCGTGGTGTAATGGTTACCATGCTAACCTCATATCCTCAAGATGGTTGGGGTTCAAATCCGGTGGAGGACGATGGGTTTTTTCGGGCGTAAAAAGTCTAAGCATGGCTTCCTTCGGAAGGGAACTAAAGCCGCTGGTCCCGTGTCGTAGATTTACGGTACGTAAAAGAACCTCAAGCCTGATAAGAGGCTTCTGAGCAAAATCAAGCGGTCTTTCACGCCCAATATAGAACGGGACGCTGAGAACTACAGCAGTTAAAGAGGGTCCATAAATACGAGGTAAGTCCAGAAAGTAAGCTCCGTTTGGTAATAAAATTAAATTGTGTATAGATACAGAATAATTATTTATTGCACAAAATTCTACAACCCTTAAACTAATTTTCCACATAACTGCCAAAATTTTGCAGGCATTTGTCATAGCGTGGCACAAGTTTTTGTATGCCTTCTTCATAGAAGTTTGCCGCCTGTGTCTTCAAAAAGTTGGAAACATTTTCTTTCAGCTCTTCGTCATTGTTGAAGTGTTGACCGCCAAGGAAAGACTTGAGATGTAAGAACAGATGAAAGTCGATAGGAGCGAGGTCAGGGCTGTACGGAAAATGGCCAAACACGTCCCAGCCAAATCACTGTAGGAGGTTTTTCGTCACATTTGCAGTGTGTGGTCGTGCGTTGTCGTGAAGAAAAACAACACCTTTTGACAGCAATCCTCGGCGCTTATTCTGTATTGCGCGGAGTAATTTCCTTAGTGTCTCGCAATAAACATCTGCTTTGATTGACCACGCGGTAAGAAATCAATGAGTAAGATGCCTTTCCAGTCCCAGAACACTGTTCACATCATTTTTCGAGGTGTCAGGATTTGTTTCGGCTTAACCTTTGCTGGGGATGAAGTTGCCCATCCCGGTGGCCGCGCTCGCTAAAGTGTCTTGGTTTGGCGCTTCGTGGTGCACAGGATCGTGGGTTCAAGTCCCCCTAGGGCATGGGTGTTTATATGTTTGTAAATGTGTCTATGTTTGTGTATGTATATGTAACAGGAAAACGTTAAGAATAATAAGGTCTACTAAGGAAATATAGGAAACTGGAAAAATGGAGAAAAAGGAATACAGCGCCGGAGTCCTGATAAGCCTCCGGAACTGTATTTTTGCAAATAAAAAAAAAGTGTGCCTCCATTCCATTGATTGCCGCTTACTTTTATGGGTGTCGTAAGAATCCCAAGTCTTATCTCCTGTGACTATCTGTGTCAGAAATTCTTCGCCGTCTTCATCATAACGGGTTAAAAACTGAAGTGCACTACCCAGCCGTTTTGTTTTGTGTTGCTCAGTAAGAATCTTTGGTACCCAACGTGAGAAAAGTTTACGAAATTTCAGTTTTTCGGTAACAATTTCATGAATTAGTGATCGCGAGGTTTGGGGAAATTCCGTAGCGAGAGCACTAATTGTAAACTTGTGGTTTATCTGGATCTTGTCATTAATCGCGTGAACCAGTTCTTCTGTAACCAAAGATGGACGCCCACTTCGTTCTTCATCGTGCACTTCACTACGTCCTTCATTGAACTGTCACACCCATCTTCTCACCATTGAATCACTCATCGCATTTTAAACTTGGCAAATTTGCCGATAAATGTCAATTGGTTTCACTTTCCTAGCATTCAGAAAACGAATCACAGATCTGATTTCACAAGCGGCGGGATTTTCAATCAACACTGACATTGTAAACAAGCACAACAAAGCCTGTGTGGCTGACAGCGATCTCAAAATGGCGCACGTTTCTTCTCCTTGATACAGAGCGTCTACCGCGCATGTGCGGAACTGCGATCGTAGCGCTGCAGTGGAGATAAATTGAAACGGAACTTACTTTCTGGACGTACCTCGTAAAACGTCATTTTCATTTGAAATCAAGTATTCCATAAATGATGGCTAACAGGAAGCCCTCCAAAGCGCGGGCAAATTACATTTTTACCATCTGGTTATGTGGTCCTCCGTAGTCAAGGGTTAACTTGCTAGCCTCTGGTTCCCAAGATCGCGGGTTCAAACCCAGCTGATGGCAATGAATTTTTTTGGAGTAAAATTCCTTATCATGGCTTCCTTCGAAGATTTACGACACGTAAAAGTACCTCAAGTCTGAAAGAGGCCTCTCGGAAAACTTAAGCGGTCTTTGACGCCCAATATGGAATGGGACGCTAAGAACCGCGACAGTTAGAGAGGATCATAAATAAAATTCGAAATAATTTAATTTTTCTATCTAGTTATGCGTATTTCAGCTAAAATGGCAGATGCATTAAGTTTATAAAAGTATGTGTAAAATAAGGTACCTATAGTGGCATGTAATGTCAAAATGTGAGATGGGATACCAAACGGCAATGTGTGATTTGCTGTGTATGCAAGCTGTAAATCATATGAGTTAGGCCTGTAGTCTAGAATGCTGAGAACGCTCAGATTGGTCTGAAGGGGTATTTGCCAAATGGGATAGATAGCTTTGCTTGCTTTACTGACGTTACCGGCTATGTAGTTCCTCCAGAGCTGAGCATGGCTTTGTTTAGAAATAGCAAACATCGGGATTAGGATGTATGAACTATTGAAGGTTTGCTTGAATTAACCATTAATTTCGCTCTTTATGGATTGTTCATTTCGAACTGTGTGAGCACCGACCAACCAGTAAGAGCATTGGAAGAAAGGATAAATAAAGAAATTTGGTGCATGGATAAGCAACCGTTCATTCGCTGGAGACAAAGTATTATGAATACCGGTGGCATTGATAACAATGATGATGGTGTTGTTACTACCGAAGGTCATTTAGGAGGAAACTCGCTCAGGTGACTAGAGAGGGCTGGGTTCCTTATTTCAGTCCGGATGAGCGGCCTGGGTTCGCTCCGAGCCGACCGCATGGCAGATTTGTGTTAGACAAAGGGGCGAGTTTTCTCCGGGTTCCCCCACTATCGGACACCACCGCTGTTCCATCTTCACTCCATGCACTATCGGTGTCATTTCCTGCGATGCCATACGTAGTAAAAGCGGGCGTTTAACACTATCAAAAAGCAAGGATGGCGTGAAGAGTTTGCTAGGACAGGCAAGGCTCCTTTTGACCGTGTGAGACACGCTGGTGATAAACCCACCGAGCTCAAACGCGGCCCGGGATTATCTTTGAGGCCTCCGCAAGTAAATGGAAGTGGGAGATCAGAGAGGAGGAGAGGTTCCTTCCCGGACTAATGAGTCAACTGCTTATCCAGTTAATTGTACAGTAACTAGGCTGGTAGCGAGGATCAGTTAAGCCTGCTTACATGATGCATGTCACGGCCTATTTATTTCACAACCGTGACCATTACGTCCTGATACCTGCAGTAATCATGGTGCCATCTAGTTTATTGAGATAAAACTATATATTTATGCTGGCGCATATGTGGCGTGCGTAAGAACTATATACAGCCTGTGAGGAACTTGTGGGTTTACTACACAGGAGGAAGGAGCATGAAAACCGTTGTCTTATTCCATCAGTAGTTGCGAGGCTACGATGTATATTCCCTTAACCAGTGCAGGTGGTGCAATAAAAGCTACCAACTTGCGTAGGATTCAGCTGGACCCATATCAACAACTTACTGTTAATTCATAACAAATGTAAAACCACGCATTATTTTGTAATTCGTTCCTATTTGGAGGAACAGTCTTTACTACAGTTATGTCGCTTGAATACCTTGATCAAGGAGGATACCTTTTATTAATTTTGAGATGTGTATTTATGTTTATGTGTTATAGCTTGTTAATTTTCGGAGTAATTAGTTCAAGAATCGTAGCTAGGGGTTACTTTTCATAAACATACCTTCATTTACTTATGCGCGTGTTTATAAAATACAAGTTAGACGTGGTCAAAGCCAAAACATATCATAGCTTATACGTATATAACGATAGTTTAATTCTGTGTATTTGTTTACCGTGCAGAGGAACAATAAAGTGAGCTAGGCACAAAAAATATACATGGCAGCTTGATTACCCATTTCTTCCACTACCGTTGAGAACCTCCATCAGTAGCCGAGATATCCTATAAATGAAATAGTGAACGTGAGAGAGAGAGAGTGTCGAATAAACAAGGTGCAAGTTCGAACAAACATAGCTTGCCTCGTCTCTAAGAAGCAAAGTTCGGTACACTTTGTGTAAAATATCGTAACACCCGATAGGCGCAAGAGAGGAGAGATGAGAAGTGGTGAGAATGGAAGCGAAGTAAGAGACTACATGTCACACAGCAGATGGAACGCTGACTCACTTAAATAAGAGGGCTGGTGAATGCTACTGCGCAATTGTGCTTCAGGAGTGGGGAATGTCACGTTATCTCACACGAATTGTAGTGGAATCGCTCTAGACACATTAACCGCACTTAGTTTGGTTTGTACAACACTATATGTGCATGTACATACACAGGTGTCCCAGAATTTGACTGAATAAATTGGCAGGATTGTAGAGGGGTCCTAGATACACACTTTGAGGTAGGGTATATATTGTCTATTGCGCCAAGGCATTCATGTTTTCGGGATCACAAATCAATGATCGAAAATTAAAATAATGTGGACGTGTGAGCCCTATTAGCATTCAGAATTCTCATACTATGCCAGTAGTCGAAAGGAATGGAGTATTTGTGAACAATCAATATGATATTTAAACTTATTAGACTTGTAACTTTGGAAAAATTGTCAGTTCATTGAGGGAGAGTACGCCTCTGATAGCAGCTCTGTTGATTTCAGATCATGTAGTTAGAAATCTCCGCCAAAACCTGCTGGTGGGTGATTCGGTAGAGCCCTAGTCATTGAATCCCAGGATAAAAAGGATGGTACTGCTTTCTGAAGTCTCTGGTTTGCTCCCCTCAAAGAGTACACATTAGAGCAGCACTAATATGCTTAGTTTAATTTCTGAAGCCAAAAGGATAAACCCTCCAGTACAAATTACTTCCAAAAGACTGTGAATGATATCTACATAGCGTTCAATATTGAACGCAGTAGTTGTCAAGGCACCCGTGCAGACTACTGTAATAAACAATTATGTAAAGTATGCTTTGAAAAGTAGTCATTAACTATGATTTTAGCGGCGGAATTAAAAAAAAAAAAGAAACGTAGGCTCCTGCCAGCATTCGAACATCGGTGCTCTGATGTTATTCGTACGTAGGTAAACCGTGGTACTGTGGCACTGAGCTACTGCGACACGGTTTCTGAAAATCTTGTCTAATGCATACATGTGACTACTGTGAGAGCCATGAATTACTATACATCGTGTTCAAATTGTAAAAGTATACACATGTGTAAGAAAATAAGTTGTTTCAATGAGGTGCGAAACGGAGAGCATCCTAATTTAATCTAAGCTTCGAACGTCAGAGCTTATGTGCTTTTTGCTGCCACGTGGAACAATTTCGCCTGCTTAATAGCCTCGCTTACCAGATTTCCGTTGAATCGGATGAACAATTACTGACACGAAATTTAGCTTCGTGTGTGAAGGCCACAACAATACTGGAAGTTTTGACAGGGTGCATGGTTCATTTCCTCGTAGATACAATCTCTGCAGAGATGTTGCAAATCGTCACATCGAAATGTTCTTTTGGAGACCTGCTGTAGTTTATACTTCGGTTATTTTATCATTTTTCGAAGTCTCTTTCTATTTGCCTTTCATGCAGAGATGAAAAAGGTAGAATTCACTTTCCTGAGCACTATATTGTTCTTAATTTGTTTTAAATAGGTACTTGTCTTGTAAATTGCAGGGGGTGTCATACCTAAATACAGGGGGTGGGGTGAATTGACTACGAAGTAGGTACTTGTTTTAACTACAGAGATATTTGTTCATTTTTATTTCCCTTGAAATTCATTTGACACAATGATAATATTTTTTCGTTAATTGTAAACTGTACTCACAATTGTAATTTACATGACACTGCATTTTAGAAACTCCTTCGAGAGGTATGGAGAAATTTACCCTTTCAGGTGTTAAATACAATTATTATTGAAACGTTCTCCGTTGCACCTTCGAGCAACACAGCCCATACCTGCTAATCGTATATTACATTTATTTTGTTTGTCACTACGAATAATCGCATTGAGGAACGCAGCAAAATATGTATGGCTCATTCATAACTGTACAAAAGAAGACAACATAAAAATAAATGTAGCAATGCAGGATTGAATGCTCAACCCCATTGATATCTTCACCCGATGCCCACACGCTAAATAATGCCACTAAATCTATGCTCTCCAAACGTCAGAGTCCGCTGAGCTTTGAACAGTGGTATATTAACCCTTAATACATATTGTGCTGTAGCAAAAATGTTGACTCCATACCCATAGGTTCCCTATCTCAAACTGCTTAATTTACAACCCCGTACAATCCTGCCAATTTGTGCGGTAGAATTCTGAAACACCCAGAATATATTTAGTAATATAACATTAAAAAGGTCAGACCAGTTTATAACACTCCAGAAAAGAAAAGTGTAATTTTTGGTAATTTGTGTCATTTAGTTTCCCCGTTGCAATTGAATGTGATAAGTTTCCGTTACAGTTCCATTAAATTGTAATTAGACTTTGTTTGTTAATCCTCGTTTTCTTCTGTGGCTCTCAGTGTCCCATTCTATGTTGGGCATGAAATACAGTTTAATTTGCTCAGAGGCCTATTTACCAGATTTGAGGTTCTTTTACGTGCCGTAAATCTACGACACGGTGCAACTGGCTTTACTTTCCTTTCAACAGGTGCCATGCTAAGAGTTTGTACGCTCGAAAAAAATCCTTCGCCCTCCGCCAGGTTTGAACACGCGACCTTGGGAACCAGAGGCAGGTATGTTATCCTTAGACCACGGAGGATGACATCGTATACTGGTGGCCAACAAACACTTCTTAAACATAGTCTGCATGTCAGATAAATTCTCATATGGTATTATTGGCATACATAAGGTTCCAGATTTGATATAGCTGCTAGAGAGAGGATTTCCTCATTTTAGATAACATTCTCTAAGTAGAGATTCAATACTTTCTGAATATTACCAATGGTAAAATATTCACTGCTACTGCTAATATACCATGTATCCTTATTGGGATGTACATGTTCAGTTTCTTATCATGCATTCACATAAAACCAATAAGAGATATTTAATCATTCAAAAGAGCAGTTATCGAAAAGTAATACCTGAAGAAGATGGATTTCTTCTCTTAATAGATCAAAATTGAAAGCTAAACAATGCACTCAGTACCATAAACACTAAGTATTGAGAAGAAAAGGTTATATCCCACGGTATATAGATGCGGCCAGGAAAAAGGAACTAAACCAAACCGTACATGAGGATCGCGAAAGAGCACAGACCGTTCCCAGTGTTTTATTTGTCATCAGAGTTCTGACATATTGTGTTAACAATGGAATTGCTAACACATTTGTTTCTTATTCTTTGAATAATAAATTTTGACAGTACCCATTTGTTCGAAAACGGGTTGCTTATATTATATATTTTGTTATATATATTTTTGTTATATATATAACAAAATAAATTTGCCAAGAGACAATACGCTGTATATTGACTGACTTTGTGTAGAAAACTACATCCTCAGTTTGAGCATTTTGCACGCAAGACAACGACAAGATGTCTCTAGTTACTGTCTATGCAAGTATTGGTCGTAGTTTCTCTTGTGTGTTTGAGAGTTTGCTTGGCCCGAGGACATTTCCGTCCATCTTCGTGTAAGTCTGTTTCTGACAGAGCAATCTGACTTGCCGATATCTCCACCACATTCCAAACGGCTCGCTAAATGATGTCCTCTAGCACTTCGATGACGAGCACACGAGATCTCCTTTGTACAAAATCACAGTATAATCAAGGTACTTGCAGGCGCAGAGTTAACGCTCTTAAAACCGTGCAGGATAAAAACGTGTGTCCCATTTCTTGCAACACTTTAAATGCTTCATAATACAGTTTTCCTTTAATTTAAAAGCAGGTCGGTGACTGCGTTTCTGAATCCTTGTATCCACATGTCTTTCTATACACATCGTTTATTACTTTCTCTAGCCGGGTCATACAAAAAATAAATAAATAAAAAGCATAATTACTTAAACCAGGGCTAATATGCCATTTACATTTATACACACGTCATTTATAAAAAACTTAAGCTAACATAATTATAAATATAAATTATAAATAAAATAAAAATAAAAAAGTAAAATAAAACAAATAAAAACAAATAAAAATACAAATAAAAATAAAGATATTAAATAACAATAAAAATAAAATACTGTTAAAATTTCTAAAATACAATAAATAATTAATAACAAATAAATATAACCTAAAACATCACACATATTCATAATTAATACCAATTATTACTATTACTAAACAACAATAACAACTTTAAGTAACAAATTTAAAAAAATCATATTACCAAGCTCATTTATTTTTAAACTTAATTTTTACTAAAATATAATAAATTATAATGATTCTATTTCCTTTTATTTATTATTTGTATATTCAATATAAATGCACAATGCACATAGCATATAGGGAAGGTGTTGCATTCCACCCAAAATGTCATTGCTGAGATTTCACCGGAAATATGTTTTAAGGTTTCCCGAGTTACTAAAAACATTTTGAGAAAAAGGTCCGTGTGTGTCTGTTCCTTTGGACAGCATAGCTCAAAAACGAAAAGTCGGTTTAAAACCAAACTTAGTATTAAGTTTGGTATCTTCCAAAGATACACCACGAAGATTTTTAAAATAAATCCCAACATATTAACTACCATTTACATGGACAATTTTTAGAAAATGGTTATTTTTTCAAAAATGGTTTTTTTTCTCACCTGACCTAACCTCAATTATTTCACATAGTGACCAGGTATTAAACTATTTGACTATCGCTTTAGCCTAAAGTATTCCCTTATTTCCCTTTTACTTATATGGAAGCAAGTAAGAACACGAATTCTGCTAATGTTTATCTAGATTCGCATGACATAGATAACAGAATAATCTTTTGTAAGAAAAATTTCTTTGTGGAAAAGTTAGATGAATCGAACACATCAGATCTTTTATATAACCTCTATGTACTAATGCTACGAAAGGTTATTACTTTGTATAACACGTGCTATGTGCTTATTAGGTGGAGAAGGTACTGCATTCCACTAAAGCAATTGATACCGAGATTTCACCGGAAATACATTCTTTGAAATCCACTAGATTCAAAAAGTATTATTAGAAAAAGATCCATGGTATCTATCTGTATCTGTAAATAGCATTGCTAAAAATCGAAGAGTCCGTTAAATACTAAACTTGACATATTAGTTCAGTATCTTAGAAGTCGAATTTAAGGAACATTTATTTCTATTGCCCATACTATACTTTGCGTGGAATATCCTTAGGAATTTGAGGTTATCTTAAACATTGCTCCTACAATTTCTGGAAATAGCCTCTGACACACTCTTCTTTGTGGTTTACTTTTGAATATGTCGTAAACCGTAAGAAGTGGACAAAATCATCTTAGGACACAAAAATCTAGATCTCGTTAAAACGCACAATTTATGCCACTCAATTTTATATGGAGTTGACCACTTCCGTAAGAGTCCGAGTTTTGGTTTAACTTTCCCAACACATACGTTTCTAAATTGACATATCGTCATTCGTTTTACTTTTTTCATGCTGGTGCTGCAAGGAGAACATAATTTCAATGCCATCATATAGCGATCAGTCTTTAAAAGATTTGACTACTGCATTATCCTAGTGCATTGAGTTATTCCCTTTAACATACAAGAAAATAAGTAGTAGCTCCATTTCTGCTTGTGTTTATCTCGAATGAATGCAATATTTAGAAGAATAAGCTTTCGGAAGAATAGTTTCCTGCTGAATAATCCATGTGAAGTATTAGGACAGCATTTTTGCTATCTACTTCATTTTGATATAAACCATTGGAGAAATAGTCGCATTACACGTTTTATTGTAGGTACAAGTGGGTAGAGCATACTTAATCGATAGTTCCGAAGTTTAAAACCTGGTCACTATATGCTGGTTTTAATATTCTTAATCTTTCCATGACATCGCTAGAAGCAACTGATTAGCAACACAACTTTAAAAAATGACGAAATTTACACAAATCCAAGGCTGCAACAACGAATATCTGTGAAATTGCTAATGCCATGTGAAGTAAACCTAATTGAAAGTCCGATGTTTAAAATCTGATCACTGCTAATTTCAGCATCCTTACTCCACGACATAGCTAGGGCCAACTTAATGGCAACAGAATCTTAAAAAATGAGGAATTATTGATAAACCCATGGCTGTAATAACGGATATCTGGGAGGTGGCTGATACCACGTAAAGGAATTTGGAATAAATTGTGTGTTTTAGAACGGTCCAGCTTTTGTTTAGCATGTGTTTTTCTACTTAGGTTTACGGTTAAACAAAATAACAAAAACTCTTTTTGATAAAGAAGACTTAACAGTCTATTCCCATATATTTCAAGAAATATATTTTATGATGTAAAAATCTAAATATATAGCACTTTGTCATGCAGCGCCGTAGCACCTAGACAGACCAGGTTCAATCACAGGGGACCACATGTGGGATTTGTTGATGGATATCGCGGCGTCTGGGCAGGTTCTTCGGTTTCCCCGCTATTCATTCCGCAAATTCCTCCACTTTAAACTTTCCCCTTATCCATTTTTCCTTCATTTTATTACCTCTACATCCCTCATTCTCATTCCTGGCTACGGACCGATACCTCGTTCCGAGTTCTTCATTATCCGAATAAATGTTTGCTGATTCCTCGACAGGCTTCTGAACCTAGGCACCCACGTAAAAGTCCTTCATATGGGGAGAAAGACGGCTAAGTTAAGTTAATTTTTGATGAAATATAAAGCTTAGAGAAATGTTTCATGTAAAGAGTAGTTTATGGCTGGAGAAAATTACTTGAAAATCTTCATGTCGCATTTTCGGAAGGCTCTGAAAATGAACACTAAATTTGGAATTTATCCATGTTCTGATATTCACACACACACACACTCACACACACACACACACTAGCGGAGACTTTTCTAAAAATTTTCTTTTTAACTAAGCGAACAGTTAAACATGAATTTTCGATAAAGTTTCTGTATCAAATTTTTGGAAGAATACAATACTTCAACTACATAATAGATACATAGTAGACAAAGTAATCTGTTAATTACAATGAACATTAACCGCAAACAAAGATCCCAATTTGGGTTTTATAATATGCATGCTTATGGCAATAACTTCATCCAGAAAAGCCAACTGTGTTGCATTCACATGACTTTCTTTACACAACATATGCCCAGAAACGGTTTAAGGTAGGCAGTGAATCAACACACAACCCTCATAAAATAGGTGGTTTGATTTAAATAAGAGAAAAGTCACATATGTTTTAAAGTATCACATGGCGCATCTAAATAAACTTCAACCTCTAGAAACTTATAGGACACCATTAATGCCACGAATAAGGTAAGTTTACACAAACCACTTGAGCCTTATGTCCTGTTAGGGAAGATTAGAGGTAATCAACCGCTATGTTAAATCTGATACATACATAAACCGTCATCTCGCAATCTCATAAACTATTTAAAACCAATAAATTGGGCATTTTACAAGCTGCAGCTAACGTCCCACAAGTCTCTTGGTCTATTTTTGTAACATAGGTTTGTAAACTTTCAAAATTTCAAATGGGTTTCAGAGAAGTACACAGTACCATAGACGCCGCTTTTATTTTACACTTTCAGGACAAAGCAAATGTTAACTAAGCGGGGAAAACTTCATTGTGCATAATTTTGTGGACTTTAAGAAGGCATTTGACTCTAACAATCGAAATGCATTATGGCATAAACTACGCAGTAAGGGATTATCAAGTAAAATGATTAGAGCGTTGCAGGCAATCTATAAAACTGTCGAATTCTGTGTAAAGTACGACAGAAATAGTGTGTCGGAGAGCTGCCTAAGCTATTGGGGAGTGTGGCACGGTTGTGTTTTATCTCCCTTGCTATTTAATCTCTTTGTGGATGATATTACTTATGCAATGATAGCAGTGAGTATAGAAGCACCAGTAGTAGTGGATTTGCAGATCCCAGCACTTTTATACGCGGACGATTTAGTGTTGGGCTGTACGACCAGTTAACGGATTGCAACGAGGACTGGACAAACTTAAGAATTATTGCGATGTATGGCTACTTAGAGTTAATGTGAAAAAGACTAAGGCAATGTCTTTCAAATACGGTTTTGTTTATAGCAGGGAGGAGATTTGGACATATGCAGGACAGATACTGGGCAACGTTAAATCTTTTGTGTACTTAGGACTCACATTTACAATGAACGGAAAATGGACAAAACAATTTGACATCACCAAAGCACACGGCAATGCTGAGAGCAGCGGAAGTTCTCCGCATATGCTGCAGAATTCCGAATATATCCATAACCTTAATGGAAACTGTATACGGAGCGACAGCTAGATCCACGATGACATATGGAGGAGAAATATGGGGGTGGAAAAAAAACAGGGAATTTGGACCAAGTGAGGACCCAATTTTTGAAAGGAATTCTGGGTGTAGGGTGGGGTAAGTCCAACTGCGGAATAATGAGGGAGTTCGGGGCGCATAGTGAAACGATAGAGTGCAAGATCAGAGTAGTTAAATATTGGATGAGAATCGTTCACGGAAACCAATCTCTAATTAGGGCAGTTTGCTACCATGAACAGTTGCAAATGTAAGGTAATTCGATGTGGGTATCAAAATTAAAGAAAGGGTTGGAAACCATTGGCATGGGATACATTTGGATGGCGGGGCAGGCAAACATACGAAGTATTTGGAGAAAAATTAAGAACCGCTTCTGTGATATTGACAGACAACAAATAATTGCGCAGTGCACGGCGAAGGTCTCATTAGAAGTACAGAAGTGGGGTATGGCGCAATACACTCAAACGGGTACCAAACTCATTAGAGCGGGGCTCGCGTGGATTGAAATAGTAGCATGGAGGAACACAATTGCTGACGAGAATATTATGAGAATCTGTCCCATTTGCGTGACGGAAGAGTCGTGTATCCATATCTTGGCATGATATTTACCCCGATTCTGTACCACCGCGAATGTAGAGCTAGAAGCATGTTGGACACTACTGGCAGGCACGGAAGACGTCGACGGTCTAGGTAAATTTATACTTGAGGAAGATCGCTGAGATCTTAGAAGGCTGCCAATAGAGAAGAGGGGGGGATAAGAACAGCTAAACAAAAGTGACTACAAAGTTTTACATACATATATTTTATGCCATACTTATGTCATTGAGTGTTATGGCTTTATATATTGTGTATACCAGGAGGTTCAGCTGTCCCTTATTATTTTTGGAGTTAGGCAACACTTCATACTCTGAAAGCAATAAGGTCGAAATTACCGTGCTTGTCGAACATTTGATAATCATGTAAATTTAGCCTGCTCTTCATAGGAAAATTGACCTTAGCAGCTATAGTTACGTCCATTCCAAAAGCATGCGCTTAATAACTCCTGTTTCAGTACATTCTATACAATAGGATCGCTGTCATACGTTCTGCAAGTAAATTATAATGAATAAAGGCTAAACGAACGACTTATGCTACAAAAAAGAATCACACAGAAGTTATAAAGAGAGGAAAAACGGAGAGGGAGACATGTGTGACACTATACCTACAAGTTTTAACGGAAAAAGCGGGTGCAATGATTGTAGCTCAACTGGTTAATTTCATGTTCCCTCATTTCACCTCCAGCGTGTAAGCGGTTGGAGTCCCACAGTCTGCGTGCACTTTGTTGTCTTCTTTATGTGCTGTGTATCAAGGTGCAAAGTTAGTTCAGTGTTTTTGTCACTCTAATAATTTTAGGTGTAAACAAAATGTATACGATTGCAGAACAAACGATAGCTCATTTTACGTTTTCTTCAGTGTTTGATTCTTAATTTTCATTCTAATTGTTTGGAAAAGGAACTTCACTAAGCCTGTAAATAATAAAGGACATTTTAAAAACGTATCAATTTAATAAAACAATTGCAAAATACTAGAATACCTAGCATGTTATGATTATTCTTCATAGTTAGAGAACATTCTCTACGAAATTTTGGCAGCTGGAACCCTCTGTGGTTTAGTGAATACTACCGGAAGACACTTTAGATCTAGACATGTCCCATTAGATACAAATGCTCGAAGTAAATCTGTAGGCATGTGCTATACCTACAGCTAAGGTTATCTCCTATGAACCTCAAAGCACATTAGATAGGCAGACTCAGTTGTGAACTCGTCATCATTTCGAACAGCTACTGCGCTAAATGAAGGAGCCTCATCACTAAGTTTCGTGTCGGATACGCTTTATCTACTGGATATTGAGAAGTTTATTAAGTTTTGGGGATTAAACCTAGTTTTCTTTTCAACTGAAAGTATTGTTGAATACCTCTGTATTTAGCACAATTTGTGATTGTCAACCTAGGTCTTTTGTGTATTTTTCGTTTTACAGAGACCCTGAAAATGGGTCTGGTTCTGTAGTATTGTCTTAAATGCCTAAGTTAGCTTTAAAATATTGTAATAATACCTGCATATTTAGAAGAAACTTAATGAATATGTCTCAGAATGTTCCATTTTCATTTGTATTTATTGTAACTGGACTGGTAAAGTTAGACTAAACATAAAGAGAACAACAATAAAAGAAACAAATAAGCAAATTAACAAATTTTAAAATGTTAAAAAAGCCATTACATATAGTGAAGTTGTCAATGTTATTAAAATCTGGACATCTATTTCCAACACGTGCTTCACTTGGTCATGGTGTAATTGGAGTACCCTGGACGCGCGTTTCCACAATTTTCGTTGTCATCCTCCTGCAGGTTAGCAGACGTCATCGCGACAACGAAAGCTTTGTGTCAAATCAGGAAGAAAGAAAGCGGGAGGGGGGATTGACAACGTTTTGGTTAGATTTGAACCTGAATCTAGCATTTTGGAATCCACGCTAACACCGCGCGTTATCCAAATACGCTACTGTTTAGCTATAACTTACACAGCCAAAGTCTATAATGTTGACATGCAGAATATGGGTCTTGGGACGACGTTTTCAGGTTAAATAGGCAAATCCTCCTGCCAGCATTATCAGCTACCTTACGTGCTTTCCACCCTCCCAACCAAAGGCACGCTATTCCCGTCCTCTGTTCCATACTCAATTTTGAAATATATGTTTTCTTGCCTCATCCAATTTTTATTTCGTTTTGTAGCTCAATTATTTTTCTACATTCAGATTCTATTTCCTGTCTGTTTATATCACATAGTGGTCCATATACGTTCTATTTTGGTTACCCTTTTGCCAAATATCGTTTAAGCCAGTTTTTGATATTCCCCATTGTAGCCCTGCCGCCCATCATTTTGGATTCTTTATTTGATATCGATAGCATATTTCTGTCACAATTGGCGAGGAAGTAAATGATACGAAATGAAGACCAAGCGTGAGAGAACAGGTAATGTTACGGCAGTAGGTGGAATGACTGGAGGGTAAACTGGAGAACCAGGAGAAAACCCGCTCAGACGCTGTTTTCTCCACCATAAATCCCACGTAGTTTATGGCGCGTTTGGTGATTACGTTCTGCCAGGAAAGAGTCCCGGTTACAATCCCACTATGGGCATGGATGGTGTTTTATGTTTCTGTACTATCTAAATGATTCTCTCTCCCCTAATGGCCAAGTAGGTTACGCCCCGTGTAAAAAGAAGAAATCCCATGAGTTGTACCTTTGACTAGAAGCGAGCGATCTAACTATTCTGCCACGAAACTGCAAAGTTCATTAAAATTACGTGCTCAGAACAATATATATATATATATATATATATATATGAATTTGTCAAACATATGTTTGATATGTTTCAATCAAATTCATTACAGTCACTTTGTGAAAGTGCAGCATTACAGATTTTAGTACAACAACTGAGATAGAGGACATTTTTGGTCGGAAGTTACTTTATTTCTAAGCAGCAAATACTTTAGTTTAGAAATGAAGTACAACTGACCTAAGTACACTTTTTATTTTCTCTACACATACTACACACATAGTGTATATGGAACCTATGGTATTCCGCCCACAAAAGTCGATATCAAGATTTCACCGGAAATGTGTTTTGAGTACCCTGAGAGCAAAAAAGCAATTTTAGAAAAAGGTGCGTGTGTGAATGTGGAAAGCATAGCTGAAGAAATAAACACCAACCACCGTTAAACACCAAACTTGGTATTTAAGGAACCGACACGAATATTTTCAAAATATACTCTTATCCCAAACTATCCCTTACATGGAGATTTTTTTTGAAATTTTGGTTTTCTCAAAAATGGGTGTGATGATTTTGATTAAAATACCGTATAACAAATATATTTACATTAGAAATAAAGTGTATATCTTGGATTTTCTGGGATAGCTTCTTGAAGACCTGTTCATTCTGGATGAATATTGATGAATTTTCTTATTAGTAAACTAAGAAACAGACAAAACCGTACTATACAAAATATGCAAATCCCTTTAGAACACACTATTTATGCTATATATGTACATTTTTGCTGTGGAGCTGACCGTTTTCGAGATATTCCTTGTTGTGTGTCCCAATTTTAAACTACAGAACTTTTGTCAAACGGGGTCACCTTTTCGTTTCATCTCCTTTTTGATTTAATGGCAACGCAAAGTGAACCGAACTCCAATTTTTCACATAGTGACCAGCTGTTAAAAGATTTGATTATCCCTTTAGAGTAGTGTGTACCCTTACTTCGATTCTGCTTAGACGGAAGGGAGCAATAAGATAATTTCTGCTAATGTGTATCTTCATTAGCATGGCGTAGAAAAAAGAACAATATTTTCTAAGTATAGTTGTTTTCAGAACAGGTAGAGAAAGTAATTTGAATGGAACGTATGGGAATTTTATTTCCTATTCTGAGATATAACGCCGACAATATGAAGCTGTGTTTGGTAACCCTATGTGAGCAAATCACTTAATATTTTCTCTCAAAACTTCTCTTTGACTGCTTCTAGCGTTGTCATATGAACTTGGAAGGCGTACAAATGACTAAACATCATGTTAATAAACACAAACCTGGGGCCTGTTTCACTATATTTACAATTTACAAATAACAAATACAAATACCTTGTGAAGTAGAGGAATTTTACAAACTTAGATATACAATTTACAAACTAAAACTTTATAGCCATTTATCATATTCCCGTTTTATAGCGTCGACATTCATGCGTTATACTCGTAAAAATACTAAAGAGCTTATGTTTTCTCCATACATCTAGCACATTCGATAAGTTCTGTTTATTTAAATTGAAATGTACTATATAAAGTTATTAATCATATCAACGACACACAATTATAAAGTCTCAAATTCTAGTATACTGGCTTCTGGTTCTACAGTCTTGACTGCCTCAACTACTCTCCTCAATTTATTCCTGTCCGTGGCTATTCTTTTCCAAATGCCCACTAAGCTATTAAATAAGTGAGTCTCTACACTTTGCAACCACCTAATTGGTGGTGGTCCTCATTTTCTGGTGTCATAGATCGTGCTAAAAGTTGCCATCCTTGTGGGATCTTGCTCATCTTCTCTACAAAGGTGTCCTAACCATGTTACTCTTCTTGTCTTCACTTCCCTCATGACATCAGGTTCTCTGAAGCTGTTGTACAATTCATGGTTATATCTTACTCTCCATCTACCTTCTTCGCAAATAGGCCCATATATTCTTCTTATGATCTTCCTTTCGGATTTTTTAGCTTGTTTTCATTTGTTTTATAAATAGCGCAGGTCTCTGACCCATATAGCAATACTAGTCGAATGAGAGTCTTGTAGAATTTAATTTTGCTCTTTCTGCTGATGAATTTAGATTTCATTTGACTTATAAGTCCGTAGTAGCTTTTATTGGCCAGGGATAGTCTGTACTTAATTTCTTCATTCATTTTCCCAACACTGTTAATTTTAGTACAAAGATACATAAATTCCTCCACTCTCGGGAATTATAGTGATCTGCATTTAAAAGCTCAAGAATTGGAGCAATTTTTGGTTCTTTCCATATATATTTAGTCTTGGCTTCATTTGTCTGCAATCTTATTTTCTTTGGTGATGTTTCTAGCTTAATAAAATGCTCACTTAAATCTCTTGTTGATCTACTTATTATATCCAAGTCATCAGCATATCCCAGAATTTGTGTTAATTTAGTATAGATTGTGGCTTGTCAATGAGTATACTAGCTTCTCTTAGGCCATATGAACTGTCTGGACGTTTGCAGAATGTGCATTATTACGTCGTACACTGCACAGATTCTTATAAACACACTTCTGTATACTGAAGTGTAAGAAACTCCATGCATGTCTGCAACAGCTGAAATTACAGTCAGTGTAAAGCAAAACACAGCTGTTGTTTTGTGGTTAGGGCTCCACTTTTGCTTCTTGCATGCGAATGTGATATCCTGTATCAATAATAATAAATAAATAATAATAATAACAACAACAACAGTTCCATTAAAAAAGGAGTCATCCACAAAACCTCTCACCGTATTCAAAAAGAAATGTAAGGTTATTATTAATTCTGTGCCTATACAGTTTATCTTCATCCTTCCCTTGCATGAACTACATCAGTATCTGAACCACTGGAACTGCTGCTAAATAGCCTTTTGTGTAGCTTTCAGATGCATTGCTGTGGACTTATTTGTGAACTTTTCTCTGCGTTTTTGCCCACATATTAAAATATAGGTTACTCTACAGACCTTAAGCCATTTGTATAGTGTCGTTAAATTTATAAGGCAACCCCTGTCGCAACCTCTTTCCATTACGGGAGAGATACGGGAGTCGCCGGGAAAGTGGTGCCGTCAAATGAGCACTAAAATGCGTATCTTAAAGGTAAATTACGGAAATGTTGACAATCTGCTTACATACGGGCAGCACAATGTGCTAGAATATTCTCGCTCACTCATTTAACCTTAGCAGCAGAAATCCTTCTGATTTCGTGCATGAAATTATGGTTAAGCTTCTGTAGATTTCACAGGAATTTCTACTGTTGAGTTTACCTGAATAAGTGAGAACATCTTAACTTGTTATATTTCCTGTTTGTGAGCCCGTGGTAAATTTTTTCAGCATTTATTTAAGGTAAGGACTCCAGTGCGCCTTTGCCGGCAACTCTCGGATCTCTCGCACCGTGGGGGAGAGGCTGCGAGAGGCTTATAATTTATTAAGCCTATAGATAAATTGTTTACTTTGCAAATATCAATTACAAGTATGTGGAGCTGCCATTCGATTTTCAAACAAAATATTGTAAACTCTACAAAAATTCACTTGTAAATAGTCGAGTTTCTACAAAGTTCCATTGCGAAACAGATTTTTGCAAGTTGTAAACATGTTTTCAATTAACAAAGCGGCCGCGCCGTGGCCGAGTGGTTAGACCACTCGACTCTCACCTAGACGGCCGGGGTTCGATCCCAAGCGACCGCATGTGAGATTTGTGGTGGACAAAACGGCGCTGGGGCGGGTTTTCTCCGGGTACTCCGGTTTCCCCCGCCATCGCATTCCACCGGTGCTCCATCATCATTCATGTATCATCAGTGTCACCGCCTGCGATGCCATTAGTAGTTAAAGCGGGCGTTAAACACTACCAAAAAAAAAAAAAAAAAAAAATTAACAAAGCTTGTTGACATCGTGATACCGGTCCCTGGTAATAGTTTCCTTCTAGAGCTTGAAAAACAAATTTAACATTGACTTGTGAAGTGTAACAGAAGGAATATTTTATTAATCACTAAAATTAACGAAACAATACCGGACATATTCTCTGACCGTCGTAACTTGGGGCAGGGGAAATGCCACGTGTGCACCGCTCTTTATAGAACATTCGAGATTTTAAAACGCCTTTGTCCGTTTAGAAAACACGCTTATGAAACTATATAAGCCACTCTATTCAAATCTAGTGGCTTGTTTCAATGTTGACTGAAATTCCGAGATTTTAAGGCGCACAGGTTGGTTCCGATGGCGTGACATGCTGCTGTTTTGTTAGCGAGTGGCTCCATGTTGAGATAAGCCAGTTTTCATGATAAACCTCATGTTCTGCTGTGCAAGTAATCACTTACTATGCCATATTACTGTAAACTAATGCTTCTCTTGTTTCGTACCTAATGAGTTGGTAAACTGCAACTAAGTACCCTTGTACATACATTGATGAGGTTTATTGTTACAACATGTTACCTGAAAATGAGCACTTAAGAGAATACTGAAGCAATAAAGGCGATTTTATAAACTCTTTCAGCTAATTTTTACTTTCTCTATATACAAAGCAAATAGTGCACAGAGAAGGTATTGTAATCCACCCAAAAATTTGATGCCAAGAGTTCATCGGAAATACATGTTTTGAGAATCCTGAATCCAAACAATGTTAGAGCATATCCGTCTGTGTCAAAAACAAAAAGTTAAATCCAAACTTGATATCTAAGTTCAGTACTTTTCCAGAATGCGGCACGAAGATTTTCATGAAATCTCCCACCCCCAACTATACTTCACATGGAACATCTTTCTAAAATGTTGATGTTATCAAAAATAGCTATTTTGGTTTTGAGATACTTTTATGACAAAGGAAATGTATATTTTGAATTTTCTGGGAATAGTCTCTGAAGATGAATTCATTCTCGATGAGGGGCTGCGCCGGGGCCAAGTGGTTAGACCACTCGTCTCTCACCTAGATAGCCCGGGTTCGATCCCTAGCGACCGCATGTGAGATTTGTGGTGGACAAAGCGGCGCAGGGCAGATTTTCTCCGGGTTGTCGGGTTTTCCCCCCAATACATTCCACCGGTGCTCAATGTTCATTCCATATATGACTAGTGTCATCGCTTGCGGTGCCACAATTAGTAAAAGTTGGCGATAAACGCTACAAAAAAGTTCTCGAAGAGTAAATCGTCTGTGGACAGCGTAGTTCAAAACATAAACATCGTTAAAGACCAAACTTGGTATCTAATGATGCGACAAGAAGTTTTTCAAGAATTTACCCCCATCCTAAACTAATCCTCACACGGGAGAATTTTTTTGGAAATTTTGCTTTTCTCAAAAATAGGTCTGAGAATTTTGAGTAGAATACTGTATATTAAATATATTTATACCAGAAATATACTGTACGGCTTGAATTTTCTGGGAATAGCTTCTAAAGACCTATTCATTGTGGAAGACTTTTGCTTATATGTAAACCGTAAAAAGCTTACTACATAAAAAGTGCATATCTCGTTAAAACACACAATGTGTGTCATGTAGGCTTTTTGTGTAGATAACCGTATTAGAGATATTTTGATATATTGGCTTCAATTTTAAGGCACTTAAAGCTTTTCTAAAACGTCTCCCTTTTGTTTACTTCCAGCAAGCAAAGAGTACCGAATTGCAATTGTTTTATTTAGCGACCGGCTGTTAAAAGGTTTTATTACCGCTTTAGCGTTGTGTATTTCCTTATTTCCCTCCTACTTATAAAGATGCAAGTAATAAGACCAATTCTGCTAATGTTTATCTCGATTAGCATAAAGTAGATAAAAGAATAGTCTTTTGTAAGAATGCTTTGTATATGGAACAGCTAGAGAAAGTTATGTGAATGGAACTTTTGTGCAGGCTGTACTGGCAATTAAAGAGGTGTGTAAGAAAAATGCCACTTCACTATCCAATTGCGTTCTTAAGATGTTAATTAATGTATATAAATTATGTAGTCTATAATAAAACTATATATTACATTCAGAGGACTTTCTCTGCCTTTTCTGTAACAAACTATTCAGAAAAAAAACTAAACAAAAGTTTGTTCTATATACTCAACTTTAATCGAGATAAACATTAACAGAAATGGCCTTAAATGCATTATTTGTAAAGAACGAAACTGCGTGGTTTGTGCACTCGGAAGCTGCCATAATTAACAGTAGTGCCAATTTTTAAAGCAACATTTCCAATAAAAGATGTGCTAAAGACTCTACACCTCCCGACTTTTACTTTCTCCATCGCGTACACAGAATGATTAAAAAACACTTTTACAAAGTTTGGGGATGGATTCCTGATATGAAAACAAGAAGATAGGTTTATATAAGCAAATGCTCTAAAAATCTTCGTTTTCGTGTTATCAATTTTCTAATGAAAGTTATCTTCAACGGCATTCCAGGTCCCACTTAATAACTTCATTTATTTATGCACTCATTCATAGAGGACTTTGACCCATTTTACCCTGCGGAGCTAGCTTTGTGTTGCCATGACTGCTTTTTAGCATGTGTCATTTATCAGATGTATAATACAGGCCCCCAGTACGCCTTACAAGTGCTGTTACAGTGTCTTCATTCAAAACACTCTCCCAGGCTTGTTAGAAAGAAACACGTGGTTTATGCATGATTCTCGAGTACATTTTAGTGTCATTATTCGAGATGCACTGGCTGGTATGTAGCACGCCAAATGAGTAGGTAGAGGAGGACCAGTTCCATGGCCTGCACGTTCCCCGACCTCAATCCTCTGTATTTTTATCTACTGGGGCACAACCATTGGTCTATATAATAGACATCCCGGATGAAGAAACTCTTAATCTGCATGTTATGGAAGTCTGCAAAATCATACATCCACTGGGAGTATTTGCCATTTTAAGCTTCAAATACATGCGTGTCTAGAGTTAAGGGGAAGGCATTTGAAACATTTGCTTTAAGTGGATTTGTGTGGAACACCACCTAACAAGCTCAAAATTTCAAAAATAGCACAATGTGTCACCTAAAAATGTTTTGATTAAGAGCAGTTTGAACCTCAATAAAGCGAGAACGAAGGGCTTTGGGACATGTTTATATCAACATTTTTTTCTTGAGTTCATGTAAGGAACCTGGCACATTTTTTTAAAAAGAAACATTTTTGAATCATCCTGTATAGTATGCGGAGAAGGTATTGCTTTCCACCCAAAAATTCTATACCAAAATTTCACCAGAAATAATTGTTAGGAGCAACACTGAATAACAAGTCGTTTTTACGAAAAGGTTCGTAAGTATGTGGGTGAAAAACACAACTAAAGACAGAAAGTACGCTAAACACCAAACTTCAACTTCAGTAACTTCCAAAAATGTAAAACGAAGGTCTTCAAGAAAATCAAACACCCCAAACTACGCTTTACATGGCATATTTTGATCGTTCAAAATAGCTCTAAAAATGTTGATTAAAATTCCATAAATGTGTTTAAGATAGTTTCATGACAAACGAAAAGTTTATATTGTTTATGTTTTTTTTTTATGGAAATGGTCTATAAAACTCTCTTTACTTTGGATGATTTATGCATAACTGGTAAACCGGAAGGGATAAAAAAAATAGATTTCTTTAAAACACTTAGTTAATGCTAGTTTGTGGAGTTAGTCACTTCCAAATTCTTTTTGTTATTTTCTTCAATTTTCTAATATTTATACTTTTCTGAAATAAGAATTCATGATTCGCTCTTCTATATTTTTTGCTTTACTATTTATTTATGTGTTTAGTTTTACTTTTGGCTAATGCAAAGAGAACAAAATGTAAGTGTCATCACATCACGAAAGTATTTCACATCGCTTATTCCCTTATTTCCTTTCTAACTATAAGGTAACAAGTCATGCAGATGAATCACATTAAATTTTCTTCTCTGCATTCACCACACACGATGGTAGATGCAATCTCATTTTTGAAAATGGAATTATTTAAACTGTGCCCATTGTGGCAATAATTATTAAGTTACTTAAATTGGACTGTGCAGAAGATCTAAAAATGTAATTTTTGGCAGTTTTCGCTGATATTAGTTTACGCTTAAGTGGAGTTTGAAGTTTTGTGAGCGCACAATACGTTATTATTATTATTATTATTATTATTATTATTATTATTATTATTATTGTTATTATTATTATTATTATTACTACTACTACTATTATTATTGTTATTGCTGTTATTGCAGCTGCTGCTGCTGCTAAGGCTGTTGGTGGTGGTGGCGGCGTTGTTGCTATTTTGGTTTTCTCTGATTATTATTCTTTTTTTGACCCTGCATGTGATTATCTTCATCATTACTGGTATGATTGCTACTATTATCATCTCGCTTTTGAAGGATCCTGTCAGGGTGCTGGCTCGATGGACCTGATGGGATGTTCCGCATTATCGATATGCATGCACTTGATCTAGGCGGAATAATTTATGTGTATCAGTTGCGATAGTTAACATGCGAAATGCGTGGAGTGATTCACACCCAATTACTGATTACCATTACAGAGTTCCTGAAACACGCGCCGTGCATGCGTCAGGTTCGCAGCGACCACGAGGACTGTGCACATAATTACCAGCAGAGAATCGAGGAGCTGAATGCCCTTAGCAGTCAAGCGCAAGGCGAAGAGGCCCAGCCCGAGCACGTGCTAGCCGAGAAACAAGTGCAAACTGTTTGCTGGTAAGTATTCCATTCGTATTTCAATGAAAAAGTAGCATGTAATTCTTAGCTTGAAGTTATGTTCATAACGGGCCTCTAAGAAGCCAACAATTTTTTTTTGTATAAATGTGCGTTACATTTTCATCCCACAATGACCAAGCTGATGGTTATCCACTTCATTAATACAATCGTGGTCAAATTGTAGGAGCAAGCATTCTCATTCAGCTAAATTTTGAGTACGTGTTCATGGAACGTATCTTTATCATCAATTACTATAGTTATAACATTATTAAATAACTTATAATACTCTTAATTCTTAAAGATTATCACACACTGGTTTCTGTCTCATAAAGAGTTTTTAAATTCTGCTACATTTTTAGATAAATCTATTGGAAAATTACAAAGCTGCTCCGTATCTTAGCCTAGAGTTTAGTATGATTACTTTGGAAGCAGTGTTTTCACAAATGAAATTTTTAAACCATTCCTAAAGAGCACTGGGACAGAGATCGGGGATGAAAATGACAAAATTGTCATTTTTGAGTTACACCATAGAAATATTTTATGGATACCATAGGTTTAAAGCACCTATACGTTACCTTTTAACCTTATTTCTCTTTTCTGATACCTTGCGTTTCAGTTTTTCTCTTATTTGTATGAAAATATGCATATTTGCTTAAATTACCTTTGAATATAAATTTGAAAGTGGACTTGGATAATACAGCGTTCAAACCAACTATATTTCTTTTCTTTTTTAGAGTCTAGTATAGTTTGAATTTTTGCGTTGTGTTAATGCTTTATCAGACACTAAAGATATTGAAATATAATAAGATTAATTTTAATAATATGAAAATTTAGTCATGGAGATGTTCCAAAACCAAACAGATTACTGGAGATGAATTTAAACTTTGTGAGCCACTTGCATAGCTACACAGAATGTATGTAACATGAAGTATGTTTGTGTTCGCAGCTCCTTCCAGGCTTATCTGCGATGTTCCGAAAAAGTAGTGCAGAAAGCATGTGGAGAAGAAACCGCCAAGTTTACCGAAAGTTTTCTGGACAGGATGTCTTCCTCGCTGATTCAGGTATGTTGCACTTCCAGTCAGTACCGACATTCTTTCAAAATCTGGGAAACAGTCCTGTGCCACGTTAGACTGACTCTGAGGTAAGGCAAAATATATTTTAAAATGTATTCCTGCCAGAGGAATCTGAAAATAACATAACTGTAAAGGTTTGTCATTTGCTTCCCAAATATGGCATTCTTTTCTTAGAAGTCTTTGGACTATGGAGATAATTATCTAAATTGTTGGCCAAAATATGGTAGAGGACTGTCTTATTCCAATCTCTTTGATTGTTCTTTATTTTTAAGAATAATCCATACCATTTGTATACCTGAAATGCAATGCCTTCAGTTATTTGGGATGAAGATGTATTTATTGGAATTCTTTTATCTGCTATAAGGTTTTCGCTTCTTTGTCCCCGGTAAAGAGCATACGCTATATATTATACCAATGAAATGCTTAAGGTTGCTGTGTAGTTTTATATGAATTTTGACAGGTATTTGAATTCGAAATTTGACTTGCAGCTTCTATAAACCATTAAACATAACGACAAGAAAATCATAATGAATATTTTCAAAACATAATCCATGTAGAGTTACAGATTCAGGTTAAAATTAACTTTAAACAAATATCGTAAATAATATAACTTGTTTTTCTAATTATTACTCAGTAGCACATGGTATTTTCAAGAGCACTTTTCTCCAAAACTCTTATTTTTTCAGTAAATTGTTGTATGTTTTAATGGATGCACTGCTTGATATTGAACACCTAAAGTTGTTTTTAATACTTGAAGGCAATTTCCCCGAATTTTTATATACTGAATACGAATTCATGATAAACTTTAGTGTGGTTAAGAAATTATGAACAATTTCAACTGAAATAGCTAGACAGAGAAATGACCAGTAAAAGCGAAATTCCTGTATGCAACAATGATGTAATCCGTTGTGGTAGAAGCAATGCTTTCAATGTGTTCACTTCTACCGCAGAGAGTTGTTGAGTGGTGTAATGGTTAGTACTTACGACTGTTGTACAAGAGACGTGGCTCACATTCCTTACAATGTGATATTTTAGTACAATTTATTAAGCCGTAAATCGGCTAAAACAATTGATGATCATCTACGACTGGGATGATAGAGCTGTGATTTTTTATATTGCATTTGTTGTCATAAACCGTTACCTTTTACAGGCCTTGGATGAGTTCCCACGAATGCTTTAGCAGCCAACCCATTTTCTGAAATTAAACAATACCAAAATTACCCTCAAAAGTAAACAACTTGTTAGGGAATTTCTTATATTTACTTCGAATAATTTCAAAGAGTACCTATAGCGTAGTGAAACAAGAACTACTAAGTTCTTTAGATAATTACTTTTTAATTTCTCTTGTACGTACATAGAAGGTAGAAAAGGTAGACTGTATCGTTTCATAGTGAGTTAAGCAGCTCAAAGCTTTAAAATGAGGTTATTTTCGTCCTAGGAGAATCAAGCACTTCTGTGTGCGCGCAGCTGTAATATGTCCTACTGCCCAGATGAAAGATCTTTTGCGAGTGGTCAGGTTTTACACTGAAGTCCCTGTATACGCTGTGGTTTATCAGCAATTGTGAAAGAAGTCCGGTACTTAACAGTATTTTACGTTTTACAAGGATAACTATTTGTTTTAGGTAAATGTCTATCAGACAGATTGTGAAACTCCACTGGAACTACAAATTACCGTGCTTGGCTGGTCCCTTATTTTTGTCTCGTTCGTTACTTAATTGGCTTACCCTCCCCGTATTTCTAGGACTGACAGCCCCCTAGGACGTACAAGCCAATGCCTGGGGGTCGGAAGCCTGTCGGGGAGCCAACGGCACGAAACCACAGAATGGATAACCTGTTACCAAGGGTCGGCCCGTTGAATGCATGAACATAAGGGTGGATGACATGAAATGTAAGCGAAATTGATCATAGGAAAGGTGACGATGGAGGATTTGGTGGAATGAGTGGCGGGGGGAAACTGGAGGACCCGGAGAAAACCCACCCAAATGCCACTTCGCACCAGAAATCCCACCGACCTCGGGCCACCTAGATGGCAGGCGAGCGGTCTACCCACTCATGCACGGCGCCACCCTTGATTTTCGTATGTATCACATACCGTAATCCTCGCTGCTGATGGTGTCTGTTATTGATAGTTTAAAACAGAATGTTTACCCATATTCCTAAAGGAGTAACAGCAAGACAGAGCTTGCGCCTATGAGTGGTGCACATAATAAAACAAAATCTCGCGAGTCCCGAGAATACACGTCATGAAAACTTCGTGCATCTGTTTACCTCCACTAATTTATTTTAGCCCCCGTTGTCTCTTTGGCAAGTATTAAAAAGTATGGGATAGCTGGGGAAACGGAGGGAGAGGGACCTCTGGCCCCCGGCACGTAAACTTTTTAATGAAGGTTGCCGATCTCCAGGACAGAGCAAACATCAATTAGCCTGTCTAAACGCGACAGCTCGAAATTGGACGAGGCATTGAAGCGGACTCCTCTACAGACGGCTGGATGTATTACGAGACTAATAACTCAAGCACGACTATTTGACAACCTATGACAAATTGATGATGGGCTTATCTTGCTGTTTTTTAGCGTTATGGTTTAAAACTACTTCATTTTAGTGTAAACACCATTAGGAGACGCCTTTATTTTAAGGGCACAGCGTTTGTTAGTTTCTAAGTTTTAATGATCGTGCTTGCTTTTGTATTTGCCCTCTTCTTGACTACGAGAATTATAAAACAGCATAGATTGCGAACTCATCTAAACAAGTTCGAAACTATGAGTGCAACAGGTTAAGGAGAAGGTTGCTCAAGGCATATGGAATTGAATGCGTCGAATGATTTTTTCTCTCAGGTTAAAAGTTTATACGAAAACCAAAATATTCTTATGTTTGAACCTCACGTTTGCATCGAGTTTTTATTCATAATATTACCTTGATTATAATATCATGGAGAAAAATGTTTAATGATTGTTCTTGCTTTTGTATTTCCCCTCTTCTAACTTCACTACGAGAATTATAAAACAGCATAGATTGCGAGTTCATCTCAAAAAGTTAGAAACTATGAGTGCAGCAGGTTTAGGAGAAGGTTGTTTTAGGCAAATGCAATGAAATGCATTCAATAATATTTTTATCTCGGGTTAAAAGTTTATGCGAAAACCAAAATATTCTCATATTTTAACCCCACGTTTGCCACCGAGTTTGTTGTCATAATATTACGTCGATTATATCGTGGAGGAAAAATTTTTTCTTACCAGTTTTTAAAATCTTCAAATTTAACGTAATTTTGACTCACATTTGGCTACATACGAGAGTTGGAGCAAAAGTCATGGCACTATTTATGTTCTTGAAGATACCTGTCCGGTTGGAAAATGTGACATATACAGACGAAAGGACAAGGTGTTATCTTCATATGTGGACAATGAATAGCACTTAATATCGCAACACACTAATTTATTTCGGCAGTATAGGGGGCATATGGCCTTCAAGGTGCAAAAGAATGACAACACAGTACATATACAGTTTTGACATGAAAAACCTGGTCCTAAAGACCCTCAAAGTAGTACCCTGCTACTGTCACTACATGCTGCCAACGATGTGGGAAGCGCTGAATACCAACTGTCGCAGCATTTGCCGCACCATGTGTGAATCGAGTCATCTGTTCGCGCACAGCATTAACAGTGTCCTCTCATATTGCAAACGGTCTACCACGTAGTGGTTCCTTAATCTTTCGAATGAGATCAAAGTCACAGGGCGAAATGTCGGGAGAGTACGATGGGTGCACCAATTCTTCTCATCTCCAACGTCGCAGTAGCTGCCCTACACACTCTGATTTATGTGGTTTTGCATTTCCGTGCAGGATTATTGCACTGTCCACAAGATCCGGACGTTTCTCCCGAACGCCACGTCGTAACTATCGCACCAGGAAGTCCCCGTAGTACTGTGCGGTCACTTTTCTGCCATGTGGAACAAAGTGGCAAACAATGACACTCCTGACGTCATACGCGACGATCACCATCAATTTGACTGGGGAAGGACTCTGACGAAACTTCTGCCTCCTTGGTGATCCAGCATGTCGCCACTCAGCGGACTGGCGTTTTAGTTCTGGTTCGAATGCCCTGGCCCAAAATTCATCGATGGCAACTATTCCTGTCAAGAATTGATCGCCATATTGTTGCCAGCGTGCAAGGTGGTCGGAATATATTGCATAGCGCACCTACCTTTGAACTTCCGTCAGTTGCAGCTGCAGCTCACTACGCAATATCCTGTGGACGGTGCGATTCTCGATGCCACTTGTCCTCTCTAACTCCAGTAGCGTCCATCGTTTGTCTTCATGCAGGAGTTGCTCGACGACAGCACGTGCCACGTTGGTCCGCACACTGACAGGTCGTCCCGAACGTCACTTATCACTGGTTGGCACACGTCCTTGCTGAAACTTTCCTACCGCCCGTGCTACTATACGGTATGGTAGGGCATTATTCCCAAGGACTACCACTAATTCACTGTGACATTCCATACCATTGCTCCCTCGAAGAACGGTTATTTAAATGTAAGCGCGCCGCTCAACAAGGCTTATTTTCATCTCGCACGACACTCACCAACTGACTGATTTCACAGCCCTCGCTGCGCTACTACCAGATATCACAGAGCCATCTGTTGTTCTGCATACACACTATGCCTGCAGAACTTCCACACGATAGATATATGTTTGTGATCCGTTCACATATCTATAAGAAAAACACCAGTTGTCATATCTTTTGCCCCAACACTCGTATTTAATTCATCAAAGTGCAACACGCAACTGCAAACTGTTTTTGTATAACAGCAAAACATTTGAATTAGCGTCAAACTGGGACGATGTGATTGTGGAATTCAATTGTCATACACATGTCAGCAGAAAGAAATAT
This sequence comes from Hymenopus coronatus, assembly GCA_030762935.1. Classification (NCBI taxonomy): domain Eukaryota; kingdom Metazoa; phylum Arthropoda; class Insecta; order Mantodea; family Hymenopodidae; genus Hymenopus; species Hymenopus coronatus. Next base: position 49,983,022 of record CM060900.1, read on the forward strand.
CATTTAACATACAACGAAGAAAAATTTGGGGAAATAAATCGGAGAGGCACTTCAGAATGCTGAAGTCTGAATTCTACAACTTTAATAGCTTGAAATATTTCTGGCCCGCCTGGGTAATATGGTGTTAGCGTGTCTACCTCACATTCAACAGGTCGCAAGTTTAAATCTCGGTTAGGGTGAGATAACGCGGATAAGGTTTTTTCGGGGTTTTCCCTTATCCTGAGAAGACGAATGTGGAGTAAATTTAAGCTCCATGGACTCCCTGTTCATTTCAGCATCATTTCACCAATTTCATTCATCGTCCTATATGAGCAGCTAGATTAAAGGACGTTACGCTACAGTAAAAAAAGTATTTCTGAGAAATACTCAATTCAATTTCATAATGATAAAGCCTTTGCTTTTGTTGAAATATTCTAATATTAAAGAAACAATATAAAAAGCAAATATAAGAACATATTTTCGAATGAGTTTTCCTTTTAACCCAAAGGAGTACAAAAAATAATTATTTTCATGTATTTAAATGTTATCATTTGCTATAAAACAGCATAATTTGTATTAAACCACTGTGTATATATTAAAGATATGATAAAGTGGACAATGTTATGAGCAGAGAAACCAAATTGTCCAAAAAGTGCGATGTCTTCCATTCACATACCTTTGTCTAATTGTTCTGAAAACAAGCTATTCTTATAAATAATTATTATTTTATATACATCCTATTAATCGAGACAACGTCTTATTACTCAGAAGGGAACTGAGGAAACGCACTAACCTAAAGCGACACTCAAATGTTTTAAAAAGTGAGATACTATGTTATACAACTGATATTCGATTCTCTTTGCAAGGTTAGAAGCAAAACAAAATAGAGATGAAAGGAAAGATGACCACTTGTCTAAGGAAAAGTTTAAGTAGTTAAACATTGAATCCGAATACAAAAAATATCTTGAACACAGGTATTTCTACAGAAAAAATATATAGGGCATAAATTGGTATACATTTTCCGTGCAGTACATTTTATCTATCTCTTACAGTTTATAGAGAATGCAAAAGTCATCCAGATTGAAGAGGTCTTCAGAGGCTATTCCCAGAAAATATACATTTCAAAATAAATGTCATAACCTCATATTTGAAAATACACATTTCGTTGCTATGAAAATATGTTAAATACGTGATATTTCAATTAAAAACGTTAGAACCATTTTTGAGAAAATAAACACATTTTAAAGAATAATCCATGTAAGGAGTAATTTTGGGTGGGGGGGATTTTTCTGAACATTTTACTGTCGCATTCTTGGAAGATACAGAACTTAAATACCAAGTTTTGTATTCAATCAGCTTTTCGTATATGAGCTATGCTGTCCACACACATGGATCTTTTTCTAAAACATGCCAATTTTAGACTCATGGGTGTCGAAACTTCTATTTGCGGTAAATTCTCGGTAGTAAATTTTTGGATGGAATGCAATGCCTTCTCTAGCTGTTATATACATGGTACGTGTAGAGAAGGAAAAAATTGTGTACAAATAAGAAGACGTTTCTTTGTGATCTGTAAATACCTCCTTTGAGGCTGTATTTTAAGTCCAGACAAAAGCCACGCTCTGTATACTATAGTTGAATGTTTCGAAAACATAGTTTAAATCATCTCAAGAGAAAACTTTGAAATTGATTTACTCTCTTATACTGGATCTTCAGATTTATTCGGCATCTTTGGGTTTAAATGCATGACGTCATTATTAGCTGAGCGAGCCCCTTGTTTCAAAGGGGACACTGGTCTCCATGGCTGCACCTGGTAGATGGCGGGTGTTTGTGTCCTTGTAATGTGTGTACGAGTGCAGTCCTACTCTGAGATACTACTCCTGCAAGGTCATGAAATGCTTGGTTTATATCACTAGCACGCCGCGTGGTATTCAGTGACTGATGGAACGCAAAGCGTGTTATTTATTACGATCTTAGTATTTGTGACGAAGAGAAGAAAGAAGCTCAGAAAATATTTATCACAAATAGTACTGAACTTGCTGTCGCTTTTACCGGTTAGAATAAGACTACGATATGCAAGATCAGAAAGGAGGGTCGGCTTGAAGAAGGTGAGACGAGCAAAACTACGTCACCTCACAAGATTGGTAAACCTCTTGCAACAAAGTAGTTTTGGATGATTTGGACGAGTGTGTCATTAGAAGAACATGTCAGGAGTATTACGAGGTTAAAAAGATATCCCTTCGCGGCGAAAACTGATGATACTTTTCAAGAAGGAGAATAATTTCTTTGGATGTAAACAAAAGCTTTGGAAAATATTGAACTTTAAACAGTTTAAAGATAAACGCAGTTTACTGAAAGAACGCTCTGACGTAGTTGTTCAAAGAGCGTAATTTCTTAGAACGCTATTGGGTCAATAACAGTAAATGTCTGGAAAAACTCGGTCTAGAAGGTGAAAAATATTCAAGAAACCTGTTGAAGTAGAGATGTACTAATGGAAGAGAAAATGGAAAGGATAATCAATCTAGGATTGGACAGCAGTGCTGAATCGGGAGCAGAAACGGCCACTGGATCTGAGACTGACACAACAAGTGAGAGAGATATCACGGAATAATGTCAAGAACGCGAGAGAGTGAAACAGATGCACAAATTTAATGTACTGTAATGGATTTGAGAATATATTTGATTGCTGATGATGTGAATATATACATAGTTTTAACACACACACACACAAAATGGAAATGCCATCATGAACTATCACTCGCACTTTCCCAACTGGAGTGCACGAGTGGACGGGGAAGCAATTACACGTACAATTGGCGCTCCCCGGTAAAGGACTTTACTCGCCTTGGCCGGCTTATGTATCCTTGTAAAACGGAAAATCAATAGGAAAACAAACAGAAACACGTAGAGAAAACGGAAAAGGGGAGAGAAGAAAGGTGGAATTGAACCTTGGACTGCAAGCACTGCCGATTTTGTAAATAGGTTGTTGTATTGAGTGGTGCAGAACTTTTTCACCAGGACATGTTTCTGTTCTTTCTTTCTTCTGTGACCACCAATCACAGAATTTACATGGTTGAGTACTACTTCGGAACTGGTAGAACAGGTTACCTATCAGCATAAATGTTGCGATTGCGAGTTTTTGAGACTTGAGTGAACGTTCCAAATGTAAAAATTGGAAATATACGAAAAAGTTCCATTTCACTAAGTTGACCTCAACACTGTTGACATCCAGCCCCTCTGCACATCGTTCGCCAGATCCCTGCAAGAGGCAATGCGTGATAAACTCGTTTCCTAGTATTGACGTCATGCCCAGACAAAGACTGGCGGCAAAATTCGAATAAATCTGAGGACCATATACCATTTGAATATTAATGTAGGGCGTCCAGGTACGTTGTGAAATATTGTCCACTTTGAATATCTCTCTCTCACCATGTGGTTATAAGTTGAACATGATTTCAATCACCAAACTCAAATTCTTTAAAAGCATTTTACGTAGGAGGTATTTCCGCCGTCTTACACAGACACTCTTATATTTCAGATGTTAACAAACAAATTTAAGTCGCATACAGTTTATAGATATAAGCTTTACCAGTGTACTTGTTACTTTAAAATGCAATAAGTGTGTTTTTTAACAGTGCGTTCAGTGATCATATACTAATTATTATAATAAATGTGAACAAAGCTCACCTTATTTAGATAAGGTATTTTTATTTATGCAACAATTTTAAAAGTATAAAACAAACGCTTGACCACACTTGCATATTACAGATACAAGCTAATTTGAAAAATAAACAAAAGGGAACAAGAAGTAAAAACATAAAATAAATCTAATCTACACTGAACAAATTTGATCTGGTTCGCGAACCTTTGCCTGGAATTTTCCTATATTTTGCCGGTTCCTCTGGCCAGACTCTGAAATTTGGAAAATACACACTATCAAGGATGTCTTTATAAAATTAACGCCAGCTATTTCAAATAATAATACTGATGTTTTGTCATGTCTCAAAGTTATTATTTTCTATAGTTATTTCGATGATGATGATGATGATGATGATGATGATAATAATTAGCAGAGCTAGGAAGCTCCAACCGTTCGCCGTCCCGTCATCAAGGTTGCGACCGACCATCTCGCCACATCAAAACAAATCATAGATAAGAAGGCCAGGCGGAGAAGTAAACAAACCTGTTGTCAAATAAACTACAGTTTCCAGAGAACAAATATGGCTTTGAGATATTCGAAAATGCACACTTATTTAGATAATTATGTAAAACATACAAATTGTTGCCTATATACAGGCTGAGTTACTGATTTCCTTCTTTACATATGTACATTAACAAAACTCCCAAGCAATTATAATACGCATTGAAATATTTACTGATTGGATGTAAAATAATATCCAAATAATAGCATTAATTTCTTAATTATCTTGAGACTCTTACCAGGTAAAAACCAAAGCAGGAATGAAACTAAATCTTTACTCATTTGCAGCCGAATTCCTGAAAACAATGTACTTCTGAAGCCTTTCAAATACTCGTAAAAACTCATTCTACGTTCCGACAAACAAGATTTATAATGCGAGAAAGTTTATTCCACTTCACATGTCATCAGGGCATTCTTGAAATATAGGCCGCGCCGTGGCCGAGTGATTAGACTACTCGCTTCTCAGCTAGACTGCCTGGGTTCGATCCCAAGCGACCGCATGTGAGATTTGTGGTGGACAAACCGGGGCAGGGACGGGTTTTCCGGTTTCCCCCGCCATCGCATTCCACCGGTGCTCCATCTTCATTCATGTATCATTAGTGTAATCGCCTACGGTACCACGTGTAGTTAAAGCGGGCGTTAAACACTACCAAAAAAATTGAAATAGTTTATCAGTTCCGTATCAATATCACCAAGCAAATAGCATTTGTTGGGATTTAAAAGTGCAGCTTGTGTGCGATATGTCACACTAAACCCTGCATTCCTTTCAATTATCCTTTTCATTTCCATCTTTATTTCATATTGAACGCTCGTAGATTAGTTTATACGTCTTGACAGTATCATATATAGTGTAGATTCAGTCAGCGCCATACCTCTGAACAGTAACTGCGTGATTGTTGTGGGTAACTTTTTGAACACATTTGCAATCAATAATATATTTCCGTGAAACTGCTCCCTTACTAGATGTTTGCAGTTTGTATACTGGAACTGCCATCGGTTTCTAAAAAAGTGCACGCATAAGTACACTGTTGGAAAACTTACAATGGTTATAGAATAAAGTTTGCTCACATTTAAGCAGAATAAAGATATTTTTCGAACGCCTCCCTTCTTACCGGCGTGGTTCTGTGCTATGCAGTGATAGCTGTTTTGCAGTAATGGGTTTCACTCTACGTTGACCTTTGCTCGCGCAAGTAGCGCCGCATGGTATTGCCAAACCTGGCCGCTCTAACTCTGCATAAGGAAATTGGTACCAACTTCCTAGCCCTGATAATTAGTATTCTCAAAATGTATGGTTCTAATAAAACGTTTGAAACGATGCATTCCTTTAGTATTCAGGTTTTGCATAAAATGAATCTAAAGACAGATTTATCATGCTATCATGTTTTTTTATATTAACACCTAATTATAATAGGAAGTTATTACTTTTTATATTCTGGGTATCTCTGGAGTTCTAAAAGCTAATAATTTATATCTCAAAAAATTAAACATTATTTCACAATAGTGTACCATTGTTTTCCTTTGAGAGTATACAAATTTTGAAACAAATAAGTAAAAAAATTACATCGTGAGATATTTTGAGAACGTAAAAATCCTGAAACAGATAAACTTGGGCTTGCATATCAATAACCATGCACCTGTCCGTTTATAGCTGCAATGCCTTGGTACATCAATTTCGCAAATGGAAATAGGGATATACGTTCTTAAAACTCATATTTTAAAAGTAACTATAGGCTCGAAGTGAACCGAAATTGCAATTTTGACTACATGATACTCTTAATTAATTCCCAAAGATCTTGAGGAACGTACGATGGTTGAGCTATGTGAAATTCTGTTAATATTTTGGTTGCTCTTGGGCTTTAAGGTAAATCTCCACACGCCACACAAAGTTCTACATACGCCTTCAATATTTTTGTTGTGATTTTGATAAAGCCTCACAAGGCGTTGGATTTCCGCTGAGAATAGCTAGCAATGCAGGATTCCTTATAGCGCTGCTTGCACATCACGAAACCACTTTCATCTGGGGAAATAAGTGGAAGACACGTTCAGATAATATGAAGGATGTTTCAATACTCCCCCAATATAACCTGGGTAGTCATTCATACAACATGGCGCCAACTGCATAAAATACACTTGCTCGCGTCAAAATCCCTGGATCGATACTCGTGATCAAGTCGACAATTACATCGATACGCTTTCCTAAGTATCTGTTTCCGATCTGATTTCTACTTTCTCAACACGTACTATGTACATTGTGAATAGAGAAGGTATTGCATTCCACCCAAAAATTCGATGCGACATTTCACCGGAAATGCATGTTTTGGGTCCCCTGAATCCAAATAAAGCATTTTTGGAAAAAGGTCCGTGTGTGTGCGGGTGTGTGTCTGTGGACAGCATAGTTCAAAAATGAAAAGTTCATTAAATACCAAACTTGGTATTTAAGTTGAGTATCTTCCAAGGATGCGACACGAAGATTTTCAAGAAAATCCCCTCGCACCCAACTACCCTTTACAAGGAAAAATTTTCGAAAAGTTTGATTTTTTCAAAAATGGTTCTAACGATTTTGATTCAAATCTCTTATATTAAAGATGTTTACCTGGCAAATAAAATATATATCTTGAATTTTCTGGGAATAGCCTCTAAAGACTACTTTATTCTAGATGAATTTTACGGTATTTTGCATAACTGCTAAACCATAAGAGATGGCCAAAAACGTACCACACAAAAAATGTAGAGCACGATAAAACACGCAATATATGATATGTATATTTTTTTCGTGCAGTTGATCGTTTTTGAGATATTCCTTGTTTATGTTTCAGCTTTGAAAAACTTGTACTTTTCTCATAGAGGGGATTTGTTCTATACATAGAAACACTAGCAACCAGCTTTTGACTATCACTTTAACCTATGGTACTCCCTTATTTCGCATCTACTTACAAGGAAGCCAGTAATAAGACTGCTTCTGCTATTTTTTCTCAATTAGCTTGAAGTAAAAAGAAGAATAAACTTTTTAATAATAATTTGATGCAGAGATGTAGAGAAAATCATGTGAATGGAACACATATTTTTTCGTTAGGTAAATGCTAATTATAATATGTCTTTAATCTATCTTGCCTAAATCAATGTATGACTGAAACAAGAAGAAGATGAAATAAACTTTGATTGTGTACTTGTTTCCGCTCGTCTTCAGTCTGTGTGTTCACTTATATAACTAAACAGCGGGTTTTAGGCGAGCGCCTATTGCTTTCCTTAACGGAGACTTGTCTTTTGTTTACGTGTTTTATGAATTTTTAGGCCTAAAAAGCCCTTTGATGCTGCCCAAAGCGCTATTTTAGTGTAGAATGCTACTTTCCAAGAAAGCTATTACTTTCTCTAGCGCATATGTACAACATACATAGTAGATAGGGAAGGTATTGTATTCCACCCAAAATGAAATACCCATATTTCACCATAAATATATGTTTTGAGACCACGTAATCAAAAAAAAAAAAAAAAAAACATTTTAGCGAAAAGTCAGTGCCTGTATGCAGCATAACTTAGAAATGAAAAATCCTTCAAATACCAAACTTGGTATAGGTATAAGTTTAGTGTCTTCAAAGGATGTAATGTGAAGATTTTCAAGAAAAGCCCCCCCCACACCAAACTACTTTTATATAGAAGAAGTTTCGAAAATTTTGATTTTCTCAAAAATGTCTTAACGATTTTGATTGAATACCGTATATTAAGGTTATTTGCATGACCAATAAAATGTATACCTCGGATTTCCTGAGTTCTCTTCATTATGAATGACTTTTGCAATACTGGTAAACCGTAAGAGATGCACAAAGAAGTTAACTGCATAAAAATGTAAATCCCGTCCAAATATACAATTTATGCCCGTTACATTTTATGTGGATGTAACTATTTCCGAGATATTCCTTGTTATGGGTTTCAACTTTAAAATTTTTCTGCTTTTCTCAGACAAGAAGTAGCCCGTGTTTCTTTTGTTTTATTCTCGGCCAAGTAAAGAAGTAAATTTCAATTTCAATCTAGCCCAGCTAACAAAGCGCCAATGTAATGTCTGAGATTAGGCAATTTCAGCCAATCGCGGTCATCTGACTGGAGAGATATGTCGAAAAATGTTATCGCAGCTGATGTTCATTTCTTTGAAATCTTGCCGCACCGGACGTTTATTTGTTTAATCTCCTGTCTTGGTTATTGACAACAAGGTGACAATCCAGTCACGGTCGGCCATATCATAATTCAGGAGGTAGTACAAAAAAAAGAAAAAAACATTCGGCAAATACATATGGTGGAATGCGTCATCTACCATTTGAGAACTAATGTATTACTATCATAACCGGATAAAATATCTCTTCCTATATGTTATAAATCATTAAACATAATTAAAATCATTAAAAATTGTGTTTTCATCTCTTAAAACAATTCATTCGTGGTATTGCTTATGACAATCGCATAACATCAGCTTTTAAAACGTTTGACTGTCGGTTTAGAGTATTCGTTTCGTTTCCTTGTACTTATTGGGAACGAAGTAATAAGAACATTCTGCTAGTGCTCATCTGGATTAGCCTGATGTAGAAAGAATAATAATGTTTTGTAAGAAATTTGTTTTTAGAACAGCTAAATAAAGTCATGTGAGTATACACGTTAGATATTTTTCTGTGCTATATTGGTATTTGTTTCAATTTCTCCTTGGTTATATCCCCATTTCTTCATTGTTTCTACTATATTACACAATTCGTACAATCATTATTAAATCATAAGGGTTTACTGTGTTTGTTACAAGCCTGTAGCGTTAAACGCACGAAGACCGGAAGCTTTAAAGACCAACTATTCACTAAGAGATACGCAGTAGTTAAATTTTATGTGAATACGCATTTAATGGAGGTTAAAGGCCGCTATACGGGTGGTGAGCCTAGCGTTACGCAGTAACACTTCCGCAACTTGTAAAAAACTATAGCAAGCATCTTGAAGCGCAACAGAATGTAACCAAATGTTTGAAATGCAGGTCATTTATAATTCCTGCTTACTAATGACCACCTCGCAATAGTATCTATGTTCTATACTATCAAAATGTGCACTTCATATCACCACCTGTCGCTCTCTTCTTTCTCTTTGACCATTGGTTTTTTAATCTCCGGGCTCTGGTCGGGACTCCGGTGCTGTATTTATTTTTCCCAACATTTCTTTTGTTTTTCTATTTTATTACTGTTTTTGCTTTTGATACACACATATACACATTTACAAAATCATGAACACCCATACCCAAAGCGAAACTGCAATCCACGATCCCCTGCGCCACCAAGGACCATGGGGACCGGCACCATCCAATCCCAAGTATTCTGTCTCGGGAATGGTTATCTGCATCAAAAATTTATTTGACACTGAGGGTCGGCTGATAAGTCCCGGGCCTTGCACAGATATGGCGCCATTAGGCCTGTTAGACGGTAGCAGCGTAAAATTTAACTCTAGACTCGCTTGTAGCCTTAGTTGCAGGTCAATAGCGTGTTTAGTTTTTGAATGACAGCATTTTAAACAAGAAAACTTTATAGTTTTCACGAAAATGGAGGATTTGGAAAAACGAGCAGTGATTAAATACTTCCATTTAAAACGTTTAACGCCTAAAGAAATCAAGAATGAAATGGACAGTACATTGAAAGGCTCTGCCCCTTCATATTCAATGATTAAAAGGTGGGTTGCAGAGTTTAACATTGGGCGTACGAGCACCAGTGATGAGCCTCGCTCTGGACGCCCTGTAGAAGTGACAACTCCAGAGATCATTGAAAAAATCCATCGTTTAGTACTGGAAGACCGCAGATTAAAGTTGTTTGAGATACCAGAGACTATAAAAATATCAAAAAAAATGCACATAATATTTTAAGTAATGTTTTGGGCTTCCACAGGGTCTTTGCAAGATGGGTGCCGTGTTTGTTGACGCCTGATCAAAAGTTGCGAAGAAAAACTGTTTCTGTTAAGAATGTGCAGCTCTACCGTAAAAATCCCAGTAAATTTTGGAGACGACGTATTGCCGTGAATAAAACTTGGATACATCACTACACTCCAGAAAGTAAATCACATTCAAAACAGTGGATTATGCCAGGTGAACCAGCTCCAAAAAAGGCAATGTCAATTTTGTCAGGTAACAAGGTTTCGGCGAGTGTTTACTGGAATGCACAGGAATTATTTTAATTGATTACTTGGAAAAGGATAAAAGTATCACTGCTGACTACTATGCAAGCTTACTGCAACGTTTGAGTGATGAGGTGAAAAGAAAAAGGCCTCATTTGGCAAAAAAAAAAAAAAAAAAAAAAAAAAAAAATCTGGTTTCATCACGGCAATACTCCGGCCCATCGTTCAGTCATTTCAATGGAAAAAATGTGCCAATTAAAATTCGAATTACTTGAACATCCACCCAAATCACCAGATCTAGCATCCGGTGACTACCACCGGTTCCCAAAACCTCAAAACATTTCTGGGAGGATGAAGAGGAAGAGGAGCCACGAGGAAGTCATTGATGCGGTAAACAGCTTTTTTGAGGACCTTGATAAATCACACTACAGAGATGGTTTAATTAAATTAGAAGACTGACATGACAAATGTATTGACCTTTCTGAAGATTATGTTGAGAAACTAAGCAGCTGTTAAATGTTTTTTTAATTGAGAGGCCCGGGACTTATCAGCTGACCCTAGGATGTTTCAAGGTATCTACAATTTTTGTGCAGTAAGATTGTCTCTTTTGGTTTACCAGATATTTAAAACTCATCCATAATGATGAAGGCTTCAGAAGCTATTTCCAGGAAAATGAAGATGTGTGTGTGTGTCACGTAAAGATATTTACTATGTTGTTATTCAATCAAAATCATTAGTCTTTTCTCCTAATATCGTAAATACCGAAAAAATATTCTATTTAAAACGTAGTTTTTAGCGGGGGGAATTTTTCTGAAAATCTTCGTTCCAATTCCTTGGATTATAGTAAACTTTATTAGGAGGATCTACCCATTCTGTGATATGAATTAAAATTGAGTACAAATTTTGGCGGAATGTGCATATTGGTGAATTGGCGAACAATTCAACTAAAAGATAAATGTTTAAGTTCTTTTAGAAGGGGATTGGCATCTTTGGCTCTACTGGCTGACGGAGGAACTGGCAAAATCTGGGAAATTCCTGGCTAAAGTGTGCGCAGCCAGATCAATTTTGCTCAGTTAATCATAGTCAATTGATCTCTCTTTTTCTGTTTATTTTTATTACGTTTCTATTTTGTTTCCTTTTACCATCTTTAACTTGTATCTGAAATATGTGCATGGCCAGCGACCCATAAAGTAAGTACTTGTGTAGTAACTTTAATAATTTTTCTCATCAAGATTCCTGCACTAAAATACCAGGTTTGCTATTAAACTAACTTTTCGTTTGTTTTTTTTTTCACAGATGGACATAGAGAAATATAGGTGCATATACACACACAAACCTATTACTAAATTTTTTGCGGATTCAGGCGTCCTCACAACATATATTTCAGGTGAAATTTCGTTATTGAATTCTTGGGTGGCATGCATTACCCTCTCTACTTATTATGCACATTGTACGTAGTAGAGAAAGTAAAACTCCCATGTGTTGCATTCACATGAGATTCGCTATTAACCGTTCTTCAAAATATTCTTACAAAAGTTCATTATTCCCTTTACTTCCTCATAATCACGAGCGCCGTTTTGTTTTTCAACCTGCAGTAGGCTATAAATAAAAGACAAGTTCATAGCTAACAATTATTTTATTACGAAAAGTTTTGTACACTTAAGGTTACTTTTCAACATAATCACCGAAAAGATGGAGACATTTATCGTAGCTGTGCACATGCTTTGCAATACCCGCATCAAAAATTATTGCCGCCAATGATTTCAAATGAGTATTGACGTTGTTTTGAAGACTTTGTACTTTACGACGTTTGCGGAGAGCTATTCCAAAAAAAAAAAAAAAAAAACCGAAGAGGAATGCTGAATTCAGGCATTGTGTTGATCCATGACAACGCTCTTCCACACACTGCTGGTATATCCAATGGGTTCCTTGCACCCAGCGACTTTCACATTTTTCCTGGCTAGGAGGGCAGCACTTTCTACCAAAAACTTCGATGTCGAGATCACTATAAACATATGTTTGAGGCACACTGAGCCGAAAAAGAAGCATTTTAGGAAAAGTAGGTGTAAGGTATGTGAACAGCATAACACAAAAGCGAAAAGTTAGTTAACCATAAAACTTGGTATTTACTCGTTTAATCAGTTTCCAAGGATAAGAGACGAACATTTAAAAAAATCCCTCCATTCTTTACATTAAACATTCGAAGATTTGTATCTTCTTTGTCTTGATTTTTCTGAGAACAGCTTGTGAAGTCCTCCATTCTAAAATACCAGTAAACTTCCACAACCGGTAAACCATGAGATAGAGCCCCTTAGTATTGTACGGCATAGAGTGCAATAGAGAACTGCGCTTAGATGTCCTTAGTACAATACTCCATCATAGATTTTGACCAATAGCGCTGCTTCTCTCTTTCCTACAGTCATATGGATCGCTCCGCCTGTCGCCCACTTCCTCAACTCCTCCGCAATGTGAAGAGTCCCAGCCGAGCCAAGTCGGACCGATGAACGGTGCACAGCACCTCTCCACCTATTGTTAGCACATGGTATTTTACGCGCTTGAGAGGCGCTGCCGTAACAGATAGATAAAATCGTACTACTAAATGACTTATATCCGATTAATATTTAAAATCTTTCCCTGTTATTGGTTAAATTATTATTTAACTTATGTCAGTATAATATAAGTTAAATAATTTAATAATAAATATTATTATTTAATATATAAGTATAAATATTATTATTATGAATATTAATTTACTTTTAACTATCCCAAACAGGAATGCATTATTCTTTTTAACGTCTTAGCCTTATAAAAGAACAGAAGTTAAAATTTATCACATACCGACCTATTTTAAAAGATTTGACTATGATATAACGTTTCCTTTTGTAATCCCCTCGGCGTGTTTTCCTCACAAGGGAATATGCAATAAGATAATATCTGCAAATTTTTATATAAACTTGAAGTAGATAGAAGACTAAAGGTCTTAAGAATAGTTGTAAAGGTAAACAGAGAACATACAAGTATTTAGGGAGTATCAGAACTTGTATTCACATTTAAATATCAGTGTCAAATTTGTTGGTGGCAAGCAATGCTTCCTCTAGTTTGCATTGGTATGTAGTAGAGAAAGTAAAAACATATTTTTTGAGAGCACGACAAGAAAATAGAACTTTTAACATAGTGCGTAAAAATTATCACACTAGTGCGATAAAACTTTTGTATCGCTCCATTGGGATAAACTTTGGTTTTAAGTCTAAATCTTTGTAGAATTAACCTATGCGTTACACTGACAGCCTTTGGCTTGCTTTAATCTACAACATTCCTTTATTTAACATAAACTGCATAAAGGTTAAATATGAAGTTAGAAGAAACGAAATGGTAGAACAAAGTGAAATTACATAAGACCAGAAAGCATAACACTAAAACCGCTGACAAAAATATCTATAAAGCAATATTAAATAGCACTTCATCGCTTTATTGCCTGATATAAGCCAAAACATGTTCATAATTATTTCACTGAAAATGTACTCTTGGCCTACTTCGAAGAGAAAAATAAACAGTGAAAATATGTATCATTATTGACCAACTATTCCATAATTAAACTGCTTTCTTAATGATCAAATATTTTAAGTACAATACGCTTATGACACTCTTAATCTAACTGGGTGATGTATATATTTTGGCGGTGCTAACGATCCAAAAAAAACCTAACATCTTACATTTTCTGCATACATGAGTCTCTTTGTTTCTTTATAATATTATTGGTGTTTCACAAAGCCGAGCACTATCCAAAATACTTTCTGTTCCTTTCACATGGATTTCTCTAATTATTCCATTAACAAACTTACACACCTTTTTCCTTTAGCTACGTCATGCTAATCGAGATGAACATTAGAAAAATGGTCTTATTACTTGCCTTACAAGTTGAAGGGATATGAGGGAGTACACTAGTCTAAAGCGACAGTCATACATGTATGTGAAACAATTGAAATTATGTTCTCTTTTGCATTCCCGGGAGTAAAACAATAGAGATAAAATGAAAGTTGACTTATCGCTTGAACAAAGTGTGAGTAGATTGAAATCGAAACAAGAAATATCGGAAACCATTAACTCTACAACAAATGTATATATCATAAATAGTGTGCTTTAATGAGATCCACAGTGATCGAAAAGTGATCCAGAATAAAGAGATCTTCAGAGATTGTTCCTATAATATTCAAGAATATATTTTTCGAGTTTTATGGAAATATCTTAATCAAAATAGCATCTTAATCAAAATCATTATGACAATTTTCGAAAAAATAAAAATGATCGATAAATATTCCATGTAAAAGGTAGTTGGACGGGAGATTTTCTTGAAACTCATCATGTGCATCCTTGGAGAATACTAAACTAAAATATCAAGTTTGACATTTAATGGCCTATCATTTTAGCTATGTTGCCCACAGACACACACATGCGCGCGGACATTTTTATATAAATTATGTTTTTGGACTTAGGGATATCCAAACATGTATTTCCGTTGAGATATCGATATTGAAATTTTGGGTGGAATATAGTACCTTCTTTATCAATTATGTATATTGAACATATGTGCTAGAAGAAATAAAAATAGGATATGTCACAAGTATTAAAATCGGTTTTATTTTACTTGTAGGGTTGCAAACGTTTAGTAGGCATGCTTACTCGCAAAAAGAAGTCTGTGTTTTTAACTTTTGTATCATAATAGTATTTTTTGCTAGATTAACAGATAAAACCAGATAAATGAGAAACAATAATAAAGAATGCGGAAGGATGTTTAATGAACGTGATAATACATGAGAAAACGTGGCTAAAGGCGTTTATTTGTGATAAACCACCATCTGCGTCTCCCATTGAGGGCATCATTAGTTTGATGGAAGCCAAGGATTAACTCTGTGTTGGTATATTTATAAGCCACTTCGCTCTAAGCTAGAACCGTATAATACTCTAGAGGACACATTTATTCACCTAGGCGGTACGCTAAAAGTGCAGTTCACTGAAACAGCATTTGTTACAAATGAAAAATATCACATGCATTAATTTCTTTGGCGTGAAGTGAACCAGATTCAGCGAATGCCCTAATGCCTCTCATGATTCCGCCTCTTTGATCAATGTCGACCGTTATGGGGACATTAGCGTTACAAAGCGTGTCACTTAGATGTGGCTTTGGTAATTACATAAAACTGGACTTATCAATAAACCAACTACTGATCTCTTGCTTTGTGCTTTGCTTTATAGAGGAGAAATAATTTCTACAGGCTTGAGGATTTTCATTTAATGCTAAGCCCGACTATGGCATTTGAATTGGTTTGTTTAATTGAGAAGTAATTCGCAATCGGAAGAAAACAGTAATCTCTAAAACTCAAAAGCCTACTATTTTGGGGATATATAATACTATTTTTGAGGATATACAAACACTATACCAGGTGAGTCAGCTACCCCTTATGCTCGAGTTTTATGCAATCCGCTTTACATACTCCAACATGAAAACATCGATCCCATTACTAGGTTTTGCCCACGTATTTCACACGTCGATGAAATTATTACCAATATACGTAAATGAAATGTTATCACATCGCCTTTTAATATACTGGTAATTAGCTGGCCTTGGTACCACTGCAAAAGTTCACTGGGACTAGCGAATACTACATGTTAAACGGAATTTTGATATCTAAAGTTACTAGGTAGTTCAGTTGGAACGAGCGCAAGACTCCGAAGTGATCTGTTTACTGTGAAGGTGGCTCGAATCCCCTCTATATACTAATTGTTTTAGTGTGTAATATTCACAAATTACAATTATTAATCTGAAAGTGGTTATTATTTTCGTTTTAATCGTTCTATTCATGTTTTATGGTATTGTTTAATGTTTCTTTATTGGTGAACTACAAGTAGGTATTTGTTTGAACTATATGTAGGTGCAATTGAAATGTGGATCATTTATACCTAGGTAAACATTTGAACACAGAAAAGAAGGAAATTACATGATCAGAGCTTAACATGGAAGCTACACAAGTTTGCAGCCATGGAATTATCCTGTCGTTAGAAATATCGTTTTATATTGGTGTGTTTTGTGGCGCTGGAATTACCCTTTTTCTATTCCTGGAACACGACTCCTCTAAAGAAGCAAATGCTCGAACTGGTGACCTTCTTGGGTAATGCACGCCTGGGCACGCTGTTGAATGCAGCCTCTGACTCGGTTCAGCATGGAGGGTTGAACAGATCTACAGGCCACTGTAATATGCTGGCGAAGGGTCTCTGGTTTGTCTACCTCCTCTGCATAAACGTGTTCCTTTAAATATTCCCAGAGGAAGAAGTCAAGGCGTGTCAGATCAGGTGACCTGGCAGGACAGGAGACAGGTCTTCGGCTTCCTATTCAATGACCAGAATGTGCAGCATTCAAATGATTGCAGACAATCTTCGACCGATGCGAAGGAGCGCCACCATGTTAAAACCATATCGTCATTCGCTCCTGCAGTGGCACCTTCTCTAATAATAAGGGTAGCTCATTACGGAGGTATTCCATAACGTGATCCTGTTATATGCCCCTCGAAGAATAATGGTCCAACAACGTGGTCTCCCAAGATTCCACACCAGACATTCACTCCCCACTGATCTGGAAATGCTGCCTCCCTTACCCAATGAGGATTACTAATACTCCATTCGTGCATATTGTGGCGATTTACGGTGCCATTGTTGTGGAATCTTGATTCGTCAGAAAGCAGGATCCTGGATACGAATCCCGCATCATTTGCTACTCGCTGCAGCAACCATTCACAAAATGTCAATCGAGCTTCGGAATCTCTCACGTGAAGTGCTTGGTGTAGTGCAAACGATATGAATGAAACTTATTAGTGTTCTATATTCGCACGACAGAAGACTGGCTGATGTTCACCTCCTGAGCAACTGCCGGTGTACTAGTATGCGGATTGTCCTGGATTGCGTTCAAAACAGCTTCTGCATTAACAGCCGATGTTACTGGTGCTTGTCTAACAGGAGGCATTCTCGCAAGTTACACGCAGACGCCTTTCAACATTCCGGAAGGTGTTTGCTGTTGGTTGTCTATTCGGATATCTCTCCCGGTATTGATGCTGAGCCGCTTGTGTACACGTTCTTGCTTCTTCGCAGATCAAAAGCATATCTACATACTCGTCTGTCAAATACTTACTGATAGACTGGCACAAAATATCGTGCGATAGCATACATGTGGAGAATGAAGGGGGTCAGCATTTATAATAACACACTGCATCATGCCAGTGTCACTAAACATATTCTATCCCTTACAAACTGCAGCCAACCAATAACGATTTACTTATAATGTCCAGAACTCGCAGGCACTTCAAAATTAGATTACTGTAAATTTGGTTTCCAAGTTTTGATGAGCAATAAAAAAACTATACGTAAGAGTCGAACCTGTGTCTGGGGGTAATCGCACAGGACACCTCATAATCCAATTCGGCTGTTTCGAGACTTGACTGCACGCACGTTCCGTGTTCAATAGTGCGACAAGTACGCTAGGCGCTATGCCATTACCACTTCACGAGTTTTCGTGCTTGATTTAGCCTTTTAAGACTGTGCTAAATCTTTGCTGGGCATTTTAATAGTATTACTTTCGTGGCAAAAGCTATTATGCATGTTATTTGGGATACAGGGGACGTAGTTCACGTAAACATTTAAATAACCCGTTGTTTAATAAAATGTCGGTTTTGACTGTACGGGTCCATGGTGGATGAAGCGTATCTCTAATGCTTTCCTAATTTTTGGCACCCAATCCCTGTTCTAAGTGCAAAATTTCACCATTTTCTTTTTAGGTGTCATTGAGGGTATGCTGATATGATACGTCCATTTTTTCCGAGGCGTTTACTGAACTACGTTGCTATGTATACTCTAATAAACAAATTGTAAAATCGGCTGGAAACCGAATTCGCTCTCAGTAAACGAATCGTTACGTTCTGTCCTTAAAACGCTGTTCCTCTGAATTATGTGCATTCCTCTCTTTAAGAACTTGAAGCAATAGTTTTAAGTATGCGCAAAACTGGACTACGGCGCACATGACGTTTGATGGGTGGCCTCTCTTCCATAAAACTAAGGGGCGGCTGATTCACCTGGTATAGACATGTAGTAAGTCAGCGGTACAATTACCATGAGGCTTCTGTGAAATTTGACTAAAAATCATTAAAAACTAAAAACATACTTTGTTTCATAGTAAAATGATCCGGGTTCAATCCCAAGCGTCCGCATGTGGGATTTGTGGTGGACGAAACGGCGTCTGGGCGGGCTTTCTCCGGGTCTTCCGGTTTCCCCCACCACTCATTCCACCAATTGCTCAATGATCACCATTCCTAACATCCATTTCGCTTTCATTTCACATCATCAACTTCCTCACGCTCATGCCTGGCTACGGGCAGACCACTCGATCCAGGTTTTCTAATCTGTGGTTACGTGCCGTTGACTCTTCCACAGGCTTCTGACCCCTAGGCACCCGCTTGAAAGTCTCAGCGGGGTTGTCAGTCCTATTTGGGGAGGATAAGCCGACTGCGTAACGTAAGGTAAAACTATGATATGAACTCTAAAATTTAAGAAAATATATACTTTCTCGCACTTGGCGCACAACTCGTGTACATGACAATGGCATTCAACCTAATTATAAAATTATAACAATTAAAGAATTTAATCTATCTTTAACAACTAGCTGAAGCTATAAATGGGTAGGCGCATGCTTATTAATCAGTATTCACAACTTTAAACCTTATTTTCCCGCCAACACGTTTCAATTATCCACACTATGTAATTTTTCAGTAATTCCTTTCAAAAAGTATCATTCCTCCCAAAAGCACATTAAAAATAGTCATATTACTTTTTCGAAATAATGCTCCAATTTTGAAAAAGTATTACATTTTGAAGAGTCAAGATGCTTGGGGGTATAAGAAATACTTTTTCCACTACTTATGGCTAATATAAATATCTGTAGTATGACAGCTCTACTTGTAAATTAAATTTCTGTAACAATTTTTGTATATCAAATGTTTTTAAAAATGCATCACGTGGCTCATTTTTATTGCAGCAATGAACTTGGACAATATACATTATTATATAAATTATCATGTAATCTATAATTTTGACATGGCAAAAATTACACTATTATTGTGTTTAATAAGCAGTATAGATTTCAATAAGATAGTTTACGTACATACTTTGGATTTTCAAAATTTCACAGATGTATCACAATGCAAAGTGAATATTGCAAAACCATCAGTATGTATTTTTCCTTAGAGGGAATAGGCATGGAGAAAATAAATGTTTTAATCATATTATCTTCATCTTAGAAACGACGTTCCCCATTACCTGCAAAAAGAAGGAATGTTGAACTACAAAGTATCAAAAAATCGTGTCAGGAATTTCGTGTAACATGTATATTCTTGTTGAAGTACACTTCGTAGCGTATTGATGACAATGACGACGATGATGATGATGATGATGATGATGATGAATAAATAGACTGAAAAAGTCAATGCTATAGCCGAGATTCAACCACGAATCTCCCGTCTCTTGCCAGTTGCTGTAACCAGTGAGGTACCTTGACAACCTTCCGACACAACATTAAATTCCTCAACTAACTTGTTCCCCAGTAAACCACAAGGTGACCTCAAATTATTTTTAAGATGACATTCTCTAATGTCGCAAGTACTAGGTCCCGGGCTTCATAGTTTAACCAACCATCAGGTCAATGAATGTTAATTGTTTTTTCACACAAATCATGTGCAGAAGAGAAGCTGGATAGGTAGAATCAGACTGAAAAATTCAATGCCATAGCCGGAATTTGAACCACGTATCTCACGGTAGCACTAACCACTGAGCTATCATGGCAACTTAGCGACACAACATTAAATTCCTTTACTAACTCGCATGTTTCCCGGTAAACCACAACGTTATATAAAATTATTTTTGAGATGGCATAACCCCAGTGGCGACTTACAATGACGTAAGTGCTTTGATTATGGGATTAAATTTTTCAGTCTGACTCTACTTATCCAACTCCTGTCATACTCATGACTTGTATGAAAAAGAAAGTAATTAACAACAATAATGTTCATTTAACAGCACTAGCAATTTCAGCAAAATGTTGTTTCCGGGCTTCTGGGGTCCAGCCTGAGCACCTGAGCAGATATTGCTGAAGTACAAGAGGTCACTTCTCTCCGAGAATACCCGGCGGTATGACGGGTGAAACGTTAGGTTCTTATACATCGACTAAAGTCTTATAGATTCATAGTGATCTCTGACGCTGCCTTAACCGCGGCCGCTCCGTCACACTGTTGCCACTTCGTCCCAAGCCTCTCAGTCGATAGGTAGGGGCTCTTCTCCTAAATGATCTTCGTCAACCTCATCTTTATCGTTACTTCTAAGGTCAAAGTCGCTGTCATTATTTGTTTAAATTTACAATTACACTAGGTTTGCTCGGCTCCAACAAACTGCATTGAGGAACGTTTGTTACATCCTGCAACAGGGATGACATCATTGCTTATGTATATATCTATGGGCTGAGAGGCGCGCACACACACACACACACACACACACACACACACACACACACCTCTTATCAACTGAGACAGTGCAATGGCTGTCAGGGATCACAAATTAATGGATAGGCGCCGACCGCAAGAGCCTAAATATACAAATCTAGCAAATGGCAGAGTCGATGCTGTGCTTCTGGAACTTATTCCATATCAGCTCTTATAGAAATGTTGAAATAATCCCTTTCATACTAGCCGCGTTTAGGAAGGTGTTGTAAACCGGTATTTGAACTATAGATCTCCTAGTATCCGTCAAGTTGCTCTAACCGCTCAACTAAAATGCAAAATTCCGATACAGCATTAAATTCCCCAGCGTGTTTTTCCTGAGTTTTCAAATTATTTTAAGATGACACACCCTCAATGGCGACATACAGGTCATAATTATTTTAATGTTTCCTTCACTTTAGATGTGGATAGCAGCTGGAAACTTGGATATTACTTTCTCTACCCGTACAAGTAGCGGAAGCATTGTATTCTACCAAAGAATAGCATAGATTTCACAGGAAATACACATTTTGAGGCTCCCTGAAAACAAAAACAACATTTTTAACAAAATGCGTGTGTGTGTCTGAACGGCATACCTCAGAAAACTAAAACACCGTTGAATATCAAACCTTGTAATTAAGTTCAGTATCTTACAAAGGAGAGGCAAGAATAGATTCAGCAAAATCCCCGCATTCCATACTACTCTTTATATGGAACATTTTTCGAAGTTTTCGATTTTCTCACAAATTGCTCTGACGATTTAGATTGAAATTCTGTACATAAATACGTTGAGATTTCTGGGAACGTTCTGCGAAGGCTCCTTCAGTCGGAAAGAATTTGTATTATCTTGTATAACTAGAAAATTCTAAGCGATAGACGAAAGCTTTCGACACAAAAAATAAAGATGTGATTAAAATGCCAAATTTATTTCCCATTAGTTTATATGTCATAAGAATAATCCCATCCAATATATACGTTAATAATGGTTTCAATTGTTTAGTTTTTGATCATTCTTTCTGAGTCATTTCGATGTTCAGTTGTTCAACTTGATTGCATTGAAAGAATATAGACTTTTAAAGCGTCAATATGAAAGACGTCCATTTGTTAAATATTTGACTCGCTATGATGAAATGTGCAACGTAACTATTTATACACATTTCTATCTCAATTAAAATGAAATTGATATAAAAATAAGCTTCGGAAGATATTTCTTATACCTAATCAATTATTAATGCCAGGGGCAGAAAATAATCTGAATGTAACACATCACAAAATTTTTGAAATCCATTGGCATGTTGATGGACAGAGTAAACCTCAATACCTTTGGTACAAAAACTCACGTGTTAACCAACTTCTGGAATTTTAATACGATAAAATACATTAAAAGTGCCTAACAATGCAGAAAGATGAAAATAATTTTCCAAATATTGCGAAATAGCATTTTTATGTAGTTAAATAAAGGAATTATTGTGCTCTTTCAAATGGCATTGCAACAATGTATGCGGTTTGAGCTTATTCAATATTATTTTACTACTAAAAGGAGTCCAAGTGAAATAAACAAAGCAGGACAAAATCAGAGTTTTCAACAGTAAATCGTGATATGAGAAGAAAGAGGAAGGACAACGTCAGATCAGACTTTTCAAATTTTCACCAATCTCAAAGATCGAAGCTGTTTTTAAACTATTCTAGGATAATAAATGACGGTGCGCTGCCGACAAACTATCAGGGATTACAGAGAACACGCTATACTGGGTGATCAGCATAGAAAGAACAGGTTTCAACTCTTGTTTGTTTTCAAGAATTAAATTACGAGAACAGTATAATTTTTTAAATATTTTAAATTAGGTACATAATTTTTAAAATTGCTAAGATATGATGATATGTTGTGTTCTTATCCTGCAAAGAAAAAAATTAAACTCCTGCGTAACAGCCCTCAAGAGGCCAAGGCCTCCGCCCGACCGCTGCATCCCCCATCTCGGCCCACGACATGGGTGAAGGCAGTATTGAAGTGTGAGACGGGATCAGCACCTAAAATCCCTCCCGGCCGGTTAATGCGGTCCTCTCGACCTGGAGCCGCTACTTCTCCATCAAGTAGCTCTTCAATTGGACCCCCAGGGACCTCATGAGGCTGATTGCACCCCGGACCAGGTCTCCCAGCGGAGCAAAAATCCCCACGCCGCCACCGAGAATCGAACCCAGGTCTCCCGTTTCGAAAGCAGTCGTGCTACCACATGCTGCGAAGAAACTTGGTAAAAAATTAAATATCTCATTAAAAATTATATATGGTGAACATCTTAATTTTAAATGTAAGAAACTAGCAACAAAGCTTATTCAGATTACAGCTAAAAAATAACTAAACCCGTCAGAACTCTATGAAGTATACGAATATTAAAATTCTGATTGTTTTGAAGGCATGAGGTTATGTACCAAAATTAAAATTGAGGAAACTTGTTCTTCAGCTTTCACCTCGGAGTAATTTAACGTTCTAAGTATTCAGTGTGAAAATTTTGGTCAGAATATAGAGCATCGTTTTCACTAACGTAAATCATTTTAATGAGGTTCTGGAGGATGTTCCATTTACACAAATAAAGCTGCTGGTGAAGAAAACGAGGTTAGGAGAGTCTGGATAACATTCTTATGTAGTTAGCTTCATGTGGATATTTATTCCCCTGGCGCTTAACACGGCCCTTCGCTCTAGACAAGTAAGAAGTTAAATTGCACATGGTATGATCTGCCATGTGCAGTGAATGTATGAAAACCCCTCAGCGGTTACAAATCCTGGGCATGTAGCGAAAATCACGGCAACTTCCATGTCGTAAAAATGGCTTCCATTCTCCAGAAGGTGAATATTACAGCGTGCGAGTCTGCAAGTCTGCAAAATATGTTTCTTAGTAATATGAAACCGTCAATATTCTGCATAGGATGTCTGGGAGACTAAAGGGGATAAAACATTTGTTTCAAAATGTAGAAACTGATTTTAAGGATATATTTTAATTAGGGTAAAAGGGAAGAAAGAAAGAAGTGAAAAGCAGAAACCAAACACAGCATTTCAATAATTTCAACGAGAGTTTTTATTTAGTAACGTTTTTAGCCACCTTAAAAACTTGTTTTTCATATGCTTATCAAGTAAATCTAAATATACGCTGAGAAATTGCTTTGTATGCTTATATTGGTTAAAATATTCGCTATGATAACCTTTCAAATGTTCGTGTACTGTCCAAAATACTTCAAAACCTTATTCCTTTCTCTACCAAATGATATGTACGCACATGGTAGAGAAGTTATTTTATTCCACTCAAATTTCGGTAGGGAAATTCACCAGAAATACATGTTTTAGGGTACCTCAAATAAAAAAGCATGTTTACTAAAAGATCTGTGTTTATGTGGACAATACAAAAACAAAATGTCAGGTGAACTGCCTCCGTGGTAGGGTGGTCAGCGAGCAGACTTTTCACCCGGAGGTCCCGGGTTTGATTCCTGGCTGGGGCGGGGAATTTTTCTTTAGCCAGAACTATTCCCTATCCTCCACAGAGTCTTGAAGTATGTATGTGAGAGTGAATGTGTGTGTGTGAATAAATTAAAATGATTTAAACCCAGAGACAACGAGTTGTTTCAAGTGCAAAGCCCCTGATATAACCTTAGATGTTAAAGGGGGCTATATAAATGAAAAAAAAATCTCTTGAATACCAAACTTGACATTTAAGTTCCAAGGATGTGACACAAAGGTTTCTAGTGAAATGTCACCACCCAAACTTCCCTCCATATGCAAAAAGTTTAAAAATGTTTTAATTTTACTTTCTCTACTTCGTATGTACAATGCAGAAGAAGATATTGTATTCCACCCAAAAATATGATACCGAGATTTAACGTGAATTACATGTTTTGTTCCCTGAATCATAAAAAGATAGTTAGAAACATGTCCGGCGATGTGTGTCCTGCATAGCTCAAAAGGAAAAGTCGGTTAAATACATGTTTGGTATTTAAGCTCAGTATGCTCCAAGGATGCGACATGGAGATTTTCAAGAAAGCCCCCCACCCCCTTTACATGGAACATTTTTCGAAAATTTTGGTTTTCTCAAAACTGGCTCTGATGATTTTGATTAAAATACCATATGATTAAGTTATTTTCATGGCAAACGAAATGTATATCTTGTATGTTCTGGGAATAGCCTCTGAAGACCTCTTCGTTCTGAATGACTTTTGTAAATGTTGTATAACCGTAAGAGAGAGACAAAGCATTACTAACAAAAAGGTAGATCTCATTAGAACACATAATTTATGCCATACATTTTTTTTTTTTTTTGTAGATTTAACCGCTTTTGAGATATTCTGAGCCATTGGTTTCCATTTTAAGCTAATTAAACTTTTCTCAAAGGGGGAGACATATTTCTTGTCGTCTCTTTTGTTTATTCCTAGCAACGAAAGAGAATCGAATTTCATTTGTTTCACATAGGGACCAGCTTTTAAAAGACATTGACTATCGCTATAGCCTAGTGAACTCCCTTACTTCCAAGTAATAAGACCAACTGTGCTAATGTATATCTCGAGTAACATGATGTACATAAAAGAATAAGCCTTTGTAAAAAAAAAGTTGTTTTGTATAAAAGCTAGATGAAGTCATGCAAGTGTCTTTTATCCAAAATGGCTCTAACGATTTTGATTGAAATACCCTATATTAAAGACATTTACTTGACAAATGAAATATACACCTTTAATTTTCTGGGAATTACCTCTGAAGATCTCTTCATTCTGGCTGACGTGTGTACAGCGTAAGAGACAGACAAAAACCTACTACGCAAAAATGTAGATGCCGACAAAGCCTACAAGTTAGGCTATATTGATTTCTTCGTGGAGGTAAGCATTTCAGAAGTATGCCTTGCCTGTGGTTTTAAATTTTAAATTACTTAAAAACTTTTCTCAATCGGAAATTTGCCATTCTTGTTAGGGCGAGTTACCCGGATAAGGTATTTTTCGGGGGTTTCCCCGAGATCATTTGAGCATCATTTCACCAATTCCAGTTATCGTCCGATATGACCAACTAGGTTAAAGAACGTTAAGCTGAAAAAAAAACCAAAACGAATTTAATTATCGTAGCCTAATATATTACCTTGATTTCCTGTCTACTTAAAAGGAACAAGTAATAAGACGATTTCTGCTAATATTTCATCAACTAGCATGAAAAGATAGAACAATGCCTTTGATGGAATATTTCGCTACAGAATATGTAGAAAATGTAATGTAAATGGAGCATTCAGGTTTTTTTTATTTAGTATCATTGCTTTTCTTCCGCATAATTTTTAAACCTGTAGTAAGTATTTTTATAGCCCTGTAAATTCGTTTTAACTTCCATATTTCTATCTCCTTTTGTGTGAATGCGTATTGAGAGTAGCGCATTATACAAACTTTGTATTTTTCCTTTGTTTTTCTATAACATTTTCATATTATGAAATGTTCACTTTGAGGCTGGATCCATCTGCGGAAAAGGGGGCAGAGGTTGTGTGGAAATGATTGACTTTTTATCTGAGGTCGTATTTCTCAGTTGCTCAACAGAAGGCACTGTTATGCGTAAAAAGATTTAGCCAGCCGCAGTTTAATTATTCCCGCAAGTTTTATCCTGCTCACACCAATGTTAATAGCTTTGTATTCTTGGCCTACTCGTGGTAAGATTGCTTTACTGATACCTAAAGCATTGAAAGTTGGTCAGCATTCACTCAACTCCACTATTATAAGTTACATGCCCGTTTCTGCGAGGTTCCAAGTTACAAATGAGTTTTCCCGAGTCTATGAAATTTCGACATAACACTTTCGCGCTTATGCTGCCTAGTCACGTGATATCTTCCTCTACCGCTATTTTCTGACAAGTTTCTTTAAAATAAATATAATTGTCTTATTGGTTGGTTACTAAGGAAAACCGCCACACTTGACTTTCTCCTGAGTTTGAAACTTACACTAACACGCGCTCAAGTACGTTTCACTAAATTCTTAAGTTTATGCTTAAATTGCTGGGCTCTGGACAAGTCTACCTTTTTCGTAGCCGGCTTAGCCTCCCCGTGTTTAGGACTCGGAAACCAATTGGGGAGCTAACAGCACGAAACCACAGAATGGAGAACGTGGAACGAGTGATCGGTCCGTATGGGACGCTGAGAACCACAGTAGATAAAGAGCGTCCATAAATAACACGTCATTTACATTTTTTCCCGAGAGTACATGGGTTACTAATACTAATATTTATTCGACATAGGACTACATATTAAGGTTATTTGATTCTTCAAGTAATATGATGTTTCAGTTGTAACACTATTTCGTCTCATTCTGATATTTTCAGCGCGTTTACGTATCGCTATAAACAACGTATTTTTTGAGATGTGTACAGTGGTGGAAAAATTATAAGTATATAAATATATCTATTATAATAAGATATTTTGTAAAGGAGAAAGGGAATATCAAAATAAGTATTTTGAGGGCTGGCCCCTTAGCTCAGTCTGTAGAACTCCTGTCTCCTGTGCGAGGGGTCCCGGTTTCGATTTCCGGCCGAGGGTGGGAATTTTTCTCTGGCCAAGAATATTCCCTATCCCTCCCAGAGTCTGGAAATGTAATGTGATCTAATGTAGAAAATTATAAACTCAACAAGAAGATACAGTATGCGTGTTCCAAAAGGAGAGTGCTGTCGATATGGGCATAAAGGGTAAAATTATGTATTTTGAGGATAAGAACAAGGGATCGTCAAGAACAAGAGCGTTGCGAGAACATAATTGAAATCCGAGTTCTGAAACGTCTTTCTTTTTACAGTAAAAATGAAATGTAACTCAAAAGTGGTCCACTCCGGTAGATCGAAATAGTGTTTACCCTCCGTAAGGTTTCCACCTTCAGGTAACCAAAACACCGCTATCAGTTCTCTAGCTGAGTGGCCTGAAAAAATCCAGATACAACAAACCTACCAATGGACGATACGAAACGATGAGCAGATTCGGAAATCACCTCTATAAAAATTATCGTTGAGATTGGTACAACAAGGCCAATAGGGCATAAGTTGACCTTCTAAAAGAAGCAATGGACAATTATTGGATGTGTTGTTAAACTGAGCAACGGCTACGAGAGTTTTCATCCCTCATGGGAGACGAAGAGCAAATGTTTTCGTGTTTATTTCAGCGTTTTTATTGCGTTTTATTTTATTTTTGTGTCTAAGTTCAGTAAAGTGCTATGAGAATATCATCAACTAGCTGTTATTATCCTTTGACAGTTCAGCCACATTTTGGGGAAGTGAAACACACTTGCCAGTCAGGCTGCTAGAAATGATGCTCAGGTAACAAATGATTTCAAACTGATGGAAGGTGAAGCTACGTGTCTTTACCAACATAAGCAGCTCAGTGCCATTGTGGTCCACATTTTACGTACGCCGGTATACGTATTGTATAAATTAAGAGAAGCTGATACTCAATAGTGCCTCACTTTAGCGCTTCGTGCCGCACGGGATCGCGGGTTCGAGTCCCGCCTTGGGCATGCGTGTTTCTGTGTTTGTAAATGTGTATATGATTGTGTAAGTATTTGTAAAAGGAAAAACAAACTTTAAACATTAATAGGTCAACTAAGGAAATGTAGGAAACTGGAAAAAAGAGGAAAAAGAACACAACGCCGGAGTGCTGACAAAAAAAAAAAAAAACGGTATTCTTTGTATTGTTAAAGAAGGGCGTTTGGGGTTTCCGTATCATCCAGTGGACTACTCAACACGAATGCGGCAGACACGCCTAGTAACGGTAACTAGTATATACAGTACAAGATTACATTGTTTTTACAACTTTTTTGTTACATAGGAGTTTCAAAATCCGAGACTGTAACGTAAAGGATTAATGCTGAACATGTAGCTCAATCTAAAAGCTTTTGCGTTTGTTTGTTCCTATCCAGAAGATGTTTATTTTGCTGCTGCCGTTCTACTCTACAATGTTCTCAACATTGTTTTTTTTTTTCACTCAAAACATATCACATAAAATAAGTATATTATATTTCCCTCAGTATGTTAACTCCTATTCACGTCAAGCTAATGCGATATAAATTTGTGTAGTCGCACAAAACCCGGAACACTCGTGTTCAAATTTCGGTTATGGCATTGCATTTTTCTGCTGACTAACTTAAGAAAAGGGACATACTTCTTAAGTGTCGGTGCCTGATTTTACAGACGGAAGTATATTAGCTCCATTATACTTAAAATACAAATGTATTATCAAGGACTTAAGGTTTTAAGTTGGCTCAGGCGTTTCGTCCGGGACTGGCAATCGGGCGGTAGTGGGATCAGTTCCCCGCGGCCGACCTCTCTGACACATAGGTTTTTTTCGTGTGTTTTTCTGGGTCACTAGGCAAATGCAGGGCAAGTTTCCTCATTCCCTCGAATTTTCTGTCTCTTCATTTCTTCTCCATTTCATCCAACTGGCCTGTTTCAGGGGTGTAGGTGTCGACGAAGACTGTGGTGATGGCTCTCTCTTGTGGAGGTAATGCGCTTTGGGAATTCAGCTCTCGGAAACGAGATATGGTTGGTAGTCATTTTGAGACTAAGGGGAGGCATGAGCTCCTAGTGCTCTCCGCGTCGAGATCTGCTTGGAAACTGTTACGAAGTCTCCATGGTGGTTCTCTCCCGCCGTCCGGTTCCGGCTGCCCGCTGTTGCTATTCTCATCTCGTCCTATCCTGCTGGGGTCTGAAGTACAAAAATCGTAACACTGGCTGAAGTGTGAAACCCCTCCGCTACATTCCCACTGTACTACACTGGGTTTCGGTGATAAAGTGTCGCAAATAGTGACTAATGATTTCCTACAGCTTTATGCTGTGATGATGATGACGAGTCGGTCAATGGCCGGGCGGAATTGTGGGAGAGACCACAACGCGAAAGTGGCACTCAGGCAAGGATGATACTGCGGTGATGCTGGCAGTTCCTTTCCGTGGAATGGTGATGAAAAAACACACACCCAGTCCTCCCGGCGGGGGAAGGAATTCTCGAGTCTGTATCGGGAATCAAACCTGGATTCCTCTCTCCAGAGGCAGACGCGATACCAATGCGCCAACGTAAGGGAAGTTTTCTACTAAGCAACAGAAACTAAACTTGCAAGCAAATGCAACTGAAAATTGTCGTTTCGAAGTCATTGTGGGAGTTTTGACGAAATAACGAGTTCAAATTGTCTAATGAGGCATTAAAACCTGGAGTAATTCTTAACTATATAGTTTTGAGTTTACCACTATCAATACCAAATTTAAAAAATAAACATTATAGCGCAAGCTTTACTTTCCATACGGTGATACAAAAAGATGATTGTCATGATACTCCTTTAAATAGGGCACTTATATTTGGTTTCATGATGTAAAATTTCAATTTGAAGAAAATAAAGAAATGAATACAAACTTACATTCCTTAATCAGAATTTGAAACTACGCTCTACAGGTTTCTATTTAGTTGTATAGCCATCGCATTCTAACACAAAGATGGACTTCACTACCGCATAGAACTACTTGGCTGCATATGTTTACCGAGAGGGATGGCTCAGGCGGCTTCGTCTATGGCCCGCATTCGGGAAGTCCGGGTTTGTTTCACGGGGCCGGCCTCACCCATGGCTTTTTAAGGGATTTCCAGGCGAATGGTGGGTAAATTTCATTCATCTCCCGAATTCTCCGTCCCTCCAAGTATTTTCCGTTGTCATTTAGTTCATCCTTCATCCTGTTGGTTTCTTCCAGGGTTGGAAGTGTCGGGGATGGTGCTTTATGCGGCGTGCCCAGGGTAAAGGATACTCTATGTAAATATATCCGTCTCCCGATTTCGGCTGCTTGCCGGGATACCGCTTCAATCTGTAAACTATCATTGCTGTGTTTTCACTCCTGGTTCCAGCCGCCCTGTGTATTTTCTCACCTCATTCATCCCTCGTGGGGGGCCTAGGTGCAATAACTTCAGGTTTGGTGCTAAGCCCCCACCGATCAGTGTCCTGTCCTGTCCTGTCCTGTCCTGCATATGTGGCAAATATTTTCTGCATTTTACTATCATTTTCTGCGGTTTATGTTATATATTTAATGTTTCACTCCAGTTTCAATTGCAGTAAAATCTTATTCAGTGGAGCAAAATTAATTTCCCTTTCGGAATACAAATGAAATAAATGTAGCGTTGTAAGGATATAAGGGCAATGGCCTCCTGCTTCTAGCTCCAGCTTCTAATTAGGTAAGCTAGTCCCAAAGAACAGATGACAACTGGTCACATGACCTATGATAGTTCACGGCTATTTATACACAACACTACTACAGTTCACTACGTGAAAGCTTCCAAATTCACATATACAGTTTTTATGTATACGGGACTGAAAACTTGACCAATCACTGTCCTCAGATCGCTCTTGCGCTAGAAATTGAAGTCTCTCGGGATAATTTCACTCTTGTCTCTCATTGGTTTTCCTCGTTCATAAATCCCGGCCCTGCTGTTGAACGAATCTGCCCACCAGCTTTTCTGGTGTCCCAAGTTCTTTCTACCGGTTCTGGTGTCCCACGTTGTTTACCCTGTGCGTCTCTCTCCATGTGGCCTCTCCATTTATATTTTTCCGGAACACTGTGCTGCAATTTACTCTCGTGAATTTTGTTAATTACGAACTGATTTTCAGTCTTTCTTCACAGCTCTTACCCCGAACATTTATCAGCATGTGACGTAGCAAAATAACATAAACAACGACAGGTGTTATACTTCGGCGTTGAAGAAAACGGCACTTTTTGACAGTGTTAGAATTCCCAAGGCAATTCTTTCATCCATATTTAAGAGATCGGGATAAAATAAGTATCGTCATTGCAATTAGCATAGGAGTCACTATTTGGTTGCCCTTCAATTAAAACAAAGAGATCATACATATATCGTTGATGCTCCTGCAAATCATCCACTGTAAACTGAGTAACCAACTGCATGGAAACCAAGAACGGACGGTTCCTTCAGTGCTGTGGCAGTTTACAGCATTTTGTGTATGGAATACGTAATGCACCGTTGATACAATAATATCGGCTATGGATTCATGATTGGTAAAACAACTGCTCTATTACGGCTCTTACATTACTGTTTATATTTCTCGTAGGAACATATACGTACGACATATTTTCATATGTGTGGTGGTAATTGGTAGTCGTAACGCAATAATTGCAAAAATAATGACAATTAGAATTTTAACATAGTAAAACAACTAGCTCATTAGCTTGGTTAATATTATTTTAATCGCATTCTATCGCCAACAGTATGTGAACTAATTTTTAGCATCTATAGCAGTGAATGTAAACAGGTAGGTTAGTAACTAATTGGTATCGCACACATTCGGGAAGAAACGTTATCCTCCTTGGTACTCGTCATAGCTTTGTCAAATCTAAACAATTATTCCGCCACTTTCTATAAAGAATAAATATTCCTCTTAAGCAGCGATAAACGTAGGAGTCTATGGCTTGCATGTTGGCTTCCTTTCTTATTCCGACGCTATAAATGATACTACGCATTATACAAAGGAGAGAGAGAATCCCTGCTGTCACATGTTTATCCACTGCATCCACGGAGCAAAGTTATTTGCTCTGGAACAGCAAAATTGGTGACGCCTGAGTTAGGTGGTGCAAACAAATCCAAACAGCTGATTCGTGTTAAATACAATGTCGTGAATTATTACTCCTAGAATGGTTCAACCTTATGCGTATTTCTAATGTACCTTAAGTGGAAATCTTAACTTCTTTGAAAAAATACAGAACTTTGGCTGCAATATTTGAAGTCGCTGTTGAATTCACAGAAGCTGTAAATACAATAGAAATTTACCAGGCATTTTCGTTCATAAAAATATACCTGGTCCAAGTAAGTGTCAAGTAAATAATAAAAATTAATATTAAAGCCTAGAATGTGTAGGTGTGTTTTTTTAGGAATCTTTCAAACGAATTCTTAATTTTTCGGTCTTTTGGAATTGGTGTAAAGAATTTTGTTATGCAATTTTTTCGGGCAGTTTTAGTACAATTCTGGGTAACTTTTAAAAATATATTTCACACCCCCCCTCCGAATTTCGCTTGGTTTATTCCTCACGATGTAAAGCAATGAATTCTACAAAGATATGAATCAGGGGAGGAGAGTGAGGTCCATTTGCTTGAAGGCAATTAGAACTATCTAATAGATAGTTAATGAATCTTTCATTACAGATTCTGAAATTAAATTCTAGAACAGTTTTTAATTAGAACATGTGAACTGGTTTTGTACATCTACTTTATTCTAATTTAACTCGGAGAGAGACCGAAAGAGAATGAGAGAAGGCTTCAAGGTAGGTCACCTAGCACACTGATGTTTACTTATGTCGAATCATCTAATAAAAGGTGGAAATAACACCGCCTCTGAGCTGAGGACATAATCACTCTGGCCGTTGTGGTGTATCGCATGTGTAATCAAAACACGCTTTGAGAGAGATTTATTTATATTACAATGCGTAAATTTAACCGTCCAAAATTCCGAAATATCTCCATTTACGTGTGCAATGTTTGATCTAGACATGTTGAATTCTTCTGAGGAAAGCAAGGGATTATAAATTATTTTATACATAACTAAATACTAACCTTACTTTATAGGAAACGTAATACATGGAAAAAAACATATGAAGCACCCGTCGCGCTGCGTTACCTCAATTAATATGTATTATGAAGTGTCTACTCCCGAGCATTGAAGTTCATATACCCAGGGTCGCGGATTCAAACCCGGCGGAGGACGATGGATTATTCGGGTGTAAAAATCCTTAGCATGGCTTCCTTCGGAAGGGAAGTAAACCGTTGGTCCCGTGTTGTAGATTTGCCGAACGTAAAAGAACCTCAAGCCTGATAGAGAGGCCTCTGAGCAAAATTAAGTAGTCTTTCACGCCGAACGCCATTTTTTCCTGCATAGAAAAAGGCCCATTCTCTGAGCTTCCAAAAGCTTTCTTCTCTCCGTGATGCTTCAGATAACCAAACTTTAAATTCTCCTCTCACTTTCTCAAAAATAAGAAAAAAAATATAAAAAAGCCATAATGAATATAAAAACGAACCAATCCAAAGTGTTCTTGTTATGAATTGCAGAGGTATTTTGGATACTATCTGTGAAATTGTTTCGCTGCAATTGGTACCCAGGAGAGGCAAAGCCAGTTCCAACGTTATTTGTACTTCTAGATAAAGGGTGAAAAACTATTTGCAGGTATTTGTAAACGTGACGAACAGCTCCGATGGTTGCATATACGACAGTTCTCATCAACCATACGGCGACGAAGGTTGAAGTTAATGCCGTTATTGATCGGGAATGACAGAACCAACATTAAAAATAAAAAGTAGTGTAACATGAGAGAACTGGGTTTAAATTATAATGTCACTTTCGGCAGCATATATGCCCTATCATATTTTAGGTGCAGTAAAGTGCCCTGCCAATCTAGACGTATGCTCACAAAACAGAGGTGGTCACGGTGGCAGGGGTGGGTCGAGATTTAGTCAGCACAAGCATAAATAGCTCTTGTTTCATTATGGGCTACATTTTATGCTCGTGTGTATACGTTAGGGATTTTCCAACATGGTGCACTGAAATCGGCAACAGTCTGAATTATTAGCTCTCTTTGTTACTTTCTCCACCAAATATGGAGAAAGCATTATGTGATATTCCGTTCAAGGTTGTATATTCAATGCTGAATGAAACATAATCTGTATGTTTGTCCTTGAGGACTGACTGACCTAAAACTCTAAAGAACATAATTCAAAACGAAAATTTGTATAAATTACACCCTTTTTCTTTCTTTGCCCTCTTCGTATGTAGGACTTATATTCCCCAAGATTTATAAGCTTGTTGAGGAGCAGAGACCTTGGATCAGAGAGACGCTAGGATGGGTGATCAGCCCGATGGCTAGTATGAAAGGGAGGAAATGGATGATACGAAATGACGGTAAAATGTAGGTATGGCAGGAAACATGATTATGGAGCAGTTGATGGAGTGAATGGCTGGGGAAACTTTAGAACTTTCGTCCATCACAAATCCGACATGTGATTCCCTGGGATTGAACTCTGGCCACATAGGTGAGAGGCGAGCGGTCTAACCACCCGGCCATGGCGCCGAAAAGTTCTAAACATGGTATTTAATTTCGACATATTTTAAGTATTCATGCTTTATCTTTTCACAAAATGCGCTCACTCAGGTCACACCTGACTTCCCAATTAATTCCTTCTGTTTTATATTCTCGGAAATAGCTATACAAGTTGTCATTAAAATACTGTATGCCTAAAATATAACACGCAAGTGTCTATTTTTCATTAGTACGTGAAGCGCTCCTTATTCACATGACATTTTATACGTTTAGGAAACCATAACTAAGAGATAAAAAGTTATTAAATGAAAAAATGTAGAACATCATATTTTACAGATTACGTGCAACAATATTTTTTCTGAGATTAGCCTTTTTCGTAACATTAATTTTTAAGGGGTTACGGAAAGCCCGAACTTAAGTTTTAAAATGTGCCATAGGTTAGGAAAATTTTCTAAGTAACTATAAAACCTAGAACGTTTACACTTTTACAGCTTCTAGGTGTAATAACCTTTTAATAACTGAAATAAGTTTCTAAACAAAATTTGAATACGTAGAGTCACACTGAATAATTCAATGCCATAGCAGGGATTTGAACCACGTATCTCACGATTTCTAGCCGGCTGTTCTACCTCTAAGCTACCATGGCAGATGCATGAACAACATTGAATTTCACAACTGACTCGCATGTTTCCCGGTAAACCACAAGGTGATCTCAAATTATTTAGAGATGACAACCCCAATGGTGACTTACAATATTTCAAGTACTTCAGGTCCCAGGATCTATAGTATAGCCAACTTTATGGTAGATCAGGAGATCCATGGCTCAAATCCCAGCTATGGCATTGAACTATTCAGTCTGGCCCTACCTATCCAACTCTTGTCCTACACACGGCTTGTGTGAAAAAACAATTAATTCATAATTTGAACAGTTTTGAAAATTAATGATTTTCTTGTGACAGCTTTCCCCCACATTTTAGAGAGCATATTTGTTAAAGATGATGCTTAAAATCCTTATTTCAGTGTGTGAAAAACACCAACACAAAGATCAAAAGTTTTCAGACCAAAATATTACCAACTAAGAAAGTGTTGCTTATGTGAGGAAAAATTTGAATTTGCGGGAAATGAGCTCCAAAGTTGAAACATCAGTAGGGGCCTGCACCTTTGCTTAGTTCATCATAATCCTCTTCATTTTCAAGTACTGTCTTCCCACATCTTTTGAAGTCTTATGTATATTTAAGGATTTATAAAGCTCATTATTTTTAACTCCTGACCATCTCCAGCTGAATTTAATTGAGCTGATTCATGGATGCTCGTTAACTGCTGCGGTTCTCAAAGTACCATTCTATATAGGGAGTGAAATTCATGCTTATTTTACTCAGAGGCCTTTTTATTGGTCTTGACTTTGCACTTTGGTACATTGTGGTATGCTTAAAAACGCGTGATTTCTTTTCTTGTTTTCTCAACACTTAGTTATATTGTAAGAAATATTCCACTGAGAAATTAAATACCGAAACTATACTGAACAGATATGCCTTGGAGCTCCCTGAAACAGAGAAAAAGAGTTATAGTGTACACTTGTTTTCTCTGCCTGATTTTTCTATAGTTAACTCAAAAATTATAATTCAGATAAGTACCAGACTTCGTATTTTTATTCAGTATCTTCCAAAGATACCACCCTCACCCTAGCTTTACATAGAAAATATTCTTATAAATGATCCTTTTTTTTTTGTTTGTTTCAAAATGTTATTGCTCTGTTTGATTATGATGCTATATGTTTAATATATAAGTGATAAATACAAAATATGCTTCTTGAATCTTCTAAAAATAGCCTTAAGTACTCTTCATCGGAAATAATTATGGAAAAATTATGGAATTAAGGAAGGAGTAATGGTGTTTAATCGGTAAACCATAACAAAAGGACAAAAAAAGTAGACCTGGAAAATCAACAATAGTTCTTCCGTTGTGTTAGTTTGAGTTAGTCAGTACTTTTGTCATCTTTTAAAGTGCTTTCATCATACAGTTCCTTCTCGAAATGTCATGGGAATTGAATGGAAGTATGAAATTTTAAGTCCAGCATATAACAACTCCCTTTTATCGTTCTGCTACTGCTTCGGGTTTCGGTATTCCCTTGTGCCTGGAACGAGTTTGTAATGAAACTAATTCTTCAAACATTTATCTCGATTAATATGGAGTTAGAAGATCTGAAGACAGAAAAATAAGGTTTTGTAAGAATAAGTATGAAGAGGCGAGACCCGCGAGATATTCAGGCCATGACACGATATTATCATGTGACCGGTTGAGTCCCTATTGAATTCTGCAGCTCTGGAAGCATGCGTAATGTGTTGCTTTAAAAGTGGCTGCTTTTGGCCATAAATGATCTAATTTGTATTGCTCAGTAATACTACATTAATTAGCTTTTTTCAGTGTGTCGTAATCTGTAATTTGTTTGTTCCTTAAAGTAAAGAATCAATATTTGTGAGTGTATTTTCCGTGTGTGAATAATGGCCGCTTACATTGTTTCTGACGTGGATTACACGATAAATATACAAACTATTAAAGAAACTTGTTGTTCCAACAATTCATATTTTTCCTAATAATCATCATCAATATTCATATGTTATCTTCTCAGTTGCAAAAGTTGTATGAAGTCCTTCATCTCTCGCTGGCGATGAACAGCTTCTTCCCTTCATTATGGCATGATTGATATTGTTGCATCTGCGGTGAGTGTACTGCAACTGACATATCTCTTCTTCGATGTGTGAATGAGGTAAACATCGTGCTATTCTCATACTTTTCCGATACGCGTGGCAGATCATGTTCCAAGTTTGGCACAGATTATAAGAATTTCGTGTTGCAACATGTAGTTGAGACTGCTATAAAACTCCGATAGGACACCATTATAAGCAACTCATTTACGTGTAGTTGAGACTACTATAAAACTTAGATAAGCATTATAAGCAACTATTGTTGCAACCTGTAGTTTAGACTAGTATAATACTTGCGTAGGACATCATTGTAAGCAGTTAATGTTGCAACATGTAGTTGAGACTGCTATAAAACTCCGATAGGACACCATTATAAGCAGTTCATGTTGCAACCTGTAGTTGAGACTGCTATAAAACTCCGATAGGACACCATTATAAGCAGTTCATGTTGCAACATGTAGTTGAGACTGCTATAAAACTCCGATAGGACACCACTATAAGCTGTTCATATTGCAACCTGTAGTTGAGGCTGCTATAAAACTCCGATAGGACACCATTATAAGCAGCTCATGTTGCAACATGTAGTTGAGACTGCTAGAAAACTCCGATAGGACACCATTATAAGCAACTCATTTACGTGTAGTTGAGACTACTATAAAACTTAGATAAGCATTATAAGCAACTATTGTTGCAACCTGTAGTTGAGACTGCTATAAAACTCCAATAGGACACCATTATAAGCTGTTCATGTTGCAACCTGTAGTTGAGGCTGCTATAAAACTCCTATAGGACACCATTATAAGCAGTTCATGTTGCAACATGTAGTTGAGACTGCTATAAAACTCCTATAGGACACCACTATAAGCTGTTCATATTGCAACCTGTAGTTGAGGCTGCTATAAAACTCCGATAGGACACCATTATAAGCAGTTCATGTTGCAACATGTAGTTGAGGCTGCTATAAATCTCCTATAAGACACCACTATAAGCAGCTCATGTTGCAACATGTAGTTGAGACTGCTATAAAACTCCAAAAGGACACCATTATAAGCTGTTCATATTGCAACCTGTAGTTGAGACTGCTATAAAACTTAGATAAGCATTATAAGCAATTATTGTTGCCACCTGTAGTAGAGACTGCTACAAAAATGTTATAGGATAGCATTATAAGTAGGCTGCGGCACCGGTTGCATGTGGTTGGAAACTCGGTCATGTTTACATGAATGTTTTGTGACGTGGCATATGTCTGGGAAGGACGGTCAGTCGTGTCGCCTTACAAAACAGTTGCAACTACGGGAACTTTGCGTTACCTGTGTTTACATTGACGACGCCCCCAGAAGAATTCATTGAATGATAGCAACATACTAAGCAAGTTGCCATGACAAAATAGTAAGTACCAAATTCTTTAGACAGCAACTTTTGTGCTGCAACGGATATATCAACATCATTAATATCAGAAGACTTAAAGAAATCTCTTATATATATATTAACAATAATTTTACAGGTCTACTTGAACAATAAAAATGCTTGAATCTGTAAATTTAGAAATGTCCTAAGCACTTCGCTTAGTAGAAAATTTACTACTGGCTAAGAAAGAAGCGACACCAAATTCATTTACTACAAAAGTGAAAACCAAATCCGACAATGTTCTACATAAAAATGTTGGATATGCAACTATGTGTGATATAGGGGATGTAATTTTGGGCAGTGAGCACGAATCCACAAGAATAAATATTGATGCTGTCCCATACTTCAGATTTGCAACAATCACATCGTGTGACGTAAATAAACAGTTTTATATTTAGAAAAGCATCTTGACACATTATAGAAAGCGTTTTCCAGTCGTACACTAACAAAATATATTGTTACTCAATGCAGCTTTTAAAGTAAACTATATACGCAATTGTTTGTATTTATTTTCTGCCTTATTTAATCATGGTTCTATCGCTAATTCCACCGCTAAGAGAAATTTAATTATTTATTGCGTGTGAAAGGTTTGTTTTATTTCAGTGAAATGTATGCTTACATAGAAAAGATTACTATGTTACATTTACCTATGTGGAAATAATAAATGCAAAGAAATAACGGGGGAATAAATGCAAGTGAACTATCAGCTTTGCAAGCCACTTTGATCGGACTGTACCTTACCTCCTCTACTGTAAACAAACATGAACAGCAAACGAGTACAGTACAGTAGCTCTGAACTAACGCCGTTTGTAACCGTTGCCAAAGCCTAATTATAAAGTCCATATGGTAGCATTTAGTTGGGGCATTTATAAACATTTAATATATTACGATAAGAAGTTAATATTGCAAGTTATGGTTGAGAATAATAAAACTCCTTGACAAGGACTTAATGTTACAATGGGCACTATGAAACTTCGTGGGGCACCGCAATAAGCAGTCCTTGTTACAGCGTTTAGAACAGGCAACTATAAAACTTCGCACGACACCATAATGAGAAGTTCGTGTTACAACATGTGGTACAGATTACTATAAAACTTATGGACACCCTTTGACTGCTGTGGTTCTCAGCGTCCCATTCTATATTGGGCGTGAAAGACCACTTAATTTTGCTCAGAGGCCTCTCTATTAGGCTTGAGGTTCTTTTACGTGCCGTAAATCCACGACACGGGACCAACGGCTTTACTTTCCTTCCGAAGGAAGCCATGCTAAGGATTTTTACAACCGAAAAAAGCCATCGTCCTCCGCCGGGTTTGAACCCACGACCTTGGGTGTATGAAGTTAGCATGGTAACCATTAAACCACGGAGGGCGACATAAAACTTTATAGGACACCATAATAATAAGCTGTTCATGTTATAACATGTACAGACTACTATAAAACTTCCTAGGACACTATAATAAGCTGTTCATGTTATAACATGTACAGACTACTATAAAACTTCCTAGGACACTATAATAAGCAGTTCATGTTATAACATGTACAGACTACTATAAAACCTCCTAGGACACTATAATAAGCTGTTCATGTTATAACATGTACAGACTACTATAAAACTTCCTAGGACACTATAATAAGCTGTTCATGTTATAACATGTACAGACTACTATAAAACCTCCTAGGACACTATAATAAGCTGTTCATGTTATAACATGTACAGACTACTATAAAACCTCCTAGGACACTATAATAAGCTGTTCATGTTATAACATGTACAGACTACTATAAAACTTCCTAGGACACTATAATAAGCTGTTCATGTTATAACATGTACAGACTACTATAAAACCTCCTAGGACACTATAATAAGCTGTTCATGTTATAACATGTATAGACTACTATAAAACTTCCTAGGACACCATAATAAGCAGTTCATGTTATAACATGTATAGACTACTATAAAACCTCCTAGGACACTATAATAAGCAGTTCATGTTATAACATGTACAGACTACTATAAAACCTCCTAGGACACCATAATAAGCAGTTCATGTTATAACATGTACAGACTACTATAAAACCTCCTAGGACACTATAATAAGCTGTTCATGTTATAACATGTATAGACTACTATAAAACCTCCTAGGACACTATAATAAGCAGTTCATGTTATAACATGTACAGACTACTATAAAACCTCCTAGGACACTATAATAAGCAGTCTGTTACAGCCTATAGCACAGGCAATTATACATTTTCGTAGGACACCATAACAAGCAGTTTGTGTCACATGTACACAGTAGTATAAACTTCGGAAGCACTCCATAAAAAGCAGTTCACGTTACAACTTGTACTGCTGACAGCCCTAAACCTTTGATAGGGCATGGTTTTTTTAAAGTTTAACTTCGTTTAACCTATCAGGCCATATCGAACGATCCAAAACATCCTTATAAGCATGTGTGTATGTTACAATGTGTAGTTCAGACTGCTACAGGAGGTTCCTTTAGGTCCTTTGAATAAGAGCAACTTAGACTGAAAAATGAGGTAGTTAAATACGTACATAGCTATGAAATACTTAACAAAGAATGCTTATGAGCTCCATCGTTATAAACGCAAAGGATTTTCAGGAATTTAGCTAAAACAGACACAAAAACCTGTTGCAAATTGCGGAATTTTGCAAATTTATTTATATGAAAATGTATGTCGATAAGATACTATCAGTAGCGTATATATGAAAATCCCCGGTAGTTATGGTGATGAGTTGTATTCAGTAAACCAGAAGTCAGGTGCAGTGGTGTTCGA
The DNA here is from genome assembly GCA_030762935.1 of Hymenopus coronatus. Taxonomy (NCBI): domain Eukaryota; kingdom Metazoa; phylum Arthropoda; class Insecta; order Mantodea; family Hymenopodidae; genus Hymenopus; species Hymenopus coronatus. The sequence continues at coordinate 50,024,859 of CM060900.1, forward strand.
AGCGTAAGTGAAAGGGCATTAACTCAGGATGTGTTATCAAAGGTAATTAGCAAAATATATCTCCCCAATATTCCGCCTTCGATACACATAGATGTTGCCTACATGTAGACAAGCACTTCACTTTCATAACTGTTCTAGAAAGGTCACACTACTAATACTTGTACTGTCTCGTAAGAAAATGATGGAAATAAATTGATACTTAAAATCAACAACCAAATAACCTTAAAATGAAGTATTTTTGGTACTTTCACTCGAACAACGTTCAGGTTTATTTCTCGATACACAGGGTTGATGGGAAGATTGTGCCGAAGACAGTAATTTAATTAATATTAGGAACATCTGTGAAAGGAAATGATATCATTAAAGTGGAATGTGGAATACATAAGGAATATTGGGTGTCAATTGCAGGACACAGGTTTTAAAAATAATAAAATCGTCTGCACACCCTTTTAAAATGTTAGGATAATTCCGTTGAAAATATCCAATGGAGTTCTAAGCCCTGTTGTCCATTTGTTTTATATGGTACTACTTTGTAACGAAATTAATTCAAATTGGAAAGGATTAGAAAACAATTGTAGGTCTTGTTAAGCTACAGTTAGCTTTCAAACCTTTCTTGAAATTCTCCACAATGGTTTTATATCATTAATATCTAATTTGTATAGGGATGAGGGGTTTTAGTTTTCAAGGAACCTAAACATATAAAGTAGAACGTGACATTTTGTCCAATTTGATGGTGCATAGATATTATTATTTGAATGTGAATATATTGAGTGCCGTCTGATATAAAGTTTCACACAGCGGAACTAACCCAAGTTTTATTGAAATGATATCGTTTTCTATATTACACATATCGTCACTGCGTATAGTTTGTTGTCAGCAATGGTCACGAGTGAACGTCTACAAGGACAGATTCGTCGAAGGGGACCGGAGGGGTGAGTTTGTTATCTCTCGGAGCTCAAACTTACCATGTCTGGTCTAGTTAATTACTCCGGAACCGTTACTGGTTGGCTTATTCATCAACATGTTGAAAAAGTCCAGTCTACAAGCAAATTGCAGCATTATATTGTGCTCTTCAATGTTTTGCTTCTTTTTCAGTATTTCCCAAAGCTAAATGTGTTGCTCAGCATAGGGATTCTCACATATTAGCTGTTAATTTTCATGTAAGGCACGAGGGTAAGATTTCTCTGGGTGAATTCTCAAAGGAATCCACCACTCCAAACCTGCAATGTCTATACAAAGTGTTGATTGAATATATATTGTTTGCTATTTTGTTTCAGAATCACTGCGACCAGTACCCGACGGGTTCAGAAAAGTGTGCAGAGTATTTCTCCGGTGCCCAGTTCAGCCTCCCTAGCTGGGCTCTTCACCTCTGTCTGGCGATACTTTTGTTCCTGTATTGTCGTGCTTGAGTCCAGTTCATCTCATTCGGCAGAAGGAGCAGCCCCATATTTCTTCTGAGCTGTGTGTATGTGTGGGTGAATGTGCAGCTATGAGTTCTAAGTCTTAAGGAAGCTGAGAAAAATGAGAGAAAAGGACCGAGAGTGGCAAACAGCAGTGTTAACAATGCAGTTGATATTGGAGCTATGACATCTCATTGGAATTGCTATTTCTGTCCCCTGACTTTTGATCCTTGTCACCGCGCTTCGTTCTTGTCATATCGTCGCCATTACTGACCAGAGTTTAACGGAGTATTGCGGACCCGAAATGAGGTTGCTCGTGAACTTCAGGTCTTTTGTAACTGTTAGCAGCATCAGATTCTATATTTACAAGCAAAATTTTCGACACTGAAAAGCAAATCAGGAAGTAAAAATTACATAAAGGCAATTTACAGCTTTCTTACTGATACATGTGTCTGGTTTATGCAGTAACCATTGGAAGAGCCTTTTCCATAATTTGGCATTATTTGCCTTCTCAGAAGGGGTAATTACAGGCTACCAAAAATGCGTCAATTAGTGCACATTGCAAACATATCACTTTCAAAGGGTTATTGATGTCGCAGATTGAGTTGCAAATTTTATAGTGGAAAAAGAATCTAAAAAACTAATATTTTCTATGTCTCGTATTTCTCTCCCGAGGAGTCCCTATTCTTTTATAAAAAATTTATTAGGTTTTAAGTTGTAACGGTGGACTTCAAGGCTGTCTTCGACTCAAAAAACAACTGCCTGGTAGTTTGACAAGTAATGAATTTTTCCCGCACTGAGGCTAAAAGTATCGCCACAAAAGACCGCAATAAAGATAACCTGCAACGAAGGGAATATCAGCCTTTAATGTGTCTTTTATTTTTTCCCATTCATGCATGCCCTAAGAAAGAAAAGAAAAAAAATGAATAAATAAATAAATCTTTACTAACCATAAGTTTTCTCGCTTAGTACTTTTTAGATACCGGTGTGTGCAGTAAATTAAATATAAGTGAATAATTTTAAATAGTGTATATATTTCTGGAGAAATTTGGGCCCACGGGTGAGAAAGCCGATACAGGAGTATTTATGTTTTCGATCTATTAGTATTAAAAGAAATCCCAACTCGAGTTGTAGCAAGAATATGATAATGTCCCCTTGGGAGTTTGGGTCTCTTGCTACAGATGCATAAAAATAGTACACAACGTTAAGTGGCATGCGCTTCAAAGAATAAAATATAGTATTTGCACCTAAGCGTTTGAATGAAACCGAGCCAAATATTCGTTATGGTAATACAAGACAACAAACCAGTAATTCTTTTCAGTGAATGACGCCAATTAAATGGACCGGAAATCGGTAACTTTTCACTTCACTCGGGTGAGTTTTTTAAACTTGTAACTGAGCTATTCTCTTTAGGTCAGAGTATCTGTCCTTTACCTAATTTTGATACAACAAACAAACGGTGCAAGAGGCCCCGGTTTCGATTCCTGGCTTTAGCCAAAGGTGTTTCCTATCTTTCTCACCATGAATAAAACGGTGAATGGGTGTGATCTAACAGAGGCAAATAGAAACCGCGAGGGTTAACTACATTCCCCGAATTTCCTGTCCATTTCCCGTTCCCATTACTTACTTATCCGCTTCAGGGTAAAATAACCAAACGACGGTGCGTTGCGGCTGGGCAGTGGCTGGCGTGCTGTGGAGGTATTGTGCTTCTGGCGTAGTCGCGGAACTACTCCATCAGTACCCGCCTTCGGGAAATCGTCGGGCCTCACGGCTTTTGGGTGGCGTCGGAGGCGTTCAATCTAGAATCGTTATTGGGTACTCCGTCCATGTTTGCGCCCGTCGTCATCCGCCCTTCGGGTTTCTTCCCACATCCCTTCCACCCTGGGGTTACCTAAGTCGCAAAGAGCCCATGGGTCCTACGTCTGGCGCTCTGCCACAGGGATTGGGGATCATCTTCCGTGCGTTAATGCAGGGGTCGGACCCTTCACCTCTGACTAGCTCATGTGGAGTATTCCGATGGCCCAATGTGCTTCGCAGTCTACGGTATCAATTGTAGGCTTTAGCAAGTCATTATTTTGTATGTGTTTAGAATTGAAAACAAAGTAAAGTTGCATACTTTATTTGTGATCTGCTTCTGTAAAGCTATCAACTAAAAGCTAATGTATTATTTCAAATAATGACCGACCAAAATGACGTTGAACGTTACTAACAGCATGAGACCACCCTATACTCTAATCTTACTCTCTTTGTCGCTAGATCGGTTGATAACACGTTTTTTGGTTTGTATAGTGTATTAATAATATGGATGCTTCTTCCAAGAATTGTGACCTTTGTTACACAAGGATAGGCATTCACAAAGGTGGGTAAGTTGATTTTCAGCTATAAAGCTATTTACGACTGTCCTAGAAAGGAATATATAATGATGTAATATTAGTTAGGTAATACTAAATCAGTTATGGGAGTTTAGCTTGAATATTTAACTGACACATTGATTTATTAGACATGGCACCGAGTTAAAATTCTTTGTTATCTCGCAAATTAGTTTGTCCAACGCATTATAGATTTATCAAAAGCTCTAGTGGATCCTATTGCTTTCCATTTGTTTTAAGCGCCAGTCTATCAAAGAGTAAAATAAAGCGTTTCTGAATGATATAACAAGGTTTTAAACTTAGAGGATTCTTTTTAATTAAAGTATCGCTGTTGTGTCTCCGGCTCTGATATTTTGCGCAACCAAGATAACCTCTGTTGCTAGCTCTTACCACTACTGTATGCATGTACTGTCTGCAAACAATGTAAGCTGCTGTAACGTTAACTGTAATAATAAAGTCCACAAGTTTAAGGATAACTATATGACAATACAATTAAGTCGCACACTTACAACAAACCAATTTCACAGGACTAGGTCAAATAATTATTGACGACCTGTTTTCCGCTTACAAGAGAATTGGCAACATAGCCGAAAGTGCAGCTCACGCATATGGTAAGAAAGTATGTAATTGGCCAACAGACAACTTCTATCCTTTGCTGTTTGGGTCAACCCAGCACTGCAAACCTTGCCTGATTTTCTTTGCGTTGTTTTTGCATGTAGTAAACATCTTAGGAACAACAGTAAACTACATGTGTTCAAATGTTACAGGAAGTCAAAGTAGATTGCCAATGAAACGAATCAGAATAACTTCATATACTTTTTTTCCCCTACTTTCATTTATTTTTTTACATTGTTTTTCTTTATTATTACTGGATTGCTGTTTTCTTACTGTTACAACACACACATAAACACAAACATAATAACACCCATGCCCAAGGCGGGACTCGAACCCACGATCCCCAGCGCTACGAAGCACCAAAGTGGGACGCCTTGGCGAGCGCGGCTATGGGGACCGGCATATACTGGAAACCCACAGAGCTAGTATTGCTAAATGTGGAAATTCTGATACATACTTCTCTGTTTCTTTGCTCTCGTAAGAGGTCAGGGCCGGATATACAGTGGTGGTACAATAATTTTGAAAATATTTGAAAATGCTAATTGTGTATGTGAATGCAAATATTGCTTAATTCGCTCCATTATTTTCTATGACATGGGCTCTAATGTTACATTTTTGAAAGAGCACAATTAGAATGCTGATAAATATTATAAAGCAGTAAACGTGTGCTGTGAAGTAATTTCAGTGTAGGACCAGAGCAGTAGTATATTGTTTTATTTACAGAATCTACTGTAATAAAGCTTATAATTTGCAGCAAACATACATTTTGCTTCTTCAACGGACTGTAAATTTTTGATATAACAGAACGAGGATAGATGATCAGCCCAATGTCTGATATAGCGATGAAGGGGATTATAGGAAAAGTAATGAATCAATTTATCCCCGACATTCACCTAGCAATCGAGTAAAACCGCAAAAAATCATTTGGTCAAACTGGTCGGCCCCAGGACTTGGGACCGAGACCTCTCGTTTGTGAGTTGCTCAAGTTATTACCGCTGCGCCACCTTGCTCGGTAAAATATAGATAGTCATTTTATTTAAAGAAATTTAATGTTATTTTTGGGTATCGAACGAATTTATGTAAATATTAATATAAAATAAATATAATGCAGAGTGCTCTTCTCTCTGGTAAAATAAACAAAGGTGCTTGTAAATCAAGTTTATTGGGTTCTTATTAAAAGGAATGAAAAAGGAAGAAAATATGAAGTATATGAGGTATACGTAATGCACACTGCACTTTTTGAGTATGTAATTACAGGAATATTTATCCTACTGCTCTTTCATTTTGGCGCATTGGTTTCTGAAACATACATACACACAGATATATTCTCAAAAATGGCCTTGTTTTCCAGAAAGGGCTCATTTTTTATGTAATCACTTTCATCCTCTCTACAATTGTTTGCCTGATTAATATTTACCGTAAAGGATGGAAAAAATGCATTGAGAGTTTCCCTAAATACTTTTTCATGCCTTGCAATTCAGAATTCCCACTTTCAGTGTCCTAGTTGTCAATATGTTCATGACGTTTTGAAGATAGAGAATACTAGAAAAAACGATTTAATTATGTCTTGATTGAGCAATGTCAGTTTGTCAATCTAATTCAGTACTTTTAGAAACTCGTGAAATAGCAAAATCTCAAGCCAACAGAGGGTAACGTGAATAAGCGATTGACATAATGTACAATGGCGACGGTGTGACAAACATGCATACGGCTACTCTTAAGAAATAAGTTACAGCTGGCTTCTAAGCTAACTGAGTATAGCAGAAATAACTTTAGACTAGTGACTCCAAAATGTTTTTAACCATAGAACATCCCTGTTAACTGAACCATGAGATAAAGAGTGTCTCGGTGAGAATACGCGAATGCATATCTTATACTGGAACGTTTCCTTCAAGTCGATGTAAGGTCTGGCAAAACTTAAAACAGTACCTAGTGATATAAAAATTGCTGAAGAGGAAATTAGAAAAGAAATTTTGTTTTGTTTTATGTTTCCTTTTAGCACGATAACTGTCCCAGTAAAAATATAGCTTTTACCTTGCAACACATTCTTGCGCCGCTTTATTGGAAAGACTGCATGTAATGAGCTACTTACTTTTTCTGTGTACAAATTCTTTCACACTAAAACAATGAAAATATATGTTTCGTTTCCTTCAAGATTAAACTGCTAACTAAATGATACTGCTTGCAAGTACAGTCGTTATACAAAAGTTCATTAAATCGTGTAATAGCTGTAGAAAGTTCCGCAGTGACTTTAAGTTCAGCTGAAAAAGTCGTAGTGGTGCACAAATGAATAATATTCATATCATTCTAACCTTCTCTACAGCTTGTGTTCGTCGTCCTGACACTCGTTCACTCCTGAACTATAATGTGCAATAGCACTGACCTGCCCTCTTGCACAACAAGAGAGGTGGGGTCAGTGCTCCACCTGCTGTGAGTATGATATGTGGTCCCTGCTCCCCCTCCACTCTCGTTTCCCCTCTGGTACAATAGACATACAGGTTTAGCACACTTTCTGAGTGGTTATTTGCCTTATCACCGCACAACAAGGATAGGTGCATTGTTAATGACTTATAAATTGATGCCCTTTTAATGTAGACACCATATCTTTAAAACAATTACAGCTATCTTAAATGTCTATTAGCCTTAAGCTAAATATTTTATTTTATCCTTCAAACATAATGGTTTGCATTTTCAGGTTCTGTTTCTCTTTCGGAATGGCAAACATCTGCTATGAGACTGGCATAACGAAGAGTCTATTTTCCAAGTTTCTGACCACCGTTCTCTTCTATAAGTGCTTAAGACATCATCAATCACAAATCATTAGATTCTCTGTGACACTTTTATGTACAGTACAGCTTTAGATAATTTGTAGGCATCACGTTTTCTTGAGGAATGAATAAATTTGTTGTATCCTTCAAAGGAAAATGTAAGAAACGTGACGTACTGAAAATTGAGCATCTTTTCGGTTAACCTGTCAAGTAACATCATGCATTGTTCAGAGAAAATTGATACACATTTTATTTAGCAACATTTTATCGTAAATTTACAACTGGAGTACATTTTAATCAGATTCGTTTAAACTCTACATGAATGTATGTCTAGTAAATATGCCGAGCAATGGAACGTTAAAGCTGCCATTTCAGTTTCTCTCTTTTATTGACCGCGTGTAACATTGAAATACCTTCACAGTCATCGCACTTTTGTCACTGAATCAAACTATGGCGCTTAGCTCGTTAGCTTCTGATTGAAAAATATTCGACAGTATCCTAACGTGGAAATACACAGCCATTTTAGGGAAAACTGTTCGATGTCAAAAGCCAAAAACACGAGTCAGTGCTCAGTGTCATCGGCCTGCGATGATCCATTATGGAGTTGAAACACTTGGCCCTTTTCCGACAGGCTCTCACGTAATTCAGAATACTTCACTGTTTTTGCGCCTGAAAAAAAATCCAATCCTCGCTACTTCGTTATATTCAGTACTAATCCAGTTAAAATACAATAGAGATTAAAACGGTAGATTTTCCTCACACGTAAAGAGAAATTCTATTTCTCTCAAGTACATATCACTATATTCATATTCAGTTCTCAACATTGATGTTCACCCATAAAATAAAATACTAGGATTTATACTTCAAGAAAGGAAATACGTAAAATGAAATGGAAAAAACTAAAATAATACGAGATGACGTAACATTTTAATTCGCTTCCCAGCTACCTTATTTGGAGATAATGTGGAGATAACTATCGTATTTGAACCAATGTTCCACGGTTAATTATTTGTTTGTTACTCTGAAATATTTTTTATGGTAATTTATATGTCAAAAATTGGGTTTACACTTACTAGCCTAGGAAAATTTTATTTCATTATTTGGACATTTTGTTTTATTTTTTAAACCGGTGAATATTATATATTGAAGTGGGACGCTGAAAATACTTCCGTATAACATAATGTTTGGAAATTTACTTTACTATGATGTAAATATTTTATTCCGTTTTTAATGGAACGGGTAACTTTCTTTTGGATATTATGTTTCATGGAGGAAGATATAATATATATTTCACGGCGCTGTTAACGCATACTTTCTTTAAATATGATACTTTTTCACTCAAATGTATTCTTTTACTAAAAGGCATACTAAAAAGATTCATATTGGAATGTTCCATTGTTTTATTGAATGCTACTGAGAGTTTAAAATAATAAAACAGTATCTTGGAATAAAGGTTTACATGAGGACACATTTTGATATGAAGAGAGTTTTGTGTACATATAAAATATTATATAATCTCAGTAAACTGAAAATTGTTTTCCCGGTTTCTTTGTTTCACTCGAAACTGGAAATCGTTTTCAAGAATTAACACTGTGCCTGTGCATTATAAAGATTTAGATCAGCTTGGCTCAAGTTCAAGTTTAATATAAAACAGCTAGGAGCCATAAAAAAGGCCTGGCAGGACATATTTGTGAAGGTATGCCAATGTTTAGTAGATTTTCCAGAGAGGTTGTATTGCACTTAATACAGTTCCTGAGAACCATAACCATTATGCAAGACTTTTTTGCATTTATTATAACATTTATAAAATTATGGATCCAATTATTAAACTACAGCGTGCTGAGGAATCTTACTGTGATGTTTAGCTTACTTTGAGGAAAAACTTCCTTCGCCTTTTCTAATTTCTTCTTCATCATGGTATATATAAACATATCGATTGTAAAACTTTACCATAAAACGGAAATGTAAACAAAAGACAAGCCATAGAAATTCGATGTAACATATATATCTAAACATGACTGCTAGTGCAGCGAGTTCGCATTGTTAAAATGAAGAACACTAAAGTATTAGACTACATATGCTTCTCAGCTGAAGTTTTGACTTAAATGTTTGTGCTGCAGTAAAAGATCTAGTGAAGAAAAGCTTCCTTTTGTCAGCATGAGTATGTGTACAGTTATCCAGAAACTGGCTTTTTGGTGCTATGGAAAATACGGCTAAAACATTGGTTACTCTGAAGGTTATTTACTATTTATCTTTCATTAATTCAATGCACATTAAGAAGTTATTTCACTAATAGATGAAATAATAAACTATAAAAGTAGAAACAGAAACTAATTCTTTCATTTTTCATACTTCGCTGGTGTTCCTTTAAGGAACTAGTTTCATTTCCTTTGGTAGTCCACCAATAGCCGTAGTTTCGAAAGCTTTGTAACAAAGAAACGGATGTATTGTGTTGTAAGTTATGTTATACAGTTGTGTTACCGTATTTTTCCTTGTTAGTTGTGAGATTTTAACTTAAAACAGAGCTTTATTTAGTCCTTAGACTTAAATGTGAATGTGATTCTGTCAGATTTGATCAATGTTGAAGACAAGTTATGACATTAATACCAGTCTGTACTTCCATACGGAATATTCAAATGTAAACATTAGTGAGAGTATATTATTGCTGTTGGCAGTTGATGAAAGAAGATATGGTATATACAGTGTGTTTCGTAAGTGATGGTAGTCATTTCACCTTTACTGATTTTGAGATTACCATAAGAGGCCTCAAAATTGCGGGCACTAAAGTTAATGTTCCCCTTTCGCTGCGATCCAACACTATGTCAGTTGCGCAGAAAAAAATGAAAAGCATATATGGTGTGAAATCTGAGCTGGAGAGCGCTGGTTCAATTAAACTGGCTGAATTTCTTCAGCAGTATACCTAGAATGTCTTCAGAGAGTGAAGCATGTTATCTCTTCTGCTTTTGTTTTACTGATTTGAGAGAAAACATACAGACACAGAAGGGCTTGGGGGAAGGTTTTACTATGCTACATGCAATTTGGGATATAAAACTTGGATGTTAACCTTGACTGTCGAACATTATATGCCCTTTGCGACAAACTGTAGGATTACAGTATACTACGTCAGCTAAACCAAAATAAATTAAACTCCTGTGCAACAGCCCACAAGGGGCCAAAGCCTACCACCACATAAATGTGCTTACTATAGTTTAAATTTTAATTTAAGAAACAACTATTCTAGAATATATGGAAAAGATTACCATATCTCTTTATCATACGGGTGTAAAATTTCTTCTGCCAAGCCTTTCATATTATAAAGTTTGTTTTTCATTACATTTTTCGCATTAACAGTGTTTGCAAAGAAAACAATTCTTAGAAAAGCAATGGCGTTGTTTTGTTAAGAATTATGCTGTCATACAGTCTCTGTTGTGTAAAAAGCCGAAGTAAACCTCACGGCCGTTCGTCAGTCCAAACGTAAACAATACTATCATGGACGGAGGGTGGTATTGAGAGGCTGTATGAGTGAGCGTACCGCCACATTTACACGTTGCAAATCACCAAGAACTGTTGCTTATCCATGAAGTTGAGAGTAACAAGTTTCAGACTAGTAGGAAGGTCTATGACAGTTACGGACTGTGTTTAAAAAAACTTGCAGCACAACTATTTCAAAATCTGTCATTAATTTACTAAGTACATCTGGTTTTATGAATAACACATTGAAACCTGTTGTATATACTCGTCAGAAGTATGTTTACCCCGAAAGGGACTACATTCCTAAAATGACCAGGAGCAATTACCAGAGATGGTACAAGAAGGCCTGCATGGACGATGTGGCCTCTTTATGATAGACATACACATATAATTTCAAAGTTGTCACTTTCGTCAACGTTTCTAAGATTCTGAAAGTGTAATATCAGGATGGAATTAGTATGGTCATATGTTTTCGCCCTCCAGAACGTCCAAATGCTCATTGAAAAAAAAATGGATATTATGAAAAAGGGGAAAAGTGTTTGTAAGAGACTTTCATACTTTATATATAATATATATTGTAGAGATTTAGAAAAACCAACTATTATGCTAAATATGGTTAATGCATTAAAATCCGCAAACAAGTTCATGATAGGTCCCCGATTTCTTGCACACCTATAAAAATATTCGAACCCGTATTCTACAAAAGTATAATTATAATCCTCTAAAGCTGAAATTTAGAGCATATCCAGTACTTATCAAAGTGCCTGAAGAAAATAAGAAAACATGATTTTGTAAAAATGAATCTTTACCTCTTACTTTCAGTGACTCAACAGTATTCAGATGGGGAGAGAGTAGGCAGGCCTAAATTCCCCCGCCCAAAATATATATACATTCTGCTAGAGCCACACTCGACCGAGCCTGAAAAATCATGTCTTTGGTGAGTTCAGCTCTCGTTTGCAAGCGATCTTAGATAGGTATTAGTGACACTCCATCTTAGAGCAGGCTTCTGAGATTTATTCCATTGCTTATTTAATTCATAAAGTGGTAGATGAAAACGTTCACCTTTCAAATAACTTACAAATAATGCAAACTGCACTTGACGTTTAATAAAAATTGTATTTATGGGAGCATCGTTTGCGTAGTCATCAGGTAAGAAACAGTATTAAAGTGCTATCTCAATGATATTATTCTATATATATGATTTATTTATTATCTTAAAAAAGCGTAAAGGGGCTATGTTCAATTTTTGTATTTGTCAATTTTGATGATTAATTTATTAAGCTACGTATTATATCTATAAATTGTTATTATACTATAACTAAAAATTCCTTAATATAATTTTCTATTTTCCCACATATTTTTCGAGTTCAAAAAATATTTTAGCTGTCTGCAGCTTGTTAATTAAACGTTTGCTTCGGCCATTATTTGCTAAATAGAATGTTATCTTCAACTTTAAATGAAATAAATTGTTCCCCCTGTTCTGAAGAAATGATGACGTTGGTTTTATTTTTTCTGTATATACTTTAATTCATGGGTGATTTTTATTTCGCTTTGGCGCTATTCATTTCAATGATAAAGCCTTTACTTTTTATGCAGAACACGGAGTGTAGAAATTTTTAAAGTCTCTAGTTACTCTTAATGTTCTACTTTACAACTGTAATATCATAATTATAATATAACGAAATATAGGCAGAAACAGAACAAACTTTTATGACAAAATATAATCACTTCGTCACACCAGAAGTGAGGACGTGGAACTCAGCACCTCAGAAGACTTCACTTCAATTGAATTTATTGAATAAGATCCGCTATATAGTTCTGTAAACGACTAGCAGATAATACGGAACTATAAACACTGCAACTACATGAAACATTTGACAGAAATGTGTTCAGCCCATTTTGGAAATATTTGTAGCCGTAATAAAAGCAAAGTTAACTAGAACAGCTGGCACTTCTAAAGGAGCACTCTGTAGGGGCAGTTTGAAATGTGTATTTTGAGGAACAGGGGAGGGTTATATTCTAAATCAAGTTTGGAAATGACGTGGAGCTTAAGACATTGCCTTGATAACTTTAAACGGGTTTAGTAATTAAACAATATTAATTTGTGTTTCGGCAATAAATGCCGATCCAGTTAATAAGTTCCAGCTTGTAAAAATCATAAACACTTTGGAGTTTTTAATATTTTATTACAAACCGCTCTGAATTTCTAAAAAGTATAAATTGTGCAGAGTTTCACAATAGAAGTGAGTTGGATTTATTCTTTTAAGCCATCGTACACGTCCATTTACAACCGATTATAAGAGACAATTCTCTTCCAGGAGCTCAAATGCTTATATTTTTAATAATAATAATAATAATAATAATAATCCTAAAATTAAGCTACACTATTTATTTCTATATGGTTTGGAAAATTATCAAATAGGGAACGCTTTGGGTCATCTTATGCTTTCCATAAGGTTTTCAGTTACTTAAATCCAAATTTTGCTTTTACATCAGTTATTTTGGCACTAAAACTTTTTAGAACCTTTAATAATTTGTTTTTCCAGCATATATGTCATTCACATTTTTGTTCAGAATTACCGGAACAAATAAATACAGGAAAATAAAATGTGGTTTTTATGAGTGTTAACAGCTTTAAATGAAGAAAACTTTTCTGGAACAGTGTGAAAATCTTTAAGGAATTACAAGAAAAGAAAAGAGCTGTTCTGAATTTTTATGGGGGGAAAATGTTCAGTCTGACCTTAGCAAGCTTTGAAGAAAACAAACTTCAGCACAAAGAGTAGACTTTTTTTTTTTTTTTTTTGCAAGATGAATAGTACAAAATGCAACCACTTCTGCCGCTACTGGTGGTGGCTGGCCCCTAGACTATAGATCTATTCGCGAGCACAAAATGTGGACACATTCTCTTAGATTGTCCTAGTGTTTTTCTTTCAGTAAGGTTTCCACCTTCAAATAACCAAAGTTTGGTTCCTCCCAAAGAGCATCAGTTTGCTATGTCTGGGCTGGAAAATTAATAGGTCCATAAGAATCAACCAACTATGCTATAATCGTTTTGAAATGAAAGGGCGAGGCGACATCGTCTGCACGAAACAGCTTCGATAAGATTTAAACACCAAGAAAAACTAGACCAATTACAAAAGTATTCGGCTTTCTAGAGGAAGGGTTGAAGTGTTATTTCCATGCCAAATTAAACTAGACAATAGCTTCGACACTTACATATACATGAGCCTTCTTCAGCGACGAGATACGAAGCTTAAAGTTATTGCGATTGTTAAACTTAGCCCCATATTAAGAAAACTCTAATTTGACATGAAAATATAAGTTTTATGTCTTAATGTTACCCTTTGTTAGTTTGGCCATATTTTAGGAAAGCTAACCCACCCTACCAATCCAGCGACTAGAATTATGCCCAGGAAGAAGCGGTGATCACGTATGTAGACAGATTCAGTATCATCACGAAGAGCTCCGCGCCATTATGCGCTAAATTCTATGCTTGCGAGTATACGCTTCTCGAAAGGACGTAGTAACTTCCCTCCCGTTACCTTTCAAGTCAAAACAACTAAAGAAAACAAATGTCACTAGAAATGAAACCATTGAAAACAAAACAAAAATGAAAAGTTTACGAAGCGAAATTGGTGCAACAATATATTCTGTGGTTGCAAAGATCAGATTCTTGTTTTAATTTTCGACATTACAATTCAAAACTGTTTGCTAATAACAAGTTAAGATCATATAACTTCAACGGGATTCTGTCATCATAAACAAATACCTGCAATATATTATGAACTCGCCGCATAACAATACGAACTGGTTCCAGTTCTCCCGCTTTCTTTTAAGCGTGGAGGGAAAAAATTCATTACTGCATTCGACTCCCAGCCTAAGTGCAATGGCTGGGACGATATGTGGGGCTCTACGCTCTGCTGCGGCACGACCCATTGAAAAAGCCCTCCATGCCAATAACACCTAGTTTGCTGAAATGGCCGTGCTGTGAAGCGTAGCACGGTCCCGCGGAGCACCTGTGTTAGCACGTGACAGATAGGATGCTGCCACACATTGTGCGGGAGCCAGTGGAAGGTTGTGTCTAGGCTACAGCCATGAAACCCTCCAGGTAGTCGTCTCCCGTATGTCTGCTGTCTGTGCGGGCCCCTCAGCCTGAGCAGGAAGAGTGGTGATGTGCTGCTGGCTTCTGGATCTGAAGAGCTCAGCAGAGTAGGCAACTTGCTGCAGGAGAACCTGCTTCAGCTGCTGGGCGATGCTGTCTATGCAGGTGGATAGATCAGCTGCTGTTGACGGTGGCGTTTGAAGCTTGAAGATCCTCTAACTTCTGCCTGATAATGATGCACTATCTTCCTGGGCTGCTAGACGAGCGCCGACGTTCAGGATCTCCGCAAGAAGTCCTAAATGGCGTACCCCGTCGCTGTCGAGGTTGCGGGGGGAGTGGCGTTGGTGATGACCGTCTGCGGATGTGTGGTCCGGGCTAATGGCGGTTCTCTTACAGTGACTATCGTGCTTATATGGAGAAGTCTACTGGATATAAGTACCCAACTCGATCATATCGTGGCTTGGTAATTAACTCGCAGCAGTAAATCCTGGCTCAGAGCTATGGTTTGCAAGCGAGCTGAAAACCAACTTCCCATATTAGTAGATTTACTGGTATGTAAAATGATTGCTGCAGGATGAAATTCCGGGGCACCGGCGGCGCCGATTTAATCCTGGCAGTGGAGAGTGTCATTAACTAATAAAAAAGTAGTAAATATACTAACGACTTTACGCAAAGTGGAAAAATACAAAAAATAAAGTTCCGCACATTAAATATTTATCGTTAGAATATGACTCCTCTGCCAGTAGTTTGGAATATTAAACTGAAGCGTTTGCATGTACAAAAATTCGCTGCTAATTGAATTAAAACTACCAAATAAATGCCACTGAAAACTCCTAGAACAAACCTTATCAGTTGAATATACTAAGCCGAGTCCTTCCTTCTGACGTATTTTAGCAGCAAGAAATTTCTCGTTTAGCAAATGGTTTTAGAAATATTACGAAACATCACTCACTCATGAATAATAATGCCTTCTTTGAGACTTTTTAATGATTATTAAATTAATTAGGTCATGAAAGTAGCATATGTATACCGGGCCGTATATTAAAGTAAAACCTCTTCGCTTAACATGTCTTGACTTATTTTATTCAATAAATTGTAGCAAATGTCTACCATAAGACTTTGGATTCTTAAATATGGTTTTGCTTTGTTAATAAGTAGAAGTTAATTATATATTTGTATTAAAAGACATAAAATGTGAATTGTATCTGGTGCAAACCCTTAGGTTGCAATCGTCATGCGATTTAGGAAACAGTCGTACCATTTCCATAACACAATATCCATGAATCAGTAACACCAATGAAAGAAATTCAGAGTAGTCATTATATGGACCGGTCCGAATTACATTTATTCGTGCTTCGCGCGCTGTCTACTATACCACGGGGATTTGTATTCTAAAACTCCCACATAAGTACTCAATGAGTAATAGTAACATGCACCATAATGAGTACTAACCTTGTTATAAGTGGCGTGAAATTAGAATCCATCTACGATGCTGGCCTACCCGTTCTCTGTACACCCGATATCTAAAAGATGTGCACAGATAATGTTCCGTGTGCTAAACCTGGTAACGATTTAGTGTAGCATATGCCCCCAAATTCTTGGTTCCACCTGGTTCTAGCAAGGCAAGTTAATGGGAATTTTCCTTTTTTTCCGATTGATGACGTGTACCATAAGTTAGGTTGCAAGCCTTTTTATATTCATTGAGAAAACACAATCAGTTCACTTAAACTAATTGTTCTTCCGTAGGTTAGAGAGGTAAAATCAAATGAGAAAATATGGAGTTCGAGAATAGCGTAGGTTATCTAAAGAGAAATTGAGTACGCGTTTTGCACTATATCGGGAATACTCGATTCATGACATGCCAATATTTACTTTGTAGCTCAGATGGAAGAGCCCGGCACGGGCAACCGTCTATTGGTGATTAAGATCCTGATTATGACAATATTTTTTCTGGATCTATTGGAATTTTGATAAATTTTGTTATCCAAGTTATGCTAGAACATGAGTATGAAAGAAAGTTGCTACCCCTTCCCAAGAAATGTGAAATAGTCTTGTCTGTACCGATTCTTCGTTTTATGTGGTTCATTTGTATATTTTACACTTCATATTATGTTTTATTTTTTTTACTTTTTTAATATCAAACTAGTCCCGTAACGCTTTTCGTAGTATTTGTTCAAGTTTTACGCTGTTTTTAGATAATCCATATAGCTCCGCAGCCCTACAACCTAGCTCAGTAGGAGAAAAAAGTTTCGCTTCTTTAAAGTGCCATATGTAATAAATTGGGCAACATTTACAAGGCAATTTCATCAACCACTCCCCATAATGTTTGTACTACGCCTTCCAATCTGCCCTTCGCTCTTGTGCCAGAAAACTACCTCTGCTCATTGGTTAGGGTTTGAGAGCTACATGAACAGATTAATACAGCTGGCAAATATCCTCCAGTCCCTCACGAAAAATTCCTCCGTTTCCCACCTCTTTCGCTGCTCACTTTGTTCAATTCAATAAGAAAAACTGTAAGTTGATAAGGGGATTTTGCCAACATTAACTGAAGTAAAACACTATGGGGTACTAAAGCATCAGCACGCTAAATATGCTTTCGCTATATGTACACAGAATCATTTTTCGTGGCCCAGATTCTATCATTTTCGGTATAGATAGTAGTTTTCTCATTGCCTGCTCTATTTTGGAAATTCGTGACCTGATATAACTATAATACTCCTCCATAGCAAAACTTAAGACTTTGGATTGCGGGTTGCAGGAATGGTATCACTTAGTTCATATATTATATGCGTAGATGTAGTATTTATAGCAGAGGACGCGAGCAAACGGAGCATATTTCTAGTCAACATCATGAGGGTCAGTGGGAATGAGCAGTTTAGCAGAATAGTTTCCTAATGCTACCTGTTAATGTGTAACAAAAAAAAAATCCGTCTGTTTTGCTTATTGAGATTTTTCGTGTCACGTATTATACTATTAATTAAAAAAGAAAATGCGTGAAAATAAAACTCGTCACACATCTTTCGGCTTTTGGAGCATATTAAAGTTGGCTCTTAAAGGAACCTTAATGGTTGCATTGTTAGAGACAAGTTAAGGATATTATGAGAGTGTTATGGTGTAATTAGGTAATGTGGTTTTGTATTGTTTACCAGAAGAAGTGAGATGAGTTTTATGCTATGTTATTTTAGTACAGTATCTTAAAGTATTGTACATTGTAATTGTATACTGTAAAATGCATTGAAGTGATAATAAATGTTCTATCTTTTTCATTTCTTTAGTTTACCCAACTTCAAAATAAATTCATATATTTCCTAGAATCCTAAATGATATGAAACCATAAAATTCCTTTGGTAGTGTAACGGCACACCGCCTCAGATATAGATAAGTTACCCATAGGCTGTGAATAGTTCTAACGGACGCCACCTAGGCGCTTGTGTAAATAGATTTACATGGTGTTAGCTCAATAAATTAGACGGCATCACGGATGAGAGGCTTACTCAGATGTATAGAGAGATTAGATTGGAAATCCCTCTCTTTATGCATTGTGGTTGGTGAAGCAGGATTTTCGCGCAGCCGCCATAGTAGTCACTACACTTTGGAGATGAGCACGCCTTGTGTGGATGCACACAAAAATAAGATTTTGTAGTGTTAAACATTCAATTAAGCAGTAAATTTAAACAAAGCTTTAAACCACTAGGTGGTCACTTCTGGTTTTTAATGTGCACTGCGTGTGCGATGTTTGATTGTAGTTTCTCGAATAGCAGAAGCAAAAAAAAAATGAAAAAGAAATGTTTTAGTGCACAGGTTAGTGGACTTATTTTAATATATTTTCTGTGGTATACTTGGTGAAATATGTTATACATTATCAACAGGACGATTCTGTATTGTGTACTAATTTTAGCTTTCCAGCTCGGAAAGACCTTAGAGGAGCTTGGGTAAAGAGAATTTGCAATCAAAATTTGCAACCTACTCTAGGTACTGCTGTGTGCTCAGCTCTTTACACCCGAATATTTGCACATAGTAGGGCAAATCAGGACTGTAAGAGTAGGAGATATTTCTTTTGTGTTTCCTGCTTATTCCTCTTATTTGCAGAAATATCCCACATCTCGACGTAGACCGCCAGATGAATTGTTTGTGAAACAGTGAAAATACCACCCAGAAAACTGATACTGACGATGGTGTTGTACTCCAAAGTCCAAGAACGTAAATATTAATATTGCAGCAGAAGGACAAAACTGCTGAGCTGTGCAAAAGAATAATATTGATGGGATGTTCAGGAAATACGATTATAGGTTATGTAGACTTCGGCAATGAAATGTAATGGCAATTATTGCAATATTCCTCGACCGAAATTATTTATCATCACACATTCTATTAAAGCTTTAAACCAATGCTGTAATATATGATAGTCTTTTGTTACATTAACAGTAGTTTTAGACCAAAAAATTAGAACAAAATTAAGTTATGACTTTGCCGCGATGTTTACTGCAATAATACCAATTTATCAATAATAGTTTATGGCAGTCCAAAAATGTGATTGTATTAAATTAAATTCCTTCAACCAGAGATGTCTTCCCTTTCATTGTCCTTTGCTCTTTACTTCAAAAGCTTAGTAACAACAACTAATTTGACAGATGCTGTGTATCGGTCATAGCAAACAGTTCTCGGCGGGGTGATAGCTTTTCCACTAGTTCACCTCTCTTCGTGACTATCAAAGTATAGCGACCGGTTCTGTAGCGTGTTGACATAGCACGTACTGGTGTAGTTCTCAAAACAAACAATGGTGGCTTCACCTTCCATTTCAACCATTACTCCAAAACGAATCTTCAATAGCGAATGGGAAAACGGGTACTTTTTCACTCTACAAGACAATAAGGCTCTCTGCCTAATGTGTTTAAGAGAATTGCAGCTTATTACACACGTTAATATCAGAAGATACTTTGTGTCCAAGTATAAATATTCGTATGAAGATGGTAAATTATCGGGGAGAGATAGACAAAAGGTCTCGACGAACTGAAGTCCAAAGAAAAATGTAGCCAAAGTGATACAAGTTCCAATAGAACAAGTATGGTAATAAAATCCTTGATATGTGATTTGACCTCAAGAAATGTATCCAAACCTGAAACTATACACAGCCCGCCACTGCTAGAGAGAAACGGTACCCTGGTAGCGACTACAGATAAGGAGGGGTGGATCTAATCCATTTACACCTTGCGAGTACCGTTTGCCATGCCCGTTGCATATGGTCAAGACTTGCTTCGGCAAAACTCATTTCCATCCTGTGGTAGCACAGGGTCAGGATCTAATGATCACGGTTGTGAAATAAATACACCGTGAAGTACAGCAGGTAGGCAATCTTTGTCCGCGGAGACTTCGTAGAGACGACATGGCAATCCCCGAGCGTATTTGAGCCCGGTGAGCTTATCACCAGCGTGTCTCACACGGTTAAAAGCAGTTTTGTTCGCCCTGCCTGGACCTCCACGCTATCCGGACTGAGATCAACCCGGTCTGATCGCCTAGTGCCATATCGCCTTAGGAAGAGCCCGGGATCAGGCATGCGGTGCCTTCTCTTGTCGGCTGAGCAAGTTTCCTCGAAATCAACTTTCAGTAGTGACAACACGCAACAATGGACACAACAGATAGCTTTACTCAAATATTGACATCATGATTCAATTGCCATTAAATTAAGGCAAGGCATCTACGGAATTCCAGTAATAAATGTTCTAAATTTCTTAATTTCTGATTATTTTATTCTGCTCGTATTTTCAGTTACATAATGCCTTTCTGTTCACGTAATTAATCCATACCAACATGGTGACGAGTTCTTTTACCAAGGTTTTGGCAGCGTACCCATGTTGAGTAGGATGAATTTTAAAGTTCCTCCTTGCGCTGTTTCCAAATTTTTAACATTGATCATGACGAATATTGTAGACCTATGCTGTAGCAATAGTCAAGTAAATACTGTGTGGTGCTTTCTCTAAAATGCGCTTAAAAGTTTTGTCATTTCAACAAGAAAATGCAAAAGAGCATATACACCATTCCTTTTAATCAAAACCTTCACTCCAGTTTTGTGAATAAATATTCTGCAATAAATACATCGTTGTATATTATGACTCCCTTAGGAAAGTTTGACACAAACTAAACAAATTGAATACCATTGCCATCCGCGTTTCAAATCCCGGCTATGACATTGATTTTTTCAGTCTGACTCTACATTTCCAACTGCTGACCTACGCACGGCTAATGTGTTAGAAATGATTGGCTCTCTTTATTCATCTGAATATGCGTAACACATCTAGTTGTAGTAATGGCTATTTTATACAATACGCTTTTTTAAGTATGTTATTATTTTTACTACTTTATACTGTGTACAAAATTGTTACTGACCTTATTTCTAAAACTGGTATTAACCAAGACTTGTCACAGATTCACTCTTTAGATATTTAAGTTACAACTACAACAATATTTACTTATTGCTTAAGATTTAAGCAAAATGTCAAGAAGATTGATCGAACGAGAGGAGTTACCGGAACATTTATAAATCCCCTGTCTTATGTTAACATTTCTTTCACACTATCCGTGTCAAGGCACTAGGAGGTTGAATAGAGCTTAAAAATTCATCATCACTTCTGGAAGTGGAACCACAGATCTTCGGATCTATGTGCCCACGCGTTTGGGCTTGAACAATTATGATGTTAACGCTCCGGAGATGCATCAAAGTTTCTCGTCTAAATCAGTGGTCCCAAGAATTTTGAACACCATGTGAATATTTGACATATCATACGTCAGAGATGACCTGAATTGTTAAAAGTGCCATTTCAGTTCCGATGATTCAACTATATTAGGGTTATCCTGCATCTGAAAGGTTCTTAATTAGACCAATGACTCAGCGTTGAAAAAGCATACGTCCTGACCGGGACTCAAACCACAAATAACTGTCATGATTTGTGGTGGACAAAGCAGCGCGGGGGCGGGTTTTCTCCGGGTTCTCCGGTTTCCCCCGCCATCGCATTCCACCGGTGCTCCATCTTCATCCATGTATTACTAGTGTCATCGCCTGCGGTGCCTTGGTAGTAGAGGCCGCCCGCTCTCATGATGACTCAGGCATAAAACCGACGACATGGTGGGCTGAAGATCCGTAGTTCGATTACCCTCAGTGGCATAGAATCTTTCACGTTTGTTTCACACTTCTAGCCTTATCTTCTGACCTCTAGCTGTCTGATCTCCAAACTGTTTGGAGCACGTCCACAATCCTTGTTCCTGGAAACTTTTACATTACACTCAGTAAAAATTCTCTAAGAAATGGAGGTGACTGAATCCCCCATTTCACCTTTATCGAAATTTGATAATTCATCACAACAGGCGTAACTATTACCATAAAATGTAACTTTTTCTGTAAGGAAAGAGAATATTTATGAATTTCTGTGTCTATAATTCAGTTTTCGTATTCACGTCTTCATATTTGGTACTATTTTGCCAAATTCTCATTTCATAAAAACATTCCTATTAATTCAACTTCTATAAAAGTTATAATGTATTTTTTCTAATATCCATTTTACTTTCTGTTATGCAAAACTCAGCATTGAATCTAATATTTTATCTGTCCTCGCATAAAAAATATGTACTCGTAATATGGCTCTTAAGAAAATTAAGATGGACAGTTTCTCAAGGAAGGAAATTTGTGCCTGCTTTGTAGTTGTTATTGCTGTTAAGCGTTTGTAATATTTTAAATCGTTTTTTATACTCTATTAAGAAAAAGAATTGGGATCTGTGTTGAGATGAAGAGAAAACGCCAGCAGACTATGACAGTTCTGTCCGAAGAATAACTTCTCAGGACATTGATGAGGCTCCATGTAGTTTACAAAGTTTTTAAATTAATTCCTTGTATTCAAATCTCAGTTTCTTTAAAAAAAAACTGATGGTATATGGTAGCAGAATATGGTTTCTTTCAGAAGATGAACTGTATACAGCGACACAGCGCAACCCGGCCTGCTACTAGCCATTACATAATGTCCAACTTACGAGCAACTGCGATGAAACCACAAATGTCTCAATGCTAAAAGTACTGGAATATACCATATATATTATGGCTTAATATGCCTGTGAGACAGTGCACGAGTATAAAATTCTGATGTTACATACACATCAATTTCTCTACCCGTTCCTCATACTGTTCTATAAAAGGTGGATTCCTTTAACTACTTCATGTAAATTTAGGTAAACATTTACATAAATGCTTTCATTTTCTGTTTCCTTGTATATATGCAACGGAATAAAGGAAAAGACTGGGATTAATCCACAGAGCAATTCTTAAAGTACGCATCTTGGAAATTGGGTTATCGTTGCTGCACCAGTGGCAGAATATCCCTTTAAGGAAAGCCTTTTAAACCTGAAACCAATGTCTCTGAAATGGTTAAACACACAGAAAATCCATTTGACAGAAATCGTGTGTATCTCTCTTTCTTAAGGTTTACCAGCTAAGCAAAGAACTTCCAGAATAAAGAAGACTTCAGGTGTCGTTTTTCCAAGTAAAGGCTAGCTTGGAAATCATCTCCAAAATCACTGTGTCACATTCTTTTAAGATGCTGAACTGAAAATATCAAGTTTGATGTTTAAACGAGTTTATTCACAGATACACACGGATCTTTCTAAAATGCTATTTTTACTCACGTGTCTTTCCAGTATCGAATTTTTGGGCAGAATACAATTCCTTATATACCTACTATGTAAGTGGTAGAGAAAGTAAATCTACAAATACGTATCATAACAATATTGAATTAATATCTTTTTTCAACTCGCTATGCAATATGGAATATATGTATACCAAAACAACAAACTTCACATCCTACGAAAAGAAGTTTATATAATTTTATTTGAATACAGATAATGCATGCAAATCACAGCCCCAGCAATTTTATTAGGACAATGTCATTAGTATGTCTGTATTTTAAGTAACGACAACAATAATGACAATGATAATAATAATGATAATTAATTTGAAGAACATCTATCAATTTGTATGTGCCTGTGTCACCAGATCAGAGCACACATGTGAGATTTGTGGTGCACAAAGCGGCGCAGAGGTGGGTTTTCTCCGGGTTCTCCGGTTTCCCCCGCCATCACATTCCACCGGTGTCCTGGTAGCAAAAGCGGGCGTTAAAAAAAAGAAAGATCAGAGCTCTCCAAGCTCCATGTTTCTTAACTTCATTTTCGACAATCTCATTATGCCGGTTTATTTCCAATTAAAATAAGTCGCTCGATATCCAAATTCTGTTGCTGTCATGTTGACCGTGTCATTGCAAGCAGTTGCACGGTTTCTGCTCTTGCACTCAATGTCTCAAAAGTTGCAACCACGAAAATGTTCTTTTAAATAGCTGCTGTGGTTCTACAGTTGCAGCGGGTGTCGTGTGGTTGCGTGCTGTTGCAGAGTTGACCGTTCGAAAGTTGTAACCGATCTGTTTATCTCATTCACCATGTTTGCATTCAACACAAATATCCGATACCAAGGTTTCACCAAAAACAAATATTTTAAGGACCCGTGAATCCAAAATGAGCATTTTTAGAAAAGCTTCACGTGTGGGTCTCGGTATCTTTCAAGGGTGCAACATGAAGATTTCCAATAAAAATCCCCTAAATCAAACTACCTTTAAATATAAAATTATTAGGAAGTGTAGATTTTCCGAGAAAAAAAAATCTCTTAACGATTTCGATTAAAATAGCTCATGTTTAATCTATTTTTTTGAAAAGTAAAATGTATATCTTTAGTTTTGTTACAATAGCCTCCGAAGTTCTCTATGTTCTAGATGGTTTTTTCATAATGGTAAACCCTAACAGATAGACAAGATGTTGCTAAAAAAGGTAGATCCTGTTAAACCACACAATGTATGTGAAATGCATTTTCTGTGGAGTTAATCTCCGAGATTCACTTTTATTAGACTATATTTTACAATACTCATGATTTTTACTAATGGGAGGTCGTAGTTCGCTCCCCCTCTTTTTTCTGCTGGGCATACAAAGATAACGGAACTTTTAAACAACCATATAGCGACCAGCTCTTAAAAGATTTGACTTTCGATTTAGCCTATGCGTCCTTACTACGTACAAGGAAGTAAGTAATAATTCGCCCTCCATGCTGTAATAGTTTCCATACTAACTGCATACACCCAAGGTTCGTGGGTTCAAACCCGGCGAAGGCCAATGAATTTTTTCAGGCGTAAAAAGCCTTAGCATGGCTTCCTTCGGAAGGAAGTAAAGACGTTTGTCCCATGTCGTAGATTTACGGCACTTAAAAGAACCTCAAGCCTGATAAAGAAGCCTCTTAGCAAAATTAAGCAGTTTTTCGAGCCCAGTATAGAATGGGACGCTGTGAACCGCAGGAGTTAAAGATCGTCCATAAATAAAGCGCCATGTCATTGCATTTCATTTCGTGAGTAATAAAACCATTTTTGTTAATGCTAATCTTCGGGTTCTCCGGTTTCCAACGCCATCGTATACTACTGGTGTTCCATCTTCATTATTCCACGTATCATCGCCTTCGGTGCCACGACAGTAAAAGGGGGCGTTAAACACTGTCAAAAAATTCAGCATGATTCCCAAACTTGTGAATGAAGTGCCATGATCAAGCTGAGTGCTAAAGGAAGGTTGGGCTTCTAATTGTTAGTAGACATCACAATCCTGCCATATTGTATACTGTGTGGTACTTTAGCAGTGTAATAGTGCTCTGCCCTAGCTAAGTGCCAGAAAATCCACACGGTTATAACTGCAAGCAGACATATTCCTTCTGTTTGCATTTTACATGAATTACTTCTTTACAAGGTCTACAAACTTTAGAAGTATTCAGATTTTGTGTTTAATGAAAGTTTAAATTTACTGCATGTGGTAAATAGACTCTTAATAGATATATAAAGGAATTGTAAACGCAATTTTGAAAACCTAATTTTGAAACAGTAGCACCAAGTACCGTGCTATTTTTCACGCATTACCCATGTAGCTATAGGAGCAAGAGGGAAAACTCGTTAAGATCGTCTTTCAGACCGCTTGCAGAAATGCTGTATTACTCTGCGATAACAAGTAAAATAAAGACTAGGCAGAGTCTGGCCAACAAATAGAAGTGTGAAACCTACAAAGGAAAACACATTGTAGCTAAAAGCGAATGAGATATCTGGTTCTCTAAAGTGCAAATAACAGCACTGGCCGAAATGGGAGCCACTAAGATGAACGTGCAACAAAAATTTGTTGAAAACATCAATTTATCACCAGTGCGGACATTCGCAGCTGATTGCAAGAGTTCATTTCATTAAATGGTTTTCAGAGTGCGGTTCTGGTGGTGTTTTATTAGCTGTTTGAAACTTGCCCCATGCAGAGGACATTTACTCGTTACCGTGTTGCTGTGCAAATTTACCATCGTAAAACCATTACTGTAGATGAGTTGTCTGAAATATTTTTAAAATCCACCGGTTAATTACAATTCCATAGGAGATACTGCAAAAAATATTTCTGTCCAAGTTTCAAATTTCACTGAAGCTTGTATGAAAGCTTTCTTTATCGCTTGCTTTTAATCAAAGAAGACACATTTTGACATTGTTGTTCTGAAACAAAATTGTACGGTATTGCATGTAATCAGTATTCAACGAGTACTGTAGAGCGAAGCTTTTGGTCGCTGTCAGGATATCACGAATGTTATAAATGCTTAATTAGTGCAAGTTAAAGGAGCACTTGCTCAGAAATTATGCAAAATATTTGTAATCTAAATCTATGAATATTCTAAATAGTACAACCGCTTTCTGTATGATATACTTAAAGTTCATTCATGGTAACTGAATCTCGTGTAATGCTGCATATTTCTAACTTTGTTTGTCTAAAACGTAAATGGCATCCTGCTCAATTTTTCGGTTTATAAAATGCTTTACGTGAAATGTGTATGTATCTTAAAGGCAATCTCTGGTATTCAAGAAGATTGCGGCTTCTAGTTTACTACATTTAGTCTACATCTTACCTTATTATACCTCAAAAATGTCCCCCGGTAAATAGTGGACGGAAAGTGAATCTCTGTGTATAGTGGAAGCATGCCGTTTTGTAAGACTTAGGTCCAGGTGTACCAATTGCCATTTGTAATTTACACCAGTAAATGTGCTATTTATTGTCAGTAAAGTTATTTCTGGTGCATCAATCCCGACAAGAGTGAAATAAATGCCTAGCACCCGTAAACTTTAAACGAAGATACTCAGCCGATTAAGAACTTTACAAGCGTTAAATCGGAATAAAATGGCGCAGCTGTTTCAATGAGATGGTTTTCCAGATGAGCTGTTGAACATGAATTATTTAATCAGCGTAATGAATAGCGAATGTAACCTCTTATATTTGACAGAAGTGACACATTCCACGAAAGAATGCCAGGAAAGGCACAGGTCCTGCAAATCAATATTGGTGTCGCTAGCCAAACAACTGAATGAGGGGTTAGAGTACCCTACTCAGAGAATTCACCCAAATACTTACAATATTATGGTAATATTCTTCAAGCAAATCAGTCTTGCTTACTCAATTATGGTATCAAATAATTAACTAATATTCATTTTCAGCAGCATTTGTTAATAAGCCATTTCTCCTATTTTTTTCTTGTTAATGTTTATGTTGTAAGTTTAAAATGATATGCTTCCAGTCTTTTTATGTGTGTTATTTCGTGTCACCGAAGATTGTGTATTATATTAAATACATGTGCGTGTGTCTGTCTTCTGTAGCAAAGTAGTGTAATAAATCAATAAAATCCTTATTTGCTTAATTTAAAACGCTACATACTTCTCTCATATGGAAAGGTATCGCCTTTGTATTTCATTTTCCACTGTGTCTGGCTTTTGTTTTGTTTTTTTTTAATTTTAAGTCCAATTAGTAATTGTTCGAATGCCGTAAAATTTGTGGTTGCTTGCTTAGTTTTTTCACAGGCTCCCTTTCTTATTCCATTACCAAAATACTTTCAGCTAAGGGAGACCATACAATTACAAAAAAAAAAAAAAAATTACCGAAAGTAGATAAAAGTGTGTGTCTTCTGGCTCCATTTTAGCTAAATAAAATGAGTAAATGGGATTTAACTTTGATGCAAGATATTTTAAAGTAACAAACGTAAACATTTTACACCCGTTTTCAGACAAACATTGGTTCATCTGGTTTTCTATGACTTCTCTTCCTTTCACGTTCCAAAATTTTCTGTTGGTGTCTTCGGAATTTATGCCCTCACAATTCTACTAACATTGAAGAGAAGATCCCTGTGTGGTGGGCAAATCAAAGAACAAAACAAGTGAGTTTTCCTCATGGAATCCCTGCTGTACTGTCATAGTTCAAACTGACGCTAGGATAAGTATCTGTTTCAAATTGTATGGCATTGTAAGCGCATGAGGTTACATTGCTTGCCCGAAACAGGTTCTAATTCCCTCGGTCCACCCGTTGTTCGTATTTGCTACGGATTTTCAGCAAATTTCTGTGCGCGTTGGTTGGAGACACCAAGGAGCACTATGGAAGAATAGGTGTTTACAAGAATATCTGAAAGTAACAGTCTGAGTTTATACCCATGCATACGGATGAATTAAACACATAATTAAGGTTTGAGATATTTAGTTTGGTAAAAAATAAAGGCAAGAATATTGTTTCCTATCTTATTTATGCTATTCTGGCTTAGACCTATTTGCCTTAGCACGGCATTTGGTATGTACAAGTCTAACCGCACAGCCAACTTTCAATTCTTAGTTAGCTACACATTATAACAGTAATTGTGTAGTGGCTGTACTAAGCAGCTGGTTACTATGTTGGCTGGCGTACTCCCCGGCCATACAGAGGATTCCAGTATGAAGTACTGGGTGGCTTGGAGAGATACTGAGCAGCTGGTCAGTATGTTGGGTGGCCTATTCCCCGGTCGCACAGAGGATTCCAGTACGAAGTACTGGGTGGCTCGGAGAGATACTGAACACCTGGTCAGTATGTTGGGTGACGTACTCCCGGTCGTACACAGGATTGTAGTATGAAGTACTGGGCGGCTCGGATAGATGCTGAGCAGCTGGTCAGTATGTTGTGTGACGTACTCCACGGTCGTACAGCGGATTCCAGTATGAATTACTGGGTGACTAGGATAGGTTCTGAGAAGCTGGTCAGTAAGTAGGGAGGTCTATTCCCCGGTCGTACAGCGGATTCCAGTATGAAGTACTGGGAGGCTCGGAGAGATGCTAAGCAGCTGGTCAGTAGATTGGGTGGTCTACTCCTCGGTCGACCAGCGGATTCCAATATGAAGTATTGCGTGACTCGAATAGATACTAAGCAGCTGGTTAGTAAGTTGGGTGGCCTACTGTTCGGTCGTACAGCATATTCCAATATATAGTAATGAATGGCTCTGATAGATACTAAGCAGTTGGTCAGTAGATTGGGTGGTCTACTCTCCGATCGTGTAAGGGATTCTAAGGGGTAAGTACTAGGTACCTTGGATAGATACTGAACAGTAGGTTGTTGGCCTGCTCACTGGTCGTGCACAGGAATCTAATAGCTATACTAGAAACTCAAAGATGTTCCAGATAAGACACACCCTGCTCAAGCGCAACACATCTGCAGGTGGTATGAGGATTTGCAGCAATAGTTTCTCTTACTACATTTACAATCACAGAGTATTTTTGTCTCACGCCTATGACCAATTTCAGGTACGCTGCCAACCATTTGATGTTTAGCAGTGTAACCAGAAATGTTTGGATATAAAGCCCTCGTTCATATCTACAATTGGTCAATACGCTCTAGACATTAGCAACATAGGTACTAAGCAATTCGTTGTCTCCGTATCCTGGCCATTCCTTGATAACCCAAATAAAGAAGACTGCCTTTTTTTTTTTTCAAAGATCCCGGGTTGATTTCTGGCTGGAGGATTGGAATTTTTCTTAAGTCAAGACTATTTCCCATTCTTCCTAGAATGAAATTGGAAATGAGAGTGTGTAAATTTCAAGTTTATAGTAAGAATCTTATATAAACACACCCATAACATAACAGAATAGTAAACGTCAGTGACGATAATAAAATTTTAATAGTCAAATCTGCCAATTGGGCGTTAGATTTTAAAAGTGTCACACAAATGGAATAAATACAAACGAAACTAATCACAACAAACCAGCGAAAATGTCATAGTCACAAGTTTAGGCACGTTTCCGTCAGGAAGGCACGTGTTGCATTTGCACAGTAATATCCACTCCCAAAGAATAACACTCCTGCACAAGTAGGCCACTACTCAGTCCATATCTTGGTCACACAGTACATACGATATATTAAAATTGAATACAAGCTAGGGGAATTTAGCAGCTGAATTTACACTTCCTCAGAGGGGTGATCTCTATGCTTACAAACCATGCCACTGCCCTTGCTTATACCAAATTATTTTCTATTGAGTATTTAATGTCGAAAGTATAAATAATACAATAATACCAAGAAACAAGACTATGACCTTACTTTTGAGTAACTATACTGTCTATGGCTGACAAGGCAGAAGAACAAAATTAAGTTCTTTGAGCAAAATAAATTTTGCTGTAGGCTGTTCTTACGGATTCATTTCTTAACACATAAGAAAAATATAAATGTAACTTCTAACAATGTTTGAAAACCCAATTATGCCCTTTCACTGAAAGTAGTAGAGTTTCCTAAAGGAGTTCTAGAACTGATATGCCCACGTAACTTCAGTAAATGATAAGCTGAGGTATTTACTGCAATTTCACTTCTGTGACGTCTACTACAACTAATCTTGTATCTAATAGCTCCTCAATTTCACATTTTCAAAATTATGATTTCAAGAGCCTAATTTTAAAATCCTGTTTTAGTTTTGCTTATGTAAGATCAAAAGTAATATATTACAAATGTACTCTCATTCTGTATATGCATTTTTCAACAGCACCTTAAGTATCAATTCTTCAAGAAAATTTAGGTTTTAGTGAAGATACATGCTGAAAGAAAACCACAATAAGCAGCATGAATTGTGATAATGACAATCTAGATCAGGCGTCACCAACTGGTTTCTCTTTGAGTAAAGCAGAGAGAGCGACATTGTTCGCGGCTCGAATTATTCCCTACGGTGCATTGCATAACCAACAGTGCAGTGGCGGTAAGCAACATTTTGTTTCAAATACGTAATCCACAATGCATAGGTTAATATACCTATTTTTATTTTATCATTGGTGGAATACTTGCTAAATTATTATGTTTCTCACATTAACAGTGATATCTCTCATGTGAATATATACATATTTTCATAGGTTTGGTAGTCTAAGATAAACATTTGCAAAACAGTAATGAAACATTTATATATAGTAAATTAGTTGTTTTTTCCTCACAAACAGTGTGTAAAACAGGAGTTGGCTAGCTAGAGTCACACTGAAGAACGATATTCCAGAACTTAATATAGCTTTAAGATTTCTTTACTAAAGTAATGCTCTAAAAGGGAAACATCAGAGATTCTGTACCTACATAAATTATGAACGATATAGAAGCAAACTTTATAGAATAGACAGAAACCAAGTCTCTGTTCAGGCCGTCAGGTTAACCTCTTATTTGTCCCTGCCTGCATACATAGAAAATCAACGGATACAACGTCAATTTAAACAGCTTTAGCAGACTTCTTGGTAAATGTAAAGGTGAAACCTAACATAGCCACTGAAGAAATTCCAGATACATTTATTATTTATGGAATTTCCTAATATTTTCTGTATAACTTGAGAGGAAGTATATTTGTAGCTGCGATATTATAAATAATAAGTTTATATACAACTATTAAATAATTAAAATTTGTTTCATGATAGTAACAATTCATAATGTCTGTGTGGTGCACGTATAAAAAGGACATAGGAAAGGAACGCTAAAAATATATTTTTTAAATAATTGTGGTATGTGTGTTTACACTTATATATTCCTTTCCTACAAATAAAAACAAAAAATTAGGTACATAAATATGTTAAAACTGCACCGAGAAAATAAGTTATATATGCAGTACTTGAATTGAAAAAATATTAATAAAGCAAAGTTTATACAATAAACGCTTCGTCGAAATTTATGAATCAATATTTTGATGGTAACCAATTATGAATATTTTATTTCCGGTATTCGCTTCAGCATGTCAAATGTAAAGTATATGAAGGTAAGTTTCTACTCTTCTATGATTCCTTTTTAAGGAGATGAAATCCATATACGAAATAGCTTCTAAGGAAAGCTGCAGAAAAGG
Source organism: Hymenopus coronatus (assembly GCA_030762935.1). NCBI lineage: Eukaryota > Metazoa > Arthropoda > Insecta > Mantodea > Hymenopodidae > Hymenopus > Hymenopus coronatus. The sequence continues at coordinate 50,056,808 of CM060900.1, forward strand.
CACATTTGTAGTGCTTAAAGTAAGTGTAGAGAAGAAACTTATAAAGCAAGTATTTATGATAACACATCTAGTATTGACGCAGTTACATTTTAATTACTAAACCCTCCTGACAATACTGAACTTCTTTTAACTAATTTTCTCCGAAGAACTCTCTGTATGTTTCTTCATACCAGCGCTGATATTAATGCAAGGAGACATAGCAAGGAGATGGTATTGAAATGTGGACAATTATAAACTCCTTTGTCTAGAAATATGATTCTAAAATAATGAAATATTTTAAGCGAGAAATATATACTTTGCTTCATATTACCTTGATATTTTTGAACAGAAATACAAAATTGTAATACCCTTTTAATAATGAAATTGGCGACTGTTTTGCTTACAAGGTTCCAGGTTTTTTTTCTAAATTATCTTATGTTTTTATTGTTTGTTGAGTTCATTGATAGAGATTGTAGCTAACAATATCGTCTACTTTCAGCATTTAGAAAAAAGAAGTATTTTAAGGTGATAAATATAATTAATAGCTTTGTGAAAAGAAAACCAGGGTTATTATACTAAATGAGAAAAAAATTCAACAAAGATGAAATTTAATATTATTGTAGATGCATGTAACACAAACACACAAAGCAATTTCAGTGAAATGTGATAAACAATTATTGACTGATGAGGTAAACAGTCTTGAAAATAAAACTTGCAGGAAATGAAAATGAAACAACTTTTGAAATTGGCGCGGCACTCGTCAGATGTTCTCATTTCATGGTGTAGGACCAAATGGTGAAATAATATTTTCTGAAAAATGATATGGTAGATTTCTGATACCAAAGTTTTCAAAAATGAATTTTGTGAAGGTCTTAAGGGAGAATGGTCAAAGCTAAAAATAATAAGATATATGAAGCAAATATAAGGTTAACTTATGTCATGAAATGCTTGGGTGTAGACAGAGAAGGGGCAAACTTGTTTTGTGGCTTGATGAACATGCCTTCACCAGTAAACAGATTTTCTGAAGATAATAGCTTTCTTCTGACTGCACTTGAAAATGAATGTGAAGAGAATCTAGCAGCTGCTGCCAAAGAAGCAATTGATTTAAATGTTGAAGATGACATAAAAACTGATTTGTGTGTTTCCTGTGATTCCAATTGGATGAAAAGAGGTCATACCTCACTTTATGGAGTATCATCTGTAATCAATGTGAACACTGGAAACATTTAAACTTCCAAGTAACGAGTAAATATTGCAGTCAGTGTGCACTAAGCAAAAGGTGTCACTGCCAGGAGGAGGAAAACAGATGGCAGCAGGAGCACAGGAAAGTATGCTGTAAAAACCATGAAAGATCCAGTGGTGGTATGCAGCCAGCTGGAATGAAATTAATTTTCCAGCGGTCTGAAGAAGAACATGGTGTACGATATGTGAAATACTTAGATGATGGTGACTCAAGTGCATTTAAATAATTGTCAGAAAGTGAGCCCTATGGTTCTGATGTAAAGCAGCAAAAGTTGGAGTGTATAGGGCACATACAAAAGAGAATAGGGGGCCGACTTTTACAGTCGAAAAAAGATATGAAAGTAAAATACTTAGTGATGGGAAGCGATTGCAGGGTGCCAGCAGACTTACTGACAAAGAAATTCATACCTTGCAAGTGTATTACGGTAAGGTCATCAGGGAAAACATTGGAAATGTGAAGGAAATGCAAAAAGCAGTTAGGCAGTATACTTCCATAAACTGTCAAACAACGCTGTGCCTCAGCATGGGCTGTGTGATATTTCTTGGTGCAAATACTTACAGGCTAAGGCTGATGGTAAAACCTACAAACATAAACATAGTTTACCAGAGGCAGTGAGAAATGTTATCAAGCCTCCATTCAGATTTCTAGGAGATCCAGATTTACTTAAAAAATGTATACATGGAAAAACCCAGAATCCAAATGAGAGCTACAATAGTCTGATCCGGAAACGTTGTCCAAAAACAATGTTTATATCCTCAACTGTTGTGAAGATTCTGCATGTGATGCCTGTGTTTTGTTTAACAGTGGAAATATAGACAGAATTAAAATAATTCACAGACTAGGATTCCAACCAGGAGCATTCACAGTTAGCACACTGAGGAGTATTGATGAGCTTCGACTCGCCACAGCTCAGAGAGCAGTCGAAAATTTGCAAAAGTTATCTAGACAGATGAAGAGAAAACAGCAGCAGGAGGATGTAGACTATGGATAGGGCCAGCATTAGCTATTGGAGGTAAAGAAATGCCAACTTTAAAATAAAGTAATGCTTCTATGCTGTTTTCTATAAAATTACATTTTTCCAAAAACCATGTACCTTCTCTCTGAAACTACTTATCTTCTAAAAGTGTACAACGGGCAATCCTGTGCAGCAGTTTTTTGATATTTTGAAAATAATAATATTTATGATTATTTGTACCAGTGAATTTAAGGAATTTTTGGACAGCAAAGCTAAAATATTTTTATTAAAAGAAATAATAGCTAAATAAAATTTTTGTTGCACAGGATTTATCATCACTATATAAGAAACTTGACCACAAAGTTTTATTATAATTGATTTGTTAAAGTTTTAGAAAAGGTACCTGAAAAAAAATTGATTTAATTTTTTTGTTTTTGTAATGGTAATCTCAAAATTTCAGAACATTGTTTCACATTTTCAAGATCGCTCAACAATTGCATTTCAAATGTTGATTTCAAATTTCATTACACTAACTTAAAAACTTGAGGAGCTATTGCCAATTGTTTGTGATCATGTACCCTCACCCTTAAGCTGAATCTGCCTCCTTAATACAGTGTTCTAGATCGAAGTGGCTATAGTAAGAATTCAATCTTTTACTCGTCATTGGAAACCTTATAAATCTGGCATAGCCTCCTATATTATGGCTATTGCATTGTAAATCTCGATCCACCGCGTCTACTGATGGAGAGCCGTATGATTCAGAATCGCAGGTTACTCTCCACAAAGTGGTATACTTATGCACAAGCACCACTAAACATGTAGTCAAGTACTCTTAAAGTAACAACGTGACGTGACTCTAAAACACAAATGGTTTCTTTGGAAGTTGTTTACTACTGACCGTAACGTGCTGTTGTTTCTCTTCGGCACTACAAAATGCATCTTCTGGGTCGTTGTTTGAATGAAATGCGCTCTCACGTTCCCCTGAAAGTTTTATATCCACTGATGGGATCCTAGGTGTGAAAAGTCAGTCGTTAATTCCAAGTTTAACGATTGCCTTAGTAACTTTATACGGCTGTTTTATGTAATTGAACGTTGCCTGAACGGTAGTGCTATACAACATTTCCTCCAAGCAGGCAAAGTGGCAACAACTCCATTTTATAGCACAACATATCTACCGCTGAAAACTATTGTTTCACTGACCTTTGGTACTGCGTTTGATCTAATACAGTTTCATACACATGAGTGAAAATGTCGTACAAATGCAAATATTATTTAGTAAAATGCGTAGATAGGTGGCGCTGTGGCCGAGTGGCTAGACTGCTCGCCTCCTACCAAGGTGGCCCGGGTTGTTTTTCAAGCGCCCGTATGTGGAATTTGTGGCGTACAAAGCGGTGTCTGGGCCGGTTTTATCCGGGAACTCTCATTTCCCCCGCCACTCGTTCCACCAATTGCTCCATCATCACCTTTCCTATCATCCATTTCGTTTGCATATCATATCATGCACTTCTTCACTCTCATGCCTGGATATGGGCCGACCGCTCGTTCCAGGTTCTACATTCTGTGGTTTCGTGTCATTGGCTTTCTGACAGGCTTCTGACCAATAGGCATCAGCTTGTAAGTCCTAGGGATGAACCAGTCCTAAGTAGGGGAAGGCAAACCGACTACAAAAAATAGGTATATAGATGGGTATTTCTTTGATATCAATGTGTTGAAGTTATTACACATATATTTGCATGAGCCGTTGACCATGCATGTATATTTTACACAGAAGTTAAAGGTGACAAAATAAAGAAAAGAGGAAATTAAAGAAAAGAAAGAAAAACAGAGACATAAATTGACTTTGGCTAGCTGAATAAAATTGATTAGGCTTCGCGCACTTGAGTCAGGAAATTTCCCCTTTTTCTAGTTCCTCTGGTCAATCAATAATTCCCAACATGCCAGTCTCCTTCCAGTAGAACTTAAACACCTTTCTTGTTGTTTAGTTGTCCGCTGGTTTTCCCGGTGTGCACATTCTGGCCACATTTGTACCCAGTCTTCATCCAAACAACAGAATGGACAGATTCTTCTACCAGTATTGTCTGTCATTTTCTGTGTCCTCCAACCTCGTGATGTTTTCTTTCTTCCTAAGTGAAGTCTATGTGCCTCTTTACCCCAATTTTGTTTTATTTCGTTTGCTAGAGCTGGAGAGGAATGATATACTTGGTGTCGCAGATTTTTTTCTGATAAACTCTCAGTACATGGGATTGTTAAAATTTCTGATTTACTGGCCTCCAGTACATTATTGTTGAATGTATGTTTTCATTACTTGATTCAAATATACCCCCTTTTTACCTTCTCTACACGGAAATGTACAATGTGTGTTCCATATCGAGATTTCAACGACAATAAATGTTTTGAGACTCCTTGAATACAAAAAGAAAACTTTTTTTTAGAAAAAGTTCAGTTTGTTTGTTTGTCTGGCCGTCAGTGTGTTTGTGTGTGTATGTGGACAGCATAATTCAAAAACAAAAAGTCCATTAAATATAAACTTGGTATTTAGATTCGACACAAAAGTTTTCGAGAAAATTCCGCACCCCCACCACACTTTACATGGAATAATTTGGAAATATTTTGATTTTCTCTATTTTGATTAAAATACCCTACGTTTAATATGTTTCATTACAAACGAAAAGTATGTATATCTTGAATTTTCGGGGAATAGCCTCTGAAGACCTTTTTATTCTAGATGACTTTTGTATAACTCGTAAACCATAAGAGATAGACAACACCTTACCACACAAAAAATGTAGATCTCATTAAAACTTACAATTTATGTAACATATATTTTTTTGTAGAGCTAACCGTTTCCGATATATTGTTTACTATTGGTTTCAGTCTTAAACTATTTGAATTTTTCTCAAGATGTAAGTCAAATTTCATTTCATCTCTTTTGTTTTACATTAGGGAATGCCAAGGGGAACCTAATTTGAATTATTTTACATGGTGAAAAATTTTATATTATCGGTTTACAAGGAGCTAAGTAATAAAACCATTCTAAATAGAAGGATAATCTTTTATAATAAGTTTGTTTGTAGAGCAGGTAGAGAGAGAGAGAGAGAGAGAGAGAGAGAGAGATAATGGAACAGATTTTTAAAGTATCTTATTTGACATTCTCCATTGTTATTGCAGTAACAACAAAGGTTTTAACAAAGGTTATAAATTTAACATAAAAATATGTACCAGTGGTACAGAATTGGTTTTATCGTCATATTTTTATTTATAGTTTATAAAAATCTATTGGCCAATACATTTACAAAAGCGTTTAGAATATTTTGTAACTAAGTTTTAATTGGATATTGGCAAATTTCCTCCCGATTGATTAATGTTCTTTGTAATTAAGTCTCTCTGACCCTTCAATAATTTACAGTTATAAATGAGGCGGTTAATAGATTGGCTTTCTTTCTCGCATATAAACATCGGATTGTTTGTCGTTTTAAATCTACATAAATATTCTTTTGTCTTCCCATGTCGGGTTAACAATGGTGTTATCTGTACAGTTAGGGAATTTTAACTATAGCCTTCTTTTCATTGATGGTAACAAGAACTGCATACCTTACCTTTTGTGGAATGTGTCCACACTTGTTGTCATTTTTACTTTCTCTATACCTACTATATATACAATACCTTCTCTATATACTATATATATTGCACCCAAAAATTTGATATCGAGATTTCACCGGAAATATATGTATTGAGACCCCCTGAATCCAAAAAGCAGTTTTAGAAAAGTATCCGTCTGTGTATCTGTCTGTCTGTCTGTGTGTATGTGTGTGCACGCGCGCCTGTGGACAGCATTGCTCAAAAACGAAAAGACCGTGAAATACCAAACTTGGTATTTAAGTTTGGTAACTTCCAAGGATATAACTTAAAGATTTTCAAGAGAGTCTTCCACCCCCCACTACCCTTTACATGGAAATTTTTTTGAAAATTTTCATTTTCTGTAAATGTCTCTTAACGATTTTGATTAAAATACCGCATGTTTAAGATACTTTTATGACAAATAAAGTGTATATGTTGGAGTTTTTGGGAAGAGCCTCTGAAGATCTCGTCATTCAGGATGATTGTTTTTTAATTTTGCATAACTGGTAAACCGTAAGAGATTCACAAAAACTTACTTCACAAAAAATGTAGATCTCGATAAAACACAATTTATGTCATATACATTTTTTTTTTCGTGGAGTTAGCCGTTTTCGAGATATTCTTTGTTAACGATTTCAATTTTGAAAGCTCACGTGAATGGAACACACAAGATTTTTCGATTCCTTTTTACTTTCCCTACACGTACTATGTACATAGTGTATAGAGAAGGTAATGCATTCCACCAAAAATTCGATACCGAGATTTCACCGGAAATACATGTTTTGGGACCCCCTGAATAAAAAGAAATAATTTTCAGAATAAGATCCGTGTGTGTGTGTGTGTGCGTGTGTGTGTTTGTGTGCCTGTGGACAGCACAGCTCCAAAACGAAAAGACCGTTGAATACTAAATTTGGTATTTGTGTTTGGTATCTTCCAAGGATGTGACGCCAAGACTTTCAAGAAAATCCCCGTACCCCAACTACCCTTTACATGGAATTTTTTTCAAAAAGTTTGATTTTCTTTAAAATTGCTCTAACGATTTTGATTAAAATACCACATATTAATTCAATTCTTTCTCGATTAGCATGAGGAAGAGGCATAAGCTTTTTAACAGTAATTTGTTACAGAGATGACTAGAAAGGCATAAGAATGGAACACATCAGATTTTTCTTCACGCTCTGCTCATTATGGAGTTCTTTGATTCCTTGTTATATACGACTGCTATAGTTTAATTTTGTGCTGCCTCCTTCGCTAAATTGTCGGCTATTTCATTTCTATGTATTCCGTTGTGTGCCTTCACCCACTTCATGTTTAGTATCTACTGTTGTTAATTAAAATTTCTCCGTTTCTGTCTTATTTCTTCTATTATTTGAGATGGCTCTTGATATACGCCTCTGAAAGTTATGCCGAGCGTGACACACATGTTATGGGAATACCATAATACGCTTGGGCAACACAAAGGATGATTATAAGCTACTCTGCATACATCAATCAACCAAGTCCTTCACCGGAATTTCAGCCCCCTCTAATCTTCTGTATTTTCCCCCTTTCTGCATCATATCCCTGTACAGATTACCCAGTCATCGTTTGCTTTTGCCAAGGTCCTTATTTTGAAAACTCACCTCCATTCATTCTTATTTTCCATTATGCCAATCGTTTCTGCATATTTTAATACGATTTATTCTTCAGTCAGTATTTTGACACAGCCCAAAGGGCATATAGGAGAGAACTGCTTGTGCCTTGGTTGGTTAAGTAAATCAGTAGTTTGTGGTAGCTGTCGTCCATGTGACGTGATATTCTATCTGCCCCTTACAGTGTCTCTAAACACCATCACCCATTAATATGGGTCATTCCTTAAACGCTTAACTTTGAAAGCAATTTTTGGTCCCTCACTTCGTCAAAGTGTTCAAACTTTCAGATTATTAAAGTCACATTTCACCCAAGAGCATTTAGCCTAACCCCTCTTTGTTCTTTCTTTAATGGACTCAGAAAGCATGCTTGTTTCTCCATTAAAGTACTCTTTAACGGCTTATATACCCTACGAGTGCGACTGCTGATGTCACCTCTTAAGCTATAAAAAGAGGATTGAAGCTGTCGAATTTCCCCACCACCTCGTCCCGATATTCAAGTCCTCTTGCCGCCTTTATATATATTGCCTGTATCTTCCTCCCGCAAACCTTATATTTATTCTTATTTAGGCGCTCTTTAGCATGATTTCCTCGTCTTCCAACAAGGTTAAATTAACAAACTTTATGCACCTTATGTGCATTTTCTGAAGCAATATTTCTCCGAATTTTCAAACCAAGAACTGAATAAAGTGGGTCATAGTGGCATCAATTTAATACATCTTAAGTTTTTCTATTTCGTGTCTAGTTGAAATCGGTGGTGCAAGTACTATCTTTGTAAACGTAACAGTGGTAATATTTTTCTAATTTTATTGATTTTTCATCTACACCTTTAGCGAAAATTTATTTCATTTTAGCATAATTATTGGGCACACATTTAATCGTCTCCAACGAGTCTAACGCAAAAAGATTGACTACGAACTGGTCTTGAACAGTTGCCTCAGTCACCGAAAGAACTGAATGCTGAAACAACCAGTAAATCAGAGAAATTTCACCGTCAAGCATTGATATGCCTTTCACTGATTTTTTTTCGAGAAAGGGCAACATCTTACATCTGCAATTTGGTGAATTCTTAAGCATAACATTAATATATCTCCCTAACAACATGGGAACTACAAAATGGTCAGAAAATAAATGTGAGTCAGTTGTGAGATGGTTACAAGCGCATTATATGCGATTTCTAAGTCATTGTTGCGAGGCGAGACTTGTAACGCGTTTCGCGCAATAAATCAGAGCTTTCTTACGAACTAACAAGTGTTTTTCATTGTTGAAGGGTGTGGACAAGCTAACAAATGAATGTGCACTTGATACATAAAAATCTGATGTGTTCCATTCACATGACTTTTCTACATCTCTGTAACAAATTAGCATCTCTTCATGCTAATCGAGAAAAATTTAGCAGAAATATTCTTATTACTAACTATTCTTGTAAGTAGAAGTGTAATAAGCAAGTACTATAGGTTAAAGTGATAGTCAAAAGCTGATTGCTATGTGACTGAAGTTCCTTTGTTTTTATGGACAGAGGTTGACAAATTCCTGTCTGAGAAAGGTATAAGTTTTTCAAAGCTGAAACCAAAAACAAGGAATACCGAAAAAAACTTCACGAAAAAATGTATATTACATAAATTGTGTGTTTTAACGTGGTGTACATTTTTGTGTGGTAAGTTTTGTCCATCTCTTACCGTTTAGCAGTTATTCAAAATTCCGTAAAATTGATCCAGATTAAGTACTGTTCAGGGGCTATTCCCAGAAAATTCAAGATATACATTTTATTTGTCACATAAATACCTTTAATATACGTTATTGTAATCAAAATCGTTAGCACCATTTTTAAGAAAATCCAAATTTTCGAAAAAAGTTCCAGGTAAAATGTAGTTGGGGATGGGGGAATTTTCTTGAAAATCTTTGTGTCGCATCCTTGAAAGAAACCAAACTTAAATACCATGTTTGGTGTTCAAGGTCTTTTCGTTTTTGAGCTATGCTGTCCACAGACACACAAACAGATAGACACATACAGACACACTTTTTGGATTCCGGTAAAATCTTGGTATCGAATTTTTGGGTGGAATGCAATACCTTCTATATACACTATGTACATAGTACGTGTAGAGAAAGTGAAAATTTCATTCTGAGTTTCTCTAAGAATAGGTTAATAAAGATAAACAACCGGGAGAAGTACGGAATGAGGAAAAAGTAAAATAGACAAATTTTGTCACTAGCAGGAGAAGGTGAATGAAGATACACTTCTGATTATTTAATGGTGTGGAGCAAGTGGACACTTACAAGTGTTCGAAATATATCACAAGCACTAACAGCTGCTGCGGTCAGTCAAACGTAAAACAGCCATGTCCAAGGAAGCTTTTAATTGGTAAAAAACTATGCGTTCCACTCACATGACTTTCTCTAGCTGTTACACAAACAGCTTTCCTTACAAAAATTATTTTTTTATCTACGACATGCTAATCAAGACAAACATTATCAGAAATTGCTTTATCATCTGCCACTTTGAAAGCAGAAGGAAAATAGACTAAATCGATAGTCAAATCTTTTAAAAACTGGTCCTATGTGAAACAACTGAAGTTCGGCTCGCTTTGCATGGCTTGAAGTAAAACAAGACAGATTAAACGAAACGTCATTTTCTGTTTGGGACAAGTTACAGTAGTTAAAAATTGAAACACATAACAAAGAATATCTAGAAAAGGACCAACTCTACAAGAAAACCGTAAATGACATAAATTGTGTGTTTTGATGAGATCTACATTTTTTGTATAGTAAGTGTTTGTCTATCTCTTACGGTTTAACGGTTATACAATATTCCGCAACACACAACTAGAATAAAGGGCTCTTCAGAGGCTATTTTCAGAAAATTCAAAATATACATTTTATTTGTGATGCAAATACGGCATTTTAATCAAAATGGTTAAGAGCCATTTTTGATAAAATCTAAATTTTCGAAAAATATTCTATGTAAAGGTTAGTTGGGGGTAGGGGGATTTTCTTGAAAATCTTCGTGTCGCATCCTTGAAGGATATAGAATTTAAACACCAAGTTTTGTATTTCACGGACTTTCCGTTTCTGGCTATGCTGTCCACAGGCACACAGACACACACGCGGACCTTTTACTAAATTTATTTTCTGACTCAGGGGACCACAAAACGTATATTTTCGGTGAAACCTCGGTGTCTAATTCTGGGTGGAATACAATACCTTCTCTATCCACTAAGTACATAGTATGTAAGATGAATAGGTAAAAGTCATAGCCCACATGTTCCAAACACCGAATTTTTCGTCCACCACTGAAAACCAATTTCCATTGACTAAAGGATCACAAGACTTTTGACACAAACAGAGAAGTTAGTGGTGGTGGTGGTGTTGGCGGTGTTTAACGCCAGCTCTTACTACTTCTGGCACCGCAGGCGATGATACTAGTGATATATGAAATGAAGATGGAGCACAGGTGAAATGCGATAGCGGAGGGAACCCGGAGAACCCAGAGAAAACCCGCCTCTACACCACTTTGTCCACCACAAATCTCATATGCTGTCGGTTGGGATCGAACCCGGACCGCCTAGGTGAGAGGCGAGCGGTCTAAGCACTCAGCCACAGGGATCAAGTGAGAAGTGAAACTAACACTCTCCAAAATCGTATTATATGCAAAATATGTATAACATAAGTCTACTTCCTATTGAATGATTTTCGACCATGTAAGTTATGACTCAACTATGTTTTCTGCTAACACTGAGGAAAAATAAAGACATTGAAATTTAGTAAAGTGCCTTGTTTAGAACGTCGATTGATAAAATTTGAAACCTATACTTGTGACGAATTCTGAGAAACGTTGGGGAAAAAAAAGGGAAAGGGAGTTATATTTACGGACGCTCTTAACTGTTGTAGTTCTCAGCGTCTCATTCTATTTTGGGTGTGCAAGATCGCTTAGTTTTGCTCAGGGGCCTCTTTTATCAGGATTTTTACGCGCGAAACATCGTCCTCCGCGCGGGTTTGAAACCGCGACCTTGAGTATATGAAGTTAGCATGGTAACCATTACACCACGGAAGGCGAAGAAACTTTTGGTAGCACTTATGATTTCACGAAGTGTAAAATTGACACATATTTTAGAAACAGTGTGCGAGCAATAAACTTGATGGAACTGACCTAGAACAGGCAAGGAATTTCTGTGGGATACTAGGATAAAAACAGCTGCTTGCTAAAATATGTACCAAAAGGAGCATGAGTGAAGAGACAGTACATGTCTTGTCACGGGGCAAAGAGCTACTCAGAAGGGACAGATAAATCATAGACAACAATATAAGTTATACCAAGAAGGGAAATACAAATGTACATTGAAAATGGGAAGGGAAGAAGGATTTCAAACACGTCTAAGTAGCTGAACTGGTAGCACAGTATACCGTTAGGGGAGAGCATTGATCCGATGGGGGTGAGAGTACACTGCCAGAGGGAACATAACGGAAAAAGATAAAACAATACTTCCGCTGGCCAGGGGACACTTGTTTAGGGGCACTTGGCGTAGAACATCCGCACAGCAAAGATGTGATTTTTGGGGTCCGTAATGGAGACCTTTAGCTGTAAGGGAAGTAGTTATTTGAATACAAATCAGATTATGGACAAAAACCTGCACCAAAAGTGACAAGTAATAATAGTCGCGGTCGCGTAAAGCATGGTTCAACAGTAGAAAATGTAGGAGAATATGTGTGTGTTCGACGGAGGAAAAAGGCCGAAATGATTGAATAAAGCACATATGTCGTACTACACCCTGAAAAGAGTTTCCATGTTAGTAAAAATCCTGAGTTAGGACACCCACAAATCCACACCATTCCGAATAGCCCCGGAAACGAACCCGTAACACCGTTACCGCCCCAGTGGAAACCGATTTCTGGCCATAAAGCAATACCCATTATTAATTTTAGATTGTTGTTGAATTACCAAAACCAAGTGAAAACCCAAAATAACAGAACAACGAAGAAGGTTGAGTTGTGAACCTATCCTTGGATGAAAGTTAATGTTTGGCAATAATATTATACAAATAAATATGGATATCCCTTGAGAACATTTCTTTATATTTGCTTTCTCTTTCGCGTTTAAATTCACTAAATGAGTTTTATATTGAAGCGTAAGGATCAGTTTATGCATATCTGACCCTTTTGTTCCAATATAAAGTAATGGGAAATGTAATATCTCATTCTAACCGATATGAAAGCAAATCAGAATATGCACACCTATCGCGCTTTGTTTTGTTTTAAGATAATTTCACGCAGTGCGGTGATGAGTGTAGTTTTATCCAATTGGACTATTTATGAATTAAATCCCAGAATTGCTCTGGAAACCAATCGCCTGTAAATTATCCTACATTAACCTTTAATCGAGAAAGAAGAGCAAAACAACTGAGCTGTTAATTTGAAACGGTCGGAAATTGAAGTACACCGCAGTTCCGGTGTAAACGAGAACAATGCGTAATGAATTTTACAGTTTACATATATGATATGTGCCTTTAATACAATGACGTGAGCGTGGTGTAATCTATTTCATGAACTTTTATCATTCCAAGAATGTTAGTCATTACACTTCACCGTTACAGGGTGCTCCATAATCAGCGTCAGTTTCTTTGAGTACCAACAATTTTCATTACTAATAAAGCACATCAGAATGTATTACTTTTTACAAACGTGCTATGTAAGCACATAGTAGGTAGAGAAGGTATTAATACTCCATCCACAATTTTGATGCCGAGATTTCACAGCAAATATATTTTTTAGAAAATAATGTAGTGCGCATGTGCCTGTGTGTTTCTGGTCAGCATAACTCAAGAACGAAATTTCGCTTAGTTACCTAACTTGGTATTTAAGTTAAGTATCTTACAAGGATGGTGGTCTCTTTATTGCGGTGGTAGGGCGGCTGTTTGCCAAGCGGGAGGCCTGGGTACCGGTGTGGGGAATTTTCCTCCGCTGGGAAACCTGGTCCGGGGTGCACTCAGCTTCGTGAGGTCCCTAAGGGGGCCAATTAAGGAGTTGCTTGATTGAGAAGTAGCGGCTTCAAATCAAGAAGACCGCATCAACCGGCCAGAAGGGACTCGCGGTGCTGATCACGTCTCACCCTCCAGCACTGCACCCCAATTTTGACATATTTGGTTTGAGATGGGGAATGCAGCGGCCGGGCGGCAGACCATTGTCCATTGTGCACTGTCGTGCCATGGTGTTACGTTTATCTTCCAAGGATGCGACAAAATATTTTACGGTAATCCCACATCACAAACTACACTACATTGAAGATTTTTACAAGTGTTCGACTTTCTCAAACATAGGTGTAACGATTTTGGTTAAAATAAGATCTATTAAACGTATTTGTATTGCAAAAAAGTGTATATATATATAATTTTCTGGGAATATTCCCTTCATTGTGGATGACTTTTGCATAGCTGGTAAACCGTAAGAAATAAAGAAAAGTTATTTCACAAAAAAAAAATATAAATTTCGTTAAAACAAAAAAAAAAAAAAAAAAAAAAAAAAAAAAAAAACAATGCGTGGAGCTAGCCGTTTCCGAGATATTCCTTGTTATTGGTTTTTAATTTTAAGATACTTGTACCTTTCGCAAACAAAAATCATTCGTGTTTCTTTTGTTTTACTCCTGACCGTGGAAAGAGAACAGAATTTCAATGACAATCCCAAAGCGACAGGATTTAAAACAATTGACTATCGCTTAAGCTTAGTGTGTTCCCTTAGTTCAATTCTATTTATAAGGAAGTAAGCAATAACACTATACTGCTAACGTTTATGTCGATCAATATAAAGTAGATATAAGAATAATCTTTCGTAAGGATTTTGTTTGTAAAATTGGTAGCGTGGTGGCGCCGTGGCTGAGTGGCTAGACTGCTCACCTTCCACCTAGGTGACCCGGGTTCAATCCCAAGCGCCCCCTGTGGGATTTGTGGTGGACGAAACGGCGTCTGGGCGGGTTTTCTCCGGGTCCCCCGGTTTCTCCCGCCGCTCATCCTACCAAATGCTCCATCATCACCTTTCCTATGATCCATTTCGCTTTCATTTCATCTCTTCCACTTCGGCATGCTCATGGCCGATCACTCGTTCCAGCTTCTTCATTCTGTGGTTCGTGTCATTTGTTCCCCGAGAATCTTCTGGCCCTCAGGCACCCTTGTAAATCCTAGGGGAGTGTCAGTCTCACATAGATGTTGTGAAACTAGGGTTAAAATATTAGACCAGCATTTTAATTTTTTTGCCTTAAGGGACTTTTTTGTGACGTGACAAAAACATTATAAAATTGGCCATAACTTCAAGACCATTAAAACAAAATGAATGAAATGTTCTCTGTAACTTATTTGTATTATACTACACATGTGGTATAAATTTAAAAAATCTAGCATTATTAGTTTGCAATTTCAAACTTTCAGTCATACACGTCCTTGAACATTCAGTATTTTAATCAAAATGGTTACAGTCATTTTTGAGAAAATAAAATTTCAAAGTTATTCCATGTAAAGGGAGTTGGGAGTAGGGGATTTTCCTGAAAATCTTCGTGTCGCATCATTAGAAGTTACGTGATTTAAATGCCAATTTTGGTATCTAACCGACTTTTTGAGTTTCTGTGATACTGTCCACACACACACACGCACGCACACATACCCACCCTGACATCTTTTTAAAAATCCCTTTTTTCGAGATTCAGGGTTCCCAAAGCATGCATTTCTGGTGAAATCTAAACAGCGAATTTTTAGTGTAATATCTTCTCTACCTACTATGTACATAGAAAGTGTAGAGAAATTAAAAACACTGAAGACAAAGTGACCTTTTGTAGTTTAAAGAATGATAAAAGGTCACCTACTACCCTAAATAATCAACCAAAATTATTTAAGTATATAATACATTGAACAGGAAATAGTGAATAAGACTACACATATAGTTGAAGACGCACCCTTTGCACTAATTTTGATATTTAATCACCCCGGAGGAAAATTTATCCAGAATTCGCTTCAGCATTTAATAAGAGAGGGAGGGCAGAAGAAAGCTAATAACATCAGCCTGATAGCTCACCCGGACTCCAACCGAGTTGAAGTATCATATCGCTCATTTCAAGCATGCGAAATGTGAAAAAGAGATGTAGTGGCTTCAGCAGGTTCTTTATTCACCGAATTTGGCAAGGAGAATAGGAGCTTTACAAACGAATCTGACGTGCTTTATCGCCTCCAGCTGTATACAGAAAGTGGCTCCAAGCGCCTCTCATGTAATGTAATTTGATCGGATTCGAAACGAAACACAGGGACGCTCGCATTTTGTGCGTTACGAATCATCGGGTTCTCAAAAGCTATTTTCCCTGCAGCATTTCTATCAGTACAAAGCTTTTTACACACTCCAGTAGAGGGGAAGGCCATAGGCCATTGCCACAGTCGGGTTGGCTTTCAAGGGCGTCATGGCAGATGTTTCAAAACAAATGAGCAGCGGTGATGCGTCTGTGTGACTGACTGCAGCGCACGCCAATGTGAGCTCCGTGTCATCTTGAATTGTAACATCTGATTTCTCAGTCTTACACTGTGGCTCGGAATTTGTCTGAAAAGTGCTCCATAAGTTTACTATAATTTTAAAAAATAACACAATCATTGCAAACAGTGACCTAAAATGCAGGTTTATTTAATGTATTACCCTTTTAGCAACCCAGCTAAGTACCTCAGGCCTTTATTCTGGTACTGGCGTTCGGGAGGTCGTGAGTTCGATTCCCATTGTTATTTTCGGTTTTTCTCCGGGTCACTAGGCGAATGCTGGAGAGGTTTCTTCATTCCTCCGGACTGCCTGTCCCTTCATTTCATCTCCATTTCATTCTAAACGCTGTCTTACAGGGTTTTAAATACTGGCGAAGAAGGTGGTGCCCTTCCGAGGTCGTGATTGCGGCTGGTTGGAGTCGTCTGTGGGAACTAGAGAGTGCATTCAGAGCTGGGAGTGGGCTTCTAGCGCTCCCCGGCGTCCAGATGAATTACTTGGACTATTGTTAACTTTTTTTTTTCACACAAGCCGTGTGTTGGGCAAGAATTGGATTGGTAGAGTCGGATTGAAGCATGTAGTGTCATAGCTGTGAACGACGGATCTCCATGTCTCCAGCCGGTTGCTCTAACCACTGAGCTACCATAGCAAATGCCGATACAGCATCAAACTCCTCAACAGACTCGCATATTTCCCTGTAAACTACATAAGATGATATTTTTTTTAAGTTTTTTTAACGTCCTTTAACCTGGTTGGTCATATCGGACGATGAATGAAATTGGTGAAATGATGCTGAAATGACCTCGGGGTCTATGGAGCTTAAAGTTTCTCGACATTCGTCTTCTCAAGATAAGGGAAAACCCCAAAAAGAACCTTATCCAGGTAGTTCACCCTAAGCGAGATTCGATCTCAAGACCTTTTGAAAGTAAAGCAGGCACGCTACCACCACACTACGCAGGTGGGCGACAAGGTGATATTAAATTGGTTTGAGTATTATTAAATTATTTTAAATACTAAAAAATATTTGAGCTCAAATGTTGCAGTGTGGTATATTAAACTTGAACGTTATATTAATTGTTGATAGACTCTACAATTTAACATTTTACGTAATGCTTATTTTTAAAAAAAAATAGCAAACTTAAGGAAAAAATAAGTGTGTTATATCAGGTTTGAAAATGGGGTTTATAAAGAAGTGTAGTTATTTAGAAGTGAGGATGAGTAGCGGTGAAAAACGGGGGCCGTAGCAGAAGGTAACAGCCAAGGACAAGGATTCTTTAACAGAATTAACAACGTTAGAAATGACAACTATGATGTCAGAATGAACGAAGTATTTTATACAGGTGGGATGTGAATAAGTGCAAATAATTTGATTTAATAGAGAACAAAGCGTATAACACAAAAGTGTATCTCATTTGTACCCTTCTTAATAGCATTTTCATAAATAAAACACAAATGTGCTTTGAACGGCTCTTAGCTATGTCTCTGTTATGTTTACATACATCACTCCACTTAAGGTGGGGAAGAGCAGGGAGATGGTCAGATGTGGCGGAGAGGAGAGGGTATCTAACATGTGAACTGTTACGTAAACAATATAAGGTCTGAGACTAGGAATAAAAGCCATTCTAAAAACATCGTAGAAATTTCCTCATGATCATAACTTTAGAAAATAGCCAAAAAACTGCAAAAACTGGATCATTACTTCGTCCTGATAGAAATATTTGCACTTATTCACCTCCGCCTATATGGTTGAGATATAGGGATTTATCTGAATTGAGTAAATAATTGACACTTGTATAACATTTTTGTCAATAGCTATTAAGATTTCAAACCTCAGATTAGAATTGGAAAAATTAAGGAGGAAAGGAATAGTACGGGAGAGGTTCTGAAGTTGTGGTTCAAATATATGAGAATGGAAGAAGGAGAAATTTTAGGGTGTGTAGAAACAAAGGAATATAAGGAGTCAAAATGTCGGGTGGCGATTAGAAGTAGCAAACTATAAATAGTAAAACATGGAATGAAAGATATAGAAAGTATGAGATAAAGGGAACTACAGAAAATAAGGAATAATTAAGCTTTTACAGTCAAATACAGAGAGAATGACTTACAGAAACGTACATAAACTAGACGTACATAGACCAATTTAGTAGATGAGCGAGTAGGAATAGCTTGGATAAGAACGGGAGTTATATATTCAAAAAGACAAAGAAAGAAATGCAAAAATTGCATGGGTACAGTGCACTATCTGAGTATATATAATAATGATTTGGAGGGAAAAATTTAATTGTTTACATTTATATGACTTTCTCTATCTATTGTGTAACAAATTATTCTTATAAAAGATTATTCTTCTACCTACTTCACGATAATGAAAATAAACATTAGTAGCAATACCGTTACTAGTTAGTTCTAGCCAAAAGTCATAGTAAAACACTTTGACTGCTGTCGCTTTGCAAAGCTCAGCCTTAGAACAAAGTACAGCTGAAGGAAACAATATCTCCCGTTTGATAAACGTTTAAGTAGTTTAAAATTGAAACAAATAACAAAGAATAATTCGGAAACGGTTAACTCTAAGAAAAGTATATATCATAAATTGCGAGTTATAACAAGATCTATATTTTAGGTGTTGTAAGTTTTCGTTTGTACAAAATTCGTCCAAGAATATTCCTAGAACATTCAAGACATACACTTTATATGTCATGTAAATATCTTAAATATACGACATTTTAATCAAAGTCGTAAGAAAATCTTCCATGTAAAGGGTAGTTATGAGTAGAAAATCTTAGTGTCGCATGGCACGACAGCTCACGGGGAACCTTGGCCTACCGCCCGGCCGCTGCGTCCCCCATCTCGGTCCATTACAGATGTCATGGATGGGTGCAGAATTGGAGGGTGAGACGTGGTCAGCGCCTCGAGCCTCCCCCCCACCTGGTTAATGCGGTTCTCATGACCTGGAGCCGCTACTTCTCCATCAAGTAGCTCCTCAATTGACCCCCCAGGGACCTTACGAGGCTGAGTGTACCCCAGGCCAGGTCTCCCAGCGGGGGAAAAATCCCCAAGTCTGGTACATAATTGACTTATTTTTGACTTATGATTTCCAAAAATGCTTTTTCTGAAATAAATGCCCTCAAACCATGTATTTCTGGCAAAATCACAGTATTGAATTTTTGGATGGAATAAAATACCTTCTCTATCTACTGGTGCATTGTACATATGCGCTAAAGAATCTAAAATGGTATGGTATGAATAAAATTATCTGTTGTGTTCCATTCACGTGCTTTTGGCTAGCTGTTCGTTAAACACACTTTCCTTACAAAAAAGTATACTTTGATCTACAGTATGCTAATAGAGGCAAAAATTAGCAGAAATTGTCTTATTACTTGCTTCCTTATAAGTAGAAGGGGAATAAGGGTATACGCTAGGCTAAGACAGTGGTCGAATATTTTAAATGCTATCGCTATCTGAAACAATTGAAATGCGCTTCTCTTTTGAATTCATGAAAGTAAAACAAAAGGGATAAAACGAAAGTTGACTTCCCACTTGAGAAAAGTTTAAGCAGTTTAAAATTGAAGCAAATAATAAATGATATAAATTGTGTGTTTCAATGAAATGTACATTTTTCGGGTAGCAACATTTTGTCTGCCTCTTAACACTCTACAAGTAATACAAAGGTCATCCAGAATGAAGTCTCCAGCAGCTATTCCCAAAAAATTCAAATTTCGTTTGTCATGTAGGTATCTTAAACGTTTTCTTTTGTAGTTGGCTTACCCTTTCCGTATGCAGGACTGACAATCCCCTTAGGACTTACAAGCCGGCACCTAGGGGTCAGAAGCCTCGGGGGAACCATAGAATGAAGAACCTGGAACGAGGGTCGACCCATAGTCAGGCATGTGCGTGAGGAAGTGGATAATCTGAAATGAAAGCAAATAATTGATGATGGAACAATTGGTGGAATGAGTGACGAGGGATCTGGAGGAAAACTCGCCCAGACACTGTTTCGTCCACTACAAATCCCACATACGTGCGTTGGGATCGAACTCAGGCCGCTTAGATATGAGACGAGTGGTCTAAATACTCAGCCGCGGCGCCACCTATCTTAAACATGTGGCATTTTAATCAAAATCGTTACAGGCATTTTTGAGAAAAAACCAAATTTTCGAAAAATGTTGTATGTAAATGGTAGTTGGAGTGGGGACATTTTCTTGAAAGTCTTCGTGCGGCACATTTGAAGGATACTGAACCTAAAAATCCAGTTTGGTATTCATCCAATGTTTCGTTTTTGTGCTATGCTGCCTCCCCCCCCCCCCACACACATATTTCCAAAAATTCTTTTTTCGTTTCAGAGGTTTAAAAACATGTATTTCCATTGAAAACTCGTAACAGAATTTTGTGTGGTATACAATATATTCTCTATCTATTATGTACATTGTAGATGTGTGTTAGAGAAAGTAAAAATAACAGCTATATAGTTTATCTGGAAACGAAGCAAAAAAACTAAAAACATCGGAATCCTTCTGAATAGAGTAAAGAATAGCGGATTAAGAGAGTGAACGAAGGAAGAAATGGCGAATACTACAGTAAGGAATTTGGGGCCAGACAATAGCAACTCAGTTGAGTCCTAAAGCCAGGTAAAACAAATACGGCAAGCAATAAGTTTATTAACATTGTAACTAGGTAAACCTGGTTGGTCATATCGTACGATGAAAGAAATTGGTGAAATTATGCTCAAATTATCTCTTGGTCCATGGAGCTTAAAGTTACTCGACATTCGTCTTCTCAGGACAAGCGAAAACTTCGGAAAAACATCCTTTACCGGTAACTCACCCTAAGTGAGATTCGAACTCGCGACCTGCTGAGGCAGACACACTACCCAGGTGTTCTATTTGTTCTTTGCTGATGTTACGTAATGCATCATTGTACCTGAGGGTACACCATATTAAGGGTTTCATTTACGTGTTCGTAAAGCAAGGGATTAAACATATAAAGCTTTCCAAAGTTTCAAAATAACGGCAAAGCTGCATAAGCTAAGGATACCCATCTGTGAAAAACCTAATTTTCAGACTTTTGTTCAAAATAGTTCCTGTGATATTAACATATTTATAGTATTTTATTGTCAATTAATTAAATCATTTCATGCGATGTAATTTCAGTTACAGAAACATAATACTTTGCAGTTATACTGATAATAAATTGATGAATGAATTTTTTATCTGACAATTGCTTTAGGAGAAAAAAAGTATTTGCCATTTTATTAATTTTTTATTTTTGCTATGGAAATATGAATTTTATTATTTAATTACACAAGCACTGGTGACATTAGGAAAAAATGATCTCACCTGTTTTATAAATTTTGAAACATATTACTACGCTCACTTTTTTGAGTTATTAGTGCATATTATTGCATTTTCAACTTGAAATAGACATATTTGACGCCAAATGTTGTTGGTCTAAACCAAATTTCGGGTTTTTAGCAATGTTTCACCATAGTGAAAAGGCTAAAGCACTACACCCACTTACAGTTATCCATTTAAATCGTCACGTGATACGGTTTAAAGCGCCGCATGGTAATAAAAACAATAGCAAATTCAACTACCAGCATTACATTATTCAACTGGGCAAAAAGCTCCAATTTTTTTGCACTTTTTGATCAATTTTCATAGGTGGGTATCTTTAATATTGTAACATTAAGAATACCAAAGCCATATTATCACTGAAAACAAGCGTATATACTTAAAAATATCACATGTGTTACACTCACATGACTTTCTCTAGCTGCGCTACAAGCAAAGCTCTTACAAAAGATTCTTCTTCTTGCTGCACCATGCTAACTGAAATAAACATTACCAGAATGCTCTTTTTCCTTAGTTCCTTATAAGTAGAAGGAAACTAAAGGAATACGCCATGCTAAAGTGATAGTCAAATGTTTTAAAAGCTGTCATTATGCGATTGTCATTGCAAATCGCTTCTTTGCTTGGCCAGTAGTAGAACAATATAAAAACGGACACTTCCTGTATAAGTTCTTTACAATTGAAGACAATAGCAAGGAATATCTCGGAAACAATTACCTCCACAAAAAAAACCTAAAGGACATAAATTGTGTGTTTTGACGGGATCTACACTTTTTGTGCAGTAAGTTTTTGTCTATCTCTTACGGTTTACCAGTTATGCAAAATTCAATAAAATAATCTAGAATAAAGCGGTCTTTAGAGGCTATTCACAGAAAATTCAAGATATAAATTTTATTTGGAATGTAAATATCTTAAATATAACGCATTTTTATCAATATCGTTTCAGCCAATTTTTAGAAAATCAAAATGTGCTAAATTTCTGCCATATAAAGTATAGTTTTGGGTGGGGGATTTTCTTCAAAATCTTTGTGTTGCATCCTTGGAAGATACCAAACTTAAATACCAAGTTTGGTGTTTAACAGTGTTTTCGATTTTGAGCTATGCTGTTCACAGACACACATACACACACATATGAGCCTTATTCTAAAAATGCTTTTTTCAATTCAAAAGGACACAAAACGTGTATTTCCGGTGAAATCACGGTATCGAATTTTTGGGTGCATTAAAATACCTCCTCTATACACTATGTACATTATGTGTAGAGCAAGTAAATATACGCAACTTGAATTGATAATGCTTTCTATACAGACGAGAGCTTACTCGATATGGTTTTTTTTTTTTGTTTCAGTATTATATATGTTGGATACAGTAGTAGTGATAAACCTCTCAAACGTCACATACAATCAAATTTATACCCCCGCACTTTTAAATGGAGATTAACTTTTCTCGTCCGACGGCACCCACTGAATATTTGCTTTAATCTTAATGTGCGATATAGCGATTTATATCGATAGTTGAGGCTATTGATAGCCTCCGTTATGACGTAATGGTTGATTGAATGTGGGTGGAGAGGTTTTAGTACCTCTGGTGTCGACAGATATCCTTGATGGGGCTTTGTGCTCTTTATTAGCCTTGCAGCACAGAATCAGACGTTTATTATCTTCATTTTTGGAAGGCATTTGGACCATAAGCATGAAAGTCGGTATAAAAGTTATTCATAATACATGCTCAGCGAACGAATCTAAAATAAGAACTTTGATGTTTCATAATTAGCTTTGACTATTAATGTGGGTATAGTTAAAAGGTGTTTTGAAGTAACCTTTCCGGCTCATGAGATTCGCTCGCCATCACTACATGCTTAACGTAATGCTCCTGTGAAATTTGGAAAATCTGCAATATGCAAAATATCTTATTGAAATTTATACCACTTATTATACATAATAATAGTTATATTTTTGCTATGTATTAAAATTCTAGATTGCATTTTTATATATTGTATAAATTCATTGTTCTAATAAAAAGGAGCCAAGGAATGTATTTTTAAAAATATTCAAACAAAAAATTCCAGTTTTATAGTAAATGAGTTTAAAAAAATATCTATCATATCAAATTTCTTTATATTAGTGCTTTTAGTGTAATAAAATTACTTAAATTTAAAAGTCTTGATTTTGCGAAATTCAACAATTTACTTCTCAAAACTGAAGCATTATTTCAAAACGTATAAAACCATTTTCTTTAATGGACTTTAGAGAAGCAGTATACAAATTTTAAAACAAATTAGTAAAAAATTTCATGGTGCGGAGCATTTTAAGTATGGAAAAAAAATTCAAAAAAGTTTATGAGAAAACAGGGTTTAAAGTTAGGTGTGCTTATCAATAAGCATGCGTCTATGTATTTATAGCTACAGTTAAATGTTAGCTTAAGTGCGCCAATGGAAACACAGTATATTTTCTTACAGCTTAGAATTTGTATCACTTTATTATGAAAAAAAAATATTTATTTATTTTTCACAGCTTCTGGAAAACCTTCACAAATATATCACCTTAAGGTGATTCCCGTGAAAGCTGACCAAACATTGTGAAAATTAAAATATTATTTTCTCTCATAATAAAATGATAAGGTGGAACCGTGGCTGAGTGGTTAGACCGCTAGCCTCCCACTTAGGAGGCCCTGGTTTGATCCCAATGGATTGGGTTTGTGGTGGACGAAGCGGCGTCGGCGGGTCTCCATCATCACCTTTCCTATCACCAATTTTGCTTTCATTTCTTATCATCCATTAACTCATGCATGGTTACGGACCGACTACTCGTTCCAGGTTCTTCATTCTGTGGTCGCGTGCCCTTGGCTCCCCAACAGGCTTCTGATCCCTGGGCATCCGCTTGTAAAGTCCTGGTGGAGGGGTCTGTCAGTTGTAAATACGGGGTGGGTAAGCCGACTACACAGTAAAATAGTTCTATACTTTAAGAAAATATACAGCTTCTCCTATTTGTAGTACTTTAACTATAAATTAACGGACGCTATAAATGGGTAGGTGTATGCTTATTAACAGACTATAAACTGTAACATTTATTTTTTCGTAAACATTTTTACTATACTTTTCCTATACTCAAAATGTTTCGCACGATTCAATGTTCCATTAATTTGTTTCAAAAATAGTATACTGTCTCTCAAAAGCATATTAAAGGAAATAATCATTTCACTTTTACGAAATAGTGTTTCAATTTTTATAAAAATAAAGTTTTGAAAAAATTAAGAGATTTGGAGAGTACGAAAAGTAAACATTTTTCTACACTAATTAGGGATAATGTAATCTGTAAACTCATACTATAGAACCGGATTTTTATCCGGATATTTAAAAGACATCACG
Source organism: Hymenopus coronatus (assembly GCA_030762935.1). Taxonomy (NCBI): domain Eukaryota; kingdom Metazoa; phylum Arthropoda; class Insecta; order Mantodea; family Hymenopodidae; genus Hymenopus; species Hymenopus coronatus. Next base: position 50,081,439 of record CM060900.1, read on the forward strand.
TGGCTCGTTTCATTAGAAAAATGAATTTATCCAATTAAAATTATTTAAATAAACATGCAAGCTGAAATTATAATACATATCAGTGTTAGTGTTTATGGTCGTCTCCATATTGCGGTGGTAGCGCAGCTGCTTACCAAGCGGGAGCCCAGGGTTCGGTTCCCGTGCACTCGTTCTCGCGAAGTCCTCGGAGGGGGGGGGGGCGGAATTGAGAGGCTAGTTGTCAGAAAAGTAGCGGTTCCAGGTGGCGTACACCGCATTAACCGACCGGGAGGGACTCGGGGCGCTAACCACGTCCCATCCTCCAGTACCGCACCCCATTCTTTTCGCCTGTAATAAGCAGTGATGGGGGACGCAGCGGTCGGGTGGTAAGCCTTAGCCCGACTTTGGCCTGTTGTGCTATAGAGTTTAGTATTTTTTTATTATTGTTTATAATACTCGTATGAATTTCACTAATATAGTTTATATACTGTGCATTTTTTTAAATGTTCCGGGTGCATCACCTTAACACATACACAATAGCGTAGTACCTTACTGTAGAACTGTGGGAAATACACACATATCTCTAAATAACCTCCACAGAACATCTTTCAATGCATCTATTATATAAATTTCACTTTTTTTCCTCTCACACTACGCACATCGCACGTATATAACATGCCCTCCTCACGAGGTATCATGAGAAAATTACCTCTGCTCTCCTTGTGTTGTCAAAAGTGGCGGATCCTAAGCCGCAAAGCGAATAGCCAAAGTATAAGTGTTAGACGAAGTCGAGCCGTCGTGGCCGAAGGCGCTAGTTTACCCTGATACTGAGGTTGCTGAAAAGCGAGAGGGGGTATCGCTATATTCGGCAATATGTTGTGTCCAATGCATCCATAGGCCGCGCCGTGGCCGAGTGGTTACACCACTAGCCTCTCACCTAAACGGCCCTGGTTCGATCCCAAGCGACCGCATGTGAGACTTGTGGTGGACAAAGCGGCGCTGGGGCGGGTTTTCTCCGGGTACTCCGGTTTGTCCCGCCATCGCATTCCACCGGTGCTCCATCATCATGCATGTATCGTCAGCGTCACCACCTGCGGTGCCATTAGTAGTTAAAGCGGGCGTTAAACACTACCCAAAAAAAATGCATCCATAGCTTCAGGACCTCGTTGGTTATTATACTCTGTACTGAATTTGCTAAGTATCAACAAGCACAATATTCGTTCTTGTCACCAGCAGTGATGCCTCTATTCTTTAAATGTTAGTCACCTGGAGTTTCTTTTAATCATTTTGCAAAAGTGAAAGTTTTCTTGTAGATTTAAAAAATAGTTTCTATGAGTTGTATGACTTTTTCTTTGTCTATCACGTAAGCAAAATATAAGTATATAGTAAGTAGATAAGGTATTGTATTCCCCCAAAAATGCTATACCCAGATTTCACGTCGGATACACGTCTTGAACTATGAAGCCAAAAAAAAAATGCCCACATCTTTGTGTGTATGTCTATGAAAAACATACTAAGTCAAAAGCGAAAAACCCGTTTAATGCCAAACTTTGTGTTCAAGTTCAGTATCTTCCAAGGATTTGATACGAAGAATTTTAGAAACATTCCCCGCACCGCAAACTACCCTTTACGCAGGAAATTTTTTGGAATGTTCCATTTTCTAAAAAAATGGCTTTAAGGATTTTGATTAAAATGCCGTTTATTAAAGATATTCACATGTCAAATAAAATATACATCCTAATTTTTGGAAGCAGCTCCTGAAGTCTTCTTCATGAATTTTGCATAACTCCTAAACCGTAAAAATAGACAAAAATCTACTGCAGAAAAACAATGTCTTATATGTCCCTATTATTGATTTCAATTTTAATATACTTAAACTTTCCTCAAACGGAGATTTCTCACCCGTTTCATATCTATTTTCATTCACTCCTGGTCACGGAAAGAGAACTCAATTTCAATGTCAGTCATATAGCGACAGCTTTTAAAATATTTTAGTTTCTTTAGCCTAGTGTATTCCTTTATTTTCCTTATACTAATAAGAAACTAAGTAATAAGATCCTTTTTGTAATGTTTACGCTAATTTGAATGATGTACATATGAGAATAATCTTTTTAAGTTTTTTTTGCAGAACGGACAGAGAAAGCCACGTGAATTGATCACATAGAGTTATTTGTATGGCCTGAATGACCAATAAGAATTAAGTAATTAAATGTGTGTTGTTTTTAATTTATTTTCTCCTCTGTAATTCTCCGACAATTCTCCTCTGCAGGAGTTATACCAGTACAAAATGAACGATTGGATGCTGTTATGCAAAAAGCAACTAACCCACAAATTTGATATTTTTTAGTTAATAACATTTTCTGATGTGTGAAACTTCAATTTACATAATGCAAAAAAGATCTAAGCCAAATGTTCAATATACAGGTTTATTTTTAACTTTGAACTAAGCCACATTTATTTATAGCTGACTTATAATGCCAAAAACGGAAGTAAGACGCATAGTTCCGTTTTGCAAGTTCACAAGCTTTGAAAAACAGAGATCTTGGTAACTTAGTTATTTTTTGCAAAACTTTTCTGCTGATTATAATACTTATTGTCTGGCAGCATTATTTTCAGTGTGGCACTACTGATTGACAATGACCACAAGGACAATCGGCAACAGCATTATCTGTCTCAAGTTGAATGATTCAAGATGTCAGAAAGAAGCTAAAGACTTGTTTCTTTAGCATTGCAAAAGGGATTTCAATAGAATGACGTATTATTAAACTGCTTAACATAATGATAAAGATTAATGAATTCGTGAATCAATTATTGAACAGATTGATCTGAACAGTCTCAGGAACAGCTTCGAAAGCAGAACATCTTCACTTCATATTCACATACGAGGAAATTATCCATCCCCATTAACTTCAGGCATCATATACCATGCACAATTCCGAGAGGAGAACTAATCTTTCTAATGCACATTTGCAGAAATACTTAATCTCAGTTTAAGCAATAATTAACTACAGTAAAACAGAGCATAGAAATTTGATTGTTTACATGTCAATATAAATAATTCCTCCTTAAAACAATAGCAAACTTAACTTCTGACTTTTCACAAATTAACTTGTTAATACTTAGGTACAGAACAACTTTGTTTACCTCCAGCGTAAAGAATAACAAAATGCCAAGTATGTAAATTTATATTTATTTGTGAAATAGCATATGCATGAATATCAGAGTCAGTAATTATTAATTCCTTTTAATGTCTCTACCATTGCATTGTAGGTCGAGAGGGCATTACTTTCCATCCAGAAGTTCGATACCAACATTATACTGGAAATGAACGTTTAGAAATCCCCTAAATAAAACAATTTAAACAAAAAAGATACACGCACGTGTGTGTTTGTGTGTGTAACCCTAAACAGCACAACTCAAAACAAAAAGTAGGTTGAATACCTAAGGTGGTATTTAAGTTCAGCATTTTCTAGGATGCGAGAGAAAAATGTTCGAGAACGTTCTCCCACCAGAACCTAGCAGTTACATGAACAATTTCCAAAATGTTTATTTTGTAAAAACCGCTCTAGCTATTTGGATTAAATTACTGTAAGTTTAAGAAATGTTCATAACAAATGAAAGCATATCGTGAATTTTACGGGAATAGACTCTTAAGTGCTCTTCACTCAGAATTACTTTTGCGTAATTGACAAACTAAAACATATAAAAAAAATGTCTCCACAAAAAATACAGATTTCGTTAAAGCGCACAGTTTATGGGAAATACATTTTCTGTAGAGTTACTGTTTTCTAGACATTCGTGGTTTTTTTCTTTCAATTTTAAAATTCGTTTAGTATCTTAAAACAGGAAGTTTTTATGCGTTTTTATTACACCTGGTCAAGCAAAAACGGAGTTTAAAACAATATCATAGTGACCAGCTCTTAAAAAATTTGGCTGTCGCTTATACCTACTGAATTCCACTATTTGCGTTATATCTAAAAGGGGAAATGTAATAAATGCTTCCTACAAATGTTTTTAAGAGTAATGGGTTGAGCAATGGGTAGAGGAAGTCATGTGAATGTAAAATATTAGTGTACTGGTTATCTTATTTTCTTATCTCATATTAGTTTAATGTTTTATGTATAAACGAGTGCTTTCTGTTTGAGTGGACTCCTAATATACTGGGAAGTGATTGGTTTTCTCCCATTTATTACATGATATACCATTTAATTCAACTTGGGCTACAAGCCTAAGACCAAATAATGGAACTAGAGTTGCCGCTCTAAATAATAATAATGATAATAATAATATGAAGAAGAATTAGAAGAAAATGTACAGTAATAATACGAATAAAATAATACGATATAACATCTATCATTCACCCCATATTCAACATACTGGAAATCTATCTGTTCTATCTATCTATAATAGATCCATGGATAAAATGAAAATTTAATTAGCAATTTTAAAATTTCACTTCATCTTTATTTACCGAGAATGACCAGAAAGTGTGGCTTCATTGTTTTTTCTTAAATTATTGTTTCAGGCTGTTAAAACAAAATAGATTGACGTGTCTAACCGTTTTAAATCATGTGTATCTCCACCATTGGATCTTGAAAGCGATAGCCCCATGTCAGTAGGCTTACTGACATAAAAGAACTCCTGCGGGACGAGATTCCGGTACACCGGCGGCAATTACATAATCCTGGAATTTGGCAGCATGATTAACATACACCACGTGTGTTTTCGGTATTCGTTCTGTTTGCAGCGCTACAGCAGAGACTAATAAATATCAAAAGATTGGATTGATATGATATGTTTTCAAATGCCTAACTGTGTCCACAGATTACAATTAAACCATGTTCAAATGAATTGGGATTAGGGTTTTACAGTGCAAACCGAGAATAGAAATAGGATCATTAATAACATCTAAAATGCACTAGAGGATTTTCATGCAGTCGTCCGTAAGTATAGTAGTCCTTTTGCAATAACCGTATAGCTGGAAGGCGCGAATGCCACGGCACTATCACTGAGATTTAGAAAGTGGGTTAAGGTCAACTTGCTACTCGTTGCTCCCAGCATTATATCGTTGAACTTTTCAAGTGTTGCGCTTTAAGGAGCAAGTATTTGATCATATAAATTTTGGTTCAGAGCTAGTACATGAATGTGTGTATATTTGAATAACGTTAGCCCGCTTGAGAAAACTGTCACACCTATTCCAACCTTCCTTCAAGCATTAGACATCCATCTTCTTCGCGGACCTCTTCATTGCTACTCCATATTTTGTTCTACATGTACGTTTTCTCACTGTGTTGACAGAAGTGATGATATTCAGTTTGGTGCAGAATTATTCGGGTTCGGAACCTGAACGTGAATGGAACAGGAAGTAAATACGCCGTGCAGTCAATCGATATCGCGAACGGAAGGAAGTAATTTTAATTTTATAATAAGAATGTATCGGTTTCTAAGATTGCACAATAATTCGAGAGTGAGAAATGCAACGAGACGACAAAGGAAAACGCTTAAGGGTCGAAGGATTTTAATTCCCAAGGAACCGAGATTGGAAAACGGAAAGTATGTTGATTATCTTATCAAAATCAAAATGAGAGATATATTTCGGTACAGGGAAGCGCTGTGGACGAGTGGTTACATCGCGCGTCTCTCACCAAAGTGGCTCAGGTCCTATCCCTGGGGGCCACGAGATGAATTTATTTGGAAAAAAGCGGCGTCCAGGCGAGGTTTCTCCGGAATCTCCACTTTCTCCGCCATTCATTACACCACCTGCTCCACAATGACTTTTCCTGTTATCAATTTCATAGTCATTTTATATTTTTTTCCTCACTTTCATACCAGGCATCAGGCTGAATATCATTCTGGCTACTCTGCTACAAACATACGCCCTGCTCCTGAACAGACTTCTTACCCCAGGTGCGGGATTTAAGTTCTCTTTACGAGGATGGTAAATAGAGAAGAAAATCATGTGAATGTAACACATCAGATTCTTATAGTTTATTGGCTATGCTATTTTCTAATTTCAGATTACTTCAGTGATTCATCTACAAACGTGATTATTCTTCTTGATTGGACTCCTAATATAATGGAAAGTGGTCGGATTTCTCCCATTTATTAAATGATAGACAATTTGATTCGGTTTGGACTAACAAACCCTACAGTCGAATAATGGAGCTAGAGTTACCTTTCCAAATGCTACTGCTACTGCTGTTGCTGCTACCAATATTAATGCTAATAAGAAGGAGAAAAATAAGAAGTAGAAGAAGAATTAACAGAAAATGTACAACAATAATACGAATAAATAAATACAATATAAGTTATCCTGCCCTCAAGGAAGGAAGTAACATTCCTATAGAATTTGTTTAGAAGTGATAAGTGACATATTTTTCATCTGAATGACATTTGGTAAACTTTGATATTTAATGTGATAAACATTTATAAGAAGTAGTGTTACATTTTGTGAAAAACCAAATATGACTGTCAACAACAGAAACAAAATGGAAGCAGGTATACGTAAATGCCAGAGTCTTCACTGTTTTGTTTACCAAGTCTGTCACTAAACACAGCGCTAGTGTCTTTGCTTGGTTACAGTGAAAACAACAAAACACTAATACTATACATGACGTGATATAAACGGAACGCCAAGCTTGATAAACCCCCTCGTTGGCGTTCCCGGTCTCCGGAAAGCTTCCCGCTGATACAGCATGCTGAAAATAGAGAACCAGTGTTTTAATATTTTCCTGTTCTGGTTCCCGTCACGACATTTATCACTTGTCCTGTTTTCATTTACGTTTAACCTGTTAACTCATACGAATGCTGACACAGTTCGTGGTAGCTTTCTGTGGTTCCATTGTCTTATCTGGCCCGACCTTCAATAACAGAAGGTCTGAAGGATAAGTACTGTCATTTATTTCCTCATAACTGTACATCAAGCATTGATTTATTTCCCCAAGTGTACTAAATTAACAATTTTAATTTGATTAACTAGCTGACAATTCGACGTTCCGTGAGTGGCTTCGTGAGCTATTCCGGTTCAATAGATGTTTTGTTTTACTTTCTCTAGCTCGCATGTGCAATGTGCATAGTGGGTTGAGAAGGTATTGTTGTATTCCATCCAAATATTTGATATCGAGGTTTCACCGGGAATATATGTTTTGGTCCCCTGAGTCCGAAGAAAACATGTTTATAAAAGGATCCATGTCTGTGTCTCTGTGTGCAGCATAGCTCAAAAACCAAAAGATGGTTAAATACCACACTTGGTATTTAGGCTTAGTATGTTCCAAGGATACAACACGAAGATTTTCTAGAAAATCCCCCACCAAGACCTACCCTTTACATGGAAAATTTTGCTTTTCTCAAAAATAGCTCTAACGATTTTGATTAAAATATATTATATTTAAGATATTTACATGCCAAATAAAATGCAAGTATTGAACAATCTTGGAATAGTTTCTAAAGATCTCTTTATTTTTGATGATTTTTGCTGAATTTTGCATAATTGGTAATCTGTAAGAGATAGACAACACTTACTGCACAAAAATGTTGATCTGGTGAAAACACACAATGTATATATTTTTCGTTTTTGTTGTGGAGGTAACCGTTGCCGAGATATTCCTTGCTATTGGTTTCAATTGCAAAGTACTTATATGTATCTCAGACAGAAAGAGTCCGTTATTCTTTTATTCTACTCCTGGCCGAGCAAAGAAGCAATTTGCAATGACAATCGCATAACGACAGCTTTTAAAACATTGAACTATCGCTTTAGCCTAGTGTATTCCCTTAGTTCCCTTCTACTTATAAGGAACTAAGTAATAAGAACACTCTGCTAATGTTTATCTCGATTATTACTGTGTAGAAAGAAGAATACTTTTGTAACAAGTTTGTTTTTAGAGGAGTTAGAAAAAGTTATGTGAGTTTTACACATCAGATTTTTTTTATCTTGTAACGTGATGAATCCACCGATGGATGATTTCTTCCGAAGGGTTGCGGAGATGGCCATATTAGAGGTAACTCACGACCGTATGACGTTGGGAGTTGGTACCACTGACATAGAGTGGATTTGTCGTGCTTTCTGAACGCACCACGAGGCTGGGTTGTGTGAGGGCAGTAAGGTTTACGGGGAGAGAGAAGAATCCAGATGCCAGTCCGGCAAGTTAGTGTATGTGTTAGATATATACAGCTTTGTAGGTGACGCCGTGTAAAAAACTGCTCGAGTGCTGTGTATTGTTCCGAGATATGGAAAAAGGGCTTCCTTATGGGAAGTTTCCCAAAGTCTATAGTGACAGTGCCAACTGTGGCTAGAGTGACTACGAGATTTCGTTCAACCCAGTTGGATACGTCTCCGCAACAGGTGATGGCATCTCCAAGACCAGCGGAAAGTGCAAGAGTCCTAAAGTTTTAGAAGGAATGCTGACCGTTCGTCGAGTCCAAGGTAGGAAAGAAATTTCTCCTGTTAGATAGTGCTATGCCAATCTACTGGAGAATATATTGGTTACAGTGTTAAGTCACGTTAAATAAAAGTAACTTTAAAACTGCTAAGTGGATGTATTACCTCACAGGTAAAAAGAGAATATGGTGTTGCACACAAATCTGCCAATGGCTAGTCCTCTAACATAATTTAAGAATTGCTACTCGTGGATGAAGTTATTTGTTTCTTATCCTTGGGTACGCCCAAATTTGGGTAATTATAGAGAACTTGGGCCCCTCTAGAAATTAAACTAATTGTGGTTTGACTGTAAGTTTGGTTTATACTTGTTACGTCTTCACCAATTTTTTTATTATCGGAAAAGCTCCGTAATTAAGCTAAACGCTAATTTATTACGTGCGCGTAGCGATCCTTTTTTGTGAATATTTATGAAGTATGCTGCCTAGAAGGAGTAGAATATTAATAAAGAAGTCCTGTAGTACTTTTGCAATGTAAATATATAATAATACTACACACTAAAGTGCCTAAAACCTGAGTTTCATTGTCGGCGGCAGGCGACCAGTGTTGTGGAATGCAACACCGGCATATGTCGCTAGACGCTGTGCTGATGTATGACAAGTATGTTTCACGCAGATACAGCTGTTCAGTGAATTTTATTATACAGAACTTCGGCCACTCTAAAATCGAATGAAACTAAGTGCGATTGATTGACTTTGTATTTATGATGACAATTTCAAAGCCTGTGGATTTCAAATTTGGCGCGAGGTTAGGTTCCAATCCGTTTAGGTTAGTGTGTGTATATAAACTTATGTTTCTAATTTTATATCGTGGTAGTACCTCATTATCGATATTTCCAACAACTCCTAACAGCGCATTGGATACAACATTAGTTTTTTAAACCTTTCCCCACTCATAATCCCACTCTAACCACACCGGTCCCGTTAGAGTGCAAAACTGGCAAAGTCGCAGCGGAGAGAGTTAGCGGCCCAACTTGTAAATAATTACCCAAATTTGTTATGGCGTACGTTTGTATGACTTTATATCCTATAAATAGCCTGGTCAGCACTATCGAAGTTTACTACTTTAAGTCTAATGAAGCTATGTCAGCGAACATCTTATTTTCAGGAGGATATTATGTAGAAGTCTTATCATACATTATCTTATGGAGAGGGTTAGCACTAAATTCTGAATTCCTCGAATTACTTATTCCCGTGGGAAGAATGTTCCTTACCTGCCCCATTGGACTCGCACGAGTATCGAGCACGTGTTGGCATTATGTGTTAGTTATTTGACATTTTCTTATACTGTTATAGGAGTTTGTACATTCAGGTGGTTTGGGAGTATGTATTCCATTATTGGAACAAATGAATGTGCATGTAATGAAAGAATATACAAAACTCCTAAACTGAATTTTGTGTGTGTATTATTTGTCTTTGGTCACCCTTAAATGTTGATAGTTGAAATCCAAATTATATGAAACTGGATCGCGACTATCTGATCCGGCAACTACATGTTTTGGTTGCGGTATTAGGAAATGGCAAGGTCGCGTAAAATCGTGGAGGTGGATGCCTCTATGTTTAGATTTGGGTAGTAGGGGCAAGGTTCGATAGCGTAGACGATGAAATTAAAATTGCGCAACAGACAGGGACTTGAACCCAGACCTAACATATGAAGTTACAACTTCCCACATACTTTATGCAATTATATAGACCAGGATGTTCCTAATTGCCAAAAGAATTTGCCTTAGCGCCAAAATAGCAGAGAGTAACGCACGTCTCACAGTAAGATAAATACTAGGTAATGCTGGTACTAATAACTGCTGGGAGACATCACAAAGCCGCCTCACCATGCATGTTCACTCTAATATCGCGCTCAAATCTAATGCTCGTGCTACCAACTGTTAGAAAACATGACAGCCCTGTACTCGTACTAGTGTCACCTTCAAGTTCGTACCAATAACTGCCAGTCGATATCGCAACCCTGTCTCACCACATGTACTCGTCCAAGTATCACCTTCAAGTTCGTACCAATAACTGCCAGTCGATATCGTAACCCTGTCTCACCACATGTACTCGTCCAAGTATCACCTTCAAGTTCGTACCAATAACTGCCAGTCGATATCGCAACCCTGTCTCACCACATGTACTCGTCCAAGTATCACCTTCAAGTTCGTACCAATAACTGCCAGTCGATATCGCAACCCTGTTTCACCACATCTACTCTTCCTAGTATCACCTTCAAGTTCGTACTAGTAACTGCTAGCTGATATCGCAACCCTGTTTCACCACATCTACTCGTCCTAGTATCACCTTCAAGTTCGTACTAGTAACTGCTAGCTGATATCGCAACCCTGTCTCGCCACATGTACTCGTCCTAGTATTGCCTTCAAGTTCGTACTAGTAGTTGCTAGCTGATATCGCAACCCTGTCTCGCCACATGTACTCGTCCAAGTATCACGTTCAAGTTCGTACTAGTAGCTGCTAGCTGATATCGCAACCCTGTCTCGCCACATGTACTCGTCCAAGTATCACCTTCAAGTTCGTACTAGTAGTTGCTAGCTGATATCGCAACCCTGTCTCGCCACATGTACTCGTCCAAGTATCACGTTCAAGTTCGTACTAGTAGCTGCTAGCTGATATCGCAACCCTGTCTCGCCACATGTACTCGTCCAAGTATCACGTTCAAGTTCGTACTAGTAGCTGCTAGCTGATATCGCAACCCTGTCTCGCCACATGTACTCGTCCTAGTATTGCCTTCAAGTTCGTACTAGTAGTTGCTAGCTGATATCGCAACCCTGTCTCACCACATCTACTCGTCCTAGTATCACCTTCAAGTTCGTACTCGTAGCTGCTAGCTGATATCACAACCCTGTCTCACCACATGTACTCGTCCAAGTATCACGTTCAAGTTCGTACTAGTAGCTGCTAGCTGATATCGCAACCCTGTCTCGCCACATGTACTCGTCCAAGTATCACCTTCAAGTTCGTACTAGTAACTGCTAGCTGATATCGCAACCCTGTCTCACCACATGTACTCGTCCAAGTATCACGTTCAAGTTCGTACTAGTAGCTGCTAGCTGATATCGCAACCCTGTCTCGCCACATGTACTCGTCCTAGTATTGCCTTCAAGTTCGTACTAGTAGCTGCTAGCTGATATCGCAACCCTGTCTCGCCACATGTACTCGTCCAAGTATCACGTTCAAGTTCGTACTAGTAGCTGCTAGCTGATATCGCAACCCTGTCTCGCCACATGTACTCGTCCTAGTATTGCCTTCAAGTTCGTACTAGTAGTTGCTAGCTGATATCGCAACCCTGTCTCACCACATGTACTCGTCCTAGTATCACGTTCAAGTTCGTACTAGTAGCTGCTAGCTGATATCGCAACCCTGTCTCGCCACATGTACTCGTCCTAGTATTGCCTTCAAGTTCGTACTCGTAGCTGCTAGCTGATATCGCAACCCTGTCTCACCACATGTACTCGTCCTAGTATCACCTTCAAGTTCGTACTCGTAGCTGCTAGCTGATATCGCAACCCTGTCTCACCACATGTACTCGTCCTAGTATCACCTTCAAGTTCGTACTCGTAGCTGCTAGCTGATATCGCAACCCTGTCTCACCACATGTACTCGTCCAAGTATCACGTTCAAGTTCGTACTAGTAACTGTTAGCTGATATCGCAACCCTGTCTCAACCCACGTGCTCATCTGAGAGTCACGCTCAAAGTAGGTGCTAGATAATGCCCGTGCTAGGCAACACTTAAGCTTGTCTCGCCACGCATACTGATTTATTGTGCCTCGCACAAGCTAATTGCTGGGCAACTCTCTAACCTGAAGTGCTGCAAGACATTGATTTTGAGTAATTAGACAATACGGCGGTCTATTTAGTGTTTCTATATTCTCTTTACAGAAACCTTTATCCCGTTTATATCTTCCTTTATTAACTGAAGATGTCTACACCGTATACGTTATGTTTCAAAAACTTACTTCGGTTCCTGTGATTGGCAGCATTGTTGTGAGTATCAATTTTGAAGATGTTTGCTGTAGTACTGAACTACTGTTTTGTGGGCATACAATTTGATATTTTCGCTCTATTATTCGTTACTGGTGTCTTATATGGGCTTATCGTGTTAGATAATGGTCGATACTGGAGAAAAGATCCGTTGAAAAACATGTCAGTAGGCATAGGTGTATAGATATTTTACATTCTATAGTAGGTATGTACAACGTACACAATGGGTAGAGAAAATATGGTATTACACCAAAACATTATATACTTAGATTTCACCGCAAATGCATATCTTGGAGACCCTTGAATCCAAAAATGCATTTTTATAAAAAACGGAAATTTGTTATATACCACACTTGGTATTAAACTTTAGTATTTTCCATGGAAGCGACACGTGGATTTTCAGTAAATCTTTGCACTTTACATAGAACATTTTTCGAAATTTTTGATTCTCTAAAACATGATTGTAATAACTTTGATTAAAATGCCGTATATTAAGCATGCTTACATGGCAAATAAAATATATGTCCTGAATATTTTTGGAGTAGTCCCTGAATTCCACTTTATTCTGGAAAACTTTGGATAACTCGTAAACCGTAAGAGATAGACAAAAACTTACAAAACATGTAGATGTCGTTAAAACACACAATTTGTCATATACAGACTTTTATAAATCTAACCATTCCAGAGATATTACCCAGAGATATATAGTCCTCATAAGTTTCATATATTTTGTTTAGCGCCTGGCACTGTTTTTAAAAGATTTGACTGTCATTTGCCCTAGTACCTTTCCTGGTGTCCCTTCTTCTTATAAGAAAGTAAGTAATAATACCATTTCTGGTAATGTTCATCTTAGTTAACTTTATGTAAATAAAACAATGTTTTGCAGAACAGTTAGAAAAAACCATTCGAATGGAACACATCTGACTTTCTCTGTTCGTACTATGCATATAGTAGGCAGACAAGGTACTTTATTCCACTCAAAATGATTGATGTTGAGATTTCACCGGAAATATAGTTTTGAGGCACCTGAATCAAAACAGCGTTTTTAGAAAAAGGTCTGTACGTGGACAGCATAACTCGAAAACGAAACAATGGTTAAACACGAAACTAGGTACTTAAGTTCAGTATTTTCCGAGAACGTGATATGAAGATTTTCACTAAAATTCCTCCACCCACAACTGCCCTTTACATGGAACAATTTTCGAAAAAGTTGATTTTCTCAAAAATACCTCTACGACTTTGATTAAAATACCACATTTTAATATATTTTCACGATAAACAAAATAGATATCTTGAATTTTCTTAGAATAGCCTCTTGAAGACTTTTGTATAACTGGCAAAACGTAAGAGATAGACAAAAACGTTCATTCATTTTCGTTTACGTAATAGGTTCAATAGGTGGGACTGACACCTCCCTAGGATTTATAACCGGATATTTATGGGCCAGAAGTCTATTGGGGAGCCAACGACACGAAACCACAGAATGGAGAAACTGGAACGAGTGGTGGCCCGAGGCCAGGCATGAGCGAGAGGAAGTTGATGATATGGAATACAAGCCAAATGGATTATAGGAAAGGTGATGATGGAGAAATTGGTGTAATGAATAGCGAGGGAAACCGGAGAACAAAGCGTCCTAGACGCCGCTTTGTCCACCATCAATCCCACTTAAGGGCGCTTGGGATTGAATCCGGACCGCGTAGGTGGGAGGCAAGTGATCTGACCCCTCGGCTAAAAACACAAACAAACATACTACACAAAAATGTATATCTCGTTAAAACACCATTTATGTTACGCATTTTTTCTGTAGAATTGACCGTTTGCGAGGTATTCCTTGTTATCCGTTTTAATTTTGAACCACTTCAAAATTTTCTCAAGCAGGAAGTCTTCTTTCGTTTCATACATTTTTTATTTCCCTCCGACCGTGCAAACAGAACCAAATATCAATTGTTTCCTGGCCGGGGTTCGATCCCAAGTGACCGCATGTGAGATTTGTGGTGGACAAAACGGCGCTGGGGCGGGTTTTCTCCGGGTACTCCGGTTTCGCCCACCATCGCATTCCACCGGTGTTCCATCATCATTCATGAATCATCAGTGTCACCGCCTGCAGTGCCATTAGCAGTTAAATCGGGCGTTAAACACTACGAAAAAAAATAAATTGTTTCGCAGAACACCCAGCTTTTAAAACACTTGACTATCGCTTTAGCATACCGCATTTGCTTATTTCCCTTCCTCTTACTAGTAAGCAGGTAATAAAACCATTTCTGTTAATGTTTTTATCGATTAGTATGATGTAGATAAAAGAATATTCCTGTATGAATAGCAGAACAGGTAGCGAAAGCCATGTGAATGCAACACATCTGATGTTCTATTTATGTTTTCATTTTGTCCTTTGCTGCACGATTTGTATAATATTTTGCAAGTTTTCAAGAAGTACAGTCTACTCCCGATTATTCGCGTGCGGATTATTCCTTTTTCGAATTTTCCGTGCATCTCCCTCTCCCCCATAAATAATTATTTTGTTTTAATATCAATGTAAGTTCGTTTTTTTTTTTTTTTGTTTTTTTTCGTTTCTCCCTCTCTTTTACAAATGTCTTTTAACTTGCTTCGTTGACACTTACACGTTGATTCACATAAGAAAAATTGAATTTGTTTTTAATTTACACGTAACAGGCAGGCCTATAACAATGGAAACGGTACTCTTTTGTCACGCGGTGATCGATTAAACAATGGAAATGTCACTTATTGTCACGCGGCGGATTCTTTATAGGTGTTTCCTAAAGAAGAACAATACCTGTGCAGAGAAGTAGAATAAACTTTTGAACGAAGAATACATGTTCAAAAAAGCTTTCAAACGTAATTTTCTATTTTCAGATACATTTTGTATTTTAAGCATTAAATTATGGGTTTCTAAACTATTCGTGTTTTTCGATTTTTCGTGCTGCTTCTCCCCCACATTATTCCGGATAATCGAGATTATACTCTACCACAAAAATTCTTATTTCAGGTATTTTGCAGGTTTTTCCTAGAACAGGGGTATCATCAGTGACATATATTTTAATTTCGCTTAAAATGAAACATTCTGGCTATTGAAGGTAAGAGATACCCACAAGGCATAGCTAAGAAGTAATATTACCAAATAGTGTTATTATTTACCTATTTAGCTCAGAGAATAGCAGACACAGTTCTCTGTGATGTGATCTTTCTCTCCTCCTCTGCTCTCTCCTCTTATCATGCCCTGTTTACTACAGACAGCATGCAGAATTGTTGAGTGAGCGGAGAAGCTTGCATGCTTCAGTAGAATTGTACAAAGACATCTTTGCACCTGGTTAACTACATTTCACACATCCGCAATGATAGAGGTACCATTGTTAAACTGTAAGCCGGTTTTATATTCTCATTTTCACCGCACGCTACGAGAATTTGTTCAGGTATTTTTGTCTACAATTATATTACACAAACACACACACACACACACACACTCACACGACTTAGGTATTCACCACTACGAGCCACTCTGTAACTGCCGGCCAGGCTTTCGGAGGTCCTGGCCGATGATCCCGTAGCGGTGGATAAGGTTTTTAAATTTTTATCCAAAATGACATATAGCTTGAGCATTTACTTGAGTGATATGTGTGGATTTATTTAAGTATTTTATCGTCTTTTAGACTTTACGACCAGGTTGTTTTATGTTCGCCCTTCTTTTAGCTCTTTTAGTGTCATGCTTTTATCGCCAGCTCTGGTTTCAGGGCTGGATAGTTATTTTATCTTGGTTTTAGTTTTTATACTGCTTTATCTCTTGTTTTAGCTATTTTGATTGAGATTCTGTTAAGCAGGATCTTAACTCCGCAGGTTTATGTTAAGCGCGCTGATAACCTAGATGTTTACAATGTTTTCAAACTTTGATGTTTTACCAAGCGAGTGTACCAAAATGCTATAAAAAGTACTATGTAGAATCATTTTCATAAAGATTTTTAAACTATTTACAATTAGTGTACTTCTACAAATATTATACCAAAATGAGTAGGACATTTCAAATTTTCATATACAATGAAAACATGAAAATGGAAAAAACTTTGAAAATCCCAATTTGACTCCCCTTAATATTATGTAACATCTCTTTAATCTTCAAATATTTCTGAAGAACTCAAGTTCATACAAATTGTTTTGTTATGCTCAAGTCAGTTTTCATTATCTAGTGACAGAGGTCGTTAAGATACGCACTCGCAAACGGAAGAGGCACAATTCGTGTTCCATGAGTACCATTCTGTCTTACTGACATTTTTTCATTTTTCTAAGCACTAAACACAAGTATATTTTCTATTATTATTATTGTTATTATTATTACTATTATTACTATTATTATTATTACTATTATTACTATTATTATTACTATTATTATTGTTGTTATTATGATTAATATTTGTATTTATTATTATAGTTATTATTTTACTATTATTTTATTATTATTTTTATTATTATTATTATTATTATTATTTTATTATTATCTATATTATTATTATTATTATTTTATTATTATCTATATTATTATTATTGTTTTCAGTGCCCAAAACGTCTGATAGCGCAAGCGATAAGAGCAGTGTTAAACATTATTAAGCACACGACCTTAGGTTTTCTTTTATGTTACATTATATTTGTGGCAGTTATTCTGATGTTTCTTTTCTTCCCAACTGAGTTCCAGATGGAGATAAGCCTGATAAACGTTCTAGATTAATTTAAGACTAAACCGTTTTGGAGCGCTTTTGGTCTCTTTGAACAACTTAGTTTTGTACATGCTGAAATTGTTTTAACGAGTGCTCAAATGAGCGTTAGTCACAGCGTGGAGTATTTTCTTTCATTCAAAAACCAAGCACTTATAACATGATATTTTAACCTAAGATTAAAGGGTAAAGGATCTTCACCACACCAACGAGAGTGCACGTCTAAAGGTAAAATATCAATGCTTTAAATGAACAGTGCATTTACTAATATATACCAAGTGTCTCATCTGCCCCTATTTGATCTCTGCAGAAATCTATTTGTGCTTTAAAAGAGTTGCAGGGCTCAAGGAGGCTATTTCAAATTAAAGCCGGTGAATGAGAACTACCGTCAGCGACCTTCGTTGTACCCATCTTGCTTAGAAGCGGAGACGGTGAACGGGCCGCACTCGTTGAGAGGGGGTAAACGAATGCCGCTTACGCCAATTTCTCACTATCCGATTTTAATTTGAAATATCATTGAGTTCTGCAGCTCTTTTAACGCACGAAGGGACGATTACCTACACATGTCAAATACGGGGCAGTTGGGCCACCTGGTATATAGCTGAATAGAAACTGTGTTGCAACGTTTAAAATAATTAACATTTGGCTTGTATCCATTTTAAGTGATTCTCACGAACTCGCTTTTATGGCAATCAAATCAAAACTCTTAAAAAAACAGTGTATCGGTAGAGAGATACATTTTAGGTTGATGTGTTAATTACGGTTTCACCGAACGAGAATGTAATGTGTGTGGCTCGCATTTAGAGGATCCGGGGTTCGATTCCGGCAACCGCTCTGCACATTGTTGTTTTTTATGCTGGGCGGTGTATTCCTTTCTGCTTTCTCTCATTTCCTATTACTCAATTCCCCTGTATCCTTCAGGAAGACACGCTGCTGCTTTTCAGCCAGTGGTGGACAGATGGAGCTGAGGCAAGTTCATCTAGTCATCTCCGCTGAGTCGTGTTTTCTGGTTCCTCTCGTGGTCTAGTCAGGAACTGTATTGGAGCTCTGCGCTTCTAAGTCCTCTGCGCCAGCCTGCAGCTCATTCGTCTCCTGCCGTTCCTTAATCTCATCCGTTCTTCCTGGGGAAGTATGAATGAATGAATGAATAAGTGTATTTATTAATATAGCAATATCATACATAGAATTTCAACAGTCGCACGGGTCCACAGACCGTACGTGCTTTTGTAATACACATTACAAGCAATATTAAAACAACAACCACAACAAAGAATTAAAAGAGTAAACACGAAAATAAAAAGACAAAGGAAATACACAGTCAAAAGCAATATTAAACAACAATAAAAATTAAGAGTGAATCCGAAAATAAAGATACAAAGATATTCAAATATACCAATTTAAATTTACAGCACAGAGTACACCTCCATAAATGCACCCTCTTATCATAGATAATTACACTTAAAAGACATATATACACATAATATATACAACCCTAGCACAACAGTGACCTAAGTCTGATATAATATACATGTATGTAGAACATTGTAGTCACTTTTGTTTAGTTGATCTTATCCCCCCCCTTCTCTATTGGCATCCTCCTCAGATCTCAGCTGTCTTGCCTTAAGTATAAATTTACCTAGCCCGTCCATGTTTTCCGTGCCTGCCAGTAGCGTCCAACATGCTTCTATCCCTACATTCGCAGTGATAAAAAATCGCGGCAAATATTTTTCCCGCCATTCCTCCGTACCCCTACATCTTGCCAAGATATGAGTCCACGACTCTTCCTCCTCGCAAATGGGACAGATTCTTATACCATTCACGTCAGAAATTTTCGTGCTCCTCCATGCTCCTAGTCTAATCCACGCGAGCCCCTCTCTAATGAGTTTGGTACCTGTTTTGATGTATTGCTCCATACCCCACTCCGATTTCAGCCCAGACTGTACTTCTAATGACACCTTCTCTGTGCATTGCGCAATTATTTGCTGTCTGTCAATATCACAGAGACGTTTCTTAATTTTTCTCCAAATACTTCGCCTGTTTTCCTGCCCCGCCATCCAAATGTCTCCCATCCCAAATGTTTCCAACCCTTTCTTTAATTTTGATGCCCACGTCAAATTACCTTCCATTCGCAACTGTTCACGGTAGCAGACTGCCCTAATTAGAGATTGGTTTCCGTGAACGATTCTCATACAATATTTAACTGCTCTGATTTTGCACTCTATCGTTTCACTATGTACCCCGAATTCCCTCATTATTCCGCAGTTTGCCGTACCCCTCCCTACACCCAGAATTCCTTTCAAAAATTGGGTCCTCACTTGATCCAGATTCCCTGTTTGTTCCCACCCCCATATTTCTCCTCCGTATGTCATCGTGGATCTAACTGTCGCTCCGTATACAATTTCCATTAAGGTTATGGAGATATTCGGAATTCTGCAGCGTATCCGGAGAGCTTCCGCCGCTTTCACCCTTGCCTTGTGTTTCGTAATGTCAATGTGTTTTGTCCATTTTCCGTTCATTGTAAATGTGAGTCCTAAGTACACAAAGGATTTAACATTGTCCAGTATCTGTCCTGCATATGTCCAAGTCTCCTCCCTGCTATAAACACAACCCTTTTTGAAAGTCATTGCCTTAGTCTTATTCACATTAACTGTAAGTAGCCATTCATCGCAATAGTTCTTAAGTTTGTCCAGTCCTCGTTGCAATCCGTTTACTGTCGTAGAGCACAATACTAAATCGTCTGCGTATAAAAGTGTTGGGATCTGCAAATCCGCTACTACTGGTGCTTGAATATTCTCTGCTATCATTGTATCAGTAATATCATCCACAAAGAGATTAAATAGCAAGGGAGATAAAATACAGCCCTGCCTCACTCCCCTATAGCTTCGGCAGCTCTCGGACACTCTGTTTCTGTCGTACTTCACACAGAATTGGACATTTTGATATATTGCCTGCAATGCTCTAACCATTTTACTTGATAACCCCTTTCTGCCTAGTTTGTACCATAATGCATTTCGATTGATAGAGTCAAATGCCTTCTTAAAGTCCACAAAAGCACAATGAAGCTTTCCCCGCTTAACTAACAGTTGCTGCGTCCTTAAAGTGTCTAATATAAAAGCGGCATCTATGGTACTGTGTCCTTCTCTGAAACCCATTTGAAATTTTGAAAGTTTGCCAAATTTAGATTCCCAGTCCTTTATCCGGTTATATAACACTCTACAATAAATTTTTTCCATAATTGGCAACAGAGTAACCCCCCTATAGTTATCCGGATTTCCAATAGTTCCCTTCCCTTTATAAATGGGATGAATAATGCCCTTTCCCCAGCAGGTAGGGTAATTCCCCTCAATAAACAATTTGTTGCATATCTGGAGCATACTCCTACCAAACTCATTAACATTGGCTGCGGCTTTAAAAACTTCCGGGGGCAGCCCATCCAACCCTGGAGCTTTGCCTACCTTCAGACTCCTTAGCGCCTGTGCTATTTCTCGTGCTGATATTTCCTCGTCCAGTATTGGGATCTCAAGATTTCCCAAAATTTGCACTTCCTTTATAAAAATTCCTTCCCTTTCGCCTTTCCCGAATATTCCCATAAAATGCATTGCCCATTTTCTGGGAGAAATTTCGTTGGGCGCCTGACGGTTGCCTCTTAAATGTTTTACTACTTGCCACATCTCAGCGTTATCCCCCCGCGTTAAAATATTACTAATTTTCTGAGTAATTTTGTCTTGCCATGTAGTTCTCTTTTCCCGTAAGAGCTGTTTATACTCCCTTCGCTTTTTTGTAAACATTTTCCTAATGTCATCTCCACCCTCCCTCCTGAATTTTGACAGAGCCTCCTCTGCTTGTTTCTTTACAGTTCTGCATTGCTGGTCATACCAACCATTGCATCGTTTTACCTTACCATGCATTTGGACTTTCATTGTCCCCGCAGCCGTTGCTATTATATGCGTTAGTTCCTCCGCTGTGTCTGCGTTCCTTTCCCCTAATCTTCTTTCTAATTTATCAACAAATACTTCTTTTTCTATCGGTTTCCATATAAATTTACTAATGAATCTCCCTTCGTCCCCCTGCCCCTCTTCAGGTGCATGCGCCGCCATGGCCGTCTCTATATTCAGTTCCAGGACAACCGGACAGTGATGTGACTCGATACGATCCCCCACCCAAAAATTTCTAATTCTGCCAATTAAACCCTGACTTACTAAAATAAAATCTATTACACTACCCCCATTTTCATTTATGAAAGTGAGTTCTCCCTCTCGATCCTCACCGTACTTGCCATTCATTATTTCTAAAGAGAAGGCATCACAGAAAGCAAGTAATTGTCTGCCCTCCCCATTAATAAAACTATCCTTGCTCTTTCGTTGACCTTCGCGGAATTCCTCCCCCCATTGATGACCCCCCGTTAGAGAAATATTTTCCCCTCCTAACCTCGCATTAAAATCTCCTAAGAGAATTAATTCAGTTCCTGGAAACTTTTCCTGACCACAAGGATCCGCTGGTGGCCGAGGTGCTAAGTTCTCCGCCAAATAGTCGTTCTGATTGATTGTAACTATGTTTTAATGTGTTTCTGGTAAAACAAATCATTCATTGTTAAAAAAAGGGGTTGTCTATTAAAAGAGAAGAGCAGATTATTTACAGAAAGCACTAGAATTGTCTTTGCGTTAAAAAGACTCTTTACTTCTGTTTTTATCCCCTCAAAGTTATTTAACAAACATTGGTCTGTTGAGGAATGTTTGGTGATGTTAAGTGGGTGTCAGTTTCATTTAATATTGAGCATTTAAACATCCCATTCTTCGTCCATTCCTATATTCAATCCGATAAGGATTGTAATATGTTGCGACAAGTTTTGTATCCACATTTTTCACTTATAGCCCTATAAGTAGAGCCGGTTAAGACAGCTTTCAATGTCGCTGGTTTCTCGCTGCCGCAATGCGTGCCTCTCGCAGCCAGTAGATCCAGCTAAACGCATAGCTGACTCAAGAGAGAGCTTGACGAAACGAGCGTACGGGAGTGTCCATTTTCGCAAGACTCATAAGTCTCGTTAAGAGAAAGACTACAGTGTAATACGCGAAAGTCGCACAATCAGTTCTTTAAGTTATATTATTTCATTAATTTAAATAATATAAGCCTACCAGGACAAATATGATATTTAAATGGCCCACACTGGTGCAAATGTCAAAAACGAAATGTGATATCACAGAATCTGCAGATATATTATTATTATTATTATTATTATTATTATTACAAATAAATTTGTATATATTTTATTACTCCTAAGACATTTATGTTGCAGGAAGAAATTCTACTTTCGGTTGTAATTTGAACATGATTATATATAGCAACACAAAGTGTCATTAACGATTAATATCGCTGACTCAAACCGTTTACTGTGAACGCGTAGGTGTGTACTGTTAAACGATGGGTCATCTTGAATTATTACTAGAGCCCGGATTTTTAGCGTTTTATAAACGCATTTCTAGCCTTTTATTATGTATCTTTTATTAACCTCTTTAGGCTTTTAAACAATTTTCCAAGTTTTCTAACAATGTTTCTAGTCTTTTTGTTTTCTTTCTTTTTTTTAGGGTTTTAAGCAATTCTTCTACCTATTTAAGGAAGTTGACGACAGACAACTTTTATAACATTTTATATATATATATGAAAATTATTTTACTTCACGGAAGCATGCTATTAATATGTACCGTAATTTAAGACAATTTATTACTCAGTATACTCATACTCGAGCATTTTAACTTAAACATTCAGCATGTATTTATAATACATAGCACTCACGTAAAACAAAATTCACATTTCAGTACTGTTGGTGTACACAACTAGCCACATTTACACATTTTCTGTTGTTTTTTAATATACTCCTATAGGCAGGAAGAGATCTTTCAACATCACATGTTATTAGCGTATATTTCATACACCCAATTCCTATACAAAGATAAAAATCGTAATAAATTCCTCCCTGGCTCACCCCACAGGTACACTCAAAGCAAACTAAAGGAATTATTAAATAAAAATGTTAGTTCAAATAAATTGAACAAATTGATACATTTTCTACCATGGTTAAAAAAATAAAAAATAAAACTTAAGTTTAGCGAATTTAAAGTCTTAATGATTCCATTTAGCTTTTTAGGTTGAATAAGATTAACACATTGGCATCCAAACATTGAAACTTAAAGAACTTTGAAATTGTCTAATTTACTTATAAGGGAAAAGATAAGTTAAAAGTTAAATATCAGGGCCTAGTTATTACGTAACCAGTTTATCCTACGGATCATACGTCAGCCTACTTCGTCTGTAGTTACGAGAATATTCGAGTCGCCTCATTCGGGAACACTTATTTCTCGATACCGAGATTCTCATTGCCACACTCTCGAGAAGTGGCGTGGCTTACAAGTAACGAGGGAGAGTGGCACGTGCTTCGAACTCCTCTACCTATAAGATAACAGGAAATGTGGGCGGGAAGAAATTCAGACAGGAGAAGTCATTACCGGTATTGGAAAGTGTAGGAGCATATACCATATGTTCGCAGAACATATAAAAGGGGAAATTGTATATAATATTATAAACTTATAGAAAGCAATATAAATCAGTTGTGAATATTTAGTGGTAGGAATGTGCATATTAGTAAGTTGTTGTAACGTAACTAAGGCAAGGCGAGCTAGCTTAATTCCAGGTAATAGTTCATCAACCACCACCTGCTATTGAGCACAGGGTTTAGGCTAAAGAATGTAAGATAGAAAAAGAACAGATATAGAAATAAGTGAGACAGGAATAGTGTGTCCTCCAAGTAGCACAGGGATTTGGAAAAATAGAAAAACTAAGCAGAAAGTTAAAGTGAGAGGATAGCTTTGGGGTTTTCCAAACGCGTCATGTGGATGATATGACGTCAAACTTGGCACAATTTATTTTCATAACCTGTTAAGTGATGCTAACAAAGAAGCAATAAGAGATACTGATACATTTTATGGCGCGAAAGTTGGCGTCACCCAGGATCAGTATATAAGACACGACAGATCTCTTATGTGGTTACTCTAACTCTCTCTCTTGATCCTGTGTTCACGTTTACATTGTGTTGTACGCACGTCCACGTGCTTAAGTGGTGGGGGAGCGATGTGCAGATGGTTAGATTAGGCTCCAGATTAATCATTTAAGTGGTGGGAAGGTATTTATTTGTAACATCTTTTGTATGGAAACAAGCAAGCCGCCCATCAAACTTGTGATATAATAAATTCAAGCCGTAAGGGAAAATGCAGTGTATTTAATGTTAGCCTCACCCACAGAACCCCTGAGATATAAGCAATTAGCAGATATTAGGAGTGGAATCTTCATCAGCGACGGAGCTGAGGACACTGCTGAAGGAGACGACCGACTTCCCGCTACAAAAAGCCAAGGCGATTTTGCTCGTGAATGAATATTGTCATCCCAATTACTAACATACATATTAAGTAAGCTAAGAGGGGATGTTGATATGCATGTTTGCACAAAGACTACCTGTGTTCTAGCCTGGATGAGAACACAATTCCAGAACCTGTAACTCGGATTAGAACAAGATAATGCTTAAGAAACTTCTACATAAGCTTCAGTATCATGAGAGAATTATTTTGAAGGGAGTCGAAGCAGATTTGTTATAAATTTGATGTTTATAGGCCAATGTAAAGGGCTCAAAAGAAGTAAAAGGCTCTTAAAAGTCCAGCGATTAAGTTAAAAAAAAATATTTGAATCGTATTTGAAATTAAGACGATGCTTCTTTAATATTTGATAAAAAAAGTGTGGAAAAGTAAACATTATTTTCCTCATATCAAAATTATATGAATTCTAAACCTTAAGAAAATATATACCTTTTTCCACTTGGCGCAATTTAACTAGCAATTAACCGTAGGTATAAATGGGTCTGTGCATGCTTACTAATAGGTATTCTCAAATTTAAACGTTATTTCTTGAAAACTTTTTGTTAACACTTTCTTTACATAAAACATTTTTGTTAATTTCTTTCAATTTTTGTATACTGTCTCTGAAAGGCACGTTAAAAGTAGTGATATACTTTCTCGAAATAATGCTCCAATTTTGAGAATTAAATTATTACATTTGTTTTTAAAATCAAGAGCTATTTATGGCACAAAAGTGTTATTTTTTCACAATAATGAGAGATAATATAAAAATATTCACTACAGATCCTTTTTTAACTCATTCAACATTAAACCTGAGATTTTTAACTTAATATTTCTAATGCATCACGAGGTTCATTTTTGGTGAAACAATGAGCTTATATAGTAAACAATTATTTAAATAGGTAGAATCAGACTGAAAAATTCAATGCCATAGCCGGGATTTGAACCATGGATCTCCCGATCTCTAGCTGATAATTTGAAGTCACCTTATGGTTTGCCGGGAAACATGCGAGTCAGTTGAGAAATTCAATGCTATACTGGCATGTTGCCATGGTAGCTCAGTGGCAGAGCAACCGGCTAGAGATCGGAAGATCCGTGGTTCACATTTAGGCCATGGCACTGCATTTTTCAGTCTGACTCTACCTATCCAACTCCTGTCCTGCACACGGCTTGTGTGAAAAATCAACTATTTAAATAACCACGCGGGCAACGAAATTGTTACGAGGCAAAACTATCACTGTTATTGTGACTAATAACTAGTACACATCTCCATAATATCGTTAATAGTGTGGAATTTCCAAGTTTCATAATTTAATAATTATGGAAAACCTGTTTTATTCCGTTTGGGCACTAGGTTAACAAAAATCTGATACATTATATTTACAAGAATGCCACTGCCCACTGTTGTTTAGTCTTGCATGGCGCCCAAAACACGTTCTTTCAAAAGCTTATTCTGCTTTTTAGCTTAAGTAAATTGAAATAAGCATTGGAACATATAGCTTGATTATAAATGTTGTTGCATTTATGAATGCAATATCAATAGTCAAACGTTTAAGAACTATTCGTTATACACTGGCCTTCAAATTCCATATACTTTACTGAGATCGCGAGAAACATCTTAAAGGCGACAGCACAAACTATTGACGAATTTAAATCAGTAGTAGAAATGCCTGTTAATACATAAATTGTTTTTCGAAATAAATTCTGTATTCTGTATACATATATAATATCTGTGTAGCTTGTTCCTATCTGTTAACGGTTTATCAAATACACAAAGTTATACAAAATCCTTGCGAACGAAGAGAACTTGACAAGCTACTCATTGGAAATTCCAGATATGTCCTGTATCTTAAACATATCGGGCTTAAAAATGTTTATTATGGCTTCCTTCGGAAAGGAAGCTAAGCCGGTGGTTCCTTGTCGTAAATTTACGACTCGTAAAAGTATCTCAACCCTGATAAAGAAGCCCCTGAATAAAAGCAGTTAAAGACCGTCAGTAAACAAAGCTCAATTTTTACTTCACCTAACTTACATACCAAGTTTGGTGTTTATTAAACCCTGCGTTTGGAGCTATGCTGTTCAGACATACATACATACATGCATGCGTGCATATCTGCTTGGATCTATGCGTGCATACATACATAAATAAATGATATACTGATATTCACACAGGATTTTTTCAAAAATGCGTTTTGTTTTATTCCGCATGGCCCTAAAACATGTATTTCTGGTAAACTTTCGGTATCTAATTCTTTGGTGGAATTCCACTTCATCTACCTACTATGTACAAACTTTATAAAAATTAAAAGAAATTATTTGAGCTCTTAACGTTAAGACTAAAGAATGAAAAACTGATGTCTTCCATTCACATGACTTTCTCTACGTCTTTGCAATCAATTATTGTTATAAATGTTATTCTTCTATTTACTTACTGCTAATCGAGAAAAATTTGACAGAAAGGGTCTTATTCTCTGCTTTCTTATAAGTAAAGGGGATATAAGGGAGTAACATAGGCTAAACCGATATTCAAATCTTTAAAAAGTTGGTTGCTATGGAATGGAAGTACCTTTTTTTTTATTTTATTTTATTTTTTTTTTTTGTTGACAGGAGTTGACAAATTCAAGTAATAGGAAAAGTATTTTAAAGATGAAACTAATAACAAGGAATATCTCAAAAACAGCCAACTCCATAAAGAAATGTATATAACATGAATTGTATGCTATAACGAGCTCTACCTTTTTATGTGTTACGCTTTTATCTATCTCTTACTGTTTACCAGTTACTCACAATTCCGCAGAATTCATCCAGAATAAACATATCTTCAGAGGCTGTTCCCAGAAAATTGAAGATATAATTGTGTTTGTCACATAAATATCTTAAATATAAGAAATGTTAATCAAAATAGTTAGTCATTTTTGAGAAAATCAAAATTTTCGGAAATGTTCCATGTAAAGGGTAGTAGGGGTGGGGAGATTTTCTTGAAGATCTTCGTGTCGTATTCTTGGAAGATACCAAACTTAAATGCCAAGTTTGGTATTTGAGGGTCACTCCTTTTTGAGCTATGCTATCCATAGATGTATTTCTCGGTATCGAATTTTTGGGTGAAATGCAATACTATCTCTATACACTATCTCTATACGTATAGAGAAAGTAAAAATTGGCAATGATTAGTTTTCATAATTTCTGCAAATTTTATATAACTTGTTTCATTTCGACACTCATTCGCGTCACTTCGTGTAGAGTTGCAAAGGTAGAAAGACGTAATTTCAATTAATTGCTGCATTGGCACAACAAAATAAGGTATATAAGACACGGATGATTTCCTTCTGCACGGCAAACGACTCTCTTGTGTGCTATAGAAACCTGCCATTCTCTGTATGAAAAAATAAATTATTCGCAAAAAATGGTTTCTAGAAATGTAGGCAGTTGAGAGGCATAGCTTTGATTAAAAATTGGGAGGTTATATTCTTGAGATGGCGTCGCTCGAGAGGCATTTTTGACGCACTATTGAAAAGTAGTGATATTTGTAAGGGTATTGGCTGCTTCCGCGTTCCCCGTGCCATTAGCAATGAAATAAAGGAGAGCTGTCAAACACACGACCGAGTTCTTCAGCCAGGTCTTGGAGCTAAAACCGACTTGAGGGCCATGTACATGTCCCGGAGGTCCGAAAAGCCTAGGCTTATTGGAAATCGAACCAGCCACCTTGGAGACTCAGTGTGCAGCCCATCACTATCTCTGTCTTCAAATGCAAATGAAATAAGGTCAAAGTGTAGCTGATGTTCGATGTACTTGAATTTTGTGAGATAGCTTTTACTGCTATTATTATTTTGATGTCATTAATGCATTTAATTACAGCTTATCAATCCAAGAACATTATAAACTAAATGTGTGCATAAATGACGTATTTCAGAGAATATGTCCATATGCAATACCTGAAATTAATACAACCTTATTGGCGATATAGCTTGAATGCTGTTTTTCATAACAAAAACTATGGGTTCGACATTGTCAGCGTAATGTGCTTAAGTAGCTTGAAGTTACTTTTGACATTGGTTTTAACCTACCACACCCAACTATACACTTTCGTTTCTAACCAAAATAACTGCTCTTGTGAAAATCCTGTATGCTTTAGAACCTCTAATTTGAAAGTTGCTGCTCCGTACTTTCTGTTTTAAAATTCTAAAAATTAGAGTTCTCGCTGTCGAGTTCTGTCCACTATGTTGGAAAAGTTATCCATTTTATACTTCAGTAAAGTATTATATGTGACATTTAAGTTAGTCAATAAGTATGTAGTGCGTTACCTTAATTTCTTTCAGGATGTAGTTACTCCTAACTGGCAAAATCCGGCGATTCGGCTACCATCAAGCCAGCTGAATGTCCTCACTGTAAAGACCAGCACTCATACAGGCTGCTTACTGCGTTGCCTACTGGCAGAATCTGGCGACATCTGTAGCAGGGCTATCAGCAATCCAACAGTAACACACACGCTGTCTAGGCCAGTACTCATACAGGCTGCTTACTGCGCTGCCTACTGGCAGAATCTGGCGACATCTGTAGCAGGGCTATCAGCACTCCAACAGTAACACACTCGCTGTCTAGGCCAGTACTCATACAGGCTGCTTACTGTGCTGACTACTGGGAGAATCTGGCGACATCTGTAGCAGGACTATCAGCAATCCAACAGTAACACACTCGCTGTCTAGGCCAGTACTCATACAGGCTGCTTACTGCGCTGCCTACTGGCAGAATCTGGCGACATCTGTAGCAGGACTATCAGCAATCCAACAGTAACACACTCGCTGTCTAGGCCGGTACTCATACAGGCTGCTTACTGTACTGACTACTGGGAGAATCTGGCGACATCTGTAACAGGACTATCAGCAATCCAACAGTAACACACTCGCTGTCTAGGCCAGTACTCATATAGGCTGCTTACTGCGCTGCCTACTGGCAGAATCTGGCGACATCTGTAGCAGGGCTATCAGCAATCCAACAGTAACACACTCGCTGTCTAGGCTGGTACTCATACAGGCTGCTTACTGCGCTGCCTACTGGCAGAATCTGGTGACATCTGTAGCAGGGCTATCAGCAATCCAACAGTAACACACTCGCTGTCTAGGCCAGTACTCATACAGGCTGCTTACTGTGCTGACTACTGGCAGAATCTGGCGACATCTATAGCAGAGCTATCAGCAATCCAACAGTAACACACCACTGTCTAGGCCGGTACTCATATAGGCTGCTTTCTGTGCTGACTACTGGGAGAATCTGGTGACATCTGTAGCAGGGCTATCAGCAATCCAACAGTAACACACTCGCTGTCTAGGCCAGTACTCATACAGGCTGCTTACTGCGCTGCCTACTGGCAGAATCTGGCGACATCTGTAGCAGGGCTATCAGCAATCCAACAGTAACACACTCGCTGTCTAGGCCGGTACTCATATAGACTGCTTACTGTCTTGACTACTGGGAGAATCTGGTGACATCTGTAGCAGGGCTATCAGCAATCCAGCAGTAACACACCACTGTCTAGGCCAGTACTCATATAGGCTGCTTACTGTCCTGACTACTTGGAGAATCTGGCGACATCTGTAGCAGGGCTATCAGCAATCCAACAGTAACACACCACTGTCTAGGCCAGTACTCATATAGGCTGCTTACTGTCCTGAGTACTGGGAGAATCTGGTGACATCTGTAGCAGGGCTATCAGCAATCCAGCAGTAACACACCACTGTCTAGGCCAGTACTCATATAGGCTGCTTACTGTCCTGACTACTGGGAGAATCTGGTGACATCTGTAGCAGGGCTATCAGCAATCCAACAGTAACACACCACTGTCTAGTCCAGTACTCATATAGGTTGTTTACTGTGCTGAGTACTGACAGAATCTGGTGACATCTGTAGCAGGGCTATCAGCAATCCAACAGTAACACACCACTGTCTAGTCCAGTACTCATATAGGCTGCTTACTGTCCTGACTACTGGGAGAATCTGGTGACATCTGTAGCAGGGCTATCAGCAATCCAGCAGTAACACACCACTGTCTAGGCCAGTACTCATATAGGCTGTTTACTGTGCTGAGTACTGACAGAATCTGGTGACATCTGTAGCAGGGCTATCAGCAATCCAGCAGTAACACACCACTGTCTAGGTCAGTACTCATATAGGCTGTTTACTGTGCTGAGTACTGACAGAATCTGGTGACTAGGCCAATACTCATATAGGCCGTCTGCTGACAAAACCTGACGACATCTCTGGCAGAGTTACCAACAAGCCAGCTGTCAGACATTCATTTTTTATGCCAGCACTCATACGGCTGCTTACTGGCAGAATCTGGCGACATCTACTGTACGGCTACCAGCAATCCAGCAATGAATTACTTAGAGGAAGCCTCCTCTTGCGGATGCTTTACTTGATCTGAGTCGAACACAAAACTGCTCCAATAATTTCTGCAGTAGCAACACTAAATACATATCACAGCAATCCTCACGAAATTGTTAGAAGCGCAGAATTTTTCGTCGCACCGGCAAAACGCTCATTAATGCATTTACTCATTCAGTAACTCGCTCTCCCTTTAACTCATTCACCCAAGAACGTTCGCTTGTATAGCCACAGGAATCTTCCACAGAAGCTTCTGGAATGTTCTGGAGACGCATTCTAGGGACGGGAGGAACGTAAACTTCCAGACGTTTCTGGGTTATCTGTCTATTGTACTTTCCATGATTACACTGAACGAGAACGCTACTTATATTTATCTTAGACTCTCCGGTACCAGCCTTCCTAAGCTAGGCTCATAGTCGCTGCGTCACAATTTAACAATAGTGAATATAAAGTAAAAAAAAACTTACTGTCTATATTTTAGACTATTTTGTGTTTTAAGAAAAGATATGTATATCTTTAACTCGGGGAAAATGGAAGAGACAATATAGATATTCTCATGTTTGGTCTGATTTGAGGATTTCTTTGAATCAAATGATAAAACGTTTATAAGTCTGAAGACTATATAATGTTCACTTTATAGGTGAAACTAAACGGGGAGCAAATTAAAATGCACAAAATATATTAAAATCACAACTTTCAAATCATATGGACTAGCACGTTCTAGTCTTTATCGTTCAACAGGGAAATATCGTAAAACAATGGTCACTGCTTTTTTGATAGCTGCTAGCTGTTGCTGTTGCACTTGTAAATTAGTTTTAGCAATATGAGATTCAGTCGTCATATTCTGAATATTGACACTTTCTTTGAGGAAAATATCACTCCACCAACAGCTTTGACACTTTCAGTAAATTTATAAGCATAGCGAAGAAGTCATTGAATCAGAATTATCCACATAATGTATTTTTGCAGTCCTAGCATTAAAACGGTTTAATATAACGGCATAAATCGTGCGAAATTCCTATATTTCTGGCACCAGTGCCAGAAAATGCATGACGTAATTACCATGGGAACAAGCAGCAACGACGCTATAACCACCACAACATAATTTTATCCAATGTGCAGTAAGAAAACCTGAAATCGTCACTCTCGAAAGTGCAACAATTTTCAAACACAAGAATCACCTCATTAAATTTATTTTAAAACCAAAATCAACAACAATATACATATTAATCAGAACCTACATTGCTCGGTATACTCAATTTCCTTGGTAAATATTAACAGAAAAATTAGTCATATTAGAAAATGTTATGCATGAACAACCCTGAACTTCTATTGTATTAACATTTCTGCTTCGCACAGTAGTTCTGTTTGCAATGTCTATTTTACTTTGAATAGATTCCTCGACGTAACTTTCAGTAGCTTGCGCTGACTTCCACTCTCCTACCCTCTTTACTACAGTAATACTCGCACCGCTGTTTGCAGCACTTTGAAAAGTATGCCAGTAATGTGGTTTCATTAGTCAAACCAACTCATTTTTCGTTTGTCCGTTAATAACATTTTCATAATCTTTTTCGTAAACAGCTTTTTATATTTCTGGAATTAAAAAATCTCTGAGCACTCATGGCTTCGTTCAAAATGTCAAGTGAAATACAGTTCATATTTTCAATAGTTTTATCAATACCTTCTATTCTGCACTATGTATAGAACAAACGAAACGTTTGCTTACGCTCACGCACTAAACATATACTCGTGAACACATTAGTTACACAAATAACTAATATGCCTGGTTTATGCACGTTTTTAGCAAACAATTAGCTTTAGAGCGGAATAATTATTTATGATGCAAGTGGTAAAAATGGTGTTTTATATTGTGAGTAGGAAGCTTGAGAAATGATTCCGTAGGCCGAATTTTGTAATTCTACGAACAATATAAAACAATTTTAACACTTGTGTCATACATTTTTAGATAGTTCTCAATATTTATAGACATATTATAAGTATAAATAGATTGCTTTACATATTTCACGGAGTTCATGCTTAATGTTCTGCAATATTCAGTTGTTGCCTTGCTTAGCATCAGTGCTGACAACATGACGACTTACTCGAACAGAACGAAAACATTATTTACAACGGAGGCAGTGAAGCAGTTGTAATTTTGCTCTCTCCATTACTTGCATGATTTCGTCTGGTTCAGCAGATTTAATGTTCATGACATTCAAATTATCCGCCATTTTATGGATCGATACGAACTTTGAGAGTAATAGCCTACTTGAATGTGGCCATGGACGCATAAACTATTGGAGTGTGATAATTTTATTACAATGAGTGACAGAGTTTTCAATTTCTAACACTACTGACATCTAACCCTACTGGTATTGGTAGAAGACGTACATTTATCATCAACTGTCTAAAAACGTATATTCTTATCGCACTATCATAATGGAAATACTCCGGCGCAGTTTAGAAATAACTTACAATAAAGTAATATCACAATATTGAGAATCACAGTCAGATATTCATGTTAAACTCTCATTAGTTGTCAAACGGAATCATATTGTGATGGCAGTTAATTAAACTATTAATCCCGTAACTGCCTACTTACACTACTACATAATATTGCTAATAAATGTTGCATATCCTTTAATGAACAATTTCTCTATCTACATATACCCATGCTTTTTTCATAGGGTAAGAAATATTAGAATAAATATTCCCTTGCGGCAAACATTCTGCATTAAAAATTAATTGATTGTGATGAAAAAAGTTTTGATGCTAGGGTTTGCAATTACATTTCCCCCGTTTGTAATTAACCAATGTGAAACATTTACTTTCAGAACGAGACAGAAAGTAAGCGATGATATCGACTGCTCTCAGATTTCTAATCTTATTCAATACAAACACCGTACATAATTCAATCACTCACATCTGCGCCAGCTGTAGTGTGTTCAAGCTAAACATACATTCAATATCTTCTGCACTGTTGCAGACAGTTATCTAAGAAAATGGATATAGAATTACACAGTGGAAAGCAGGAATGAAGAAAACGGGGATATAGAAGAAGATTGTAGAGCAAACAATCTTATTAGATGTCATGCACAAGTTTACTGTTAACTAGAATGAACATCGTCGTTAGCTCGATTATTTCGATACTCGGTGGTGTCGAAGTGTCTCTAATGCTTTGAAATAAACCTTTGGTATTTACGTATATCATATCAAATGTTGACACTCTATATATACACGAAAGGATGTAGAACTTAAGTGACTCTAATGTGTCAATGTACCCATTTAATCTAAAAAACGTATATTTTAATATAAAAATTTTACATTCTGTACACATAATTAAAAGAGTAAACATTAAGTAATATGACACAGACTAAAAGTCAAGTAAATTATTTTATGTTTATTAATTGTTAGATTAAATGGACAGGAAAGCAAATATTTACTGCGTGTGTTTATTTTACTATTGTAATTTGAGAGCAATAACTAACAATTTAAAAAGTCAGTGACAAAATTTCTATGTATATATTTATTTAATGTTTTCAAAATGTAAATCCTAACATTAAATTTCGATACCTTTGTATACAAGGATGTAAGTACCGTATAGCGACATGAGCTGTAAAAACTGAGGGATATTTGATTTTAAGATATTTATTATTAGTTGTAATGCAAGAACTTTAAATGTATACTTGGTGTACTTAATTCTGTATGTTTTGACATGTTCTAAGTTTGAGGCCTGTTTGCCTCATGAGCGTATGGAACACGATTTAATCTATGTACCTGCGAATTTTTAAGTTTTGTTATTGAAACTGCCGCGTTTAGCTTTATTATAGATATGGAATCAAAGGAGTCGGGGCTTCACGTTACTGCCTCACACTTGTCCTTGAGTTTCCGGACTATATTTATTGATTGATCCTGACTGCGTTTTCTGTAGGTGAATGGATACAACAATCCATATAGTCTTTCCTTAAATGAAAACATGCAAAACAACAGGGAACTGAATAGCAGTACTCGTGTAACATTCCGCGTTAGTCCAGTTATGAGTGAATATTTAGCTGACTTACTAAATCATGTTACTGCATTGGGCTCTCGTCCATTACTTCATTTACCTATCACTGTG
Organism: Hymenopus coronatus; assembly: GCA_030762935.1. Taxonomy (NCBI): domain Eukaryota; kingdom Metazoa; phylum Arthropoda; class Insecta; order Mantodea; family Hymenopodidae; genus Hymenopus; species Hymenopus coronatus. The sequence continues at coordinate 50,116,458 of CM060900.1, forward strand.
ACTAAAATCAATTATTGCAGCAGAAACAAATTAAAAGTAAAGCGTAAGAAACTTAACTGTATGAAAGCATTCTTTAACTTAACATGTCATATAGGAGGATGAAACAATGAAATGGGTGAAATGATGCTTAAATGAGATCGGGATCCCTGAAGCTTAGAGCTACCCGATTATAAACAAACTGTACGGTGCCATACCGTAAGATCGCATTGTACAAACCGAGGTGAAGAGCTGCTGTGCACCGTGCATCGCCCAGCCTCAGTTTGGCTCGGATATTTTGCAGTGAGGAAGCATGTTCTCAGGATAATGGAAAACCCCGAAATAGCTGTTATCCGAGTAACTCACCCTTACCAAGATTCGAACTCGGAACCTCTTGATTGTGTGACAGGCACGCTACTACTACAGCACAGAGGCGGGTGGAGACAACTATTACTGTATCTTTGAATAAAGGTATAAGACATGAGTATAACATGTGGCTTTATTAAGATAAATAAGAATGTTGGCAATTGGAGAATTTAAAACGGAAACATTTCGGAATTAGCATAGAATACAAAATTGGTAACGGTTATTATACACAGATAACTGCTAATAAGAACATAATCCGTAAAGAAGCAATTGCCCTTAAATCTCTTTATAAAGTGGGTATCGAACACCGAGAATCCTTGCTCAAAAATCGGTATCGTATCGAGGATCGTAAATTTTGATATAGTTCCCATCATTGCTAAGAAGCCTATATGCGATCATTTGATAAAGAGAATATAAACCTAACATGAGCTAAAATATTTGCGGTAGTTTAGAATAAGCTCCCAAATAAAATTGTTGTTTTAAGTTTGTTGATGTTGGAACTCTCTTCTCGTAAAATAATGATCAACTATTTGGAAAAATTACTCTAATGTGGTTTCTCGAGAAAAAAATGTAATGCCTTTGATTTAACTGGAATGCACTTGAAAGAATCCGGTCCGCCAGGATACGCGTTGTTCCTCAAACAATACTGAGGTTTTCTTCAAACTAGAGGCCAAAGAAGTGGAGAACGTTCCTTCCAAAGATGTTTAATTTGGAGTCGGAACAAACTATAGTGGTGTAATCCCTGCCAAATGATAATTATGATAATGGTGGTGGTATTTGAGATATGTGAAATACAAATTATCAGAAATACAAATATGAAATAAAAATAACTTCTTGAGTTCACTGCAAATTTGTTATTGAGAAATCATAACAGAGAGATGATATCTTTCTACACGGAAATTGCGGAAACAATTCAAGTATTCAGTGTATTTCAAATTAGTATTTAACGATTTCAAAGTATTCGCTATTAAAATTTTACATTTTCCCAGGTTGAAGTCTAATATGGTTTGTCAACTTGTTTCTCGTGTGTACAAAATGTGTGGCCCATTCCCCTAGATGACATTCTGATTTTTCTTCCGTATGGTTTTACATATGTATGAAATTTTATAGTCTCTATTACTGCCTGGAAACACACATACTGTATGAAGCGATGTGTATTTTACTGTTCACTGTGAAATAAATTTTGATATAGAAATAGTCTCACTTAATAAATCCTACTCTTATAACTAGAAGACATGTCAAATATTCCACATTCCGTTCATTTCTGAGTGGTTGTACGTGAACCGCTTTTGAAACGTATGCAGGAAGGAAAACCGATTATAAACAAACTGTATGGTACCATAAAGCAGAGACTCTCAAACCCGTAAGATCGGATTGAGCAAACCGAGGTGAAAAGGTGCTGTGCACCGTGCATCGCTCCACCTCGGTTCGGCTCGGACATTTCGCAGTGAGGAAGAAACAGTGGAGAAGTCGAGGAAAGGGGTGACATGCTGAGCGGGAGAAAAGCGTGGGGAAAGAGCCCAATTTCCCAAATCTATGCGTGGAGCTTTGCATTCCGGTCAACTTAGCGAGCTCGACTTTGCCATCATGCGTCGTGTAATGCTCCGGTGCATGCAACCTGAGGGGCCCTACTGTAAAGGAACACGACAATATTTAAAATGTATTCTTTGCATTGTCTTGTCCCTTCCCTATGGTTATTTACATCTTATTTTCTTTCTTTCTCTCGCTCTCTCTCTCTTTCTAGAATGCTCACATACTACTGATATCTGAACTGATAGTTTGTTTTAAGAAGTAGTGGTAAACAGTAGAATAACATCTTGAGTAGATTTATTTACGCCAAGGCAATAATATGATGATCCTACAGATAGTTGACGTAGACAAAAATACATATTTACATATTTCAATATAATGAGCAATGACAACAGAGGCATAAGAATATCATTAAGCACATGTAAGACATGAGAACATCCTAGTCGACACATTACCGATTATAACCTACAGAGATCTCGCAGTTAAAGTTTAACTGCCCTCAGGCTTGAAAACACGTGAATATGTCTTTCTTGACTGTGGTTCTGCCATAATTTTACGCCGTTTTCGTGGGTCGGAGGGCGTTTTTAAGTACTTTGAGTTTAAATAAGCCATTGGGAACAAGATATACCCACTTGACACTGAATTTGTGAATCTATTCACAGTAGTGCTGTTAACTACACTTATGTTCGTAATAATTTAGCACCACATACCCGTCACGTATACGTTAATATGGCACTTAAGAGCGTGGAATCAAATTCATTGTAGTGTTAGTAAGTTGAGTTTAGTTAACTATTAAGATGGCAGCTTTATACCTTTAGCAATCTGCAATAAGGTCTACTGGAAGTTAAAAGCTGCTCTTCTAGACTATACCATGTGCAACAACAATTTCGTGTGACCTCTGATAGCATTTCCCAATCTGTGACTTTCAACTTTCATAGCTCCAGTATAGTCTTTAATTTTGTTAAAGAGAAGGTAGGCGAAAGGGATACATTAAGCAAAATAATTACGAGTGTGTAATGATTTGGCAAAACAACAGCATGCCTGAACTGACGTCACTCGCATACTTTCAGTGATGTGGTAAACGATTCCTAAAGCAAAAAGTTCGTTTCTTATGACAAATAGAAACAGTCAGGGAGCAATCATCCTTACAATGGTGGATTTTTTGTAGTGTTTTACGCCTGCTTTTACTACTTGTGGCACCGCAGGCGATGACATTGGAGTAAAGATGGATCACTGGTGGAATGGCGGGGGAAACCGGAGAACCCGAAGAAAACCCGCCCCAGCGCCGCTTTGTCCACAGCAAATCTCAAATGTGGTCATTTGGGTTCGAATCCGCGCCGTCTAGGTGAGGGGCGAATGGTCTAACCACTCGGCCACGGCGCGGCCCTAAGAAGGAGTCTCCTTGTATATCGCAGATTCATGGAAGAATTGCAGTCAATGTAAAGATCTGTAATATTTCCGTAGACAGGAGCATATACCTGAGGATTGCGTTTGAAATTTTCCTTGATGTCAAACAGTATTTTCAACAACAATGTGGTGAACGACTTATCCTACTACTTCAAAATGTATCCTTTATAGTTTGTTGATGATCACTTGCCCTGGCATGACCGGAGATCTTTAAAAGCATCTGTCACAATGGATCAACTTGAATAGATGGTTTTAAGGCATGCAAAATACCTTCAGTAGATCCAAAGCCAGTGAGTTATATCTTCTAGAAAGTTGTTTAGAATTTAGTTGAAGGAAATGTATGCAAATGCCATTTTTGGGATGCCAAGAAACATTCAGCGAAATTACTCGTATTAGTTCCCAAATTCACCATGTAGACTACGTTATTATTAGGCTACTAAATACAGGGTGTTAATGAACTACACCGAAATAATTTGCGAGATTGTGCACGTGACTGATATAAGTAATTTAAGATCGGCGATGCGTGCTCCCCGGATAAACATAACGCAGCTACATAGCGTTAAACGTGTGGGTATCAGGTGCTGATAAGTCAGTGTTAAAGCAAAGCAGGTTGGAAAAATGGCTTAGAATGCCCTAAAAACTGCTGCAGGGTATAGAAATATCGATTTTTAGCAGCTCGTTACTAGCGTTCTCAAGATTTAATGTCGCAAAAATCTGTAAAATCTCGAACTAATCACTTGACAATGCGACACTGAGCATTCATTAACGTTCTTGAGGTAGCCTACTCTGGAGGCGTTTGTACAACTGCTTTGGTGGCTTAATGCGTAACGCGGGAAGCTACTATCCCAAAGGTCACGAGTGCTATTCTTGTCATAGAGCAAATGTTTTTTATTATTATTATTTCATTCCAGGCGAAGTGTCACGATACGTGAACGAGACCCGAACTTTTTTTTTTTAAATTTATTTATTCATTTTGTTAATTACAAAAGGTATAAGTTATAATATAAATACAATATATCAGTTCACAATTTTTTATATATAGTTATGAACAATGTTGTCTATGCGTTTAAATTAAACATGTGCAGGAAGATGGTAACAAAATGAGAAGGTTTTCTAATCGCTATAGAATGAGCAAGGCAAAAGCTGTTGCCGATTGCAGTGAAAGATGCCTAAGTTTTTGCAGGTCTTCTCTTGCTGCTCTAAGATGACAACGTAAACCGTCGACGCTGGGATGCGTTTCAGACAGCATATAATGCTGAAAGCCAAGTGCGAGCCACACCTGTGCGAAGCGGTCGGTAGTACTTCGAGTCTCTAGTTGTAGTAATGTGCGAGCATAATCGTTGGGATTTTGCGAAGGAGCAAGACGGTGCAATTGCGAAACAACCGAGGGCCAGATCTGTCGTGATGTTGTGCAGGTAACAAAACGATGGCGTAGAGTATCCCGCACACCGCAAATGTTGCATGTGGGGGTCCTCACCATGTTATATTGGAATTCTTTATCCTCTGTAGCCACAACATCATTGATGACCAAATATGCGCATGTAGTCCACTCCGTAGATATGTTGCGCAAATGGATGTTCCGCCATACCTAACACCAGGGTCTGTTGGGCATCCTATCCACCACATGAATGGGTGCAAGCAGCCGCTGTAGGAAAAGCTTGTAGAGCTCAGCTGATAGTCCTCTAGGTTGCTGAGGTAGGACATCGACATCAATGCCATCCAAAACATGGAGTGCTCTCTTAAAACCCGCAGGAGCAGCCCGAAAAGGAGTTCCAAGAGAATTCTTGAAGGGTTCCCAAAATACTATTTCTTGTTCCTCTCCATATCCCCTAGTGGCAAGTATAATAGATTTAACAAGAAGCGCTTTACTCTTAGGTCCCACTGCAATTAAACCTAAGCCGCCTTCGTTACGTTTTCGCCACAATTGGGTTTTAGCTACACGAAAGGGTCGTGCTCTCCATAAATAGTATCCAATAAGTCGCTCAATTCGGGAGACGTGTTTTTCAGGCATTGGTAGTATCTGCGCCATATACCATAATTTTGCCAAAATAAACTGATTGATGTGCCACACTTTCTGTAGAAGATTCAAGTTCCGGCCAAGATGTGCAGTGGTATTCAGCCTAATCAAATTTATTTTGTGATCCCAGTTGCGAGCAATCATCGATATAAACGGCTTGGAGAAGATGATGCCGAGAATCTTGACACTATATTGTATCGGGATATCGAGAAAAGTGTGATCAGTCGGCCACGATCCAAGAGGGAGCAGTTGCGACTTCGTAGTGTTCATTTTGGCATTAGAAGCTTCATCATAAAGTGTGATGGCGGTATGTACCAAGGGTAAGGCCTCACGCCTACGAATGAGCAGCGTGACGTCATCAGCATAAGCTCTGTCACAAAATAATCGAGCTGGAGTGACAGTCCCAGTCAGCCTAGCCTGAAGATAGCGAAGAAAGGGTTCTAAAGAAAGGGAGAAGAGAATCATTAATAGTGGACAACCCTGGCGTACAGAGTTAGTAAGCTTTATAGGCTTACTGAAATATCCATTGACTTGCAACTTCGAAGACATACCGCTGTAGAAGGTTCTGAGTGCATATATTAGCAACGGTGGAAGTTTGAATTTCTGAAGCACTTTAAACATATAAGCATGGCCAACTCTATCAAAGGCTTTATCAAAGTCCAGACTGACCAAAGCAGCAGCCTCCGACGGATTCCGTTCAAAATGGAGAATTGTATCTCGGAGGACCAGAAGGTTGTCAATTATGGTCCTGCCCGAGATGCCACATATTTGTCCGGAGGTTATAATTGTAGGTAGAATAACCCTTAATCTGGATGCAAGTACTTTCATCACAATTTTGTAGTCGCTATTTAAAAGTGTTATGGGTCTATAGTCCCAGACACTCATTGGAGACCGTTTCTTTGGGATTAAGATGACGATGCCATCTGCGAATCCAGGGCAACAGTTCGATCCAATAAGGATCTCATTTACCAACTCTACAACTTCTGCTTGATTATACTCCAAGAGGTCTTGTAGAATGAACATGTCAGGCCATCATCTCCTGGGCAGGAATGGAGGCTAGCGCAATTAATGGTTTGCAGAATCTCGGTGGCAGAATATCGCTGCTCCAAGGAACGCTGTTCGTCGACAGTTATTCCGGTGTCAACATATTGGAAGAGCTCCTCCATGGCGTCATTGCGTAGGTCAGTGGTGTCAAACATGGTGCTATAAGATGTATGGATAGTCTGTAGGATTTGAGGCACAGGGGTGACCTTGGCGCCTACCGGTGTCAGAAGAGCATGGATGTAACGACCACTACCAGCACACTTCTCCTTAATGGTATCAAACAATGAAGCATTCTCCTGTGCCACGACGGAGTCATGAGTTCGCGAACGGGTCATAGTTCCCGCCAAAACATGTTGCTGTATTTCCACGAGCTTCCGCTTCACAGCTTGAAGGCGATGGGATACGTCTTGACCACTCTGTTGTCTAGAGAGAAGACCCATTAATGTTTCTTGGTAAAAGTCGAAGGTGTGACGTCGTTCAATTGCCCTCTCACGACCTTTGGTCTTGAAGAAGGTCGTAATACCAGGCTTAAATATACGTCGCCATTTCTCCACCACCGACAGCGGGGAGCGTCGAGCTTTACCCTGAAGACTTTGCCACAACTTGGCAAAATCAGCAGCAATAATGTTGTCATGTAATAAAGCTTCGTTTAATTTCCAATAACCTCTGCCATATAGCGGAATGCGACTCTCAGCGATTAATTGCAGTTTGACAGCATGGTGGTCAGTAAAGGCAACAGGTAAAACTCGCACTGTGTGAATCAGAGAGTTGAACTGAGCGGTTAAATAGAAACGATCTATCCTTGAGGCACAGTTCGCTCGACTGTAAGTAAATTCTACAGACGTAGCGTTCATATGTTCCCAAACATCACAAAGACATAGCCCGGTTACCAGCTGATCCAATGCCAAAGACTTGTTATAACCAGGATCTGATCCTTAGCATGTAGCACGCAATGGAAGTCGCCACCTACTAAAAGCAGGGCATAATTCCATCTCACATAATAGGGTAGAATGTTTGTTATAAATTCTTCTCGCTCATGGCGCCTATCACTCCCTGAAGGTAGATATAGGTTAAGTAGCAGCATGTTGTCCATTCTAGCACTTATAACACGACCACTAGATGCATCTCTATCTTGGTAAACGTCAAACCTGCTCTGTACAAAATAGCAGTACCACGCCTTTGTTCTCCAACATTCACCACACAACTGTACTGTGGACCCATAAAGCCAAAGTCGGTTATGTTAGCTTCTTGGAGGAAAACTATATCTAAATCATGAGTCCGCACAAAATCACGTAAAAGAGCCTGTTTGGCAGTGCAGCGTAAGGAGTTGATGTTAACAGTGGCAAAGGTACGTAAGACAACCATTAAAACAGGGCCAGAAGTAAACCAGAGCAGGTCACCGTCCAAGATGTATCTAGTCATTTTCAACGGCATGAATATGTGTTCGTGATACCCGTGCGCTAACTTGACCTCTCACTACATCGCTGAGTAACACAGCCCTGCGCGAGACAGAGACAGGCAGTACAGACTTTTTGTATGGACAGTGTGAGCGAAAATGAGAAGCTTCCCCACACACATAGCAAGTTTGCGGTTGTCCTAGATAGATCACACCAACAGGAAACCCACGCACTACTACTGTAGATGGAATTTCCTTTTTTAATTCCATTCTTACAGAACGAACACCAGACTTGACGGGGTACTTATAACCTGCGTTCCATTGTTCTTCTTGAACCTCTAGTATTTTCCCATATTGTGAAAGTTTCTGTTCCAGAAACGTGTGAGTGATCTCAGGCACTAAATTGAAAACCCGGACATTTACAATGCGGCAGTCAGCGGGCCCAATATTTACCGTTAGTATTTCACCATTTTCATAACTAAACTTTGCCGCCCCTTGAAATTGCAGTAAATATCTTTCATAGTGTGCTACAGATATAAATTTTATAAAAACTGATTTTTCTCTAGAATGAAACTGTAGTGTATTTTCATGTAGTCGTGAATCCAGTCATGCACTTCCATCGCGCTGGGTCGACGTTCAGCTCCTCGAAATGAGATTTGCAAAGTATTTTGCCGGCGTATTGCTTCCATCATCAGAAATTCTTTCCTTGTAGAACTATAGACTCACACAAAACAATGTATTTGACGTTCCTTAACGCCGCTCGGTTACGCGCAACACAGCGGACAAACAACCTCTCGGTCCGCTAGCTGCAGCCAGACTGAACTCGGAAACCATCTTTCACTTGAAAGCCAGTATCATAACCACTACGCTGTAGAGGTGCGGTGTAATGTGTTCCTTCGTTTTTCGTGTTATGGTCTCGAATGGTTGATAAATTAGCCATTGGAGTACTGACACTTCAGAAACTTGTATCCGTTACTTCGACATTTCAATAAACAGGTGATAGGTCTCCTATCTCAAATTACTTATTTAAGTAATCTACATATTCTGTGAAAATATTTCGGTGTAGTTCATTAACACTCTGTATATATTTTAAAAAACCTTTACAAACAATTTAGCCAACAGGTTCCACCTCTGACTGGTTCTAGACAGTTTCCTCACAGGAAACTAATATTAGCAAAACTGTGCAATGCAGTTTGGAGTTGAACATCCTGCGGATTGCGGCTCTCCTGTCACTTAACTTTTGATAATGTTGGTCATGGGCATTTGTGTCACGTTTAACCCATTTCCGTTTAAAGCAGGATTAAACAATGTTGTCCTTCAACTAACTTCTTGATTTTCATTTTTACTTCAATGTTTGATTTGCGTTTATACACACCATTAATACCTCTACTGGTGATATAGCACAACTGTTACGTAATCGAAACAAATTGCTTTAGCTCGCTTGCAGATTACAAATTCATAAGAAGGTAACTTATGCGAAGATTAACCGTCAGAACTTCTCCTGTTCACTTTCTGGTTGCTAATTAAGAATCTTAATCCAGGGTAATATTCCCATTAAGGACATTGATACTGTGCTTCGCTCAAAAGATATGGGATATCACAGATATTGCCAACTTAAACTGGATATCTTGAGAAACATCAAACACTTTGCGTATCAGTTAAGCAGAAACAAGAGTTTTAAGTAAAGTTTTGTGTGTTAACTTTTTGCACTGTCTCTTCACAAATACCTAGAGAGAAATGTCAACCCACTGAGTTCTACGCTTCCCTGAATTTCAGCTATTTCTGCTTGAAGTAAGTTTTCTAACGGCGTCTAATGTTTCCTTCTTCAGAAGTTTTCTAAGCACCTTTTGTTGAAAACAACATCCGGTCCCCTTTCCTTTAAAATGCTAATGTTTAAATGTTAAGGTGTTCACTCTATCACGGTTATCGGCTGTTGCCTAACGTTATGACCGCTCCACGTCTCTATGTTTGCAGCACAGGAAAGATCAAAGCTAAGATACACTTTCAGAAGAAATATCAATGAAATGCCTTTTTACAATGATTCTGACTTTCCCGATGGTTGTGAACTTCAGTTCTTTGATGAGGTTCTAAGATTTTTAGCTCAATATTCAACTATTAAAGTTTAGATGGTTTTATTTTATAGTCGAAGTACATTTCTTAAAAGAATTACGGCTGTTACACCTAGTAGCTATTTTACTACTTTATCGAGAATTTCGGGCGTATACTTAGATTTTACAGTTTCAGTTTATGATTCTCCTTGCACTTCTGAGATATGTTAAATTCAAGCTCGATCAAATGAAAGTTCAATTTGTTATATGAAAGTTTAGGTCTTACTAAGTGATAAGATAATTAGTAAAAAATGAAATTTAGTTCTGTTTACGGACTCTCTTTAACTGCTATGCTTCTCAGCGTACCATTCTATATTGTACGTGAAGAACGTTTAATTTTCCTCATAGGCTTCTTCATAACTTCTGAGGTTCTTTTACGTACCGTAAATATACAACACGGGAGCATCAGTTTTACTTCCGTTCCGAAGGAAGTCATGCTGAAAATGTCTACGCCTGTAAAACTCCATCGCCCTTCACCGGGCTTGAACCCGCGACCTTGGAAACCAAAGAGTCGAAGGTTTCCCCTAGACCACTGAGGACAACTGAAAATCAGGAAGTCTGAGGCTTATTGGGACATGCACTAACTCAGGAAACAGGAATATGTTAGTGCAACATAAATCTATATGCAAGAACTCTCCTGTGAAGTTTCATGAGAGCGCAGACGCAGTAACGTTTTGAGAGACTGCAAGCTAAGAGCACCACGAGGATTGATGACGTCAGAAACAGGGGGCGGGATCTGTACGCTTACTGCCCACTCACTAGTGTGGCTACAGCACCCCTGTTTTGTGTTTTCTTTTCAGAAACCATTTAGGAGAGCATGAGCTGCTTGCGTCTACAGGTAAATGTGCAGTGAACTTCAGTCTTTACGTACGTGCTCCAAACATGTTCCTTATTAATCACTATGGCGTATAATTTTAAAATATATTAACATAAAATAAAATCATACAGCCAAGCACGTCGAAAAATAATCACAGTTTCCGAAATATTGTCTTAAATTAGTTGACACAATAGTATTAATGAATTCAATTTCATACCCCTGAATTAATAAGGGTGTTTCATTTTTAAAATGTTTTTCACTCTAAAGAAAATGAAAGTTATTCCAAAAGCAATTGAACCAAATGAACAATTTTTTTAAAACCTTGAACACTAAATAAATATTTTCCTGTATTCCTTTGGATTATTATAGGATGTTGCAGTTTTTTACACTTTTGGCTTTTTACAAATATGTTTGTACGTTTTCGAACCTGTAGCTTTAATATAGTTCTATTATAATTTAAGTTGAATCATGAATCACTTTCATGAAATCATCAGCCGTATACTTTACTGTCTACATAATTACTAGCGTATAGCCATTTTATCTCCAATCACTTAAAAGCAGTTTAAACGTCAGGAAATTCAATAAGAAGTGTATTATAAACGATTAGGTATTAAAGTACTCTAAATTCCAAATAATGTGGTTTTTGAACGCTAAGGGAAACCACCAGTTAAATTCTACGAAGTTTTGGGGAAATGGGCTCGAATATGAGTGGACACTAAAAAGACTTCCAGCTATATGGTGTCAAATTATATTTCTATTTTCAATGTTATTTGCCTTTATGTGTAATAAAGTGATTATGTATAGTCAAAATGTGCTTGACTTGATAAAATGTTGTGCACAATGATCAGATAGGCAATACGGCATTTAAAAAATTACTTTTAAAGCTTCTACTTGGGAAAGCATTTTGGAAATCGAATTGCTTTAAAAATAAAAGTAATATCGAAAACAATTTCAAAACTATAAAATACTGATGTAGGAAAAAATGCTACGTTTTAATTTAACTTAAAAAACACCTGAAACTTGGTTTTCAGTTATTTTACTACAACATTATTTAACTAAGATATAAGTTTTAAATCAAGAAGACTAGAAAAAATTGTACTTTATAGCAAATTGCCAAACTAAATACCTTCAGAATTTCTAGTCTTCTCTCATCAGATTATTTCATATCTTTACAAAAATTGAAACTATCAACTAACCTATAGCACATTATCATGCTAAATAGTTTTAAAGAAAATATTAAACATTAATAATGTATCAGAATAGCCAAAAAGGGACGTGCAACGCTACGACTGTCATTTCTTATGCAAAGATATGTTATATTATTTTACATATTACAGTAATATTAGCGGACTGCAAACTGGAAATTCTAGTGCATTAGAATCGCGTAACGTATTCTACCCAATCTTCTACAACTACTCTTACAAAAACTTATTCCTCCAACTGTTTTATGTTAATCGAGATAAAAATTTGCAGAACCTTTTTCATTGCACATTCCCAAATAGGTACAAGAGTTACAGCAAACAAGTCGATAGTCAGATGTTTAGAGGTGGTCGTTATATCCTGAAGTGGAAATTACTCTTTCCATCACACTTAAGGAAACTATAACAACTGCACTTTTTAAAAATGACAAATCATTGAAAACTTCAATCCAATTATAACCAGTATTTTGAATACGTTATCTGAGATAAAGTGTGTGTTTGAAAGAACACTGGGAGTGAAAATTCAAATTTCCACCTTTTGGCATAAATATTTCTGAAAATGGTATTATGATTGCGATTGCATTACTGTTATGTTAGCACGAATACCAAATTTCATTCAAATTGAATACATACTTTGGAAGATACAAATTATTTTTTTACATTTTGTATGTAAACATATTAGATAATCAAAATATTTCACACGCCTCAAATTTTATAAAATTGGTTAGCAGTTTTTGAATTTGAGCTTTTAACCACACAAAAAAATTAAGGAGTTGATATTTGTAACATTGACTACTAAATATAATATAAATATATTATCTTTTTGCAAAATAATAAAAGACTGAAGCTTTAATCTAAAAAATTATGTTTCATAAAAATGCTTTTTTGAAACACTACTGTTGGTATTCACAGAATTTTGTTGCATGTAATATTACAATAGACACAGTCCTGCACATTTTGGAAATGTTAAATTCACTTTTAAAAAGCTCAGTCGTGTAATTTTGAAGAAGAAGAAAAAAAAGGTTTAATAAAATAGTATACTAGGAAACATGTGTATTGTAGGATCTTTAAATTAACTGTGGAACCCGAACCAAGGGAGACAACTTAACGACCATTCTCTATCGATGCTCAAATGTTCGAATAACTATTTTCTGAAAAAAAAATAGATTTTTTTACCAAATGCAGTCTAAGTTTCATCTAATTGTCTCTTAAACTGATTACATGTTTTGCGTAGTAAATTTTTTCTACCTCTTAACGTTTATCAGTTATACAAAAGTATTCAAAATTACATTCGAATTAAGTGAACCGCAACGACATTCCTAAGTAGTCAATATATACATCTTATTTTATGTAACAATCTCAAAATATATTCAATTTTAATGTTAGAAAATTAAACGTTTTGACAAATTTTACGTCTAACGGATTCTTTGGGGTGAAGCATTTTCTTGTAAACCTTAGAGTGTCAATTTTGGAGGATATTAAAATTCAATACCGAGTTTGGTATTTACCGACCTTTTGGTTTTTGAGTTATACTGCGCGCGCACACACACACACACACACACACACACACACACACACACACAGACCTCCAGTCTAAAATTGCCGTTCTTGTCCTCGAAGCACCAGGATGTATAACCGATGAAATCTCGATATTGAATTCTTGTGTGAAATGCAAATCTTCTCTGCCTAATGGGTACTTGGTAGAGAAAGAAAAAATATATAAACATAAAACTGCTCGATTATTTTATTGGTTACTTTATAGATATTCATACTCTTACATATGCATTCCAATATTTACAATGTGTAGTATTTAAGTTGAAAGTAAAATCTCAATAATGAAATGTAATTGTGTTCTTTTGTATCTGGTTAGCTTTTCATTTTGAATTAGTCATAGCATTTGCTAAATCGTTATCTTGGTTTTGTAAAAGGGAGTTTATTCGATCTCTAGCAAAATTGTTTAAATTACGTATGTAATGGTAGAAAAGGGGGAAAAGCAAACTCTTTAGTGACCCGATTAAGTCTAATAATAATTACGACCAATAAGATAAAACCAATAATGTAGACAATAGTCATTGCTAATTAATTATATATTTTACAAATTACAACATGCAAGCTTACTGGGAGTTGGAGATTTTTATTCTGTGCTTGTTCATATGCTCTGGATTTTGTTCTTCTTTTGTAAATTGGAGAGTTAACTTCGCGTTACCTGCCTTGCTTATAAACTGAGATTGTAAAGAGAAGGTTGCTCTCGCCAGTTCTCCACCGGCTAGGTTTCACTTGAAATAGCTCCGAAGAGTTCTGCAACTCCTTTAACGCACTAAGGAATGTCAGAAACGGTGTTAAAGAGTCCGGCCTTGGGCATGTGTGTTTGTAAATGTGTAAATATATGTGCATTTGTAAATAAGAAGAAAACCGTAAACAAATAGGTCAACAAAGGAAATGCAGAGAACCTGGAAAAAAAGAAAAGAAAAGGGAATACAGCTTCGGAATCCCCACAAGACTCCAGTCGCCCTCCGTGGTGTAATGGTTACCATGCTAACTTCATATACCCAAGCTTCAATCCCGGCGGAGGACGATGGATTTTTTGGAATTGTGTTAGCATGGCTTCCTTTGGAAGGGAAGTAAAGCCCTTGGCCCCGTGTCGTAGATTTACGGCACGTAAATGAACCTCAAGCCTGAAAGAAAGGCCTCTGAACAAAATTAAGCGGTCTTTCACGCCCAATTTAGAATGGGACGCTGAGAATCACAGTAGTTAAAGAGCGTTCATAAATAACAACGTCATTTACATTTCACAAGACTCCAGAACTGTATTTAAAAAAGAAAAACAGGTCACACACGCGGCAGTTGGGCCAATTGGTAAGTATAGTGGTCTAAACGTTTGTCATCCTTCGTGGTCTTGGGCTATCATTGGTTTTCAAGATCGAGTGTTGAAACTAGCTGCAGGGCGATGGATTTTTTTCGGGGGTAAATATCCTTAGCACGGCTTCCTTCGGAAGTGAAGTAAAGCTGGTTCCCGAGTCGTGGATTTACTGCACTAAAATACCTCTAACCTGATAAAAAGGCCTCTAAGCAAACTTAGGCAGTCTATCACGTTCGATATGAATGGCACGCTAACAGCCACAGCAGGTTAAAAGGCCAACTTCAATTTCGTCTTAGCATTTAATTTTTGATAAGGTATGAATAACCGAAAATAATGTGTGTGAATACGGTTTTTTTTTTTTTTTTTTTTTTTTTCACTTGAGCCATGTGTAAGACAAGAGTGGATACGTATAGACAGAAGCCTTTGCATCAGCCAACCATTAAGTCAATTAATTGGGACTTAAGGTTAGTTACGAACATTTTAAATCGCCTTCGCAGTCCACATTTCTAAAATGAGCTCAGATCTCCTTATGGTAATAATGCGAGTCAGTTGTAGAATTTAATGTCGTGTTGGCATGTTGCTATGATAGCTCAGTAGTTAGAGCAACCGGACCGAATCGGAGAGTCCGTAATTCACATCACGGTTTGGCATTGAATTTGTCAGTTGGTCTCCACCTATTCAACCAAAAATAATTTTTATGTGAAAACACAAGAAAACTAAACATAACCAACGTTTCAACTGAAGGAAACCACACAAAGAATGCTAGTGTTACGAAGATATTTTTTTAGTGTTTAACGCCCGCTCGTACTACAAATGGCACCGCAGGCGATGAAGATGGAGCACCGGAGCAATGCGTCGCTTTGACCACCACAAATCCCACATGCGGTCGCTAGGGATCGAACCCGGGCCGCCTAGGTGAGACGCAAGTGGTGTAACCACTCGGCCACGGCGCGGCCGTTACGATAATGGGAAGCTTAGACATGACTGGTACACTCTAATGAGAACTTTATAAGAAAGTAGTAAGTATATTAACGATAGGGTAGTTTTTAAGCATGTTTGTCTCTTTAACACCGTGGTATCGCAGCTGTTTGCCAAGTGCCAGGTCCGACTTCGATTCCTGGCACCGGCATTAGATTTTCTCCCGCTGTAAGACATGGTTTTGGGTGTACTCGGTCTTGTAGGTCCCTGATAGGCCAATTTAAAAGTTACTTTAGGGTCAAGTAGCGGCTCCAGGTTTTGTGGACCACATTAACCGGCCGAAAGGGACTCGGTGCACTAACCAGGTCCTACTCTTCAGTACTGCACCCCACTCACAACGCCTGTAAATTGGCAGAGGTGGGGCGATAGACTTTAGTCCGAGTTCGGACTGTTGAGCCGCGGAATTTAGTTTCTTCTTCTTCAGTGTATGAGCGATGAGTGTGAAGTTCAAACAGCAGAAATGTCAGACGCTAGCATCAGGAATATAGCATGAAAATTATCTGTTTATATCTTTGTCCTAGTCGGAAATTTCGAGTAAGAGAAAACTAATGATTCAAGAATGTCCAAATTGTTTCCCCATTTTTGAAAGTTTATGTTGAAGGCAAAACATTTCAAGGACGACATCCGGAGGGAAACAAGCATTCTAATATAATTGGTTCCGTTTCCCTTCCTAGTTGCGCTATTCAGAGAATGCACGTAGTTAACTACTAAATAATTCACTCTTGTTAAACCCCAGCTAGATCTCGGGGCAAGCAAGAGCGTTTTGTAAAACATTCCCCTCAAATTCAGAGAAGCTGCGTTAATAAATAATTTGATTCACATATGTCTCAATGTCATAAACTACAAATAAAGAAACCAAAATTTTCCTACAGCGGAAGATCCAACTGAAAGAAATGACCCATTGACAGATATACATTTCAAGAAGTCTCTGGAAGACGGTAGAATTTAACTGTCTTTAGTTTTGGGATACTTTAGTGTTTCGATCTCCCATTGAGGATCTATGCAGAAGAAAAATCATTATTTACCAGCGTCTGGTAGTCGAAATTTCAGAGTATTACTTTCTCTACACATACTATGTACATGGTGTATAGAGAGCGTATTATATTGCACCCAAAATTCGATACCGAGATTTCACCGGAAATATATATTTTGAGACCCCCTGAATCCAAGATAAGCATATTTAGAAAAAAGGTCCGTGTGTGTCTGTGGGCAACATAGCTCAAAAACTAAAAGACCGTTGTAAATTATACTTCGCAGATAAGTTTATCTTCCTAGGATGCGACACGAAGATTTTCAAGAAAATCCCCCCACCCCCAAACTACCCTTTACATGGAAATGTTTTTGGAAATTTTGTTTTTCTCAAAAATGATTAACGATTATGATTAAAATCCCGTATATTAAAATTATTCAAAACCCAAATAAAAAGTATATTTTGAATTTTCTTGGAGTAGCCTCTGAAGAGCATTTTATTTTTCTTAATTTTTGCAGAATTTTGAATAACGGATAAACCGTAGGAGAAAGACAAAAACATAAAAACTAGATCTTGCTAAAACACATCATTTGTCATATGCATTTTTGTTGTAGAGTTGACCATTTACAAAATATTTCTTGTTATTGGTTTCAATTTTAAAATACGTTTTCTCAGACAGGGAGCGCCCTTTTTGTCTTTTGTTCTACTCCTAGCCAAACAAGGAAGCCAATTTCAATGCCAATCGCGTAACAATAGCTTTTGAAACATTTCACTATCGCCATAGCATAGCGTATTCCTTTAGTTCCCTTCTGCTTATAAGGAACTAAGTAATAAGTATATTCTGCTAATGATTATCTCGATTAGCATGGTGTAGAAAGAAGAAGAATCTTTTGTAAGAACAGTTAGAGAAAGTCATGTGAGGTAACGCAACAGATTTTGTTCTTTCTTCTTTTTCAGTTTGACCGTTTTCCATGTACATTTTATTTCTGCAGTTTAATTTCTAGCGACCATTATTTTATTTTGCGGGTATCCTTGAAAGTCACCATGTACTAGTTCCAGAGGAGAAGACATTCTTTTGTTTCTAACTTAAAATGTTAGTAGCCTCTTAAACGAAAATGAGACTAATGAACAATACTGATGTTAACTATATTAAAAAATGCAAACAATGGTCTTCATAGCAGAAATGTATTCTCTGATTGGTAACAATGACTATTTTTGCACCCGAAACGCTGCTCTACAAATGTTCATTTTTTATTTTTAAGAGCAAAGCACAACTAGCGCTAGCTCGGCACAAACCTGAAATACCTCACAATTATTGCTATCGCTGATATCATCTGTAATAGGAACTGAAAATGCTGACAGTATCGTAAAATATTCGGCGCCGCAGGCATCAATTATACAGATAACCATCGTGTTCAAATTAATAATCTCTCCCTCCATTCAAATTTATCGCTCCTTGTGCGCCTCTCAAAGGCCGTTACAATTTCAGTAGCTTTTTGTGTAAGTAGCAAACCCATTCAAATGAACTGGCCAAATTTATTCACTCAGTTCCTCACTCTTCGTATTCTAAAAAAAAAAAAAAAAACTAAGAAAGACTCGTAAAAATGCGTTATAAAATGTTATAACGAAAACTATTATTACGACATAAAGCAAAATTAAAAGCAGTTTCTTAGTGTTATCAGAGAGTAATTTATTTTCAGAATATTGTAGCTAAACTATTATTTATATTGTAACAAAACTGCTCTATGTTACTCAAAGAAAAACTCTTTATTTCTTTCAATCAAAAATCTACAATCTGCCTTTGAATTTTCTTTCGATGCTCAATGCGGCTGAAGTGGTTACGACTACTCAACTGCTGCACACTGTGGATTTCCTGTTGAAATGTACTCCTTCCGGGGCCTGTTCTTTCCTTTTTATAACTGTAGATGACGTGGCAAAACATTTAAGAAGTAGGACTTATTGTTATACCTGATAAACACCGCAGTTTTCACAAACTCATACACAGGTGTTGTGCTTAGACACCAAGTACTCGCCCACGGCACACGTGTTCACTCACGCAGGTGTAACAATGTAATTATAGTTGTCAACAGATCGATAGAATTGGCAGAAATAGACATTTCATATTTTGGTACTATTTTAATACTTTTTTCTCTTCTTTCTTATTCTGTTTTTGTTTTCCTTTCTGACTTTCCGTTTTACAGATATACATACATACATTTACAAGAACATAAACACCAATGCGGAAGGCGGGAATCGAACCTACGATCCCCTACGCAATCTTAAATATAAGGAGGTGTGCTTTTAAATCCCATTGGACTAACACTGAAGCTCAAGGAATCCCTCCTGAAGTGAGACGATATTCTCTCCCAGTACGCATTACAGATTATAGTAAAAAGAAAAATGTATTCATTTAACCTCCTTTAACCCGCTAGGTCATATCGGACAATGTGTGAAACTGGAGGAGTGATGCTCAAATGAGCTCGGAGTTCCCGGAGCTTAAAGTTACTGATATTAATCTTCTAAAAATAGAGAAAACCCGAAATAAACTCATCCAGTTAACTCAACTGCGAGTGGAACTCGGGTCTTCTTGAATGCAAGGCAGGCACGCTATCCCCACCCTACAAAGGCGGGTAAGAAACACTGAACTATAATAAAGAAATGGATATTTAAATTGATATTGACATAGAATATAAGGAGGAGTGTAATTTTCCGTCTTGAGGAATCTGAAGGCTATAAGCAAGCCCCAAAAATTTGGTATGAAAAAAGTTTGGTAGAAATTCAGAACATTATTAATAGAGTCTCAGTATTAGTTAAGATGTCGCTCATTAGTAACAATGTGCGTGCTGCAAAAACTAAATAACTTGTTAAGTACAATATTAGTGTTGGTTCGAGCAAATAAATGCAAGAAAAACAAATATGACCCAGAAACCAGGACTTCCACATATTCTTAACAAGATAATCCCAAGCGACCGCATGTGAGATTTGTGATGGACAAAGCGGCGCAGGGGCGGGTTTTGTCTGGATTCTCCGGTTTCCCCGCCATCGCGTTCCACCGGTACTACATCTTCATTCCATGTATCATCAGTGTCATCGCCTGCGGTGCCACAAGTAGTAAAAGTGGGCATTAAACACTTCCAAAAAAAGTTAACAAGATAAAATTAATAGCCTTACTGGATATAAGATTCGGATCAGTTTTATCTCGGATATGCATGTTAAAACTTATTCCTTTTTCATAAAACTTCGGACGCTACGCGGTTTGACATCCACGACGCTGTGAAAAAGTTTGGGATGGTGGCACCTGTGGATGCTCTCTCATTATTCCTCTATCTACCACTAGAGGCAAACCTCGAGAATAAGTTTGTGATTGACGAAATAAAAATTTCTAAAGGACACACAATGCTGCCTCTTCCACTTTACTTCCGCATTTTTAACACAATTGAACCCATTTTGGGATATACAAAAGACTATTTAAGGAAATATGTCGTGAAGCCGCATTTAAGTGCAAGCGTAGGTATGCTAAGCTCTTTGAGAAATTGTAAATAAAATTGATAAAATGCACTGCTACAAGTTTGGAATATATGTGCTGTGTGACTATTCAATGGAGTGGAGTCGATTACAATAGGTTTAGGTAATGGTAATCAGAGTAGCAAAACTGATGAACAACATAATTTGGCATAAAATAAACGTGGCAACGTTGCAGTGGCGGTAGTAGCGTGTTTGTTTCTAACTACTGCTACCATACGCGGTATCGGCCTTCAAAGGTAACCGCAGGTCAATCAATGTTGGTAATAAATTGACGATACCGTTTTAGTTTGAAAAATTGGTCTTTCAGATAAAGAACGCGAAGTTATTTCCACTCAAGCCTTATTATTTTTACTGCGTTTTTATTATCCCCTCCAGGTGAGCTTTTTTTCAAATACTGTACGCCGGAGCTAAAAGTTTACATATCTCCCACTGTCCATGTGACTGCTTAGCACAGAAAACACCAGGCAAATGGTAAAATTGACGTCATAAATCCGAGAATCCGTGCTCTGATATTTAAGTAGAAAGTCTTCTCGTGTTCCCCTTTTCAAGACCTTTTAATTACATATATGACTGAAAGTTTGAAATTCCAAACTTTATACTACACGTGTAATATAACGCAAATAAGTTTCAGTGAAAATTTTATCAATTTTGATCTAATGGCTTGGAAGTTATGGTCAAATTTGTTTATATTTTGTCACGTCACAAAGAAGTCGCTTGCGACAAAAGAATAAAAATTTTGGTCTAATATTTTAACCCTAAGTTTACAATACATATACTTTTTGAAACTACCTCAGGTTTTTCTGTTTTTTTTTTTTTTTTTTTTTTTGTGTTTAGGTACCAACAATTTTTAAAGTTATGAATCTGCTTTTTTTGTCATAAAAATATATTGTTTCTGTTTTAGAATTGAAAAACATGTGCTTGAGTACACGTGACAGTAAAAGCTAGAGAAATTCTTATTTATTGTCCCTCTGTGAACATGTACAACAAGTTTTATTTGTGTAATACAGGAAGAAAAATTCTGAAAATATCAATAGTGAGAAAACAAGGAAAAATTTGAATGCCTGTCTCACATTAAAATCCACCTTGTCGGTAGGTTGGAATTTGAGCTTTCCCTTTTCTCTCCCTCTCCTCTGCTTTTTCCTGCCCTTTTTTCCTTGCATTGCTGCCTTTTTTCTGCACAACTTCGTTTTTTATTTTGCCTGATGCAAATGATATCTCGTCCTACAGAAGTGTTTCTTGCCAAGTCCACTTTCACCTCTAATGCTCTCACTTGAGGCATTTAAAAATTGCTCTTGGTGCCCAATTATACCTTTTTTTGTTTTCAGGAATGTTAAAATTATTTTAGGAAATTCAAATTTAAAAACTAGTTTCTTGTGATGTTTCATGAAACTTCAGTCATGCATGCCCTCAATTTCACATGATCTTAAAGGAAAAAAGTGATATGCATGACTAGTGTTTCGCATTGTATGAAAGCTTCTGTTCTTGTTCATTTTGGTTAGGTTATACGTTAAAAGAATAAACTAGTAAATATAAACAATTAAACTCACAGTGATTGACGGTATAGAACAGGATATCATATTCCATACTTTAAGTGTGAATCATCCTGTATATTATATTTCTTGCAATCTTTCGCTTATTTAAAAGCCAGTCTGTTTTTTGCTTGCAGTTCATTTTAGCTTTTCCTTTGCTGAAGTTGCAGCACTCATTCTGAAGAAAGAAGACTGCTAAAAGAGAGAGCAAGCAGTTTTAAGCTCCTGCATGAGATATCCGCGTCTTTTCAAAAAAGTTCTCTTTCTATTAACAAGAAACTCTGTGCCTTATATTTAAATTTTCATGCTACCTGTAAAACGAAATATCGATTTTTACCTTTTATCCGGTGTGGCGAAAAAAAGCTTAATCCCTCCAAACAATGTGGGTGTATTTTAAATAATTAACAGCTACAAAGAGACGGTTTGGAATGTTCACCAGCAATACCGAGAATAATACTTCTGAAGATAATAGTATATTAACTTAGCACTGACACATTTAGGAACAATCAAAGGTATGGTCTGAAAAAAATATGTGGCACGAGAAATGAAGACACACATTATTAATACGTTAAATCATTATACCACAAAATGCAAAACTATAAAGGCCCAGGAAGTGATGGATATAATAAACAATTGGAAACGGAAGAGGAACTAATGGTGAAAATCGCTTAAAAAACTTTCTTAATTCTTGGTGCAGTTTTGTAATTTGGAATAACCTCTTTACGTTGCTGTATACATTATAGATGTAGATATATTACTTGAGATTTAAGTATATTTTTAAATGAGTACAGATTTACCATTTTGTAATCTGTACTTTTACCCTACCCTCAGCAGTAAGTAGGTAAATTTAAGCTCATTTGTGTAGGAAATGTTCCTGCACAAAATATACCAACTCTCCAGTTTACAACCCATGTGGGTATTTTTTGTGTTGTTTTTTTGTATCCAGTTTGAGATGTTGTTTCTAAGGGTGCCTTCAAACAGAATTTTCTCGATTTACCATTCTCTAATGTAAACGACCAGTTTTCTCTATAAACTATTGAGGAAATTCGATTACGTTTAGGATTATTAAAAACAATACATTGGTACGTTTATGGAACAGCATTTTTTTAATAACACTGTTGGTTAATTTAAAAAGGAAAGCTTATACTTTTAATTTTGATTAAAGGAGTTATATATATATATATATGTGTGTGTGTGTATATCCAGAATAAATCATTTATTTGTTATTTGTGGATGCTCTTAAACTGCTTTGGTTCTCAGTGTCCCATTCTATATTGGGTGTGAAAGAGCGTTTAAGTTTGCTCAGAGGTCTTTTATCATGCTGGAGGTTCACACGGGACCAACGGGTTTACTTCCCTTACGAAGGAAGCCATGCCAGGGAGTTTTATGAATTTGAACTAGCAACCTTGGGAACAGAGGCTAGCATACTACTCTTAGACCACAGAGGACAGCATTAATATGATATGAGTCTAGCTTAGTAAACTTACCAGATCTATGTTGCTGCTTTCTGTCCTAATTGGTCACCACGTACCTGCTCTGGATTGAAGTCGGAGCTCCGCAGGTCTCCCTTCCCTACCTTTGTTTCGCGCTCCCAAACCGCTGCAGTGTTCTCGTGCTGGTTGCTGAAATTGCACGAGACTCCTGGGTCATTCTCAGGTGTGGAGAAAAGACATATATTGCTGACGCTAGTTTACTCGGCTATTCGATATGTCGACCTGGGCACGTTCTTTCTTATATTATTACGTTGCAGTTAGGTTCTACTCTTATGTTTTTAACTCTCAATGCGAAATCCTGCGCGCGGTTTTGCGGATACTCATTATGCATCCAATTCTGCACTCTCTCATACACTTGTGTGGTCTACGCGCACACGATTGCATTCTCTTCTTTTTAGCGCGCGTTTACGGCCTTTGCCCTTCTGGACACTAGAGCTGAACGGAACAAGGGGTCTGTGCCTCCTGAACTTCAGTATTTATACTGTTTTTAAAATTGACCTTGTACCTTAAATTTACGCTACCGAACGTTTCGCGTTTCGCGTTTGAATCTCAAATTTTCAGTAGTTTGCAAACTATCGGCCTCCCATTGACCGAATTTTATGCAACCCGTTGAGGTAGCAGATATTCTAAATGTCTTGTTGTTCCTCCCTTGGCCTCACTCGCTGTACGAACTTTTAGAACACAATGGCCAAACCATAACGGTACATTTTCCTGACAACGGCTTTGGCCCCTTTCGAAATATCCTGTGAGACGACAGTATTTATCTTCAAAAACAAAACTCACCAAGTCCACAGATACAATCATCAAATACATTCTGTTCTATATATTTACAAATGAAATATTTTAAATTATATAGTAATGATTTAAGCACAAATAAGCACACATAGTTAACACAGATGACTTCACAGGATAGCAACCGCGTTAAATTGGAGTCGGAGAAATCCATACTTTCGACCATCTTGACTCTGTGGTCTTCGCCTCAATATCTATATCCTTAAAATGTCAACCTAAGTGGTTTCTGGGATAAAGGGTAATAAAGTTAACACATTTAACTTTGCCGCGAAACTTTTAGTCTCCTCTTAAAATTATCTAAATTGTGTAAAAGCGGAGAATTTAAGCAATATAAAGGAATTCACATGAATTTCTCTAGCTGTTTCTTACAAAGGATTATGTTTGTTTCTACATCTTGCTAATCAAAACAAACACTAGCAAAAAGGGTTGTATTTCTTGCTTCCTTATAAGTAGGAGGGAAATATGGGAATACGCCAGGCTAAAGGGAGAGTCAAATCCCTTAAAAGCCGGTCTCTCTGTCAAATAATTGAAACTCCGTTCTCTTTGCTTGCCAGGAGTAAAAGAAAGAAAAACGAATTTGAAAAAATTTAGTAGCTAAAAATTGAAACAAATAATACGGAATATCTCGGAAACTGTTTACTCTAGAAGATAAAACTTTATGCATAGCGTAAACTGTACGTTTAACGAGATCTACGTCTTTTGTGTAGTAAGTTTTTGTCTACATCTTGCGATTTATCAGTTACACAAAAGTAAACCAGAATGAAGGTCTTCAGGGGCTATTTCCATAAAATACAGAATATACATTTCGTTTATAAAAAATGTCCTAAATATGTGATATTTTAATCAAAATTGTTAGAGCCATTTTTGAAAAAATCATTTTTTTTTATAAAATATTCCATGTAAGGGCTAGCAGGGGCTGGAAATTTTTTCCTGAAGATTTTCGCGTAACATCCTTGACAGATACTGAACATAAATAACAATTTTGGTGTTTAACCGACTCTTCGTTTTTTAGTTATAATGTCCACAGACACACACATATACATACACACGGACCTTTTTTCTAAAAATGTTTGTTTTTTATCCAGAGGACCCTAAAACATATATTTGCGGTGATATATCGGTATCAAATTTTTGGGTGCAATTTAGTGCCTTATGTATTCACTGTGTATATTGTGCATATCCTAGAGAAAGTAAAAACTTGCCGTTATCTTGAAAGTGTCTGAATAATCCTTGAATAGGACAATGAGTTTGTTAATGTTGTTTCACATTGACAGAAACGGGTATGTTTTACCGCGAGCTGAAAATAATGTTCATCAGATATACAGTCTCAGGAATAATACGTTTACCTATACACAATATAGCAGTGGTAGCTGAGGGTGAATGCATGTTAGAGCGCTACGAAATGATAGTGGTAACAGGCAACCCTAATAATGTCAAGGAAATGAGTGTTTATTTCTATTTACCGTGGATAATCTAGAGATACATAAGGAAGAATGAACTGTTTGATTGGGACATCTTGTATAGCATTTTGCAACTGTGTTCATGCCAAACATTGGACTATTTGCTTGTTTGCTTCTGTGATATTACAGATACGCAGAACATAGTGAGGCCATTCCTATAAACATAAAATGTTAGGTAGGCAGAGGAATATGTTTAGTTATGTTTGTTACCGTATTTCTGTTTTCGAGATGCGAAAATGTATGTTCTATAGGTTACATCTTGTTATTTCAAAGTGGTTCCCTGAATCCAACTTTATTTAACGATTTTGGAAGTAATTGCAAGGAATGGACCACAAAGACATTTTGGATGGGCTGTTAGCGATACTTATTGTATTTACGCTCAGTTGAAATTAGATTTAACTTAACACTTAACTTAGTCGACTTACCCTTCCCGTTTGGAGGACTTACAGCGAATATCTAGAATCAGAAGGCAGAATGAAGAGCCCGGAACCTTGGCATGATAGTGAAGGAAGTAGATTATAATATTAAATGTAGTCCAAACGAATAATAGCGCGGATAACATGATTTGAGGTTATGGTAAATTCCAGTATACCAGGATGTTGATTACAAGGAGCGGTGAGGGGAGAGGCAGAATACCGTGTGCTACTGAGTTTGTGGTTGCTGAAGTAAGTATGCGATTCTGTAGTAAATATAAGTTTTATTACAAAGTATAATAGCATGTACAAAATAAATAAATCTGTAACGTGGCAGATGAAATAATCAGTTTGATATTATTTACATAGTGCACAAACATTGCAATGTATTACAATATATTTTTTTCTAAATGAAACGAAGCAAAGTATTCTATTCTTCGGAACAGATTGTACTTGCACTAGTTGTTTAAAGTGAGAGACCGGCAATGCTTGAGGAGGGGGAGGTCAAACTTTGAGTGCAAGTAACTATTTTCCAGCCAGAATGCAACCAAATAGCAACTAGGTACGAATCCTAGTGATGATTCAGTAATTGATGGCATGAAGGTCAGGGGAAACGGAGAACCCAGAGAAAACCTGCCCGGACGTCGTTTTGTCTGCCACAAAAGTAACAACAGTCCCTGGGATTTAACCCGGGCCGCCTAGGTGGGAAGCGAGCGTCTAACCACTCAGCCTCGGTGCCACCTGAAATTACAAATAATGTTAAGGGCACTTAAGTTACACCCAATACATCAGTGAACAACTGACCTAGTCGCAAAAGTCGTCCAATCTTCCAAGTAAGACATGGTTTGTGCATCGCCCTTCGTCATGAAGGAACACTGAACAAAGGCGATAAACGCCGGGATAGGTATTGATATGGGTCTCTCGTGCTGGTGAAAGTGATTACCGTAACACAGAAAAGGAGGGGCCATAGATTTGCTAATTTTATGTTTTAGATAATCCCTGTTGCTTCATGAGTAGGGCAGCAAATGAAGATTACCTGCCATATCATGTGATATGTTTCGAGCATGTGCTGCTCTGTTAGGGTAATTAATTGCGGTTTTGTTTGCGGTTGCGCTTTGTTGGATATTAGCAAGCTCTTGTGAGCTCACAGGTACACCCCTTCACCTGTTAATAGTAACTAATTAATATTTCATAGCAGGCGGTAACACACGAAATATTTATGCTGGTAAAATGACAGGGTATGCGTAAACGTAAATCCACCTCTATTCAACGCGCACAATGTATAGTGGGATAGTAATTTATTAATTTGCAAAGACCATTAAATCCACGTGGCGCTCACAGAGAGATTTAGTGGCCTCTCCGGAAACTTTACCTCTAGAGAAACCACCTGTTGCCATGGAGTCCATAATGCCAGGAAGGAATACGGTTGAAAGAAATCCTCACTCATTCTAAGAACCGCATGCCTCTATGTATGGGCATGAGTATAACAGTTCATATGCTATAAAAATATCACCGCATTACTTTTCAAGTGAAATTGTTAGAATTATCTCTAGGAGACAAGAGACCTTAATTTTGCAACAGCTCCTTGTTTCACAAATACACAATAGTTCACTCGTAAACAACTATTTGTTGTTACTTGTGTAAGGCGGACAAAGTGAGTAATAACTGTTGGCATTTATCGGTATTATCTGCTACTTCATGATTTCTGGTGCACATCAATGACATAGGCTAGTTTCAGAAGTGATATAATCCCTTTGGAATCTGTAATGTGTGACATTACTAATGTGAGAATTTTATTAATTTATAGAATTATAATTGATAATGGCTGGTTATTCTTTCCAGTCACACAAGCATTCTGGAACATTAGATCCCTGAAAAGCAGCCGCTCTTCACAACCTATTTGAGTATTGTTTCAAATTTCGACTTATTGGTGGAATGAGTATTCCACTTCTTGGATTTCTTTTTCCAATATTGACCATGAACAAAGCTACATAAAAATAACAGGAAACAGTTTGAACCTTGCAGATCAGTGCTTCATGTAAACTTTTCAGCAAAAGTAATGTTGTCTACATATAAATCAGCCACTGTTTGCAACTCAAAGTTCCTGTTCCTGTTACAGCCATGGATACTTTATTCCTGTTTAGAAAAAAGGACTAGAGAACAAGAAGTATAAAGACTGTTCTAGTTTTTGGCTAATGATCAGGAGAAGCAAATTCGATCAGAGTGGGCTTGTCGCAGAATGAAAGCAGCAGACACAGAAAAATTAGTGCTGAGGCACGCAATATTAACATATCCCTTGGCACTGCTGTGGTAGACAACGAATAGGAATCTGTCCTATATTCCTGAAGTCTTATTCTTCCAGACTTGTCCATATTTTTATACGCATGTAAATGAAAACTTTAGGATTCTTTTGGTTAAACTCTCTAAAATGTATATATGTGGAAGTTATTGTGTTTCCTCTTCTCTACTATTTTTAATTTCTTAAAATAAATGTTTTACATTGACCTCCCGGAAACTTGGCATTTCTTAAACTACCATAAATTCCCAGAATTCTTTTCTGGCACAAATTATAAAATTTAAACTATACTTGAAATTGTATTTACATTTTCACTGACTGAGCATCTGTTTATGTGAAAATAATGTTTGGATTCTTTCAACCGCTGAGGTCTCAGAAAAATAACATTCTCACAGCTCGCGGAGAATCCTAAATAAATCTTATAATGTGGGCCAGTTTGTTGTTCTTAGTAAACTACTCTTTACTTGCATCAGTCCTTTTCCCCGTCATTGCCACGAGAGTATTATAAACAACGTAAACCTTAAGTGCACACTGCGTGTACGTTACCTGTTTATGATACTTTGTTTCCATTCAAACCTTCGTTACACGGGAATAAGGGCTAGGTGCTGGGACAGAGATCTTGTTTTCTCGTCTCTATCTTATGCGATTGCGTCGTCATGGCATTTCAAGAAAAGGGCATCGGAAAGGAAAACCAAAGTCCCCTGTTTCGAATGGCGGCGTTGACATATGGTTTCTCAAGGCGCTTTGTGTACCACTGCAAATTGTTTCACTACATTTTTCTGCAATTATACTTCCCGAAAACGGAGTGTATAACTTAGCCGTCCATTGAAGAGTATACACATGTGGCTTGTGAGTATCATCATTTGACCGGCATGGGCGATTCTTGGGATTACACCCTCAAGTATATCACGATAAAGTGTTGTTCGGTGTGAGTCAGACGTCACGACGGGAAGAGTAGACCTATGAGGTCCTGCTGCCATCAGAAAGTAATATCTGGAGACGCTAGAAACTTCCTCTGTGTTCGAGCTTACCGCTCCGGATGTCGTCGCTCCCTGAATCCATCGCCCCAGCCTCTTGAAGGCGTTCAAAAGCATCGTATTCAAATGTGCGCCTAAGTGTCGAAATCTTCCACCTCTTTTTTGTAGTGTTTAACGCCTGATTTTACTACTATGGCACCGCAGGTGATAACACTGATGATATAAGGAATTAAGATAGAGCACCGGTGGAATATGATGGTGGGGGAAACCGGAGAACCCCGAAAAACCCGTTCCTACCCGCTTTGACCACCAAAAGTCTTGCATGCGGTCACTTGGGATCGAACCCGGACCGTCTATAAGAGGCGAATGCTCTAACCACTCGCCCAGGCGTGGCCTAAAGCATCCACCGCTTGATGATAAGTAGGTCTACAATTTTTACGGCTTAAAATCATCGTATTATGCAAAATAAATTGAGCAGATGTGTCCTAAAATTTTATATATATATGCGCTGGTATAAGATGATTCTAAAATAGAATTGCAACAGGGGCTGAATTCAATGGCAATGGTTTTTTGTAGTCTTTAACGCCCGCTTTAACTATTTATGGCACCGCAGGCGGTGACACTGATGATACATGAATGAAGATGGAGCACCGGTGGAATGCGATGGCGGGGGAAGCCGGAGAACCCGGAGAAAACCCGCCCCAGCTCCGCTTTTTCCATTACAAATCTCACATGCGGTTGCTTGGGATTGACCCCGGGCCGTCTAGATCAGAGGCAAGTGGTCTAACCACTCGGCCACGGCGCGGCCATGGCAATGGTGCAAAGCTATTGTTTAGCTTGAGCGAATATGCATGGTCTTTCAGGCAGAGATATTTGTTATTCGATCTAGTACTTGGGAGATTGTGAGAGGATGCCATATTAATAGATGGATTTATATACTCTTTAAGATAGTCAGTCAGCCCTGAAGACCCCCAACAATCATTCCAATATATCAGTTGGTCCCAGGATCTCGAGGGCCTGTCACGGTACTAGCTGCCCACAATTTAGTTTAACTCGTCAGTGGGTACCGGGGCATGTGGGGATTCTGGGCACTGCAAGGATGATGCAGCTGCTAAGAGGGGAATTGATCAACCTTTTATTCGGCTCGAACCAGTGCTGGAACTGCCATCAGGACCGGTTAAGCTGACTATACGGACTAGTCACGAGAACTGCTAAAATTAAGCATAACAAGCTTTCATGGGTACTGGGTCTCTTTACAGGATTATAGCCTCTTATAGGGCACCTGCACAGAATGGAACTGCAACTGAATGTTGCTTGATGATGGTATCTTCAGGTAGAGTGGAACAGCCACCCATCCATTGCGTAAGGGTTTAGTGCTTGCTCACATAAACACCCTAATTTTTGTTAATGAATTTTCAAAGTTGCAGGAGCTACAAACTTCACAGTCCAGAGTCTGATTCAGTTCATTATCTATAGTGATAAGACTGAGAACACGTCATATATCTACAAATGTTACTGTGGAGGGCAGTATTGCCCACTATCATACAGACATGTAACATATCAAGCGTATACACAGTAATATAAAACATGTAGAGAAAATTTCAGTTGTAAAATTGGAGTTTATGACCATGAACCAGATAATTTTAAGAACAAAATCGACATGAGAAGCAAGGTAAAAGCCCGGGATTTTTTTTTATTACTACTATACTTTTAAATGTATTAAAGTTTTCGATACTTAGCTAACGAATGCTATGAAATATATTTAAACTGAACGGTATTAATTGAAATCTAATTCCAAATGCTTAAGAGAAAACCTTACACCCAGCAAAATCATTGACGTGGGACACGATATAATATTACACCCTTCGTTTTTTCCAAACACTTAACGTTACACAGTTCAGCGGAGTGTGTTACCATCAGTCCAAAACACGTTGTCACCAAATTGAGACACGAACTTTTGTATTATTACTCGAATACTTTGCTTCATTTCAGATACTTTGAGTTGTAGTGCACACACCTCGAATTCAACAAGATTCGATAACATAGTGAGGAGATACTTGTCTGCAGCGTACCCAAGTCATAAAGGACAGACTTAAATAGCCACTTGCATGTGGAGTGTAACAGAAGCCTGCACAAACTCGCTGATACGTAAGAGTAAAGTTCATATTGTGAATTAAAACAGATTAGGGGAGGAAGATAGACGTTTACATTTTCTAGGAAAGAACATGATACAAAACATAAACTAGAGAAATTTAACAACTGATGACTGAGAAGTCATCCCAGACACATTTTACTAACTTGACAGAAGAAATTTAAAGTTTAAAGAATAAAAGTAATAATTTATTTTATTAACTGTGTTATGTTTCATTTACGGTGATTAAGTAGTTAGTGGAGTATCATTAGAAATTGGAATTCTATAGATGTTATTAAGCAGTACATGAATACGCATTTTGTAGAGGAAGGACCCGTTAAACCCTCCAGATCGAAGGCTTAGCGTATGATAAATACAATAATATTAATCCATTAAGGCTTCCAGAGTCAAATACCTGAAGGTGAGTAGTACGAGGTACATCCAGAAAGTAAGCTCCGTTTCGATTTATCTCCGCTGCAGCACTGCGATCGCAGTTCCGCACATGCGCGGTAGACGCTCTGTATCAAGGAGAAGAAACGTGCGCCATTTTGAGATCGCTGTCAGCCACGTACGCTTTGTTGTGCTTGTTTACAATGTCGGTGTTGATTGAAAATCCCGCCGCTTGTGAAATCAGATCTGTGATTCGTTTTCTGAATGCTAGGAAAGTGAAACCAATTGAAAATTTTTCGGCAAATTTGCAAAGCTTACGGACAAAATGCGACGAGCGATTCAATGGTGAGAAGATGGGTCCGACAGTTCAGTGAAGGACGTAATGAAGTGCACGATGAAGAACGAAGTGGGCGTCCATCTTTGGTTACAGAAGAACTGGTTCACGCGATTGATGACAAGATCCAGAAAAACCGCAAGTTTACAATTAGTGCTCTCGCTATGGAATTTCCCCAAAGCTCACGATCACTAATTCATGAAATTGTTACCGAAAAACTGAAATTTCATAAACTTTGCTCACGTTGGGTACCAAAGATTCTTACTGAGCAACACAAAACGAAACGAATGGGTAGTGTACTTCAGTTTTTAACCCGTTATGATGAAGACGGCGAAGAATTTCTGACACAGATAGTCACAGGAGATGAGACTTGGGTGTCTTACGACACCCCTGAAAGTAAGCGGCAATCAATGGTATGGAGGCACACTTCATCCCCTGACCTCGCTCCTAGTGACTTTCATCTGTTCTTACATCTCAAGTCTTTCCTTGGCGGTCAACACTTTAACAATGACGAAGAGCTGAAAGAAAATATTTCCAACGTTTTGAAGACACAGGCGCCAAACTTCTATGAAGAAGGTATACAAAAACTTGTGCCACGGTATGACAAATGCCTGCAAAATTTCGGCAGTTATGTGGAAAAGTAGTTTAAGAGTTGCAGAATTTTGTGCAATAAATACTTATTCTGTATCTGTACACAATTTAATTTTATTAGCAAACGGAACTTACTTTCTGGACGTACCTCGTATTTTCCTGATACTGTTTCTCATTAGACCTGACTAGTGCAACAATCAATAAAAACATTCTCGTACTTCTAGTTGGCAAATTCTTTTTAAGATATTCAATTGAAAACACCTGTAAAATAATGATAATTACAATAACAATAATTACAATAAAATAATAATGACAGTAATGATAATGATGATAGTCAGATAATGTTTACAGTAACCATAATGTTTACAGTAACAATAATGT
Source organism: Hymenopus coronatus (assembly GCA_030762935.1). Taxonomy (NCBI): domain Eukaryota; kingdom Metazoa; phylum Arthropoda; class Insecta; order Mantodea; family Hymenopodidae; genus Hymenopus; species Hymenopus coronatus. The sequence continues at coordinate 50,149,438 of CM060900.1, forward strand.
TGATAGTAACCATAATGTTGATAGTAACCATAATGTTGATTGTAACCATAATGTTGATAGTAACCATAATGTTGATAGTAACCATAATGTTGATAGTAACCATAATGTTGATGTAATGATAATGATGATAGTAATGATAGTGATGATAGTAATGGTAGTAATGACCATGATGATGCTAATGACGGTGATAGTAATGATGTTAGTAGTGATAATGATAATGATAGTAATGATGGTGATGAAAATTATACTACTACTACTACGACCACGAACACCACCAACAATTAATGGTCTTCTCCTTAGTGCGGTGGTAGCGGGGCTGCTTGTCAAGCGGGAAGCCCGGATTCGATTTCCCGTACCAGCATGGCGATTTTCTCCTAATGGGAACCCTTTGCGGTCTGCATTCAGCCTCTTGAAATCCCTTGAGGAGCCAATTGAGGAATTACTTGAGGAGAAAGTAGCGGCTCCAGGAGGCGTGTACCGCTCGAACCGCCCGGAAGGGACTAGGAGCACGAACCACGTCCCGTCTACAGGGCAACTGATATGACAGAGGTGGAGGGGGGGGCTTGTTGCGCCGTGAACTTCAGTTTTAATGTTTAATAAAACAATAAGAATTATATTGGAAATACACTACTTAATGCTTAAAAAACAGAGCATGTTAAGATACAGTAAATCCTCACAGTCTCAAAGCATACACATGCATGGCTCCCAAGTTTTATGTGATTGCAGGCTTAAATATTTTGTAGCATCAATAATATGATCAAACTTCTTCCTATTCTTCGTCAGGTTCTTCAAAGATCTATCTTCACCTGATGAACCATTTTCTTTTGCTCATTTTCAGGAAGTTTTAATGTAAACTGCCCATTAAAATGCACTTCAGAGATCATACTAATAGCAAATGCACTATTTCACTGGCCCAGACAAATAATGATGAAGATTTACAGCGGCTAAGAATGAAAAATTAGTAACGCTGTATACAGGACAGGATTAGTAACAAATTAGTAACAGGTATACAGGACAAGTATAAAACAGTAAGTGTTCTATTAGCTTCAATGGACTAGTCAGAATTTTCCCAAGATTAGCTTGATCTTGTTTGATTTTTCTCCTGTATAACATTTAAGAACATTCAAACTTCTTTTGACTGGTCAGGTTGTACTCTTTGTATGGTTACATCATACAGATCTAAACTAAAGGAGCTAATAAATTATATTAATAACAAGAAAAACAGTCAATTTTTGCACTTAATCAGCTTTTTTTCTGGACTTTTTAACCCAAATGAACGCAGAAGAAATAAATTGCGCGAGAAATGATATTTACTACTTGAAAGGGTGGAAATATTCTGGACATGAGCATTTGCTTACTAAAATATGCATATCAGAAAGAACTGGTCATATAAGCATAAACATGGTTTATTAACTATAGCTCTAAAAGTTTATTTTCGTAATAAGGAATTTTACAGTGCATCCCTTATACATTGGGGCCGTGGGACGCTCGTTTGCGTGCTTCCCGCACCATTATAACCCTAGATGGTTTTTCACTCAGACTCCCGCATTACTAGGTCATGAGTGATAGTAACATGCACTATAACGAATCCTGGCCTTATAATAAGTTGTGTTGAAAGAGGTGTCCATGTGCATTAAGGCACTCCCAACACTCCTCGTCTTCACGAGGCTATAATTCATGAATAGCCGTTTTATAGGACGTCAATTTTAAACGCTTCGCGGCTCTTAGCATAGAGATTTATGAAACTCTTTGTGAATCACGTCTTAGATATCCCTTTACCAAACGGGACTGCGGAGGTGGTATTTTCTGTAGCCTGAATTCGCGAGGATTCGGGTTCAATCATCAGAAACTGCACGCTCTGATTCATGGGTTTTTCGTGATTTCCCCGTTTTAGCAGTTGAATGCTGGGATTGTTCATCTACGACCAGGACTTTTATGTCCACCAGTTCTTGTACCCAAAACTTTTTTGTCATCATTTCCAGGGTTGAAGGATCAGGTGACGGTATTAGGTGGTTTGCCGCTGGACGGCGGCTTTGCGCTCTGTAAAGGCTTCTTCCTGATGTAGTTGCGGGACCGATATGCCGGAATCCTCTTTGGTTGCTTTCGGAGGGGACTCCTATCGGGGTTTGTGAACCTATCCGGGCGACGACGCATACGTTCGATGTGGAAACGCTAGTGACCACTTCTATGCTTGAGGCTATCGTCATCCGAATCTGGTCAACTTTCGAATCTGTTCTCTAATCCCGCCGTCCCGGGGCCACATAGTGCAAAAGGGCTACAATGATCTGCACGTGCTACTCTGCTCCAATGACAGGCACCATATCCACAATAATCCTAATCCTTAACACTTCTTTGGAGAGCATTTCCATGATGCACCAATTTCAACAAAATTTTTCCTGTGTTAGAACATTTTTTTTCGCTTAGGTTTAAACGTCCAGCAATCTGTTGTCCTAAACTTAATTAGACAATTAATAGAGACTCTACTAGGAAGTATCTCTTGAAAGTTTGTATAAACCTGTATATGATTCAGTTTTTTGTATTATCTATACAAAAATGCTTTATACAATCGTGAACCTTTCGGTAGCCGTTTCATTAGACCAATAAGTATAATCTACTCTGGTTCGCACATAACACAGATGTCTTGGTCTTTACAGCTGAAACTGAAAGCAGGAAATGACAGTTGAGAAACCTAGCCTTGAGCGGGTCATTCACCGCTAGTGCGCTGGCGGAAAAATACTGAGTTCGCTGCACTTAAAGCGAATTCGCACATACGGGAACTGTAACCAGCTATGAATGAAATGCATGGTGTATATTTATTACATATATTAAGTTACCAAGAATATGTGCTGTGCCATGAAAATTTCAGTTCAACTGATAAACGATACCTCACGTAATGATTCAAAGAAATGGAGAGTACGGTAGTTGAAAAGACATACATTGTCGTGATACGAGGACATCGTTTACCACGATAGGATTATGTGTACGATATAGGTGACACTCCGCTGTTAACATTGTAAAAAGTGTGATTTGGGGAGTCATTCAGTTTTTTTTTTTTTTTTTTGTTTGTTTGAAATTGATCCTTTGATATTTTTAATTTCATTATTATGTGCTAAATATGTAAGCTCCTCTACTATGAAATTAGCAGCAAATTTTATTTCAATAATCGCTGTGAGGTGTTCTATAAATTTTAAAAACATGTTACTTTACTCACTTATTGCTTTCTCTACCGAGTACTAAAAACAATGTATATAGTAAGGTGCTGAAGGTATTGATTCCACCCAAAAAGGTGGTCCCAAGGTTTCACCGGATATATAAATTTTGAGAAGTGCTTAAAAAAAGTTTCAGAAAAAGATCCCTGTTTGTGTGTGCTTTAGACACCAAAGCTTAAAAGGAAAATTCCGTTAATACCAAACCTGGTATTTAAGTTTACTATCTTCTCACATATTGCCGTTTACTTTTGTGTTTAACAGATGTTTGCACCATGACCCTCAAGCATGCTTAATAATATGTAGTGTTGCTAAATGGAGTGGAATACGCTCAACCTAGAGGGTATTTTCCAACATGTATAATTACCGCTAAGGGTAGCTAAAATAGGTGCAGTAAGTGTTAAATACACCGGATGTTTCCATCGTAATTAATTTTGTTTCAATATCCGTGAGACACTTCGTAAATATACCTTGTCTGGTATAATATGCCGACTTATTAATGCTTTTTGACACTCTTTACGCTTAAGAAGGTAATTCTAATTAAACTATGAAAAAGTAGGCAAAGAAAATATCCAAAGAAGCAGTAACCTATATCTTCGTACTGGTTTGTTGAGGTTGAATACAAGCCAAAGTGAGGTAAGCTTATCTTGCATTAGTTACCCGGGCATCACACGCAATATACGCTGTGGTAATCCTGTGTAACTTTGGTTTGAAAGTGAAGCATTAGGCTCGGGCTTCTGGACCATTAGCAATGCAGGTGCAGTACTCCGCGTCTCAGTTTGTAAAGTTGACTCCTTGTTCCTTGTTTGTGAACCAAAGTTCGTTTCTGAGTGAACAGGGAAAGCCACGTTAATTCGACTGGTCAACAGTCCAATTTGCTCTACCTGAGAGTCAGGTTCTTGGGCGAAATTACGAGGATTAAATTACATGTTCTTCTGAAGTACTCCTTGGACAATAAACCTTATTAGCTATTTATGTCCAAATTTATAAAACGAAAAAGGTCAACTTTGGTCCAGGCGATTATTTTATGGAAGCAAACAAGTGAGAACATTATGAGGTACAAAAGAGCAATTATTCTAAACGCTTTCATTAGTTATCACTACAATAATGGAGCGGCAGCACTTGATCACGACAAGAATGTGGCTCATGTCTTGAAAGATTATTTTAATACTGTTATAGGGGTGGAACCAGAGAGAATAGCACAAGAAACAGACGGAGGGGACTCTAAACCGAACTTGAAGCCCCACTTGAAGGAGGGTTGAGGTGGGAGGGTACACGGTGATGTCGGGACCAGGAGCGAGGACACAGCATTGACAGGGTCCCAGATTGAAGTACCCCGACAATCGGACAGGTAGACTGGGGTCACCTCTCCACATAGGGTCTAATGTCCCTACTAAGAGCGGTTCTCATCGCGGCAACCAGTTGAATCCAGGGGACGGAGATCATCGCTTTTAACCTACTTTTTCCCTGCCACGCTGTGCCGTGCACCATTGTCGAAATTTCAACCCTTAAAGAAACCAACGGAATGAAGTATGAATGAAATGACATCAGAAACGACATGGAGGAACAGGAAATTCGGAGGATGAAAGAAATATATCCAGCATTTGCCTGGCCACTCGTGGAAATCCCGAAAAGAACCCATGGAACAGGTAGGCCGGCCACAGGTAGCAAATCCACGATCTCCCGAATGTGGGCCACTGAAAAAACTGCCTGAGTCATCCCGCTGGGAGGATCCAGGGAAGAAACATTGAAGACAATTATTGAGAAGGAGAACAGAAATTACCTAAAGTACTGATTGAGAAACCATCGCTTATAAGGATTATCAACGAAAGAAACGGTGAAGTGCACGCTATTGGGAAACAAATATCTGTATATGATACTTTAGGGAAGCTCATGGACGACAATCAAGATCCTTGTTAGGAATGAGGAGGAAGAATCTGCTCCGAGAAGCATTCTGAACCCTGTTCTTGATTGCTATAGGTGTGCATTAAATATTATTCATATTGTTAGTCTACATATTTAAATATAGTTCTAAAATCTGTGAATGCTGACGCTTTGAACTCAAGCAATTCATATATCGTTCATTTATAAATTATTTACAAAGAGGATGGTATTATTCTATATGTTTAAAAATCTGGGTATAAAATTGCCTACTTGGTCACATCGACTCAGAAAAACCCATTTTTGCTTTCTGTATGACGTAGTTAATAAGTGGAGAAGGTGCTGTATTCCACACAGAAATTCGAAATCAATATTGCATTGCAAATATGAATTTTGAGACCCCCTGAATAAAAAAAAATAAACTCTCTAGGAAAAAGATTTCTGTGAGTGTGTGTGAATTGCTCAACAAAAAACGTAATGTTGGATAGATAGCAAACTTATCGTTTAAATTCAGTCTTTCAAAAGTACAAAATGAAGATTTTCAAGTATATTACCTCACCCTAAACTACACAGAGTGAGGTGGCACCGCGCTAAATTTGCGACTCGCATTAGGAAGATCGTGGATTCGATTCCCTTCATATGAATTCTTGGCCTATTCGGGGTTTTCTCCGGGTCACCAGGTGAATGCTTCGGAGGATGATTACATCCTCCAATGTTCCGTACAGCATTACCTGAAAACAATTGTTTGTTAACGTCGTTGCCAATTGCCAGAATCAAAGCAGCGGCACAGGTGTGCCGGAATTTCGTCACGCAGTAGTTGTTTATACATGCCAGTAAATCTACTGCCATGGGGCTGTCGCTTTTAAGAACGCTTAACAATCATCAGTCTCGGCCGGGTTCGATCCTGGGATTAGAAGACTAGCATCTACCAACTGAGCCACTTAAACCGATTCTGGTGCCCATTAATTTATTGAAGACTTGTGTATCTGTGTTCGGCGGGTTGCGTCTGGATGGTATTTTGCCCACTGAAGAAGTATATTCTAGGCGTGTTTGCGGTGCTCCTCTATCGGTATCCACCTTCGGGCTAGGCCGTCTTGGAGGAGCCCCCGAAGGCTCGGGGCTCGTCGGAGACTTTCCATCTATTGTGGGCGCATTGCATTCCGCCAATGTTTGCAATTATGATCCGGGTCCATTAAGGTCTCTCTGTTCAACATTCCGTGCCTGGAGTCACGCCACAAGGACGTAAGTACCGTGCTCTGCCCTATTGACTGGGGACCTGTCTGTGATTAATTCTAATTACAATCCATCCCAAACTTCTGTTTCCAAAGTTTTGATATTCTCAAAAATGGCTCTATGGGTTTTGATGAAAATACCATTAGAAATTCGCATTAAAAACAAGAGTGCATGTCGTGAATTTTCTGTGAATAAACCATGAGTTTGTATGATCGGTAAACCAAAATAAAAATACTAATAGTTACTAGCAAAAATTTTGCATGTGGTTTTTAAACACAAAGTTTGTTTCAAAATAATTTTATTGTTGCATTAACCACTTGCAAGAAATTTGCTTTTATTGATTTAAATTTTTCAACAATTCGTCATTTTTTGAAATGCGGGTTTTTCGTGGTTTTTCAGCGACTTTCTCGCGATGTTATCGAATGGCCAATCATCATTTGAACATTGCACTATCACTTCGTTTTCCTGAATCCTTTCTGTACCTAAAACGGAAATTTAATGAAACTAGCTCTATAATTGTATGACGTGATATAGACAGAAAAATATGTGTTTTTTGTTTTGTTTTTTATTTAATAGTTGAAGCTATATATTGATGAATAGTAGTGGCTAGAAAAAGGCATGTAAATGTATCACATCAAATTTTTCTGTGTAAAATGGCCAGAAAACCCAATAGATATGATGCTAACGATAGAATTGCAGTTTGCTTATTTCTTGTAATTCAGTGATACTGGGAAAGTGGTGCTGGGAGCGCAAACCCTTTACTATTGATCAATGGAATTATGTAATCTGTTCGGCTGAAGTAACCTTCAGTTTTCCCAACATTGCGTTTTGGAAGTTTCGCACAGTTTGTGTCCTGGTATCAAAGCCTGTTACAAAGTCATTACTTGCTATATGGATTAACACTATGTATTCATTTATTAGTCAAAATACCATATTTCGTGAAGTTTATTTGCTGTTAATAAGATTTTCGAGGTCTCTAAACCATTAAAATAGCGCATTGTAAACATGAAATTGCAGAACTTCTGGTCTTGAATTGTGTATAGGTTGCTTTCCAACTGTAATAATTTTGTATATAACTTCTCTGACAGTTCACTTTCTTCGTGAATTATCATGAGAGCATTATTATTCTGACCATATTTACATATTCTTTAAATAACCCTGATGTATATATTGAATTGTTTTCGTGGAGATTAAATTGTAAACATTCAGAAAATGTCCCTGGAATTTAAAGAAAATGCATACATATACAGGATGTTTCCAAACGACACGAAACCAAAATGTGGATGTTGCTCAAGTCCAATGTGTTACGAAAATATAGTTTTCAACCCAATATATGTAGGTAAGTGAACAAAATATCTGATCAACATGTATTAGGCAGCTGTCCCGGAACAAAGCCACTCGCCTGACCCCGCTAACGGAAGTAACACAGATAGGTTGGAAGCTCCGTGTCGCTTGCTTTCACAATGTATTCGTAAACATGCCTACAGGCAACACAATGCTTAGCCCACATTAAGCTTCTTATCTTACGAAATTCTGCTAAAGAACTTCTACCTTTAGTTATTTGTTTCTTTTTCTAAAATATGTGATCATAGGAGACAATTAATGAAAGGAAATCGCTGGATACAAACGCGCTAATATTATGTTTTACAGGCCGTTTAAGGGACGCACACATGGCAATGAGTTTACGAAGTTTTATATCACTTTTCTACACGTAATGTGTGGATAATGTGTAGAGAAGGTATCGTAATGCACCCAAAAGTTCGATACCGAGATTTCACCGGAAATACATGTTTCGTTTCCTCCTGAATATTCTTCTCGTCTCTCGTTTGTTTATTCCTGACAAGCAAAGAGATTGGGATTTCAATTGTTTCACATAGCAACCGGTTTCTAAAGCACGAGACTATCACTTTAGACTGTTTATTTTCTTTTTTCCCTTCTACTTTCATAGAACCAAGTAATAAGGACAATTTCTGCTAATGTTTATCTCAATTATCATGAAGTAGATAGAAGAACAAGCTTCTGTTTTTACAGAGATGTAGAGAAATTTGTTACAGATAATTTGCATAGATGTAGAGAAAGGTACGTGTATGCAACATGGCATCTTTTAAAAGTTTTATTGTGATAGCATTGCTTCATTATGTATACGAATTGAGTTCATATTGGATAAATATTTGCTTAACGCTGGTCATCAGTGATGTTAACAAATGGGATTTAACTCCTACTTGAGCACCGGTACTACGAAAAACAAAAGAGTATACAGCTGATACGAAAAAAAAAACTGCAAAGTGGGGTAGTAACGGTTTATAAAATCTCAGAAATTTAAACTCATAAATATCACTCTTAAAAGGTTTATTCAACTTCTATATCATTTTAACCATTCAGTCATTTGTATATAATATAAATGTGTCAAAAGTTATGCTCCTTAATGACATTTTAATATCTCAGAGATCAGTAGATGTCTGTGCGGCTTCTGTTAAACTAGATGATTTCTGTGAACAAGTCTGATATTATTATCGCTATTATGATTATTATTGCATTTTTAATATATACTTAATATTACGTATTGTAACAAATCCTGTGCCTATAAGTATCCACCCCATCAAAATAGCAAGTATGTAAATTTTTTCTGTGAACGTACCCGAATTTATGTTCTTGCTTCTTCCAACTTGCCTTGTATCGAAAAATGTAATATATATAGCGAAAGCTTTAAGTGTCCTAAATAAATTAAATAATTATTTTAGAATAAATTTCCAGCACGTACGTGTGTCTAAGTTCTGATTGAACAATATGACATAAAAATGAGAAGGCAAAGAATACTAAGTATAATTAATGTGGCTTTTAAAGATTCAAAGAATCCAAAACCAAAAATGTTCAGCAGATTTCCCGCATCACAAATATCTCTTTCCTAAAATATGTTATTTGTATTGCTATTCTCTGAGTGGAGGATAACTAGCTTCCTTGGAATGTAATACGTCTGATGTATTGCCACTACGAATAACACCTATGCTGCAACTTTGTCTAAAATGGCTGCTAAATCCTCATTATTCTTGTAGAATTTTTCTCTAACTCGTAAATCATTTAAACCACTCAGTAATTCAGTGCGAAGTAATTGTAGAGTTAATTAAAACCTAAACACTATGTGAAACAAGTTTTATATCTTATTTACCCTTTCTGAGATTATTATTAATTTGAATCTTTTTTAATTTAAGGCAATTGATATTGAAATGGGAATGACACTCATTTATGTATAAAAGGTCCGTATAAAGAATGTGCCTTAATAAATGTTGCATACTTGACTTACATTTAACAGTTAACTGTCGATTCAGCCTGGTATGTGTATGCGTGTGTGTGTTATGTGCCTGACGCTGACCTTTTGTTTATGCGTCCGTGCGTGGTTTTTTGCGAGTGTTGGTAAACAACATAACCCAAAAACTCTTAGAAACACTGAACTTGGTATTTTACTTCAGGATCTTCCAAAGATGTGAGAAAATGTTCAAGTCAGTCCCGCACATTTGACATCTTCACTTGAAACGTTTTTCTATATATACATGTAACGATCTTGATTAAAACGCAATACTATGCTTATGATATTATATGGCAATTAAAGTGCATATTTCGAATTTTTGACGAATAGATTTCGAGTCCTCTTCATTGAGAAGACATATTTTGTAATCTTGTACAACTGGTAAATTTCAAGGGCTACTATAAACAAAATGTTGGGTTCTATGTGAAATGAAACTCTTTTGGAGTAACTATTTTTGTACCATCAGCCATTTATAAGATATCCTTTATTATATGTGTACATTTTTATATTTTAGAACTCTGTCGATGTTCATCTTTTTCTTGCAACTGAAAGAGTATTAAATTTCAAGCCCGGGATATAGCGATTCGCTTTTAAACATCTGACTATCGATTTAGTTTTTTCTGTCCCTCTAGTACCTACAACAAAATGAAACTGTTTCAGCAAAATTTATCTAAATTAACAAAAAATATACTGATAAATATGTTTTTATAATATTGGTTTGTAGAAGATCCTTAAATAAAGTATATTGGATAGAGACAGTCATTTAATGTAACATATAATATATCTTATAATTTGATCATAGTATCTCCTTTGATTTTATTATGTGTATGCACAATCGGCATATATTGGTGTTAAACGCGTGGACATTGCTATCAAAATCACACTGTTTTTACAATACCCATTACATTTTGAACATGCGATATGGTTCCTTACATTGGAATATAGGAAATATGATCACTGGTAATTTTACAGAGATTCTAGGAAGTCCTCTAATGATAAGCTTATTGTATCGCTGGTAGGGAGTAGAACTGCAGACGGCAAGGGGCGTGGATGAGGTGAAATTAATGTCACTGACTTGAAGCCTGCCAACATGTCATGCAGGGAACATTGAGGACAGATATAAAATGGCTGTCAGCACGAAGTTTCATTTACATGGAATTATTCCATCGGTGGCGTTAATGCTTATGCATGCATATCTCTTAAATTAGCAAGAAGTATAGAAGCGTACAAGAAACGCTCTCCTATTGTGTTACGATTTCCATCAAGAGACAACAATATTTCATGTGGAATTATTTTAAAGACTAACACTGATATTTATATATAAACTGGGTACTTTTATGTCCATAAATGTAATACTTCGCAAATTATTCAGGTCTAAACATCGCAGCTTTTCTATTTAAATTGAAAAAATAAAGATCCACGACTACCAACAATAGCTCGATTTCCTCGACTTATTACTTTACATGCATTCTATATATATTCTTAGTCAAATAAAAGTATCCTTCATTATAAATGAACCTTAAGACTCGAATGGTATTTTTATACCCGGGACTCGAGGGAGTTTCACTGAACCCATTAGTTATAACAATAAACCTTAAAGAAACACATTTTATTTTATTCTTTTCATTTGTGTTTTACAAAGTGCTTATGGTTCTCTAATGTTTGTTTATATAATAAAATAAACATACATTTTAAGAAATATTGCGGTTTGCATCAATAAACGCAAAATTGGTGTATTTTACAGTAATGTGTAGAATAATTTTGAGCTCCTGAATAAAATCAACTTATCTATTTTACTACTTTTCATAGTGGTTTGTACATGCATTCCTATTGCACTGGTAACAATACCGCTTTGGAATTATACTTAGTATCACTTTCTACAGAGCGTACGCGTTATGCTTCAGCCGAGAAAGTGGGCGGGATGAGCGCGGCAGGATGCGACGTAAACGACGGCAGTGTGGATTCGAATACCCCGTGTTTTCCATTCGTAAAGTTTAATTTGTCTATGACAAGCTTAGAATCATAATTTTATTTCCCCAAAACTTTACAGCAGTTACTCAAAGTAGTGTCCTTCAGCTTCCTATAAGGTAATCTGTTTATACATTTCCTGCACCCTTGTTGTCATAGATGTGTTTTGATGTAAGCATTGTAAATATTGTTGAAGTTAAACGTTTGATATGAAATTTTAGTTATATAAATAATTAATTTAAAGCGCACACAACACAAGTGTTTTAGAAGTAATTCAAGAGTAGTACAGAAGAAAACCCATTTTCTAACACTTTAAGCAACGTCCGGTAACATAAACCACACAAACACGTGTTTCATGCTAACACCATAAAATTTACTAAGCATGCACCACAAACTCATGGACGCGCGCAGCATTGCAGGAAAATTACGCCAACTAGAACCCGGTTGTTGACCTCTTGCTCTAGCTGCTTTCTCGGTTCAAAAGTAACTCGGACACTCAGTATATCTGAAACATACGCAATAACTGCATCTTGAACTACATTTGCGCTGGTAAAATTAAAATCTGATACTTGACCTTGATCTATTCTTCATTTAGAACTCTTTCAAGTGATGATTCACATACTAATTCAGATATTAAGTGTCAGAACACTATGTTAGTAAGATTATTCCTGAAAAATGCAACCAGCAATAAGTATAGGTTACTTGAAGGGTTATTGCTACCTTTCCAGGAGTGCGCCAGACAATAAATAATTATCCTGCTTGGTTGTAGGGGCGAGAAGCGTAAAATGCGCATGAAAATAAGTTAGTGACGCAGACTCCAAAGGGCAAGTCTCTGCAAACCACAGTAAAATGTTGTTTTGTTCCTAGAAAATTCATTTTATTAGAAACTTAATTTGGACACTACTGATTCATATAGCACTCAAACAGCAATAGCTATAGTGACAATAACTTCCAAGTAAAAGGAGTAAAATACATGGCTGCAGTTTCACGACATCCCACTCCGCACATCATGTTGTGAACCGTCTTATTTGATTCTCGTATTTTATCACAGCCATTTATTTACTATCGTTAAGGTATTATGTATTTCTGATCACCTTCACATTTTTCTGGACTAGATGAATAGCATCTATAGGTTAATGGAGCTCAGAACCCAGCATGGAAACCCGAGGATACCCATGGCAAGTCCTGTGCGTCGGTCACATGAATTTGACTTACTCAGGGTGGAGTAACAATGGGAGTAGTTAGGAGTTATTAATATCACAACACAGTTTTAACTTGTATATCTAAATTTATTTGTGACCAGAACCTTTTAAATATCACGACAAGCACTTTTGCCTCACCTACTAAAGTTATTTTGTTTCCTACCACTTCCTACAACTTACAACATAAATGTGCGGCTATCTGACAACTATGCCTATAACTGATTATAACCGTGCGTATCTGACGACTGATCCTTTAACTGTGCTTCCATGCGTATATGTCAACTGAGCGTTACATTGTACATCTCAGACAACTGAACTTCATTGCGATGTGTCCCTAGCAACTGAACATTACGGTCTACCTCTGGCAAGTGAACATTACGGTGTGAGTCTAGCAACTGAACCTAACATTGTACGGTTAAACTGTCTTCAGGCTGTTACTAATATAGAACAATATGGTGTCATGGCTGTTTTATTTTTAAAGGTTTTATTTCTAAATAGACACCGTGAACTTGGTGTCTATGCGTCCCATAATGCAGTTCTTATTACCCATAATGCACTATAAACACGGCGTGACTGCATTTATACAATGGAGAAAATCCCATTTCTTGTGTATTACAGACTTCCCCTAGTTATTTTTCACGTGTTACCCTATTGTACGCACATACATAAAGGAGTACGTGAGCTTTACCAACTTTCTACCTTAACAAAGAATCTCTCCCTTATGCAGCGACCTTGTTTCGTAAACACCCTAATCTGCGCTTGCTTCAAGCTAGCTTTCTACACATATTGAGAAATATTTTATTTGTACATTAAATAATAACAAATAATTAATAATGATAGTAATAATAATGACGAGGTCAACTAACGGTCTCACAAGGCTATTGAAATCAATTGTTTAAAGTTCAAGTAAATGCAATTTTGCCTGCACACGACCGGTGCGAAACAGCAATATCAAGACATGACTTTTACAACTTGAAAAGGCTGCTGCTTTATCCATTTTTAGGGGTTCAAAAGTGCAACCTCTAAATTTCTAATTAGAAGACGTAGGCAATAATGGGCTTTTATTTGGGGGAGGCAGGCCGATTTGGATGACTGTACACAATTATAGAGAAGCCACATTAGCGTGGCTAGGATTCAGCGCTGGATGGGCAACAAACTAATTGATAAAACCGGAGTGAGAGGATGTACAGTCCTTGGTGAAGGGGAAATATGGGGTCATATTCTGGCAGAGTGCTGAGAAAAAAGTTTGATTTGTTACACTCGCATGACTTTCTCTAACTGTTCTACAAACAAACTTCTTACAAAAAATTATTCTTCTCTTTAAACCATGCTAATCGGGCTGCATTAGCAGAATGTACTTATTACCTAGTTCCTTATAAGTTGAAGGGAACTAAAGAAATGCGATATGCTAAAGCGATAGTCAAATATTTCAAAAGCTGTGGTTTTGCAACTGTCATTGCAATTCGCGTTTTTGCTTGACCAGGAGTAGAACAAAAGAAAAAAGGACTCTTTCTTTCTGAGAAGAGTATTCTAAAAGGGAAACCAATAACAAGAATTATCTTGGCAACAGTCAACTCTACAACATATATGCACGTGACAAATCGTGTGTCTTAACGAGGTCTATACTTTTTATATAGTAAGTTCTTCAACATTCAGAAAAAATATATCTAGAACGAACAGGTCTTCAGAACTAGTTACCAGAAACTTCAAGATTTGCATTTTTGTGATATAAATATTTATAATACACTACACTTTAAACAAAAATTTTATCTATTTTTGAGAAAAACAAAATTTAAAAAAAATGACCATATAAAGATTATGGTCGCCTCTTTTGCGCGGTGATAGCGGCTGCTTGTCAAGCGGGAGACCTGGGTTCGATTCCCGTTACCGGCGTGGGGAATTTTCCCCCGCTGGGAGACCCCGTGTGGGGTGAGGTTCCTGGGGGGACAACTGAGGAGCTACTTGATTGAGAAGTAGCGGCTCCAGATCGAGAAGACGCTGATCACGTCTCACTCTCCAGCATTGCACCCCGTTAATGACGCCTTCGGGCTGATATGGCGGATGCAGTGGCCGGGCGGTAGGCAGACCATGGTCCCTTGCGGACTGTCGTACCATGGCGTTACGTTTTAAAGACTAGTTTAGGGTAGGGCTTTCTTTTTTTTTTTTTAAATTTTCGAGTCGCATTCTTGAAAAATAGTAAACTTAAATGCCAATTTTGGAATGTCACGGTCTTTTAGTTTTAGAGATATGCTACCCACAGAGATACAGACACACTCACACACACATGAACCATTTTCTAAAAATGCTTTTTTTTAGCTCAGGGATCTCAAAACCTATATTTCAGGTGAAATCTCGTTATCGAACTTCTGGGTACAATATAATACCTTCTCTATACAATATGCATATAGTACATGTAGAGAAAGTAAACATGTATTAAGAAAGGAACATTTATCACCACAGCTACTGGATTCCAATAGTACAATGAAGGTCTACTTAGATGTAATGTTGAACGTTGGATGTCGCGAGAGTTTGCAAAGGAGGTTACTTGGCATGGAGGGCGAGATAAGGGATATGTGTACTGTTCTTGTGGGTCAGAGCACTGTGAGTAGCTATCTGTTTCATTTTAGTTTGATTAATTATATTTGGAATGCTTATTATTTCATAATTCTCTGTTATTACCCTGGTTTTTATATTCTATTCGTCCATACTAATTAAATATTGATATATATTTAGTACTTTATTCTCACCACAAGGTTTCAGGGAAAAGAAAAGCATGGTAGGTGTCCCATGAAATTGTTGTATTTTGCAAGCGTTGTACGTAACTATTTGACAAAAAATTCCTTCTAATACTGCTGCTGCTGATTCCGAAACCAGTCAACTAAACTCACATTTATAATTCTAAAAAGATTGTATTCTCAAAACGAATGCATTTCTTGAGAAAGAACAAAAGAAATTTGAAAAATCAATACAAGGTTGCTTTATCAATGATGAATCTAACTGAACTACTTATTAGAAAGAAAAACGTTAATAATAGATCTACACATATATTTTCATTTCTATCTTCCTCTAAATAAACTATAATACCGCCTAACTCATTAAGTCAGAAGGACATTTTTGCAACTTTACGCTGAAAGAACACTAATTTTAAACCTTGCAGATAAATTTAATTCGGCACTCATGTATTTGTTGTGTCGCTTCCATGAAAGCCTCCATGGGTATGATTAAAAGCTGTGATTGCATATAGTTTAACAGTTGTATATTTCGGCACTTTTCAAATAGTCCACAATAATCCCAAAATTTGCACAATAAATTCATTTTTATCAATTGTATCCTCATTAGAGTTTTTGAGTCGCGTATCTAGAGAAGTCAAAACTTGAATGAGATTTCATTCACAATCTTATGATTAAAAGAAAGTATATTACTAGAGATAAATGTAATAAATATTAATTTATTTACTAAACTGATTGATCCAACTGTTTCCATGCACTATTTCTGTTTCTCTTTGTGCAACTTAATGTCGTGCTGTTTTGGGGTAGCTAATCGTGAATATCTATGCAGAAATCAAATGACACTCGCAAGCAAATTAACAGATGCTAGGGAATATGTTAAAAACAGAAAAGGTTGGTGCCGTAATTCAGTCGCTAGAGCACCTGTCTGCTGCGCGAGGGGTCCCATGTTCGATTCCTGGCTGGGGGTAGAGATTTCTCTCTAGCTCACATTATTCCTTATCCTCCCCAGAGTGTGGAAGTGTGAATGTATGTGTGATCTATGATGAAAGGTAAAGGTAATTAAAAACCGAAGAATATCAGTACACGAATTACTATTGCCATTAGGCAATATGTTTCGTTTCGTTTCGTCTTACCCTCCCCGAATTTGTGGCAATGGCAACCTCCCATGACTTACAAGCCAATGCCTAGGGATCGGAAACCGGTCGGGAAGCCAACGGCACGAAACCACAGAATGGAGAATCTGTTATAAGGGGTCGATCCGTAGTTAGGAAAGAACATAAGGAAGTGAGTGATATGAAATGTAGGTGAAATTGGTGATTGGAAAGGTGATGATGGAGCAATTGTGGAATGAGTGGCGGGGGAAACTGGAGGACCTGGAGAAAACCCGCCCAAATACCTCTCCGTTCGTCTAGAATCCCACATGGGATCGAACCTGGGCCACCTAAATGCGAGGCGAGCGACCTAAGCACTCACCCACAGCTTCGTAGGCAATATGTACTAACTGGAAATACCATCTTTTGGACCATATAGTTAAAGGCGGGATGTAAATGGAACAAAAAACATTAAAATACTGTGGAGCTGATAAATTACAGAAATGCTAGGGAGGTGATAAAACAGGGAAATGCTAGAGAGGTGATTAAAACGTGGGATAAGCCACCAGAATAGGTTAACGCATTCGTTACATAGCGTCTTAGTGGTCAAATACAATATGACGAAGTAAGTATAGGATAGTTACGAGATAATGTGTAAGTTTTTTTTTAGTGGAATATATTCCTTTCCTGTGTTCTCTTTCAGTAATTAGAATTATATTTCACAGACTAAAATCATTATCATTACCGCCAATATTATATTTTTCGTTTTCATAAAACAAACATTTTAACACCACATTACTTTCACTAGCAGGTATATACATAGTACATAGAGAAGGTATTGTATTCTATCCAAAAATTGGATTCTGAAATTTGAACTAAAATATGTCTTGAGATCTCCTAATCCACAATAGCATGTTTAGAAAAAAAAGTCCTTGTGTGCCTTTGGGCAGCATAAATCTAAAACGAAAGGTGCTTTAAATACCAAAATAAGTTAAACATCTTCCAAGAATGCGACACGAAGGTTTACAGGAAAATCCCTCACCCGCAACTACCCGATGCATGGTACATTTTTAGAATATTTTGATATTCTCAAAAATTATTCCAAGGATTTTGATTAAATGCTGTATGTTTACGGTATTTTCATGATAAATGAAAAGTATATCTTGAGTTTTCTGGGAGTAGCCTAACAAGACCTCTTCATTTTGAATAGCTTTTGCATAACTGGTAAATCGTAAGAGACACAATGGAGGAACAGATAACCATTTTCGAGATATTCCCTGTTACTGGTTTCAGTACTTTAAGTCATTCGTTTCATGCGAGAGATGGTCAGAAACTTAAGGTTACAAAGCCTGCAGTGAAACGAGTATATTTTATTTCGTACAACCGATACATCCATTTGATAGAACATACACAGGTTAGTTTTCCAAATAGTTTCCATATCGGTCGAAGCATTTGCCACTTCGTGGGACGAGTTTGAATATTCCCTCCTGGTAAAACTCCTGTCTTTGCGTATTCAGCCACGTTGTCGTGGAGTGTAACACCACCTCATCTGAAGCAAATCGTCGGCCTCCTAGGTGTTCCTTCAAGTGAGGACAAAGGAAAAGTTGCATGGAGCTGTAGGGGGGTGATCGATGATAATCTCAATGAAACTGCTTCAACAGGGTGGTGATCTTCTAGATTGTATGAGCTCGCGTGTTGTCGTGAAGGAAGATGACACCCTCAGTGAAGAGTCCAGGCCGTTGCCTCTTGATTGCTTCACGCACGCGTGTCATGGTCCGGCAGTATCGGTCAGCGGTCATTATGTGCCCTCTTTTCAAGAACTCCACGAGTATGACATCCGCGCTCTCCCAAAACACTCTGCCAACCACCTTCTCGGCAGATTATGCCACCTTAAACTTCCTTGTTTTTGGAGAAGAGGGCGATTTCCACTCCATTGACGATCGCTTACTACTGAGGGTATATTGGTGGATCAATATTTTGTCACCCGTGATAATGCAGTGAAGAGAACTGTTTCCTTCCGTGGAGAACCGTTTCAAATGTTGCAGACTTTCTCCCATGTTCTTCTCCTTGTGTTCGGTTGACAGATTTCTTGAAAACCATTAGGAACAAGCTTTCATGGTACTGCAGAAAATCATGAAAAATGCCACCAAAAACATTCCCAGTTCTGCCACCATATGTCGCAACGTGATCCTCCTGTTGTCCTGAATCAGCTCCTCCGTGCGAGCTATATTCAAATCTGTGGCGGTTGTGCTGGGTCAGTCGCTGCAATTCTTATTGATAACCTTTGTTTACCGGCCGCAAACTTTCGACACAATTATGCGTAATGCTGGCGAGACATTACAGCATGTTCATAAACCTCCACCAACTCTCAGTGAATGTTAGCTGCGGTTACGTGTTTTCCCCAAAGAAATCGAATAACAGCAGATTTCTTCGCAAGACCAGTTTTCCAAAGGAGTTGCCATTTATGTTTATCTTGCAGTAGCGATGTAGGTGGCGGTTGACTGAACCTCTGCACAATTGCCAACTGCGTGTATTAGAATTACCGCACACTACTAAGTTTGCTGTGAAAGACGAAGCACCAAGGATATTGGGCATTTAACCTTATTTTCTGATCAGCCCTCATATTTCTTTTATTTTACTCCTGGTCATGCAAACAGAAGAGAAATTCAATGTCTATCGCATAGTAACAGATATTTGACTATCACTTTAGTCACGTGTTTGTCTTTATTTCTCTTCTACTTACAAAGCAAATAAAACCATTTGTACTAAAATTTACCTCGATTAGCATGATGTAGATAAAGCAATAATCGTGTTTAATCACAATTTGCAGAACATATAGAGCAAGTCATGTAAATGGATCACATCTGATTTTCTTAAGCCTTATTCTGAATTCAAACGCATTGTTGTTTCGTCACACTAAACCTCAGTACTAAACCTATAAAAATGCGATGTTGGTTTGTCATTATCAGAACGTCCTATATATTAGTAGAAACAATGCACTAAATCAGTAGCGTGTTGATAAATCGATGGTATGGAAGCAGTAATGAAAATAAACAATGGCTTTTATAGGGAATATCTGTTATATGTAGTGCAAAGGGATTTTACCCTTTCATTGCAAAATCACCAAAGACGTTGTTAAAATTGCTTTCTAATACAATTCATTAATTGTATTTTAAAACGGCCTGGTTAGTCTGCCTTGACTGATTGTACGATCTCTTATTTAAATGTACAAAAACTGAAACCAACCGAAGAAGTATAAGTTCGCAAAACTTTAACGCTTCTGAATAATTCATTTCTAGATTATTCTCCCTGAAGAAAGGCAACACTTCTGAATAAGCCATTTCAAGATTATTCTTCCTGATGAAAAACAACATTCCTAATGAACCATTTCAAGATTATTTATCCTGATGAAAAGCAACACTTCTGAGTAAGAAATGTCAAGACTATTCTCCCTGATGAAAGGCACACTTCTGAATTAGCCATTTGAAGATTATTCTCCCTGATGAAAATCAACAATTTTTAACACTATGTATTTTCACACCATCCTCACGTTATGTGTAATTATGTAACACTTAGTGTAGAGCGTAAAGCGACCATCTCAAAGATAGGTACAAAAAAAGAAAAGAAAAACTAGGTTCCACTTTTAGGCCCTGTAAGCCATTCTACGCCATAAATGTCGTTATTCAAATGTTGCACAAAGTTTGGATTCTGTTTTAAAATGCTGTAATGCTGGAGTTCCGCTACCATTTTCGATGACTTCTTTCTCCTTTGCACAGGTAAACGAATAGAAATCTTGATTAATATCAAACACAACACAGCATACATCCCTTACTCACATATTTTAGTACTCCCCTCTGCACTCATGCCCGAACCATAAAGCAAAACCAATTTGCAATTTACAAATTGATTCCAATAAGCGCTATTGTTAAATTATCAAAACACGTGCAATTCGGTATTTAGTAGTGAAACGTGTCAAACAAATATTACTTTAAAAACACCTGCATGTTATTATTATTATTATTATTATTATTATTATTATTATTATTATTATTATTATTATTATTATTATTATTATTATTATTATTATTATTATTATTATTAATATTATTATTATCATCATCATCATCTTCATCATTATTATTATCTTATTATCATTATTATTCTCATCATTATTATCATTATCTCGCAAAACGAGATTATATCGACACTATATCTAAATATCGATCATTAGCAAGCTCTCCGTGCCATTTGTTGGGACTCCAGAAAGCCACACTCAAAAGTGCAACGCCAGTTGTTTGAAAATTGTATCCCTAGGTTTTTCACAAGAATGATTTTAATGAGGATATTGAAATGAATGCCTAACTAAGATTTAAAGTGCAAGCAAGGCTTCCTTGGAATACACGTCTCCGCACTAAATATTAAAATGAGTTACTTAATTATGCAACAGAACTTTTAGTTTCTCACGTCAGTGTGCTCAAAGCTCGCAGAATCTGTTATAAGTTTTTAGCAATAAATATGTATATCCGCTATAAACTCCTGTTATATTCTCATAGTTATAAAACCAGACTGTCAGACGTTACTTGTTATTGGGACCTGAATAATTAACAGCTGCAGGACAGAAGCTCAGTAGCAATCCTCTTGTAGGATTATGCACAAACAAAATCCAGATTTTCAACAGTTTGGCGACCTTCAATATGAAAATAGAATTAAATCGTTATCATGAAGGAATATTTCATAATGTACGGATTTAATTATTAAATAATTGTACATAAAATTGAGTGTTTTCCTGTTAACTCTTTCTTATATTGCTTTTGGACATTCATTTATATTCTAAATGCAATTTATTAAGTATTTTTGCAAAATAAATGGTAGTTAATAATTCAAGTTAAGGGAGCAAATGAGAAAATTGAGCAAAAGTCACAATTTTTTATCTTTTTGAGCAGTTTTAAATATTGTAAGTTCCTGTTTTATGTATACGTTATCACTATAGACCCAATACTTATTTTAAATATATTTTCAAAATGATACTGTATCTACCATTTTGTACGGTGAATTGTGCACCAATTTTTAAAAAGATATCGTAACTCCGAAAAATGTTACAGTATATACATAAATCTTAGTACATAGTTCAAGGAACTTTTTGTATAAAAATAGGTACTTCTGTTATATAAGACAGACGCTGTATACCTAACCCATGTGGTTTCTTCGTTTGTATGGCCCTCCGCGATGTAGTGGTTACCATGCTAATATTATATATATCCAAGGTCGCGGGTCAATACTCGATGGAGGATGATGGCTTTTTTCGGGCCAAGAGATCCTTAGATTCCTGCTTCGTATATTTACGGCACGTAAAAAACCCCAAACCCGATAGAGAGGCGTCTGAGAAAAATTAAGCAGTCTGACACACCCAATATTGAATGGGACGCTGACAACTACAACAGTTGAAGAGCGTCCATAAATAAAACTCCATTTCCATTTTCTTTGTTTGCAAATATACGAGAATGTCCTTCCTCCATTTTTGCTTTAAGGCGTTTTTGTGAGACTGACATTATCTGGTACAAATGACAGGTTTTCTCAAAATATTGAAGATCGACAATTAAATTTTAGGATTATACAGCAATATTTAAATGCAGTTGTGTATCTACTTAGATGTTAGTAAAATGTTTGGTTACTAAAATAAGTTGTTTGATTTTAATCAAAGAATGATAAAAATGAAAGAAATATCTTTCCTAATAAACGAATTTATTAAATAAAAGCACATCAGCAAACTGCAAGGCTTTAATCTACATTCTGTCTGGCAGCTTGAATTGTTTGAGATATTGGATCATGAATTTAGCAGATTTAATTGTTGCATTTTCCTAACATTTAGTCTGTCTTTTTTGTATAAGTATTTGAAGGTTTTATACAATATTGCATTCTTTGTACTTCAACTGGTTTATGATGAATTCCCTCCTGAGGACGAGACTTTTTCATTCAGGGATGATACTGGAAATTTACCATAATTTTTCTTTTGTTTGTTAATTTTATTGCAGTAAATATAATTTATATTGGGTGTGTTGTAAGGACTGTAATAATCCGCACTGTCCAGTAAACCCAAGAAACTTGCTATGAGCCGTGAGATTCCTGAGCCGCTTGCAGAAGGCTAAATAATGTGGTCTACAGAAGTTCCAGTTGCTCTCACACGTTCAAGGCAGGCTATAATTTGCTGGTAGCAGCACGTAAAGTGATGGCCACACACATACCGCCAAAGCACGTTCTGGTTATAGGAATCTGAGAGATTCGATTTCTCGCATTATTGCGGGTCAATAAGGGCTGGGGCGTTATCTGGACGCAAGGGGATTTCAAATAGAAAACATCACACTGACTCATCCATTTAACTGATTCGAGTAACATTTAGTCATTTTGCGCTGGTACTCTCGTTTCAGAATATTACAACAGATCCTTGCATCCGATTCAAGATGAGTAGAAGTTATATACAAAAATTGTGTATGTTAGATTCGCATAACATTATCTGTTTATTGTTGGATATACAAGTTATTTTATGAAATATTTACTTCATTTTAATCAAAATAAACCTTAAATAAGTAGTTATATTACGCATTTCCATATAGAAACAGAAAAGCAGCGCTAATAAAATACAGGGTTACTACAAAAGAAATAGACAACTTCAACTGTCTGTAAAACAAAAACTATTAGAGATAGCAACCTAATTATTCTGGAGGTATGTTGAGAACTTCTCAAAGTTTCGTTTGTTACTATTGGTAACGCTGAAGTGTTTTGTTTGTTGTTGCAGAAGCTGAAATGGCGGAAAATCCTGTGGATAAGGCATATTGCGTGTTGGAATTTGCTAGAACGCAATCAGCAACTGTTGTCCAACGACATTTTAGAACACATTACCACAAAAACCAGCATCGTCTTCATCATGTCGCAACATGTCGATGCAAAAGTCACGCCATATGACCTTATCTTCTTCACTCAGAAAATGCAACATCTGTAATCTGTAAGGCATCATGGGCAGCCGCTTCCGCAAGATTTTCCACACAGTTTGCTGTGGAATTTGTAATTGCATGCTTGCCCTAGATGTCGATTTCTGTGGGCTTCTTATGTAGGCAGAACGAACACGTTCAACGTTTTCTTCCGAAACTCTTGGTCTTCCCGAGCTCTTCCCTTTGCACAAACATCCCGTTGTCTCGAATTTTCTATACCAGTCGTAGATTGACTGTCTAGTCCGTGGCGTTTTGTGGTAACGTGTTCTAAAATGTCGTTGGACAACAGTTGCTGATTGCGTTCTAGCAAATTCCAACACGCAATATGCCTTTTCCACAGGATTTTCCGCCATTTCAGCTTCTGCAACAACAAACAAAACACTACAGCGTTTCCAATAGTAACAAACGAAACTTTGAGAGTTTCTCAACATACCTCCAAAATAATTAGGTTGCTATCTCCAATAGTTTTTGTTTTACAGGCAGTTCTATTTCTTTTGTAGTAACCCTGTTAAGAACCGTGCGCCACATGGAAGCCTTAGAAATGCGTACCTTCTCGGTGTAACCACGAGAAACAACTGAATATCCAGAACACTTAAATAATGATTTAACAATTCGAACCATTATGTTAGGAGTCTTCAATCCTTGGATTGGTTTGCAGCGACTCTCCATTCAGATCTTCTCTCTGCTTTCCGTTTGAGTTCTTCATATTTACTGCATTTCACTACTAATCCGGATATCTCCGAAGTAGCTGTCCTCCTCCATGGTC
Source organism: Hymenopus coronatus (assembly GCA_030762935.1). Lineage (NCBI taxonomy): Eukaryota > Metazoa > Arthropoda > Insecta > Mantodea > Hymenopodidae > Hymenopus > Hymenopus coronatus. The sequence goes on from CM060900.1 coordinate 50,173,804, forward strand.
TAGGAAATGGAAATGGAGCTTTATTTACGGACGCTCTTTAACTTCTGTGGTTCTAAGCGTCCCATTCTAAATTGGGCGTGAAAAATCACGTAATGTTGCTCAGAGACCTCTTTATCAAGTTTTTTACGTGCTGTTAATATAGAACATGGGAGCAACGGTTTTACTTCTCTGCCAAAGGAAGACATGCTAAGAATATTTATGCCCGAAAAAAAATCCATCGTCCTCCACCAGATTTGAACCCGATAGCTTTGGTCCATTGTTGAGGAATAACATGCTATCCTCTGGTTCTCAAGTTCACGGATTTGAACCCGACGGAGGGCGATGGATTCTTTCGAGCGTAAAATCCTTAGCATGGCTGCCTTAGGAAGGGAAGTACGGCCGTTGGTCCCGTGTCGTAGATTTACAGCTCGTAACAGAACCTCAAGCCTGATAGTGCCTCTCAGCAAAGTGAAGCGGTCTTTCACGCCCGATATAGAATGGGAAAGTGAAAATCACAGCAGTTAAAGAGCGTCCATGAATAAATTTCGTAAATACCTAATGGCAAATATAACTTATTTGAAATAAGAAACTTACATTTTTTATAGTAAGTTTTGGTCTAACGCTTAATGTTTACCAGTTATTAGAACTTCCTAAGAATATAGGTAACTCATGAGCTGTTCCTAGAAAATTCAAGAGAAATATATTATTTCCTGTGTAAATGTCTGAAATATATGATGCTTTAATCAAATTATCTAGAGGCATCTTCAGACCCCAATAATTTATGAAAAATCCTTGGAAATTGCTAAACAAGCTTCGTATTCAACCACCATTAGCTTTTGAGTTATGCTGTTCACATACACACAAGCATACACACGAACCTGTTTCAAAATATGCCAGTTTGCGTTCAGGGTACGCCAATACACGTAGTTCCTGTCAAACTTCGACATAAAATTTTTGGGTGCAACACAATAATTACCACACTTATTACCGAGTGAGCTGGCGCCCCACTAACGTCCGTAACTCAAATTCGGGTGGTACCGGGTTCGAATCCTGCACACAGCTACGTTGACCCATGAGTTTTTCGTGTTTCCCCGGACGCGCAAATCTTAATGTATCATTGTAGTTTTTATGTCTTAAATGATACATCACACAATATTTCATTGCTTAGTTTCCAGAACTTAGCTAAGGCTTGTTTAATGAGGCGCTTCATCGTTTGAACAAAGTGCTACTTGCACTCTTCTGTTTGTTGTCTTTCTAATGCAGAAGTTAAATTAGAGCTCTGATGTTTGGGGCACAGTCAATCTACTAATTTTGTAGAACAAAATAAAAGTGAAAAGCTATTCTAAATAAGTGTATATGCAGTACTGTAGCGGATTTAAAGTAAAAAACATAATTTAAAGCACTATCAGGAAAGATTTTGTGTGATGAAAATAATGTTTTTCATATTCCATTTTAAGTTTTAATTAGTGTGGTACTTCTTTCTAAACTTGTGTGTTTCACAATTTCTAAAGCAAATATTTTCACATACAACTTATAAACACCTTTTATTCCACATTGGCACTATACGTACTAATGTATTTCTTTATTAATAAATAAGTATATTATTTTATTTTTATACTGTATTATACACTGTATTATACACTTTCTTAATTGGAAGCGCCCCCTCAACGAGAGATATTGCCTCATTCAACTGCGGTGTAAGAATAAACCTTATTAATCATTTAAAAAGTTGCCGAACAACAACGTCTTTCGCGTGTGCAGATAACTCTTCGTGTGTTATAAAATTGCAGAACTCCACGAGGTAAATCCAAGCATACGCCGGCCAGCGGCGTTGTAAGCGAGAGTGACCTTGTTTCTTCTCCTCTTGCATATCACCGTAAACCTTGAAGCAATCGCGCTCATAGAGAGGAAGTACCCAGGCTTTTACTAGATTCCGTGATGATATACATGAATAGTGTAAACAGACGGAGAAAGTTAACATACTTTCCACTTAAATTACAGAGCCTCTACGTTTTAAAGAATAAAGTCGCCTTTTAAATTCACAAGTAATTGAAAAGTCTACTTCATCCATCAATATCCGCCAATAACAGTGTAATAGGCTGTTCTTATTTAACATTAGAGATTAGAACCACTGTATGGTTGAATCAAAACATTAATACTCCGTAACAAAAGCCATACATTAGATATATAGTGTTCCCTGTATTATTATTTATCAAGGTCGCACACGTCAGTTCGTCACTAACCAGCTTTAATCTAAAATAGTCCCGTTGAGTTTCGCAAGTATTTTAACGCACAAAGAGATATCTACACACATCAAATACGGGGCAATTGGGCCACCTGGTAAAAATTAAAATTAGGTTTTATTTATGGACGCACTTTACGCTGCGGATTTCAGTGCCCCATTCTGTACTGGGCGTGAAATACTCTTTAATTTTGCTCTCTTTTCAGGCTTGAGATTATTTTACGTTTCGTAAATCTACGACACGGGAAAAACAGCTTTACTTCCCTTCCGAAGGAAGCCAGTCTAATGGCTTTTACACCCGAAAAAAAATCCATCGCCCTTCACCGGATTTAAACGTAAAGGTCAGAACCTCAGGCCCCACCAAAGAGGCCTCTGAGCAAACTTGAGCGGCATTTCACACCCAATATAGAATGGAATGCAGAGGACCATAGTAGTTAAGCGCGTCCATAATATCTCCATTCCATCCCTTTGGCACAATAAACTACGAGGCGTGTCCTGAAAGTAAGTATCCATTTGGAGAAAAAGCACATTTTTCTCAACATTTATTTTAACATGGAAAGAGTATTGCTTAACCTATTTTGTTCAGGTATGTGTCATAGCGGAGAATCAACTTCTGTATGCCCTCTTCAAGGAAAGCTCTCGCCAATGAAGACAGCAGATGCTGAACACCATATTTTGTGGAAACACATCATAATGCATTCTTATTGTGAACAGTCGGATTTAACGAATTTTCTCATTCACTTGCTCAACCTAACAATCAATGACAACAGAAGGCCGCCCACTCCATGCTTAGTCATGAACATTGTATCGTTCATCATTGAATCACCCAACCCACTTTCTCACCATTCCATCTATAGTTACATTTTCTCCGTTTATCTCCAAGTTGACGATGAATTTCAACTGGTTTAACATTCCTTGTGTTCAAACACCATATTATGGAACACACTTCACAGTTGGCTGGATCAGAAATTGTCTTAACTAAGAAATGTATATTAACACAATGCGGTTGTAATGGCGTCAATACACAAACAATGAACCAAAGAGACGAGGACGCATGCGTCGAACTGCGACTGTGGCCTTGCGGTGGCGGTAGAACGAAGTTCTACTATCTTTTCACCTCGTAATAAGTTAATTTTATTACATGGGTGTTTATATTTCCTTTAAGTTTCTGATTTTTTAAACGATAAAGGACTTGAGATTAGTTTTTAAATTAAACGATGGTTGCATATTGTTACTGCAAATCGCCTTATTATGAAGCTGAATGTAAGAACAATCGGTAGCAATTGTTGGAAAAATAAGGAAAATATGCGTTTAAAATGACATTTTTTTAACTGTTTCATGTATATAGTCCCCTTTACCATCTATGGTCATCGGGGGCTTTGCTTTTGAAACAACTCGTTGATTGTAGGTCCTTTAACGTTGGATATTTAATTATTTTCTTTTCTTCAAACATGCGCATAATCACTCTCGCCTACACATTTCCAGACACTATGGGGAATAGGGACTGATTTTGGTTAAAGAAAAACTGCCCACTCCAGCCGGAAGCGAATCAGGAACCTCCATGTATTAATTAACGTGCGGTCCTTAACCGCTTTGTATGTTTGCCATATGGTGACTTAATTTTATTTCCTAACACCCCATTTTGGTAAAGCTACAGGATTTTTCAGAAATATTCCTAGAGTAAACATGTTCATGTTCCTTTGTTGTTGGTGATGCCTGCTGTAACTATGCTCGATAGAGGGTATATTACTATTAAGAGTTGTAGACTAGTCTCCAACTATACGCCCAGTGACTTACAAACTCCTATGTTGGTACTACCTAGAGTCAGTTGGTGCAATTTTGTGACTCGCACTCAGTGTTGCACATGACGCATTAAACAGTGGAATCCAGATCAATAGCTTTATTGGCGTAACATGCCACCTACCAGATAAGGCCGCTTTGTTCCTGCCTAGAATATATACCTACACCTCCCTTATTGCTTATTGTATACTGGAGTGCTTATGGATATTTCCCTAGATATACCTGTAACTATTCCGCTACTAATAATGCCAGGCACAACTGCACCAAGCGTTTAAAGCATTAACTTCAATAATAACCGGACATTTCACTACTTCTTTCCAAATGAATTAGAATTTACGATAACCCAAATTTCATTATTACACTAGACCTGCAATTCTGGTATAATTTCAGGACTACTTTTTAAATAAGACAATAAATTACAGTTATGCTGTTTAGAGCAACATTGACCTTTTCAATGTATCATTTTTTGTCCTAAAAGACAAACGAAGTTTAAATTTCCCATGCAACAAGAGCAAAATGGCTCAATAAAATGTATGTATCAAATGTTTCTTTTCTAGCCAAATTGTAAAAGAAATTTACTGTTTTTATTTCTTATTAAAACAATTTTAGCATAAATAAAAATATAACTATTTTGGAAAGAAATGGCTGCGAAAATATTTGGCATATATCTCAGAATACCATAAATTGTTTCTCATGCGTCTAACGTTTAACCGTGATAACTGATAAGCATTTTATTTCTAAATGTATTTAAAGAATCCTATACCTGTAATATCAGCCGTACTTTCCTTTGTGTCTAATTTACTATAAACTTGCATTTAAATCGGAAGTTATTGTTGCAAACCTCTTTATACTGAGGGCTCCACTGATTGTGGTAATTCTGATACGTGACAGCAAATAAGAAATATTATTAGGGACTGTTTAAATAATAATAATATTATTATGTTAGCAATATTATAATTGATGATGATAATAATGATGTAGAACGGGCCTGAAATTGTTCATAGCTTCCAGCCACGTTGTGAATGACTGGTATTCGGACGTTTCGAATACATCGTTTCCGTCTTCAGGGAAACCGAACTAAGGGGAAACATTCTACTCCTATTTATAGGTAGATGGCCCTAGGGGGCAGTGGTAGCCAAGAGATGAAATATTATTAACGATACATTAACTATCCTCACTTTTTACCACGAAGAATAAAAATACATTTTTGCATTCAATCTCCAGGCAGTATGCAGCTGGGAGATACGTGGAGTCAATCTCCAGGCAGTATGCAGCTGGGAGATACGTGAAGTCAATCTCCAGGCAGTATGCAGCTGGGAGATACGTGGAGTCAATCTCCAGGCAGTATGCAGCTGGGATATACGTGGAGTCAATCTCCAGGCAGTATGCTGCTGGAAGATGCGTAGAGTCAATCTCCAGGCAGTATGCAGCAGGGAGATGCGTGGAGCTCCAAGCTTAATCGCTGTATATCCACTAAAACTGCTCCACGTGTTAATCATGACATGCTGTGTATTGTGATGTAGTCACGCAGTTTGTTGGGTCACACATAGCAACCCAATTTGTATATGTAAGCTGGTTTGCTGGCATGCATTGCATGCCCAGTGTCCTCCGATATTACTCAGCGGCGTAGAGAAAGCATCAGAGCTATGCCCTAAGGCACAGCAGATTCAGCAGGGCTAGTGACATCTCTGTCGCCTAACCTCCACGATCACGAGTCGCCTTAAAAAGTTTAATTGTGTTTAACTCCCGCTTTTAGTAATATGTTACCGCAGGCGATGACCTAACGATGTATAGAATAAAAATGGAGCCCCAGTGGAATGCGATAGCGGGGGAAACGGAGAATCCGGAGTAAACCCGCCCCTGAGGCGCTATGCGGTCCCCTGAGATTTAAACAGGACCGCAGGAGAGGTGAGTGGTCTAACCGCTCTGCAAGGGCGCGGCTTTGCCTTAACATGGCAACCCTTACGCCAAGGTCGTTTACAGGTTCGTCCGCTTTCCCAGCTGTATCTTCACGAGCGTTGTATATCACCGGTCGCTGTATATTCGGGTGGCCCTCATTCAAAAAGATAACAGCGATTGCGCAGCGGCAGTAACATGCCGGGTGGAAGGGTTCTGAGGGACCCCACCCCCAAACAGCGACACTTAACCGGGGCGGCGGCGACTATTGTCGCAATCGTGGCGAAACAATGCTGATTGCCGGTGAAGCGGCGGTGGCCGGCCGAGATGCTGCAGCCGAGGCATAGCTTGTCTCGGGTGGTTGCGACGGCGAGGCTGCACACTCGGTGGATGGCAGAGGACAAGCGGCATGTTCAGTTCGTTTAGTTCTGGCCATCACGAAGACCTATCCCGCTTGGAAACCTTTTCACCTTTGACTTGGACAATGCGCTCTTAAAATGATTGGAGTATTTAACGGATGAACAGATAGAACAAAATTGAAGTTCAGAATCACGATTTAAGTTGTTGCTTTCTTGGGAATAGCTAGGTTCTCCTATACTCTTCTTTCCCAACAGCGGGATCTTCAAAAGTTGCTCTGTGACCACTTTCAGTGCAGGGTTCTACAAGTCGAGGTAAATATTCGCCAGTAAAACCATAATTTATATATTAATGCAGAACCATTTTTGAATTATTTCATCAAATCAAGCTGGCACGATTTGGTGAGTAAGTACATTTAATAAAATGTTCTCAAAGCATTGCCAAAAGTAGAAGTGAGAAAACCATGTGCTTGGTCCGGCTCCTAGCTCTAGGCAGAGCCGAGCTCCCTCTGGCTCTCCGATAATGAGCAATGCTTAGCGGCACAACTTTCGCGAGCAGCACGCTTCTCTGCCTCAAACGTCCTACCTTCAAGCAGCAAAGTTCAAACGTAAACACCAGTGGTGTACTACGACATGACTCTTTCAAAAACATTGCAAACAAGAAAACGGATAGAAACCTTTCAATTCCACGAGGAAGGAAGGAACTTTCAGTTACTGAATGTTTACTTGATATTGATTCCCTTGGAGTAGATGCTACTAGAGCAGAATTCAAGTACTTTTCTCGAGAGCATATGCGGTCTTCTGATTCATGCGATGGTCTGAATTAATTGATTTAACACCCTGCACCTAACAATTACTTTTTCTGTTAAGTCACTATGTGGTACAATAAAAAATAAATATTTTAAAGCCGAAAATACATGTTATGAGTACCCACAGCAAGGGCCTGTCCCATGGAAGCGGCGTGTGGGGGGACATTTGATGGGTAGAGTGAAACATATACAAAAGTATTAGAAATTACTGAACAGTTATGAATATGCCATTGCATCCTACATCATGAAGTTGATGAATCCATTATATTTTAAGAAATGTGATCATCCAATATTTGCATTTTTTTTTATTTATTTTTTTTTTTTTTTAGCTATTTTCTAAAGTTATATTCGTTAAAAAAGTTTCACGATGTTTTAAGATCCTTATTATGCCCTATCTCAGATGTTTGGTTGTTTACGTAACAGGCCACATAGTTGACCTTCCCTGGCCGACTATAGGTGTTGTGAAGTATGTAAACATAACAGGGATTTTTCTTTTTCCGACATCGCTCTGCATAAATTGTTGCGTTAAAGAAAATGGGTTCTATTATTTCTCCAGCACTTATCGCACACCACACACCAATTTTCAGATAATAGTAAGGCGTTTCATGCGATAGTATCGGTTTTTCTGAAGCCCAATATCGATTGTTGTGAGTGTTCATGCGTCCATTTAAGAGAACCAAGATTCATCGGAGAAAACAAAACCAATTGCAATAATTCACTTGTTTACGGGTCATTTTGTTTCAACACTGGCATTAGCGTATAACGATAGGGTTTCAGTGTTAAAAGATGTGTAGCGTTTCTCGCCTAAACAGAGATAAACGTGTTTGCTGAGTTACATAATTTGTTTAGCTATTTTCGAGGGGATCGCTCTTAACTGCCACCGATTTAATCTAGTTTAGTTTCTGCTAAAGCTGATCTCCTAGAATGTTTCTTGTCCAATAGCAAACCCGAAGGTTCAACATTTTTCACGACCGCATGCATAGTTTTGTTTGTAGGTGGTACAGAGTTTGGAAACATTGCAACAAATCCCCTGCACACATGGCAAGCAGATTCGGTTTAAAGTAGACTTTGTAAATAAACACACGTTTTTCCATATTTACTTCAGGTACCATATTTACTGTAAAGACACAGGTACCTGGCTGACTGATCCTGACATAGAAATAACAGTGAGAGGCGCCAATGCGCCTTCATGCAGGAATTGACGCCCCGCAGTCCCGCTAACAGGCGAGGGGCTCGCGGAGAGGAGAAAGGCCCCCAGCGTTTATCATTTATAAAAATAACCCTTAATATTATGTATACATATATGAAAAATAGTATTGATATCCCTTTTTCAATAATAATAAATTGTGTGAAATCTAACTTATTTCTAAACAGCACATTTTGAAACCTACATGAAACTTTTCAGAATCATTCTGAATATTATAATGAAATATACGGAATTACAATGGCTTAGTCGAGAGAAACTATTAGCATCGTTTTTGGATATTCACAATGAGATTTATGCGTGCATGTTACAACAGTTGCTATCACTATGCAAGGCTTACGCACACACACACACACACACACGCGCGCGCGCGCATTTCATTCTACGATGGTGATATTATTGAAATTGAAACGAAGAACTGGATTGCCTGTGCAACAAATTTGAGCATTTAAATTACACCCAAAACATCCTGTATACGAGTGTTTAAGATAGGGTACAAATAATCGTGATGATAAACGTATGAAAATCAACTTTACATGAAAAGTAGTTCTTCCAAGTGGCCCAACTGCTCATAGTTTGAGGTGTGTGGATATCTCTCCGTGGGTTAAAACAGTTCAGAACTCAACGGGGCTTCTGCGTCGCCTTCTGCAAAAGGTTTGTTCAGTCAAATAAATAGTAGTCTTGGCCCTCAGAGCCTCCTTTAATTACTATGAATGAATATTTGTGTGCTAAATAACTAAAATTTACTTCAATAACTCTTTTTATCTGCTCATACCATAGTTCATTTTAACTTTATATTACTATTATTATTATTATTATTATTATTATTATTATTGGAAAAGTCTCAAGGTGGATGATGGAACTGGTGGAAATCCAACCGGAAACTTCTTGGTCACAAGTTCGTGCCTAATATGTTGCACCTGATATGTTGCATTACAACCTGACATTTCTCCTTAAAACTTCATTCTTGGTTTTATGAGATACCCCTATTTACGAACCGTAATAAAATACAAAAATACAGATACTTAAATAAAACCCACAGATTAAAAATGCAATATTTGTTCAGTTTAAAAATTTGATATTGAGGTTTCAAAAGAAATCCGCACTTTGTTGTTCACTGAGCCCAAAAATAAATTTATAGAAAACGATGAGTATCTTCCTGCTGAGGAATCAAAATGATACCGCAAATTAAAACCTTGAGCTCGGCGTTGATATTGTTACTTAAAGGGGTATGACTTGCAGATGTACAGTGACTCCAAAAGTGAAAGCGGAAAAATGAAGCTAAACTTAGTTGTATTTTGAACGATGCCGACATACTGGTCTTACCAAAAGGAAGTATGTATACCACTTGCCTCAGTCATCCTTTCCTATGTTATTAGTTTGGGTTTCATTTGGGGTACGTATTTACCTTGAGACACAAGTAGCACGTAACCTCCAAACCGGTTTTACATCTTCTAGATCATATGTTGTGCAATTTGCATAGTAGCAGAGAAGTTCTGTATTTCAACCGAAAATTCGATACCGAGATTTCTCCTGAAATACAGGTCTTAAGGATCCCTTAAACCAAAAACGTATTTTTAGACAATAGTCAAGTGTGTGTGTCTGTGTCTTGAGTGTATATTTGTGTGTGTGTGTCTGTGGCCAGCATAACTCGAAAATGAATATACCAAACTTGGCATTTATGTTCAGTATCTTTCAAGGATGTGACACAAACATTTTCCAAAAATGCCCCACCACAAACTACCTTTTACATGCAACATTTTTTTTTAAATTTTCGACTTCATAAAATACTTCCTCTAACGAATTGGATTAAAACACTGTATAATAAAATACTCGTACTTACATAACAAAAAAGTATATCCTGAATTTTCTGAAAACAGCCGCTGAAATGTTCTTATTTCTGTATGTTGTTTCCAAGTCTGGTAAATTTTACAGAGATAGAAATAAGCTTACTACACAAAAAGTAGATCTCGTTAAGACATAATTTATGTCATATACAATTTCTGAGACATTACCTACTATTAGTTTCAGTTTTAAGTACTTAAACTTTGCTCAAACGGAAAGTATTCATCCGTTTCACATTTCCCTTGTTTTACTCCTAACCATGGAAAGAGAACCGAATTTCAACGACAATTGCCCACCGACAGCTTATGAAGTATTTGGCTATCGCTTTAGCCTAGTGTATACCCTCATAAAGTACTAAGTAATAAGACCATTTCTGGTAATGTTTACCTTGGTTAGTATTTTTTTTTCAAATAATCTGTTTGCGGAACAGTTAGAGATAGTCATGTAAATAGAACATATAAGATATTTGTAAATAGAAAACACAAAACAGAAAGCGGGAGCGTCAGCAGCACCAGTGTTAAGCGGACAACAACGATAATGACTCCGTCCGTGCCTTTGATATTATGAATACCATAACACTCTTAACTTCCAATCCTTCAAACGTTACCCCGCCTGCTCCCTCTAGGTATCGGAATTAATTCCGAAATGTCGGCGATGAGCAAACCAAGTATAATTCTACCTACTGAATACCTAGTTATTTTTTCCGCTTTTATCTTTTGGCATCACTGTACAGTACATTCAGAGACGAGTGGAAAACTAATTTTCTGTCTATTAAATATGCTGATATGATGTAGTGTTATAAACAAAAACAAAATAAACATAATTTTTATTTCCTAACACAGGAAACCAAGGTCATTAAGGCAGGCTTATTAAATGGGTATTCCGTGGTTCAAACCACACCAGAACCATCTTTCCTGATCGGTTTTTCTGTTTAGGTTTTTTGAGTATTTTTCATCATTGTATCATCAGTGCTTACCACCAGTGGTGCCATATACAATAATAAGGGGAACTAAAGAATATTTAGCATAAAATGTATATAAACACAAAGTATAAGGTGCACTAAGAGACCCAAAATCACAGCATTTGGGATAAAGAATGAAATAAAATGGTGTTTTATTCGTGGTTCTCAGCGTCCCATTCTATGGTTGACGTGACAGACAGCTTAATTTTGCTGAGAGGCCTCTTTATCAAGCTTGAGGTTCTTTTACGTGCACGGGACCAACGGCTTTACTTCCCGAAGGAAGCCATACTAAAGAATTTTACTCCTGACGAAAGCTATCATCCTCCGTCGGGTTTGAACCCGCGATCTTGGGTATATGGTAACCAATTAACCAAGGAGGGCGACATATTCGGGATCAGAGATATAAGTTGATAAGGTAGAGTAGAGTCAGGCTGAAAACAATTTATTACTATGACATATAAATTTAGTTTAGACTTAATACCTTATATCTTTATAAACTAAAACATTATCATGCTTGTATCTTTGGACAATTGTTTCTTCACTAGCCAGAACCGTGTGTAGGCCCTAAGTTGAAAAGTTGAAATAGGTGACTTAAGCAACGGATTTTTGGATTTCTGTCAATACTCTTAGCACTTGAGTTACCATAGCTCTTCCAGTTCAAGTAGCTACAACCTTCCGATTCCTATACACAGCTAGTTCGAAGATAACTATTGGTTAACTGACATAATTAACTATAAAGCATGTTAACGATTTGCAACGCTTCTGTCTTCCGACATGATCTAGGTACATCATGCTAGCCTTTGGTTATCAAGGTCACGGATTGAAACCCGGCGGAAGGCGATGGATTTTTTCGGGGGTAAAAATCCTTAGCCTGGCTTCCTTCGGAAGGGAAGTAAAGCCGTTGTTGTTCCCTGTCGTAATTTATGGCACGTAAAATACCTCAAGCCTGATAAAAAGGCCTCAGAGAGGTATTTCAGGCTCAATATAGAAAGAACCTCGGCAGTTAAAGAGTGCCCGTAAATAAAACTCGATTTTAATTAAATTTCCTGCAGGCGAGCTTTGAGATGTGATACTCCTAATGCTTGAAGATCAGCTTGAAGGCCTAACAGGATGCTTGAATCAGATGAGAAGCTTAAATGGGCATCTGCTCAACCGGGAATGACATAGGCATAGTGAACCGAAGATCTGTCATTTGACCTATTGGTGTTTTATTCACATAGGTGGGGAAAAAAGCAATGCATTGCTCAACTAGTCAGCAGAGTCAATGGGCTTACATAGCGCTGTTACCTGTCTGCCCACTCGCTTGCTCACTGACCTACTCGCTCGCTTACCCACTCACTGGCTGGAAGCTTAGATCACAGAAAATGACAAGACAATTCTGGTAGGAGACCTGCCCATTCTGCGGTTTGGATGAAGACTGATGTGCATATGTCGGCGGAATGTACACAGTGGGAGAACCAACGAACAATTAAACTGAAAGAAGAATTGGTTTAATTCTTTTTTCACACAATTCGTGTGTAGGACAGGAATTAAATAAGTAGAGTCCGACTGAAAAGGTAGACTCAGTTAGGTAGAGACAGTTGAGAAATTCAATGCTATGCCGACATATTAGCTCAATGGAAGAGCAACTGGCTAGAGATCGGGAGATACATGGTTCAAATCCTGGCTATGGCTTTCAATTTTTCAGTCTGACTCTACTTATCCTAAAAGAAGAAAGTTTTAAGTCCCACAATAAGAAGATTGGCATGTTGGGATCTACTGGCTTACCAGAGGAGCTGGTAAAACGTGGACAGTTTCCTGGATAAAGTGCGCTAAGTAAGATCAAATTTGTTCAGTTAGTCAGAGTGAATTTTTCTGTGTGTTTGTCTTCTTTTTCTTTACTTTTCTTTATGTTTCGTGTTGTCACTTTTAACTTGTATCTGAAATAGACATGCACGGTCAACGACCCATGCGGTAAGTGTTTGTGTAATAACTTTAATAATTTTATATCAATAAAGATATTAACCTCCTCGTATGTAACCGTAAATCCCAAGTATCAGATGCCTGTTGAGGAGCAGACGAACATTGATTCTGAGATTAAATAAATATGGAACTAGGGACTGGCAGCTGTTGTGCACATATGGGAGTGACGAAGAAAATGATGTGAAATTAAAGGTTATGGATGAAAGCAAAGATGATGATGATGGAGCTTTTTATGTAATAAATGGAGGCGAAAACCGAAGAACCCGGAGAAAACCCGTCCAGACACCGCTCTGCTCACCACAATTCCCACATCTTGGTCCGTGTGATCGAACTTAGTAGCGGCTTGACCAGTTGACCACGACACCGCCATGTCTAATGTTTACAATGCATACATCTTGTCCCATGATCAAGTACAAGCTCTCTATCAGTGAACGAGCGATATTAACTTGTCACCCTATTCTCTTATTTAATTATGGTTAAGGAAATTTGAAACACATAGATTTTAACATAAATTTAAACTAGTTATTACACACGTAACAATAAAATGTTTTCCATGTTTCATTATAAACTTCACCCCCAGCCCGGTTATTTAAATAATTTTCATTTTCTAAATTCATTGCTATAACAAACATGCTCTAAACCGTAGGTATAAGTTTTAAAATAGTTACATCAAAAATGCAAGTTTTAAAGTAAAAAATTTATAAGTACTATATAACATTTTTATGTTAACCTCGAATTATTGTCGAAAAATGCTACTCTCAAAGCTCCCGATGTTTCAAAAGTAAATAATTTATTTACCATTTAGGGCATTCTTTAAAACGTATATGATTATTTCATTTAATGTTCTTTTGAAAGGGGGTATAAATTGTTGAAACAATTTAATAAGAAATTGTAACACGTGGAATATTTTGAGTGTAAAATCAAAGTTTGAATTTGGACCATACACTTGTCCATTTATAACTTCAGTGAACAGATGGTTCAAATCCGTCGAGTGGGAAAACCTATATATTTGCTAAAATACATAATGCATAATATAATTTTATCATGTTATATATACTTTAATTTTTCACAATTTTGGTTCAAATATCAGAGATGCATTACGTTAATGAAAGCTTGGGAATAGCTGAGGTAGTCAAGGTTAAACAATTTGGTCGCATGCCCAAACTCTCTGCCGCTCACAGTAACAAGTATGCTGTTAAATTAGAATTGATTACAGCTCACATGTGCGGGGCACGACCGTGGTTCTTCTGGTCGTTAATAGTGTAGAGTAAATGTAATTAGATCTAACCGCAACTGTGTACTGGCTTTTGTAAAAAGTGCTGTCTTTAGCTACGGCCTCTGCCATAACGCAGTTTATTGGAACAGAGGTCCAACATTCAAACATGTAATTGCTTCAAGATATTATACAGTTCAATTTTACTTTTTCTACCACGTATACACAATGTACACAGCAGGTAGAGAAGGTATTTTATTCCACAAAAAATGGATTCAATTTTCACCGCAAATGCATGTTTTGAGGTCATCGAATCCAAAAAATGTTTCGACAAAGGTCAATGTGTATATTTGTGCGTCTTTGGAACAGTATTCAAAAACAAAAAGTCCATTAAATACCGAACTTGGTGATTAAGTTTAGTACTTTTCAAAATGCAACATGAGGATTTTCAGAAAAAAAACTCGGCCCAAGTTGCTCCTTATATGCAATGAAATGGAATTGTATTTATAAATGATCTTTAACTACCATGGTTCTCAACGTCCCATTCTAACTGGGCGTGAAAGATTGCTTAATTTTGCTCAGAGGTCTCTTTATCAGGCTTGAGGTTCTTTTATGTGCCGTAAATCTACGACGCGGGACCAAGTTTCTTACTTCCCTTCCGAAGGAAGCCATGCTAAGAATTTTTACGACTGAAAAAGTTCATCGTCTTCTGCCGGTTTTGAACCCGTGACCTTGGGTATAAAAGTACCGCGTACATGGAACGTTGATTTCCTAAAAAATGACTTTAGCGATTTCCAAATATTAAAGATGTTTTCATTTGTCGCCCGATTTGACCATCCAGGTTAAAAATGTTGAGCTATCAAAAAAAAAAAAAAAATATATATATATATACAGAGAGAGAGAGAGAGAGAATGAGCTAACGATTTTAGAGATATTCCCTGTTATTGGTTATTGTTTTAAAATACTCATATTTTTCTCAAACAGTAAGCGCTATCTGTAGATATATTTTGTTTCACTCCTGGCCATGGAAACAGAAAAGAATTTCAATGACAATCGCTTAGCGACACTTTTAAAGGATTCTCTGTTGCTCTAGCCTGGCGTATTCCATTATTTTCCTTTTACTTGTAAGGGACCAAGCAATAAGACTATTTTCGGTAATGTTTACATGGATAAGCATTATCAAGATACAAGAATAATATTTTGTAGAAATAGTTTGCTGAACAGTTAGAGAAGGTCTTGTGAATGGAACACATCAGAATTTTTCCACTTAGTTTCTAACGGGTTATATTTGTGAAAGCTATTTGGATCCATAGATTCCTTCTACATTTTTCGAATTTTGTTTTTATTTAAAATACAACATATAGATGGGAAAATGCCTGAAATTTCGTAATATTGTTGATCACATTTCAGTTTAGTGTTTAGTATTGGAAAAATGTGAAGATAGTAAGTTAGGATGATACAAAGTCTTCACAAATTTTGCTCTGACAAACTGGTGTTTCCATCCGTGAAATATAAACAATATAGGTTTCTTACTGGAAACCTTTACTGCCAAAGATAACCTTATTAGTATTAGGGATTGTGGAAGTTTGCACGAAATTGAGACTTTTTCTGGCTTTTTATAGCTCTGATCGGGAAATAATCTACTTCCGCTATATCCAAAGTGCAGCCAATTGCTATAATGATAGTCTAATAGGTCTAATTAATAAGGTGTATCCTAAAGATAAAAGTATGATGGAAACATGTATTCCTTTTATCCAGTCAAGCGTTTTCTTTATGTAAATCTATACATTGCATAATATGTAACAAATGAATTCAAGTTATCAAGTGTGATATTAATTCAATGTTTTGTAGACAAACACGAGTGAGGTAGTGCCGCGGTAATGTGTGGGACACACATTCAGGAGCTCGTAGGTTCGATTTCATCAGGTGAATGCCAGAATGATTCATTACATCCTCGAATTTTCTGTTCATTTTCCGTTCCAATTACTTTCTTATCATGTGTTGAAGTGTTGTGTTGACGGTTTAGGCAATATGCGGCTCGGCAGTGGCTTGCGCGCTGTGGAAGTTTACTCCTTGCGTCGTCGCGGAACTGCTATATCGGGACCCGCCTTCGGGTACTTTCGAGCTTGTGTGTTGGGTCCCGGGTAGGGTTGGAGGCGCCCAATCTGGAACCGTTAGGGATCCTGTTCGCGCTTTCACCCGTCTTAATCTAGATCTGGTCGACCTTCAAGACTCTCCCCTCAACCGCCCTGCTGTGGGATCTTGCAGGTTGGAAACGGCCCCAAGGGCCTACATGTGGTGCTCTGCCCTAGTGACTGGAGATAAAGGCTCTTCACAATATGTACAAGTCAGGTGTAAAATAGGAGAAAATATACTGGGTAAATGCAAGCACGGACATGCGCACTCACACACACGCATATGTATTTCTGTTTTGTATTCTGGTTTTTGTCATTAAACTCACGCTATATAACTTTTAAACTGTAATGATCACATAGTTGAGATTATTGTTATTATTATTATTATTATTAAAATTATTATTATTATTATTGGTGGTAGTAGTAGTGGTAGTGGTGGTAGCGGTAGTGCTGTAGTAGTAGTAGTAGTAGTAGTAGTAGTAGCAGCAGCAGCAGCAGTAGCAGCAGCAGCAGCAGTAGTAGTAGTAGTAGTATTTAAACATAATTCTAATGTTTTATACTAAAACACATTAATTCGGCAGAAAAACACATCATATATTTTGAATTGTATACCTACATCTACAGCAACAAATTTTTTTGGACCAGATCTTATTTGTTATTGACATAAAAACACCTAAGTATGTAAAACTTGAAATTACATCCGGATGAATAAAGTTCTACTTATTCACTCTAAATATCCCTGACTTATATTCGGCTTGAACGAGCGAGATGGCCTGTGATAAGGTAAAAGGCTCGCAGTAGAGAGATCCCGGTTTCGATTCATGATGGCCACCCAATTTCAGCATGGTTTTTAGGTGAGCACCGGGGTGTTGTGCTCTACTACGATTAGCCCTTTCCCTCCTTTTCTCTCATACTTATTTCATGAATACTTTCAGGTCCTGCAGTGTCGGCGGTGCGGGGCAGATTGTGCAGATGCTTGCGCTGTGGAAAGACTTCTCCCTGTGGTTGCCTGAGTGAGCTGTCTAGCTTACAATGTTCGTCCCGTCGCCCTCATATAAGATTGCTCACTAAAGCTGTGCGGGTATTGGAATTAAGAACTTCTGTGCGTCCCTGCGGGCCAAACTGCCTGCAAACCAGGGATTTCCTGCAGCCCCTTCACACCTGCCCTACCTCCCGGGGGCAAGGTAGCCCCTCCATTCCAATATCTACAACCTGTACTCAATTTGAGGGGTTTAAGTTTTCAAAGTTATGGAGTATGGCGAGGCTATAAGCAGGGAATTTGAGTTCATATCAACAAAAATTTATGTGTTCCATTCATATGACTTTCTCTACCTGAGTGTAAAGAAACAAATGTCTTTTATCCACTTTATGCTGATCGAGATAAACACTACCAGAAACGATCTTATTACTTACTTCCTTAAATATGGAAGGGAAATAGGTAAATATACTAGGCTAAAGCGATACTCAAAATTTTAAAAGTTGTCGTTATGCTTCCACATTGAAATTGTCTTCTTTACATGACCAGGATTAAAAAAAAACAGATGTGAAATGAATGACGACTTCCTGTTTGAAAAAGTAAAGTATGTTTAAATTGAAACCAATAACAAAGAATATCTCCGAAATGTTTTAACTTCGCAAAAATGTATTTGACATAAATTTTGTTTTTTAACGAGATCTACAATAGTTTTTGTGGATTAATACTTTCTTTATCTCTTACGGTTTATCGGTAAAGCGGAAATTCTCTAGAATGAACAGGGCTTCAAAGGCTATTTCCAGAAAATTTAACATATATATTTTGTTTTACATGTAAGTATTTTAATATATATATATATATATATATATATATATATATATATATATATATATAGCCATTTTTGCGTGACTAAAATATTTCAAAAGAAATCTTACATTGAAAGTGTATTTTGAGGAGGTGGGAGATTTTCCGAAAATATTCCTGTGGTATCCTTAGAAGACACATTAAGTTTGGTACTTAAATCTACTTTTCGTTTTTGAGTATTCTGTCTATATACACATGCAGACACAAACATGAACCTTTCCCCCAAAATACTTTTTTTTATTCATTTGAATCTAAAACATGCATTTCAGGTGATATCGCGGTTCCGAATTTCTGGGTAGAATGCTGTACCTTCTCTACTTACTATTTGCATTTTACACACCTGGTAGAGAAAGTAATATAAGTGTATCTCTGACTGTTTTTCGCAATCTCTGCTTCTAGACAGTTCCTGGCGAAGGCAAAAACGTAAATGGTTTCCATTGCCTAGCCAAACGTTAAAGTGTAGTCAATGCTAAACGTTATGAATGCAACCTGGTTTGTATCTCCTTGTTTTGAAGAAAGAAAAGATAAAATCAAATCTTAAACTTTCAATGAAAAATCTGACCGCATTGAACTGTGTTGTCAAAAATAATTACTATTAACACTGAACAACAGTAAAGTCGTTGGATTATCATTAGTGTCGTTATTTAATAGATGTTGAATCTGTACATCCCAGTCCAACAGTTTCTGTACCACATGTTACAAGAATCAAGTTCACATTTCACCAACAGCATCGAAAAATGGGAAATTCAAAGGTCTGCGCGAATATATACACCTCTACGTTTCAATTATGTCGGTGCAGTGTTAAAACAGGGAGAAGGGTGTTTCGGTGTGGATTTACATTCATTACTTGTTCATATATAAAACAAATTAATTCAAAGAGAGATGGGATTTGTTTAAAAGAAGCAGGGCACAGAGCGGTGCGATTCAAAATTGCTCCCCTCCCTCCAATGCAACTCTTCGCTCCAATTTGTGCCGGATTACGTGGCATTTGTGAATAATTGAGCCCCGCTTTTGGCCATTTCCATTGATTCACCGGCTTGGGCAGACACGGCACCTGTTTACATACACCGTTTACACAAAAATTCCAGTGAAATATTTTATAGCCTCGGAGCCGGGAAATGTTGCGCCGAAGCACATTATATCCTGTCTTGAGCGACCTGCACCTGTGCGAAAAAGGCACTCTCTCTATCTTCCTTTTGCTCATTAGTTAAAGGTGAAGTCCAAATAATGGGCGTGCGAAGTGCCTTAGATATTCTCATGTAGCACACAAATGTAACGATAAATTTGAAACGGCTTTAGGGCGGGATTAAATCCAGAGGCATGCATTACCAGCTCAGGTTAAACAAATGTGCGCACTTAAATGAATAATGAACACAATCGCACTTCAAAGTACGGATAAATGTAAGGGGCTGTAATATATGGTATTATCTAGGGTAATTACCAGTAAGTTATACTTAAAACACAACAAATATGTCGTAACGTTTTTGTTATAACTGTGTAGCGTAGGTGTTATATCAATGGCTCATTTTAAAAATGAGCTTTTTCCGTCTTTTCTGCACCTGTTATCTTGTTACCTCAATGTACTTACTGTTAATGCTTCGCGTTATCTTAATAATACTGTTATCGAGTTCTAGACGTATGTACTATTCCAAAATGACCGTCCAATTTTCCAAAAGGCAAGCAACTCACACAATTTTGCATTCGTGTTAATTTATATGTGTGTTCTTACTCTTCATCATTTATATTATGTATTCACTTCAGTCACTTAAAATGTCGCTTGCAGTACCCCCTTTAATCTGTTTACTCTCCATAAAATGCCACTATCTTAATGTACTTTTCACTTTATGGCTTTAAAATAACATATGTTATTATATGCTTACTTCGGAAATTTGCTTTGAAATTTCTTCTTCATCCTATTTTGATAGTCCATGGAGCCGATATATGTCTTAATCTGGCCAGCTTTCGTATAACTTAATCAGCTACCATAAGAACTCCCTTGCTCAAGTAGCCATTTCTGTTTACTTTTCACTTTAACTCATTTTGACGTACTGTAAATACTCATATTTCATTGGCAAACGCATGAAATCATTGTGAAATCCTAAACCGTTTAGAATGTGTTGCTATTTGTTTTCAAGATATTCTAAGTCTTTAAGAGTACTAGAAGCGATTTGACAAGGAATGCTGTGAAGTTGTGACAACTCTTGGAAGGTGTTTTAAAGCATTGGATTTACAAAAGTTTGATCGTGTACAATTCGGGACACGTCGGTACTTGAAGCGTGGCTGTATATCACACCATACATTAAAGGGGAAAGTTCGCTTAACTATCGATAAATGTCAGCTTCCTAATGATCTGTGTTCAACGTGACAAAGCAGGTGGTACACTGAAGTGGCAGGGAATCTCCTTACAGATAATAATGCAATTAGGACTACTATTATGCCACATGTGTGCTGGGAAGTGTTAGGGCACTATCTCAGACATTCACACTGGAAATAATGTCGCACATACACCCTATTGTCTTACACCTCAATTTCACGAACGTCTCCTAGTACAGCCTCACCAAACAACTGAGGTGAAAACAAGTTGCAAGGTACTGCTCATTTTTTCTCTAGGATTAACAGAGTACAGACTTTTAAGTCTGGCTCACAACACCAGAACTAAACAATAAACTTGAAATACATTTGTTATTTTAACCCTTAAAGTCACACTAGAGTCCCTGATACCCCATCTCATTTAATTTGTGCTGCCGCCCTTTCAGTAATGCCTCCAAGGATTTGTCGGCCCACACAAATTCAGTTCTTATTCTTGTGCTAATATTGCAACCGTTTTACAGTTCATCGTCACCAAGGAGTTTGTCCAGTGAAGTTATAACTCAAGTACTGCATACTCTGGGGTATAAAATACTTCCTGTGAAACTGTTGACATGTTTTTATTAGTTTCGGTTTATATGTTATTTCGTTCCATTTAATAACCAGGCTTTATATCATTGGGAGAAAATATATTAATAAACTAAACCTATAAACGTAGGTTTTGGCGTTCGACCAAAACAAAATACTTCTATCGTACACTCCGAAGAAGGATAAGTTAGCGGTTTTTTTTATCTAGCGTGCACTACAGCGTAGAAATTAATCCCATTTGTGGGGCACCAGATATGACGCTATTTTATAACACTACTACCAAAGGAACTGACATTTTTTTAGTACTGTGTCACTCTTACACTACCTAAAATATCAAAGCATTGACCATTGAGATTCTGATCATTAGTTTACACCAAAATGGAATCAACACCTTTGTGGTGCGCACTCGCAGTGCATCAAATGAAAAACTCAGAAGAACAGAGTTTCTGAAAACATAACTATGAGTCCCTTGGAGCTATTTCTGCGGAACGTCTGAAGTACTACCTGAGAAGCAGGTAGCGATTACTGATTGAGGAAACTTTGAACATTAAGAAAGGAGGCCCTCAGGAACCACCTTCAAATGGTAACAGCAGTTTTCTTCTATTCGAGAGCAAAAATCGTAAAATTCAAAACATGTCATTTGTGTGATGTGTGACGAACATAGTTCTCAGAATGTGCAAATTTAGTTTAAAATAGTTAATATATATTTATTTTCTTGTGGCCACACTTGTTGATGTAATTGATTTCTTAAATTTAACGAGTACTGTATTATTATTACAATTATTATTATTATTATTATTATTATTATTATTACAATTATTATCAATACTAGTATTATTATTATTATCATACAAAATTAATTGGTATAAGAGTATAAAAAGCTATGCTTGAATTCAGAATTAATTTTTATGCTTCCGTTATGTTTTTTCTGAATATCGTTTAATATATTCTAATGGGTGTATGTAAGATATTAGATAAAATACCGACAAGTTGTGGAGATAATACATCAAGAAATGTCAAATAAACAGTAGTGTCCCTAAAACTCCTGCGTGATCCTTGTGTTCCTTAAATTAGGTGTGACCATGGAGGGTTAATAAGGGTTTTCAAAAATTGACAGGAAGCTTTCCCGGGACTGAAGAACAGGACAGAAGCTTGGACAAGTTTTAGCTTTTTCGTTCTCGTTCCCGGGCAAGGCATATTAGATGACGGTCATCACTCATGGCTATAAAAAGAAGGCACTATCACTAAAAGCATATCCAAGGTATATTGAGGAACTTTTCCAGCCCCGTACTCAGGGTTTGTAAACTGTAAACGTTTATACATGACATTACGACATAATAATTCTTTTATATGCGGATAGGAAGACAATTTTGACAGTGACGAAGGCTTCCAGAATGGTATCAGTACGTTGGAGCAATATTGTAAACAATGGGGTATGGTAATAAACCTCAACATAAAGGAAATAATGGCTTACGAAGTGGTTATATGTATTGCACAGAGGAAAAATAGTATTACGAAGAGCTTAGAATCCAAAATGTTAAACATTTCATATTTAGGAGTAATGTTTAATATGAGAGGATAATGGAACAGACATCTGTCAGTCACAAATTATAAAGAACAAAGGCAATTAAATAACTACTCGTAATACGCGCTTTCACGTGTATACCTTATGTACAAATAGATACATTAAAATATGCATAATTCTATGATAAGGCAGATTTTGTTATGAATGGTGAGAAAGTTTAGAAGTCCGTAAACAAATCGTTGGCAAGGAGTTCTTGGAATTTTAAGACACATCAAATTCTGGAGTTCTGCGGGTGGTGGGATGTTATGCAGATATACGTAAAATAAGAGCAACGAAGAACTGGTTGAGGCTGATACGTGAAGATAATTCCTCACTACCTTCCATAAGTTATATATACCAGCGGGAAAATCTGTCTCCTAAGTTTTGGGCAGCTGAACTCGAAACATGTTTGAGGAGAATGGTCATGGGCTGTGAAATATATGACAAAAACATATGGAAGTATATCAAAAGAAGATTAAGAGACATCAGTCGACGGGAAATTGAACGAACTGTAAAATTAAACACTCTATATATCTAGCAATCCAAATAAAACTAAATTGAAGTAAAGAGGTTAATATACTTCACTCAGGAAGAAAGGAAAGATCAGGTTTGGGCTCGGAGGCTGAAGCGTACAGAAAATGACAGACAATTCTGGTAGGATACTCTGCCCATTCGGTGGTTTGCATGAAGACTGTGTACATATTTTGGCAGAATATGCACACCGAGAGAACCAGTAAACCGTTAAACGCAAACAAAAATGAAGGCGATTGCATGTTTGGATCTACTGGCTGACCAGAGGAACTGGCAAACATGGGCAATTTCCTGGCTAAAGTGCGCGAAGTCGCATAAAATTTGTTCAGTCAGGCAGAGTAACTTATCTCTATTTTTGCTCTTCATGTTTCTAAGTTTAACTTGTAATAGTTGGACACCAATAGAGATACCTGTCTCTCTGTCTGTTTCCATTCGTTCATCCGTGCGTCCGTCCGTCCGTCCTATCCCACCATGCGCATCCCTCACATCCATATAAGCATAATGATGTAGATTAAGCAGAAGACAGCGGAGTTATAGACTATTAAGTTTTTGCTAGTTAATATTTCGCATCCTAGATTTGTATTACAACACTCGTATAAGTTATATCCCTGTAACATACGGCCATTCTCGGAACGTAGTTGATCTGCAGTTGAATCTGATTCAAAAGGTAATGTTTGTGTAGAGTAGATTCTGATATTAAGTGACTTTATCTCGCATACGGCACAAGCCCAGAACACTCACGTGCAGTTTAAGAAGCAGTCAACACATCATCACGAAGCAATCCTGTCAATGAGCCGATATACTTGTAAACCAAAACCGAGGCAAACCTTCAGTGGAGAGATGCAACTGGCTATGTGTTGTGTGGCGTTGACTGAGAAAGAAACCCGAGGTGTAAACAATAAGCTAGTTAATTCTGTATCACAGTTTTAAAAGGTTGCTGCCAATGTCTTACTTGATTTATTGTGAAGAAGTTAGCGGTATAGCTAGTGTTGCCAAATGTAATATATTTATATATATATATATATATATGTAATATATGTATGCGTAATATATGTGTGTGTAATATATGAAGCTATTTGATTTGCATAAATCAGGTTTAACAAGTAATAAAAATTAGTTAACAAATGGGGAAAATTAGTTTTCTCTTAAAGGAATTAAAATTAAGAAATGTTGGCACAATAATCTGTATATTAAGCTCAAGCTATAAATTTGACAGTCATACGTTAAACTAAAGCTGTCTTTCAATATCACAGCAAAGTGTGATTAATAATGACTAAAAACATATTCTCTTCATAATGGTTTTGAGATAGCTCATTAAAACTGCATGCTCATTATTCGCTGTATATTTTGAGTGTATGATAAAAAGGCAAGGAATCAAAAAACACCCTGAATGCTTTGATTTTTATAGATTCTTTGTCTTAAAGGGGGCATCGTATGTGTGAAGGTGCATATATTGTTTCCTTTAACGCATTGCATTTTATTATTATAAATAAAACTACGTGAATGTATTGCTTATACATACTATAATTTTACCATTCCGACCTACATCTTGGCTAAAATTACTGCTCTTAACAACGAAAATAATGTTAGTCTACAGTCAGGCTTTCCTTTAGAGTTTTCGTTTTAGAATAATAAAATAGAGATAAAAATTCGCCTGTCTCAGCTTTCTAATATATTCTAATATTCAAGATGAGTGTCATGATCAGTGTTTATATATACGAACATAATAATTGATAACGGGGTAGAGAAGCCACTTTAAATCCTAAAGAGGGATTTTTTCATAACTAGTGCCAGATTCGTCTAGACGCCTGTGCTAAATGTATTGCACGCCACCAATGCGTTCAGATTAAGCGTCTAGAACTTCAAATGTTCTCAGGCTATTAAATCAATACAAATATGCTTTAGAACATCCGTAGTTTAGAACAAAATTCCTGGTATTGCTTTGTTGGGCTGCGGTCAGAAACTTCCGAAACTCAATAAGTCCTGGGTAGTTTACTAAGTAATACAGCTCACTTCTGAGAACAGCGGTGGTTTATGATAGATACCAGCATAATGACTATAGAAAACCTGAGGAATTCAGTGATAACCGCGGTATTTGTCATTTTACAGAATAGATGTGATAAAATGCATCCTTATGTTGATGATGTGTCCTTTGGTGACTAACAAGGTGCTATTATCACTTTTATGTCGCAGATTGTGCTGGATTTTTATAGTGAAAATACATCGAAAACAAAAAGAAAGCGTAGCTAAACCTTCCCACTCGGCCAAGATTTGCCTCGTAAATAACTTACTACTAAAATCCTTCAAGGCATCCGTTCACAGAATAAAAGCAACCCTGCATTAAAGGCTTCTTTAATTCCATTTTAAGTATTTGTTTGCTAATTTCTTAAAGCATGGGGAGTTTGAAATACAATTTAACACCATTATAGTGTAGATCAACGGTTCCCAACCGGTGTGCCCCGGCACCCTAGGGTGCCGCGTGATTGCCTAAGGGGTGCCGCGAGATATTGAGATAAACAAAAAAAAAAATACCTTCTACTGAAGCTTTAAGTCTTGTAAGGTCTTGAAATAAAATAAGTCAAATCAATTACTCTCATGCACGGCAGATGGTGATAGTGGTCGATTCATTTCAATAATTCAGTTATACTAGTATCCCACAGATGGCATTACACCTATACCCTGCCGAACATTCCTGAGACTACTCGCTTCCTCACGAACATTCCCAAGACTTCGACATTAATATATAAAAGTGTACGCCGCTTGGCGATTTCAGTTGTCTTCCTCGCGTTGATTCACAGTGTTTAGCTATGGATAAGTTCATTGTTAAACGTAAACGCCAGGACAGTGAAAGTGAACAGTCGGCTCCTACTGCTTCCTTTAAGAAGCCAAATCTTACAGTTTCTCCCGTACCGTCGAATTCACCACATAAAGAAGACAAACGAAAGAAAAGAACATACCAGGACTGTTACTTAGCGTATGGATTTAAGTGGAATAACAACGAGGAAAACCCTATCCCTGTGTGTTTAGTTTGTGGCGAAACACTTACCAACGAGGCCATGGTACCTAGCAAACTGAAGCGGCATCTTACAACAAAGCATCCTAGTGTGTCACAGAAAAGTGTAATGTATTTTTCACATATATTAGAAGGGGAGAAGAAAGCAGCTGTGCGAATGGTAAAGAGAATGACCATATGTGATACTGCTCTTGAAGCCTCATTTAAAGTAGCAGAACTGATAGCTAAAAAAAAGAAACCTCATACTCATGGAGAGGAAATCATTGGCCCTGCATGTCAAGTTATAGTTTCAACAATACTTGGCGAAGGAGCAGCTAATCAAATTTCGAAGGTTCCTCTGTCCAACAACACAATCAGCCGCAGGATATCTGAAATGTCATGCAATATCAACGAACAAGTCACGGAGAAAATAAAAACTTATAGAACATTTGCTTTGCAAGTAGATGAGAGTCTCGATATTGGTGACAAACCGCAACTCCTTGGTTTTATCAGATATATTGATGAAAAAGATATTAGTGAACAGTTTCTGCTCTGTAGACCGCTGGAGACTACAACCACAGGCCATGATATTTTCGTTTCTATTAATTCCTATCTCAATGACCATGATCTTTCATGGAAAGACTGTTGTGGTATATGTACAGATGGTGCACCATCTATGTCTGGGAAAATTAAAGGTTTTACTCCCAGAGCTCTCAATGAAAATCCATCCATTATTATAACTCACTGTTTTCTGCATAGAGAGGCATTAGTCGTGAAAGCGTGTAATGAAGATTTTGCTGAAGTGTTTAACCAAGTTGTGAAAATGGTGAACTATATGAAGTCTCGACCTTTAAAGTGCAGAATTTTTGAACAGTTATGTCGCGCAACGGATGCAGCTCATACCTCTTTGTTACTTCACACAGAAGTATGAATGAATGAATGAATAAGTGTATTTATTAACATAGCAATATCATACATAGAATTTCAACAGTCGCACCGGTCCACAGACCGTACGTGCTTTTGTAATACACATTACAAGCAATATTAAAACAACAACCACAACAAAGAATTAGAAGAGTAAACACGAAAATAAAAAGACAAAGGAAATACACAGTCAAAAGCAATACTAAACAACAATAGAATTAAGAGTGAATCGAGAATAAAGATACCAAAGATATTAAAATATAGCAATTTAAATTTACAGCACATAAATGCACCCTCTTATAATAGATAATTACACTTAAAAGACATATATACACATAATATATACAACCCTAGCACAACAGTGACCTAAGTATGATATAATATATGTGTATGTAGAACATTGTAGTCACTTTTGTTTAGTTGATCTTATTCCCCCCCTCTTCTCTAGTGGCAGCCTCCTCAGATCTCAGCTGTCTTGCCTTAAGTATAAATTTACCTAGCCCGTCCATGTTTTCGGTACCTGCCAGTAGCGTCCAACATGCTTCTATCCCTATATTCGCAGTGGTAAAAGATCGCGGCAAATATTTTTCCCGCCATTCCTCCGTACCCCTACATCTTGCCAAGATGTGAGTCCACGACTCTTCCCCCTCGCAAATGGGACAGATTCTCGTACCATTCTCGTCAGAAATTTTCGTGCTCCTCCATGCTCCTAGTCTAAACCACGCGAGCCCCTCTCTAATGAGTTTGGTACCTGTTTTGATGTATTGCTCCATACCCCACTCCGATTTCAGCCCAGACTGTACTTCTAATGACACCTTCTCTGTGCATTGCACAATCATTTGCTGTCTGTCAATATCACAGAGACGTTTCTTAATTTTTCTCCAAATACTTCGCCTGTTTTCCTGCTCCGCCATCCAAATGTCTCCCATCCCAATCGTTTCCAACCCTTTCTTTAATTTTGATACCCACGTCAAATTACCTTCCATTCACAACTGTTCACGGTAGCAGACTGCCCTAATTAGAGATTGGTTTCCGTGAACGATTCTCAGCCAATATTTAACTGCTCTGATTTTGCACTCTATCGTTTCACTATGTGCCCCGAATTCCCTCATTATTCCGCAGTTTGCCGTACCCCTCCCTACACCCAGAATTCCTTTCAAAAATTGGGTCCTCACTTGGTCCAGATTTCCTGTTTGTTCCCACCCCCATATTTCTCCTCCGTATGTCATCGTGGATCTAAGTGTCGCTCCGTATACAGTTTCCATTAAGGTTACGGAGATATTCGGAATTCTGCAGCGTATCCGGAGAGCTTCCGTCGCTTTCATCCTTGCCTTGTGTTTCGCAATGTCAATGTGTTTTGTCCATTTTCCGTTCATTGTAAATGTGAGTCCTAAGTACACAAAGGATTTAACATTGTCCAGTATCTGACCTGCATATGTCCAAGTCTCCTCCCTGCTATAAACACAACCCTTTTTGAAAGTCATTGCCTTAGTCTTATTCACATTAACTGTAAGTAGCCATTCATCGCAATAGTTCTTAAGTTTGTCCAGTCCTCGTTGCAATCCATTTACTGTCGTAGAGCACAATACTAAATCGTCTGCGTATAAAAGTGTTGGGATCTGCAAATCCGCTACTACTGGCGCTTGAATATTCTCTGCTATCATTGTATCAGTAATATCATCCACAAAGAGATTAAATAGCAAGGGAGATAAAATACAATCCTGCCTCAATCCCCTATAGCTTCGGCAGCTCTCGGACACTCTGTTTCTGTCGTACTTCACACAGAATTCGACATTTTGATACATTGCCTGCAATGCTCTAACCATTTTACTTGATAACCCCTTTCTGCCTAGTTTGTACCATAATGCATTTCGATTGATAGAGTCAAATGCCTTCTTAAAGTCCACAAAAGCACAATGAAGCTTTCCCCGCTTATCTAACAGTTGCTTCGTCCTTAAAGTGTCTAATATAAAAGCGGCATCTATGTTACTGTGTCCGTCTCTGAAATCCATTTGAAATTTTGAAAGTTTGCCAAATTATAGATTCCCAGTCCTTTATTCGGTTATATAACACTCTACAATAAATTTTCTCCATAATTGGCAAAAGAGTAACCCCCTATAGTTATCCGGATTTCCACACAGAAGTACGGTGGTTGTCGCGGGGTCGTGTATTGAACCGGTTTTTCGAACTTAAAGAACAGCTAAAAACTTTAAGGATTAAGGATGAAAATCAAGACACATTTCATGAGCTCATACTAAGTGATTCTTGGTGTTTTGAACTGTCGTATCTGGCAGATATTTTTCATAAGCTGAATGAACTGAATGTTTCGATGCAGGGTCGACATGAAACAATAATCTCCTCAACCAATAAAATGAAAGGTTTTAAAAGAAAACTTAGTTCTTGGAAGTCTGCAGTTCAAAAAGGAGATTTGTCGAACTTTCCATCTCTTCTTAATGTGGCAGGAGATAAAGATCTGGGTAAACTGAAAGACCGCATTTGTGATCACTTATCAAGATTGCAAGATGCAATAGATGCGTACTTTCCCACTATTTCCACTACGAATCTCGACTGGGTTGTCTCACCATTTGATTTCGTAGATAGTGCAGAGGAAATAGATTTCACTGCTTGCGAACGAGATGAATTTATTGATCTTTGCGCTGATTCCACACTCAAAGGTAAGTTCACCAAGAGTGAGGCGTCGGTGGCTAGTTTTTGGCTTCAACGGAGAGAGGAGTACCCTAACCTAATGAAGAAAGCAATTAACGCACGTTCGCCCTTTTCCACATCCTATCTATGCGAGCAAGCCTTCTCTGCTATGGTGACAATAAAATGCAAAGCAAGAAATAGACTGAATAACCTTGAGGATGATTTGCGTGTTTCACTGTCAACTGTAAGACCCGACATCACATATCTGTGCTCTAAGCATCAATCACAAGTTTCATATTAATCATTAATCGAACAAAATTTATTGATGTATTTTTACTCAGTGATTGTAGTAAAGTTTACTGTACTATATTATGGTGTACGTTATTATTATATAATATTTCAATAAATTAACATATAAAGCTTAATTTTCTTTTAATTCAAGGAAGGGTGCCCCTGGTGTTTAATGTTATTCTCAAGGGTGCCGTAAACTTCAAAAGGTTGGGAAAGATTGGTGTAGATTGTTTTCATATAGGGATATTTTATACCCTATAATGTGAAGCCTTGACTTACCTCTATAGTATTGTGCTCAGTAATAATTTAAATAATAATTTAAATAATAATAATAATAATAATAATAATAATAATGATGATAATAATGACAATAATGATAGTAATGATAATGAAAATTATGGTGATAGTATTGATAATAGTGATGATGATAATGATGATATTAATAATTATAGTAATAATCGTAATAACAGTAATAATAGTAATAATAATAATAGTAGTAGTAATAGTAGTAATAATAATAATCATCAGCAGCAGCATAATCCAGTTAAACACTACTTTTTTCCGGAGTTTTCGTTATGGCGTCTTCCTATTTTGAAGTATACTACTAAGCGTATACTGCATAATGATGTTCATGGTAATACCTCTCGGTTTGATGTTGTTTTTTTTTACGACGATTTGAAATTTTGATCCACTCCACTGTCATATATTATTTACTCTGCTAGCAAAGTATTGGTGGTGGTGATGGTGGACTATGTGCTGTAATGCCTGATTTTTGTTATGGCGCCTTAATGGTTTTTATTTAACCTTACAGTAGGGTTACTCTTTAATGTTAAATAAGAAGAGAGTATCACATAATTACAAAACTAGTTATTGTCGGATATTGACAGGTGAAATATACTTTTAATTATCTGTGAATCTAAACGGGGACTCCATTCTCTAAAAAATTAAGAAAGGCTCGCTAATTGAAGTGGGAAACGTTAACTCTACGTGTGTCTACACTGTCCTTGTATATCATCACAAGTCTGAGAATCGAACCGCCTGTCATTCCTTCAAAGTTTACGCTGATATGCAAGAGGATAAGCGAGAACGACCACAGAGCGGCGTATGCTTGGATTTACTCCGTGAATTTCTGCAAGTTTTATAACGCATGAAGGTTATCTGCACGCGTTGTTGGTCCACCTGGCACAAGGAAGAGGGACAATCACTGCTGTCACGTGTTGACCCACCGTTGCACGGAGCAATCCTGTTTGCTCCGGACTAAATTAAGCCAGTTGGTGATGCCTGACTTTATCTCACAGAATGCAATATATTACTTATTACTTTCAGCTGGTTTTATAGTTTCTTTCTTAATCATTACTATAAATAATTGCATAATTGTTTTCAAAATGTATATAAATTTCTTTGAGGAAGCATATTTAATATAATACTTTAAATTGCTGTCATCTTGCATTCACAATACTTTCTCTATCCATTGTCATAAAATATTCAGTTTCTGCAAACTATGTACAAACTTATTTGTATTTCTTGTTTACATTGTAACAAATGACTTTCTTCATTCAAGAATTGGTTACAAATAAAGTCCTTAATTCACTGCTGTAAACAATTCATTCGACGCGAAGACAGTTGACGGCTTTCTCCTCACTTTACTGCTTACACGCCACTGCGCACTAACACACCAGTCGAAGTCCGACTCACGATTCTCTCAGGACTCACTATTCACTCAAATTGTTTGCAATTGTTCCCTCCGTTTTTAGTAGAAATAACGTCACAGAACATTCCGGAAGAACTGCGGAAGCTGAAGCTACTGGAAAAATCTTGTGAATGCCAGACGTGTGGCGTTCCTGAGCCTCCGGTTGCCACTTCCTGTTTATACGCATTCCAAGGTCTCTAACTCCGCCGACTCACATACCAAGGCGAACGTGAGAGCTGCTGCACAGGGACGGCACTGCTACTTTAGGAATCGGGATAAATGTTTGCAGAAACAGTTTCATTGCTTGGCAGACACAGGAAATTGAAGCACCAGATTTTTAAAACCATATCACTATACTTTGTCTTGAAATTCTATACTTATTTCATGACATCGCGAGAAACAACTGAATGATGGCCACTTCAAAAACTGGTAATATATTTTAAAAAATCAAGTTAATAATAATTGATACCTCGGAAATGGCTTGTGGCACATAAAAAAGTATTTGAGACAAATTGTAGGTTTTAAAGGAAACAAAATCTTTGCCAGTAAGCTTAGTCAATTTCTACGTTTCACCACCCATATAAAATTATTTTGGAATGAAGAGGATCCCAATCTTGTCACCAGAAGCTCAAGATATAAATTTAATTTGGCATATAAATATCTCAAACATAAGGCATTTTAATCAAAATAGTTGCATGCACTTGTTAGAAAATCATGAATAAAGAAACATTGTTTGTGTTAAAGACAGCAGAAGTCAAAGGCTCTTGAAAATCTGATTTACATAGCTTTGCAACAAACTAAATATAAAACTGGATTTAGTGTTAATCTGACATTTCGTTTTTGAGTTACGCTAGATGTATATTATGCTGAGTTTAAAGACACGAACACGCATTTTTAGAAGTGCTTTCTGCATTCAGGATGTCTCAGAATATGTACCTCTGATAAAACTCTCGATGTGGAATTCTTAGGTGGAATACAGCACTTCCTTTACCTACTAAGTACGTGTAGAGAAAATAAAAAAAAATTAGCTACTCCTCAATTGAATTACAAGAAAAAAGTACTCATATTTAAGTTGAAGAAACATTTAAGTTTTATAATTTATGTTAAACAATGAAGTATTTAAGTTACAAGAATATATTTACATAAAAGCTGAAATTTAAATAAATGCATGGCTCATCATATCCATTATTATTATTATTATTATTATTATTATTATTATTATTATTATTATCATTATACGCCGTACATAGATCAACCTTTTTTTTTTTTTTTTTTTTTTCAAAGTTCACAAATGCATCAGCTTAAAAATCTGGTTCCTCGATCACAAATGTTATCAGTTTATGTTACAGGCCGGTCGATTCATTAGCGTGGTGGTGCCAAGTGGGAGACCTGGGTTCGCTTCCCGGTACCGGCGTGGGAAATCCACTCCCCCCTGGGAGACATTGTCCGGGGTGCACTCAGCCTTTTGAAGTCCCTGGGAGGCCAATTGAGAAGCTACTTTACTTGATTGAGAAGTAGCGGTTCCAGATCGAGAAGCTGCATCAACCGGCCGGGAGGGACTCGAGACTGATCACGCCTCACTCTCCAGCACATTCATGATTCCTTAGGGCCGAGAGGGGGATGCAGCGGCCGGGTGGCAGGCCAAGGTCCCTTGTGGAGTTACGTTTATGTTATAGGCCAAGAATAACATCAACAGCCATCAGCAACATTCCTCGCATTATTATATTCCTAATTATTAATCATCTAATTCAGTAAAGATAAAATATTCCTATTTGAATAAAAGTTTATTTATAGCCCTAAAACATATCATTTTCATTTTCCCCATCCGTCTTCCATTTTATTTTACTGATCTGTGTATAGGGAGGTCAGAAGCCTTTACTCCATAACACGTCTAAAATTAGATTTGTCACTTGTGTAGGCAGTAATCACTTTCTCATCGGCTTAGTGAAATGCTACACAGCAAATAACCCTTTATTATTTTCATTGTTAGCGTTCTCCTTTGCTCTTATAATCCGCTTTACATATTCCTATGCCTTCAGTTGTTAAACTTGTTTGTTACTCTGAATCTGAAGTAGAAACCTGGGCTTTGCTGGACAAACCACTTATTTTATTGACTTAGTTCATAATGCCACTTAAATTAATTGAGTTTTATTATTATACATCTTTGTATGTATTAGCTGAGTGCTACGGAAAGTCTTGACAGTTGGTGCGTTATAGGTCATTTGATAGGGCAGAAACAAGGCTGCATTTGAAGGTGTAAACATAAATATTTCAATGTTTCCCGGCTCAGACCGTACAAATGCAGGCTGCTTCAAAACGACAGCAAACGAATATATCAGGCTTAGAGCTTATACCTGAACTACCCCAACGTTTGATGTCGCAGGTTTGAAAATATATTAGGTATGTTTATGTAACATTGCAGATTATATAATTTTGAGATTAGACAGCACTCGAAGCACTAGGGTAACATGCCCACATACACATCAGGAGGCCTTCTTGGTAAGCATGTGCCATAAAACTAAACTGCTATGTCGTTTTATCAGTATAATCAGTATAATTTACCTTACTCAGGTAATGGGGCAAAGGGCAGTAAATTACTCGAAAATATTTTTAGGTTTCGGAAAGTTTCGATGCTTTCCTTGGATATGAATCATACCGGAACTATCTTGTGCTTATTATCTTAATCCATTTGCAATTATACCAATAGAAGCACCCAATAACTTACTGTAAATATCAAGAGCTTGCTGTTTAATGTACACATGTTTCATTTAGTATTACGTGTTGGAGATAGCAAAATAGTGTTTTTCTCACAGAAAAAAAATATTTTTGTAAATTAATGCACAATTCTTTGATAAAATTCTGATTATATTCCTGCCTCTGTTGTCTTTATCAGTTCCTTTCTCCATCCTCAAGATAACTAACTTTAAATGACATCTAAAAGATAGTGTTAGTGACGTATGTATCCTAGCCTATTTTCGCACATTCATTTCTTTTCATGCATTAGCTGATATGATGAAATTGCATGTTGAAGGAATAAAATAGGTTTCATGAGATAAGAAATGTCCTGAGGTCGGTTAACCACTCTAAAATTTCTGCAAATGCCGCGCCGTGGCCGAGTGGTTAGACCACTCACCTATCACTTAGACGGCCCGGGTTCGATCCCAAGTGATTGCATGTGAGATTTGTGGTAGACAATTTGTCGCAGGGGCGGGTTTTCTCCGGGTTCTCCCGCTTCCCCCTCCATGGCATTCAACGGGGTTGCTCCATCTTCATTCCATGCATCATCAGTGACATCGCCTGCGGTGCCACAGTAGTTAAAGCGGGCGTTAAACACTATAAAAATCTGATGTGTTACACTCACATGACTTTCTCTAGCCTCTTCTACAAACTTCTTACATAAGATTATTCTTCTTTCTGCACCTTGCTAATCGAGGTATTTAGCACAATGTTCTTATTACTTAGTTCCTTATAAGTAGGAAGAAAATAAGGGAATACACTAGGCTAAATCGATAGTCAAATATTTTAAAAGCTGTCGTTATGCGATTGTCATTACAAATCACTTCTTTTCTTGGCCAGAAGTAGAACAAAAGAAAAACGGACGCTCCCGTCTGAGAAATGTATAAGTACTTCACAACTAAAACTAATAACAATGAATACCTCAAAAACGGTAAGCTCCACGAAAAGAATGTATTATGACGTAAATTGTGTATTTTAACAAGGCCTACGTTTTATTGTATGGTAAGTTTTTTTCTATCTCTTACGATTTATTACTTATGCCAAATTAAGCAAAATTCATCCAGAATTAACAGGTCTTTAGAAGCTATTCCCAGAAAATTCAAGATATACATCTTATTTGTCAGGTAAATATCTTTAATATACGATATTTTAATCAAAATCGTTAGAGCCATTTTTAAGAAAATCAAAATTTTAAAAAAAAAGTTCCATATAAAGGGTAGTTTGGGGTGGGGGATTTTTCTCAAAATCTTCGTGTCGCATCCCTGGAAGATACTGAACTTAAATACTAAGTTTGGTATTTTAGCTAATTTTCGTTTTTGAGTTATCGTGTTCACGGACACACGGACACACTGACACACACACACACGGACCTTTTTCTGGAAATGCTTTTTTTGGATTCAGGGGGTCCTAAAACATGTATTTCCGGTGAAATCTCGACATCGAATTTTTGGGTGGAATGCAATACTTCCCTATCCCTATTTACATTGTACATACGGGGCCAGAGAAAGTAAAAAAGCTCTGCAACCCATATGTGTTATCTCTGACAGCATTGCTCCTGGGTAACTGCTTAATCTATGCTGTCCTATGAAGCGTTTTTGTCATGTCCTTCATTGGCATTGAAACTATAGGGTCATTAGATTATAAGGTACTCTCTCTCCACTGAGCGAGAGTACCGAGAGTCGCACTGGAGTCTTTCCCTTAAATAAATGCCGGAAATATTCAGCATCTGCCCCCAAACAGGTAGTCTAGCAAGTTAAAAATGTTCTCGCTCATTCAACTAAACTCAGCAGCAGAAATTCCTGTGTAATCTACAAAAACTTAGTGCTAACATTATGCAAGAACAAGAATTCCTACTGCTACGCTTAGACGAGTGAGCGAGAATATTTGCACAAATTGTGCTGCCCGTATGTGAGCAGGTCATAATTTCCATAATTTATGTTAAGATACGTGTATTAGTGCGCCTCTACCGACACCTCTTTCCCAGCGGCTCTCGGATCTCTCGCGCAGTGGAGAGAGGCCGCGACAGGGATTATCTTATTATTTAACGACCCTATATATTTTCGTATCACATAGAATCTGAGTAACTACTCCACATCCTGATCCGGTGTGGTTTTGAAACACCTTGTGTAATCAATAGGTAATAATGCTCTTTGTTCAATGATAAAGAAATTGCTCACGCTCACATAACCTTCACTCATGTATCTTCACTCTGCATTGCAGGTTACCAGAACTCCTCCTGACACTCATAATAGGAGATGGTTATTTAGCTTTAATAATTATTTGTATATTTGTAGTGTGTGTGTGTGTGTGTGTGTGTGTGCGCGTGCGCGTGCGCGTGTATTCTTCGACAACAGTCAACCATCCTATAGATATCCCCTTTTACAGGCAAATAAAAACTACAACGTGGAAGAGAAAGGTACTTAGATCAATCTTAATCCAGAGAAAAGTACTTAGTAGGGCAGAAATAGAAGTAATACCTTAGACAATAACGAAATTTGTATATTTAAAAGGGCAAAGGATCAGAAATAATGAAGTGTGCGAATTGTTTTTGGAGGGGAGAGTGTATTAATTATCAAGCAGAATGTAGTGGGAGGGGGAATATGGAGGGATAGGATGATAAGAGTATAAAAATGGTAGCTATTGAATGCTATTTGGACAGGAAGATCAGAGAAACAGTAACATAGATGAATTTCTGAGTACAGTAAATAAAAATGGATTACAAGGAAAACTTGGTAAACAACTAAAATAGAGTGAACGGCATTTGGACAGCTGACCTCAGAATTAGTCAAAATCTCTGAACATCAGATTAATTCAGCTGCTGTGAATGGGATATCTGTTCTGAAAATGAAAACAGAGGAACTAGCCATTAATTAGAACGAAAAAGTTAAATGTGTATGTATGTATTTATTCTCTGCAGTTGGGAGCTACCCGCTGGCAGAGTTAAATGTACAACATTTATTTACGATAATAATCCTACAGTAAATAGAAGTAAATACAAATTCATAATAGTAATACATCATACTATATATGCATGGTTTTTGAAATACCTAACTACTTATTATTGAGTATAGCAATACTTACGTTAAATACCAATATATTTATAAACAGTTACTACAAATCATTAATTACTTCACAATATTTACTTTAATTATCTAACATTTATTCTCTTTAAATTATCCCTAAACTTATTAAAGGTCAATTCATTCAATTCTTCAATGGTCCTATTAATAAAAGAAAAACGTTGCTACGTCGGTTCTGTACCTTCTACCCTTACGTTTTTATAAATGACCATTTTGTCTGTAATATGCCGGGTTTTCTAACCTATTTATGACGTCCACCCGTGCGTTTGGACCGGCCTAAGCAATAAATAGTGCGACTAACATATTGTATCTTACGCTTAACTCCCATTTATTCTCTTCGCCTTTCGTAAGCCAAAAATGTTACCTCATTGAGCATAGAATAGATATCTTCATCAAATGCGCGTCTTTGCCCAAAAATACTATGATAACACTTGTCGATCGAAATGCAAATAATTTCATAGAAAACCCCTCTTATCCTTATCCTATATATTATATATTCTTAGTTTGAGAAAATATCTCTGCAGAATTTTATATGCTAAAAATATAGTCTGTCTGTTAAAAGTATACCAATTAACTTGTTAAACATAGAGTATATATCATCTTGGAATTTGTAGGCTTTATTATTCACGTAGACTCTAAATGAATCAAAGATGGACATGTAGTGGCAGTAAAGGGAAATCCGAAACGAAACTTCCAATAGCTCTGGAAAGATAAATCTATTTCAAGAAGCTTAGGAACATTTCATTTATACAATCTCAGCGAAATACTATATGTTTAAATCGTAGTTTAAAACTCGGTTCGCTAATGCGCAGAATCTATTAACATCGTCCCGTCCTTCCATTACTTTGCTTGTTACAGGGAATGACATAACTTATGAACCACTGTACGTAAATATTTTTAGTTTCATATACTTATAAGGGTTTGAACAACATTTTTGAATAAATTTAATGTT
Organism: Hymenopus coronatus; assembly: GCA_030762935.1. Classification (NCBI taxonomy): domain Eukaryota; kingdom Metazoa; phylum Arthropoda; class Insecta; order Mantodea; family Hymenopodidae; genus Hymenopus; species Hymenopus coronatus. The sequence goes on from CM060900.1 coordinate 50,212,344, forward strand.
TTTTTTAAAATCGGAGCAACATTAAGAGAAGCTTATTTAGAAGCGTCCGATAAATTTAAAACTTTTGAGGCATTTTATGCATGACTATGTGAAGTACAGCTGTTAACATGATATGTCAAGTTTGGTGGAAATACGTGCCAACTAAAGACTATTGGAAAACTTAGTACAATGTGAAAACGCGCGCAGACACTTACTGAAACACAAAAGAGCCGTAATCCCTTCAACAATCCAGATGGGCTGTTTTCATCACAAAGTGAATCTAACCGTAATTGATTTTTCAATTTCAGGGCAACCCTCTCGCGGCCTCTCTTCACTGCGTGAGAGAACGAAGACTTGCCGGGAAAGTGGTGCCGGTAAGGCACACAGAAATTCTTACCTTAAGATGAAATCTGGAAAACCTATAGAATATAAGGCATATTATTCAAATTAGTACTAGTTATTATACACAAAACTAGTGATATTTTGCCACGCATCTACATTTTAGCTTACATGATAATTTAAATATTCATTTTATTGTTTAAATTTTTCTTCTAATAAAAACGAGTCACTAGAAGAATTTTTAAAAGTACTCGCATAAAATTTCAGTTTCACGGTAAATGAGTTTACAAACAGATGTCATATTAGTTCTAATTAGTGTAGAACAGTTATAAGTCCAATAGTCCAAAACCTTTGATTTTTTAAAATTTAATAACTTATTTACCAAATTTAGAGCATTGCTTCGAAAAAGTAATGTGAGCATTTTATTTCATGTGGTTTTGAGGGGCAGCAAAAATTAGTGAACACTGCTTCGTGTGGAACATTTTGCATATTATAGAAATGTAGGTATTATAAAGAGTTTGTGAGTAAATAAGATTTAAAGCAGTGAGTGCGTATTTATAGGTAGTTAAATTGCGCCAATTGCACGCTTTCTTGGATATTGGAGTTCTTATTATTATTATTTTGATTTTTTTAATGTCGCAGATGCAGCACTTTAAGGTAAATGTCGGAAAGATTGAATGTCAGCTACCCAATAGGCAGCACATCCTGCAAAAACGTTTTTGCTCACTCGCCTAAGCTAAGCGTGAGAATCCTTGTGATTTCTTGTATAGTGTTATCACCAAATTCACAAGTATTACACAAGTATTCCTACTGCTGGGCAGAGGCAAGTGAACGAGAATATATTACTAGATATGGTTCCTGTTTGGGAGCAAAAGCTCAACATGTCGAGCATTAACTTCAAGGTATTTCCGCGCGCCTTCGTCGGCACCACTTTCCCAGCGAATCTCTGATCTCTGGCACAGTGGAGAGAGGCCGCGAAAGGGGTTACCTTATAATTTAACGGTCCTATATATTTTGTTTCATGAATATGCCGACTTTAACATCTGTGTCATATCGGTGTGCTTCCTTTTGGAACAATCATTCATGGTAATAGTGTTCATTTGTTAAAATTACATTTTACACGCGCACATTCAGACTCTCGTTCATACTTTCAGACGCTGGGAAGAATAGGAATTAATTTTAACTAGAAAAAAATATACCACCCTCAGCTGGGAATCGAACTACAGATCTCTCCATAATAGAGGACCCGACTGAGCTACGGGACCAGAAAAGCAGCTATTATTATGCATGAATATTTAGTTAATTAAAGGCTATATAATACTATAACTGTACCATAACATCGATTTTGTTACTCCGATTTATTGTCCGATTTCCAAAAATGTTTGAAGATGACAATACTATAACTAATAAGGTGGTGGTGGTGGTGGTGGTAAAAATAATAAAAATCTGATGTGTTCCATTCACTTAACTTTCTCTACATCACTGTGACAAACTAGTGTTAAAAATCATACTATACCTAATTTATGATAATCGGAATAAACATTTGCAGAAATTGTCTTAATTACTTGCTTCCTTGTAAGAAAAAGGGAAATAAGGGTAAAGTGACAGTCAAATCTTTTAAAAGCTAGTTGCCATGTGGTTGAAATCCATTTCTATGCAGTGCTAGGAGTTTACAACTTGCCGTGTGAGAAAAGTTGAAGTATTTTAAATCTGAAACAAATAACAAGGAATATCTTAGAAATGTTCCCTTCCGTGAAAAAAAGTTTACGATATAAATTGTGTCTTTTAAGTACTCTACATTTGTTTGTTGTAGTAAGCTTTTGTCTATCACTTACGGTTTACCAGCTACGCAAAATTCAGCAAAATGCATTCAGAATAAAGAGATTTTAGAGGCTATTCCCAGAAAATTCTTGATATACATTTTATTTGCAATATAAATATCTTTAATATAAGGTATTTTGTTCAAAATCGTTTGAGCTATTTTTGAGGAAGTAAAACATTTTCAAAAATTTTCCATGTAAAAGGTAGTTGGGGGGACTTTTCTGAAAATCTTCGTGTCGCATCCCTGGAAGATACTAAACTTAAATACCAAGTTTGGTATTTTACCGACATTTCGTTTTTGAGTTATCGTGTTCACAGTCACCCTAAGGACCTTCTTCTAAAAATGCATTTATTGGATACAGGGAACCCTAAAATGTGTATTTGCGGTGAAATGTTGTTATCCAATTTTGGGTGGAATGCAATACCTTCTCTATAAACTAATAAATCCATGGTACGACAGCTCACAAGGAGCCTTGGCCCACCGCCTGGCAGCTGCGTCCCCCATCTCTGGCATCTTCTCTATATACTATGTACATTATATATGTAGAGAAAGTAGAAGTAGTGGTGGTGGTGGTGATGGTCGTTATAATAATAATGATAACTATAGTAATTATGATTATAATAATGATAATTATAAGTATAATTATAATAACAATAATAATCATAATAATAATAAAAATAACAAAACAGTAAAAATAATCAAAATAATAATAAAAATGATAACAATAACAATAACAATAACAATCCTCATCAATCATCAACATCATCATAATAATGATAATAATAACAATAACAATAACAATCCTCATCAATCATCAACATCATCATAATAATGATAATAATAATAACGACAACGACAATAACGATAATAATAATCATCATAGTCATAATAGTAATAATAATAGTAATAATAATAATAGTAATAATAATAATAGTAATAATAATAGTAATAATAATAATAGTAGTAATAATAATAATAATAGTAATAATAATAATAATAGTAGTAATAATAATAATAATAATAATAATAATAATAATAATAATAATAATAATAATAATAAAGCCAATGGAGAAACTTGGATGTTTCTGGGATACAATATGACTATAGAAAATGATGTATCTGGTTATGAATAGCCGAAAAGCATCCAATAGTTGGAATGGCTGCTATCCTCAGGCCTGTACAATGCACATCCGTCCTGAGACAGAGCTGGCTATCTCACTGGCCATGCGAAAGGTCCAGTCCTTTGTTTCACGTGTCTGGATAAAATATCTGCAATTCCGCTTGAGCAGTGACGTGTCTCGACAAATGGGAAAGGGTGGGAACCATTCGTGTTATATCCACACACGCGGTTCACAAAAATATATTTGCAACCACAGCTGCTGCAACATTACGCACATAATTCGGAGAAGTGGAACATTTCTTCATTATTTGTTCGCTTTAGCAGGCTACCTTTTCAGAAATGCATTAATGGTATTTAAAAGGATTCGTCGTCGATGTTGTAATAAAAACAAGTATTTTAAACGTACGTAAAATTACGCACAAAGCGTAGCTAAATATCAAAACGGATATTTTTATTTTGTTTACCAAACGCTATACCGTCGTACTTAATAGGTAGATAAAATATTGTAATCCACCCAAAAGTCCCATACCGAGATATCCCTCGAGGTTCATGTTTTGAAGACTTGGAATCCAAAAAAAAAATTATTTTTAGAAAAAGGTCCGTGTGTATGTGACTTTGGACAGCAAAACTCAAAAACCAAAAAGTGGTTACACACCAAACTTCACAATTAAGTTCACCATGTTCCAAGGGTGCGACGCGAAGATTTTCAAGAAAATTCCCCCATTCAAAACTACCCTTTACATGGAAAAATTTTCAAAAATATTAATTTTCTCCAAAATGTCTGAAAAGATGTTCATTAACATAGCGTTAAAAATGTTAACACTAAAAATAAAATGCATATCTTGACTTCTCTGAAAGTGACATCTAAAAACCTCTTCATTCTGGATGACCTTTGCATAACTGGTAAACTGGTAAGAGGTTACAAAATGAAACATGTAAATATTGTTAAAGCAAACAGTTTATGGCACATATATTTTTGTGGAGTTTACCATTTCCGAGAAATTGGTTGTCATTGGTTTCAATTTTAAAATACTTGAACTTTTCTCGAACGGGAATTTGTCATTCGCTATTCTTTTGCTTTACTCCTGGTCATTCAAAGAGGGCAGAATTTCAATCACACATCAACCAACTTTTAAGAGATTTTACTTTCGCTTTAGCCCAGAATATTCCGATATTTCCCTTCTACGTATAATAAACTAGGTAATAAGAATATTTCTGCTACTGTTTAACATAAACCAGATAGAATAATAATCTTTTGTAAGAATAGTTTGTTACAGAATAAGCAGAGAAATCATATGAATAGAATACATTAATTTCTTTCTGGGTATTCTTGCCGCATTTATTATTTACTTAACCTTCTTGCTTTGTTTGAAACTTCATAATTAAAGTTTCGATGTGTTGGTCTTCGTATATTATCTATTGCAATATCCATATCTGCAATTGCACGCATATACTGGTGACTCAGGAGAGTGTACTCATTTGAAATTAACGTACTAAGTTATTTTTTTTCACGAAATTTATTATTTTGGTTTTAACATGCCTGTGATATGATGACATTTTAACCAAAAAATGATGATATTCATTTGCCCTGATGCAGTTATCAAGATCAGTAGTGAAGCTACCTCGCTGGTGCTCCAATTTCTTCTGACTGATCTTCGGCACCACTCGACGAATAGCTTTCTTCAGTTCGTCTAATGGATGCTTTTTATATAGTTTTTACGTGGTGGGACTATTCCAGGCCACCTAACGTTGAAATTGCGGCGGAATAACCTTTGAGATGCAACCACCGAATCACCGTTTTGCGTGAACACGCGATGTAGCACGGTTCCATGTTTACTGAAATGGCATACGTGATAGAATGGAATGGTTACCCTCCGTTTATGTTCCAACCTTTCCGAGTACAGTTCCATCAAAGGTATGTACACTCCCTGTGTTAGCCTGTATTTTGACGCCAGCAACGATTTTTAAATACGATGGTATATCTATCGAAACCAATATAATTTCTAAAATATAAATATTAAAAAGTAACGAAACAGAGTTCTCAGGTACATAAGGAACTATATGGAGTATAAAGCAACCTCTCTGAAATAATATAAGTGTATAAGATGGAAAATACTCAATCCAAATACCTTTAGTATTAAGGGAAAATGCCATACAAAGCTTTTCAGTCACCGATACAATCGGTTCCACGGTAATGTGTGTCTCGGGTTCAAATCTCATTCGTTCGGGCACTTGAAGTTGGTTTTTTTCGTGGTTTTCCCAGATCAATAAGTGAATTGGTTCTTCTTTTACGGTAACGTTCTTATTCATTGTTTCCAGTATCATAATCTTCTTTGATCTGTTTCAGGACTACAGGATCAGGCGATGCTGACTGATGGGTTGTGGTGAGACGCGGTAGTTTGTGCTCTATCAAGTATTCTCCTTAAAGTCTCTGTTAGTGACGCTACCAGAACCATATCGGCACGAGTTCCTTTACATACCAGTAAATCTGACATGGGACTATCACTTTAACCACACTTGGACTGGGCTTAAACCCGCGACCTTGAGATCAGAAGGCCAGCGCCTAGGTAACTGAGGCACCCAGACTGACGGAGTTCTCTCTGGGGTTAAATGCTCCCTGTTTGTGGAGTGCTCCTTCTCGGGAAAACCCGGGTTGAACATGGCGTCAGGATTGTCTCTCTCTGGAATCGTTAGAGACCCCGTATTTTCTCGTTACATCGTCCAGATTTTAACGACCTTCGTGTCTCCCTTCATCACGTTCTGCCAGGAAAGTTAAACATACAACATGACCTAGGTGGAGTGCTGAGATCCAGTGGCTGTTAGCCCTTCATTTTGACTACCTTCTACTATCCCATTCTAAAATGTTGATTGTCATGTGTCAAGTATTAACACTTCCAAGAACTGTATTACTGCGCATGTCAATACACACCCTTGCCACACTTCTTGTGTATCAGGCCTTCTTCTCCCGCGTTTATGATAATGAGGTGGAGAAAATTAGTAACTGGTTACTTCCTCTCAAATGTAATAGGCAGATGATAATGTAGTTTCAGAGTTTTATGCTACACAGATTTACACCTCGTTAGATCCTGAATTATGTGACCCTTTCAGCACGTTCAAATATGGGATATGCTGTGCTATATCTTATTTTATCCTTCTCGGCTTGCATAAGTAAAAGCCGATAGCGATATATGTATACTTTGATATGAATACAAGATTAGGGCATGTGTATGAGGTACGCAAATAAGTGATAATTTGTATTAGTCGTCCCTTGGAGGACGTTTAAATATTTAGAATGCACAAAATGTATCGTCAGTCTTGAAAAGAAAAGCAGAAAGAAAAATAAACGAAGGTACAGACATTGTAAAAAAGCCAAATAATGTTAATATACATAAGATACAATCTTTAGAAACATAATAGTTGTATTATGTTGCTTTTTGAATCGGCTGTTTCATTTATAAGAATACTGGCACATCATCGTTGATTTCTAAAACTGATATAACCACAACCACAACTTTTTCTGTCTTAGCAGGTGCAAGACATGTAACAGACTAAAACTTCGCCTAATTTTCTGGTGAAATACAGTATAATGCCAAGTACTTTAATGGCACAGGAAAATCTAGCACACTTACAGAGCTCTCTAGTGGCGCTGTGGGAAAACTTGGAGCTTAGTATTAGTGTCACAGTAAAGCTCTTAAGGTAATAATTGTCCGACAAATACATTTCTAGCTGTGCAGCGGTCAACTACATAGAGCTTAGGGTTACGGTGATGATTAGGTTTATTCAGAGGTGGCATTAATTGTGTACAGATTTCAATATTGCACTGTATTATTATTATCTTACAAAACTATATTAATATGTAAGCATGTGGCTCTTGTCCATCTCAACGACATTGCAAATAATCCTTCACCCCTTCCTCTAGAATGCAGAATTAAGCGGTAATTGGTTTAACTTGTGAAACAGTCGTAACGGAATTCTCTTATAAGGGCAGTATGCGATCCACCCCTACATTTCACAACGATATATAACTACTTTACTCAGCTGTGTTCGGCCTTGAGTTCAGGTCAGCCACATAGAGAACTGATACCGGATGGGAGAAGTTGCTTACCTGAACCTGGAAACGTTACAGAGGAAGAAACGTTACTGCAAACTGGGAGAATGGACCACTTTTTATGCCTGCAAGTGTACGTTCGCAGTGATTCTAATCGTTAACCTACCATTTTAAAGTGCATATTTTAGCTATCTCCGCAACATGTGTTGATTATAAAGCCTTATTTAATGGTGTGTATGAATGTTAACTGTATAATACGTAAGTCATATATCAAGGGTTGTTTCAGGGTATTTGAATTGAACTATGATCCCAACAGAAATAACGGAAATATGAACGAAAGGAGTGTAATTACCTCCATTTTTAAATAGTTTATATGTGCCGACTCTCAACAATAATTGTTTCAGCGTTAGAGTAAATGATTCATTGCTTTGATATACTAGAGAATTTATGCCAGGTTATTTCTAAACGCCTTATTAAAGTTCCAAGGGACTTTTCCACATAATTTTGTTAAACAGAATCAGACATTATCTGATATATTCTTTATATACCTACGAAACTTCACAGAATTGCAAGAAATGTGTTTCGACTGTATTTAAAAATTCTCATTGTGCATCTATGTGCACCTGAATTAAATTTTGATTTGCAGAATAGTACTCATAATTAAAATTATGTAGCCTGAAATATAAGTCATTCCTGTCAACAAGGCGGCCCAGGTTCGATCCCAGGGGACCAAACTGGGTCTGTGTGGGTTTCCTGCTAGATTTCCGGCTCCTCCTACCATTCATTCCACCAACTGTTGAATCGTCACCTTTCCTACCACCTATTTACCCTTCATCTCGTATCATTTTCTTCCTCACTGTCATATCAGGCATCGGGCTGATCACCCATTCTGGACAGTGTCTTTAATTCAGACTCCGTCTGCTTGTTGAAAGTTTAGCTTGTTAAGTCCTGGGAGGTGTTAGTCCTCCATACAAGGAGGGTAAATATCAAAAAGAAGAAATATAAGGATACTAATGTACTCGGTGTCTACTATTTCCTCACGGAAAATACTGCTTCAGCTTTAACCTAAGATTACGTAAATATTCTTTGGAAATATAACGTTATTCTTCATTGCAAGGCATGCTGGATCAGAGTTATGATCTTAAGCCTTACATTCCTGGAAATATACTAATTAAATGACTGATCAGATGTGACGATCATTTAATAATTTAGTTAACGATTCTGAATTAACGAATGAAATCAAATATTCAAAACCCGCAGCCACAAACAGTTTTGTGATACTTAATTTCAGCTGTGACGCAAACTTTATAAAATAGTGGCAGCCAACGTATCCAATCATTCTGCACATCCCCGTTCTAATAATAATTCGACGTGAAAAGGTAACTACACTATACCTTGTCCATAATTTTATAATATTATATATTGCAGCATTTAAATTTTCTATAACGTAATTATTGGCATTGTTTGCTTCCGTAAAATAGACCAGTGACTGAAATTTAACTATATGCAACATAACAATTCCATGTGACGAGTATAAACTCTGGAGGGGGGGGCGGAGGGAAAGACAGACTGATTTCAATCACTTATGTGCAACATAGAAAATGAACCTGTCCTGAGCCGCTAGTCCTACCTATATAACTAAGTTTGTCTTTATCTAGCAGTATATGCCTTGCACTCACAAGTGGCTTCCTCTCTCTATGGCGGGAGCAAGAGAGACATTCTCTAACGTAACGGAGAGTCATTTGGCTGTTACATATTCAGACAGTATACATTTTAAACAAGATTCTCTATAAAACTATGCAGGCATGTTAGTTTTATTTTCCCTGCGGAGTACTATGTATGTACGGACATATTAGGTAGAGGTGTTAATCCAACAACAAAATTCTATACCAAGATTTTACCGGAAATTAGTAATTTGAGGTCCCCTGAATAACATTTAGAAAAAGATCCGCGAGAGACATAATGTATAACTGTGGACAGTAAGTCAAAAACGAATAGTTGGTTAAATACCAAATTTGGTTTTTAAGTTCAGTATCTTCCAGAGATGCAATACGAGTATTTTCAAGAAGTCCCCCCACCTCCAACTGCCCTTCAAACATGGAAAAGTTTTCGAAATCTTGTTTTTCTCAAAAATGCTCTTAACGATTTTTGTTAAAACACCAATGTTTGTTAGTTTTTTGACAAACTATATGTATAGCTTGAATTTTTTAAAAATAGGCTCTGAAGACTTTTGCATAAAGGATAAACCCTAAGTGACAGCCAAAAACTTACTACACAGAAAAGTGCATGCCGTTAAAACACATAATTTGTGTTATATGCCTTCTATTTTGTCGAGTTAAGAGTTTTTGCGATATATCTTGCTATTGGTTTCAATTTTAAACCAATTAAAATTTTTCTTTAACGGGAAATCATCCGTGGTACCAAATTTAGACATTTTGTACTCCCGACTATGCGAAGAGTACCAAATTTCAGTTGTTTCACTTTGCGGCCAACTTTTAAAGTATTTGACTATCGCTTTAGCCTAGTGTATTCCCTTACTTCCTTCTATACACAAGGAAATAAGTAATAAGACAATTTCTTCTAATGATTATCTCGATTAGTATTATGTAGATAAAAGTATAAGTTTTTGTAGGAATAGTTTGAACAGATAGGGAAAGTCCTGTGAAAGGAAGATAAGATTTGTGTGAATGTGTTTACTGTTCTTTTTCCTGCTCCTGCCTGTTTTACGAACAACGTTTTAAGAGGTTACAAAATGCTATGAAAACTGTGAAAGTGAAAATTTGGAATACCAATTTAAAATAACCAGTGTGCGATAAGTAGTGCGGAGCAATAAAACCAACAATTGTGGTGGTACTAGAATTGAGTGGTGACTGAAACACATTAATTTTCAGACGCCTAAAATAAATGTAAATGACTTGTTACATGTTCATTCATAATTGGAGATTTATTTGATGTTACACATTTCACTGCACTTTAAGCCAGGATTTCTTAATCGTATAAATCACGCGCGTGCAAACACAGGTGCTGAGGTGCTATACTCCGTGGACCCTTCCACCTAGGCTGGACTCTTTGTTATAAAAGAAACAGTGGAGAGGGTGAAGAAGCTGGATACAGGCAAAGGGATCAAGTTAGACGTTTGCATGTACAGGTGTTAATGAACTATACCAAAATATTTTCACAGAATATGTAGATTACTTAAATAAGTAATTTGAGACAGACTTATAGCCTGTTTATTGAAATTCCGAAGTGACTGCTATAAGTTTCTGAAGTGCCTGTACGCGGCACTTCGTCTGGAATGAAGAAAATAATAATAAAAAAACATTCACTCTATGACAGGAATCGAACTCATCAACTTTGGGATAGCAGCTTCCCGCGTTACGCATTAAGCCACCAGAGCAGTTGAAAAAACGCCTCCAGAGTAGGCTACATAATTCAAGAACGTAGTTAATGAATACTCAGTGTCGCGCTGTCAAGTGACATTTTACAGATGTTTGCGACATTAAATCTTGAGAACGCTAGTAACGAGCTGCTCAAAATCTATATTAAAGACATTCTAAGCCATTTTTTCAACCTGATTTGCTTTGACACCGACTTATCAGCACCTGATACCTACACGATTAAATGTTTATCCGGGGACCATGCATCACCAATCTCAAATTACTTATATCAGTCACGTGCACAACCTCGCAAATTATTTCGGTGTAGTTCATTAACACCCTGTACAGAGATTGTCTTGTTAAAAATCGCAGAATGAGCGTTTGAACTAAGGTCTATTTAGCGAAGCCGCCTTTTGCACCTTGCTCCGTGCAATGCACCGGTGCGTGCACCCAGAAACGCCTGCTTAAGCGATAGGAAGGTGTATTACACAAACAATATAGTGAAATTGTTCTAGTACATAAAATTGAGTTTAATATGTTTTACCTGCCTCTGTAGTGTTGAGGTAGCGTGTCTGCCGTGCATTCCAGTAGTCCCGAGTGTGAAGCTCGGTTAGGCTTATTTGTCTGAATAAGTATCCCCCTCCCTTATCCTGAGGAGAAAAATGTCGGGTAGCTTTAAGTTCTATGGCATAGTTTAGCATAGTTTTACCCGCTTGAATGTCCGATATGCCCAACAAGGTTAAATGATGCTTATCCGAAAGAAAAACAAAATTTTTGTAGCATCAGCCATTTCAATGTAGCCATTATTATTGGTTTGATCTTTGTCAATACTTCATTATTTTAAGTCCTGTTGATATTCTGTTGTTTCTGCAACTGTCACTGAAAGAGTGTGAAATGTTAAGGCTATACTAAAGCATCCAGCTAAAGGCTTTGCTATTGTTAATCCCTCTGTATCCACCTATAAGGAATCGTGTATTGTAGTTATTTCAGCAAAGAATTCTTTCCATTAAGATTAGGTAGCAAAATAAGCTTTCCTAAGAATAATTTATATGTCCACTACTAAGCGACAGCGGATAAAAACACCTTTTTGAATGTAACACCAAAAATTAATTTTAGTACCAAGATTCAAGTTATTTTACTAAGAATAAAACCCAGCGTTTTCATTTGCAAAAATAACTACGAACAGCTAACCATCTGATACATGTGGCGGAAAAATAACAATAGATATACAGGCTGCAAGCTTAATGTAAGGAAAGCAGTTTAGGTACATTATTTTGACAAAGTATCATCTTGATAGCTAACTACTGTCGATAGAGCGCATAAACTTCTGTTCTAAAATTCGTCAATTCTTTCATTAAATAACGCAAAAATTTTTAGTGGAAAACTGCGATAAAGACAAAGTAAACAATGTGCAGTCCTTTCGCAGTGTCATATAGTGATATTCACTAGCACATGGGTATTATTGAGTTATTGTTAAACTGTTCATAAAATAACTGCATACCCGTTACTCGGCGTTTTTGTAGAAACAGTTTTGGAATATGTGACTCGTGGTGCCAGTTGCCGCACAGAATCAAGAATATAGGCAATTTTTTATGAAAACTCATGTTTTTTATTTCCTAAAACATTAGCTTTTCAGACATTCTAATTGTAACGTCAACCAAACAAATTAAGGGGCACTGAGAGTGAAGTTTTGAATACAATCGGTCAACAAATCGAAAATTGCTCTTATAGGAAGTGATTGTTGCAGTCTTTTGGCGTCTATAGAGAATGTACATTTAGCTATCCTCCCCTTGATTAGAGCTCTACATGCATTTAAAGATCGTACAGTGCATCTATTTCCTAGAGCACTATTTCATTAAACAGCGTTTTTCTCAAAGTTACATTTTTACACTCAAAATGTTCCACACATTTCAGTTTTTGTTTAAATACAAATAAAATTTACCACAATGTGCGGAAGTATTTATTGTAATATTACGAAGGGATTAAACTAACATCTATAGTAATTTTTTTTAAAAAAAAATATTTTGTATGAAAAATGATTGTTGGAGTTTAAAGTGCCTAAGCCTTAAAAACTATACTAAGGGCGGCGCCATGGTTAGACCACTCGTCTCCCATCTACGCGGCCCGTAATCGATCCCAAGCGCCCGCATGTGGGATTTATGGTGGACGAAGAGGCCTCTGGGCGGGTTTTCTCCGATTTCCCCGCCATTCATTCCACCAGTTGCTCCATTCTCACCTTTCCTATAATCAATTTCGCTTACATTTTATGTAATCCATTTCCTCATCTTCATGTCTGGCTATGGGCAGACCCCTCCTAACAGGATCTTCATTCTGTGGTTTCGTGCCGTTGGCTCCCTGACAGACTTCTGACCCCTAGGCATCCGCTTGTAAGTCCTACGGTGGTGCCAGTCCTACAAAATACGACGAGGGTAAGCTGATTACGAAACGAAACGAAAAACTATAACAATTCAGTAATCAGATTTATTGAAATATCACCATTTATAGCTTTTGTGTGGTTTAAAGCTCTTATTTCAGAAAAGCCTATCAGTTTTCTCAAATTTTGAGCCACGTGGAACATTTTTATTATGCAATATGTTTACATAATACCTTTTATTTTTTTCAAAATGTGTATCTAATTTGAATGAACTTTAGTATTCATATTTATAAGTATATATATTAATATTAGTATATTCATAGTAAAATTTTCAGAAAAATGTATACTAAGCGTGATTTTGTGGGTGCAGCTGAGAAACACTTGCAAGATGTGACGTCAGTTTTAGTCAAAATACCCACTAGGCTTGAAAACTCCGAGGCAGGCCATGTATGTAGAAATCGTGCATTTTCAAAGAGGGGAACATGCATACATTAGCATGACATGTAAATGTGACAGATAGTAACGTTTTCATTATAGCATTAACTTAAATATTCTGCATAGAGCGACATTAATAAGGAAAATCTTAAATTATCGATTGTTCACGTTAATGAATATTCAGAATTGCTAAACTGGATAAACAGGCACATTGTGCCTGACAAGCCAGACGTTTATTTTCACTTAACCCAGCGGGACAAATCAGTCGGTGTTGAAAGTTGCAGGTCAGCAGGCAAGGGAACAGAACACATACATACAAATCTTCTTTGTTATGTTCACATGATTCTCAATTTCTTACAATAGAATATTCTTTCATCTATATCATCCTAATCAAGATAAGCATCATTAGAAATATTATTAGATAGTTCCTTTCAAGCAGAAGGGGAATAAGGGTACTCCTCAATCTCGCTATGTGATTTTCATTGAAATTCCATTATCTCTGCATGGCTAGGAGTAAAGCAAAAGTATATGAAGCGAATGAGGACTTTTCGTTTGAGAAAAATTTACGTATTTTAAAATTGAAACCAATAATAGGGAATATCGCTGAAATGTTTAGCTCTACAAAAAGTGTGTATATAAGAAGAGAGTGTTTTAACAAAATCATCATTTTACGTGACTATTTCTTTCCAATTTACCCACCATGCAAAAGTCATTCATGGGATGTTCCTAAATTATTCAGGATATACATTTTATTTACCATGCAAATGTCTTTAATGTACGACATTTCAAACAACGTCCTTAGCTATATTTTAGAAAATGGAACAATTCGAAAAAAATGTCTCCTGTGAAGTGTAATGGGGAGATTTTTCTGAACAGCTTTGTGCTGCATTTTGAGCATTCTAGACCTAAATATCAAGTTTGATATTCAACCTGCTTTTTGTTTTTCAGTCGTGCTGTCTACAGACACACATACATGGATGTTTTTTCTAAAAGTGCTTTTGTTTGGATTCAGGGGATCTCAAAACTTGCATTTGTGGTGAAATCTCTAATAGATTTTTCAGTGGAATATAACACCTTCTCTACCTACTATGTAAGTACATATGGAACTTTATCTAAAACGTTTCTTTGTAATCCAGGTGTTCTTAAAATTTGCATTTCCGCTGACATATCGGTTTCGAATTTTTTAGTGCAGTACAGTACCTACCCTACCTGCTACGTACAATGTGCATACGTGCTGGAGAAAGTAAAAAATGTTATCTTTCCGCTAACAACGGTAGGAAGAGCATACTCTCGAGGACACGCACATATGAAATTCCATTTAATTTATCAGTTATTTCTTTCACATACTTCAAAACAGTGTTACCACTGAAGGCGATAAGTTTAACTGAGTTGTAGTGCGGTTTGCCCAATAGCCAAAATTGTTCTAGTCTACACTGTGTCACCGATCACCCCCAGCACACGAAGTTAGAGGGAGAAGAGACAGTGACATAGAAAGACAGAAAATGGCAGATGCAATTCACCCACGGAAACTTAAAATCATACTCAACCTTATTTTCTATATTTTGCTGAGGTAATAATGATTTTCAAATCCTGTGGAAACATTGAGCAACACACAGAAACACGGAAGTGTTAGTAAACTCGTGCATCGTTCCTGTTTCTCTCTCTTCCTCTGTCTCCCTACGCTAAATGATTTAGATCGACTGCTGTTCGTTCCGAAAAGAGCTTGTCAATAATGATGGAGCCACTCACACGTCCTACATGCACACATTTTCCCACAAATAAGCGTTTATCGGCAGCACTTTTCCTGGAGCTTTGTTAGGCTTGCGTGCCTCACGCCATTTCGTTCCAGATTACTATGTAACACGGTCACATAGCACTCCCTCAAGTCCACCTCAAAGGTCGCGTTCTTCCATTAATGGATTGCAAAAGTAAGTAATAGCATTTTCGTGTATTATCAAAGAGTGCTACTTCGTGCAAATATTTGGCTTTAATAATTGTTTAATGTAATTTTTTCTATTCCTTAAAATAGTTTAAATGTGGCATCATTTATCTGACATGCAAAAAGCTGGTTTTCTATCACTTAGAGACCAGCTAAAAATCTCAGTTTTAATACAGATTCAGAAACTATGTCTTTTTCGCTTTCCCTAAAGGATGTGCATTATTTTGGGTCCAAATTTTGATGCTGCATTGCATTTTATACACGTCTCTGACACAGAGGTAAGTATGCTGTTACCGTACTTTCATATCAAGTTTAGTAGCCACGTGGTTAGACCACTCGCCTCTCACCTAAGTGGCCCGGGTTCGATCCCAAGCGACCGCATGTGGGATTTGAGGTTGACAAAGCGGCGCAGGGCCGAGCTTTCTGCGGTTTCCTCCGCCATCGCATTCCACCATCTGCATTCCATGTGTCATCAGTGTCATCGCCTGCGGTACCATTTGTAGTAAAAGCGGACGTTAAACACTATCAAAAATCTCAGGGTGATGTTTTTGAATTGGGGCAGAAATGGCTAGTAATAACAGTACTTCATGAATAGTGTCGCATTATACCGATAAGGAGCTCGGCATTGGATAATTATTATATATTGATTGGCACAATTTTAATGTTTAGTAACAATATTCTAAATTCCCGAGGAATGATATTTTACTCATTTCTTGATTTATGAAATCTTTATTAAAGTTGTGTACGTGACCGGATACCGCTGACTCCCTGTTTGTCAGGAATGTCCCGTTGGACTTTACCATGACTTCAGCTCTTGATGGAAACTCAGAGAACATTGTTCCAGAAGAAGGTCATGTGTCTCCGGGAGAGTCATGAACGCCTACATAACTTTAGCAAGGCATAGGACCATATATGGTAAATAGTCCGGTTGGACCATACCGAGACCCCGATAGGGGTTGGGGTCCGATATAAGCATACGTGCCGCGCCAGCTCGCTCTCTTGACTCTCTGGCTCGTATTGTTACTGTATTTGTTGCTGCGGCTGATGCTCCTGCCAGTTGATCGACATACTCTCCAAGGTAAGCCCTGCTGGGATTAGCTACTAATATAATCCATATTTGTATCACATCAGTCATGATAACCATCACCGCCTCTCAGGGTTGTAATTAGTATTAACTATATAACACCACTTAATCTTTGAGTGAGTGTCTCTTTCTTTTTGACTACATATCACTCATCCCCAGTTACGGCCAAGTATGGTCGTGACAATATTAGGTGGCATTTTCAGAAATTTAAACGGTTTCCACCAGAATTTTCAGTCTGCTCCGTATAATGTTGAATAATACCAGTACTTTGAATTAAAAGGTTTCTCCTTGACTGCCTCTGACGGACGACTTACTGAAGACATAAGTTTCTGTATTCATCCATTTCTTAGAGAGCCAATTTTTATCCACAGAACTTTCGTCAGATGGAGCAGTTCTCATTCATTGTTCGCAGCATATTGTCCTCTTTCCTAATGAATAGATGTGAAGCCGTCATTACGTTGTTGATGGCAAACGTCACTTTTTCCTGCTTTCATGCTGGAATGGGAGCTAATAGCTACATACCAAGTCGTTTTGACATTGGTGTTCAGTTCTACATATCTATTGAAAATTCTCTTACAAACTACTACACAGCGTCATTAGCATTAATGTTGTTTAATTGATGCGAAAAAACTCAAGCAAGCACAGTAAAAATAATTACATATGTGTCTATGAGATTCCCAATTGTCTGTGGAAATTATGCAGATCTTAGTATTGGTTAGTTTCTCAAAGAGCGCTTACATTCGTTCTTCATATGGTGACTATAGATATTCAACACTTGCAGTCAGGCTGGTGGTAACAACTTCAACTTTCTGTAGAACAAACACTAATTACGGTAACTCAACGCGGTTTTCGCACTGATTTGTAGAGGAAGTCTTATTTTGTGACCTCACAAATGTTCAATATGGGCTCCTTTCGTCACACGACACACATCAAGACGATAATCGAGTTCGTTCCAAACCCTTTGTAACATATCGGAATCAACATTTGCCACGGCTTGTCTGATATTTCTTTCAAGTCATCTACATTAAGAGAAAGTGAAGGGACGAAAACTATCACAAATCCCCATAGAAAAAAGCACATGGTGTGAAATCGGGGTTCCTTGATGGCTAACGTGCAAGAGTATTATTGCCGGCTGTAGCACGGCCAATCCAATGATGTGGTAGGACTTCATCTAGGTAATATCTAACATATTTGTGTCAGTGAGGCGCTACTCCATCTTGTTGAAACATAAAGTTGTCCGTTCCTCATTCAGTTGGGTCATCAACCAGATCTATAACATGTTAAGATATCTATGGCCCGTAACTGTTTGCTCTGCAAAGAAAAAGGGGTGATAAACCTTCGTGTGAGACACCGCACAAAACACAACAATTTTAAGAGAGTTCCGTACATGTTCCACTATGGCCCTCGGAGATTCACTTCCCTATATTCGGACATTTTGTTTATTCACTATTCCACTCGGGTGGAAAGTTGACTCATCACAGAAAATGATGCGCTCACACTAAACATCCTCTTCTTCATAACGTCGCAACATGTTGATGCAAAAGTCTTGCCGTATAACACTATGTTCTTCACGCACAAACTGCAACATCTGCAACTTGTAAGGTGTCATGTTTAGTTGATTCCGCAAGATTTTCCTTAAAGTTTACTGTGGAACTTCTAACTATATGCTTGCCCTTGCTGTCGATTTGTGTGGGCTTCTTATGTAAGCAACAGGCACACGTTCAACGTTTTCCTCTGAAACACGTGGTCTGCCCGAACTCTTTCCCTTACACAAACATGCTAATGTTTCACATTTTCTATACCAGTCGTAGATTGACTGTCTATTCGATAGTGGCTTTGGAAACGTGTTCCAAAATGTCGTTGGACAACAGTTGTTGATTGTATTTTAGCAATTTCCAACCCACAATATGCCTTTTCCACAGGATTTGTGGTCAATTAGCTTCTGCAAAAAGAAACCTAACACATAAACATTACCAGGAGCACCAATCAAAACTTTCAGAACTTCTTAGCATAGCAGCGTAAAAATTATGTTGCTATCACTAGTAGTTCTTATTTTACAGGAAGTTTAATTTGCCTATTTGATTTGCGGTAACCCTATATAATAAGCTGCCGGGTAATAAAGAGTTAGGAAAATGAAATATTTATGTGAAAAGTGCCGCCACAACTTCCATGGATTCTATGTCCCTGCACTAAATTATTTGATACGCGAGGGATCTAACTGTGGGGTTAACTGTATAGGACGCTACACCTCTACCGCGTTTCCAGTAGCCTGAATCTACAATCGCCAAAAGTTCAACATAAAAGTGTAAATACCAGGAAGCGCATTTGGGGTTTGTAAAGACAGAATTTCACTGAACATTTACCTGTAGACGTCAGTAAAACGTTCTTTCCGAAATGGTTTTGAAATAGAGAAGGAAAATGCAGGCAGGCAGGAACGGTAGCAAAAACAGTTGTGAGCGGACAGTGAGAATACTGACCCTACCCCTTTCCCGTCATCAATGCTCATCACGCTGTTAATTTGCAATCCTTCAAAGGATACACCGTCTGCGCTTTCTAGCAGTTACCTCATCTCAAACGTGGTCCTTCGTGATCTAGGCGTAATACGCTAGCTTCTGGTTCGCAAACAGATGGGTTCAAACCGTTTGGCACGATTTTTCTTCAGAAGGAAATAAAGTCGGTGATCCCGTTTCGTAGATTTGCGGCACTTGAAAGAATCTCAAGCAAAATAGAGAGGCCTATGAACAAAATTAAGCAGTCTTTCGCGACCAATGTAGAAGAGAACGCTGAGAACCACAGCACTTAAACAGCATCCATAAATTAAAAACTCAGATTTCAACTCCTCTGTAAACAAAGTTTCCTTTTCGAAGGATAAGTGCCAGTGGAAAGAATAAATGGATAAATGAACAAATGAACCTCTAACGAGAATCGAGAGATTTTAGGCAAAAAGGGGAGAAAAATAGCTATAGCAGAAAAGCAAGTATCCTTAAAAGATTTCTGAATAAAAATGCGTAGAATGTCCTAGCAATGAAGATAATGGCATGGAGAGTGTGTATTGTATAAATGTGCTTTCTTCATAATATGTTTAAATATGAGTTTTCCCGGTTGGTTGTAAAGATCCCATTATTTCAGAGGTCACACAAATATAAATACTTAAAGCACAAACTGTCACTATTACATTTTCTCGTTCTTCTAAGAGCGTTTGATAAACACTAAGTGGACTAGAAATGTGCTAATAGCTACAAGCATCTGGACTTCACAAATATTTGGAAATGATACCTCTGTATTATTCAGTAGTTGTTGATTTTTTTACTTTATTTGAAAATTTGAATTAAAAATCAGTTTAGTATTAAATTACCTACAAGTTAACATGCTTTACGGGAATCACAAATTTCACATAATAATCAAAAATCGCCACATCTCAGTGGGGTAGTAAAGCATAACCCGCTAACAACTTGGAGAAAACTATTTACCCAAAGGAGCATGCACGAACTGATTCTACCCACAAATGCGTTCTATTATTTATTTTTACTTTTCCGATCACGTACCTATATTCAATGTATATAGTAGGTAGAAAAGGTACTGTATTCCATCCAAAAATTCGATAGCGAAATTTCACCGGAGATACATGTTTTGAGAATAAAAAAAAAGATAACATTTTTAGATAAATGTCCATGTCCGGTGTATGTGTGTACGTGTGTGTGTGGAGAACATAACTCAAAAGCGAAAAGTTGGTTAAATACCAAACTTCATATTTAAACTCAATATCATCCAATGCTGCGACACGAAGATGTTTAGGAAAATCCCCATTACATGGAAAATGTTTCTATTTT
The DNA here is from genome assembly GCA_030762935.1 of Hymenopus coronatus. Classification (NCBI taxonomy): domain Eukaryota; kingdom Metazoa; phylum Arthropoda; class Insecta; order Mantodea; family Hymenopodidae; genus Hymenopus; species Hymenopus coronatus. The sequence continues at coordinate 50,232,691 of CM060900.1, forward strand.
ATGACTAATGAAATTAATATTTGAACTTTCTGGGAAGAGCCTTAGAAGACCGCTTCATTGTGCAGATGACGTTTGTATAACTGGTAAACCGTAAGAGCTAGACAAAATCTTGCTACACAAAAACGTAGATCTCGTTAAAGCGCATAATTTATGTTTGTATACACTTTTGTAGAGTTAACTGTTTCCGACATATTCTAACGCATTGGTTTCAATCTTAAACCATGTAAATTTTTCTCAAACGAGAGGTTATATTTCGCTTCATCTCTCTTTTATTTTAATTCTGGCCATGCAAAGATAACCTAATTTAAATGCTTTCACAAAGCATTCAGTTTTTAAAAGATCTGACTATCGCTTTAGCCTTCCCTTCTCATTACGAGGAAACAAGGAATACAACCAAATCTACTAATGTTTATCTCGATTAGCATAAAAGAATAGTCTTTTGTAATGGATTGTTTGTCAAACAGGTTGAGAAACTCATGTGAATGAAACACATCCGATTTTTTGAATGTATTATGGTTTGGAATTCATTCACTATTTATAATTCATTCACAGATTACAACTGCATATCTTATTCAGCGGAAAATAAAATGCTTGTTAATCGAGCCTTGTTCATTGATTTTGTCTGCATCACTGAACTTACTAATCCGGAATAGCGAAGGGGCTTATCTGCGCCGATCACTACTATTGTGTGTATCAAGAGTTATTCTTTTGTCTGACCAGTAAATGAGACAATTTACTATTTTCATTTTATCATCCTACTTAATACCACGCGAGTTGCTCCGGTAAAAATTAAGCGACACTTTCAATCATTTTCATCGTTTCCGTCCAATAAAAACACTTTGAAAGGAACGTATACCCAAGAAGTTTGATCCAACCGGAGATTCAAACTGGATCTGTTGACCGGAAAGTAATCTCTCCGCAATTATTTGCGTATTCAGTACACGTTCTGCTATCCCGACGCTTACATCTTATTCTCAGTGTTTGCCAAAATATTTCTGGCCGTTAAAATGCTCTTTGAATTCAAATTCTTTTCTACTGAACATATTAGTAGATGCCGTGAACAGTAAACTACCTGTCAATCGTAGAAAACCTTCCATTTCCTTGAATTAAAGCCTACCCTAGCGTGTGTATGTATTAACTAGAGACTTGCATGTACAGAAAGCTTCCAGTGACCTAAAAGCACTTTCATATTTGAGTCACTCCCGAACTTCAGTAGGTGACTGTTTCTGAGAACACCTGTACTTAGTAATAACCATAAAGAAATGAAATGACTTGCACATGCAACTCCTTAGTTAAAACCCAGTCCATAATGCATAAAGTTATGGGTAACAAATTTACAGGCTGTGACAGAAATCCATGCTCTAACTTCTTGATCGATTCCAAACGATTGGGCTCGATGTTCATACGGTGTACACTTCACAGTATTGGCCGCTGTGAAGCTCGGTTATACAACTGATGATTTGTATATTGGAGGAATATTCTTAACTTGAGGGTCCATTGGAAGTACAGTCTGGGCTGAAATCTGAGTGGGGTATGGAGCAATACATCAAAACAGGTACCAAACTCATTAGAGAGGGTTTCACGTGGATTAGACTAAGAGCGTGGAGAATGAAGAAAATTACTGACGAGAATGGTATGAGAATCTGCCCCATTTACGAGGAGAAAAAGTTATGGATCCATCCATGTCTTTGGAAGATGTAGAGATACGGAGGAATGGAGGGAAAAGTGAACAGTATCTTACTGACTTCGCAATAGGCTCCAGTACTGTCTTTTGAAACACATTGGGTGATGCATTCAATCCCTTTTCACAGAAGTGGAGCTCTGTTGTACGCCTCTCCCCACCAAATCATTACTGAACAACAACGGTGACATCTGAGAATTCTTGAAGGTTTGTCATGAACTTTCCGTGATGATAAGACATATGCCCTATCATTTTGGCGGTTGATATAATATTCATGTGAAAACATTTTCGTCAGTGAAGAGAACCCACCTTTACCCATTGTTCGCGTAACGCAGAAGCAGCCTTTTACATTTTTGTTTCCTCTGAAACTTATGCTTGAAGTACGAAAGTGACCAGTACCTACTTCGCCTATAAACTCGCGCTCTTAGAACATTTCTGAGGCATGGACATATTTGAAATACTCAGCTTAAGAGACTCGCTGATCGCTTCCTCTCCAAATTCCTTTGAATGTGAGCCGTCACTCTTTTGATTCGGTGTTTGGTCCTCATTGGTGCATGGTCGGTCCTGCCCGAATCGTTCATGTATTGTGCCTGCTTCAGTGAACCTATTGATGGTCCGATAATTTCAGGGCTATTGAAATCTTATAAGCTGATCTTCCTTCTCTGTAAAGAGATATTACTGCCACTCGGTTTACACAATCACCCTACACCCTGCAATACAACTTCTTTCTACTGCGGCTCAACTCACAATGTTGAAACTCTACTAAGTTGATGGAGATACAACCTTGAAAGCTGGTTGTTTAGTCCGATCCAAAAGTTCCTAAAGGTATTGATGTTATACTAAGTATAAGGAAGAGTCGCGTTATCATGCAAGAAATTCCGTTGTCTAAAATTTATCTTGCTGGACAAATCAATTAATATTAAGAACAAAGAGAACTGATGGACATGCGTGTACTGTCAACACTACTTTATTAGGCACAGACATGGTCCCTAAATATATATAAAATTAATACACTGTAAGTAACCCAAAGAAATATGGAACCGACGGCACCTAACATCACAAGAAGGAACCGGATGAGGAACGAAAACATCCGGAGGGCAACAAAAATATAAGAACGCAATGAACACATAACTTATTCAAGGTGGAGCTGGAAAGTACATTTGCTTAAAATGGACCCAGAAAGGCGGACATATGCAGTAACTGCGTGGGGCCCCCGACTGAATGTAGGGAGGCAAAAGAGTTGTTGGTGTGATGTTTGTCAGCTCGGGGGCGTGTGGTCTAGAAGAGCCGCAAATGTACAAAAGTGGAGAGAAGCTATAAACATAGGGAGACTAGAATGATAGTGTGATTGTCCCGGATACGGCCGATCAGGGGCACATTTTGTAAGCTGACCTTGCCCGCATCGGGATGTTATTTGGCTAGTTATATCAAATTATAAAAGTTTCGAATACTAGAAGTACCGAGGGCCTAAGTTCATTGACAAAACACTTAAACTGCCGATTTTAAATGTTACCAAATTCAATTCGCTTTGGGCTGAGTCAAAAGTACCTTTCTGGTGAAAATACGAGTTAGAATAATGAATTTTGAGAGCTAAGTTCATGTACAAATGTGCACTATTGTTAGCAAATGGTAAGCTTTCTTGAACTTAAATTTTACGACATGCACGAGGTTTCATACTAAGAAATTTTCTTCTCAATTATAAGAAAACAGAAACTGTTTTCTGCAAACTCCGACAAATAGTTTGTATATTTTATGCGTAAAACTACAAGCGACGTAGGTTAATGAATCCAAAGGCACTTCATAACTCGGCATTTCAAATATTCATAAAGGTTAGCTTTTATCATGCTTGTTTCAAATTATCTAGTACCGAAATTCCAGCTTCAAAGCACGCTGGGAATATCTCGTACACTTAGACAGCAGACTGCACGAAAGACAACCGTTTTATAGATTGCCTTGCCAGTTTTTAAAGTTTATTCACTAGTTGTAACGAAAAAGGAAAAGGTGCAAGATCTTCCATTGTTTGGCAGGAGAGGAAGACCAAGGTCAACATTGGGATAAGGAATCTGCAATATGAGGCTGAGTAGCGCTGCGCTTTTGTTGCTATCAGGAAATGGGGAGAAAGGGCGATTGACAGGAAGAGTTGTATAAGTTCGGTCAGTGAGTGAAAACGGGGCTTAATATAGCAAAGGATAGTAGTTGTGAAATCGATCCTAATGCTACATACATGATAAGCTGACAGTGTTAATGTGCCTGCGTTAGTCTGTAACGCCAGTTATGCCCCGAATAGCTTCTAGGATCCTAGGGTTGAATGTTTTGCTTTCTCAATGGGATACGTGACGACAGTAGTTTCTGGCAAATGGGAAGGTAATGACACTGTTTGTGTCAGCAGAGGTACTCTTGCAGTTCTAGATTCTTTACAAATAGAATTCTCGCTGACCACCACGTGATATTTTATGCAGGCCAGGAGTTTCCAGTAATTGGTTTCTGAGAACAGAAGTCTCCCCGGGTTCAGTGTCTAGACAATGTGCTACAAAGGAAGGCATTAAAGCAGTATTTTAGTGAGAAAAATCCTAAATTATGAATGGTTACAAGGTAGGACAAACACTTTTGATTTATTAATAACGGGAACAGAACTTGTCTCAATAATGAGTAAGGTATAATGCGGCAGTTAGGTAGCAAGACACTTCATTTGTTTCCTTCTTGTGATCTCAGTAGAGATCTGGGGATTTGGACATGTCATACAACAAGCACACGCAATTGTGTTGTGTTCTTGACCCCGTGGAATTATCATGTACAACAAAATTATTACTGTCTAACATCGTGGCTATAGAACACCCATTTCAAAATAAAATAAATGGCTTCTACATTGCAAATCATACAGGTATACTTCAGCATAACATCAGCACATAGACATGTATAGTAGGCTTAAGGTTCTGAATTTGCACTGAGATGGAGTCATCATAAGTTGTCAAGAAACTCCTGTACAGAGAAATGGACCTTTAATCACAAATGTTCTTTAAAAGCAGATTAAGAGATTTTTGGTGTTTGACAGTAGCCTTATAGGTCTAGCAAGTATTTTAATTTCAAAGAACGTCGAACTTAAAATCGTTAAAGAAAAAATGTAACATATTTGAATGTGGATTAGAAATTACGACACAGGAGTTGGTTTTCATGTACTAGATTGGCTCAGATAAGTATATTTATTGACGTCAAATTATTAAAGTTGTTACAAAAACACTTACTGCGCGGATCGTTGACCGCGCTTACAGATACAAGCAAAAGGTGACAAAAATACAGAACAGAAAAAATTGAAGTACAAGAAATAGAAAACAGAGGTAAATTGACTCTGATTAACTAAACAAACTTGATATGACTTTGCGCTTTTTAGCCAGAAAATTGCTCATGTTTTGCCAGTAGATCCCAACATACCCAATGAGGAACTTATAAACATTTTTTTTAGTATACTTTTTCGCTGGTTCTCCCACTGTGCACATTCCGCCAACATATGTATTCAATCTTCATACAAACCACAGAATGGGAATTCTTCTATCAGGATTATCCGTCATTTTTTGGTGATCTCCAATCTCCCATTCTAAACCATGCCATTACTGATCTCTCTTTTTTTCGTAGGTGAAGTATATATGTCTCTTTACCCTAATTCAGTTTTGTTTCGCTTGCTATAAAGGGTTTAGTTTTACAAATTGATTCAATTTCCTGCTGGCTGTTGTATGTTAGTCCTCCTTTGACACTTTTCATTATTTTATTGTCTTTTTCCCCTCTTTGCCATACTCACCCCATGATAATTCTTCTCAAATCTCTTTCGAGTTCAGCAACCTAAGACTTGGGAGACAAGTTTCCCACCTAAGTTACGACAGGATAGATCCCGCTCACAACAACGAAGAGCAATACAATATTGGTAAAATAAAGCTATTCACCCGTAGATAAAACATAAAACTAACACAAAGAGGCAAATCCGAGGAAGTTATCGGAAACTTACTTGTTTGAAATTACTTTTTCTTAGGGTAAAAAATGATGCCTTTAGACCACAATCACTATAAGCATTATTACTAAATGTAAACAGCTGACATTCAGTAACTGAATTCATCTCTGACACAGCGCACAGAATTTCTTCAGTCATGTTTTAAGGTGCAGAGCATGGACTTCAATTCAAGAACTTTATATCAGATACGTCAACAGCATGCAGAATTGGTCTTAGATATAGACGGTAGCAAGGGAATACACTAGGCTAAAGCGATATTCGAATCGTATAAAAGCTGGTCGCTATGTGAAACAATAGAGGTTCGGCTCGCTTTGCATGGTCTGCAGCATAACAAGAGAGATCAAACGAAAACTGGCTTCCCGTTTGAGAAAAGTTAATCAACTTAAAACTGAAACAAATTACAAGGAATATCTTGAAAATGGTCATCTGTACAACAAAACGTATATGACATAAATTATGTTTTAACGAGGTCTACATTTTGGTAGAAAAATTTCTTCTCTCTCCCTTGCGGTTTAATACTTATACAACATTTAGCAAAATTTATCCAGAGTAAAGAGCTCTTTAGAGGCTATGCCCAAAAATTTCAAAATATACGTTTTATTTGTGATGTAAATATCTTTAATGTACTGATTTCCATTTTTGAGAAAAAACACATTTTCAAAAATGTTTCCATGTAAAGGATAGTTTGTGGTGTGGGGATTTTCTTAAAAATCTTCCGTGTCGCATCCTAGGAAGATTATAAAGGTAAACACCAAGTTTTGTATTTAACGCTATTTTTGTTTTTGAGCTATGCTGTCTACAAACACACACGAACCTTTTTCTAAAAAGGTTTTTGGGATCAGGGGACCTCAAAACATATATTTCTGATGAAATCTCGACATAGAATTTTGGCTGGAATACAAAATCTTTTCTAGCTACTGTGTACATTTTATGTACATACGTGTTTAAGAAAGTAAAACGGAGCTACAAGATACATTTTTAAAAATATTTAACATAAAGATTTTAAGTTTTACAGTAAATGAATTCTTAAATACTTCTATCGTCATTTTTATATTAATCCTAATTATTGTGCAAAAATATTTACTTTTCGACTGTCCAAAACGTAATAATTTATTTCTCAAGATTGGAGCATCCTACGGAAAACCATGATCCTTAGTATCATTTTCAGAGACAGTATTTATATCATGTGGAGCATTTTGAATATGAAAAAGTGTTGGGAAAAAGTTTGCGAGAGAACAAGGTTTAAAGTTAAGACTGCCTGCTAATAAGCTTGCGCCTGCACATTAGAAGCTTCAGTTAATTGGTAGTTACAAAGCACGTGGCTTGAGTGGTTAGATCCCTCACCTCCCATCTAGGTTGCCCGAGTTCGATCCCAAGCGCCCGCATGTGGGATTGGTGGTGGGTGAAGCGGCGTCTGGGTGGGTTTACTCCGGGTCCTCCGCTTTCCCCGCCACTCATTCAACCAATTGCTCCATCATCACGTTCCCTATCGTCCATTTCGGTTGCGTTTCATGTCATCCACTTCCTCACGCTCATGCCTGGCTACGGGCTGAACACTCGTTCTAGGTTCTCCCTGACAAGATTCTGACCATTTGGTATCGGCTTATAAGTCTTAGGGATTGTCAGTCCTAAAGTACGGGGAGGGTAAGCTGACTATGAAAAAAGAAACGCTGGGTGGGAAGAACTATATATTTCGTAAAATTTAGAATTAATATTATTTTATTGGGAGAAAATATGTTTTGAGTCTTTCACAATTTCCAGATGCATCACCTTAAGTTACGATGAATTAGTCTTTATCTCCATAACGGACCTTTTCCGAAAAGCAAAACTGTTAATAACGTAATCAGCACACAGTAATAATAATTTACCACTAACATTGATGAACTGATGTGTCGAACAGGTAATCTTGTTCAAATGTCTTCACCATTACATGAAATATATTATTCGCAATTTATGGCACATTTTATTTGATTAAAGTCCACGAGGATGCACTTCAGAAATTCTCGCTTGGGGAATGTACGTTATGAAGCCAGAGAGTACTTGATCCTGTCCTTCAGGTTTGCGATAACTGCCAATTCTTTAAGGTAACGGTTAGTAGTGTACGACAGTTGTAAAGTTACCTTGGAACACTTTGAATTGTTTCTTCTTTCACCAAGCTCATATCACATTTCTCTGCATGTAGCGTTTTAACTTAATGCAAATAAATATACGAGAGCCGTTTTTTATTTCAACATAATCACCGAAAAGATTGAGACATTTATCGTACCTGTGCACAAGCTGTGCAATACCCGCTTCAAAAACTGTTGCCGCCAATGATTTCAAATAAACATTGGCGTTGTTTTGAAGATCTTCGTACTTTACGACATTTCCGGAGAGCCATTCAAAACAGACGAAGAGGAATCCTGACTTTAGAAATTCTGTTGCTCCATGACAACGCTCGTCCACACACTGCTGGCAAAACCCATCGGCTCCTTGAACAATTTCAATGGGACATCTTCGATCATCCGCCCTACAGTCCTGACCTAGCACCCAGCGACTTTTCCCTGAACTGAAGACGTGGCTAGAAGGGCAGCTATACTATATTCAAGACAACGTCAATGCTCATTTGAAATCATTGTCGGCAACATTTTTTTAAGCGGGTATTGCAAAGTTTGTACCATGTACGATAAATGTCTCAAATCTTTTCGGTGATTATGTTGAAAAGTAACCATAAGTGTAAAAAACTTTTAGTAGTAAAATAATGGTTTTCTATGAACCTGTCGGAGCTTTATAACCTATCGGAGGTTGAAAAAAAAAGCGGCCTTCGTAAATAGGTATTTCGCAGATCCTATTAAACCTTGCCAGTTTTCAGTAGAGCTAGTAATAGCAAAAGCTAATGAATTTATTAATAGTAGAGCTTAAAACAGACAAACTTAGTGACTTAGAACATTTTATTTTCAGTAACCAAAACCGTATAGCACCTACTGAAGTCATCATATTTGCCATTCAAACACTATGGATGTAATTTAAATGTCTCAAAATGAAATTAAATTCTATGCAGATTAAGCACACATTATACTAAATAATAGTAATACTAGTTTTAAAGTATTCAAGTTTTTTTTTTTTTCATTTGAAAATGTAAGTGTACCTATAGCAATGATTAACAAGGATACTTCTGTAGAAACATTTGTTATCTTTTCATACTAGTTACACGTAAATGTTGCGGCCCAAAACAGGCATCTCTATAAAAAGTAGCCGAGAGATAGAGAAGCATAATTCAAAGCGAAACGTGAGATAATTAACAAACTGTGCTTTAAGTTGGATAGGTAGTCAGACTGAAGAATACAATGACCGCCGTGGGTTGAAGCACGGTCTCCCGGTCTCTAGCCGGTTGCTCTAACCACTGAGAACCATGGCAAGATACTAGCATTAAATTCCCCAACAAACTCGCATGTTTCCCGGTGAACACAAGGTAACGACGGGCGCAAGCATGAACAGGGTCCCTAAAGGTTACAGCTGGAGCGCCTCGGACACAGTCGCCGGAGGATAACCAAGAGAACCCAAGCCCGAAAGCCTCAAAGAGAATCCCAACGACGATGACAGGATAAACCTTTTACAGTGCACAAGGCTCCATACAGCTGCAGCCCGTCAAACACCGTCATCTGGTCCTTCAATCCTGGTACCCATGTCAGGAAAGTGATGGGTACAGGAAATTGTGCAGAGAAAAGGTCGGAGAATGTAATGAACCTATCCGGCATCCGCTTGGCGACCCGGGAAAACCCAGGAAAACCTGGGTGGGGAAGACCAGTCATGGGGATGGAACCCAAGACCTCCTAATCCACGTTTCACAAGTCTCCGCGGCACCATCTCTCCCGGTATTAATCCATTATTATAAAAATTATTAACATTTTGAATTCAAGGATTTTGAATGAAAGGGCTCTTTTATAATAGGCGAAGTATCGTCTAACTGCTGTACTGTTTAATTTATTTATAAGCAATTTTCTTAGAAACTGAAAGTTAATGACCTTAAAGCCACGAAAAGTTACAAGCTAAATTAGGTGAACTCTAAAACCTTAATAGTTCGTGGAATGTTTTGTTACCAGCAGCCCATTAAATTGATTTGTTCTGTGAAGAGACTCGAATATATGATAATGTTTCTATATTAAAAATTAAAAAGTTATACTACTCCTGAAAAATACTATTTACAGGGTAACATTAGTTCTGGACACTTATTAATCAACTTTGAAATTTGAATATTCCATTCAACTCTCATTCAGGATAACTATTTTCTGATACATTATAGGAAGAAAATGCTATCATACAATACTGAATCTTTTACTATAAACTGGAGATAATTTGGTCATTTTAGGTAACTTTAGCCCAACTTTGGAAAAGATTAGTTTGTAAATATACAATATTTTTAAATTTTATATCGTTTCCAATGAGAAAATTGGAATTATTGCTGGTATGATATAATAGAGGAGGCTAATATTGGAGAAATATATCACTTTCAGTATTATGCCACTTCAACACCATGAACACCATAAACTTAAAAATACCAGCTTTCCCCAATTTTAATGGTCCTATTATATTCATTATATTTTATGTTGTATGGAAAATACAATAAAAAGTATATTTGGTAATTATGCGTTTTTATTTAGTACACCATAATTAAATATAATTTATTCTTACTCACATAATAATACGGGGGCTCAAATTGGGGAAATATGGTACTTTTAAGACAATGGGGTGTATGGTATTGAAATGTGGTAATTCTAAAACTACTAGTTTTCTCCAAAGTTGGAGCTCCTGTTTTATAATATGACACTAATAGTTCCAGTTATAAATTGGGCATACTAAAAACTAAAGCTGCTTATAAAGTAATATATTTTCGAAAGTTGTTCGAAAGTAAATAATTAAGGAGCAAATTAATATCAGTTTGTGATAAAAGGTTGAATATTGCATTGTGATTTTTTTTTAACACCCGCTTTTACCACTTGTGGCACGGCAGGCCATGACATGGAATGAAGATGGAGCACCGGTGGAATGCGATCGTGGGGTAAACTGGAGAACCCGGAGAAAACCCGCCCCTGCGCCGCTTTGTCCACCTCAAATCCCACATGAGGTCGTTTGGGATCGAGCCCGGGCCGTCTAGATGTGAGGTCTAACCACTCGGCCACGGCGTGGCTCGTATTCTGGTTACACTTGCTGTGTATCATTTATAGATAATATTTGAATGGAACGTTTAAATTTAAAATCTACTTTAACCAGTGTCCAGAATTAATTACTGTAAATACAGGCTTTAAATGAAAAAAACGGATATCTTGAATACATTTCTTTTAATCTAAAGAATACGGTACAACAAATAAATGATCGTACAAAATTGTGCAAATAACATTAAAAGGTACGTTGAATAGATGACCCCAACTAGGCTATTACACTTTTTGTCACAATTCTACATTTTTTACTTCATACTGCCTTCAACAAATTAAACCATGGGAATTACTGAATTTCAAATCGGCAGTTTGAGCGTCAATTAATTAGCTTTCTAGTCATAGAACATCAATATCCATTGAAATAGCTATCACCTGTATTGTTTTGTATAGTATAAGACTGCCTTTGGTTATCAATTTCACGTGCTTTAGTACCACTCCAGTTGCCCTTTTTTATAGTGGTTTTACATAAACCAGTGAATGCAATCAAGTTGCACTGGCATAATTTACGTTACGTTATGTTGGTGTGATTTTACTTTTAATGCTTGGGAATTTTGTTTCCATCGCGTTTAATTAAGTCGCATTTAAAAATGAACTGGCTATTGATAGAATTAGTAAATCCCATGAGATTACCTCTGATAACTGATGCTTTGTGTTATATTGCAGTTTTTTGTATATCGACACTCGTTCAGTGGCGTTATAGTCCTTTAACGTATCTACGACTGACAGTGTAGCACACGCGTATGGATCAATAATTGCTCACAAGGTAGTAAGGGTCTAGCATGGAGAATGTAAACTATCCACGAACAGTAATGAGTTCCAAATGTTCTGTAAATATTCTGTAGCACTTAACTATTTTTTCCTGAATGCAAAATTAAAACGTGCAATATTATACTGAGTCAGGTATTCTTGTAATGGCTTTCAATTCAATGCGAGTTTTAAATAAGATCAATACAAAATCAGCAAGCAATAAATGGCACTCTGTTTGCATTCACTAACATTTCAGAATATTATAAAGATACAAAAGCACCAATTTCGTTTTATTGTAGTTTTATTTCAGATGTTATTATTGTGAAACTCTAAAGAAGTATTGGATTAGTTAAAAATTGAGTAATTTAGGTAAACTTTGTCTAAAGTTATGATTGAAAGTAGCGCATTATTCGATGTCCATTCTATGTGATTCGATACTAAAATCCACCGAAAGAATATATTCTGTTGGAGCAAAATATTCAGGGCTTAAACGTTTTAAGGGGGCTGTTTCCGCGCTCGGCTAAACTAGTTTTTATTAGGTCGCGCGATTCGGAATTAGAGCAGAGGAACAACATTAAGACATGAAATACATTATCACCCTGAAATCTAGTGGCTTCAATTCTAAGGTTTCATTCTGTCTGTAGATCCCAGTATTTACACAAGCATGTGCGCTGTGTTTCGTTTAATAATTTAACCAGTTACCGGTAAATTGCCACCTATTCACCATAATAGCCCAGAGTCCCAAAGAGAGAAACTTTCTTTGGTCGACAACACTGCGGAAGGACAGGCAAGATAGTTCTCTTCTTCCCTCTGGGTCCATGCTTCCCCGTAAAATTAGTGCTCAAGGAAAGGTGCGCGCATTGTACAATATGAATTACCAAGCCAGGTGGTTCAAGGCGTTTCGTCCGAGACTGGCATTTGGGAGGTCGTGGGTTTGCATCCTGTGGTCGACCTCTCTGACCCATGGGTTCTTGCGGGGCGTTTCCCGGGTTAGGCAAATTCTGTGGAGATTTTTTCATTCTCCCGAAGTTCCTGCCCCTTCATTTCACCTAAATTTCATCCAACCGATATCTTTCTGAGTTGTAAGGTCAGCGAGAACTCCGGTGGTGGCGCCCTTCCGTGGTGATGAATGCGCTCTAGAAATGCAACTCTGGGCGGCGAAATGGCTTTGGCGAAGGGAGTTTGCTCAGATCTGGGGCGTGGGCACCTAGCACTCCCCACGTCGGGATGGAGAGCTGCTTGGACTGTCTTATGGGCCCTCCAAGGTGGCTCCGACTCCGCCGTCCAGTTTCAGCCGCCTGTTGTAATTACACTCATCTCATCCTATCCTCTTGGAGTCTGACGCACAATAAGCCCTCCGGTATTGCAGACACTCACACAAATATTCATTCAACACCAAATATTGGAAATCGGTTCCTCAACAGCGTATCCTAATGTCTGTTTAGGACAAAGAACAAAGTACTGCAGTGTACAGCACACTAATCCTACATATAGCTGTATCCAGCAGAAGGAGTGCCGCAGCAAGTCAATCTGGCTAATGAAGCAAGAACAGATATTCTGGCAACCAACCTACGCCACCCTTGCCTTCCCTCTCACTTCAAAGAAACCTTACTAAACAAACTTCGGGAAAGAATTGGGAAATTCCAATCCAACTTTTTACTCGAGAGGATTTTGGTGCATTCTTAAATATTAGAATATTAAATGCGTGTATTCTTTAGCACGTATGCGCAATGTACTTCCTAGTAAGGGAAGACATTGTGTTCCTCTCAAATATTTGATACTGAGAATTCGCCGGAAATAAATGTTTTGAGGTTCCTTGAATCAAAAAGATGCATTTTTAGAGAGATGTCCATGATGTGTGGGTGTTTGTGTGGTATTAAAGTTTCGTGTCCTCCAATTATGTGACACGAAGACTTTCAGGAGAATCTCCTAGCTTTACATGGAGCATTTTTTCTAAATTTTCAAATTTCTGAGAAATAGCTGTTACGATTTTTATTTATATTCCGTATATTGAATGGCAAATAAAAAGAATATCCTAAATTGCTTCTGAAGGACTTTACATAACTGGTAAACCACAAGTGGTAGTCAAAGTCTTACAACACAAAAATGTAGACGCTGTTAAAGCACTCAAATTGTGAATATACAGTTTTTAGAGTTAACAATTTCAGAGATATTCCCTGTTATTGATATCAATTTTAGAATACCTAAACTTTTCTCAATGGGAAGTCCTCATACATTTCATATCTCTTTTGTTTTAGGCATGGCAATGTAGTCATAACCGGATTTCAATGATAATCGCAGAGCGAAAGCTTTTAAAATATTTGGATGTCTCTTTAGACGAGTTAGAAGAAAATATGTAATAAGACGATTTCTGGTAATGTTTACCTTGATTAGCATTATGTAGTTACACGAAAAGTCTTTTGCAAAAAAGTTTGTTTGAAGAATAGATAAAGTCCTGTGAATGAAATGTATCAGATGTACATATTTTAATTATTCCACGTACCCGCCTCCCTTTGACTACAAGGTCATATCGGCAGCGTTCACCTTTGGGAAACTTTTTTTTATTGTCCTGGGGTGTGTACAATGTACATATTACGTAGATTAGGTACTGCATTCCGCCCAAAATCGATACCAAAAAGTCACTTCAAATTCATGTTTCGATGACCCCCGAACCTAAAAGGTTGTTTTAAGAAAAAGCTCAGCGAATGAATGCCTGTGGTCAGCATTGCTTAAAAACGAAGAGACTATAAAATACCAAATTTGGTATTTAATTTTACTTTCCTCTAAGAATGCGACACGAATACATTCAAGAAAATCCCCTCTCTCCACACTACCCTTTACGTGAAACATATTTTGAAAAGTTTGTTTTTTCATAAATGGCTCTAATAGTTTTGATTAAAATACCGTATATTATATAGTATTATTTATACATATAAATAAAATGTATATTTCTTTGAAATAGCCTCTGAAGAACTCTCTTACTCTGGATTAATTTTGCATAAACGTTAAACTGTAAGAAACAGAAAAAAACGCACCTACCACACAGAAATGGTAGATCTCATTAAAAACACAATATTTTGTAGAGTTAATCATTTCCGAGATAGTCCTTGTTATTGATTTCAATTTTAAACTACTGAGACTTTTCTCAAACGGTAGATCATCTTTCGTTTCAGCTCTCGTTCGATTTACTCCTGCCGAGCAAAACGAAACGAATTTCAAATGTCTCACATACTGACCGGTTTTTTAAAAGATTTGACTATCACTTTGTCCTGGAGTATTCCCTTATTTCCCTTCCACTTACCAGGAACTAAGTAGTAAAACAATTTCTGCTTATGTTTGTCTCGATTAGCATAAAGTAGATTGAAGAATAAGCTTTGTAAGAGTAATTTGTTACAGAGAGATAGAGAAAGGCATGTGAATAGAACACATCTTCTTCATTAGATCACACTCACATCCTACTTCCTACTCCTCAAGGAATATGTTTCGCTAAAGAAAAATACCCACTGCGAGCCGGGAATCATACATGAGATCCATCGCACAGCAGGCAGCGCAAGTTGACCTCGCTGTGCATTGATATTCTCGTGAATGCATAGCCAGGTCTACCGTCCAACAACGATACTGTGTTCCTGTACCTGTGTGTACACAAGACACCCATTCTCCGTATACTTAACCGAACATCCTCATGGTCTCATCATGGTGCAAAAATGGATTATTATTATTATTATTATTATTGTTATTATTATTAGTTTTTATTGTTATTATTAGGTTCAATGCGGATTATATTGACATACATTGGGGCCGCGCCGTGGCCGAGCGGGGAGACCGTTCGCTCTCACCAAAGACCGCATGTGGATTTTGTGGTACACAACGCGGAGCAGGTGAGGGTTTTCTCCGGATTTTCCGCTTCCCCCGCCATTGCGTTCCACCGGTGGTCCATTTTCATTCCATGCTTCATGTTGTCATCGTCTGCGATGCCTTATGTAGTAAAAGCGATAGCTAAATCCTACAAAGAAAAGCATACTTTGAAAGTCTTTGATATAACCGTTTAGTTGTTCATATTGCATGGCTTTGTTTGTTAACCATAGGTTGTTGTAGGAAGACAAACATAAATAAATATACCAGACTTGAAGTTTCTCTAATAGTGTTCCAAGTTATAAATAAGAAGTTTGAATTTCGGTCTTGTTAACTGAGCGAGCGCGCGCCGTGGTAACGTGTGAGACTGGAAATCCGGTGATCCCGGATTATAACGTCCGGAATAACCAATCTGATCAAAAAATTATCGCAATTTTCCTCGGCCGCTAGGCGAATGCTGGGTTGGATAATTTATCAGCGAATTTTCTTAAAAGCTCTTTCATGACATTTCCTTTCTCTTCATCAACATACCAGGCATTGGGGTAATCACCCAAAATAGATATGATATGATCCAGATTTTACTTGCTTCTCGACAGACTACTGACTCAAGGCATTGGTTTGTGATCAAAACCTCCAAAGTGGAAAATCCTCTTTTATACTTTGAAGAAGATGAAATAAAAATAATCTTAATGTATAAAACTCAATAATTAGAAAAGATATCATATAACATACGTAGGTCACAGACCCTCTAGACTGTTTGAAGGAGGAGATAAAGACACCACGTGGCTGTATCGGCGGCTATCACAAGGTGCCGACAAGCGTAACTAATCTGAGTTTGAGTAATCTGTTTCCTACATTTGCCCTTTTCACTAACTCAAAAGACTGGGAGAAAGGAATACTTTGTTACACACTTGAGCTACAAAGGCCCAATAATTAGAGGGGAAAATTAGCTTAATAACAGAAGGAGGAAGTAATTTTGGAATAATGAAAACTATTTTCATAGTGAGATCTACACGGGTGGGAAGTGAATAATTGCAAATATTTTTGTCAACCTTTCAGAACAATCAGATCCAGGTGTTTTTGATGTTTTTTCTTACTATTTCTTAAACTCATGTTCATGGCATATTTCGCGAAGTTTTTAAAATTTTAGAATGGATATTTATTCCCTAAATCAGACCTTTGGTTGTTTACGTAACAGGTTACATGGTTAACACTTTCCTCTAAGCTCTGCTCTGCCCGACTGCAGGTGGAGTGATGAATGTAAACACGGCAGAGACATAGCTCAGGGCCATTGAAAATACTTACACCCAACAATTTGTGCTTCATTTATGAATTGCTATTAGTAAGCGAACAAACTGAGATACACTTATTCGTTATACGAATTTTACTCTATTAAATATCAAACTATTTGCACATGCACCTATAGGGCTTAGGCTGTGTGCAATCCGTAGATTGTAGTCGAATGAAAATATCGTCCTCTTTTCCAAAATTACGTTCTCATACACCTTGTTTTGTTACACGTTCATTTCTGGTCCTAACGTGCATTAATTATTGTTTTATTATTTCTAAGAAGCTTCTGAAGTCATCTTTTCATTCATTCATTTGAAGGAAATGATTTTTAGTAGAACACTCGACAAATGTGTTGCCAATTACAAGAAAAACGAAACTGGCAGATCTGCTTTCAGCAATTCTTCCTTGTAAGTTGTGTGGGACATTTTGGCAGTCAACATAGGTACACTGATGGGTTCAGATTGGATGGCAACAATGGCCAATCTGTGATTTTTTCAGCCATACGATGCTCTACAGAGTATCTGATCAGACTACAATTTCTACCTTCTCTTGTAAAGTTATTTTGGTTCCCAATTAATCATTGATCAAAACCAAATGAACATCCTATATCCCATGTATCGATTGCAACAGATTATTTTAAGCATCCCAACACTTCCAAACGTGCAACTCCCCTATTTCAGAAATGTGCACTGGGTCCATCACTGCAAAAGTAATCACACTCACTGAATTTGAATTCCATTACATACAGTACTTGCTAGCAATGCCAATGGCGAGGCTGAAGTCAAAGAAGCGCCACCACACCCTCTGGTAGAGGACATCAAAACTCCGCATCAGGATTTATTTATCCATACAATACGAGTCATAACATATCAGTGACAAACAAGTGATATTCTACTCCAAATAGTAAGTTTTTTACAGTGTGGTCTTACAATTCTTAATTTCCTATTTCACATTTCAGGTATGAAGACCAGACTGTGCACTGGAATACACACTGACTCGCTCCCATCTTCTGTTTCAAGAACCCCCACCTGGTTATCAACAGTGACAAACCGTGCTAAAAAGAAGACAATAGTGCCCCATCTCAAAACGTGTGGAAATACTTTGCATTCCTACATGAATTTTCATTGTTATCAGTTCTGTAATATCTATCTAAATGGTCCATGAGATCGAGAGATCAGCTCTCCGAATCTATCGAGGAAATCAATGGTTCATACCTAGTACCGCGAAAAATTTGTTTTTGTTTTAATACAGCTGTAATGGTTAATTAGCTGAACAGAAGAGGTCAGCCCACGTACGCATAACCATCCAATTTTTAATATAGTGCGTTAATTCCGGTGATTATATGCTAATTACCTCCCAAGTACAACACGATTATATTAAATTACCCTGAGAGGCTATCATGATAATTGCCAGTTTAAAGTACTGTTAGCTTTCACACAATAGTTTTTGAAAAAATAAAATGTTACATTCATATGCCTTTCTCTACGTATTTTTCAATAAACTATTCTTACAAAGTATTATTCTCCTATGTACTTCTGGCCAATCGAGATAAAAATTAGCTGAAATGGTTTCATTACTTAGTTCCTTAAAAGTAGAAGGCAACTAAGAGAATACATTTGACTAAAAGCATAATCAAATATTTTAAGAGATCTCACTATGCGACTGAAGTTCGGTTTTATTTGAATCGCCAGGAGTAAAACAAAAGAAACTGGAATTACAAATTCCCGCTTTAAAAAGTCCAAGTACTTTCAAATTGAAAGCAAAAATAGGGAATATCTCGAAAAAAAGCATGTATATGACATATTGCGTGCTTTAAGGTGATCTATATTTTTTTGGTGTAAAAAGTTTTCGTCGTCTCTTACTCTTTGTCAGTTATGTCCAAGTCATCCAAAATGAAGAGATCTTCAGGAGCTATTCATAACAAATTAAAGGTATACATTTTTTTAATTTAAATACCTTTAATATACGGCAATTTAATGAAAATCGTTAGAGCTATTGAGAAAATCAAATGTTTTGAAAATGTTTCCATGTAAACCGTCTTTTGTGATGGGAGGGAGGCTTCGTGTTGCATCCTTAGAAAATACTAAGCTTAAATACTGTGACAGTGCCGTCTTCTACACTGGCTCTCGTGTTCGTCTTGGTATATAATTCGTCTCAGTTGATCTTGGAATGTCTAACAACATAGGAAGTGCGGCGCGACGTTAAGCAGAGACTTTGGAACGCAAGGTATCTTCTACAGGCATCTAGTAGCTTCAACGAGCTTATAGAAAGTTCTGTAACGCAATTCTTCCTCCTTTTATAGTTAGAAAATGACAAGCCGATGGGTGTAGTGAATTCTAGTGAGTCATGAGTGACTAAGCACGCAAGGCCGTCAACTATCTACACGTCAAGTGAATTATTTGTAGCAGCGAATTCAAGACTTTATTTGCAATCAATTTTAAAGCCAATAAAGCATTTGTTACAATACAACTTGTCATTTACACGACTCTTAATTTTTGAGTCATCCTGTGCACACACACACACACGCGCGCAGACCTATTTTCTAAAAAGGTATTTTTGAATCTTTGGGGTGGAATGCAATACCCTCTCTATGATGTACGGAGAAGAGAAAGTGAAAATGAAACGCCAGAACCAAAGCAGTAAAGAAAGCGGAGCATTATTTGAACTACTGCGCCCTGTATCCACGTAGCACTGGACTTAAATTTTTAGCACTTATGTTTAGGGTTATAAATACTGAATAGCGACTTTTTATTGGACTCAATTGCTACACGCACCGTTCCAATTACAAATAAACGACGATTAGGAACTAATAATATACCTGATATTCTCATAGATACGTGAACATTATGACAGATGCGCAAAATATTGAGTGCATTTCCCTCCAGTCCCTAGTCCTTCACTTTTTCTAAGATCAACACACGTAGGTGTTCAACTCATTTATTTTTCATAAAGACGCTATATACCTAACTTTATTCATGAGTGTGGGTAGCTGTAATATTGGGAATCATAACGACTGCAAACTAACGATGGAATTTTGTCTCTCAATTGCTTGCAGAAGAAATTCCACAAACGTATCCTACAGAAAAGATGCTATTGTAAGACATTCTCAACAAAACATCACAAATATATTTTTAACCAGCGGCAAAGCACCACCCATGCAACTGCTAGTTGAAGCAGTAAGAGGTGATATTTGAAGTAATGATATTTCTATTGAATTCTGGAATGCTGGCTCGAAGTTCGCTACTTTCTTCTTCTCGTTTCTCTGTTGTTGTTTTTTTTCATTTTTGTTTTTTTGTTTTTTACCGTGGAGGGGGAAAATACATTATGCATTCAACCCCCAGCCGAAGTGCAATGGCTGGGGGGATATGTGGGGCTCTCCGCCCTGCTGCGGCCTACCCACTAAAAGACCCCTTCACCTTATAACACGTAGTTTGTTGTATTTCACCGTGCTCGCAGCTTTGCGCGGTCCCGCAATTGCACCGGCGGTAGTACGTGGAATTTAACAAGCTGCCGCACTATATTTGCCATCTTGAGTCGCATAATGAGGGTTGAATAAAGATATGTCTTATTGTTTGTCTGAAATTATTGCTGTCAAATAAACAGCCATAATGAAGCTGCTAGGCAGTTACATATATTTATCCAGACATCTTTGCAAGTATACATTGCTAAAAGAATCTCTTTATTTCTAACTACGAAGTTGCAAATTGTCTTCATTTAATTCTGTACAACAATTATCTCTCGTCGCTACGACTCTCGTTCGATTCTTTGGGTTCTCCCTAATCCAAGTATACTTTCCGTAGTTGCTCTCCAATCTGAACTGCTGTGCATCTGTCAGCTCCGGTTATATACCTCCTGATTACGTTGTAACAAATTACCAGAAGTAGAAATTGTCATTGCACGAGTACATTACACGCAGGTGTCACAACATTACACACAGGTGTGACATCGCAGAGTTTTGATGACATGCATTTACTCACGTATAAAGTTTACACACACACCAGCGACAATGAGCAAGGCTATATAAAGGAGGCTGATAGTGAACGTGTAATAATTCGCGATGCCAAGCGATAGACGCGTGAATTTGGCGCGTAGTCGTAATAGTATTTACCTCTAGCTCCTGTTACATTATCACAAACTTAAGTTGAATTTAAATTTAATTCACACGCTTCCTAAAAACACTGACGGGAAGTGGACTTTTCAAATTCAGAACTAGAAGGGTGTTTTAAGAATTGTCCACCTTTTATACTCTGTCAGGCAAATACTAATTTTCTCACTATAACATAAAACGTGTTTTCCAACTGATTAGTATAATTGCTGACTTATACAGTGTTACTACAAAAGAAATAGACAACTTCAACTGCCTGTTAAACAAAAACTATTAGAGATAGCAACCTAATTATTTTGGAGGTATGTTGAGAAACTCTCAAAGTTTTGTTTGTTACTATTGGTAACGCTGTAGTGTTTTGTTTGTTGTTGTTGCAAAAGCTGAAATGGCGGAAAATCCTGTGGAAAAGGCATATTGCGTGTTGGAATTTGCTAGAACGCAATCAGCAACTGTTGTCCAAAGACATTTTAGAACACATTACCACAAAACGCCACCGACTAGACAGTCAATCTACGACTGGTATAGAAAATTCGAGACAACGGGATGTTTGTGCAAAGAGAAGAGCTCGGGAAGACCAAGAGTTTCGGAAGAAAACGTTGAACGTGTTCGTTCTGCCTACATAAGAAGCCCACAGAAATCGACATCTAGGGCAAGCATGCAATTGCAAATTCCACAGCAAACTGTATGGAAAATCTTGCGGAAGCGACTGCTCATGATGCCTTACAGATTACAGATGTTGCAGTTTCTGAGTGAAGAAGATAAAGTCATACGGCGTGACTTTTGCATCGACATGTTGCGACATGATGAAGACGATGCTGGTTTTTGTGAGCGCATCATGTAATTTTTGTGGTAACGTGTTCTAAAATGTCGTTGGACAACAGTTGCTGATTACGTTCTAGCAAATTCCAACACGCAATATGCCTTTTCCACAGGATTTTCCGCCATTTCAGCTTCTGCAACAACAAACAAAACACTACAGCGTTACCAATAGTAACAAACAAAACTTTGAGAGTTTCTCAACATACCTCCAAAATAATTAGGTTGCTATCTCTAATAGTTTTTGTTTTACAGGCAGTTGAAATTGTCTATTTCTTTTGTAGTAACCCTGTATATGTAAAATGAGTCGTGTATGTTTCCACAGAAAAACTGGACCAGTTTGGCAATTCCCAGTTATGTCTCTTTCTAGTGATGAGGAAGAAGAAGATCACGATGATGTTAGTAGTAGTGGTGGTGGTGGTGGTCGGACTCTCTTGAAGCCTGCATTTAGGTTCTTTAGAGTCTTTTGTGACATTTAAACTGGGCCTTCAATCAAAGCTAGTCGTCTCATTTGTTTCTAACGTTACCTATCTCGCTCGCTTCATTTACTATTTCTCCTCAACCCTGCGTTTTTCGATCATTTACATAGCCTACTCCATGTGAAGTTTTTCCAACTATCTGTGCAATCCAGTTGCCAGTTAACTTTGTTAGCCAACTTTCTGTACAAATATTCCTTTAAGACTATTCTGTATGCATACATTATATCCTTATATATTACTTACATACTCGTTTATATTATTATACTATTTACCTGGTAATTTAACGTTCTATATTGTTTCTCATTCTATATTCTGTTTTCGTTGA
Organism: Hymenopus coronatus; assembly: GCA_030762935.1. Lineage (NCBI taxonomy): Eukaryota > Metazoa > Arthropoda > Insecta > Mantodea > Hymenopodidae > Hymenopus > Hymenopus coronatus. The sequence goes on from CM060900.1 coordinate 50,255,181, forward strand.
TCTCTTTTATACTAGAATTATTTTCTACTCTGACGTGATTTTTCCTCCAGTCATTAGTTCTTATAATATATTTATTTTACATGATTTATTTACTTTTAACGTGAGATCTCACGTGGGCGTCCCACAAATGTGGAGCTCACAACTGCGCTGCGCAGTGTGTGCAGTCTAAATCTAGGCTCGCTGTATATGCTCTGATTGGATGTTACAAACTTTGAGAACGTTTTTAAGACTAAATTAAACGCTGCAACAATTATGAAATACAAATTTATCACCTCATTGGATTGGTGCCAATTTACCTCCGAAAATGCCCTGTTCTGTCCTAAATTGTATCTCTGAATCTACAATGTGCATCTCAGAGTCCAGCCGCAACCAACCGAACACCTTCACCTGGTCCTAACCCTGAAACATATGCCAAGGAAGTGATGGGACGCTGTAATGAACCGTCACAGCATTCGTCTGGTGACCCAGGGAAATCTTCGAAAAATCCTTGGATTTAGAAGGTCGGCCACGGGAATGGAACCCACGATGATACCATAGCGTCACCGCGCTCTGTCCCAGCTACTCTGAATTTCTACTGAATTGCTTCACTCCAACTCTCCTTGTTAATGATACACATAGGTTAGGATACGGTCGAAGCGGACTCCACACCGAACCTAAGATAATTAATTATACCTAAGCCCCAAGAGGGGACGCCTCCAGAAGGTAGAGGTAGAGGTACATACACCGGGCGCCAGAACCAAGAGAGATATCACAGAAATTAGAGGGTCCCTAGAGTTCCCAGGGTGAAGCACGACGACAGTCAGGCTGGCAGATCTGGGCCCCTGTCCCACATGTGGTCCAAAGCCCCCGCCATGATCAGTCCTCATCCCGGCAACCAACAGAGGTCAGGTGTCGGAGAGAGTTACTTGGGGCATCCTGTTTCCCTGCCGCGCCGCACGAGCACCGTCACGACACCTCAAACCCTGAAAGGAAACCAATGCAATGAAGGATGAATGGAACCAAAAGGAGAGATAAGGAATTTTGGGAAAGAAAGAAGCTTTCGCCTGGGACCCACGGTGAACCTCGAAGAACCCATGGGTTAGGTAGGCCGGTCCGCGACCTGCCGTTTATGGGCCAGAGACGAAACCGCCTGAGCCAGTGACCGATACATAGTAACAGAGTTGTAACCTGTGTTTCTTACATTTAATATATGCAATTAATTATGCGCTTATTTCTCAATAAAATAGCTTAGTATAATAACAGTAATTTTAGTGTCAGTGTAATGTCTGCCACTAAAGCCCGAGGTCTGCGGTCCTTCATGCCCACGCTCTACCACTGAACTACTGGGCATTGACCTCCTGTCATCTACAAGCACTAACAGCATTGAAAATTACTTGAAACATGATCATTCGCCCTGAAGATTCGTTGGGACATTTGGTTCAGATGAGAGATGCTCGAAGTGCGGTCAGATGCCTTGTTGCGATATTCCAGTCGTAGAGCTTCGGTACGGAAAGTGGAACATCCTGATTCAGGTGTTGGTGTTCGTTTTGAGAATTTTAAACCATGGCATTGAACAAAATCTAAAATATGAAGCTACATTTCTAAATAGGTTCACTCTTTCAGATAATTGTTTAAGTTTTAAGACAGATACTTAAGTAGTACAAAGAGTTTGCATAAACGTTTACATTTTAATGTCCTGGAGAACTCTGACCTGAAAATTTTCGTTTTCCAGCGTACTGGTAGCATGAAAAGCAATAAGAGATGGGATATTTTGGGTTAGTTAAACTACTGAATTACAATACAAATAAAAATGTTATTGCTGTGGTTTTGGAATATGTAGTGGAAACAATAGATTATTGTATGACAAAAAAGATTTAGAGCCACGTCCAGAAAATAGATTATGTAAATCATAAAGTTTTTTTTAAATTTCAATGAACACGTACTTGGTCTGAAATAAGCGTATTTAACAAATGTTGTATCATATTCGTTCGGTTATTCCTAGTTTTATTTCCACACTGCTCTTGATTCTACACTGAAAGTAACATAGGGAAGGTGTTGGTGCTTCCGATTTGCTCCCTTTTCTTCTTAAATTCCCGCAGTTTCAAATAATGAGAGAAAATAGCGGTTGAAGCGCAAAGGTTCATTAGACGGCGCCCGAACAAGGTTTGCATGAGGGAGCCGAATTTAGCATTTCCAGCAATTGCCAGGAGCATAATTATCAGTTACGTTATCCACCGTTATAGTGCAGCGTTAGCTCCGCTGGTGTGCGTGTGTGTGTGTGTGTGTGTGTGTGTGTGTGTGTGTGTGTGTGTGTGTATGAATGAAAAGTAAATAAGATAGCCCAAAACCTCTCTCTGTCCTAGAACAACTCTTCTTTAGTGGTATGGAAATCATATTGTTGAGAAATTGATAAACATATTTCAATCATAACAAATACATTTAAACCTCTGTTAGAAACGGGAGAGAGATATTCAATAAATGGGTAAGTTTGATTAAAATACCAAAGTATTACTAGATCTGTTGTTTGCATATAATAGGATAGCCTATTTGCTGTTTAAAAGTAGAATTATATTTTCCAAGAGTATTCACTGTACTGGGTGGAAAGGAAGCCATTTCGTTAATTTAAACCATTTACAGGTTTCATATTTGGAACATGTTTTGTATAATTGTTTATCTTTCTATGGCTATCTTCTTCCGTGGCGGAATAATCCTTTAAAGGCGAGCTGCCAAGTATAAAAAAATATGTCTGGTAATCCTTTTCTTCAAATAGGGTTTTAAAACCCCTTTTTTCTGGCGTATAGTAGAAAATTGATACTTGAAGCTAATTGATCGATGTCAGACCTAATTATAAACACAGACAGACGTAATATTGATAATAGGGTATCATCATTTAACCTGGAGCGTGCGTCAATCCTAGTTTAGTTTAATTTAGTAAAGAAATGCTCACATGTGTATGTATCGTTAAATATTACTGCAAAATATTTCAGTTTGTGATATCTAGGATCGGCTGGCAACTTCAGCAAAGCTGCAAGGCGAGTTTCCCTGTTGTTTTAGAGAAAGACTGCTCTACGATGGTATTCGTAGTAATAATAACTGCAATGGAATATCTATTACATGGAGTGAACATGAGTAGCAAAGTAGTTGCAGGTCTTTTTCCAAACTGAAAATCTCTGCCAGTGAAGCGTCACTGATTGCCTGCTGTTTGTTTTTATTCGGCATGTACTCCGATAAGTGCAAGCTCGCCACCTGCTAGCAATGTTGCAGCGAAAAGCGACCGGTAGCTGCGATTGGGAGTTAGAGTGGGGTTGGCCTTCTCCCTTTCAAAACGAGAAGTAGTGCGAAAACAGGTTTCAGGTCAATTATAGTCCTTGTTCGGATTAAGAGCTTGTGGAAAACAAAACCGCTAGTCTCCCCACCTCCCAGTTCAGGTATGCCATTTTCTTTACATCTAGAGGTCATCTCTCTCGTTGACCTAGCAAATATGTCTCCTGCTACATTACGTCTGCAAATCCGTGTTAGGAAAAGCATTAATTATTTTAAAATCCTGCATGATATCATATAGTTACTGACAAAACTACACCATCAATACCTTATTCTATCCATATCACTAGTAATAAGCTACTGTCTTTATACATTCTTATGAAATAAACCATCTAATTTGGAAAAACAATTTTTTTCGAACAGGTCGACCGTAAAACGAAATTGTATTATACATTTTGTATGCAATACCTCTATGAAATGCATATTGGAAGAACTTTAATTAGAAAACCATTTAAAGTGAACCTCTTTTTATTTAACCAGGAATGCTTCCAAGTATGAACAACCAAAAACACATAGATCTGGCACAGCATATTTGTTTAAGAACACTGTCCTGTGTTGATGAACCATTTCCTTACTCACCTATTTTGACTGTCATGTCATCTGAAGTTTAAAATTCATTTACACCGAATGGTTTGTTTGTCTCTCCTTTACCAGCAGGTTACAATTTTTTTGACGCGCAAGTGTGCACACTTATATAATTATATGCACCTATTTATAATTTAAAAGGGTTTTGTATGGAACACAACATTTTTTTTTCTTTCTCTGTCATTGGTGCTCAGGATAGTAGATACTCCAAATTGAGCTTAGAAAAATGCATATAAAATATTATACATGTGATATGGATTAGGCGAATGAACCCAATTGAGCGAAAAGAGTATAAAGGTGAATGAATCTAAAGGGTCGAAGTGTCTCAAAGTGGACCAATTATGCTGAATTACTAACAATAGATTCTTAAATATATTACTAAGGTTCCAGTTTTATGCACGAGGCCTAAGACCGATGTTAGTATTGAAGTTGATCTTGAAAAAATTTGATGCGACTTTCGCTCCCTACACTATAGTGAACTATTTTTATAAAAGCTTAATCTTCTATAAGCTGAAGCAACAGTCAAATATTTTAAATGCTGATTGCTATTTATCGAGATTCAGTTCTCTTTCCATGGCCAGCAGTAAAACAGAAGGAATAAAAAATGCATCTGATAAAAGTTTACATATATTAAAATCGAAACCAAGAGCAAAGAATATCACGAAAATAGTTAACCTCACAAAGAAATCTGTATGACATAAATTGTCATTGACATGATATAACAATGACATAAACAAAAAAAAATTTTCTGTAATAAGCTCTTGTCCATCTCTTACGGCCATCCAGAATGAGTTCTTCAGAGGCTATTCCCAGAAAATTCAAGAGATACATTTTATTTATCATTTACATGTATTGTATTTTAATAAAAATCGTTAAACATTCGTCGAACATTTTTCATATAAAGTGTAGTTTGAGTTGGGGACATGTTCTTTAAAATGTATATACTGCTTTATATGATCATAGGTTTCCTACTATGTACATAGTGTACAGAGAAGGTATTGTAATACACCCAAAAATTGGATACCAAGATTTCACCAGAAATATATGTTGTGAGACCCCCTGAATACAAAAAAAAAACATTTTCAGAAAAATGTCCGTGTGGGTCTATCTGTGTGCATATGGGCAGCATAGCTCAAAAACGAACTTGGTATTTAAGCTTAGTATCTTCCAAGGATGCGACACAATGATTTTGAGGAAAATCCCCCGACCACAAACTACCCCTTATATGGGACATTTTTCCAAACATTTTGATTTTCTCAAAAATGGCTCTAACGATTTTGATTAAAATACCCATGTTTAAGATATTTTATGACAAACTAATTGTATTCTTGGATTTTCTGGGAATAGCGTCTGAAGACCTCTTGGTTCTGGATGACTTTTGAATAACTGACAATCCGTAAGAGATATACAAACACTTATTAAACAATGAATGTAAAGCTCATTAAAACACACAATTCCTGTTATATACATTTTTGCAGAGTTAACCGTTTTCGATATGTTCCGGATTATTGGTTTCAATTTCAGGCGCTTATACTTTTCTCAAACGATTTGTTTACTACTGGTAATCAAAGAGATTAGAATTTCAAGGGTTTCACATAGCGACCTGCCTTTAAAGGACGATACCATCGCGTTAGCCTGAGTATTTTCTTATTTCCGTTCTACTTACAAGGAGCTAGTAATGCGACTAACTCTGCTTATGTTTATCTTGATAAGCATGATGTAGATAAAATGTTAATTTTCGAATAAAAAGTTTGTTTGCCAAATAGCTAGAGAACATTATGTGAATGGAACATATCAATTTTTTTCCCTTACAAGAAACCTTGCAATAAGAAAATAATCTGTTAATGTTTATCTCAATTAGCATGAAGTAGATAGAAGAATCAGCTTTTTAAGTTTTTTAATCTGTTACAGAGATGTAGAGACAGTCATGTGAATGGAACACATAAGACGTTTACTTTCTCTAGCTCCGTATGTACAATGTACATAGTGGAGAGAGAAGGTATTGTATTGCACCTAAAAATTCGATGTCGAGATTTCAACGGAAATGTGTGTTTTGGGGTCCGAAGAAAGCATTTTTAGAAAAAGTTCCGTGTGTGTTTGTGTATGTGTGTCTGTATACAGCATAGCTCAAAAACGAAAAGGCCGTTAAACACGAAACTTGGGGTTTAGATTTAGTATCTTCCAAGGATGCGAGACGAAGATTTTCAAGAAAATCCCCCCCCACCCAAGCTACCCTTTACATGGAAAGTTTTCGAAAATTTCTGTTTTCTTAAAAACGACTAAGGATTTTGATTAAAATATCGTATAATACAGATATTTACGTGACAAATAAAATGTATATCCTGAATTCTCTGGGAATAGCTTCTGTAGATCTATTTATTCTCGATGAATTTTACGAAATTTTGCATAAGTGGTAAACCGTAAGAGATAGACAAAAATCTACTACACAAAGAATATAGATCTCGTTAAAATACAATACATGCTATTAACAGTTTCTCGTGGAGTTGGCCGTTTTTGAGATATTCCTTTGTTATTGGTTTCAGTTTTAAAAAACTGGTACTTGTCAACTCCTGGCCACGCGTAGAAAGGGAATTCAATTCCATAGCAACAGCACTTTAAAATATTGGACTGTCGGTTTAGCCTAGCGTTGTTCCTTATTTCCCTTCTACTTATAAGGACCGTTTCAGCTAATGCATATCCCTATTAACAGAAGTAGATGGAAGAATAAGCTTATTAACAATAATGTGCTACAGAGGGTAGAGAAAGTCATCAGTTTTTGATGTTGAAAGCCCTGCTCGATTATACTGAACACTTTGATAACGCGCTTTGTGTTGGTTTTGAAGTAAGGGTGGACAAGGTGCGTGCTAACAGAGATGTGGAAGATAAATGCATGAAGTACCGCTTCTCTCTTAGGCAACCCATCTTCACGTTGTCTGAAGTCGCTTGGAGGCGATAGATTGCACCCCCAAACTACGGGGCTGCCAGTCTTTTTCATTCCTTTGTGAGGAAGAAATTAAAATTAAAAGCCAGGTCATCGCATGTGAAGGGAATAGAGAGATGGGGAGAGAGGGTGGAGTTACCCGAATCTCGTGGGACCAAACTCCATTACTGCCGTTCACCCGGAATGTACCGGCCGCAGCAAGACTGTGTGTGATGGTGTCCTGCCATGTTTCATCCCTGCGGGGAGGCGGGGGTAGACCGCTACAACCCCCCACGTGTGGGCTTATTGCTCTCGCGTTTCACCTACGTAATTGAGCTTTTTCATTAATTCCATTGCAAATTAATTTGAAGTTGATGTTTCGTAGTCGGTAGCCAAATTTGTTGCACCACCGTGATAAGAACGTGAGCGGGATGTTTCGCAATGAAAGGGTTGTGCAAAAAAGTAAATTGCTAAAAAGGGAAAACCAGAGCAGTTTCCAGCTTATCACATGATACAAGCAATTTTAACATTCTCCAGGAAGTATTCCTGAATTAATTTCTAGTACATTCACGACACAGAAATGCACTAAATTAACATTTTGTATAGAAAATGTTCAGCACATGAATAAATAAACGTCGTTATCCAGTAGATAGCCTTCTAAAGCATACTATCAAAAGTTTAAGGATTTTTTTTTAAATTTAAAAGGAAAATGCCTTTAAACACCACTTTAATGCATCTACACCATTTGTAGAAACTGTTTCGTAAAATAATCTGATGTGTTCCACTCACATGACCTGTTTATTCTGTATCTGATCCATGCTAATTAAGATCAGAATTCAGCAAAAATAACCTTGCTACTTAGTTTCTTATTGAGTATAGTGATAGTCAATTCTTTTAAAAGCTGCTTGCTATGTACTTGAAACTCGATTCGCTTTGCATGGCCAGGAGTATAACAAAAGAAACGAGGACGACAAATTCCCGTCACAGAAAAGTTTAAGTATTTTAAAATTGAAACCCATAACAAGGAACATATCGGAAAAGGTGAACTCCACAAAAAATATATATATACGAGGTACGTCCAGAAAGTAAGTTCCGTTTCAATTTATCTCCGCTTCAGCGCTGCGATCGCAGTTCCGCACATGCGCGGTAGACGCTCTGTATCAAGGAGAAGAAACGTGTGCCATTTTGAGATCGCTGTCAGCCACATACGCTTTGTTGTGCTTGTTTACAATGTCAGTATTGATTGAAAATCCCGCCGCTTGTGAAATCAGATCTGTGATTCGTTTTCTGAATGCTAGGAAAGTGAAACCAATTGAAATTTATCGGCAAATTTGCGAAGACTTTCATCTGTTCTTACATCTCAAGTCTTTCCTTGGCGGTCAACACATCAACAATGACGAAGAGCTGAAAGAAAATGTTTCCAACTTTTTGAAGACACAGGCGGCAAATTTCTATGAAGATGGTATACAAAAACTTGTGCCACGCTATGACAAATGCCTGCAAAATTTCGGCAGTTATGTGGAAAAGTAGTTTAAGAGTTGCAGAATTGTGTGCAATAAATAATTATTCTGTATCTGTACACAATTTAATTTTATTACCAAACGGAACTTACTTTCTGGACGTACCTCGTATACATAATATACATAAATTGTGCGTTAAGATCTGAATTTTTGGTGTAGTAAGTTTGTGCCTGTCTGTTACGGTTTACCATTTATGCAAAATTTGTCCAGAATGAAGAGGTCTTCGGGGGCTATTGTCTGAAAATGCAATTGTTACGGCCATTTTTGTGAAAATCTAAATTTTCAAAAAATCTTCCAACTAAAGCGTAATTTTCTTTAATTTTGTTGAAAATCTTGGGTTCGCATCCTTGGAAAACACTAAAATTAATTTTCAAGTTGGGTGTTTAACAGACTTTACGATTTTGAGTTATGTTGTCCACACACACACACACACACACACACACACACACACACACACACGCACGTACACATACACATACACACGGAGTGTTTATACAAATGCTTTTTATTTATTCAACGGTTCGCAAAGCATGCCTTTCCGGTGAAATCTCGGTATGGAGTTTTTGGTGGAGTACAGTAAGTTCTCTACCGGTAATGCATGCACATAGAACTTCGTAGAGAAAGTAAAAATAATCTCAGATGTCAGGACTTAGGAGCTGAGGGGAGAAGTGTTATGCAATGATGTTTCTGATCGTATATTGTATGGAAAAACAACTGATACAATCCATATATGTGGTACACGAATATTATCAGTCCTTATAAAATGAACTGTGGTTCAGTTTCAGTCAGAACCGTTCTCTCTGACCGAGGTTTTCCTAAAAGCTTTCCTCAGTTCGTATAGCTAGCTAATGCCGCGGAGGTACCCTGAAATTAAGCATAGAACATCTCCTTCCTTAAGGTTCCTTCTGCTCAAAATATAACTTCATTGCATATAGCACCAGTGTAAACCACCTTTGGTGTTGTTTTTATTAAGAATGGGCGTTAAACATTATAAAAATACGGAGGGAAAGAGAGAGAAAGAAACAAACAAACAAACAAAGAAATGGGCGATAAAATAAATAAGCATATTCATTTTATTTTCTCTATACGTGCTATGTGCATTGTGTATAGAGATGGTGTTGCATTCAACCCAAAAATTCGATACCGAGATTTCACCATAATTTTAGGGTCACCTGTACCAAAAAAATGTATTTTTAGAAAAATATCCGTATGTAGGTGTGTGTATTTCTGTGAATACGATAACTCAAAAACGATAAGTTGGTAAATTACCATACTTCGTATTTAAGTTTAGTATCTGCCAGGAATGCGACACGAAGACATTAAGAAAAATCCTCCGAATCCAAACTACCGTGGAACACTTTGATTGAGTGCTCTAACGATTTTAATTAAAATGCTGTATATTATAGATATTTGTGTGCCAAATAAAATATATATCTTTAATTTTCTGAGAATATCCTCTAAAATTCCCTTTATTCTGGATGCATTTTGTTGAATTTTGCGTAACTGTAAGCCATAAGAAATAGACAAAAACTTGCTTCACAAAAAAAAAATAGATCTCGTTAAAACACGCAATTTACGTTATATACGTTTTTTTCATGGAGTTGACCATTTATGAGATATTCCTTGTTATTTCTTTCAGATTTAAAATACTTAAACTTTTCTCACATGGAAATGTGTAAACTGGCTATGCATGGAAACAGATTTCAACCACATGGCAACCAGGTTTTAAAAGATTTGAACATCGTTTTACCCTCGTGTATTCCCTTATTTACCTTTTACTTACAACGAAGCAAGTAATTAATACAATTTCTGCTAACTTATCTGATTATTATAAAATAGATAAGCTGATAACAATAACTTGTTTCCGCGATGTAGAGAAAGCCATGTGAATGAAACACATCAGATGTTATAGGAAAGATTAACTCTCAACCCGAAGGATAAACAGGTACTAGTCTTCATTCCGTAGTTTTCGCGTAATTTCGAGCAGAGCGACAACATTGAGATATGAAGTATGCTATACATCCTAACATATAGTGGCTTCAATGCTAAGGTTTCATTCTGTCTATAGACCACAGAGTTCAGACAATGCACGTGCTCTGTGCCTCGATGAATAGTTGAACTACTTCGCGGTAAATTAGATAACCAATTCACGTAAATGGTTGAGGATCTCAAAAGAATGACACTTCCTTGGTTGCTAGCACTGTGGGAAAACAGTCTTGCAAGCTATCTAACCCTCCCCCCCCCCAGCCGACCTTTGCTTCGCCAAAAACTAGCGCCACGAAAAGATGCGCGCATAGAACGTAGCACTATTTTTATAGTGTCTGACCCTTTGCACTACTATGGCACCGCAGGCGATGACACTGATGATATATGGAATGAAGATGGAGCACCGGTGGAATGGGATGGCGGGGGAAACCGGAGAAACCACGCCCCTGCGCCGCTTTGTCCACCAGAAATTCCACACGCAGTCACTTGGGATCGAACTCGGGCCGTCTAGGTGAGAGGCGAGTGGTCTAACGACTCCGCCATGGCGGGGCCACATAACACTATTAACACACAATCTGTTATGGGAGATTCGTTTTTAAATAAGCAACGAAGTTCAACTCACATTGTCCTAGTGAAGATGCAGGCTCACTTTATGTAATGACGTATTTAAAGTTACATTTTCATTAAACGTATGTGTTCGATTCACATGACTTTCTCTACTCTTCTACAAACAATCTTACGAAAGACTATTCTTTTATCTAAATTAAGACACTCGAGATAAAATTAGCAGATAAATGGTCTTATTCCTTGCTTCCTTGTAACTAGAACGGAAATAAGGGAATACACTAAAGCGATTGACATTGACATTTGGCATTCCTTGCATGCCCAGGAGTAAAACAAAACGGTTATGCAGGGAATGGCGACTTCCTGTTTGAGAAAAAAAGATAAACATTTTAAAACTGAAACTACTAACAGGAAATTTCTCTTAAATGGTTAACAGTGCAAAAAATGCATATTGCATGAACAGTGGGTTTTAACGATCTATCACTTACGGTTCACCAATTATACAAACGTCATCCAGAATGAAGACATCTTCAGAGGCTATTTCCTGGAAATTCAAGATAGATGTTTCATTTGTCCTCAAAATGTCTTAAATATATGGTATTTTAACCAAAAGCATTATCAACATTTTTGAGAAAATAAAAATTTTAAAACATTTTACATATAAAGGATAGTCAGAGTAGGGGGTTTTCCTGAAAATTTGGGTGTCGCATCCTTGGAATTTCTTAAAATACCAATTTTGGTATCCAACGTTTTTGGCATCTCCAGCTTTCCGTTATGTCTCCCCCCCCCACTCACACACTCACCTATAGGTCTTTCTTCATAACTGTTTATTTGGATTCATGGGTCCTCAAAACATTTGGTGAAATATCTGTATCGAATTTCTGGGTGGAATACAATACCTTCTGTACCTACTAAGTACGTCCGTAGTGCTTGGTAGAGAAAGTAAAAATTAGCATTTTTGATTGATCACCACTGAGGGGTATTGACCCAGAATATATTTTAGAAACCAAACTTTGCTTTTTTTTCATTTGCTGGTTTCCTTCTGAATTCGGTTATATTAATACTAGGTCACACAATGTCTTTGCCTCTAGCTATAGCTAAATGTTTTTCTGATATGCATTTGCTCTTGATAATTTTTTTCATTTAACTATTTTTGTTTATTATTCCTATCTAACATCATATAGCCGCAAATGAAGTAGGAGCTCCTCAAATGCGATACTATCGATTATAGACTCAGTAGCAGTTACAGAGTTAGTTAATAAAAATAAAAGTATATGTTGGTACTGAATGGAGCAGATTGCAGTTTTTATTTCAAACTAATGCAAATCAAAAAGTTATCCCACACATCGCTTTAGAAAGAAAAGTTCTAAGCTTTTAAATCAGGCTTAGAGCTTCGATTGCTGGTTGTGTTGGTATAGAAAAAAATGTGTAGTGTAATATGTTAAATTGCAACACGTAATTTCTACATGATTCTACAAACAGCCACCTCCTCATATGCACATTTACACGTGTTATAAAAAGATTTATAACTAGGCATTAGTGTATTTGCTGAAGCAATTGTACTGACGTTTGCGTGCAGTAGTGTGGTATTGTTAAATTTAGAAAAGCTCATGACGATAAAACCCTAGACTTTATTTTGTCTAGATGCAAATGCGTTTAATTCTGTACTTTCATATATTTTGATAGAACACGTAGCGTTCAGGTGCGAGTCGTACATTTAACCGCTGCGCCACCTCGCTGGGTTTCTCTAATGCTATTTGATATTTCGAGACTTAAATTTGTTGTCTAATATAGCGATAGGATATAAGAAAAAATAAAATATCTGTCTCACCATTTTAAAGGGGACTGAATACCTAATAATGGGTTAAAACTTCCAAATTTTGTGATTCTGTGCATTGACGAGTACGATTTAAAGTTTCAACTCTGAAATATTGTTGCAAGTTGCATATAAAAGCAAACGGTTCAGAATAGAAACTTCGTTTTAACGGTAATTATATTAAACTGATATTTCTATTAAACACATGTAAAATATTTGGCTTTAAAAATATTAACTTTTAAATGTTATGCCTTTTTATACATATAGGCTGCGATAGTGCCCCGTATTTTTAAATTTTTTGCACAAAAGTACAGTTATGGATTCTTTTCAGAACTTTGGCATTGTATTCTCTTTCCTCTGTTTTATCCCTTTTCCCTAAATTTTCTTTGTTTATATATTTGATTAAAGTGTTTGCTTTCTGCTTCTAACACAGACGCACACACACTTACAAACACTCAAAAACCCTTGCCCAAGGCGCGACTCAAACCCAAGATCCCCAGCACCACGTAGCACTTTAGCGGGCGCGGCCACGGCGACCGGCATTGTTTGACGTGTGCAGATATTCCTTAGTGCGTTAAACGATTTGCGGAACTCAAAAGGGCTTTTTATTCAGTTTGTTATTTTTAATTGTATAACAGCTCTCACAACTGTTTTTCTTATTATTTATGTTTATTTAAAAATGCAGAAGTGCTTTGGAGAGTCGTACTTCAGTTTAAACTCCTGATGCTTTGACAGTTTTTCTGTAATGCTGATGTCGAACTGCAGTTTACGCCTTACATGAGTCATCGTCCCGCTCTATAGCTAAGGCAGAGAAGTTGCCCATACATAAGGGGTTTAGGTACTAGAAAGCATAATTCTCCAAATTACCTTTGTAACACAAAAGAACTTTATCTGAAGCACAGTGCACATCAAACTATAGAGATAAAATCACAGTATTCTATAATTTGTCCGTGAGGAAATAATTAAATTAAGTTCGAGTTTCCCTTGCACTGACGATTTAATTATTTCCTTTGCTAATTACCTATACAAAATAAAGGAAATGCTACCTGTCTGACGAAAAAATGCAGTTGTTTGGGGAGGTCGCTAGTGTGGCATGGCACTGTTTAAGCAGTCAGAGAAGGCTGAAATATAGTGCATTACAGTCTGACCATCAAAACATCAGCACAGGTACATAAACAGGAATAAACTAAGCGATCCACAACAGATTAAACTTGCTGTTTTGTTTGTTACTTAGGAATGTTCATTTTCTACCTTGTGAACGTATGAATATGCGCAGCGGTGTTTGCATTTTGACTTGATTCGAATTTGTAACTATAACAGACTCAACAGCTGCATTCCAGTATTGCATTACTGTACAGGGCATGCACCGAGAGTGATGACATAATACCGCTTATGTTTGTGTTTACCCAAGCTTCCATGGCCATGTGCACTCCTTCTTCAGATAGCTAATATGCAATTTAAGCAAAATTAGGCGTCGCCAGAAAATATGCACGTCTCGTTTTCAAGCTCTCTGAATGATTAAACTCCAAAAGTTGGGTAATTACTAGGCTTCGATATTAATTTTGTGTCTTCCAAAAATAGTGATTTCCCCTCCCTCCCTCTCTCTCTCTCTCTCTCTCTCTCTCTCTGAGTTTTCAATAACGACTTTGACTAAACTACGATATATTTATGATGTTTGCATAATAGATAAAAGTTTATATCTTGAGTTTTCTGAAAATAGCCTTTGCAATCTACTCATTTTGTAACCGTAAGAAATACAGGAATACATCATTTACGGACGATGAAGATCCCGTTAAAGCACACCATTTGTGCAAAATAATTTTTAAGACGTTAACCATTTCCAAGGTATTTTTGTCACTAATTGTACTTTTCAATTATTCGTTGTTTTTTCAAGCTGTAAGTCGTTGTTCGTGCTATGCAAGAAGCATAACAGTTCAAAGCCAACACATAGCGAAACATTTTTCAAATATCCGTTCATCGATTTAACCTACTCTATAATTCTTACACTAACAACGAAATGTCTAAACGTGGAGTGCAAGTTTATCTTGATTAAAGGTGCACACAGGTGAAGATTTAGTGAAATGCTTCCAAATATCAATTTTCCTTTATGTGTCCATGATTAAAGCTGAATCAATTGATCTGTATTCTGTGTATATTACTGAGCATTATAAATAGTTTTACATCAGTTTTTATATTTTCTTAAAGTCAGGTAGCCATTTAGAGTTTCAAAACGTATTTTCTCACTTTTTCTTTTGTACACTTTTTAATGTCTTCAATATGTTCTACACTATGCTATTTGTATTTACTTTGCCTCAAATTTTATATAGGTACACTCAAAGCTATTATCATAAACTGTTTACAGTGACTTTCTTTATCGGCTACCATTGGGGAAATATAATTAGAATATTTAATTAAGACTAAAATTAGTGAAAAGTTTAATCCCCATTAGTTTTTATTCTTTTCACTAAAATTAATCCATCTGCAAATATCGGTACAAAAAAGTTTCTGAAATATTTGTTAGTTCACATACGTATTTATATCCCTATAATTGTACTTTTTCATTGTATGGAAATTTCTTGTTAACCATAAAATAATAAAGTCAAAACTGGATATATTACAATGAATATTTGCATAATTGCTATTAAGCTGTTACTATAGTATATGTTACTGGAGTATAAATGTCAAACACACGCGTAAATATGCAATTTCAAATGTTCACCTATTTGTATCCTTGACAAGAAATAGGATAGTAACTTTTGTAGCAATACTTCAGAGTAGAGAAATTCATGTAAATGTAACACTTCAGATTCCTCGTGAATGACAGTTTTTATGGAACATGCCCCTGTGCAATGCTGCCCTTTTGAACTGGGTAATGTTTTATATTTTGGCTAAAACGCGCTGTTGTGTTTGTTCATGCCAGCATATAATATCCAGCATTTTTTTTTTTTTTTTTTTTGCCCGATTTATTTTCTGAGCAGCCTTAGTGTTAGTCTTCTTGCTTATCTCGGAGACAGTGAGGCGGGTCGTACTAGTATATAGAAACATTAATAAAACGTACAGAAGACAAAACAAAGATAAAGCAAAGTTTATTATACATAAGGTGTAATGGTTACCATGCTAACTTCATATACCCAAGGTCGTGGGTTCAAACCCAGCGGAGGACGATGGATTTTTTCGGGCGTAAAAATCCTTAGCAGGGCTTCTTTCGGAAGGGAAGTAAAGCCGTTGTTCTCGTGTCGTAGATTTACGACACGTAAAAGAACCTCAAGCCTGAAAAGAGGCCTTTGAGCAAAATTAAGCGGTCTTTCACGCCCAGTATAGAATGGGACGCTGAGAACAGCAGCAGTTAAAGAGTGTCCATAAGTAGAACTCCATTTCATTTCTTGTCAGCTTTGATAGGCATAACATGAAATTAAATAATAAATCCTGTGAAATGGATTGAAATTTAGAATTTTAAGCTAGACAATGGTTTTCGTCTTATGCCAAGTTTAGTTGAAATCGGTGCAACGGTGTGGAAGCTTATATCAAAAATACATACATAGATACATACATGCACTAATTTTATAACTCTCGTAGTCGGCTTAACCTTCCCGTATTTAGGACTGACAGCCACCTAGAACTTACAAGAGGATGCCTAGGGGTGAGAAGCCTGTTGGGGAGCCAACGGCACGGAATCATAAAATGGAGAACGTGGAACGAGTGGTCGGCTCTTAGCCTGGCATAAGCGTGAGGAAGTAAATAATATAAAATGCAAGTGAAATGGATGATAGGAAAGGTGATGATGGAACAGTTATTGGAATGAGTGACGGGGGGAAACAGCAGCACCCGGAGAAAAGCCGCTCTTGCGACACTTTGTCCCCCAAAAATCCCACATGCGGTTGCCTAGGATCAAACCTGGGCCGCTTTGATAAGAGGTAAGAGGTGTAACTACTCGGCCACGTCGCGGCCTGTGCGTGTGTATGTGAGTGTGAAAAGCATAACTCAAAATAATTAAGTTGACAAATAAGTTCAGCATCTTTCAAAAATGCGACCCAAAGATTTTCAGTAAATCTTTCCACTCCAAACTATACTTTACGTGGCAAAAGTTTTGAAAATTTTGATTTTCTCAAAAATTGTTCCAGCTACTTTGATTAAAATGCAGTATATTAAAGCTATTTATTTACATGACAAATAAAATGTATATTTTGAATTTTCTAGGAATAGCTACTGAAGTTCTCTTCCTTATAGACAAGTTTTGCATAAGTACCTACACAAAAAATGGAGATATTTTTAAAACACACATTCACATCATATATTTGTGGAGTTAACCATTTCCGAAATAGTGCTTGTCATTGGTTTCAATTTAGAATAATTTTCTCAAAGAGAAGTTTATCATTCCTGTTTCTTTTGTTTTACCTGGATACGCAAAAAACCTAATTTCATCACATAGTAATCAGTTTCTAAAGGATTTGATTATTGATTTAGCTTACCGTGTTTCCTTATTTCCCTTCTAATTATAAGGAAGTAAGTAATAAGACCATTTCTGCTAGCGTTTACCTTGATTAGCATGAAGTAGATAGAAGAATAAGCTTTTCTAACGGTAGTTGCAGAATATGTGCAGAAAGTCAATTGATGTAACACATCGGAACACAAGTATTTCACACGTTGAAGTAAAATGCTTCTTGGCTACTTAAATTATTTTCTAAGCAGTTTATATGTTACTTATCAGAGAAATGTAATTAGAATTATCGCAGGTTGGACACCCAGTCACTGGGATAGGGTACTGTAGGTAGACCATAATGGCTCTTTGCGACTTAATGTGACACCTGAGAGGGGCAGAGACCCATAGGACGACCAGATCAGAATTACGACGGCTTTAAGCATAAGCAGGGTACCTAATGTTTCCAGATCTAAAGCGTTTGACGCTGCCCGGGCTCTACCCACAAGCCTCGAGGCTTAGGAGAGAGCAGTCCCACAACGACGCCAAGGAAGAACCCTTTACAGAGAGTAATATGCCCACCAAAAACCCTAGCCTGTCCTTCAACCCTAATTAAGCAGTAAATTTAGAGTATAAGTTTTAAACCAATATGATGGTCAACACATGTGTGATATTTGGTTTAGTTTCTTGAATATCAAAAGCAAAAACAAGCACAGTGAAATTCGTTAGTTTGCCCATTTAGCAGCTATCGCGAGAAATAATTACTATCAAATTATGTGCTTATTATACCAGGACCGTGAGAATAGGGGGTGTGTTCCTCGGATTCGGAATGCAATACATGCAGTCCACAGTAAAAATCATTATAATCTTTGAGATAATTTCTGATGCCACCGTTTTTTGTTTTTGTTTTTTGTGCACTTAAAAAGATTCTAAGTCTTTTCCAATCATATGTGTGTGTGCGTTTACGCACCTGCATACTATATATGACTGCCTCATACATATATTCAGTTTTAGACCGAAAAATTAGGACAAAGTTATGTCCTTGCCGCGATATTTACTGCAATGATACCAATTTATCAGTAGCAACTTTTGACAGGGCAACAAATGTGTTTGTATTAAATATTCCTTTAACTAGAAATTTCTCCCCTTTCACTGTCATTTGTTCTTTACTTCTAAATACTTGTAAAAACAATTACTTGGACAGATGTTGCGTATGGTAGTGTGTAGAGTCAAGATGGCAGCTGGACACAAAACGTGCTTCACCTCCGCCCTGTGGAAAAAAAAAGCCAATAGATCAGATCATATAGTGTAAGTTTTCAAGACTCCCGAGAGATTTCTTGATGGATCACCAGATCAGAAGCACTTTCATAAATTGATAGATAAAAGGGAAAGAAATAAGAAGCCTTGACTACCCCTAAATGTAAAGAGCTAAATCATTGGTTTTCAGACTTTATTAAGTAAATGCGTTCTAGACCTCGCTCCAGCCGGCTCACCCTTCCAGGAAAATAGTTTACACAAACCCTGCAATTCATTTATATCAAGGTGTGAATATCTGAGGTCAAACAGAAGAGTTGCATATCCTTAGGTTTTAGCACGTATGTACAATGTACTAATAGGTATTCCACCCAAAACTTTGATACAGATATTTCACCGTAAACACATGTTTTGGAGTCCCCTGACACCAATAAAACCTATTTTTATAGAAAATCCGTGTACGTGTCTGTGGGCATCATAAATAAAAAATGAAAACTTCGTTAAATACCAAACTTGGTGTTTTACTTTATTAGCTACCAAGGATGCCACATGAAGATTTTGAAAAAGCCTCCACCCGAAACAACCCTTTATAGGGAGAAGTTTTCAAAAACTTTGATTTTCTCAAAGAAAGTTTGTAACGGTTTTGACCACTATAGCATATACTAAACATATTTTCATTACAAATAAAATGCATATCTTGAATTTCCTGGGAATAGCATATGAAGTCCTTCATTCTGAATGACTTTCTCATAATTGGTAAACGTAAGAGATAGACAAGCACTTTCTACACAAAAAAAATGTAGATCTGTCCAAACACACACCTATATTTAATACATTTTTTATGTTGAAGCTAACCATTTCCGAGATGTTTCTTTTTAGTGGGATTTAATTTTAAAATGCTTGTACCTTTCGCATAGCGGAAGTTGCCCATGTTTCTTTTGTTTTACTCCTGGGCATGCATATAAGCTAAGTTCAATGGCTATTTCGTTCATGACACGTGATCATAGGAAGTGGTCATTCTGGCACGTAAAATTCCAACCAATCGGAACTCATTATCTCTGAATTTTAATCGTTTTTTTCTTCACACCCATGTGCAATTGTTTTTTAAATTTATGGCAACCACATGCATTTGTTTTCTCTCTGAACTAATGTTCGTCTCATAATAATAGTATCAGTGTGCAGTGATATTCCCGTACATAATGGCGGAAGTTCCAAAACGTTTTGGGGAGAGGTCTATCGCTGATATAGACATATTAATTGAAAACTCAATATCGCAGAATACTAAAAACAACAGAGAATGTGCGAAACCAGTTCAACGAATTCTGTAAGCAACGAGGACATGATTTATGATATGGACAACAAGTTGCACTGATTTGGGTGCAAATATACGTCAAGACAAGTGGGATACTGGGAATATTAATCTTCGTGTTCATATAGGCTAGTCATTGTTACTTTATTCACGAAATAGTCTTATTAAATATACAACTCGAGCTACAATTTTTCTCTAGATAAAATTTGGAGCTCTCTTTATATTACTTAAGATGATAATCGGATAACGATAGCTTTTAAAGTATTTAACTATCGCTTTAGTCTAGTGTATTTGCTAGTTACTTATACTTATAAGGAGTTAAGTAATAATACCATTCTGCTGGTGTATATCTCAATTAGCATGGAGTTGAAGCAGGAATAATCTTCTTTGAGAAGTTTGTTTACAGAGCAGGTAGAGATAGTCACGTGAATGGAAGATATTATATTGCTCAATTATTTTTACAGCCTATTGTGGGATAGATGCGCCTTTGTCATGTACTTTAGATTTTTTATTAATTGGATGACTACACCATCGGAGCAAAATTTAAAGGTTCTAAAGACCGTGCTACTAGAGTTACACAGTCAAAACATATCATGTTGTAGCCGATTTTTTTTAAACTTTCACCACAAAAGGTGCTGGTATTACGCACCTTAGTAACTGAGACACCCAATGTCAAAATGAGACAAAAATGGTGTAATAACTAGAAAAACCACAGGTTATAACGCATATGCCAAATCTGAGCTTTTACAGTCAACGTGAATTATGATTCTCACATTTGACACACCTTATAATACCGCGTGTGTGAAATTAGGATATCTAGTAATAACTCCATGGCACGACAGCTCTCAAGAAACCTTGGTCTACCCGGCCGCTGCGTCCCCCAGACCGGTTAATGCGGTCCTCAAGACCTGTAGCCGCTACTTCTCCATCAAGTAGATCCTCAATTGCCCCCCCACCAGTCTGAGTTTACCCCGGACCAAGTCTCCCTGCGGGGGAAAAATCCCCACGTCGGTACCGGGGATCGAACCGCTTGGTAAGCAGCTGCGCTACCACCGCACTAAGAACATAGAATATTCTAGTATGCAAACATATACTCAACGTTTGAGAGTGGAAAACCTTCACTTATTAAAGGTATTTAAATGGAACTAAGATTGGAGCTACTAATTACTCGATTCGTTCAGAGCAACTAAAAAGGAGTCATAGTAACTTTGGTGTCGCAACTTGAGCTCTTGCGTGTGCATTCCTGAGAGGGTTCGCACTGCAGTTTATTGTGATTGCTCCGTGGCCGAGTGGTTAGATCATTCGCCTCTCACCAAAGCAAGCCAACTGGGTTCGATCCCCGGCGACCACATGTAGTTTTTGTGGTAGACAAAGCGGCGCAGGGGCTAGTCTTCTCCGTGTTCTCCGGTTTTCCCCGCCATCACATTCCAACGATACTCCAACTTCATTCCATGTATCATCAATATCCACGCCTGCGGTGCCATAGTAGTAACAGCGGGCGTTAAACACTATAAAAATGGGCTTACTGTGTGTTAGGCCCCAGGTGGATAGGATGATATAAGAGTGTTATCGACGGGCGGACGAAACCTGGGAAAAGAGTCACCCTGGAGTGTCCCTAATGTTCCTCAAGCAGTTCATCTGGACTTGGGGAGTGCTAAAAACCCGCGCCCCATGACTAACTAAACTTCTTGGGTACTGCAGACGACTCCAGCGCCTCCCCGCCCCCCGCCGAAAGCTGCACTTCTAGGGCGTAATCGCCAGGGCGGAAGGGCGCCACCACAGTTCTCGCAAACACTTACAGCCCTGAAAGAGGCCGCTTGTATCAAAAGGAGATGGAAATAATGGAGGGACACGAAGTTCAGAGAATGAAGAAACCTTCCCAGCATTCGCTTAGTGACCGAGGAAATCTCTCGAGAAAAAACCATGATTCAGGTAGACCTGCCGCGGAAGTAAGTACAGGACCTCCCAAACGCAGTCCCACAAGATGTGGTTAAAATGCATCGAAAACAAAAATACCCGTGTCTTGGCGTTGCCTCCTACGGGGTTGTCGGGGCGGGGGGGGGCTTATAGAATCTTTAAATTGTAACGGCTGAACTTTACGTCTGTCTTCTGCTCAACCATCAGTTGCCTGATCGCATATGACAAGGACTGATAAAGCTTCAGGTGATAAAGCATTAATATTGAATAAATAAAACAAGTCTGAACTAGGTTTAAACACTGATCTTGGTGTTCACCAGTCTAACCGAGCGTGGTGCGACTCGCATTCGGGAGGTCGTGGGTTCGATCTCCCGGTTGGCAAGGCGAATTTTGGGTAGGTTCATTACATCCCCTGAATTTTCCTGTCCATCATTTCAGTGTCCTCTGTTTCAGGGATGAAGGACCATGTAACGAAGTTCGGTGGCTTGCACATTGTAGAGGGTTTATCGTGGTTTCGTTGTTAATATACCTTGATCGGGACCCGCCTTAGGAGCTTTCAGGTTGCGGGGAAACACCGGAAGCTCGGAGCTCGTGAGTGGACCCCAGCGGCATCAGTGGCGTTCTATCTGTGACCGTTAGGGGCCCCGTCCATGCTTGCGCCCGTCGTTATCCACATCTATCGCCCTTAGGATCATCCCCTCCAACCTCCTAGTGTAACGTAAAGAGCAAAGGGTCCTAATGGCCTGAGTACGTTGTTCTGCCCCAGTGTCTAGGGACCCCATCCGTGTTTAGTTCTGTTCTAATCACCACTGTACTTACTAGGAGTGGCAATTCACTCAAATAAAGGCAACTGCAGAAGGAGTCTAGAATGAATCTTTCCACATCATCAAGCTTTTAGACTCTATGCAGTTTTCTGCAGTTTATTTTAATTTCTGCGCTACTAATAATTAATGCCGGTAGGTAAATGGACGAATAAATGTGTTGCATGCGTCTTATATGCAGATGAACCTATTCGTTTGGTAAATGGACGATTTTTTCCCATGGGAACATAATTTTTGTGTTGCATAGATACAAAAACCTTGGGGCAGGTGATTCACCTGGTGTTGCACGCTATGGGCAGCTGAAAAGTCGATCAAGCATAAGAAACAATTGCTGTTTTATAATCAGCGTAACCATCATTGCCACCGGGCGATTTCATTGATTATGCAGTCAAACTATCTTAGCAAATAATATTTTCATTATGGTTTAAACTCTAAGCATAAATAGAACAGTTATGGCACCTACAGCTCAAGTCTAGTGTTCACGTATAATATTGCAAATTAAGGGAACATTGAATGATGGAAATTACCATAACAGTACATGCTTAATATTGTATTTAGTCTTATATATTGGACTTTTCTTTTGAATTTGATATCTATTAATTATCAAAAGCATATTACTTACACTTTATACTCTTACTTTCTCTAAACGTATTATGTAGATTAGTGTATAGGGAATGTATTGTATTACACCCAAAAATTCGATACCGAGATTTCACCGGAAATATACGTTTTGGGACGACCTGAATCCAACAGGTAGGGGCGTGTTTGTGTGTGGGGGCAGCATAGCTCAAAAACAAAATATCAGAACCTTGATATTTAAGTTCATTATTCATCAAGGATCTGACACAAAGATTTTCAAGAAAATCCCCACACTCCATCTACCCTTTACATGAAAAAAAATCCAAATGTTTTATTTTATCCAAAATGGCTGTAACGAGCTTCATTGAAATCATTATTCAAGATATTTACATGACAAATAAAATCTATATCTTGATTTTTTTCGGAATAGCCTCTAAAGATCTCTTCATTCTGGATGATTATTTTGGAATTTTGCATAACTAGTAAACCGTAAGAAATAGACAAAAACGTACTAAACAAAAATGTAGAGCTCTTTAAACCACACAATTTATGATCCATACATATTTTTCCTGGATTTGTCCGTTTTCGAGATATTCCTCATTATGCGTATCAGTTTTAAAATACTTGAACATTTCTCATGCGGGAACTTGTCAACTTCTGGCCACACAAAGGAACTCCCAATAGCAAGCACATTTTAAAACATGTAACTATCAGTTCAGTCTAGTGTATTCCCTCCTACTTATAAGGAACCAGGTAATAAGACTGTTTGTGCTAGTGTTTATCTCGATTAGGATGAAGTGGATAGAAGAAGAGGCTTATTAACAATAATTTGTTACAGAGATGTAAAGAAAGTCATGTGAATGGAACGCATCAGATTTTTAAAACTTACTACATCTGCCATTTCGTATTCTAAATTCTGAACCACTTCACAGAGCAGGGAAAATAATTAGGGGAAAGCTCATATGGGTCGGCCGAGGTGCACACCTAAAAATGTGTATGTGTAGTATATATGCACATTGCACTGATGCAAAATTTTTATATTAATTTTCCCTGCACTAAGCATGCAATTTCCCTTCACACTTAAGATTTCTGGGCTTAAGACTATCAAAATAATACCAGAACACTCCGCTACTATATTTTATTGAGCAGTGAGTTGCTATTTGCTGCTGTGGCATTCAGCCCCTTTAGGAAAATTAAAGCGGGTTGTTTGTCCCAGCTGAGATACTCGTAACTCCTGAGACGATTGCGATTTTTGTCTTTCTTGCTAGTTGTTGCAGTGATTGATACCTATACCTCTGCTAGAGTAATTTAAAAAATAAACAAATAAACGCAAATATATTTGGTTGTGGATTATTAAATGCTTACCCAACGTATTGTGAGAAGACCTAAAATGATGGCAGTGTGCGCAATGTGACTGATGCTCAATATAATCATGTGCGCAGTGTGTCCCGCCGAGAGTTAGGATTCGGATTAACGCGGAAGGGGCCCCAGTCTCGACGATTGTGTCCCTTTGCAACTTTCGTGATACCTCGGAGAGAGTTATGAGGGAAGAGACCCGAAGGGCGGATGCAATCATGTATGAGGTCCGTAATGTTTTCAGATAGAACGCATTAGACAGCGCCCATCGCACTCCTGTAAGTCC
The DNA here is from genome assembly GCA_030762935.1 of Hymenopus coronatus. Classification (NCBI taxonomy): domain Eukaryota; kingdom Metazoa; phylum Arthropoda; class Insecta; order Mantodea; family Hymenopodidae; genus Hymenopus; species Hymenopus coronatus. Next base: position 50,279,811 of record CM060900.1, read on the forward strand.
CTTAAACCCCCCGTTTGCACTGGGAAGAAGCGCCACATGCGAAGCTTCTAGGAGACAACTCCGGATTAGGGGGCCAGAAAGAAACCTTTACAGATCATACAGCCGCCGCAAAGCCGCAGCCCGCCAAATAGATGGTAAGGACGCCATAGGTACAACAAATGATGGACAGGAACGTAATGGTGGAAGATGAATCTCACCAGCATTAGTTTGTTGACCCGGGGAAACCACGAAAAACCCATGGACGATATTTGACGGTCGTCGGGAAACAAACTCGGCACCTCCTAAAACCGGACCGCATACGCTACCGTCTAACACATTCCGCTCGGTATGTTTTAAGGGATTTCTAAAAGATGGTCTCAATTCTAAATATTATCGTAGTTTCCTTATTTCCAAGCAATATGAATATATATATATATTTTTTTTTTTGTTGCGTAAAGGACTTTTTGCCTCCATTTTCGTTCAAACAGTTTGTTTTCTCCTAATAGATTTTATGAAACGAATGACCTCTATGCTCAGGAACTAATGAGGATATCTAAATTAAATTCCTATACAACAAAAATAATTTCCAAATAGTATTACTTATACATGCACATATGTTGTTTATTTATAGCTTAAAATCAATCGATGTTAGTTTTAATTTAGAAATGATTAATAAAAGCACATAATCATATTTTCCTTAATAAGTTACCCAATTACGTTTCGTAGTCGGCTTACCGCCCCATTATGTAGGACTTACACTCCCTTAGAATTTACAAGTGGGTGCCTAGGGGTCAGAAGTCTGTCGGGGAGCTAACGGCACGAAACCACAGAATGAAGAACCTGGAACGGGTAGTCGGCCCGTAGCCAGGCATGAGCGTGAGGAAGTGGATTATATGAAGTGAAAGTGCAATGGATGATAAGAAAAGTGACGATGGAGCAATTAGTATAATGAGTGGCTGGGGAAACCGGAGGAACCGGATAAAACTCACCCAGACGCCCTTTCGTCCACTATAAATCCCACATGCGGGCGCTTGGGATCGAAACCGGGCCATCTATGCGGGAGGCGAGCGATCTAACCACTCCACCACGAAGACACGCCTAGTTGAATAAAGGTAAATATGGGTGAGTAGAAGATATCTATATATACAGGATAGGCCAAGGTTCCCCGTGAGCTGTCGTGCCATGGAGTTATTATTATTATAGTTTCTAAATTAGACCGACAAACTTGGGAGGCAGATAGATACCCTTCTTTTAAGAATATTTAGTTAAGGAACCTATGGGTTGCGGCGCTTCGTTTCTGAAACAAGAAGGATATTAGTGGAAAGAGTGGAAGTAAGTAGGCTTGTGCAAATAATAAGCCATTCAGTTTTGCATATATCTGTACGTTTATTGTGCAGGCAAGAAGAAACTAAACATAACAAAAAGACGAAAGTTCTCACCCAACTGTAAAAAAAACAGATAATTGGTCCAATTGGTTGTCTTATCACATCAACCAGTGCTGGAACTCACGTCCATTGACTTCCAGACAAGAAGTGCATCGCCGCGTCATACCTTGTCTTACACTTCCAAAGATGCTAGGGGTTTCCCTGATTTCAGTTGCTGCGCTCGCAATTCGCGCTACATGGATTTCCTCCGTGTCAACAGCAGTTTCATAAACCACTGCCTTCATGTGACCCGACAAAAAGAAATTCCTTGGCGTCAAATCAGGAGAGCGTAGTGGCGAGGCAGTGGGTCCTCCTCGACCTATCCAACGATTGCCGAATGTAGCTGTCATTTGGTTGCGCACGTGATTCCTAAAATGAGCTGGTGCCCCATCACACTGAAACCACATGTTGATTCTGATGTTGTCAGGAAGCGGATGCAGTAACTCAGGCAGAATATGTTGAAGAAATATTAAATAATTATGGGCGTTCAGTCGGTTGGGCAAAATGTATGGTCCCGCAAGGAAGTCATCTACAATCTCTGTCCAGACATTGACACTAAATCGCTGTTGATGTGATTGCACAATCGAGGCATGGGGGTTTTCGAAGCCCCATACATGAGAATTGCGGGAATTGAATATCCTCTCAAGTGTGAAGCATGCTTCATCCGGAACAATACCCCGCTTGCAAACTCTGGTTGTATGCATTTGTTCGAATACCAATTACAGAGGTTCACTAGAAGTGGATAGTTATCTGGTGTAAGAGAACGGACTCTCTCAAGATGATATAGATGCAATAGCATTTCCTGCAAAATTCTCCAGATGACATGGCCAGTATGAAAGTGTAGTGCGATTTCTCGAGTACTCAGCGAAGGATTATTCCCTACCCACTGCAGCACGGCTTCCTCGAGTTCAGGTGTTCGCACAACACGCCTCCGTCCTTGCGCATCTGCTCGTCTGTGTAATGAACCCCATTCGCTTAGCCTCTGATGAATACTAGCAAATGTGGTATGGTGAGAACATTGGTGGTTTGTAAATCTTTCCGTAAAGCCTCTGCGCCAAACGACCACATGTTAATGTTTCACCACATATCAAATGCATGTCCACCAATTCATGTCATGGGTAACGTTCCATGTTGCCGTACTTCCCCAACGTCACTATTCTGTTCACAATGAAAGACGCATTACAACTGAAGCAGTATGTAGAGTAACAGTTAGAAAGGGCAGACTATGAAGTAAACAAACATGCTGTAAACAATACCGAATGCTAGTGACCTCTGGGTATAAACAAACCTAGTGATAGTCGTAATAACAAACGCCTCTTGGACTGACACGAGTATACTCTGTTTTCTCCAATTCCTTCCATCTTGCTCTGAAACGAAGCGTCGAGCCCATAGGTTACTTGACAAAATATGATTCACATAAGGTTATCTATCTACTGCCAAGTTTTGTCGGTCTAACTTAGAAACACCCTATGTTATAAAACACACTTCCAATCTTTAACTTAAACAGTTTTTGATAAAATGGGTCTTGCAGTTAACTAAATTAACATTGGCAGGATTAGATTTCTAATTTCCCATTAATATAAACTCCATAGATCAGTTTAAAAAAAAAGTACTGTATAATCTGGGTATATGCACGTATGTGGAGAGGGCCCAGGTTAAATCATCGGTGGTACGGCATGCATGGACTATGTAGAAGCACCCCTGATTTTTAAATTTTTAAAAATATGACTATACTCATATCTTTAGTTATTAGTGCATATTATTTCATTTTCAACTTGAAATACAATTATGACCAAATGTTATTGGTCAAAACCAAATTTCGGATTAATGTCAATTTTTCACCACAGTGTCCCTTAACTCAGCAAGGAGGTGTTTCTCGCCTAAAAATATGTTAGTAGTGAAAAGGTTAATTGATCAGTAAACCATATATATTTTGAATCAGAAAGAATGACATGGTAATTATTTTCATTAAAAACTTAAAATGTCATTTTACCCTACAACGATGTACATAAGCGGCAATCTGTGTAAATCAAAGCGGTTGCGGAGTATGAATGGTCTTGGATTGTTGGGTTTCTGCTGCCACAAAGGAGCAATCACGTATTGGACATAAAAGCGCACTTGAAACACGGTCAGTCCTCAGACCCACCTGCACGTACTCCATTATAACTCTGAAGAAAAGGCTACAATAACAGCGCCATTTTTTCCTCCGACGTTTTCCCGCAGCTGTAGCAAGGATATTTTCCCTCGCTTTATTGATGTATTTACTGTACACTAGTTTTTCGTCCATTCCAGTTTAGAAATTCGCTCTCAGAATCAACTACCACTGCGGACAGTTAATTGAATTAATGATCACAGTACCTATTTGCAATAGGTAATAGATCCGCCATTTCGAAATGGTTCTAGTAGTTTTTACGAAAGCACAAATACCACGAATGGAAATGGAGTTTTATTTATGCAGCTCTATATATGCTGCGGTTCTCAGCGTCCCATTCCATACTGGGCGTGAAAGACCGCTTAATTTTGCCCAGAGGCTCTTTTATCAGGCTTGAGCTTCTTCTACGTGCCGTAAACCTACGATACGGAACCTCAAATACCACGCTGCATGCACCGAGACATTATTATTATTATTATTATTATTATTATTATTATTATTATTATTATTATTATTATTATTATTATTATTATTATTATTATTATTATTATTATTATTATTATTGTTGTTTTTATTGTTATTATGATTATGATTATTATTATGATTGGTATTATTATGATGATTAGTATTATTATGATGATTATTATTAGTTTTATTGTTAATAATATTATTGATTTTATAGTATTTTGCTACCACTACTACTACTTTCTGTATACGCACTATGTACATAGCACATAGAAAAAGAATGTATACCGGAATTTTGTATGAAATATATTTTGAGGACCCCTGTACCCAAAAAAGAAATTTTCGTTACACTTTTGCAATTTACTCCCTTCTATTTCTGAGTAGTGCATTCAGCTTTGGCATGGGTTCGACTCTAAACCATAAAACGTTACACCCCATGTTGTGAGGGTATAGAACCTTATAGGACACTATCGATTTAGGGGGTTATGGCAGGCTTAGATTTCTTCCCTCTAATGTTAAGTAATATTTTTCTATATACGCCACCCTATAAATTAGCGATTGGGCAGTGTTGGTAACATTTTTTCGGGATAGTTTCTAGTGTTTAATAGCCAAAAAACTGATAGCTATACTTCTGCTACTGAAGATGAGGAATTTATAATCTCAAACGATGTTGTATGATAAAATCATTGCTATTCGAACAAAGCTGGCGTAATTGATAATATGTGCATTGTGACTGTGCGTCAATTCTTTCCTAAATTATAGTATGTTCGAGAACTGCTTGCCCTCCATGGTCCCCTCTCGCTTGGCAGTAACGTTGTCACACCTGCGTATAATGTACACGGATAATAATTGCCTATACATCCGGAAACATTGCTTGTTCTTTGGGAGGTATGTAAGCACAGCTGTCAGGCCCGCAAGGGTGCACTTTTTGTCAGAGAGCTCTAGAGGCAGTTACATTAGAGAGACAACCAAACAGTCGAATGAACGTCGAAGCAAAGAGGTAAAACTGAGCTGCAGCACTGAATCAATGACATTTATTGCAATACGAATTTGTAATAAAGATATTTTGTAACAATATTGTTATTAGCTGTTGTAGTTTAAATTTATCGTAATATTTAAGGGGACAACGAGGTGATAAAAGTAATTTTCTAAAATATTAAATCATGAGTTGCAATTGTTGGTACGTGCATTACTAGCAACAACATAGTCATACCAAGTTTCTTCAAATATCTTTTTTATGGATATATTAAGGTGCTGTATCTGTGAAATTTGGAAAATCTACCGTGTCTATGTGGTCTTGTTGAAATTAATGCTAGTCATTATACGAAACAAGTGATATTTCTGTGATGTATCAAAATTCCAGCTTGCATGGTTATTTAAATATAAATTTAGTGCCTAAATTCAGTATTCTGGTAAAAAGAAGTCACATTATGCACTTTTAAGAATATTGTAAGTTACCCAGTGTGGAGTATCACATAAATAAATACAATTTTACAGTAAGTTATTTAGATATAGATATGCTAAATTATAGTTTTATATTAGCCCAAAGTAGTATAGAACAAATATTACTTTTCGTACTCTCCAAACTGTTGATTTTCAAACTGTAATAATTTGTTTAACAAAATTGAAGCAATATTTCAAAAAGCAATAAAAAAGTTTCCTTTAATGTGCTTTTGAGAGACAGTATACTCTTATTTAAACAAATGGGTAAAAAATTGAATTTTATGGAACGTTATGAGTATGGAAAGGCTTTGGAAAAACGTTTGCGAGAAAATAAGGTTTAAAGTTGGGAGTGCCTGTTAATAAGCATACTCTTATCCATCTACAGCTTCAGTCAATTGATGGCTAAATTTACCAAGAGGTAAAAGAAATACATTTTCTTAAGTTCTATAATTAATAACAGTTTTTGGTCAAATTTCAGGCATACATCACCTTAATTTATTCGAGTTCAACAACTAAAATCAAAATAAATATTCTACTCCACCATGTTTAATATTACGCTCCTTAACACCTTTGTAAAAAAATTATCTGGTTGAAATATTCCTATATTGGATAGTTCTTTTTAAAATATTTTATATAACAAAGGGAAAAAAGTGCAAAACATAGCGAATGATTATACCAATTAATTTTTTAAAATAGTCCAGAGACAATATCAAATTATTAAACACATTCTGTAATGTTTGGAGGACATTCTTAGACGTTTGATTGTATTTTTGTGGGAAAAGATAGATTTTGCACATGAGAAATATCAAAACAATCGACCCTCTAAAATGGCTTTAAAACTTGACAGAGACTCATTTAATGAGCGTAAGTCTTTAAAAATGGCGTCAAAACTTACGTCACATCCATCCTAGGGGAATAAAACGCTGCAAATATATACTTTAAAACATAGTATTTTTTTTGCACCTAAAATCCAAAAATCGAGATTTTTTTAATAAAATCGCTAAAAAAAAAGAATTTATTTGTTCCTTAAACTACAGATGCGATGACCACAAGAAACGTTAAAACGTTAGAAACTCCGATTAGAGAAATTGGGATGGCCCAAGATGAAAACAAACGCTTTAATACCTTCAAACAGCATTCAAGTAACCTCTGAAGAAGATATCATAATCCTGGTTTTTAAACCCACGTCTACTCTTGAATATGAAATGTATTCAAGTTTTCAAAAAAATTGTGTCTGAATTAATTCACTGTGAGAAGTTTCAGTTGTGATACTGATCCCGGTTTATAATTCAATGATACAAAATAATAAGCCTAATAAGAATTCAATATTAATGACGGATAAACTCTTTGTTACCAATGGGCATAAGTGCAGTGTCTTCGGTATAAAACCTGACCGCTCGCATGGAGTTTTTGCCCTGGGTAGCACGACATGCTACAGCCGGCCGTGTTAGTACTGTGTGTTGGCTTAAATTTGTAGTCCTGTAAACCTGTGCATAAAAATAATACCTTTAACCATGACCTCATAGTAAATGTTGGAAATGTTCCCGACAGAGTTAAACATGCATTACACGAAGTAAACGCATCTAGATTCCCTCGTTATAGCTCGGCCCCGTGATGTTTGGTAGTTCAATTCATGTATTACTCAAGTCCCTCCAATGTGTTAGTGGTTTCCATCGCGAACGTTCAAGATGTGGGCAATTTCGTCTAATTTTTCTTCTGCTATCATTGTTCCCTATCACATGCGTTCTTGCACTGAATCAATAGCCAGTTCTTCATAAACACAACGAGTGTTTTGGGTTTAAAATAGCCTTAGATAATTTATATGCAAGTATACTTTGTTCTAAGATAACTTCTTTGTCACATTCGCAAAAGCAAGCGGACTACTTACGCTGATGACTACGTGGTAAGCAAAGAACAGAAAGTCTGTCGTGAGTGCCGGCTGTGGGGGAGCGGGGAAGGCAGACGGCATGTACCTAGTGAGCGAACAGGTTTAATACCGAAGACTCTGTATTAGCGGATTGTTTTCCTCTGATATAGTGGATGTGGTATTCCAGACGCTTCAATTTTCTAATGCCGTTATTGTTCTTTATTGTTGGAATTAGAGAGTAAAAGTTTTTCTAAGACTTGTTAAAAATATAAGATATTATAAGTAATCTTAAAATCATATTTACATTCGTATGATAAAATCGAAAGACACACTTAGGGTCCCACGAAACTGGGGCAGAGCATCACAAGTTAAGCATGTGGCCCTTGTGCTTCGAACGCGCTCCCCACGAGGTAGAGATGAGATGACGGACACAAAAGGGATCACATTTGGGAGACAACGTGTGAAAATGTCGACAGGGTCCCTGAAGTTTCCAGGCTAAACGCTTTCGACACCACTCAAGTATACCCTGGGATTCCCCTAAAGGAGAAGGTATATCGACACCACCGGGTGGCCTGACGGCGATCACGCTAGGGAAAAATAATTCACAAACCTCACCCTCATCGCCCAGCCGCAACTCACTGAGCGCCGTCGTATGGTCCTTTCTCCTGAAAAAGTCACTGATGATGGACATTATTATTACAATAATTGATGGACAGGAGGGTCGTAATATAAGAGGAACTACCGCAGCAGTCGCCTACAGATCCAGAAAACGAAGAAAATCCCACGCCGCCGTGAATAAAACTCGGGGTCTCCCGTATTCTAGTTCCACGCGTTACCGCGTTCAGTACACGTATGTGATACTGGATCAATAAGAAATAATTGAACATAGAGGAATCTGCCGCATGTGGATGTACATAGGAAAACTTTAGTCTCATACACTAGAGTAATGTTTGGTACCTTGGCCCTGTCAGAGGATGTAATTAATTTTAACTGCAATGGAAATATTTTTAATTTTTTTTTCAATTCCTGACAATTATTACTAAAGCATATGTTCTGGATAACATGACTATAGGACTTGCAATTTTGGAAGTATTTTAAGTGCTGGGCTTCATAATCACTATTAATCATCTCAAAATGAATCTGGAATGTGCTGTGGTTCTCCAGAAATCAAAATCTCGGCTAAACCATTAAATTTTTCAGCCTGATTCTACCTTTTCAACCTCATGTGCGGCGTTTTCGGCGTAACATGTGCTAACAGTTTGGGAGATTGATCTAGAAATAACCAGTTTTCGAAAACATCTTTTGGTACTGTATTCGTTTTCATTTGATCGAAAAATACTATTGAAACTGTTTTATCTTTCTACTTTAGGTAGCAGAAATTGGGAGATTATTTAAGAAATTATTTTTAGGATTAGAAAGTACTTTGAAAATGCCTGCTGTATCCGAGACGTTTATATACAGAGCTCAATAAAGTGTCGCGACACATGAAATTTTTTATTCGCGATCTTAAAAATACGTTCCAGCTAAAAAACGAAACCAACAGTTTACATCCGTGAAAACAAATCTAATAATACTTCAACAATAAAGTAAGGAAAAGTTATTTTAATCAGTAATCCCTACAGTTTTGTTGATCCTGACTTACCTTACTGTCCAATTCTAGTAGTAACAAGAGATTCCAAATACATCAGCATAAAGCAAAGGGAATTATGTGAACATTTCGTGGACAGACTGAAATCTTATCAAGGGGAGCAGCAGACGTCTTCATCGGAGCTACTTCAACACTTGTAGAATGAAAATGTACGAAAAGATACGCCTAACAGCACCAAAATGTCTAAAAGAGACTAATAGTACATTTTTAGTTCATGTAATTAACGGTATTTATAACAAAGAAATAAGTGTTAGGTACGTTAAAGAATTTCTACTTTAATATGTTCACAATTATTACTGAGTAGCAGAAAAGTCATGTTATTAATTTAAACCAGTTATACATCGCATTGTTTGGAACGTATTCTGTAACTTTAATTTGTATCTAAGCCGACTTTCTGCCGATATATTTTAGGCTTTTGAGAACAAACATACATGCTGTAAAAGTTGCTGCGGCAAACGACCGGCACATAGGGACGGGAGAGGTATTCTCCCTTTTTAAATCAGAAGTAGGTCAGGTTTCAAATAGGCTTCACTTTCGCTTGCCGAGTTTGTTTTGATTAAGGATTTTTGGAAAAGATGCTCTCTGGTCCCATCTCCAAGTTCAGGTATGCTGTTTCGTTTACGCCCGTGAGCCGGTTTTCACACTAACCTAACAGCGTTACCTATGTCTCCAACCACAATCTCTGTAAATGGAGTTCGGAAATGATAATTAATTATTTTAAAACCCTGTATGACGTCATGTTATTTCTACCCAAGCTAGGTCGCTAATAGTTTATTCTATCTTAAAGGTAAAAAGAATTAAAAACAATTATATTTGTACGTCTCTAATTTTGGAAGACGGCTAATCACAGAACCATATGCTATGATTACGTCCTCTAACAAATATGTCCCGTGTCGTGGATTTACGGCACGTAAAAGAACCTCAAGCCTGATTGAGAGGCCTCTGAGCAAAATTGCGGTCTTTCATGTCCAGTATATAATGAGATGCTGAGAACCACAGCAGTTAAAGAGCGTTCATAAATCCATTTCATTTCATTACTAGCAAATATGTACAATGTACATAGTAGGTGGGGCAGATATTGTATTTCAACCAAAATTTCGAGAATGATATTTCGCCAGAAATAGATTTTTTATATTCCTCTGTGTATGCCCATCCTCTGAGTGAGTGTGTGTGTGTGTGTGTGCGTGCGCGCGTGGGGGGGTAGCTTAGCATAAAAATGAAAAGTCCGTCAAAAACCAAACTTAATGTTTAAGCTTTGTCTTTTCCAAGAAGATTTTAAAGAAAATATCCCCACCGCAAACTACCCTTTAAATGTAAAATTTTCGAAAATTGTATTTATTTCAACAATTACTTCATTTTGATTAAATAATTTTTATTTATATGACAAAATCTATGTATTGAATTCTCTGGGAAATGCGTCTGAAGACGTCATTCTGGATGATTTTTGCAAAATTGGCAAACCGTAAGAGATATAAAAAAACTTGCACAATAAAACACACAATTTAAGTCATTTAAATTTTTTGTGGAGTTCGTCTTTTTCGAGTTATTCCTTGTTATTGGTTTCAGTTTCAAAATACTTCTTATTCAAATGGAGAATCGGCATTGATTTCATATTTCTTAAGATTTACATCTGCACATGCAAAAGAAACCAAATTTCAATTGTCTCATACTGTGACCAGCTTTGAAACATTTCTACCCAGAATGAGAGAAGTAATAACAACATTTTTGGTAACGTTTCCCTCGATTACCTTGATGTAGTTAAAAGGGTAGTCTTTTGTAAGAGCAGTTTGTAGAACTGGTAGAGAAAGTCATATGAATAGAACATATGAGATTTTACACTTTTGTCTGCAATACCAGTATGAAATTAGAAGGAATGCAATATGCTCGCTTCCAGCCTGTATATTGTCACGTAAGCTGTTGAGAGGTGCTTGGAAACATAATGTAATTCGGAGTTTTATTAGGGAGGATATTTCTTTAGTTTGGATTAATTGCCATATTGGCTAAATTATACAAATTCTCTTTCTTTGCTGATGTATGGGTACAGCATGTAGATTCCCTCGTTATAGCTCGGCCCCGTGATGTTTCGTATTTCAAGAATATTGTAGATTACCACTTCCTGCGAAACCCCAGTGGATGCACCACGACATCAGCTTGCTGTTGCCTACGTGCAGAATTTGCACGGCACCGAGCTGCACCCTGAGCTGATGTGTCAGTCAGGATGTTCTAGAACAATGAGAAAGCTAGTTTCTGATTGGCCAGGGTAATTCAAACCTTGGGCGTTGTCTCCCCTTATTTGCGCATATTGACGCCATGATGGTTGAAAGGTCTGTAGGCGGTGATAGCCTACTTAGACAGCGTCAGATCATCGAAGTGGAGTCTTTTGTCTCAAGGAAGTACTGGGGGACCCCACGCCATTTGCATCAAAGAATTGCACCGTTCAGCTACACACGACACACATCTTTGAAGGTAAGATCTTTCTATAAACCATGTTAACTCTGCTTATTTGGTTGAGGTGCTAAGATTAAATAAATATGGGTCAATAGATTACCCAAAGGGCTTTTCCTTTACTTTAATACCCTCTTCAATAGTTACTCCCTCGTCGTAACTCAGCTTGGGACAATATGTAAAGTAACTGTATTACTCAGAGGCAGTAGTGTTGGTACACCTGTAATATTATATTGGCTATACGAAAAATATGTTCCAACTTCGTTACAGTAAAACAAGAACCGCTATTTATTTTTATGAAAACAATTCTTTAAAAAATACAGTAACAAAGTAGCTGTACAAAGTAAATAAAGTTCGTAAGAAATAATATGAGTTCATTGGCTTTGCCAGCATTCCATTAAACGTTGCCCTTCCCAACAATTGAGTTGCTTTTGTGTTACCAAATTCTGTTACCAAACATGTGGTGTATGGAAACAGCAAAATCGTATAAAACTTGTATCGAACATCCCAAAATGCACACCTTCCCACATTCACGGAGGGTGTTTTACAGGATTATTCTGTGGGGAAGTTGATTATTGCTTGTAATGAGGAATGCTAATTGAGATCGCGTAGCATTATTTTCATGATGTAAATACTGATTGTGATCATTTCGCGGAAGGCTATCGAATTAAATATCATATAACAAAGTTAGGAAATGCCATTATTCCATTATGTTGTGAATATGTTTATAGTTGCACAATTAGTGCAGCACTTGTCGAGAAGTAACAAGGTTTCAACAATTCAAAAGCATTACTCTGATTTAATATTATTTTAAAAACATTTTCTACTGGTCGTGTTCCACCCTCGCAACCATTAAATAAAGTTCATCATGAGATAGAAATCAATACGAGAGATTGGGTCGACGGTAGACTACTGCAATGCATGTGAAGTCGCACAAGGAACAGAAAGGTTCGTTAAAAGTGACGTATGAACCGCAATCCAATGTGCTAAAGATCCTCTGTATGCCGTATTAAAGCGAATTTTTGCTGTGTGAATAAATGTCGTCCGCTTGCTTTATTCCGGTTTTTTTATGCGTTCTATTGAATGTTCACTCGGCTGTTTTATTTCCGTGAGTCAAGTGCCTATCTTGCCGCATGCAAAACATTTCACTTTCTTTATGTGACTGACTAGCTTGTCATTTTGCAACATTGAAGTTAACGCTTGATCTTCAAACGAACTGATTAATAAAATCGGTGCAACAAAGTTTTCAGAGTAAATCTATGTAAAGGAAGTGGTTCATCTCGGTAACTTGTGTAAACGTGCATTCGGGAAGTCTCGGGTTCAAACCCCGGGACCAGCCACTAAGACTCATGGGCTAATCGTGATTTCTCCGGGATTACCAGGCTGAGGTGATTTCTCATTTACCTGACTACCTTTTCACCATTTCACTCCATTCCATTTCTTTCTCAACTTTAAGGCGTGCTTCCAGGCTCATGATATGACCATGCGGACAGATGGCGCGGATGTATGTTCATTGGATGTATGTTCAAATCACCGTGGGGTTTAAATACCTTAGTAACTTTATTATTTACTTAACTAAACCTTTCAAAGAAGATTTTAAACCCAAATAAAAAAATAAAAAATGTAAAGATAAATAGAATATAAAAGAAACTCTTTTTAAAATATAATATCATAATTAGTTGTATGATCCACAAGTAATTATTGAAAGGTTACGTGACTGCCAGGTCGACTGCTCACCCTCTCTGGTAGCCCGGCAGTGGAACGGGGTATCGAGTGTGGAAAAGTTAGGGATTTCCGCGCGCTTCTGGTTGCCTGTGGCCTTCTACGGTTCCCACACCACACCGCAACCTCCTCCTGGGAGTGTTAGCCACAACAGATCCACATGAGTTGCAGTGCACGAGGTGTCCCCCTCAATATTTTATCCTTTAACCTTGTGTGCTTACCGATCTAAGGTGTGAGGCTCGCATTCGGGAACCCCGAGTGGATTCCCCTAAAGCCGGTCAATATAACTTTGAGTTGCTTTTTTTTTTTATTCACACATTTCCTGTCCCATCAATTCCTATATTTTGTATCAGGATTGTACGGACAGGTGACGGCGTTCTGTGTGTTGTGCCTGGACGGTGAAGGCGTCGTCGCTTGGACTGTTACCGGGCACGCATTCTGGAGCGTCATTGCTGATCTCAGGGTCGGGTCCTCGGGGTTTGTAGCTAGAGCAGACCAGCGTCATGCCTTTAATTTGGAATCCTTAGGGAACCCATCCATGCTTGCGCATATCGCTGCACGCATCTGGTAGGCATTCGAAACTCAATCTCATCCCTCCTCCTTAGGGGATATGTTACAAGCAACTGGCCTATTTGCGGTGCTCTGCCCCAGAATTGTGCCCTCCTCCGTATATATACTCCTGCACCTCATCTGTGAACCTTGTGTTATAATGAAATGTATGTTGTTGTAATGCATTTTAAGTCTTCTATATAATTATGCTCTCTGCTGTTTAACTTAAACACCACACTGTTTAAAGCTTCCCTTAGTCACAAAGAATACGTACACTTTACTTGTTCCTAAATATTAGATTTCCATTGTCTTGTCTTAGTAAATTGTATTTCCACTTTCATCTTCTCCTGTGGAATGTTTTATATACATATTAGAGTGCTGGATTGCATGCAGCAACAGCGCTTGTAATAAAATCGAGTGCTTTTTTTTTTTTTTTTTTTTTTTCGAAATCCCCAAAAGTGTCTGCAAGCCATCTACTTCAGCTGCGTAGTTAGACTTTCTACCACAGATGGTAGACTACTGACCCCTTCTGCAGTTGTAATTGTTAGAGCAGTTGAAATGTTAGTTATCTCTACACTAGGAGTTTACCTGAAAAACGAAGTTGCTTTAGAATACCCACTTTACTCCATTGTACGTAGTGCGATAAGCTCAAAATACAACTTGCACACTTAGTGGCTCTATAATTTCAGTGTCTCTCATTTGTATTGAATGTAAAGGTGAAAATAAGAATTCCAGATGTGCTTATAGAGCCATGAAAATAATTTAGCACGAAGATGTCACGCCATAGTGTGTTTAACTGCCAAATTATATTTTTTAAGCTGCTTTACTTTTCAAAGCCGTCGATTGGTTGGTCGGTACCTTCCGCAGGTTGCTTCACACTGCAGCCACCATAGGCTTATTGTGCGTCAGACCCCAGGAGGATAGAAGAATAAAAGTATCCGACGGGTGGCCAAAACCACCCGCGGAGGACGAGCCAACGTGGTGGGCCCCTGACCGAGTCCAAGTAGTTCGTCTCAACGCGGGGAGCTCCAGGAGCCCGTACCCTAGGTCGGACTTGACTCTTCAAGTCCTGCTGATGATACTAGCGCCACCCCGCCACCGAGAGCTGCACTTCCAAAATGCATTCACCACCACGAGGAGAGGCCACCACCGTAGTCCCGCCGTCGCTTACAACCCTAAAAGTGACTGGTTGGAATGAAATGTAGGTGAAATTAAAGGACAGGAAGTTCAGAGGAATTAAGAAACCTCCCCAGCGTTCGACCCGGTGAACTTGGGCATGGGTGTTTTTGTGTTTGTAAATGTGTTTGTGTATGTATATGTAAAAAGGAAAACGAATAGGTCAACTAAGGAAATTTAGAAACTAGAAAAAAGAAAAAAAAATAGATAAAAAACACCGGGAAACCCCCCCCCCCCCCCAAAATCCATGAGCCGCGGGAAACGAACGCACCGAATCCCAGTCTCAGAGGTAACACTGAGCCACCTGGCTTGGTGCAAACCGTTTACTCAACTAGCGAGTTTTCAACGTGCTTGCGCGACAGCATCTGCAGATCAAACTCCCACCAAAGCAATTAACCCCGGAACCGCCTCACCTTATATTGTTAACAAATTTCTGGTACAGGGACAATTTAGCTCAACCATTAAAGCGCCAATACAATTACCGAGATTAGGCAATTTCAACCAATCGCGGTCGTCAGTCGAAACATCTTATCGCAGCTGATGTTCATATGTTTAATCTCCCGTCTTTGTTATTGGTAACAAGGGACAATCCAGTTAGCCAACCTTCACTTTTAATTACTATCAGTTCCATAAGTGTACTTCCAGTTAACTTAGTTACCATGTTTATTTTGAAGTTTTACCCAGTTCATAATGTATTTAGTTCAAAAAAGGAGTGAAATAAGCATTATTTGTATATATGTATGAATTGAGAGCAATAGCCTCAAATAAATTAATGTTTGTTTCTATTTCATGTATTAGTTATTAAAAGCTGAAATAAAATAATTATTCTTTATTTCTGTTCTTGCTATCGATACCCATACATTGGATTTAGGCACTGTTGGCCATATCAAAATTCAGAAGGTAGTGAAGAAAAAAAAAAAAACTTCGGTAAATAAACATGGTCGAATGCGTTATCTACCATTTGGGAACTAATTACAATCATAACGTATTAAAATCTCCCATTCTATATATTATATATTATTAATAGTCTATTTCGCTGAACTATCTTATCAAATACAACTGGTGTTTTCATCTCCTAGGACAATTCACTCACGTCGCTTGGCTCCGGTCGTGAATTATCGACAAGATGAAAATACTCGTGGTATTACTGAAAAATGTAAATAGCGTGTTATTCATGGACGCTCTTTAACTACTGAAGTTCTCAGCGTCCCATTCTAAATCTACGACACAGGACCAACGGATTTACTTCCCTTCCGAAGGAAGCCATGCTAAGGATTTTTACACCCGAAAAATCCATGTCTTCCGCCGGGTTTGAAAGCACGACCCTAGGTATGTGAAGTCAGCATGGTAACCATTACACCACGGAGGGCGACTCGTGGTATTACTTATGATAATATGCTCATATCATAAGATATTTTGAAACATTGTGTTAGTCGCCCCCCGTGGTGTAATGGTTGCCATGCTAACTTCATATACCAGGTTCAAACCCGGCGGAGGATGATGGACTTTTCTGGCGTAAAAATCCTTAGCATGGCCTTCTTCGGAAGGGAAGTAAAGCCATTGGTCCCGTGTTGTAAATTTACGGAAAAGAACCTCAAGCCTAATGAAGAGGCCTCTGAGCAAAATAAAGCGGTCTTTCACGCCCAATATAGAATAGAGCGCTGAGAACCAAGGCAGTTAAAGGGTATCCATAAGTAAAAGCTCCATTTCATTTGAAATATTGTCAATCTCTGTCAAATCATTTCTTGCTGCTTTTCAGAATATTTTCATTCATACTTGAGAGTTCAAAATCCTATTTTGAGTAAATTATTGCACACCTCACCTGCCATTGAAATGGGGAAACCCTGGAGTGAAGAGAATTGACTTCCTCCCCACTGTATTGATATTATCCGTGCTTGCGTTATATTTTATTATCCAACACATCAATATATTAACGGCCGCGCCGTGACCGAGTGGTTACACCACTCGCTCTCACCGAGGCGGGGCGGGCTCCATTCCAGGCGACCACATGTGGTATTTGTGATGGACAGATCGGCGCAGGGGTTGGTTTTCTCCGGGTTCTACGGTTTTCCCCGCATTCGCTCCATTTTAATTGCATGTATCATTAGTTTCATGCATACGGTGCCATATGCAGTAAAGCGAGCATTAAACACTATATAATAAATCAACACCAGATTCTTGGTAAATTTTTACTTTCTATAATACGTATGTACAATGTGCATAGTAGATAGAGCAGTTATTGCATTCCACTCACAAATGCGGTACAGAGATTTTACCAGAGACCCTCTGAAACCAAAAATCATGTTTTGAAATAGCTGCCTTTGGTGTGTGTGTGTGTGTGTGTGTGTGTGTGTGTGTGTGTAGACAGCATAACTCAAAAATGAAAAATCTGTTAAATACCAAGCTTGATGTTTAAGTTAAGAATCTTCCGAGAATGCGACACGAAAATGTTTAGGAAAATCCCCCATTAACTTGAAGGTTTTTCGAAAACGTTGAATTTCTCAAAACCGGCTCAAACGATTTTGATACGTGTTTAACATATTTTCATGACAAATGAAATGCATATCTGGAATTTTATGGAAACTTCCTAAGAAGTGTTCTGAATTTTATATGACTAGTAACGCAGATCCTATTAAAACACCCAATTATATCATATACATTTATTCTAGAGTTAACCATTTCCGAGCTCTTCCTGTTATTGGTTTCAATTTAAAATACTATAGTTTTCTGAAACAGGAAGTCATCTTTATTTCTTTTGTTTTGCTCCTAGTCGTACACAGAAGCGAATTAAAATGAGATCGCATAGCGTCAGTTTTAAACCATTTGACTGGCTTAAGCCCAGTGTATTCCCTTATATCCCTTCTGCTTTTTTAGTTTCAAGCGGAGGGGAAAAATCCACCTTAAGGACTAACCCGGGCTGGCATGCCCGGAATGTCGGGGTCTCCCAGAATGGGCCTACCGACTAAAAAACCCCTCCACCGGTATTAGAAGGTAAGGATGCTGCGGTACCGCTGTTGCACCCGCGCAGTAAAAGGTAAAAGTGAACTGGCCCGCTGTGCGGCCGCCAGGGGTGAGGGTTGTGCTAGTAGACCGGCTTGACCGAGGCTCAGCCGGCCCCCGTAGCGAATTATAGGTGAAGAGTTGAGGAAATTGTGGGTGGTTGGGAATTGGTGAAAACATGGGATTGGGAGTGCAGGGAGAGCTGCCACTCTCTCCCTGCGGTGATGATGTCGGTACTACCGGTTCTTCCTTCCCCTGGGGGCTGGACCGGTAGCGATGTAGGCGAGAATGTCAGTGGTAAGTCCTGTCTGAAGGTCGTGTAGTTGTTTGGATATGGATTGATGAAGTTGGTGCTGCAGCTCTCGGACACCCACGACCGAAGCCTCAAGAGACCCCAGCCGCGGGCACTGGTCATCGCTGTCCTTGGCAGGTGGATGGACGAGATGGCTCTCTATGCGGTCCAGCTGGCGCTGGATGGACGCAAGCACCGCGCCATTGTCACCTGCAACACGATCAGAGTCCTGGTGCTTGGTCTCCAATGCTGCGAGTCGTTCGTTGGTTTCCCTCTGAAGTTCCTCGAGACGGAGGCCGAGTTGGTGTGTAGCCGCCTGGATGGCGGCGATGTTCTGCTGTATGGAGTGCACGGCGTCCTTTAGAAAGGTGTCCGTCTGTGAAGAGTTGACTGGTGAAGTGTTCGGTGTAGAGTCTGGTGATGGTGATGGTTGGTGGTGCTGCTGTGAGTTTTGTGGAGGTGAAGGCCTACTCCGGGGATACAGGGGGCACGTGGCTTGCTTAAAATGAGGCAAGTAATAAAAAAAAAAAAACAATTTCTGGTAATGTTTTTTTTCGTCGCCCTCCATGGTAAAGCGATTAATATGCTAATATTCAAGGTCGTGGGTTCTAAACCGGTGGAGAACGATGCATTTTTTCGGGCGTAGAAATCCTTAGCATGGCTTCCTTCGGAAGGGAAGTAAAGCCGTTGGCCCCGTGTCGTGGATTTGCGACACGTAAACCTCAAGCTTGATGAAGATGTCTCCGAGCAAAATTACGCGGTCTTACACGCTCAGTATAGAATGGAACGTTGAGAACCACAGCAGGTAAGTAAAACTGCATTTCCATTTTGGTAATGTTTATCCGATTAACAGAATATAGATAAAAGAATAACCGTTTTAGGATTATTATACTTGCAGAACAGGTGGAGACAGTCATGTGAATGGAACACCTCAGATTTTTAATTTTAATCTCAAATGTTACGTTCAACTGTAGGTATAGGATCAAAAAGGGGTTTAGGAAGAATAGTTTTACATGACTCCATGCAACAGGCATTTATCATATTTAGTTAACAGATGTTTAGTTTTGAAAACTTCTGAGCACTAAATTCTATAAAACACTGAAGATAGTTAAAGGAAATAATATTTCCTGGATGCAATGAGTTGATATGAAAGAATATTTCATATGGAAATGTACAAAATAACCGACGCTTCAACTTTCCACATAAGCAAACATGCATTTGCCGAACATTATGGTATTTATATAACGCAGAGAAACATTTTCATGCAGAAATGCCCGTTAAACGCAAATTCCGAGAGGTATGCAACTGTGTGAAAAATGTTGTGAACGCGTTTTATGTTTATGACCACCAAGCGCGTTGCTCCCGCCTTGTCATAAACAGGAGGTACAACACTTTTCTGACACGGTAATGCAGCATGCAAGAAGAACGTGGTGTTTATTTCATACACATACTTCCTGCAGAAACACTTTCCAGGTAAAGATGCTACTGCCACCAGTTTATCTATTATATGTTCTATGTGAACAAATATTTAAACTTCACTTCTTGAAAAACTACATCTATGAAGGCTGCAATAAGGGTAGTTCCTTTGGCGGGGAAGGAATGGGTAACTACTTTCTCTACACATACTATTATATAGTGTATGGAGAAGGTATTATATTGCACACAAAAATTGGAAACCGAGATTTCACACGAAATACATGCTTTGAAACTGTGTTCAAAAAACTAATTTTAGAAATATGTCCGTGTGTCTGTCTGTGGCCAGCCTAGCTCAAAAACGAAAAACCTAAGTTTGGTATCTTCCAGGGATGCGACAGGAAGATTTTCAAGAAAGTCCCCCATCCCCAACTACCCTTTACAAGGAACATTTTTTGAAAATTTTGATTTTCTCAACAACCACTACTACGATTTTGATTAAAATACCTTATGTATAAGATATTTTTATGACAAACTAAATGTGTATCTTGAATTTTCTGGGAAGATCCTCTGAAAACGTCTTTATTCTGGATGACTTTTGTATAACTGGCAAAGCGTAAGAGATACACAAAAATGTAGATCTCATTGAAACACACAATTTATATCATATACATCTTTTTTGTAGAGTTAGCCATTTTCAAGAAATTTCGGAATATTGGTTTCAATTTTAGTCACGTAAGCTTCTTTCAAACGGGAAGACGTTTTTCCTCTCGTTTCTCGTTTGTCTACTACTGGAAAGCAAAGATATTGGAATTTCAGTTGTTTCACATAGGGATCGGCTTTTAAAGGACGATACTATCGCTTTGACCTGTGCGTTTTCTTATTTCCCTTCTACTTGCAAGGAGCTAGTAGTAAGACTATTTCTGCTTATGTTTATCTTGATTAACTTGATGTAGAGAACAGATTAATCTATTTAATGGTTTGTTTGCCGATCAGCTAGAGGACATCATGTGAATGGAACACATTAGATGCTTTTCCTTCTACTTACAAGAGACCAAGTTATAAGGACAAATGTTTATCTGGATTAATATGATGTAGATAGAAGAATAAGCTTTTTTAACAATTTGTTACAGAGCTGTAGAGAACGTCGTGAGATTACAACACATGAGAATTTTTTTTAATCACAGTTCCATTTATTGATGTAGATTTCTTTTTAGTGAGGAGACACATTAGTTTTTAACAAATGCGTATTTTTCCGACAGGTTTTGCTTATTTTTGTGCGTGAAATATAAGTGTATTAAAGTATTTTTAAAAAGTAGACGCCAATATTTTAAAACAGTCAATTTAGGCTACATGCTTCATACTAGCCGTCCCACCTCATGTTACCGGTGGCGATCTCTCGCACTAACTATTACGTCACACCTTCGACAGGCGCTGCAGAAAATCAGTGTGCATTAAACGAGTGCTTGAATACAGTGATGTATTAAACGAAAAAGTTCACTCATCATGTACGATGCCCCATTACAACAGTGCTGATACTACAGTATGTGAGCTATTACAAATCTGATTACTATTGCCTGTTTAGTGTTAATGAGATAAACAGAAAGACAAAATAAATGCCCACTGTTTATAACATTACGTGACGGACTATGCCATGCGCTCGATCCTCGCAATTCCCAGCGACCCCACAGTAGTCTACATTCGTTAGGCAACAGCAGCACTAGCGACACCACCGTCAACGGTAGACATAACTGGAACGGGCTATACAATACTCCGTTGTTTTTGTTTCATCTATATAGCCCTCTTTAACACCTAATGTCGAATCGGGGGACTTTGCTTTAGAAACGACTCGTTGACTGTAGGTTCTTAACCTTGGGTTCTTAGTCATTTTTTCTTTTCTTCAAACATAAGCACATTCACTCTCGCATTCATACTTCCAGACTATGTAGACGATATGAAATGATTCTAGTTAAAGAAAATTTCCCCGCTCCAGCCGGGAATCGAATCCGGTACCTCCGGGTGAGAAGTCAGCTTTCTTTTATTTATATTTCAGAAAAACATCACGAAGCAACTACTTAAAATAGTTTGAGCAGAAGCACTAGGCTATTTTAGTACCTATATACAATTCTATATTTAACTGAGTCAATATTCTTAATAAACGAAACATTATTTGCACACAATCCTTCAGTACATAAAACTGTGAAATTAATTATTTATGCTCTTCTTAATTATTCATTACAAATAAGGTTTAAAAATATTTCAAAAACTGTATTTTTTCTTCAATATAATCAGAAAGTGGTGAAAAAATTAGCTTGCATTAAAAGCAATGTTATACTTAAATAACTCCACCGGATTAAAAGTAACCAGTCCATTAGATATACTGCCTCAACGAAGAGACATTTAAACTGTTTTCAATCCAAGATTAGAAACTATATATATATATAGATATAGATACACAGAGACAGGGGGAGGGAGGGACAGAAGATTGAGATTAGTGTTATAAAGTTCACAAAAGGGATAAATATTTTCGATCAGCTAAAGATGAGGTGATTAAATGGGAGCCGGTGAAAGGCTAAGAAACAGATGGTATGCACATTATTTAAAGCGTATGCTGGCTTAAATTCATGGGTTGAGGTTATTGGCATATTAGAGAACACTAAAACGCCAACTATTTATTAAACATCAACACAAAGTGCTTGTTTTCAACAGCTACATAAAACCTTAATTCTAGAAGAAAACATCGCAGCTGAGATAATTATACCAAATATATTAGTGTTTCAAAAAAGCTGATGTTTTCCATTCACATGGCTTTCTCTATATCTCTAACAAATTATTGCTGATGGATGGATGGATGGACGGACGGACGGACGGAAGGACGGACGGACGGAAGGACGGACGGAAGGACGGATGGATGGATGGATGGATGGCCTGTTTTATGTTGTAAGACTTTGTTTCATCGAGCTTTCGACATAGCTGATGAGGGAAATATTCAGCAAGGAATTCAACATTTGCAGGACACATTATTGAAAAATGGCTACAGCCTCCAGGAGATCAAGAGAGCTCATAAGAAAGTCCGGGAAAAGAGATCTGGTTCGCTGCGCATCTCTAATTCTAAGGGAAGAGATGAGTGGATGAGCAAGGCCTTCATCCATACTATGGTCCTACCTCTAAGAAAATTGCCCGCATTCTCTCCAAACACAACATCAAGACCTATTTTTCCGCTCCCCGAAAAATCCAGCAATATCTGAGAGCGATAAAAGATCCATCGTCACTCAAAGTACCAGGAGTGTACAAAATTCCGTGTGAATGCGGGAAAGTGTACGTTGGGCAAACTGGACGCACAATAGAAGAGAGGTGCAAAGAACATCAACGCAATATTAAACTGCTTCAGCCGGAAAAGTCGGCAGTAGCCCAACATTGCATAGAGAAGGTACATAAAATAAAATAAATTTCAATGACATCTCAGTCTACATCAAACGACTAAGAATTATGACAGACTCATCAAAGAAGCCATCGAAATCAAGTTACAATAGAGATTGCAATAGAGATTCTGGACTTCAACTCAGCGCAGCTTGGACGCCGGCCATTATACACACCTGCATTTTTTCCTAGGAGGGGTAAAATGCGTTCCTGCATCCCACCCCGAATCTTTAGTGCAATGGCTAGGGGCATATGTGGAGCTCCCCGCCGCGTGCGGTATATCCACTTAAAAAAAAAACCTCCACGTCTTAAACGTAACATGCTGTAGGTCAAGGTGCATTATTCATGCATTAGTCGGGTCCCGCATAGCACCCCGGTTAGTAAGTGTAAGCTAAAAAGTTGGCATGCGAGCACGTCATAGTTGCTAACTGGGATTGCCCATGAAACCTGAGCAATACCAGAGGATGAATAATAAGGTTAGTATGGTATGGTATTACAAGCTACATAAGTACTAATTTCGTTCAGTGCAGGGAGAGTGCCTGCTTTGTCAGAGTACATGCATGTAACTTAAATTTTAAAATTAACATGCTTAATTCTAGTTTGAATTGAGTGACTTGGTAGCATCTTGTGCTTGATTGTTGCGGGGAGTGTCCCGCTCGTCTATGTTTGCACAGATGCCCGACTTATACGTTCAGGCTCTTGGTCCTTCGTCTAGTCTTTCTGGTGGTCCATGTCGTTCCGGTCGTCATCTGTGTGACCGACTTCATATACAGCTGCCCGAAGTTCGCTGCCATGTCGATCACGGTGGGAGGCCCTTTTCTCCCGGCTGCCTCGACTTTCGCTGAGGGCTTGAGAGCTCTGCAACGGGCTTGTCTGAAACGAAAAAGAGGATGATTGTAAAAGAATTATGTTAGGTATTTAGAGGTGTAGGAAGGGTATTTAGGGTATTAGGAGATTGTCAAGGAATAGTTGTATATCGTCTTGTGTAGTGTCTTGCGTCAATGCTCTATCAAATAGAGAAAGAGGTCTGCTATGTTTGTTTCAGTGGTGTAGTTGCCAAGTGTTGTTATTAGTGGGTTATAATGTGTGGGTAACTTTTTATAGGTGTCATAAGCAAGTTTCTTAATGAACTGTTCGATTGTATGCATTTTAAGTACTTCGTGTAGAATGTCGGATGGAGCTGTGTTAGGAACGTTAGCTACCATTCGTAATACTTTATTTTGAAATGATTGTAGTCGTGTAATATAGTATTTGGCAGCATAGCCCCATACCGGAGTGGCATAAGTTAATATTGGGCGTATGAGCGTTTTGTATAAAGTGAGTCCCATTTTGAGGTCTAGATGAGAGCCCATGTTGATGAGTGGGTAGAGCCTGCCAAGTTGTGCGTTGGCCTTTCCCCGTGTTTGTAATATATGTTGATTCCAAGTTAAGCCTTGATCCATTTTGAGACCTAGCCATGTTACCGTGTTCCTCCATGCTATATTATCGCCAAATATGGAGAGTGGCGGTAACTGGTGTCTTGGATATCTGTGATTGTTGCGTTTTGTGAATATCATTGCTTGTGTCTTTCTTGCGTTGACTTTTATGAGCCATTTTGTGAGCCATTCCTCAAGATTACTAAGGGCGCTCTGTAGCCTTCTGTGTATAAAATCAGTTTTCCCCGATTGTGTCATTATGGCCGTATCATTCTGCGTAGATGTATAAGTTTCGTGTTGGTTTCTATATCTTCAATTTTCTGGGAATAGCCTCTGAAGACATGTTTATTCCGGATGAAATTTGCAGAATGTTGCACAACTGGTAAACCATAAGGGATGGGCAAAACTTATTTAACAAAAATGTGGATCGCGTTAAAGCACACAATTAAGTTACATTTTTTCGAAATGTCATTTATGAATATGTTGAATAGGGTCGGCCCGAGTAAGCTGCCTTGAGGCACTCCTGCTTCGATTGGGCGCTGGCTAGAGAGGTGATTATTCACTTTCGATTGAAATTTGCGATTATGTAGATAGTTAGCTATTAGTTTTATCGTTGTGTCGTGTATATTAACAGTTTTGAAATTCTTTAGTAGGCCCGCATTCCACACTTTGTCAAAAGCTCGTTCGACGTCGAGCAAAAGTGTGCCTGTCGATTTGTTAGTATTGAAGTCATGCGTTATACTTTCTGTAGCTCTGATTAGTTGAAGTGTAGTTGAATGTTTGGCTCGGAAACCAAACTGTTCAGGGATTAAAATCTTTTGCTTAATTAGCTGGGTATTGAGTCGTTTTAGGATTACTTTTTCTAATAGCTTTCCTAATGTACTGAGTAGACTAATTGGTCTGTAATTTAGCTGGTTTGACAGGTTTTTACACTTCTTGGGAAAGTGTGCCACTATGGCTAGTTTCCACCTGTCTGGGTAGTACCCGCTAGCCAGTACGAAATTGAAGACTTTTGATAGTATCTTGATTGCATTCTCCGGTAAATGCATAAGGGCAATTGTAGGAACGCTATCCGGCCCTGGAGCCTTTCTCTTTGGTAGATGTCTAATCAGCCACTTAATTTCGCTGGGGTTTGTTTTACGCAGTAAGTTGTGCGTTTGCATATCCTTATAGTTTTCTGTTTCTGTTTCCGTTTCAGCCGTGAAATGTGGGCAAGACGGAATGGGATTTGGTACTAATGTTTGCTGTAAGGCATCCGCTAATGAGTCAGCTTTTTGTTGATCTGTTGAAGCAATTGTTTGATTAAAGTGTAATGGGGGGATTTGAGTTTTATCTCTCGTGAGACAACGTGCTATTCTCCATACTGAATCTCGTTCATAATTGAGATTTTCGAGTGTGTTTTGCCACTGTTGGGAAATGAGGTTTTTGGTTCTTTCTCCAATTAGAGCATTTAGGTATCGGAGATATTCTTGGTCAGCTAGGTGACGTGATTTCTGCCATCTTCGCCTGACTCGATTTCTTTCAGCAGCTAGCATTTTAATATCTTGTGGTAGCTGAAATGGTGTGTTTCTGGGCTTGTTTAATGGTACCGCTACGTTTTTTGCGGTCTTTATGGCTTTTTCAAGTTGCGTTATTACCGTGTTCACATTTTCAATTGTATTTGGTTCTAACGTGGGAAGATTTTCATCTACAGTATTTGTGAAAGTATCCCAGTCAGCTTTCTTGTAGTTGAGTCGCTGCACTGGTGGTTGTTGGGTTGCAGCGCCCTCTAGCGTGATTAAAACTGGTAGATGATCGGAGGATAATTCATTCTTTACTTGAATGTTCACTCTGCGTGTTAGGTTGCGTGTTAGTGCAATGTATAGTATGTCAGAGGTTTGGTTTCTCATGTATGGGATGTAAGTGTGTTCCGTAGGAGCATCTATTATGTAATCTGAGTTGTTTTCTAAATTGAGCAAGTCCCTTCCTTTGGTGTTGGTTTCCTTGCAATCCCAAATTTGGTGTTTTGCATTAAGGTCACCTGCAATTATTGCCCTGTTATTTAACTGCATCAGCGCTTTTATGTCCGCAGTATTTAAGACACCTGGTGGGGCATATACCGCCGCTACTAGAACTTTATTATTGTCTAACGAAATGAATATGCTAGTAGCTTCGAGACTTATAAATTGAGGTTGAGGAGCTAAATCATGTGTAATATTATGTTTTATTGCAATTGCAGTACCGCCCTCCGAGTCTGTTTCTATCGTTGCGGTGTATGTTGTATCCCGGTATGTTTAGTCTATCTTTATCGTTAAGGTGTGTATCTGTAAGTAATGCTATGTCTGTATTGTTCTGAGTAAGGAAGTCTTTTAATTCGGTCTTACGTCTGCGTAGTCCGTGGGCATTCCATGTCATGATTTTTAGGATAGGTGTAGGGTTCATAGGAAACCAGGCGAGAGCAGGATATGGAAGAAGTCTCGATACGTAGCCAGGGTGCTTCGAACCTCCGATTCATTCGAAGCAATCAGCCTTTCAAGGATATCCATGCACGTTTCCTGAAGGTCCTTGTCGTGCCATCCCTTCCTGATGACCTCCTGGTACCTCTGGCGTTGGTGGATGAGTCTCGGATCAGAGCGCGTCTCCTCCCGTGTCGGCACGTGCTGAGTTATGCGGCTTGGTGTAACCTGAGGTTGGCTTGGAGGTTCTCGTCCTCTGCTCCGTGGCAGGTTCGTGCACCTGCGCCCCGCGCACAGCAGGAGCTAAGGACTCTCCAGTTGGGGCCCTTCGCAGCACAGGCTGTCCCTTCCCCCCCGCACCGCTTCTTACCCCATTACCTTGAAGGCTGCGCGCCGCCGCCACCTGCCTCTGGTACTCGGGGCAACCCCGGTACCTGGCCCCATGGCCCAAGCCGTAGCATAGAGCGCACAACCTCCAGTCCTGTGAGACTTCACAGCTGCGGGAGTCGTGCCAACCTGCGCATCTCGAGCACACTGCCTTCTTCGAGTCGCATCTCTCCTCTGTATGCCGGAACTGCTGACACCGGTTACACTGCACTGGGACTATCGGTCGCCGATACATCTCCACTTTCACTCGAAAGTGAAGTAGAGAGTTCAGCGACCGTAAACGGTCAAATTCCTCCGCTCTCGCCAGGTCCACAAGATACATTGGAAGAGGAGTTCGGGCCCGGCCGAACCGCCTGAGCTGGCAGACCCGCAGCACTGAGAAGTGCGCGGCTTCCAACTCGACCCTAACAGCCTCCTCCGCGCCGTCAAAGTAAACGTGCTTCATCACAACACGGAACGTCTGGTCGTTCTTGGCAGTCCTCGTCAGGGTGAAAGGTACCCCACGCTCCCTCAGAAAGGCAGTCAGGCGCTTGTAATCCTCCGCGGATCTAGTGCGTACGATGAGGTCCCCTGAAATAGGGGCTCTGGATAGGACATACCCCTCGTTAGGATGCAGGGCGTCGAAATCTCTGAGGTCCTGGAAAAGAGAAACACGCTGGCGGGGACGTAAATGGGAGCTTGGAGACGGGTAGTGAGGGCTTGGGAGTAGGAAGTAGGGGGACCAGTTGCGGCTGGGGTTGGGTGAGCTGAACGTGGAGAAGAGGAGCCAGGGACAGGATTAGGTTGGGAGGCAGGAGGGTAGAAAGGGGCAGAAGGGGGACTAGGGTTGGGAGAGGATGGGCCCAGGATTGGGGACACGGGATGAGGAGGCGGGGTTGGCAGGCGCGGCGAAGAAGCGGAAGAGGAGGGAGCAGAAGGAGGTCGGAGGGGTCTCTGAGCCACCACAGAGATGGACGAGGGATGGAAAGAAGAAGGAGCAGAGGAAGGGTGCGTCAGAGGATTGATGATGCGTGGTGTGATAGGAGGTAAGGCTGGGGAGGAAGGAATGGTGACTGGGGAGGCAGAGGAAGCAGGAGCGGTGGAGGGAGGAGCAGCAGGAGACGGACCAGGGGGGCGGGTTGGTGGAATAGCTCCAAAGTCAAGCCGTGTCTTGACTACCGTCTATCTCGTGAAACGCACCTCCGAAGGAGAGTGCTTCTTGAGCTTTCTTCGGGCCATTAGTGTTAGGTAGTGTGTAGGACTTGGTAAGTTTAGCGGTTAAAGATTTTATTAGCAAGTTATGTGTATAAGTACTTACTCTAAGCTAAATGTGAAGAAGGAAGAAGTAAGGTAATAAAGGCTAGATTATAATGTAAGGGGCCTAACTGGGAGCTTAACCTAGATAGAAAAGAGCAAGATAGTAATAATCAGAGAGAAAGAGCTGCTAGAGGGCGCTAAAAAGCCCGAATAACAGAGGACCTGCCCGAAGGTGCCTAGGTACCAGTCAAGAGACTGTTGGCTGCGGCCGTGTTCCTCTACCCTGCTAGACAGTTAAAGCTCGCTAGCACAGGGCTGAGCTGAGCTAGTGGCGGACTTCGTAGAAAAACGCCCAGACGGGAGTTCTTAGGATTGGCCGGCAGCTGCTGGCTCACTCGCCTGTAGGGTCGGGTAGCGAGAGTCTGCGAAGCGAAGCTCTTTGAAGAGAGAGAGCTGGCTCTGATCCCTTCTCGCCTAAGGTTAGATAGACAAGATCTTCTGCGCTTTAGTTGCTTCCTCTCGCTGATCTCGTGGTCTCGCTGTCTCGAAGTCCCACTTCGGATGTGTGTGGCGCACACCTGCATTTTTTTTACCGTGGAGGGGAAAATGCATTACGCATTCAACCCCCAGCCTAGGTGCAATGGCTGGGAGGATATGTGGGACTCTCCGCTTCCTCATGTGGCCTACCCTCTAAAAAAACCCTCCACGTTATATCACGTAGATTGTTGAGATGATCGTGGCTTTGCACGGTCCCGCAAATGCACCCGCGTTAGTATGTAGAAAGTAGGATGCTGCCGCACGATGTGCGGGAGCGGGTGAAAGGTTGTGTCTCGGCTGACAGCCATGAAACCTGACTGCAGCCTAGGGAATAAAGGTGATGTTAGAAAGGAATTAAAGGGTGGAAGTAGAGGAGAGATGTGGACGAAGAATTCTTACTGGATCTGTCTATTGCGGTAGTGCTCAGCGAAGCTCAGAGGCGTCTTCCAGGTGGTCGACTCCTGAAGACCCGCTGTCGGTGCGTGCCCCTCAAACTGGGCAGGAGGAAGAGCGGTGATGTTCTGCTGTTTTCGGAGTCGAAACATGTCACCAGCTTGGAGAACTTGCTTCTGGCGAACCTGCTTCATCTGCTCATGGAGGCCGTCTACCCGGGTTGATAGATCAACTGCGCATGCTTGAAGAGTGGAGGTGACTGCTGTGTTGGAAGCTTGAAGTTCAAGTAGCTTCTGAGTGGTGTCACTGCACGTCTCTTCCAGAGCAGCTAAGCGAGCGCCGACGTTCAGGATCTCCGCATGGAGGTCCTGAATGGCGTCTCGCGTCGCTGCGTTTGTTGAGGGTGCAGGCGGTGTGGCTTCTGCTTGGGTAGTCTGCGGTGGTGTGGTGTGGCGGGCAGGAGGTCGTGAAGAAGTGCTGCGTCTTGGGTAGAGAGGGCACTGGGCTTGCCCGGTGAATTCTCCTGTGCCACGACAGGTGGCACAGAACCGTCGGCGACGGCGGAGATCGTGACCAGTGCACTCGGCGGTGGTGGTGTTGGTACTTCAGTAGTGGCACCGCGGCGAAGATGTGCAGACTTCAGCTGTGTGTCCGAAGGCACAGCAGCGTCGACAGGGCCGGTGGCGTTTTTGTCGCCTTGCCTCGACGACCAGAAGTCGCCCTAATAAGGGCAACCCTGACGCCAAGCCAGCTTCCAAGTCAGCCTGGTCCAGGTGAACTAGCGGCGTTGGCCCCCGGTCGCAGTATATGCGGGTGGCCCTCAAGCAAGAGGGCCACCGCGACTGCACGGCGGTGAGCAGATGGCGGGTGGAAAGGTCCCGAGGGACCCCCCGTACCACGGCACTGAACCGGGGCGGCGGCGGTGTAGGCGATGGCGGCAACTGCGGCTGCAGTTGCGGCGAGAGTGTGGTGCCGGCCGGCGGCGAAGCAAGGCTTGCCGGGACCGGTAGCGTCGGAGGTGCTGCCTCTTCGGCGGCTGCCGAGGAAAAGGCGTCGTTTTTTTTTTTTTTTTAGTTTCAAGTGGAGGGGAAAAGTCCACCTTATGGACTAACCCGGGCTGGCCTGTCCGGAGTGTCGGGGTCTCCCAGAATGGCCCTACAGACTAAAAAACCCCTCCGCCGGTATTGGAAGGTAAGGATGCTGCGGTACCGCTGTTGCACCCGCGCAGTCAAGGTGAAGTGAACTGGCCCGCTGTGCGGCCGCCAGGGGAGAGGGTTCTGCTAGTAGACCGGCTTGACCGAAGCCCAGCCGGCCCTGTAGCGAGTTATAGGTGAGGAATTGAGGAAATTATGGGTGGTTGGGATTTGTTGGAGAAACATAGGATTGGGAGTGCAGTGAGAGCTGCCACTCTCTCCCTGTGGTGACGATGTCGTTACTACCGGTTCTTCCTTCCCCTGGGGGTCGGGCCGGTAGCGCTGTAGGTGAGGATGTCAGTGCTGATTCCTTTCTGAAAGTCATGTAGTTGCTTGGAGATGGACTTGTGTGGTTGATGTTGCAGCTCTCGGACACCCACGACCAAAGCCTCAAGAGACTCCAGCCGCGAGCTCCGGTCGTCGCTGACCTGGGCAGGTGGATGGACGAGGTGGCTCTCTTTGCGATCCAACTGGCGCTGGACAGACGCAAGCGCCTCGCCATGATCACCTGCAACACGTTCTGAATCCTGGTGCCTGGCCTCCAGTGCCGCGAGTCGTTCATTGGTTACCCTCTGAAGTTCCTCGAGGCGGAGGCAGAGTTGGTGTGTAGCCGTCAGGATGGCGGCGATGTGCTGCTGGATGGAGTTCACGGAGTCCTTCAGAAAGGTGTCCATTGGTTAAGATGAGTTGTCAGGTGAAGAGTTGATTGGTGGTGAAGCTAGATGGTGCTGCTGTGTCTTTTGTGGCGGTGAAGGCCTACTCCAGGGATACAGGGGGCACGTAGCTTGCCCTGTGTAGTGCGAATTCTCGGAGCAGGTAGCGCAGTAGTGGCGTCGACGGCGCAGATCATGGTTGGAGCAAGCGGCTGTGAGCGAGCTTGCTCCACAGTAGTGGCACCTAGATGCGGTGTGGCAATCCTCCGAACGATGTCCGTAGGTACAACAGCGTCGGTAGGGGACCGGACGTTCGCTTCTGCTAGCCTCGACACATAGCTGTTGCCCTAATAAGGGCAGGCGTGATGTCAAGGCAGCTTCGGCTTCAGGCGCAGACCTCAGGTGGAGGCGGACCAGCGATGTGGGTCCCCGAGGTGATGCGAAGCGGGATAGAAGGTCCCTCGGGACTCCTATGACGACAACTGTAAGATGGCCATCATGGTTTCTTGGTGTCGCAGTGGTGCCCTGCTCTAGTGGAGTAGCATGCACGGCGGAGTGTGACGTTGAAGGCGGCGGAGGTTGTCGGCGGTTGGGCCCGGGCCGGTTCCCGGTTGGGTTCCGACATGGCGGCGGAGGCAGTCGGCGGATGAGGCCTGGCCGGTTTCCTATTGGGTACCGTTGCGGCGACGATGTCTGTTGTCTCCACCATAACGGTAGGTGGCGTGGCAGGAGGCGGCGTAGCAAGAGGGGCGGAGAGCGTCTCCATGCTCCGCTGCAAGGCGGCACAGCGCGCCAGCGCCCACTGACTACGGGCGTGGTGGGTCTCGCTGCTCTTCTTTGCTGGCGGTGTGGTAGTAGGACATGCCTGCGTCGAAAGCTGCCCTAATCGCTGGATCCATCCTGCCACCGTCCAACCTGCTTTTTTTTTTTTTAAACCGTGGAGGGGAAAAATGCATTCCTGCATTCAACCCCAAGCCTTAGAGCAATGGCTTGGGGGATATGTGGAGCTCCCCGCAGAGTGCGGTATATCCACTAAAAAACCCCTTCACGTGTAAATCGTTATATAGAGTACTTTCGTGCAAAAATGCATTAGTCGGGTCTCGCATAGCACCCCGTTTAGTAAGTGAGAGCTACTTAACTGGCATGCATTGCATGCGAGCGCGTTAATGGTACTTACTGGGATTGTCCATGAAACCTGAACAATACCAGTGGATAATCATGCGTTACTTTGTAAGTGTTTTATTCGTTAATAATTATGTTCTATTTCTGCAGGGTGTGCCTGCTTGTCATATTAGGTAAAATGTCATTCGACATCCAACCTGCTTTTTTTTTTTTTTTTTTTTTTTTAGTTTCAAGTGGAGGGGGAAAATCCACCTTAAGGACTAACCTGGGCTGTCATGCCCGGAGTGCCGCGGTCTCTCAGAATGGGCCTACCGACTAAAAAACCCCTCCACCGGTATTAGAAGGTAAGGATGCTGCGGTACCGCTGTTGCACCCGCGCATTAAAAGGTAAAGGTGAACTGGCCCGCTGTGCGGCCGCCAGGGGAGAGGGTTGTGCTAGTAGACCGGCTTGACCGAGGCCCAGCCGGCCCCCGTAGCGAATTATAGGTGAGGAGTTGAGGAAATTGTGGGTGGTTGGGAATTGTTGGTGAAACATGGGATTGGGAGTGCAGGGGGAACTGCCACTCTCTCCCTGTGGTGATGATGTTGGTACCACCGTTTCTTCCTTCCCCTGGGGGCTGGACCGGTAGCG
This sequence comes from Hymenopus coronatus, assembly GCA_030762935.1. Classification (NCBI taxonomy): domain Eukaryota; kingdom Metazoa; phylum Arthropoda; class Insecta; order Mantodea; family Hymenopodidae; genus Hymenopus; species Hymenopus coronatus. The sequence goes on from CM060900.1 coordinate 50,312,808, forward strand.
ATGTAGGCGAGAATGTCAGTGGTAAATCCTGTCTGAAGGTCGTGTAGTTGTTTGGAAATGAATTGATGTAGTTGGTGCTGCAGGTCTCGGACACCCACGACCAAAGCCTCCAGAGACCCCAGCCGCGGGCACTGGGCGTCGCTGTCCTCGCCAGGTGGATGGACGAGATGGCTCTCTATGCGGTCCAGCTGGCGCTGGATAACCGCAAGCACCGCGCCATTATCACCTGCAATACGGTCAGAGTCCTGGTGCTTGGCCTCCAATGCTGCGAGTCGTTCATTAATTTCCCTCTGAAGTTCCTCGAGACGGAGGCCGAGTTGGTGTGTAGCCGCCTGGATGGCAGCGAAGTTCTGCTTTATGGAGTCCACCCCGTCCTTTAGGAAGGTGTACGTCGGTGAAGAGTTGACTGGTGAAGTGTTCGGTGTAGAGTCTAGTGATGGTGATGGTTGATGGTGCTGCTGTGACTTTTGTGGAGGTGAAGGCCTACTCCGGGGATACAGGGGGCACGTGGCTTGCCCTGTGTAGTGCGAGTTCCCGGAGCAGGTAGCGCAGTAGCGGCGTCGACGGCGCAGATCATGGTTGGAGCAAGCGGCTGTAAGCGAGCTTACCTCACAGTAGTGGCAACTAGGTGCGGCGTGGCAATCCTCCGAACGATGTCCGTAGGTGCAGCAGCGTCGGCAGGGGACCGGACGTTCGCTTCTGCTAGCCTCGACACGTAGCTGTTGCCCTAATAAGGGCAGGCGTGATGTCAAGGCAGCTTCGGTTTCAGGCGTAGACCTCAGGTGGAGGCGGACCAGTGATGTGGGTCCCCGAGGTGATGAGATGCCGTTGGCCTTTTCTGCAGAGGGCCAAAGGCGGCGTGCGGCATCCAGCAGGAAGCGGGATGGAAGGTCCCTCTGGACCCCTATGACGACCACTGTAAGGTGGCCATCATGGTGTGTTGAAGGCGGCGAAGAAGGCCGGACAGATTCCCGGGTGGGTTCCGGTACGGCGGTGGAGGCGGTCGGCGGTTGGGGCCGGGCCGGTTCCCGGTTGGATTCCAACACGGCGGCGTAGGCATTCGGCGGTTTGGGCCGGGCCGGTTCCCGGTTGGGTGGCGGAACGGCGGCGGAGGCTGTCGGCGTATGAGGCCGGGCCGGTTTGCTACTGGATACCTATGCGGCGGCGATGTGTGCTGTCTGCTGTCTGCTCCATAACGGTAGGTGGCGTGGCAGGAGGCGGCTTAGTAAGTGGGGCGGAAGGCGTCTCCATGGTCCGCAGCAAGGCAGCACGGCGCGACAGCGCCCACTGACTACTGGCATGGTGGTTCTTCCGTCGGAGTGCCAGCTCTTCTTTGCTAGCGGTGTTGTAGTAGGCCATGCCTGAGTCGAAAGCTGCCCTTGTAGCGGGATCCATTCCGTCTACCCAACCTGCATTTTTTTTTTTACCGTGGAGAGGAAAAATGCATTACGCATTCAACCCCCAGCCGAAGTGCAATGGCTGGGAGGATAGGTGGGACTCTCCGCTTCCTCATGCGGCATACCCACTAAAAAACCCCTCCACGTTATAACTGTGGTTTGTGGAGAATCACGTGGCTTTGCGCGGTCCCGCTGATGCACCAGCGTTAGTAGACGAGAGGTAGGAAGCTGCCTCACATTGTGCGGGAGCGGGTGAAAGGTTATTTCTAGGCTGACAGCCATGGAACCTGACTGCAGCCTAGGGAATATAGGAAATAAAATGTGGAAATAGAGGAGAGAATAGGACGTAGATCTTATGGATTATACCTGTTTCGGAATTGCTCCGCGAAGCTCCCAGTAGTCTTCCACTGTGTTGGTGGCCGATGTGCGTGCCCCTCAGCCTGTACAGGAGGAGGAGCAGTGTTGGGTTGCTGTCGTTTTGATTGGAACAGCTCAGCAGAGTAAGCAGCTTGCTGCAGGAGAATCTGCCTCAGAGGCTGCATGAGTGCGTCGATCCTGGTGGACAGGTCGGCGGCTGTAGTCTGCTGGCTGGTGGGTGCTGCCGCGTTAGAAGCTTGCAGTTCCTGCAGCTTGTGTGTGAGGAGGCTGCATGTCTCTTCCAGGGCAGCTAGTCGAGCGCCGACGTTCAGGATCTCCGCGTGGAGGTCCTTAATGGCTTCTCGCGTCGCTGCGTCTTTTGAGAGTGCAGGTGATGAGACCCCGGTGGTTGATGTCTGATGTGGAGTGGTGCGGCGCGCAGGAGGTGGTGATGCAGTGTTGCTCCTTGGGTAGAGAGGGCACTGCGCTTGCCCTGTGAAATGTCCTGTGCCACGGAAGGTGGCACAGAACCGGCGGCGACGGCGTAGATTGTGCTCAGTGCACTCAGCGGTGGTGTTGGCGGAGCCACAGTAGTTGCACCGCGGCGTCGAGGAGCAGGAGTCGGCTGTATGCCCGAAGGCACAACAGCGACGGCAGGGCCGGTAACGTTCCATCTTGCTGGCCTCGACGACCAGGAGTTGCCCTAACAAGGGCAACCCTGACGCCAAGGCAGCGTCTAGGTCCGAACGATCCTGAATTTCCAGCCTCACAAGTGGTGTAGGTCCCCGGTTGCAAATTATCCTTGTGGCCCTCAAACAAGAAGGCCACTTGGATTTCGCTGCGGCGAGGAGGTGCCGGGTGGAAAGGTCCCTAGGGACCCCCCGTACCACGGCACTGAACCGGGGCGGCGGCGACGTGGAGCTGGGCGGCGGTGGTGGTGGTGATGGCGGCAACTGCGGCAGCAGTTGCGGCGAGGGTGTGGTGGCGGCCGGCGGCGAAGCAGGGCTTGCCGGGACCGGTAGCAACGGAGAAGCTGCCTCCTCGGCGGCTGCCGAGGAAGAGGCGATGGGTGCTGCCTTAGCAGCGGCGAGTCTGCGCAGTCTCTTCTTGGCCATCTTGACGAGTCGAAGAAGAAGCTGAACCTGCATTTTTTTTTTTAGTTTCAAGTGGAGGGGAAAAATCCACCTTAAGGACTAACCCGGGCTGGCATGCTCGGAGTGTCGGGGTCTCCCAGGATGGGCCTACCGACTAAAAAACCCCTCCACCGGTATTGGAAGGTAAGGATACTGCGGTACCGCTTTTGCACCCGCGCAGTAAAAGGTAAAGGTGAACTGGCCCGCTGTGCGGCCGCCAGCGGTGAGGGTTGTGCTAGTAGACCGGCTTGACCGAGGCCCAGCCGGCCCCCGTAGCGAATTATAGGTGAGGAGTTGAGGAAATTGTGGGTGGTTGGGAGTTGTTGGTGAAACATGGGATTGGAAGTGTAGGGAGAGCTGCCACTCTCTCCCTGTGGTGATGATGACGGCACTACCGGTTCTTCCTTCCCCTGGGGGCTGGACCGGTAGCGATGTATGCGAGAATGTCCGTGGTGAGTCCTGTCTGAAAGTCGTGTAGCTGCTTGGATATGGATTGATGAAGTTGGTGCTGCAGCTCTCGGATACCCACGACCGAAGCCTCAAGAGACCCCAGTCGCGGGCACTGGTCGTCGCTGTCCTCGGAAGGTGGATGGACGAGGTGGCTCTCTATGCGGTCCAGCTGGCGCTGGATGGACGCAAGCACCGCGCCGTTTTCACCTGCAACTCGATCTGAGTCCTGGTGCTTGGCCTCCAATGCTGCGAGTCGTTCGTTGGTTTCCCTCTGAAGTTCCTCGAGACGGAGGCCGAGTTGCTGTGTAGTCGCCTGGATGGTGGCGATGTTCTGATTTATGGAGTCTACGGCGTCCTTCAGAAAGGTGTCGGTCTGTGAAGTGTTCGGTGTCGAGTCTGGTGGTGGTGATGGTTGGTGGTGCTGCTGTGAGTTTTGTGGAGGTGAAGGCCTACTCCGGGGATACAGGGGGCACGTGGCTTGCCCTGTGTAGTGCGAGTTCCCGGAGCAGGTAGCGCAGTAGCGGCGTCGACGGCGTAGATCATGGTTGGAGCAAGCGGCTGTGAGCGAGCTTGCCCCACAGTAGTGGCACTTCGGTGCGGCGTGGCAATCCTCCGAACGATGTCCGTAGGTGCAGCAGCGTCGGCAGGGGACCGGACGTTCACTTCTGCTAGCCTCGACACGTAGCTGTTGCCCTAACAAAGGCAGGCGTGATGTCAAGGCAGCTTCGGCTTCAGGCGCGGACCCCAGGTGGAGGCGGACTAGCAATAGAACCTGCATTTTTTTTTTTTTTTACCGTGGAGGGGAAAAATGCATTACGCATTCAACCCCCAGCCGAAGTGCAATGGCTGGGAGGATATGTGGGACTCTCCGCTTCCTCATGCGGCATACCCACTAAAAAACCCCTCCACGTTATAACAGTAGTTTGTTGAGAATCTCGTGGCTTTGCGCGGTCCCGCTGATGCACCCGCGTTAGTCGGCGAAAGATAGGAAGCTGCCGCACGTTGTGCGGGAGCGGGTATAAGGTTGTTTCTAGGCTAACAGCCATGGAACCTGACTGCAGCCTAGGGAGTAGGGGTGATATTGGAAAGGAAATAAAGGGTGGAAATTTGAGGAGAGAATAGGACGTAGACGTTATGGATTATACCTGCTTCGGAATTGCTCCACGAAGCTCCCAGTAGTCTTCCACTCCGTTGGTGGTCGGGCATTCCCGAGCTGTGCGTGCCCCTCAGCCTGTACAGAAGGAGGAGCAGTGATGGGTTGCTGACGTTTGGTTTGAAAGAGCTCAGCAGAGTATGCAGCTTGCTGCAGGAGAACCTGCCTCAGAGGCTGCATGAGGGCGTCGATCCTGGTGGACAGGTCGGCGGCTGAAATCTGCTGGCTGGTGGCTGCTGCGGCGTTAGAAGCTTGCAGTTCCTGCAGCTTCTGTGTGAGGAGGCTGCATGTCTCTTCCAGAGCAGCTATTCGAGCGCCGACGTTCAGGATCTCCGCGTGGAGGTCCTGAATGGCTTCTCGCGTCGCTGCGTCTGTTGAGAGTGCAGGTGGTGAGGCCTCGGTGGTGGTTGTCTGCGGTGGAGTGGTACGGCGGGCAGAAGTTGGTGATGAAGTGCTGCTCCTTGGGTAGAGAGGGCACTGGGCTTGCCCTGTGTAGTGTCCTGTGCCACGACAGGTGGCACAGAATCGGCGGCGTCGGCGGAGATCATGCCCAGTGCACTCGGTGGTGGTGGAGTTGGTACCGCAGTAGTGGCACCTCGGTGTCGAAGAGCAGACTTCAGCGGTGTGGCCGTAGGCACAGCAGCGTCGGCAGGGCCGATGGCGTTCCTGTCGGCTAGCCTCGACGACCAGAAGTCGCCCTAATAAGGGCAACCCTGACGCCAAGGCAGCTTCCAGGTCAGCCTGGTCCTGTATCTCCAGACGGACGAGCGGCGTTGGTCCCCGGTCGCAGTAAATGCGGGTGGCCCTCAAGCATGAAGGCCACCGCGACTGCACGGCGGTGAGCAGATGCCGGGTGGTAAGGTCCCTAGGGACCCCCCGTACCACGGCACTGAACCGGGGCGGCGTCGTAGAGCTGGGTGGAGGCGTCGGTGGCGGCGGTGTTGGCGGCAACTGCGGCTGCAGTTGCGGCGAGACTGCGGTGGCGGCCGGCGAAGCAGGGCTTGCCGGGACCGGTATCAACGGAGAAGCTGCCTCCTCGGCGGCTGCCGAGGAAGAGGCGACGGGTGCTGCCTTAGCAGCGGCGTGTCTGCGCAGTCTCTTCTTGGCCATCTTGACGAGTCGAAGAAGAAGCTCCGTGTCCCAAAATCGAACCTGCAATATCGATTTCAATTACCCAGAACAGAGGACGGACCTGGCAGAAAACAGCGGACAAGACGAAATACGGCCCTTCGGTCAGCCGGGCCAATCGCAGATCATCACGCGTTCATTGGCCAGGGCAGCGCGGGCTCCGCCCACCTAGATACAGTATATAATGGAACGTATCCCAGCTCCAAATACAAGCTCAGAGTGGTTCACCAGGAATAGTAAAGGCCGAAAACGCGCAGCCTCCATAGAGAACCACTCTGTAGTTGGGAAACCTCAGCCACGCGCTGAGGTGGAACCAATTAGGGAAGAGCGACCCCCCCTCGTAAACAACCACAAAAACAGAAAGCAGGTCCCTCAAAACAGGCTGCTGGGCCTCCCCCAGCAGCAAAGTCGCTCACCAAATCGGTAAATCCAGTAGAGGAAGCTGAAGCCTTCAGCGTGGTATCGGCACAACTCATAAGCACATTGGGCGTGCCAGTAAATAAAACATCAATGCACATAACACAAACACTACTGGTAAGGCAGAGCTCTGCGGTTAGAGGTATGGCGAATAGCATCACAGCACTAAACCTTACCCACGTCCTGTTACACCTGGTAGAGTTGCTCGATAAACACGTTCATGGCTAATTTAGACACATTGAGAATAATCACATGGAATTGCAACGGCATACGCAAAAAGGTTAAGGATTTAACGGATATATTACAAACACACTCAATTCACATTGCATTATTAACGGAAACCCATATAAATCACAAAGACCGTCTGAACATCCCCGGATACCGTGTATACAGAAATGATAGAGACCGCAGGGGAGGGGGGACTGCGGTAGCCATTCACACAAGCGTAGAACACAACCAGATTAATTCCCCAATATTGACTCACGCTGAAGCAACAGCAATAAAAATTTTTATTCGAAACACTGAAATTGTCATAGTGTCAGTATACAATCCCCCAGGGGAGGTAGACACAGATGACATTGACAAAATCATGCAACTAGGGCATAGAGTAATTGCAGCAGGAGATTACAATTGTAAACACCAAATTTGGAACTGCACAAATACTAATGCACAAGGAACTAAGCTACTTAACCACATAAATAACACAAATTATCTAATCACAGGCCCAGACGAGCCAACATTCGTACCACATATGCCCAATCATACACCAGACATTCTGGACATTGCCCTATTAAATAACATCCCCTTTGACCTGGATGTAAACGTATTGCAGGAGCTGACATCAGACCATCTACCGGTACTCTTGACAGTCAATGCTCCCTTCAGGCCAAAACCAGAACCCTTAAGATACAACTACAATAAGGTGGACTGGGAAGAGTTCAAGGTTACGGTAGATCTCTGCCTACCAGAACTCCAAATTAACACGAACGAAGAACAGGACGAAGCGATCCAAAAACTAGAACTGGCCATAAACACAACTATTAATACATGCGTACCCTTAAAAAGACAATTCACGATTAATGCCAGATATCCCCAAGATGTAAAAGAGATGCAAAAAGCTCAAAATAAAGCCAGGCGTAAATGGCAGAGAACTAGAAATCTAATACATCGAACAGAATATCATCATGCGCGCGAACTAGCAATTAACAAGGCCAGGAATTACATTAGAAATCAATGGAACGATACACTCGAAAATCTCAACCCCCAACAAAACACAGTATGGCGGATTGCGAAATGCTTAACGCGCACACGCACAAATATACCGCCACTTCAAATTAATAACACCATAGCAGAGACCCCCCAGGCTAAGGCCGAAGCGTTTGCGGTCACTTTAGAGGAGGTATTCTCCCCCAATCCCACGAACGGGCAAGACGATTTCATTCAAGAAGTCGAAGATGAAGCCCAAATCTTAGGTCAGAGAAGAACACACAACAAATTGCGAAAAACAAATGCGGGAGAAATAAGCTGGATTATAAAACACCTGCCAGCAAGAAAAGCACCAGGCCCAGACAAAATACCAAATGTGGTACTAAAGAATTTACCCAAAAGGGCAGTAACATTGCTTGCCAAAATATTCAGCTACACGCTCCAACATGGCAGGTTTCCACCTGCATGGAAAGAGGCAAAAATCCTACTTTTCCCAAAAGTAAACAAAAATCTAGCACTACCAATCAACTACAGGCCGATCAGCCTATTAAATACGATGAGCAAGGTATTAGAGAAAGTGATACTGAAGCGAATAAATTCACACCTGCACAAACAAAATATACTTATACCCGAACAGTTCGGATTTCGAGCTCATCATTCTACTACACTACAACTGTTAAGAATGACGGAGCAAATCACCAAAGGGTTCAACACAAACAAATCGACAGGTGCCCTCTATTTAGATATTGAACGTGCCTTCGATAAAGTATGGCATGCAGGGCTACTCAGAAAACTGAAAGTCTACGAATTTCCTGACACTGCTATAGCCCTAATTAGGGACTACCTCTATGAACGGCGATTTCACACCTCAGTAGAGGACGCAGTCTCAAGCTCCAAACAAATCCGAGCAGGAGTTCCACAAGGAAGTATAGTGGGACCAACATTGTTCAATTTATACATAAACGACATGCCAGAATTGGTAAGAACCAACAAGTTCATATACGCAGATGACACTGCTATAACCACACAATCCACTCAGCCACGAATAATACACTTACGCCTACAAAATGCTTTATACTCACTTGAACCATGGTTCAAGAAGTGGAGAATTAAAGTAAATGCGAGGAAGACACAGGCTATAGTCTTCACTAAAAGAATACAGCACCGTAAAGGCAGAAACTTGCTACAACCACTTAACTACCAAGGCGAAATTATCGAGTGGAAAGACCAAGTGACCTACTTAGGTCTTGTCATGGACCAAGGCCTAACCTGGAGTAGGCATATAGCTAAGGTCAGAGCCAAGGCTAATGGTCAACTAAACAGACTATATCCCATCATCAATCTCAACAGTCAATTAAAATTAAACATGGGAATTACCCTATATAAAACGCTAATAAGAACGATCATTACGTACGCATCCCCTGTATGGGGCTACGCTGCAAAAACGCACATACGTAAATTACAAACACTCCAGAATAGAATAATTAGAATAATTGCCAAACAACCCCCAGTAGCGCCGGCTTATCTCCTTCATGAGGAGCTAAAACTGCATTCAATTGAGCAGTTCATAAAAAGCCAAAGTTACAACCTGTATAAGCGTAAAGCAAGAAACAACAATGAACTAATACAAGAACTAGGCACCTATGAAGCAGAAAATAACAAACACAAGAGACCGCTCTCGCTATTTGACAGAACACTCGGCCTGGGGGAACCCGATTTAAATATACAAGAATATCTAGAATCGCTAGTAAGAATTCCATAATAAAATTACCCATGAATGTGTCTACGACATTAGTTTGGTGGCCCTTGAAGTCCTTACTTTCTGAGTCAAGGCGGATCCGGGGGTTTGAGGGACCCCCACTCTACAACGACCTGGCAGACCACTAACGGACATTCTCTGGTATTTAGATAAGATAGAATGTAAGTATTAAGAATAAGTGTTTTATTACAGGTAAAGCAGCATTGGGCATGGCCAACACTTGGATGGGTGACCACTAAGTCCATGAGAAACCAATGATGTCTCTTCTAAATGACAACGCCCTCTCTAGTTAGAGGGTTAAACACAACTAATAACCAATGACTTCGCCAGACAGGGCAGCAGTAGTTGTAAAAATATAACTAGCTTAGAATTTATACCAAATTGGAATATCTAAATGACTATGTCCTTATGTTACAGGGCTGCAGACATACGAAATGTACCAACGACTTTTCCCGACAGGGCAGAAAATGCTATACTGACTACGTCCTTTTGTTACAGGGCTGCAGATATATGCACACACAATATGTACTCATTCCTCACCACAAATCTTCCAAGGGCGCAATCAGGGCTCCGGCCATGTTTGCGTCCTGGCCCTCACTCTCTCCTGGCTATGGCCTTTGGCTAGCCATAACACCCGCTCCTTGAATCCGCAGGTGCAACAAGCGGTACTGCAGCATTCCTACACCCGAATTCTCTCCGGTGGAGTGGTTTTTTAGTGGGTATTGCCAGTTTAGGGCGACCCCCACATTTGGCAGAGCTATCCCCTCTGTCGCCTGTAGATTGGGTTTTTCCACTCCACTCGAAAAAAAAAAAAAAAAAAAAAAAAAAAAAAAAAAAAAAAGCTTCATGCAGTCCCTGATGAAGACCATGGAGTGTGCAATGGTCGAAAGCTTGGATTTTATATACCTGACACGGCTGATCACCCGTGAAGGCATAATGAACTGTTTTATGTTGTCATAAAATGTACATTAATTAAACAATTCACATAAACAATAAAATGTTTTGTCATGTAAAAATGAACGTAGTGATATTTTAAATGTACACATCATCTATTTTAATAATTTCATATGGTAGTGCATTGACAATTTTACTTATGAGGCACTTTGGTGATTTTGAGTATTTAGTTGCTTTGTATTTTTCTATATGGATATTATTCATATAGCTTATTCTTCTGTCTACTCCATACTAACAGTGTTAAACATTAGCAGAAACATTCTTAATTACTTGCTTCCTTGTAAGTAGAAGTATAATAAAGGAATACACTAGGCTAAACCGACGGTCAAATGTTTTAAAATGTGGTTTTTATGGGATTGATTTTTTTTTTTTTTTTTTTTTTTGCGAGATCAGAATTTGGCAAGTTCTCGTATAAGAAAAGTTTAACGGAAACTAATAAAAAAGAATATCTTGAAAATGGTCAACTTCACGAAAAAAAAAAAAAAATGTTTGATATAAATTGTGTGTTTTAATGAGATTTACATTTATTGTGCAGTACGTTTTTGTGTTATCACTTATGGTTTACCAGTTATGCAAAATTCAGCAAAACCCATCTAGAATGAACAGGTCTTCAGAAGCTATTTCCAGAAAATTCAAGTTATATATTCTATTTCTGATGTAAATAGCTTTAATGTGCGGTACTTTAATCAAAATCGTTACAGGCATTTTTGAGAAAAACAAAACTTTCAAAACTTTTTTCATGTAAAGGGTAGTTAGGGGTGGGGATTTTCTTGAAAATCGTCCACACACACACACACACACACACGCGCGCGCGCAAAAGAACATTTTTCGAAACATGCTTTGTTTTTGGATTCAGGAAATCTCAATACTTGTATTTGCGGAGAAATCCCGGTATGGAATTTTGAGTGCAATACAATACCTTCTCTACACACTATGTACATAGTACGTGTAGAAAAAGTAAAAAGAATGGCTTATATTGAATTCACACCTTTGAAGTTTTTGAAACGAAGTGATTCCTGTTTTGCATTATCTGATTATTTATTCTTCTGTCGTTCAGAAAATTGCCAGCCTGCGGTGCTGTACTGCAGTTACTGGAGGCACCTCAGTTTATCTATTCCAAACTCAGCTGTAATCTGAATCGATTTAAAGCTCAACTTGTATTATGTGAATTATCAATATCCATAAGGCCTCGGGTGTATTTCCAGGAAGATGAACAGTACCTTCGGTTCATAACAACAATTTAACTACCTGATTTCGGTAAGCTTTCATATTAATATTCTGAAATGGAACGTTTTGAAATGTTCCTAGAAGCTCAATAACGAAATATATAGATATTTAAATACATCGATTATTTAAAACAAATAATTAATCTTAGAGCCATAAATACTTAGTACACTTGCTAAAACGAAACGCAAAAATATGTGGAAGATCAGATGCTTAGCATTTTAAAATGTGCTTTGATAGCTTATTACACTGTGCAACAAATTTAAAGTTTTTCCTGTTCTTCAGATGAAACTATGTGATTGTAACTAATCAAGATGTGTTGAATTCATTTCTGAAATCCAAAATTTTCTATCATGAACCAACTTTTTAACCCTGCAATTCAAAGTGTTCTATTGTCAATTAATTTTTAATTTTACAAGTTAGTTAATGCGAACCATAATAGTAAAGCACACCAAATTAAAATGTATTTGTTGGTCGTTTACACTAATGGTTAGCTTCTGAGCTATCTCTGATGATTGACCAGCAATGTTCACCAAGTATACTTGCATTCCATCTTCCACTGAGTCATTTTTCAGCGGCTGACATTTCTTGGTGAAACCTCTCGCCATGTTCATCGCTAACAGCACCAAAGTTTTTGGAAAGATGTCCAGATGACAGTCTAGAAAATGTTTCAACATATTATATTCCATAACATGAAAGTAGTGTAATAAGTCACCTACATAGTCAACTGAATTTTTACTCCTAAAGAATTTCGTGCATAGTGATTTAAATGCCAGCCAAGCCATTTTCTCCGCTTCCAACTGTTTTATGTTCAAAAATATTATCCTGTAAAACAGCTCTTAATTGTGGACCAATAAGCACTCCTTCCTTAATTTTTGTATCACTTAGGTTTGGGAATTTATTTTTGACATGCACGAAAGCATGTCCTTCTGTCAAGTGCCTTCTCAAATACTTTCATCAGCCCGAGCTTGATGTATAAAGGTGATAGGAAGACATCTTGAGGTTCACAAGTGGTTCGTGTGAAACACTTTTGACTCCAGGAATGTAGGTTTGTCTTGTAGGCCATTCTTTACGAATGTAGTGGTTTGCTTTGTCGCGACTATCCCACTCACACAAGAAACAAAAGTATTTAGTATATGCTTGTTGCATATTCATTAATTATCAAGTCTTTACATATATGTCCAATGCATCTTAGTATTGTATTCATAACCTCAAAAGTCTCCTTCGTATGAATAGCATATGCGATAGAAATAGGTGGGGTAATATTGCCAATATGAATAAGTGGTGCCTTTAGACTTAGTTTGTAGAAATCAATAAATAAACGCCTGTTTCTGGATAATGTTCATGCTCTAAAGCCTTGAAATAAGCCATTTACATTGTTACAAAGACTCCTTCATTCTCATAAAAATATGCAATTCCGTTTTCTAAATTGAGATATAATATGAATATGTAAAAGATTTCGTCCTGCAGTTAGAGCCCAAAAATTCTCCTTGACGTTTGGAAAGGTTTGAGTCCCTCATAAGACCATTGAGGGCATTTTGTGAGAACACCTGATGACTACAAGGTAAAAATGGTGTAGATGGTTGAAACTGTGGATCTCGAGATTTTCTATCTGCTACAGCCTGAGGCGTTGACTGTGTCTTCTTCTGAAACGGTGTAGAGTTGTAGAAGCCTAGGTACAGAAAAATCTTCATTTTGAGAAACTGGTCGGATAGCTGAAGTAAATTACGGCATTGGATCTGCCCTTTGCATTTTGAAGTATATCCTTTTATACCTACAAAACAGAAGTAACAATCTGTTGTATTGTCCCGAGATTCTCGCCAATCCATAAGTACACCAAATTGCATTGCGTAGTCACTTTGTCAAATATCTAGAACATGAATTGCAGCATATATGAGGTGTAAATGACTTATCTTAGCCTTCCACACGACATCCAAAATACAGTTCATATGATGTTTGAACTAGAAGTGTAATTTTACACGTTTGGCTCTTGAAGGTTAGTTCTCCACATACGTAACTAAAAGAATTAGGATAAACTTTACAATGACGTGGCATTATAGTATATTTATTATCCTTCAAACTATTCTGAAGCAGGAATATGAAACGCTAGTTCATTCCTTAAACCAACAGGAAAGCAACAACAAACTGAAAATATATTAAGTATCATTAGTTATAAAATGCTAAATATAGATGTGAGTAAAATATCCGATGCTAATATATTAGTTGTAATATATATTACTAGATGTCGACCCATATCCTAAGGAAAAAACACGAAATTGAAATAGTATGTGGAAAGTGGCAGATTCAGCTGCTGTGATATTTGTACTCGTAAGTTAAAATAACCTTCGTAAAGATCTTTCTTTTTTAGGTTTTTGAAAAAGTGGTATATGCTAGAGAAAATATAATTACGGATTTGTTTTTGGCATTAAACAGAGTATATAATACACCTATTTTCATAAAAAGGATAAATTTCGTGTTGCACAGTGTTATCGGAATATATATATATTTTTTTTTTTTTTTGCAGTGTAATATTGTAGTATACGCGCACCTTCTCTTGAGTGATAGATTTACGGGTAAATGAGGACTGGGGATGAGATTTCGCCCACTTGTCTTTCCGCAGTATTTTTAATCAACGAAACCTTCTTCCTTTAAAGACTGCAGCCATTATGATGAATAGGTTATCTAATTTACCGCAAGCTACTGAAACAAACCATAGCGCAGGTGTATGTGCCTGAACTCTGAAGTTTACAAAGAGAATGAAAGCTTAGCATTGAAGCGACTAGATATCAGAGTGTATAGCATACTTCATGTCTCAGTGTAGTCGCTCTGCTGCTCTGTTTCCGAAAGTGAGCGAAACCTACCGAATGAAAACTAGAAAGCTGAGACACCAAGAAAAGTTGCATCAGCTGACAGTCTTCGGTATAAAATCTGACCGCTCGCACGGGGTTTTCTGTCTGGGTGGCACATGCTACAGTCCCGTCCCAGCAACCTATCCTTGCTTCTTTCACCGTTACACCTGTACGTAAAATAAATAAAGTTATGTTCCATTCACACAATCATCTCTATCTGTTCTAAAACAAGCTATGTTACAAAATATTATTCATTTATCTGCATCATGCTGATGGAGATTAATATTTAAAGTTGACTTATTACTTGCTTCCTTGTAAGCAGAAGGAAAATACGAAAGGGAATACACTACATTAATGTGATAGTCAAATGTTTTAAAATCTATCGCTATGTGAAGCAATTGAAATTCAGTCCTTTTTGTGTGGCTAGAAGTAAAATAAAAGAGGTATGAAACGAAAAGTTTAGGTAGTTTAAAAATCAAACCAATAAAAAGGAATATATTGGAAACTGTTAACTCTACAAAAACATATATTACATAAATTGTGTGTTTTAATGAAGTCGACACTTTTTGTCTATCTTCTACGGTTTATCAGTTGCTCTAAAGACATCCATAATTAAGAGGTCTTCAGGGGCTACTCCCATAAAATGCAAGATATACATTTCGTCTGTTATGGAAATATCTTACTTATATTAAATTTTGATCCAAATCGCTACAGCCATTTTTGAGAAAATTAAAATTTTCGAAAAATGTTCCATCTAAAGGATAGTTTGGGTGGGGAGAGTTCCTTTAGAATCTTTTCTCGCATTCGCGCAAGATAAGATACTGAACTTAATTACCAAGTTTGGTATTTGACGAACTTTTCGTTTTTGAGCTATACTGCTCCTAGGCACATATATACGTACAATAGGGCATTTTTATAAAAAAAAATATTTCTTTGGATTCAGGGATCTCAAAATATGTATTTCCGCTGAAATATTGGTATCGAATTTGTTGGTGGAATACAATATCTACTCCCTCTATCTGCTATGTACGTTGTGCATACGTTTTAGAGAAGAAATGACAAACTAAACCATAGCAAATACATTAAATGTTGCCCTTTCGCAGCTAAATAAAGATAGCACCGAATAAGCACATTTACAAGCATTGCACCGAATGAGCATATTTACAAGCATTGCACCGAATAAGCACATTTACAAGCATTGCACCGAATGAGCATATTTACAAGCATTGCACCGAATGAGCATATTTACAAGCATTGCACCGAATAAGCACATTTACAAGCATTGCACCGAATGAGCACATTTACAAGCATTGCACCGAATGAGCATATTTACAAGCATTGCACCGAATGAGCGTGTTTACAAGCATTGCACCGAATGAGCATATTTACAAGCATTGCACCAAATGAGCGTGTTTACAAGCATTGCACCGAATGAGCATATTTACAAGCATTGCACCAAATGAGCATATTTACAAGCATTGCACAGAATGAGCGTGTTTACAAGCATTGCACCGAATGAGCATATTTACAAGCATTGCACCGAATGAGCACATTTACAAGCATTGCACCGAATGAGCATATTTACAAGCATTGCACCGAATGAGCACATTTACAAGCATTGCACCGAATGAGCGTGTTTACAAGCATTGCACCGAATGAGCATATTTACAAGCATTGCACCGAATGAGCATATTTACAAGCATTGCACCGAATGAGCATATTTACAAGCATTGCACCGAATGAGCGTGTTTACAAGCATTGCACCGAATGAGCATATTTACAAGCATTGCACCGAATGAGCATATTTACAAGCATTGCACCGAATGAGCGTGTTTACAAGCATTGCACCGAATGAGCATATTTACAAGCATTGCACCGAATGAGCACATTTACAGGCATTGCACCGAATGAGCGTGTTTACAAGCATTGCACCGAATGAGCATATTTACAAGCATTGCACCGAATGAGCGTGTTTACAAGCATTGCACCGAATGAGCATATTTACAAGCATTGCACCGAATGAGCGTGTTTACAAGCATTGCACCGAATGAGCGTGTTTACAAGCATTGCACCGAATGAGCGTGTTTACAAGCATTGCACCGAATGAGCATATTTACAAGCATTGCACCGAATGAGCGTGTTTACAAGCATTGCACCGAATGAGCATATTTACAAGCATTGCACCGAATGAGCATATTTACAAGCATTGCACCGAATGAGCGTGTTTACAAGCATTGCACCGAATAAGCACATTTAAAAGCATTGCACCAAATAAGCACATTTACTAGCATTGCACCAAATAAGCCCATTTACAAGCATTTCACCGAATAAGCACATTTACAAGTATTCCACCAAATGAGCGTATTTACAAGTATTGCACCGAATAAGCACATTTACAAGCACTGTGCCGAATAAGCACATTTACGAGCATTGCACCGAATAAGTTCATTTACAAGCATTGTACCGAATGAGTGTATTTACAAACATTGCACCGAACAAGAACATTTGGAATGACGCAATTCAGCTCGGCCACTGTAACGTTTCGTATATGTCCCTTAACTTGCTCCATGCGTGAGTGATTTTTAGTTACGAACATGCAAGATTTTAGTCAATTTCGTCTAATTTGTCCTATTGCTTTACGTTTTTGTATGCGTTTCTTGTTTCACCCATAACAAATAGTCGCCAATATGTTCATGAGATCGTGAATTGAAGTTCTAGAAGGTGGCAATTGTGAAGAAATTCTCAGGGTTGATGGTTCATACGAATTCAGCGAGCCGATTCGTATTTAAAACAACATTTACATAGAAATATTCATTATTCTAAAGCTAGCTGCCTTCCCATCTTTGCAATTTAAAGTGGACTACTAACGCTAACAGCTACGTGATAAGTGAAGGACAGCAGAGCTTGTCGAGAGTGCGGGATATGGGTAGTGAGGAAGCTCACCGGCAGTAGCTGTGCGAGCGGTCAGAGTTCACATCGAAGACCCGCTATTCTACAGTAGTGGCATTAATTCTGAACCCTTTTTGTTTAAATTAACCTTCAAAGTACAATATTGCATTAAACTCTTACTCTTATCTGATAAATTATAGTCAGCAGGTGCCAGCATAATACATTATTGCACCTTTTAATACAATCTGGAGACTATTTGGCCCTTGTTGGGCTAATTTGGCCCAAATTTTGAGAAGATATCGTTTTATAAATATGTACATATTTTATTATTTTATATATAATGTGAATATTGGAATTATTGCTGCATTTTATATTAAAAAACTTTAAATATTGAGAAATATTTAATTTTTGGATTATGAAACTTCAATACAATGAACACCATACTCTTAGATATACAAGATTTCCTCGATTTTGAACCCTTATTATAAAAGAGCAATATTTATTATTTTTCATATTGAATGCTGCACAAACTAAACAGGACCAAGTATACCTTTTTAGTATATTTTTGCAAGTATACCTTTTAGTATATTTTGCATCCAATACGAAATATAAAAAGCTGTAACTCTCATATAATACGGAGCTCAAAATTGGGGAAATCTCGTTTAAGATTAGTGTTCGTCGTTTTGCTCATGGTGTTGAAGTATTGTAATTAAAAGTACTAGATTCCCTAAATTTCAGCGCCTTCCACTAATTCCAATGTTCACATTAGATATGCTACAAAACAAGAAATGTGTATATATTTTTAAAGTAATATATTTTCAAAAACTTGGCCAAATTTAACTCATTAAGGTCCAAATTAGCTCCAGTTTGTGGTAAAAGTTTTAAGAGTGTATTATGCTAATACTGCCTTACTATAATTTATCAGATAATAATAATAATAACCCTGAATAAGAGTTTAATGAGACATTGTAATTTGAAAGTTATTTACCAAAAAGTGTCCAGAATTAATATCATTACTGTATGAGGGTCATCCAGAAAGTAAAGAACGATTTGACTGAACTAAATAATAACGGAATATATCAACAGGAAGCTTTAGTTACAAAGTTACAGTACCTTACTCTATTTTTCAACGTGATCTGCATTCTGTCAAAACATTTATTGTCACGTGCTACCATTTTTTAAATGCTGATATTATAGTTTTCTACCGCCAAAGAATTTATTCGCTTTCTTAATGCACAAAATGTTCGGCCAATCGATTTGTATAGCCAAATATCGGAAGTGTATAATGGTAATACGATGAACTAGTCTTCAGTGGGAAAATGGACCATGATTTACGAATAATCAAAGAAGAACCAGTGTGCACGGCAAAGACCGGAGTGGAAGTTCATCAAATGTTATGGAGGAGTTGAAATTGATTTAAGAATTCAGAAATACCGGTGTTTCACTTTGGACACCGCACATGACCTTTTGGATGGAAAATATTACCTAACCGATGAAGACCACAAAATTTCTGTTGACATTTTGGCTCAGATCTTAAGCGGTGGACGAGTATAACATCTGCATTGTAAAAATCGCTACCACGTGATGATAAATACTTGATAGCAATGACGATTACGTTTAGTAATAGAGTAAGGTACCGTAACTTTGTAATTAAATTTGTGTTGATGTCTTCCGTTATTATCTAGATATGCCAAATCGTTCGTTTTAGTTTCTGGATGGCCCTCGTATATTTATTGCTTATTGGAAATCAACACCATCGTATCCCTGATTGAGCCACACTGCTGTGACAGCTGTGGTCCAACATAGCTGTCACGTGCCTTTTCAAAACTCGAAATTATCGTTTCCAAGAATGCTGCTTTGAGCCGCTACTATGACTGTAGCCCGGATTTATTTTCACAAAAGCTTACACTTTCAATGGAAATGGAGTTTTGTTTATGGACACTCTTTAACTGCTGTGTTTCTAGAGTCCCATTTTATACTGGGCGTGAAAGACCGTTTAATTTTGCTCAGAGGCCTCTTTATCAGGCGTGAGGTTTTTTACGTGTCGTAAATCTACGACATGGGACCAGCGGCTTTACTTCCCTTCCGAAGAAAGTCATGCGAAGGATTTTTACGCCCGTCATCCTCCGCCGGGTTTGAGCCCACGACCTTGAGTATATGAAGTAGCATGGTAACCACTACACCACAGAGGACGACTTACACTCTCGAACTTATTTATCAAACGCACTTGCAGTATTGATTTTACTTTTTATGCATTTTACCGGTTCAACATAATAAATGGTTAAGTAGCGGCTAAGGTGTTAAAGGGATGTGCCAGTAGTTTCTTTAAACAACTGAATACGTTTTTATGGTAGAGTCAGTTGAAAACCTACATAAAACAGTTTCGTGAATTACAGCGTTATAAAATTTGATCATCTTCAGTTTAAGACACACAGATGTTTCATGTACATGAACTTTCTGTTTAAGGCACACTGCGTGTGCGATTCTATTGCTTATGCTCAACACGGCATTAAACGTACATAAATATGCAGCACATTTCCATTTTGATTTCGCAAACTGTTTGCGGGAAATATGTTTATGGTTTGTAAATAAAATGATGTATCCAACTTGTGGAGCGTGGAAGTATCTTATACCCATTTTATTTTCATCAATAGCTATACTGCTAATCAAAGTCCAACTTCAGACACAAGTATTAAATTCATGGATAGAGTAGTTTAGTACGGAATAGAGCTTTTAGCTTAAAGCTTTGTGCTATTTTTCACGTTCAGTCAATAGATTTCTGTCGAGCAGGTGTTTGTTAAGATATCAAGTTCAGGTAAAAAAGTCAAGATGGTGTGAAATTTTCGTGGCATTAAATTAATTGTTCTCATTAACGCGAACTCTGTAATTAGAAAAACACAATCATGAATTTAATAAGTACAGTGCTGACGTTTTATCGCGAGGCCGCGAATCGCACTTAACTGCCTAGCGCAGTGTCTGTTGCACTGGGGCCACGGGCTGGGTTCCTTTCCATAACTCACACTGTAGCAATTATTGCATAATATGATTAGTAAATGAAGCGCCTTGTACTTTTACGATTAAAAGTATAAAGCTTTATACAAAAGATCAAGATGTTAATGTGCAGAGCTTTGAAAAGATAATGTACATAATAGCCCGCTCAGAATTCATTGCAGTGGATTACAAGATACATCTTTACTCTATCGAAACAAAAGGCTCTCCTCCTGTCACTCAAAATGTGTTTGAATCATCCACGAGTTTGTTCACTGTCGAACCCTCCCTTTCATATTTTGGACATCTTTCAACCTGCTGTCTCTTTCAGTGTTCACCAGCAGTAAGAGAACTAGGTCAGGCAGTGAGCAATGCTAGAAATGGGCTGTACAGATCTCGCCTATTCTATCACGTAGTTATATTCTGTGTGCACCGAACCTCAATCCGGCAATTATAGGACCCCGGACCGAGCTCTAGTTATAAAGTGGTGTTAAAGTCCATCTGCTTGAAGATATTCCTGACATCTTCGAATGAGATTTTATCCTCGCGCATAAGTTCTTCTTGCATAATGTTCATAATTTGTTTTTATGTTGTAATTGTTCCTACAAACTAAATTTTTAAAGTAATTGAAGTCGCACAGAGTGGGGGGAACGGAAAGAATAATTTTTTAGAATTAAACCTGTCATTGAAAACTAGCTTTATGTCTTCCATTGATTTTCGAGCAGTATGACCTATTGATAAATCATGTTCGAAATATCCATATTCCCTCTCAATATCTGACTAAATTTGAAAAAATAATGGCGCACGAATCGACGTGTATACTATCGCTGAAAAGTAGGGTTCTATTCTCCGTTTCGCTGTTACAGCACACTGTACATTGATTTTGAGATTACGCAACCGAACTTCATGAATTAAATAAAAATTCTCTATTGCTTTTTGAGGCAATATGAGTATTTAAATAAAACCATGCCTCATCTGAAAAAAAAGAATCATTACTGTCAACATTATTGTGGATCAACATTATCGTGAATCATATTTTTTAAAATTCAGTTTCAGAAATTGACTCGGTTTTTTTGCCGTCAGGGATGACTCGTTTTTCGTGAATTTTAATCACTCTTTGGGGTTTCGGTTTCCAAAGTGAAGTAGCTGTAAGAACAGAGATTTGTTGAAACGCCCACTTGCTGTGCAACACGACTTAGGGACTTAGAATCCGAATGGTGCGCCAATTTAGTCAAAGTTTTCTTCCGCTAGAACGTATCGTTTTTATTTCTTAGGTTTAGCATTTAGCGATAGTTGTCCTAAAGGTATTTAGCCAGACGTGTCACAATATCTCTTCCCGGAACTGATGACAAGCAGGTATCTGCTCAAATGATTTTAGTTTTACGTGCGTACCTAACGTACATATTTTTTTTGTTTAATTGTAAATGTAAATTAAAACCAAACAAACTCAATCTGGTTTCGAAATAAAATAAATTTAAATATAAGCAATATGATATTAATAATAAATATTCACAACATTATCCTCGTACTCTTCTATAAATTCTAGTAACTCCCATGTTGACTTGAATACAAAGCCATTTCAGTGGGTTAGTAACAAAACACATTCTAATACAAATCACACACTACAGAGATCTTGAACAAACCTTCAGCTTTGAGATTCACTTGGCACAAAATAGTCTTTACAACATGAACTTAAAGCAGCGACAAAACACAGCTGATAAGATTAACCTTGAACAGTCAATCCCGCTGGTTGCGCAACGGAAAAATACCGAGGTCACTACAGTATAGCGCACTACGCATATAGGCAATTCGTGGCCTTTCAGTAACACGACGGCACTGTATACCAATCAATATTGGGCGAACGTTTAAGGAATGAAATATTCAACTACAAAATTACTCAGTTTATCAAATCCTGATTAACTGTTTACTTGCATCAGTAAACAATGAAACTGTGAAAAACGGTAAGCTAACAAACGCAACGCCAAATGTTTTGCTTTTGCCAAACGTGAATAGCCATAGTGAATACTTCCCTAAGAAAATCTGATGGTTCCATCTATATGACTTTCTCTTCCTATTCTAACGAACTGTTCTTAAAAACCTTTTCTTCTATCCACTTCATGCTAATTGAGATAAACACTAGGCGAAATTCGTCTTATCACTTAGTTTCTTATAAGTAGAAAGGAAATAACGAGATACACTTGGCTAAAGTGATAATCAAATATTTTAAAACAAAGATGCTGTGTGATTGAAATTCAGTTCTCTTTGCTAGGCCGGGAGTCAAACAAAAACAAAAAAGAATGACAAATTCCCGTTTGAGAAAAGTTTAAGTGTTTGAAACCTGAAACCAAAGGCAAGGAACATCTCGGAAATGGTTAACTGCACAAGAAATGCATTTGACAAATGTGTGACAACGAGATCTACATTTATTGTGTATTAATTATTTGTCTATCTCTTACGGTTTACCAGTTATCCAAAAGTCATCCAGAATGAAGAGCTCTTTCCAGAAAATTTAAGATAGAGTTTGTCATGTAAATATACCTAATATATACAGTGTTTTACTCAAAATCGTTAGAGCCACTTTTGAGTAATACTAAATTTTCGAAAATGTTGTAAAGGGTAGACTAGGTTGGAGAATGTTCTCGGAAATCTTCGTTTCACATCCTTAGTAGATGCTGAACTTAAAGCTTGATATTTGATCTTTTCGTTTTTAATTTATGATGTCTACAGTCACACACACCCATGCGCATGCACTTTTTTCTGAAAACGCTATTTTCATTCGAGGGACCTCAAAACATGAATTTCCGGCAAATTTTCAGTATTGAATTTGAGGGGGGGATAGAAAACCTTCCATCTACTATGCATATTGTACAGACGTGTTAGAGAAATTAAAAACAAAATACGTCAAATATGTATTCCCTATTAGTACAGCGTTCATATTCACCAGTAACTAATTCTCTATTTGAACTATAATGTGCTTCCAAGTTTCCTTATGACTTAAAAAAGGCGTTTACTGTGGTTAGCTTCAGTGTAGCAGACAGCAAAAAAAAAAAAACAAAAAAAAAAACCTTAACCCGCCCTTTACATCGTGTATTATTATTGTTGTTGCTGTTATTGTTAGCATTGTTGTTGTTAGTCTTATTATTATTGTTATTGTTATTATTGTTATTATTGTTGTATTAGTATTATCATCATTAACATTATTTAGCATTTACGACAATTGTATTTATCGGATGTTAATGTAAATTTATAGGTATTTTATCAAGAATGTATATTTCTAAAATAGATTTTGCACACTTCTTCTTTTCTTCTTCTTGCGCACAAACATTTTTCTGGTTTTTAAGATCAAAATAAATCGCATTCATTTAATATTTGAGGTTTATATTGAATATGTGTTATGATTACAATAGGCAGTTAATCCGATCAGCGAAGAAGCTAATAATAATTACTATTCAATTATATTACATTGCGTTTTGTAACGGTCAAGTAGGCACATCAAATTAATAACTAAGTAGTCAACATTTCAGATTACAACTAATATCAAATATCTTAACTTTCAACATCACTTGAGTTTGACAGCCTAGGTCATTATACGGTGCTAACACCCTTATATGAAAAGGTGTCCAAATTTAATAATAAGGTCTACAATCTGAAAATATTAAATATGTACATAAAATGGGTCAATGTCTTTCTAAATTGTCAGTTATTATTCTCAAAACTACATATGCAAGGTATTTATTTGAAGCTACAGTACTCAAATTCATATATGCCATAAATATTAATGTTGTAGTCCATTTAATGTAAGTTACTAAACCATAAAACTGTCATATCATTTATTTTTTGCATTCTAAATTAGTGTCTACAGAATGTCAAAATTTTGTATTAAAATATACATTATTAGATTAAAGTGTGGCTACATTGACACACTGAAGTCACTTAATATTCACTTCTAAGTAAAAAGTGTCAAAATTTGATAATAAGATATACATTTTAAAATATAAATATGAATACCAAATATAAAACCACTTCACTTGTCTTTAATAACCTGTATCACTTTACTTAATGCGGGCACAAACCATTCTGTTTTAAAAATATAATATAACTTACTGTCTTTTCAAATTTATACCCATATTTGCTTACATATCTCTCCAGACTAAAAGGATACCGTATACAAAAGCAGAGTTTTAACCGCTTACCGCCGTAATCTAAATGTGTAAATGTAAATGGAGGCACTATAGGTTTGTTGCAATATGAATATCTACAAGGAGTGTTTCGTCTGAAAGAAATTAGTTACAATGTAAGTAGGAAATGTACCTCATTGTAATAATAAAAATCTCATGTGTTTCATTCACATGGTTTACTGTAATTTTTCTACAAACAAACTACTCATACAAAAGTAATTCTTTTATGTACATAATTCTAATCTAGATAAACATTACCAGAAATTTTCTTGTTACTTTCTTATAAATTAGTAGTAGAATAAGGAAATGCACTAAGCTAAAGCGTCAGTCAAATATTTTAAAAGCTGCCGCTGTGCCAATTTCATTCAAATCCGGTTCTATTTCCATGGCTGGAAGCAAAACAAAAGAGCTACAAACGGGTGAGAGCTTAACGTCTGGGAAAAAGATAATTATTTTAATATTGTAACCAATAACATGGAATATTTACAAATATTATATATAAAATGTTAGTATATATATATACATACATTTTTCTTACGGTTTACCAGCTATACAAAATTCATCCAGAATAAAGAGGTTTTCAGAGGTTATTTCCAGAAATATCAAAGATATACATACATTTCATTTGTCATAAAAATATCTTAAAGTTATGGTATTTTAATAAAAGTCGTTAGAGTCATTTTTTGAAAAAAATCAAAATTTTCGAAAAATATTGCATGCAGTTTGAGGTAGGGGACTTTTCTGAAAATCTCTGTGTCACACCCTTGGAAGTTGCTAAACTTAAACACCAAGTCTGGTAATTAGCTGACCTTTCGTTTTTGTGTTATGCTGTCCACAGGCAGGCACGCACGCACACGCACACACATATATTCACATTTTACTAAACATGTTTTATTCAGGGGTCCTCAAAACACGCATTCCGGAAAAATCGCTGTTTCGAACTGTTAGATGGAATGCAATACCTGGAGGAGGTAGAAATAATATTATATACATATAACAAATATTGGAGCAAATATTATTATTGTTATTATTATAACTACTATTATTGTTGTTGTTGTTGTTATTATCTATTGACGTTGGTGGTAAACAGTTCTTATGAAAATTTCAGTTTTGAAATTTTGGCTCAATTACAAAGCTTCTTAATACTGCAGGAAGCAAAGTGAGGGTTTAGAGCATCAAATAAAATGTTAGGTAAGGATAATTTAACTGATGTCATAAATCTGATTCGTTTCTAATCTCGTCATGTTCCTTTTAGCTCACGACGTCCCAACTCGTTGAGACATCATTGTCCACTTGTCGTTCCCCGTGAGTGCACAAGGTAATGGGGTAGCTTTACCCTTCTTTGGTAGCTAGCGATGAAATATAGAGGTCAGTTAATCCATTCCTTTGCCAGAGAGACTGCGTGTAGAGGGGAAAACATCATCTTTAGCTTGGTCATGCTCATAAAGGGACATTTGACATTTCATGCTGGAGTTCGCAGTTCCAGCCAAGTCACTTCTAAAACGTTTCCGAAGTATAATATGAATTACACTCATCTATCCAGAGAAAATTATGTTATCAGGTTTATGACTCATTTTCTCTGTAAATAAACAGGATTCCGTAATAGCCTTGTCTCAGAGGATACACTGATATGTTACGTATCTTATATGTACTTCATTTGTGTGCTTATGTATTAATTCAGATACAATTTTGCAAATATTTACACGTTTTTGCCTGAAATGAACTTCTAATGTAATGTAATGAAATCCATCCAGAACCAATTTATATCAACATATCCTCATAAATGTTACTGTTAGAACAACCTTAAAGTTGAATGTGACAGCTGGGATTTTGGGATTTGAACATTTCTCCCCCTCTTCGTGCGCTTGCGCTAACCATTGAGTTACAGTGACAAAATGCCGGGTATGAAATTTAATTCTCCAATTGATCTGTGGCTTTTTTAACCTGCACACCCAATCGGTACGCTTCATAACTTGAGAGAGCACCTTGATGGTGATTTATATATCGTAGCTACTAGTATGTGGGTTATATTCACATAGGTACGGCAACTATTGGGTAGTTGTATAATATCAGTAATGCCCGTGGCCGAGTGGCTGGACCGCTCGCCTCCCACCTACGTGACTCTGTTTCGATCCCAAGCACCCTCTGTGGAATTTGTGGTGGAGGAAGCGGCATCTGGAAGGGTTTTCTCCGAGTCATCCGGTTTCTACCGCCACTCGTTCCTCCAGCTACTCCATCATCACCTTTTCTATCGTGCATTTCGCTTAACTTTCATATCCTCCACTCGCTCATGCCTGGCTACGGGCCAACCACTCGTTCCAGGTTCTCCAATCTGTGTTTTCATACCGTTGGCTCCCCGACAAGCTTCTGACTCCGCTTGTAAGTCCTAGGGTATTGGCGTCCCATCAAGCTGTTAAAACCAGCTTAACAATTCAATACCTCAACCGAGATTTGACTACGGATCTTCCGCTACCCGTATGTTTGCCTCAACCATTGAGCTACTGTGATTTACGATATGTGAGTCCCATTAAGGGTGAATGGTTAGACCGCTCGCCTCTTATCTAGGCGGCCCGGGTTCGATTCCAAGCGCCCGCATGTGGGATTTGTGTGAACGAAGCGGCGTCTGGCCGGGTTTTCTCCGGATCCTCCGGTTTCCCCCGCCACTGATTCCACCAATTTCTCCTTCTTCACCTTTCTCATCATTTTCGCTTACATTCCATATCATCCACTTCCTCATGTTCATATCTGGCTACGGGCCAACCCCTCGTAACAGGTTTCGTGCCGTAGGCTTCCCGACAGCTTCTGAGTTTAAGTCCTAGGGAGATGTCAGTCCTACAAATACGGGGAGGGTAAGCCGATTACGAAACGAAAGTTTGAAGTTAGGAGACATACGGTTTGGTTGCCCGGATAAAAAAAAAGACGAATTAGTTGGAGGATTTAATTTCATACCGGCATGTTGTCACAGTAGGTCAATGGTTAGAGCAAGCGCATAGAGAACGAGAGATGTTCCAGTCCCTGCTGTAGAATATGGTAGGGCGTCAACAGCACTACAAGTATAATATTATAGTATTATTTAAGTTATGAAATGCCCCAAGGTTTCAGCATGAAATGTTCGGAATAGACAGCGTTGGAATAATAACTTTTCGGTTCAAAGTAGAATGCGCTAATTCAAAAGTTTATTAATTATTGATTCCATTAAATAAGTTTGCACGCAGTGTGTATTTTAGGTGATATTGTAAGGTTCAGTTTCTTTAATAAATCAAGAAAGTATACAATACTGTAATAAGTTACTAACAACAGTGGCATTAAACCTATGCTATTCGCATACGATTACAAGTTTCCGAAAAGTGTAGTAATTAACTTGTAGAGGAACATTATTAAAACTCGGTGAAGAATTTGTTATTAGACGTTTGTATTTTACTAATTCAATATTTCAGCTTTGCAGGAGAGTTGGATAAATAGATAGCGTTTTTTCCAGCTTGAAATGTTATGTATATATACATTTATTCTCAGCAATTGTGTACTGCCTGGTGGCAGAGTTAAATGTACAAAATTCACTTACAATAGTAATCTTAAGTTAAATTAAGAATAATAATACAACTAACATTATATATACATGTTTTTTTTTAAATGCCTAACCACTTATTATTCAGTATAGCAATACTTATGTCAATTACCAGCTAGTTTATAAACAGTTATTACGAAGCCTCAACATTAATATTATACGTTACTAATATTATGTACATTAATAATAAGATACATTAATAAGATACATTAATACAGAGATCCTTAATTACTTCACAATATTTACTCAAATTAATTAACATTTATGCCCTTTAAATTATCCCCAAACTTCTTCAAGGTCAGAAGGCAGGCCTGGAAGGCTGCTACAGAAAATTAATTCCATTCTTCAATGATCCTATTAACAAAAGAACATTTTTCTACGTTGGTTCTGTATCTTCTACCCTTAATTTTATACAAATGATAATTTCGGCCGTAGTATGTTCGGTTTTCTAACCTCTTCTGATGTTTGATATGCAATAGTGACAGCCATTTATATCAATTATGAATTGGAATTCTATACAGGAATACTTCAGGGATTATTGTTTTACCCCATTTCATGTTTATTTATCATGTTGGCGGTTTTTTTTTCCTTTGTGTTAGTCTGTAGTAAATTATCTTCTAATACTACACGCACACATTCACACTTTCAGTCGTAACTCCAGGCTCTGGAGAAAATGGGAAGTACTCTTGGCTGGTGAAAAATTGCCTCATACCAACGAGGGAAACGCACCCAAGACCCCTCGCACAGGTACTTTCAGAAGTGAACTACGCGGCTACCCAGGAACTAAATGTTCATGTTTCAGCCAATAAACGCACATCACTGAGGCACAGCTCTGATAACAATGACAACAAGAATGCAACTCTGAACACGTGCTATATTATCTTGAACATTAAGGGACACAGAAGTGTTCTTTCAGACGTTTTGGTAAAAAAAGTCGATTTTTGGACTTCTGGTGCAGAAACGTATCCTTCTTTAAAGTACATATTTGAAAAGTTTTAATATTCTAAGGCGGAAACAACACATGTTTAGACGTAATTTTTAAAGCGCTACTTCGATTAAATGAATTCTGTCCAGGTAAATAGTGATACATTTATTATATTAAGTTCTGTTTTTATTTTCCAATTTTCTTCTCCCATAAAAGTATAGCTAGATTTCTGAAAACAATTTCACAATGCACTTAAAAATGTAAGTAATAGAAAGTCTGGTTGGAATTTTGATATCAGTTATTATTTATTTTTGGGTTCCTTTTAATGACTTTTTTATATATTTTGCGCTATTAAAACAAAAACAATCAATCAATATATGAAAATTTCTCAGAGCGAATGTCTTTAAAATGTTAAATGTAACTGCAAAATAAAAAATTACATATCTATTTCAGTATCGGTGGGAGGAGATAGATTTTGATTCTAGCTAATAAAATCGTTATAAATTAATATATCAATTAGGTAAATTTAATTTCCAGTAAGGCCGTAAAAAAGTTAAATATATTTATATAAGCTATACCTAACAGCTCTGTGTTCATTAAATTGTAGCTTCCAGGATCCAATTGAAAATTTAAAACCGTTTCATCCTTGGTTTACTTATTGGTTCAACTAAATTTTCAATAAGCCATCATTAACAAAATATTTGAAATTGCTAGTCTGCATTTATTTAACGATTCAAGATTCCTCCAAATTTAAATTTACAATAACCGCCTTTGAAACATATGTAATAGATTAGTGATTTCATTCGTTCTCTCTCCTCTTCCCTCCAATACGTGGGTTAAGTCACGGTCTTGTGAACGGGAGATCAGCAGTTCAAATCCCGCCAGGACAGACATCCTGATTCGTACCCTTTCCAGGCTCTTCTCAGTCCCCATAACTGGCTAAGTCCCATTAAGTCCCTTCCAAGTATCCTTTCCCAAATCATTTCAGTTTCGTGTTTCATCAGTGTCTATTGCCTGTGGTGCATTAAATAGAAAGAACAGATGTTAAAAAACATTCTCTCTCTCTCTCTCTCTCTCCCTCATACTATATTACTTAATGCATATTATAAAGTAAACACTTCGGACTAAATTGTTGAATATTATTACAAAAAGGCTCTAAAAAATCTTTCTGCGTCATTCTGTGAATGGTTTGAATATGTGTCATGCAGCTGGTCGTTTAACATTGTGAATGAGAAATTAAAACAGTGATATGTCAAACAAGGATCAAATGCGGGTCCTCTATGTGAAAAACAGAAATTCTGTAGCTTTGTATTGCAGTTTTATCTCGTTGTCTTCCATTAGAATTAAACCCTGAGCAAACAATAATATATTTATGCATCATTCTTGCCAATTGAGTGCAGAGTTCGGTTATTCCCTGCTGAATGCTCGCAAATCCCACAGTGCAGCTCGCAAGGAATTCGCTCCAAATCCCATCCGCTTGCATGAAATGAATGCCTTTGGTGGCAGTAAAAAATATACATTACTTAGGTTTTCTCTCTGCTCATCATCGGAGATTCAAATTACGAACGTCACGTTTTTCCCAAAGGCATCCCTGCTACATATCGAGTATTCATGCGCCGGCTCTCAGCCTGTATGCGATGCAATATGGATCCTATCGCCCCTGCCACTCAAAAGTGTTCCTGGGACATAACAGGCAATAATAGCTCATGATGGATGAGTAACACAGCTTCATTTCTTTAGCTCCATTTCTATTCCGGACACGAGAACTTCTCATCTCTCTACCTCCGTTTGGGGCTATCGGAAAGCTATCACAAAGATTTCTGCCGAGTTGCAAAATCGAGAAGGTGGTGGGGGAAACCACATGGTGTCCATTTTCTCTCTGCTCTAGGCTCGGGACAGCTCCGTACTTAATGTACGAGAGGATCCCATTCTTCGCTCTGCAGTTCTCATTTCGTGATAAATTATTCCATCATGGCGATATGAGGAATAACACCTCAGATGAAGCCACAAAAATGTAATAAGTTACATTGTGAATTTTTACTCACCTTTATTATAGTTTGAGCAACTCAAATGTTTGGAAAACAATTATTTATGTAAAAATTTAAAACTAATTTTAAAAAATGAAACTTTCTTTAAATATGTAGCTAAATATTTCAGTATTGTGAGCGACCTTCTTCTTTATATTACAGCTTATGATATTCGTGTTGTTATTTGTTTTTATTAACGTTTGTGAATCTTTTTTAAAAGGATGTCAGATGTGACAATTTAGCTCTCAAAATGTTCATGGGTGTAGTTTATATTACACACACAAATGCATCCACATTGTTTTAGAATACGTGTTCCTTCTCAATCACCTTCATTCATATTGAGTCAGTCACTCACTAGTTAAATTACACTCAAATAAGACTTTATACATGTTTTCTTTTTTTTTAATGGGAAGCTATTGCTCCGGTATTCACTACACATATTCTGCTGCCCTAAGAAACTCACTAACTCTATTCCATAATATATAAATACAATTCTGTGAGGGGAAAGACTTTAAAATTCTCAGACTCACCAAAATGGAATCCAAGATATTTGTGATTTCTATGAGTCAAATTCCCTCTATCAATCTCTTTGCTGTAAAATCTGTAGTTCATAGTCCCATACATAAAACCTCAAGTGTTTTATAAACTCCTAAAGGACTAATAAAAGTCACTAAACACCATTATTTATAAAACAACGTTCAGAGAAGAAATGGCATCATTACAAATTTTCTTTGTATGAAATCCTCCACAGAGACAATAGGTTAGCATTTCTGTCAAAAATGAAATAAAATGTTTAAAATTTGGTGCACAATTGAGTAAAAGCCTTTTCGTAAATGTACACGAGTAAATAAGAATAATGTTGCTTGAACGTTTATTCAGTAAAGTAAGTTTACATTACTAAAATAATTTTAGTTTTCACATTGGTAATTCTTTATGTGAAAAGTTTTGTTTCTGGATTATAATTTCTACATGAAAACACGTTTTAGTGTGGGTTTGTTTATCCGTGTCTATGTGCACTCAAAATAACTGGCAAACTACTGCTCTTATGGAGTTATATATCAAATTACAACGACGTTTGTAACATTACAGGGGTAGTTAATACAAATAGCTTTTTAAAGTTTGCAAATTAAGTAAATAACATCTTTGCTCACGTAACCTGTGCCAGCAAGACTAAAATAGTAGTAGAACTTTACTTTATTAAAGGCAACACACCAGTACATGTATCTCCTTCTACCAGCACTTATATATTAAAATCAGAATTACAACAAAACGCTACTGCCACAACAATAATGTTGCTACTGCAAGAGAATTTCTCAGTGGAGTAGGGTGACTGTTGCAAATCGGAGAATGTGACCTTCATTGACTGACTAAAATGAATGTACTACAATAACGTTATTTCACGTACCCAAGTACAAGCAGATCTTGGCATACATTGCAAAAAGGTGAATTTATAGCGTTGTTTTTCGGTCACAAGTTCCGTGTGGCCGCCAAGTATGTTTAGTTTTGCACAAAATTAAAAAAAGAAGTAACTTACACCCAATGTAATAATTATTCTTGCTATATCCATATGTTACAATTTTTGTGTCGGTAATTATATATGGAAGAGTGCGTAAACCTTCAGATGAAGAGGATTTTCTTTCAAACCCCATGAATAACTCAAAAAAGGCATTTGGCATTGCACAGTTGTAATTTTTGCGTTTTAACGTTGTGAAACTGAAAAAAATGTGCAATCACTTTTGCCTCGCAATCGTCAGTACAATAATTTACATGTGGAATTTTGAAACAATGAGCAAACATGGGCACTCTCTCGTAGATAATCACCTATCGCCTGCAATGTTCTGTTTACCGCATTACTGCAAAATCCATACAATGAACCTGGAAAAATGAAAAACTACAGGAACGCTTTTGTCCATTCTATAACACCTTTGTAACTTTTATTTAAACATTCTATGGTCAAATACACTTCATTTTGATTTATTCCAATTTTAAAATGTCTCTTCTCTATATGCATCTGTGTTTTAGATCCTAACAATATGTTTGTATTTTTACCTTCTATAGCAACGTAATTACAATTCACATAGTAGATAAAGTGTTTCATCCAACCCAAAAATTAGATACTGAGCTTTCGCCGGGAACATATCTTTCGAGAACCCCTGAATCTGAAAATAATAATAATAATAATAATAATAATAATAATAATAATAATAATAATAATAATAATAATAATAATAATAATAATAACAACAATAATAATAATAGAGGACCGCGTGTGTGTCTGTGGGTAGCATGATTCAAAATCTAAAAAGCTCGTTAGATACCAAACTTTGTATTTAAGTTAAGCATCATACAAAAATTTTCGGGAAAATCATCCCTCCCCTACACCCAACTACCGTTCACATGAAACAGTTTTCGAAAATTTTGATTTTCTCAAATATGGCTATAAATACTTTGATTAAAATATCATTTTTAGGATATTTTAATGACAAATGACATTTATATTTTGAATTTTCTGAAAACAGCCTCAGAATACCTCTGCATTTTGGATGACTGGTAAAACTTGTAAACTGCAAGAGACACAAAACCTTACAGCGCAACAAATATAGATCTTGGTAAAATGTACAATTTAAATGATACAATTTTTTTCTAGGGTTTACCATTTCCGAGCTGTTCTTTGCTATTGGTTTAAATTTTAAAACACGGATGCTTCTCTCAGATCGTCTCTTTATCGCGGTGGTACATCGGTAGCTCACCAAGTGGGAGATCTGGCTTGGATTCCCGGTATTTTCCCCCGCTGGGAGATCTGGTCCGGGGTGCACTCAGCCTTGTGAGGTCCCTGGGGGACCAAATGAAGAGCTAATTGATAGAGCAGTAGCGGCTCCAGATCGAGTACACCACATCAACTGGACGGGAGGGACTCGAGGCGCTGATCACGTCTCACCCTCCAGCACTGCACCCCAATCATGACGCCTCCCGGCCGAGATGGGGGATGCAGCGGCCGGGCGGTAGGCCATGCTTCTTTGTGGACTGTTGTGCCATGGAGTTACCATACTTCTCTCAAGCAGGAAGTCGTCCGTGTTTCTTTTATTTTACTCTTGGTCATATAAAGAAAAGAATTCCAATGACAGTCACAGCAACACCTTTTAAAACATTTGACTATCGATTTAGCCTAGTCCTATTTCGCTTCTAATTATAAGGAACTAAGTAATAAGATCGTTCTTCTACTGTTTAGCTCAATTAGCATGAATTAGAAGGATAAGCTTTTGTAACAATAGTTCGTCACAGAATAGGTAATGAAATTCTCATAAATTGAACACATCATATTTTGTTCTGTGACAAAATGCATCACATTTGTAATCTTTCTGACTGAAATAAGGGTTCTGAATATATGACCATATTTTAGTTGCCAGGAACCCTTAGGGAATTGAGTTTTAAGATGAAAATTACAAAATTTCCGTTTATAACTATATCTATATGAAGATTCTATACACACCAGTCCATACTAATTGCCCTGGCCAAACATTTTTAACAATCCGCATTTTTAAAATCCAGCAGCATGTTTAAATCACCAATGAGCTACTTTAGCTCCATTTCTTATTTCTCTATGTCGCTTTTTCTCTGTTTTACATCTTTGCGCATGAACTTTGTTATCTATTTTTCACTTTTGCTTTGATTTATAAGAAAATTGGCATACATAATTTCAAATCCGCTATATAAAGGTTTAAGGATTCCTTTTCTGATTTCTTTGTGCATTAGATCAAAAAATATATTTATACTAAAAAAAATAAAACTTTTACACCAGAAACTTCGTAAAAACAAAAATGTATATGTTACAACCAGTAGCACCAACTTAGATCAAAGGTTTATATTTATTTTAGCTATATTAAATTATCAGAAATAACCAACTGCCATAAATGTGATTGCACAAGGAAATTCTAGGAAAGTTTTTCAATTTTCATGTAAATAGCTTTAAAATTCAGTCCCACGGTCCCTTAGAAGATTATCAGAATGTACTGAGTCTTTAATGAAGACAACTTTGCACGTAGTAAACAGATAATATTAGATAATTTTATATTGTACTGGCATAATATATATTCAAAAAATACTAATCAATACATAGTACATTAAGAAATTATGCTCTTTAAAAGCTGTCAAATCGCCTGCGGTGCCAGAGCAGCAAAAGCGGGCGTTAAACACTATAAAAAAAGTGTCAAATATGACTCTAATGTAAACTACTTAACTTAACGTTTCACGTTGTCCTCCGTAATCTAGGGGCTGCTAGCCTCTAGATCCAAAGGTTGCAGGTTCAATACTGGCGGAGGGCCATGAATTTCTTTTCGGACGTAAAAATCCTTAGTATGGCTTCCTTCGGAAGGGCGATAAAGCCGTTGGTCCCATGTCGTAGATTTATGGCACCTAAAGGAACCTTAGACCATACAAAAAGACCTCTGAGTGGACTTTTATGCCCAGTATAGAATGGGACACTGAGAACCATAGTAGTAAAGAGCGTCCAATTATAGCACTCAATTCAATTTTTAAGGTTTCAGTTTTGCAATTACGAATTATATTCTCCTGCACTCTCCTACGTGCTAGGAGACATTACATCCCCATTGTAACGTTCTTGTGGTAGTGTTGTGTTCAAGCTAAGTGCTAGAAAACACTCGTGCTCCTGAGAGAAGACTAATAAATAAATACATTAATTAATTAACTATTTAAAGAAACAAATAAATAGTATCTGAATATGGAATCCCTGCCCTAGGCAACTACACTGAGGCATATATTCAAACTAATTTATTTCCAATAACAAATATTAAAAATTATTCGTCTATTATTCATTTCTTTCAGTTATTTAACTAAATTAAGAGCTAATTAAAATCGGTAATTAAAGATTTAAAATATAAAAAGTAAATGTATAATTGAAATGAAATAAAATAAAATAAACTATTGCAAACAAAAATATTACTGGAACGCCAACAAATTTTCAACTGGTATCCTGCTACTCCCTATGCTATGATATAAACCGTATCGCTGATATCCAGGGAAAGACATGCGGTATCCAGCACTAACTAAACTGTATATTACAATAAGTTTCTTCTACAATATAACATTTACTCTTATATATATTTATTAATAACCATCTTTTGTTTACATATAGATATACTACTTAAACTTCCTTCTATTTATATATTATTATTATTATTATTATTATTATTATTATTTTATAATAAATAAATTCTAATTAATTAGTTTTAAATTTAACAGCTCTTTATACCTAAGAATTTATTTATAGCTAGTAAACCTTTATTTAATGTTTATTTTATCCATAGGTATTAATTAAACATATCTTTAAAAACTATATATAAAATATTTCAATATAAAGTACTTAACTTTACGCATTTAATAGCTAAAGATAATAGTATTGGCTATTAAATCGCATTATT
The DNA here is from genome assembly GCA_030762935.1 of Hymenopus coronatus. Taxonomy (NCBI): domain Eukaryota; kingdom Metazoa; phylum Arthropoda; class Insecta; order Mantodea; family Hymenopodidae; genus Hymenopus; species Hymenopus coronatus. The sequence continues at coordinate 50,348,845 of CM060900.1, forward strand.
ACTTAAGATGTTGATTTCCCACTAATACTTATTTACTCCAACGCAAATAGATATAACGTCGTGAATAAAGTAAAAAGACGAATATGCGATATAAACAGGCAGGAAATAGAATCTTAGTGTAGAAAAAAATCGTCATTGGAGTTACAAACTGAAATATAAATTGGGCGGGGTAAAGAAACATATTTTAGAATTGGGTATGAAACAAAGGTCGGGAATACGTGGCTCAGGTTGGGAGTGGAAAACTCGTAAGGAGTAGATAAAGTTAGCAGGACGATTTGCCCATCATGCGGGTATCAAGAAGACTGGATGCATACTTTGGCAGATTGCGTGTAGATAGAGGATGTTAGTAACAAATTATTGCCGAAAGTCATTTTAGCTTCAAACAGACGAAAGACAGCAATCTGGGGTTTGATTTTCAAAAACCCAAAACTGGCCAATACATATCTTAATAGAAGTACGTGCACCAAGAGATAAAATATTTGTGTTAATATTGTATACATTTATTTGTTTGAGTAATCTGTATGTGAGAATACGTGGTGTAGTTGTGAGTGCAAGTGGGTGGTTGTGTGTGTGTGTGTGTGTGTGTGTGTGTGTGTGTGTGTATTTAGAATGTTTTAAAGATATATTAAATAGATATGTACGTAATACTTTAAATGCAAGTATTTTTAGACAGCATGCACGGTCATCCGACCCATGCGACTATGTGACGCAAATATTGTATTATTGTAAACTTAATAAATATACTACTACTACTGCTGCTGCTGCTGCTGCTTATTTACTATAAACATTAAAGCACTTATCCTTCAATACACTTCAATAAAATACATCAATATACACATTATTTCTTCTCTTTTAAAATACCAAGTTTCATTTGGACTTTTAACTTTAAACACTATAAATCACTCCTTTCTTTTTAATGTAGGGCAATTAAGAACCTTTACCTCACTCAATAAATCACCTTTCACTTCAATTCCTATCACTCACTCAACATTCCCATCCTCTAATTTATACTCCTTAAGTCCTCTTTTAACTATTATATAGCTATCAATTCCACCTCTGCCTACCTATCGTCACCATCTTCATACCTGTGCTCCTGGCTCACCATTATAGCAGCAAATTCAGCGATTGGGGCCCTATTCACTAAATCAGCATCTTCTTCTGTCTCATCTCCATTATTCATCTCTCATCTCGCTCTCCGTCATAACTGCTAATTCAGCAATGGTAATACTAATCACTACACCGGCACCTTCTTCTTTCATGTCTATTCTTTATATTCTTCCTTCCTTTCTTTCCCAATCCTTTTCCTCTTCTCTCTGCCTCTACTCTTCTTTCTTCCTCTAACCTCTCTCTATAATATTTATAAATATCTCCCTCCAATCTCCGTTAGCATACACATCTACTTTCAGCCCATATCTGTCTTTCCGTTGCAACTACATTATATCTCCTTAAATATCTCTTAAGTTTCTATATTTTCATGGTCGTTTTCTTAATTACATTTATTTTCTAATATATCCTGTAAAGTGCGGTTTAAATGTTCTTCCTCAAGTATTCTCTGTTCTTTTCTATTTAATATTTTTTGAAATATGTATTTCTTGTGTGCTAGTTGGTAGCATACATTTCCTTGTGTTTGTCTTTTAACTTCTCCCCATGCTGTTATACTCGCACGGTTAGTCAAAATTTGTAGGTATTTAATTAAGACTGTATTTCTCAAAATTGTAATTATATTCTTCTATGAGAGAACGTAGGCTTCTAGGCCTATATTCTTCTAGTTGAAATATTCCTTAAATTAAATATTTATTATATCTATTACATTAAAATAGTGTATTCTGATGTACCCTGCGCTTTCCAATATTCACAAAACTCGCTCTCAGTTTTATTTGTCCTTATCTGTTAGTACGCTTTCTATGGTCTGAGCCCGGTAATGTAATGCATCAGGCCTTTGGTGTGTTGTATGTGGTTTAATTTTAATAGCTCATTTACGTTATTAAAAACTGTACTTCCTCCTACGTCCATTTCTTCCCATTTTGCTCTCGTTTATTTTTCAGCTTATATTCGATGTCAAATGCTCCACGCATCTACTTATAACCACTTTCTCTACCAGATCAGACTTTTACTTTTTTAGACAAAACGTTGCTCCCTCCAGCCTATCAGTCTATTGGCAAAATAGCTATAATAATTAAGAGTCATGAAGGTTGTTGAATTTACTGAAATTCCTTTTTGTACACCTAAATAATGCTTCAATCATCACACCCATGCTCTCCGCCGGGACACTGGCTTTGAAGGTGATTATTAATACGATTACATTGTGATATAAAGTTCCTGACATAATTTTTATGTTTTATAAAATGCAACTCTTCATCCAATAAAGCTCCTCACTATTTGACTTCTTTATTTACTTTATGTTATGATTAATAATCTTAATTATTGGATCTATTTTTAAACTTTTTGTATTTAAATTTCCCTTGCTATGTGATTAAATATGTCTGCTGTATAGAGAAGACTATTTCACTACTTGTACTTTTGGTAGTGCCGTGTTCAAGTTACGGGCTAAAACGCTCGCGCTCCTAACTGCTAGGAGACACGACATTCCTGCTGTAGTGTACAGTTGGTCTCGCTACGTGCACATGCGGTAATACTGTGTTGAAACTAAGTGCCAGAAAAACTGCTTGGAAACATCACATGCCTACTGCTTTACAGTCGGTCTCACTGCGTGAACTCGTGGTGCTCTTGTGTTAAAACTGAAGTCTTGAAAGAGCTCGTGTTCATAAATGCAAACAGACACCATATCTCTGCAGTATTATTCAGTCAGTCCTATGTGAACTCAGGGTGGTGTCGTATTCAAGCTGAAGTCTTGAAAGAGCTTGTGCTCCTATCTGCAAAGAGACCTCTGTTATATTACACAGTCAGTCTTTCTATGTGAACTCGTGGTGTCGTGTTCAAACTGAGGAATTGAAGGACCTCCTGCTCTTAACTGCTAAGAGATATCGTATCACTGCTGTATTATACAGTCAGTCCTATGTGAACTCGTGGTGGTGTCGTGTTCAAGCTGAAGTCTTGAAAGAGCTCGTGCTCCTAACTGCTAAGAGACACATACCTCTGTTGTATTATACAGTCAGTGCTATGTGAACCCGGGGGGGGGGTGTCGTGTTCAAGCTGAAGTCTTGAAAGAGCTCGTGCTCCTATCTGCAAAGAGACACATACCTCTGTTGTATTACACAGTCAGTCCATCTATGTGAACTCGGGGTGGTGTCGTGTTCAAGCTGAAGTCTTGAACGAGCTCGTGCTCCTATCTGCAAAGACACCTCTGTTGTATTACACAATCAATCTTTCTATGTGAACTCGTGGTGTGTCGTGTTCAAACTGAGGAATTGAAGGACCTCGTGCTCTTAACTGCTAAGAGATATCGTATCTCTGCTGTGTACAGTTTGTATCACTACGTTAACTTGTGGTGGTGCCGTGCTCAAGCTGATGTTTTGAAAGAGCTCATGCTTTTAAGTGCCAAGAGACTTCATATCTTTGCTGTATTGTACAGCCTATATTTCTAAGTGATGGAGCCGTGCTCAAGCTGAGGTCTTGAAAGAGCTCGTGCTCCTAACTGCTAAGAGACACCATATCTTTGCTACATTGTACAGTCAGTCCTTCTACGTACACTCGTGGTAGTGTCATGCTCTGGCCAACCATGATAATAACTTCATTCAAATTGCTGCTAAACGGCATCCTTGCAGTAAGGATGTCTCTACTAATATAAAAAACGGCTTTGCACCGCTGTAGTTTTTCTGGCCTATAAAACTGCATCTTAACCTGAGACTTTAGGTGAAAAGTTGAATTAGTTCTCTTTCCTGTGGAAAATAAGTTGAACGTAATCATTTGCTGAGTTTGCGAACCAAGCACATAAATATTTTATTTTGTCATATTTAGTCTCCAGGATATCAATAATTAATTCAAAGAGTGTGCTAATTTTCTGCTTTCCCCGGCTGCCCGTTATCTCTGATTATTCTTTATATATTGTAAATTATCTTTTAAGTAGATATTCTATTTTTGCTCCAGCTATTGAGTTTCTCGGTCAATCAAGTATCTCTTGACAGGACGTGAATATTAAAAGGAACATTTCAGAGGTAACACATTTGTAACTTTTAGCTTAAGCAATGTATTTAAACAGTTACCAAGAGACTTCATAATTTATTCTTACGTTACATTTCTATGCAATCATAGCTGAAACTGTATTACACGTTCACATACACGTGAAAATTAGATTTCACGTATTATGTTTTTTACGTAAATAACCTTTAAAAACGACATACTATGAAGTACAACTGAATGTGCTGCTACCTAAAGACGAACTGTCTTAAGAACTGGATCTCTGTAGAACATGTTCGAACAGCCTGTTCTGCCTAAGCATTAAAACTATGCTCTAATTGGCTAGTATTCCCGCTCTCAGTAGCGTCTCTTCTCATGAGCCTAGTATCTTACCTAGGCCACTAGATTCCCCAATAACATTCACCTCTTTATTATCTCGCAATCTCTAAAGCTTAAGTTGTGTCTTTTTAGCTCAAGGACGTTCTTTTTTTACGTCTTACTCCAACTCCGTGGCTATTGTCCCCAAAAAACTTGCGAGAGATTTCCCTATTTCATGTACAGTTTCAGCTATATCTTCTCTCTTGTAACTAAGCTTATACTAACATCCTCTAATAATATAATCTTATTGCTGTTATTACATACTTTTATTTACATCTTCTTGCAGTCATTATACTGCCTCAAATTTCGTATGCTATGCAGTACATTGTGCCTACTACAGAATCGATAAAGGTGTAATGAATCCTTTTTTTACTTGACGAAGGTATTGCTTTAGTGTCGAAATTAAGGAAAAATATGTCCTCATATTTTACGTGATAAGAGGAGGTGTCGTGACAGCCAGAACCTTGTTATGAGGGCCAAACCAAAATAGAAGGGGTAATAGACGATAAAACGAGGTGACAAAAGCAGCGTTAGAATTGTGTTAAGCGCCAGCTAATTGTATTGTGTCCGGTTGGCTTGTGCTCTTAGTCAGTTGTAAACAACGTATCGTCACGCTGATCGCTTGGTCGTAGCTTATCGGCACACAATGTTCGTCACGTTCAATGCTTTAATAAAATGCTACAAAAAACGCATATGAAGAATGAAACGTGTTTAAGTACCAAGTGGAGAGTACACGTAGGTGGAAATTCACCCACTTTTGCAATTTTCAAAAGCTTATCCAAAGTGAATTACAAAGCTCTGGGAATGTCTTTACAAAATGTTACGGTATAATTCTTAGTAAGTTTTAAATCTTATAGAGCTCGGCCTGCGTACTGCCACTGGCTCTTTGAATGCAACATTTTCCGGCCTTCATGAAATTACTCATTATTTTTAAAATGTATGTGTGAACGTTGTAGGAATGGTTTCTCAATTGTTCGAAGGGTGAAGAGGCATAGGCATCAACGCTGTTGCAAGCATGGTTTGTTTTATTATTTTAGAGATATAATTACATCCCTAGTGGCGCCGTAGCCAAGTGGATAGACCACTCGCTTCCCATTTAGGTGGCCTGCTTTCGATCCCAAGCTCCCGCGCGTGGATTTGGATTTGTGGTGGACGAAGCAGCATCTTGGCGGGTTTTCTCCTGGTCCTCCGGGCTTCCCCGCCACTCATTCCACCAATTGCTCCATCATCACCTTTTCTGTAATCCATTTCGCTTTCATTTCATATCATCCCCTTCCTCACATTCCTGTCTGGCTACAGGTGGACCACTCGTTCCTGTTTCTCCATTCTGTGGTTTAGTGCCGTTGGCTCCCCGACAGGCTTCTGTCCCCTAGGCATTCGCTTATAAGTCCTAGGGGGATGCCAGGCCTATATAGGGGGAGGGTACGCCGACTACTAGAAAATTACATCCCTTTATTTATGGGAGCTCTTTAACTGCTGCGGTTCTCAGCGTTCCATTCTATATTGGGGTCAATGACCGCTCTGAGGCATCTTATCGGACTTGAAGATATTTTACGTATGTACCACAAAACTACGACACGGCTTTACTTCCCTTCCGTAGGAAACCATTCTAAAGACTTTTACTCCCGAAAAAATGCATCGGCTTCTGCTGTGTTTGAACTCGCGAACTTGGGAACCAGAGGCTGGCATGCTACTCCTAGGAAGAGCGTTAGTATGTTACCAAGGAGCAGTACTACATCCCTGAAGTAAGTTATATTCGGAACTAACGTTTTGCACAATTTTTCTAAACTGTATGTATCAAGTTCCTGCAGTAGTACTTTAAAATATCGATAAATGCATTTTTAAGAAAATAACGAAGACCAGTGGTGTTAATTTTCATAAATTATCAATAATAGCTCCAAGCTAAATACCATGAAGTTACATATAGAAACATAATATCTGCTGGAAATCTTTTATTACTAAGTGATAAAAAATTGTAGGACATTTCATTAGTTTCTACCTAATAGTTCATTAGAAACTGTTCCCTAAAAGTATAGAAATGTCATGTTCAGGAAACGAATACCAAAGTTTGCAGAGACATTTTTCTTTGAAAATGCTTTTTCTATTCTGAAAAAGTGTAGGTAGCTGCAGGTAGTTTATCTTAGATCACCAAACAAATAGGTATTAATTTTTTATCAAAACAACTTTATGATAAATGATAAATAAATATTTGCTTCACTAGGACCTATATTTACTCTTAAAACAATGCTAATTTCTTTAAAGGAACAACGTGTTAAAATTAAGCATATTAAAATGAATGTCATTGCAGGTTAGAGATTCAAAACACTATTGATTGTCTTTTGTCATTAATGAAAGCACGTAATGTTCCCTTTATGTAAAGGGAAACAGATTAATCCGAGTTCTCTACCTTTTAAAAATAAAACTAATGCACTCCTGGAAATTAAATTTTGGGTTATCAAAACAATATGAACGCGAAATGTTCATGACCATTACAACAGTGAAATACAATTAGAAAAAAGTAATAGCCTATATCAAATATCACAGGTTTCTCTTGCGGATACACTTAACAATGCTTACAGCAGACAGTCACGCAAAGTATATTTCAAAGATTGGGTGTACTCACCTTGCATTGTGTTTATATATTATCCGTTTTATAATTCTATGCAGTTAATCGACATAGTTTTATAACAAACATGGAAATTAATACTAGACAAAAGGGATATATTCACCGTCCCAATGTTAATATTAGGTGTATATTACGAAACAATCAAGATATTTAATGCTCTCAAATAAAAAGTTAGCAATTTGAGGACCTTCAAAGCTTCTCTTAAGGAGTGCCTATGCATAAACCATTTTACTCTGTAGATGAATATATAAGTGATAAATCTGCCTGACAGTACCTTAATAATTAATGTTTTTTAAGTATTATAATGTATTGCAATTTTTGCATATAAGTCGCCCTCCGTGGTGTAATGGTTACCATGCTAACTTCACATATCCAAGGTCGCGGGTTCAAACCTGGTGGAGGACGATGGATTTTTTCGAGCATAACAATTTTTAGCATGACTTCCTTTGGAAGGGAAGTAAAGCCGTTGGTCTCGTGTCGTAAATTTACGGTACGTAAAAGAAACTCAATTTGAAAAAGAGACCTCTGACCAAAATTAAGCGGTCTTTCACGCCCAGTAATGAATGGGACGCTGAGAACCACAGTAGTTACAGAGCATCCGTAAATAAAACTCAATTCCATTTCATTTCATTTTCTATATAAGTGGTGTGTGTTTTATACTCGAATTAAACTGCTGTATAATTAGACTTGCAAGAATATGTCAGATGAATGGTTTTAGTATTTACCAATGACACAGTGTCTGTAAAGCCAGAGCCTGTGATATTTTACACTTAAGTACATAACTGTAAATGTTTGCACTTCTGTATTGTAAATACTGTAACATATTAGTAAATATGTATTGTAAATTGTGACAGGTATCCACTTAGGAGTGTCCAAAATACAATATTCCTATTTTACTGTTATATAATTATTGGCAATAACTATTATGTCGATAATTAGAAAAATATCATCTGAGATTACATCAGTGTTGCATAATGAAATGATGTTTGTTTATACATCTTAACACTAATGTTTGATACCCTTTGTTTATCAGTGTATGTAAATAAGGAAGTATATATGCTTTTATGGAGCACATTAGGTATAGTGCAGCGATGTGCAGACCTGCAAAGACAAATGATGTGATTGTGTCTATTCTGCTGTTTTTGTAACCCGTGTTTTTAGCACCTGAGCTGTATACATTGTTTTTTTTTCGTAGTATATAAACATATGTATATATGTATATGCCTTGACAAGTTCTCTGTTCAGTAGCTTTCTGGCAAGAAGGAACCTACAGAATGCTTTCTAATCTAATCCAACCAAATGAAATACCATCGATGGGACTTTTATGTGCAATCGCTTAGAGTTTAATGCAGAAAGGCTTCTGGCCTTTTAAGTGTGTAGCCATTTGTCAAAATAACAGCAAATAATAATGATACTATGTTACAAGTGGGTCTTTAGGTGCATCTATAGAATGTCAGTTGCGTAGTTTAGTATTACGTAAACATGTAAGGAGCAGAAGACGAGTCATTCCTACTGCGTCCGTTGCGAATCATACAGACTTTCCTTACTGAAAAGAAAGAAGTACTTCTTTACTCTCACATTTTTCATCTTAAGAATTAATATAAAGGGAGAACAAACAAACAAGAGGCTTTTTTCTCCATTTTCGCTTTCATTTTACATTGGTTTTTTCGTCTTCGTTTAATGCTTCTGTCTTCTCTCTTAATTCTTCTTGGTCTGCTTCTTTCCTTTTCCACAGAAGGAAAAAAGCTTCTAATAAGTGTTTTTGTTTCATCATGTCCGCTCGAGGAAACGAAGAACTAGACAATGTTGTTGTTCCACGCTTTCATTGGCTAGTATTGAAATATTTGTAATTTGCCTCCTATTGGTAAACTTAGAATTAAAACGTGGTCCAACTTTTGCGTTGAGGTAAATGCTCAGTGTATTCGTTAGCACACTTGGAGTTTGAAACAATACCAGGAACATGTGCGATAGAAAACGTCTAAATTAAGGGTATGCATGACTGAAATTTCATGAAAAATCACAAAAAATATAATTTTTTAATTTTAATTCCATAAAATAATTTAAACATTCCTGAATATAAAAAATGTATAATTGTTTGACAGACACCATTTTTAAATCCCTTAACTGGAGCTACAGCAAAGTATAAGAGGTGAAACTGTACTGGACTCGGCAAGAAAAACTCCAGTTTCACGAGATCATGCAAAGCAAAAAACGAAGCTGTGCAGATGTAAAACAGTAATTCAAAAAGAATTAAACGACAGGAAAGGCAGCAGCAGAGGAGAGGAAAAGGAAGACTGAGGATTCAACCCACCAACCTTGTGGATTTAAATTTCAGCCATGCTTTTAAATCCTTCCTCGTTTTCTCGCTATTGATATTTTCAGTATTTTTCTTCCTGTAGAATACTCCTCTTTTTCTTTCACACAAATAACATTCTCTGTATATATTCTTAGAGATACAATGAATGAGCATTGCTCTAGGTTTCACTATCAGATGTATTTAAGCATACTTTTTTCAATTTTCATGCAAAAGTTATATTTTTATGACAAAACAAGCACATTCATATCTTTAAGTTTTTTGGAGCCTAAACCAAAGGAGACATAGAGAAACCCAGGACAATTTCAAAAAGTATATATATATGTTATGAACCTAATGTTAAAATATTACACCAAAATTTTAATTTCTTTGGTTCCAAGGGACTTTTTAGTGACGTGACAAAAGCATAAACAAATTCGACCATGACCTTCTAAACCATTAGAACAAAATGGATGAAATTTGCACTGTAACTTACGTGCATGATATTACATATGTGGTATATATTTCAAAAAGTTAACATTATTAGTTTGAAATTTCGTACATGTCCTTAGAAATTCTGATGTGATCTATTCACATGACTTTCTGTACCTGGTCTACAAAACAAACTGCTTAGAAATGATAATTCTTCTTTCTACTCCATACTGTTCTAGATAAGCATTAGCAGAATGATTTTATTATTTAGTGCCTTATAAGTAGAAGGAAACTAAAAAATAGCCAGGATAATGAGATTGTCAACTGTTTTTAAAGCTGCCACTCTGGACTGCCATTGGCCAGGAGTAAAACAAAACAAACATTGATGATTTCCTGCTTCAGAAAGATCTTATTTACAGGAAATTAAAGATAAACAGTTTATTGCCGATGTAAATATCTTTAATATACGTTATTTTAATCAAAATCCTTATACATTTTTGAGAAAATCAAAAATTTTAAAAAATTTTTGCATGTAAAGGGAACGGGACGGGAAGAACTTCGTGTCACATCCTAGTAAGATAAGACACTTAAATACCAACTTGGTAAATGCTTGGTACTTAATGCACATTTTGTTTTCCAGTAATACTTCCACAAGCACACGCTGACCTTTTCTAAATTATTTGTATGTAGGGGTTCTCAAAACGTGTATCTATTGTGAAAATCTCTGTATCTTCTCTATCTACTATGTACATTGTACATACGTGCTAGAGAAAATAAACATTTGATGTGTTCCTTTGTCAAGACATTTGCCATTTATTCTGTACCAATTATACTTGCAAAGCCTTGTTCTTCTGTCTACTTCATGCTAATCGAGGTAAATATTAGCATGAATAGTCTTATTACTTTATCCCTTATCAGTAGGAGGCAAACGGGGAAAATCCTGGCCTAAAGCGATTGTTAAATCTACTAATAGGTGTTGCTATGCGATTGAAATTAAGTTCATATTACATGGCGAGGTGCAAACAAACGAAACAGAAATGACAAACTCACGTTTGAGAAAAGTTTTCACTGCTTTGAAATTGAAACAATAACTAGGAATATCTTGGAAATGGTTAGTTCTAAAAAGGAACTGTATATGAAATAAGTTGTGTTTTAACCAGATCTGCGTTTTTTGTGAAGTAAGTTTTTGTGTATCTCTTTACCAGCTGTAGAAAACGTCATTCAGAATTAAGCACTTCAGGGGTAATTCCCAAGAAATTAAGGATACACATATTATTTTTATGGTAAATATTTTTAACACATGGCATTTTAATCAAAATGGTTAGAGCCATTTTTGAGAAAATCGAAAATTACGAAAAACGGTTTCGTGTAAAGCCTGGTCTAAAAGACTCGGAACCTAATTACTAAGTTTGGTACTTAATAGACGTCTCGTTTTTGAGTTATGCTATCCACAGGTCACATACATACATACATACATACATACACATACACACATACACACATACACACATACACACAAAAATACATACATACAGTTTTTTTTTTCTAAAAATGCCTTTCTTGGGTTAAGGGATCCTCAACATGTGTTTTCAGTGATATCTCGGTACCTAATTAATTTCTCTATCCGTGTGTACAGTCATGGAAAAAATGATTTAGCGCTGTAATCTTTCAAAGTGTCGCTTCGGCCACACGAAGTTGCACTAGCTGCGTTTACACGTGCACTAAGTTACAAAACATACTTTTATACAGCGAGGTAAGACGTAGTTTATTGAGAACATAAAGTAGCAACCAGCGAACAATCAAAATAATTGTGTTTCGCTAACATGTATAGAAACACTAAAAAATAAGCCAAACCTTGATAGTTGAGCTGTCCGCTACAGTTCTTTATAAATAGGCAAAAGAATAAATACTCAGAGTAAAACTGGTTGAGTCCTAACGTGCTCCGTTCGAAACCCAATGTGTTACTTAGCATATGTTGGAGCCCAGTAACCCGCATAGATTTTTTTAATTGTTTTAGTTCATATTAGTGCTCTTTACAACCGATGTAGATTACATTATATAAATCATTCACTCTGTGAAATTTGTACTCTTTTATTTGCTGTTCTCGCAAATTAGAAGACAAAGAAAAACATTGCAACCTGATCTCCTGTTGCTTTTAAATGCAACAAAAGCCTAAGAAAACAAGAGAAAACAAATTCTAATACTTTGTGTGGTCCACATTATTTGCTATCACTGGATGGAATCCAATTGCGTTTGAAAATAATTAATGCCTTCTGCTAGTGAATCCCAAGTGTCTTTCATGGCACACCAGAGTTGTGTAGCATTATTCAATCTTGGACATCGAGAAAGCCTTTGCTTTACTTTCGTCCAAACATGTTCAATTGGGTTGAGATCTGCTGACTTTGGAGGCCAAGGTATCTGATCTAAGATATTCGTGTGCTCCAAAACCACTTTTGAACTTTGGCCAACCTGTGGACCGAATGATTATCCTGTTGGAATTTAATAATACCTTCAGCATAACGCTCACGGGCAGATGGAAACAGAACTTGTACTAGAATTTCAGAATAGGTTTCCCCCACGTTCCAGCATACCTTAACCTTCCCGAGATATCTATGCACAAGCAATAACGCTCGTTCGACCACTCCTTGTAGGTATTGCAATATTTATCAAGGAAATTCTGCAGGAGAAATATGAGTATGGCAAAACAATGATGTCAAATCAAAATAGAGATAACTCAAACTGAAGTAGTCAAACAGGAAAAATATACACCATGATGTCATTGTCTCTAAGAAATTCCTCCAGCAGCTACAATAGACGTAATTATATCTGGCAGGAAGTAGGAGTTTTTAGTTGGTGAAAACCCAGCTGCCACATAGAGTGGTGTCTGAAAGATTTTCGACTAATAAAAAAAACTACTACATGAACGAGTGGCCAAATAGTGCATATCATATTGATTACCACTAGGCCCGTAAACAGAGTCGAATTGACATCTGCAGTACAGAACGTAGCTTCGTCGGAAAAGCTACTTTGCTCCAATCGAAGTTCTCGTACTGTACAGTAAATACCAACCTGTCAATTTTGTTGGCTTCAGTTAGCACTTCCTTTACTGCCGCACGTCTATACTAAATTCCGGCATCTTTTCAGTGTTTGCTAACCGTCCGTACACTACCCGGGAATAAAGAAATAAGCTGGAGCTCTTTCGACCTCGCAATGAGAGACATGTCTTCATTCTCGGTAGATACACGCGACCGACTTGCAGCAACCTGTTTCTCTTCACGATACAACTTTGCCCACATCCTCGCAGTGAACCCGCTCTGGTGGCCGTATAAGCCTGTTAAACCATGGTGAGAACAGCAGAACGTTTACCAACGGTCTCTGCCATTGTTAAAGTATGAATGAGTGTATTATTGTAGTAGTGTTTGAGACCTCTTTCGATGACTAATGGAACCAACCACAAACGTTTGACCAACACAAAAAGAAACACAATAATGCCAAAGGAATCAAGCTTATCACTAGCAGTTGTAAGCTTTGGCTGTTAAACACAATATATGTGCATATTATCTAATACTCAAACTGTACCTAATATATCAGAAGCTCTGTATTCGTATAAATTAAGAATGTGAAATAGAAAATATGATAGAAGAAACAACATAAAAGAGGGGGGGGGGGTGAAAAAATGTGTGCTATTGCACAGGTTTGAACGTAGATTCGGTAATTTTCAAAGCATTGAGTTACCTGTGAGCTATATTTGTTTGGGCCAAAATGCGTCCGCTGCCACATTCCTATATGCGCTGTAATACCTGTCATGGTTCTTATGATAACGTTATTCATTTATCGTATTCAGGGTACTCCATGACTTCTGAACTAGCTCATTAGTTGATTCAGTTGATTGGGAATTAGTTGCTCCACCTAATATATTGGTGGAACATAGCATCAGGTAGATACACTTATGTCGTGGACACTGTTAAGTAAGTCTAGCTGCATAATGGAAATTGCGTCCAGTGTAAACCTCGCTGCGATGCGAAGTGGGAGTTTGAAGTATTCTGCTCTCAAAATGCCCTCAATCATTTTTTCCATGACTGTACATTGTATATAGTGGATAGAGAAGGTAGATATTGTATTCCAACCAACAATTCGATGAAATTTCACCGGAAATATGTTTTCCCCTCGGTCCGAAAAAAAAAAACATTTTTAGAAGAACATCCGTGTGTGACTGTGAACGTCTTAGCTCAAAAACGAAAAAACAGTTTAATACAAAACTTGGCATTTATGTTTAGTATTTTCCAAGGATGTGACACAAAAATGTTCAAGAAAATTCCCCCACCACAAATTACTCTTTATATGGAAGAATTTTAGAAATTTTTGATTTTCTCAAAAATGGCTCTAACTATTTTGATTAAAATACCGTATATTGGTTATTTACATCCCAAATAAAGTGTATTTCTTCAATTTTGTGGGAGTAGCCACTGAAGACCTCTTCATTCTGAATGAATTTTGCCGAATTTTGCTTAACTGCTAAACCGCAACAGATAAACAAAACCATACTGCACAAGAGTGTAGATGTCGTCAAAAAAAAATCTAATTTATGTCCTTTACATTTTTGTTTTAGAGGTAAGCTTTTCCGAGATATGCCTTGTTACTGGTTTCAATTGTAATATAATTTTCTCAGACAGGAAGTGTCCGTTTATCTTTTGTCATACTCCTGGCCAAACAAAAAGTAATTTGCAATGACAATCGTATAACGGCAACTTTTAAAACACTTGACCATTGCTTTAGCCTAGAGTATTCCCTTAGTCCCCTTCTACTTATTAGGAAATAAGTATTAAGAACATTCTGCTAATGTTTATCTCGATTAGCATGATGTAGTAAGAACAATAGTATTTTGTAAGAAGTTTATTTGTACAACAGCTAAAGAAACTCACGTGAGTGTAACACATCCGATTTTTTTAGGTGGAATACAACACTTTCTCTATCTACTATGTGCATTGCAAATACGTGATAAGAGAATGTAAACAAAAAAAAACTTGAGTTCAACTTATATGGCCTGTGAGACAGTACATGTTTTTACAATGGGTTAAAAGTTATTTAAAAGGAAGATATGAATTATAGCAAATATTATAAATTATACTAAGAGGGGACAAATGTACGTTGAAAATGGCCATGGAAAAACTATTTTGAACTCGTCTAAGTAGCCGAGGACAGACAGTTGTCACGAGCTGACGAGCGACCCAGGTAGGATAGTACCGTTAAGGGAAGGACATTGAACTGAAGGGGTGAGATTCCACTGCCCGAGGATGGACATAACAAGGAAAAGAGAAATAATTATCTTGCTGGGCAAGCGGCACTTTTGGCACTTGGCATGGAACATCCGCGAAGCTAACATGTGATATTTTGACCCGTAGTGGAGCCGAACGGTCTACCTTTAGTTGTGACGAAAATAGTGTTGGTTTAATACGGACCAGAATACCGACGAAATCACTGCACCAAAATACGGTCAAAAGTAATAAGTAACAACAGGCGTGGTCGAGTAAAGCGTAACTTTGATATTAATCTCGAACTCAAGAAAATCACTTGTGTCTTACTACACCTGAAAAGAGATTCCATGGTAACAAAATCCTGAGCTAGGGTACCCACATCTCCACACCATTCCTTGTATCCCAAAACCTGCACCCGGTATACGAGCCCGAAACCCGTTACCTGTTGGGAAGTGTTGGGTGCTGTTAGCTAAGGCACTAGCTGCGATTTCAGTTAAACGCAGGGCTGGTGTGGCTTATTCCTAAAGAATGCGTCAGAAATGATAGAATTATATATTCAGCGTGTAATGTCCTTCATGGTTTTAACTGCAATGTCTTCATGACTTGATTATTTTGAGACTATAGGCCTTTTGTTTCTTTTTCCTCAATTTATCCCTTACAAACCGATCCAGTTCATCCCTCAAAAATCCATCCAGTTCACTCGTCAAAACCGATCCAATTGGTTTTAATGTATATTTTAATTGGTGAAAGGAAGTAAGTTAATTAAAAGGTGCGTAATAATTCATTGCACAATTTTCTTAAAAACATTTATAATAAATTCATTTAATTCAAAATTAAATTTCCCTAAGCTGCACTGAGGTTCGATGCGAATCAAATGAGCACCTTTCTGTTATATTGCGCATATTTTGCAATTTATTTCAATTCTTTTCGGTTATGCTTTATGTTAAATTGTTTCTTAAATATTAGGCATATAAGTTGTTTCGATCTTAATACCAGTTCATTAACTGCTGTAGATCTTCAAATTGTGACCTGTGCTATTTGAACTACATTATTTGACTGTTACCGGTTCTGTTGGCAATTTGCTCGGCTTCACGATAAGTACATTGCCTATTTAAAAAGGCATCTGCCAGTTTAGAACTAAGTGAGAGATGCTAAAATGAATATTATATTTGGTTAACGAATGAAGTACGAGGTGCTCTCCAGAAGTGACGCATAAGTGACGCTGCCAGCGTTCAACTCACTTCTGGTAGCCATTTTTGTAGCATTCTTCAAGTAGCCGTTTTAGTGACTGGTAAACTGCAGAACCGAGACTTGCCCTTGATGAAAATTGCCTCCCACGAAGACCAAGTTTCAATGTGTGAAACAATAAAAAATCACAGGGAGCAAGGTCCGGTGAATACGGAGGGTGTCTCAGTGTTGTAATACCATGTTCAAGGAGAAATTGTGTGACAACACGTGCCCTGTGGGGTGGGGCATTGTCTTGATGCAACATTAAATTTCCCACCAATTCTGGTCGCTTTTCAATTGCTTAAGCCTGTTGGAAGACAAATGTTATGACAATCTCAGGGCGATCATCCATAATCGTTTATTCAATACGTTCCCTGTTCTGATGGCGCTCAGCAGAGGCCTCCCCTTCTCGTGGCAGATCACTGGTGGGCACTCTTCCTTTTAAAGGATTTTCTATACACCTATTCACATTGCTATGGTCCATAGTTTAATACCCACACACCGAGATAAGTTTACGATTAATATTTCAGCTTTTGCACACAAAAAATTATGATTACACGCTGTTCCTCTCGCGAAAATTCCATAATTACCAGTATAGAAAACATCACTCAAACTAATGTTTGCTACACCTTCATCCCCTCACAGAAACGGACTGACTGATATACCTGCTGCTAGCAGCAGATCTAATCTTTCATCCCCTTCTTCCGCTTTGCAGCTAAACAACATGCACCGTCAATAGTAAAATGTTATGCGTTACTTTTGGAGTACACCTTGTAAAGCAGGCCAAGCGGAGACAACAGGTATGTCATCTTTTGATATAATCTTCTGCAAAGACATGCTCAAGCAGTTTATTTGTCCCAAACCTACTCTAAGGCACAGAATAACCTAACGAAACACGCCATTGCTGAACTTCTGTAGGAGGAGAAGAACGATAACCACCTCAACGCAGAGGTCGCTAAAACTATGCTGGCTGATGATATGACGTAATACCATTGTCAGGGCAAAACAACATGTCGCTCTGCTTCAACCTGCCGGTCCCCATGGCCGCGCTCGCCAAAGCGTCTCGCCTTGGGCATGGGTGTTATATGTTTGTGTATGTGTGTGTAAAAAGTAAAACAGAAGTTCAGCAATCATACAGTAATCACAGTAAACAAATTAGGTAAATAAAAAGTTGGGTACTCAGCGCCGGAGTCCCGATCAGACTCCAGAACTGTATTTAAAAAAAAACAAAAAAAAAAACTTGCGTCCCTCTTTCAATCAACACAGGTGAAACGTAAACAAGCAGCAATGTGCAACGTATTGATACGATGTGGTTTTTCGAAACCACGAAAACAGTAAGGATTTGCAATTCCAACAGGAGCGGAAGGAATAATATGTTTGTAGTGCTATGGATGAGTATGTGAAACATGTATTTCTCTTCAAAAGTTTTGATTGGTGTTTACAAGCCAAACCTTAAACAAGGCTATTTACAAATCACAAATAGGACATTTATATGCATTTTAAATGTTCTTAAAAGAAAACTTTGTCCATAATTAAAACAAAGTTTGAAATATAATATATGTTTAAATATTGAATGAAGGTTGATGATGCACTGCACAAATGGATTACAAACGTTAAATATCGTAATAATCATATTAGACACCGATAAGTAATATTACGCACATTAAGTTGAGGACTTATGCAGCAACATAAAAACTGAAGTTAATTCTTTCTTCCACACCAGTCCTGTATAGGTCAGAAGTTGTAGAGGTAGAGTTAGACTGAAAAATTCAATGTCATAGCCGGGATTTGAACCGCGGATATCCTGGTTTCCGTCCAGTTGCTCTGACCACTGAGCTACCATGACAACACGCTACCACGGCACTAAATTCTTCAACTGTCTCGCGTTTTTCACTTTAAACCATAAGGTGATCTCAATAATAATAATAATAATAATAATAATAATAATAATAATAATTAATAATACAGCAAAACATAAATATATATAAATGTTAAACCAGTCAAATGTTTCCGGATACCCGTGAAACTAATACAATACACCATTTACATTTAATTTGTATTTATTTCACGTAAGTATAAAGAATCCGAAAGTCACTGTTCAGAATTCAGTATTAGTTCTAAAAATTATGTTTTGAAAATTTACAAATTTACAATTTACTTCATCCCGTTATATCCAGGCAAGCCGTAACACCGATTACTTTTCATGGGCCCACCCCATCTTAATCCACAGGCCAAATAGAGCACTCAAAACTAGTCCAGCCGGAAACATATTTCCGGCCGTGAAATAGAGTATCTCTTTGCACAGAGTAGATTCACAGGAATCATAAAAGCTTTTATGTCCGTGAGAGTTGATAATTACAATGAAATTAAAAAGTTGCTACTGTTTTTTTTTTTTTTGGAGGTGTAGTGTTTAACGCCCGCTTTAACTACTTATGGCACCGCAGGCGGTGACACTGATGATACATGAATGATGATGGAGCACCGGTGGAATGCGATGGCGGGGGAAACCGGAGTATCCGGAGAAAACCCGCCCCAGCGCCGCTTTGTCCACCACAAATCTCGCATGCGGTCGCTTGGGATCGAACCCCGTCTCTAGGTGAGAGACGAATGGTCTAAGCACTCGACCACAGTGCGGCCAGTGCATATATATCAGCATTAAATAAAATAATTAGAATTTTTAAGTGAAAATGTGTTAAAGTTACAGAATAAAAAAACTACTTTTACTGGGTGCCCAGAAAATTTTGAACAGCAGAGAGAGAGAGAGCGTGTGTATGTATGTGTGTGTGTGTGTCCGTATATTAACAAGCAACCACTCTGCGCACCATGTCCAAATATCCTATGTGTCATCGGCTGGTATATCAGCTATTTTGATGCTGCGGAATATATGTACAGAGTAAAATAAAACTGTCAACATGGCTGTCAGCTCTATCATCACAACCAAAGAAAATACTGACATAACAGTTCACGCCAATATGCACGCGGTGTAGAATCACTGACCTCCTACGCTATCATCTACTACTCAAAATTAGCAATGTCCTACACACCATCAGAAGCAACTGTATTGACAGAATAGTGCAATCCTCGACATTTAGCTACATAACCTTCGGGATGGGCGATATGCACTATGAATGTATTCACTTATGCCATCCGTGTACAGCAGCCCTGCAGAGATATTCCAGCAGATTAATATTGAATGCCGAAGGTGTATCTTGAAGTAGATACATCTACTAGCCTGCGGTGCAAAAATTTAAAAATCTGATCTGTTACACTCAAATGACTTTCTCTAGCTGCTCTACAAACAAACTTCTTACAAAAGATTATTCTGCTTTCTACACAATGTTAATCGAGATAAACATTTGCAGAATGTTCTTATTACTTAGTTCCTTATAACTAGAAGGGAGCTACATGAATGCACTAGGCTAAAGTGATAGTCAAATCTTTTAAATGCAGTCGTTATGCGATTGTCACTCCAAAGCGCTTCTTTGCTTGGCCAGGAGTAGAGCAAAAGAAAAACGGACACTTCCTGCCTGAGAAAAGTATAAGCACTTGACAATTGAAACCAATAACAAGGAATATCTCGGAAACAAATACTTCCAGAACAAAACCGTAAAACATATAAATTGTGTGTTTTGACGCGACCTACATTTTTTGTGCAGTAAGTTTTTGTCTACGTCTTACGGTACAGCAGTTAAGCAAAATTCAGCAAAATTCATTCAGAATAAAGAGATCTTCAGAGGCTATTCCCAGAAAATTCAAGATATATATTTTATTTGGGGTGTAAATATCGGTAATATTGTTAGAGCCATTTTTGAAAAAAACAAAGTTTTCGAAAATTTTTCCATGTAAACGTTAGTTTGTGGTGGAGAGATTTTCATGAAAATCTTCGTGTTGCATCCTTGGAAGATTCTAAGCCTAAATACCAAGTTTGGTATTTAAAGGTATTTTCATTTTGAGGTATACTGTCAACAGACACACACACACAAACACACACACACACACACGCACCTTTGTCTAAAAATTTATTTTTCGGATAAAACGCATATTACCGTGCAATCCCGACATCGAATTTTGGGTTGAATACAATACATTCTCTATGTACTAAGTACGTTGTACATGGGGCTAGAGAAAGTAAAAAGGGCACTGTCCTTGAAGCCAACTTAAATGTTCACCCTTCTTTATGCTTCTTCACTGCCGCCAATTCCCTAGCCTATCCAAGGGCACTAATGCATTAAAATGCTATACTTCACTTAAAAAGATAATGTAAACGACAGTCTGCTTTGTTTCTTCCTCCAAATTCTCTGCTACTTCAACTCGCGCGCAGGAGTGCTGCGTTTGATGGCTCGTTTAACAATGTTCATGCTTTTCAAAAGAGAAACCTGAAGGTCCCAAATGCCCGAGGTAAGCTACCGAACTTCTGTCTAAGTTAAGAACCAATAAGCAAATAGGCTGTGCGAACGGTATAATGAATAAGTAATGACCAAACACAACGCAAAGCCTTCTCTCATGATGACCCACAAAATCCAGAACGTATTTGAATTTCAAGTTCTCTACGTGTGAGTGGAATTTCTTGATTCGGTTTTGAATTACAGCAGAATGGGAAATAGCTGAAGCTTGATTAAGGAATATGTATTATTTCACACGGCTGTGCAAAGTTTTACCATTAATATTGCGAAGAATTGACACGTCATTTGATGCACATGTTGTTTAGCTTGAGCTTCAAATACAGCAGTGCTAACCAGAGAATGACTGGGATAGTTAAATCTACGTCAGTGTGTGCGTGTGTGTGTGTGTGTGGAGACGCAGAGAGAGAGAGAGAGAGAGAGAGAGAGAGTGTGTGTTAGCTTCATCTAAAGTTGGCTGAAATCAGTATAGGCAATACTCACCAGAGACCGACTGTGATAGTTAAATTTGCGTCTGTGTGCGTGTGCGTGTGTGTGTGGAGACACCGAGAGAGAGAAAGAGAGAGAGAGAGTGTTAGCTTCATCTAAAGTTGGCTGAAATCAGTATAGGCAATACTGACCAGAGACCGATGTGCGTGTGCGTGTGTGTGTGGAGACACCGAGAGAGAGAGAGAGAGAGAGAGAGAGAGAGAGAGAGAGAGTTAGCTTCATCTAAAGTTGGCTGAAATCAGTATAGGCAATACTGACCAAGGAATGACTGACAGAGAATGAATTTGCCTCTGTGTGTGGTGCGTGTGCGTGTGTGTGTGGAGACACCGAGAGAGAGAGAGAGAGAGAGAGAGAGAGAGAGAGAGAGAGAGAGAAAGAGAGAAAATTTGGTTTAGCTTCAAATAAAGTTAGCTGAAATCAGTAATAAGCAGACCATCTGGAATACATCAATCTGTCTGAGTGTGTGTGTGTGCGTGTGCGTGTGCGTGTGTGTGTGTGTGTGTGTGAGAAAGAGAGAGAATTTGGTTTTATCTGCAAATAAAGTTGGTTGAAATCAGTATAAACACTCCGATAGGATTAGCTAAATCACTGTGTGTGTGTGCGCGTGCGTGCGAGTGCGTAATTTGGAGTGTTCTGTTTTACTGGATTGTGTTTATATCCTTGAAAGTGTTCGCTTTAGTATTGTGTATGCTTTGTTATTGTTATTATTACTATTATTATTACTATTACTATTATTATTACTATTATTATTATTGTTGTTGATGGCAGTGGTGGTTTCATAGAAGGGGAAAATGTTTGACCATCGTAATTTAAGTGTAAACTGTACAAGAAATTCCAATGGAATTACTGCTAAGCAATAAATATGAATTTCTTAATTAAATTATCTTCATGAAGGTTTACATTACCAGAGGTAACCTCAGAAATCGGATAAAAGATAATAGTGAAAAATAACTTTTGAACGTTTCATTGGCCATTACAAACAATTATCATAACTTTTCTTGCAAAGCTTCAACAGAAAGTGATTGAATATAAACACGGAATCACAGCCTGGTCACCAGGATCACCGGAACTCCATCTTAGTGGGCTGAGGGACATTGTTTATAGCGAGCCTAATGGTACAGGATTAATTATGTAAGCAGGTTGCTCAAGTTAAATCCCTCAGGATGGTCCATGTTCTCCAAAGATCTCGCGTGCAAATAAACAAGTACTAAATATTTCAGAGTAATAATGTAAGGAACAAATATAAATCCATAAACTGTAAACTTAGAACAGGATGATAAAATAGACTAAACAGGTGCACTAGAAATGTATAAAAACTACAAATGGTAAGAAAAGTAACCAAACCTTATAACCTTTATCTTCATTTGTTTTGGTTTATTTAACATTATTATTTTTCTTTTAAACGTTAGTTAAGTAAATAGTTTATGGAAAAGAAGTGGAGTTATTGAAACCAGAATGTATCATTTTATCATAAATATTTTACTGAAAAGTATTCTAATGATTTTAATTTCGCAAAACAGTTAAAACTTTTGACAGTTACATTTACCGAATGCACATCATAGCAGATTTATAACCGTTAACATTGAATACCTGAAATGTCAAACCTACAGTCTTTTCATTTAATTAAGAATGAATGTTTTCTTAAGTTTCCAGACACTGCCCAATTTAAGTGTCTTTGTATAGGAATATTAGTAAAAATAAAAGAAACAGATTACAGTTAAAATGTTTCATAACTTCTACATTTTTATTATGAGCGGAAAAGTGTTACAAAGAGAGAAGCTAAATTTTTAGAAATGAACATGTATAGCCGTTACAAGCTCAAAACTTACATAAACCTTGGACCGTACATTCAAGCATCAACCAGTAGTTCTAAAACATATAAATAGTTAATAGTATGTTGTGCAACGAGAGTATATGGTAGTAATTAAGATGCAAGAATGTTTATCAAACGGCGGATTCATTTTTATAATTGTCATTATAGTGAGACTATTTAGACTCGACTCTGTGTCTAAGCTTAAAATATTTATAAATTGTTGAAATATTCTACGTTTCCCTAAGTTAAGCGTACTGATCTTACTTTGTGCAATGAAACAGCTGGCAGAAGCTAAAGCAACCTTGACGGAATACTGAATGATACACACTATATATGCTATTATTAAAATGTTATTTGCAGTTAACACTAATTATTATATAAAGAAAAGTGGATTTATTTCAAATGCAGATTGTATATTGTGCAATTGTTGAATTGAATTTGAGGGAATGTGCTTTATGGAATGCTGGAAGCTAGTGGACTGTCACATTTAGATCTTCTGATTGGTGGAAACCTGCACTTTAATGAAGAGGTACATTTTAATGGGGGCCATTAAAGTGTAACTATCAGATTATAATAACAACACTTAGGCATGGTCAAGCATGTATATCACAACTTCTAACAAAGATACACAAAATGAATGGGAGGTAATAGAATACATT
This sequence comes from Hymenopus coronatus, assembly GCA_030762935.1. Classification (NCBI taxonomy): domain Eukaryota; kingdom Metazoa; phylum Arthropoda; class Insecta; order Mantodea; family Hymenopodidae; genus Hymenopus; species Hymenopus coronatus. The sequence continues at coordinate 50,372,494 of CM060900.1, forward strand.
TATAGTAAGTAATACAAAGTTTAACTAGATGTGGAAATCGACATTTCTCGTCGGGTACCATTTATTAGCGTATAATACACTATAGAATGCAGTTAGAAATCAGTTGTAAAGCTGCTGGATTTCTGGTAACATTGTTGTTAAAATAGATGGTTCACTTTATTTTATTTCAATTGCACCTTTACTCTCTTATGTTCTAAATCTCTTTCTATCAATTTCTAATTTTTCAGATCGATAAATGCAAAAAGATTAGTGAATAATTAAATAAAAGTTTGAATGTATACCCCAGAGCTGGGATAGCATATTCAGATTTTGTTAGTTATTTGTGTATTCTTTTTACACCCAAAGAAGGGTCTAAGCATCATCACTTTGAAGTCCTCTGCATTAGCGACCAGGTTTAGTACGTAAACTCACTTAGGAGCTAGCTACCTTCTGTTGTACACTATCCAACTGCTTCTTTTTCGTAGTTGGCTTACCCTCCCATTATGTAGGATTGGCATCCCCTAGCACTTACAAGCGGGTGCCTAGGGGTCAGTAGCCTGTTGGGGAGCCAACGACGCGGAACCACAGAATGAAGAACCTGGTACAAGTGGTCGACCCGTAGCCAGGCATGAGCGTGAGGAAGTTGATATGAAATGCAAGCAAAATGGATGATAGGAAAGGTGATGGTGGAGCAATTGGTGGTACGTGTGGCGGGAGGACCCGGAGAAAACCCGCCCAGACGCCGCTTCGTCCACCACAAATCCCACATGCGGGCGCTTGGGATCAAACCCGGGCCGGCTAGGTGGGAGGTTAGGGTCTAACCACTCGGCCAAGGCGCCGACTCCTACTTCTTCACTGGCGACAAATGTGGAATCTCTACAATTTAATTTGTTTGGGTTGTATGGTCTTACAGATCGTATTACTTGAGGTGTACCCTCTCCGTTGTCTCACCTATATGGTCACCATTCATGAGGTTCTGTTACAATATTTTCAGAGTGTACCGTGCTAAAGTCCATTTCATATGGTTACGGAAAATGTATATATGACAGATACAAAGCAAAAAAGCGCATCTCGCATGTTACCATCATTTATTTATTTTCAATACTCTGTAGAGTAATGCAACCGTGGGAACCTAGAGCTGCGTACCGCGCTATGAAGTTATACTCTGTAACTGGCTGCGGACAATTTGGACAAATTTCAAATGAAGCCTTACTGGAGCCTTGGGACCATGGCATATATTACACATAATACAAAGATATAATAATTACACATAATTATTATATCTTTCACTTTGATTTGGCTGTTAATTTTTAGCTCTGTGAAAACATGGGTAACCTAGTGAATAATGTGTTTATGGTATTCCTGTTTTTCTTGTGTGCATAAACTGGAAATAGGTTTTTTTTTTATGGTGGTGACTTTGCAATCGTATCATGTTATTAGTTACTATGCTCTACGACAGCAAAGTACCCTTATCACCAATATTCACACTTGGGCCTATATGTCACTGGAATACTAACATTATTCGTTTTTGTAATTGGATTTATTTACAAAATTTACCAACTTTTAGCTCAAAGTATGAATGTGGTTTTAGCTAAGGGCATTTTCCGAGATTTATTTCACTTGGAGTTTTTCTTAAATTTTGGGTAATTGCCTCTCATATTCAAAAAAGGACTAGCTTTTCTGTAGAAGATAACCAGTGCAGTTTTGACCTTCTAATTAACACTCCTAATCAGTGAATTTCTATTTAATATTTTACTTGCTAAAAAGAAGTGCCTATTTTCTCTATCAGGTGTCCCAACTGCCCGTATTTGACGTGTGCAGATTTAACATCGTGCGTTAAAAGAGTTCTGCAAGTTAAAACTGGCCAGTGGGGAACTAGTGAGAGATACCTCTTTTACTCCTCTCAATGAGTGAGACCCACTTCAATGTCTCCGGAATGAGCCAGAGCCATGAAGGTCGTTCAACAGTTACCCCTTTATCGGTTTTAACTTGAAATAGCCCCGTTGAGTTCTGCAGCTCTTTTAACGCACGAAGGGATATCTGCACACCCCAAATACGGGGACAGTTGGGTATATATCTACGCATTCCCCTTATGTTTACTAACTAACCCCAGACACCCTCGTGCAACAAATCTGGCCTATAAGGGAACTGAGCTGTTTATAATGGTAGTGACCATATCTCGCCTTACCCTCTACCGATATGATCACATCTTTTTACCGAACATAATTCTAGCCTTTGGATTGTAAAAGTAGGTTACGTTGTCTAAAATGTTGCCGAACTACCTAAGTGTAGTATTACAATTTAAACCTTTTTATTTTCATGCTGCACTGCCATTTTCTTAATATCAGATTTGTTATTTCCGTTCGATAACGGCAATAACTTTAATATTCGTCTCCATGTTTTCGTCTCCGCTCATATATGTAAGTGTCGTAACTGTTTCCCAGTTTAACGAGGCAAGCAAATAATATTTCGGTGATTTTTATAGAATGTTGGGCTACCCTTCATTTCACAACTATTATAACCTTGTTCATTGGTTAGTTCGTACGTCCATGTTTGTTTTTTAGGCTAATCACATAGAAAACTGATACTGGATGTGAACAGTCAAAGTTAGATTACTTGACGGAGACACAAATATTGCAATCTAGGGGAATGGGCCACTTTTTATCCACAAAAGTGTATCTGAAATATGTATTAGAGTTAACTGATTATTAGCCAATTAAATCAAGTTGAAAATGCCCGTTATTTTAAAAATATATAATAAAGTATACAGTTCCATTCTTTTCCATATTCTATTCTTTATTCCAAGTTATATCTATGCTTTTAAAGCGCTAATTTGAAATCCATCGTCAATAAGTTCCATGTACTCCTTTTACAATGTGTCATTCTTTGGTTGAAATATATCCACTATGATTACAGTTAAAGATGAGGATTTTGTGCGCAGCACGAAATACACATTGACTCGACAGCGAGCAAAGGTGGATAGACAGGTAAACAACTAAGGGCGTTATACCGAAAAGAAATAGAACTAGAAACGCATATATTATCCATTTCCCTACCTGTTGTCCGATCATAACAATACGAACGCACAGAGGCCTTCATAATCAAATTCACTCCAGTAGTAAAATAGGTGTACTTGCCTAATCTGAAGGAAACTGAGCAAACGACGGATTTGAAATTAAATGCTTTGTTGCGGAAATAACAGTGTGTTGCAATTCTTATTTTCATACTGTACTCTTCGCGTGGTTTGTTTATGCCGAAAGTCTATACAGGCACTGGGCGTACACCGTGTAATATCTTTGTCCATGCAACCTCACGACAAACCACACAAACGCCTCTTTATTTATAATTATTGCATTTGGAAAGCAATACGTGCAAATACACAACTGCTAATCTTCACTCAGATGAATCCTAATCCATTCACTGTCCAATATGACCTCGCCGTGGTCGAGTGGGTAGAGCACTTGTCTCTCAACTAGACAACTTGTGGTGGACAAAGCGGCGCATGGGTTTTCTCCGAGTTTTCCGGTTTCCCCTGCCATCGCATTCCACCGGTGCCCCATCTTCATTCCATGTATTACCAGTGTCATCGCCTGCGGTTAATTCAATACACAAATATTTACCCTCTATGAGTTTTTGTTAGGGTTGTTTAAACCAAGTGAGAAACTACCCTTTCTTGTGTAATTAAACGAAACAAGATTCAGTTTTTGTTTCTCGTTTTATATGGAAAGTTTATATGGTCCACTACTGGCACGCATGTATTGATTCTTTTTTTTTTTTTTTTTTTTTTGAAACTGATAAAAAATAAAAGATTATTTTGCTGCTAAGGTTAAACAGTTTTTGTAAAATAGTAGCACTTAAACTTTGCATTATACTACTGTATTTGATTTTAAAACAAATTAATTAAAACACAGCCGATTGCATTCTTTCGACTCACAAAAGTGTGGTTATGAAAAAAGGGTTGACGAAAATTATTGCATTCTGGCTGCCGATCATTTACCAAATCCGTCCTATTAACATCCTCTGATCCTCGTTAAGCACTGCTACTCGTGCTCTCTCTTAAACTAATGCCTGCTGGCTTTCTAACATTGTTAATTTCTGTGATAAAATTAAGTCTATGCCTCCTTTTTCACCAACTTAAACGTTTCTTTATCGGTCCTTAAATTGCCTCTTCACTTCTGCTGATATCCTTGTGTATTTTAGAAACTGGTAGCCATGTTAAACTTTCTCCGCGTTTGATGTTTTAGTTGGCTTTTCCAGATCGCCTCTGGCGTGTTTTGTGTTTAATCTTCTGCAGCCCCTCACAGCTTTACGTCCGCTCACTTTTATATGTTCTCTGGTCTTGCAAGCTGGGAACCAAGCCGCGCTATTCTGTGGCACTGACGTGAAATTCCCTTCTGTTCTCACTAACCCTACGCCCTTCCAAGACCTATATGCCACCAAAACTCGGAATGCCGTTCAGAATATACTTAATGGTGCACTTAGAGGTGGTGACTCCAAAAATTCATCTATTCAAGGATAAGTCCAAGACATCGATTGCCCAGAATATGCGTCCTTACTGCCAGTCAATTGATATGTGTGTGATACCGGAGGGAATTCCACACTGCAGCCATTGTTTATTGTACGTCAGACCCCAGGAGAATAGGATGAGATGAGAGTAATATCAATGGAAGGTCGTAACCGGACGTGGGGGATGAGCCAACGTGGAGAGACCCTAACATATTCCAAGCAGTTCATCTCGACATGCAGAGCACTAGTAGCCCGCGCCCCAGGTCTGACCAAACCCATTGCGTCTACAAACGACTGCCAACGTCATACCGCCGTCGAGATCTGTACTTCCAGAGCTCATTCACCACCACGGAAAGGCGCCAGCACAGCACCCCTCGCCTACACTTACAGTCTAATAGGATGAAATGAAGGGACAGGATGTTCGGGGAATGAAGAAACCTCCACAGTAGTTGCCTAGAAACCGGCAAAACCCCGATAAATCCCATTGGTCAGAAGATCGCCCGCGAGAATCGACCCCACGACCTCCTGGCTCGGTAGCAAATTGATGTACTGCGCCGAATACTCTGTGCCCTCATCGATAATAAATCATCTATATTAGAGTTATTTTATTTTCTAATAGCCGTGTACACCGTTCTCGTTTAACAAGCCCGTTAGGGACGTTCACCTCACTGCGGTAAGAATTTGACCACGGTAAACATCACACAACGGTGCACCACTATTTACCGCATTTTAGCTGACTGTGATTAGTTTGCATGCGCTCACCTACGCTGGGAGCACCTTTCTTTGCAGGTAAACTATACTAAACGCACCCGCAAGTATATCGTGTATCACTTGTTCTATCTCTTGGTTGAAGGCACGCATATAGTTGTTCAGCATATAACGGAGGAAATAAAAGTCGTTGCAAGTTTCTCTAAATATAACGTCGTTATATTATTAAGTTTAACACGCAGTATTTAAGAAAATACATAAAGTAAAGAGCCGGAAGCCATCACTTAAAGCTGGACACATGGGAATAGTTGGCCTAACAAGTGGGAGAAAAATATGCTCACATTTTCCCTTTCTTTTCTGACTAAAGCTCCATTTAGCTTAGTCGAAATTCACTTTTAAGTGGCAGAAACAGAGAGAGAGAGAGAGAGAGAGAGAGAGAGAGAGAGAGAATAAATAACCTCCACAAAGATTCAGGCAGATTTAGACAGAAATGAGAACTAACAACCCAAGCGCTGAAAAGAGCTCCCTTAAAACTCACGATTTACGAATATTTAGATAGGATAGAGAACTAACAACCCAAGCGCTGAAAAGAGCTCACTTCAAACTCGCTATTTACGAATATTCAGACAGGAATGAGAACTAACAACCAAGCGCTGAAAATAGATCACTTCAAACTCACTATTTACGAATATTTAGACAGGAATGAGAACTAACAACTCGAGCGCTGAAAAGAGCTCATTTCAAACTCACGATTTATGAACATTTATAAACGCTCATTTTTGGGATTTGCTTAGACAGGATCAGATCTAATAGCTGGATAAGACCACTGTTTTATCATACCTAAGTGGAACACCTTATTAAATTTACGTAATATGTGTCAACTTGCTATCGTAATGTAGTCAGTAGGATTATATCACTAAGTCAATGCATTGGTATGAAAGCTAAACAGAGGGGCTTTAACTCTGATATCTGCTTATCTCTCAACAAACGTTAGATGCTGTATCATTTAATTTAATATATTACATCTACTTCTATGTTTCCTATCTACCATATAAAAAGGTAATGTAATGATTACTTTCACATTTTACTGACCTTGTCTTAAAACCAAACCAAACAGTGCATTCTCAATCTCCTCAGTCACACCTAACGAAAACTACCCTTCTTTGACAGCAAATGGCATTTGGATGATTTAATCAGAGGTCAAGATTTGTTCCACATAACTTCAACCTGCAGCTCTTATCTGTCACGTGACTAATACCACACGTTGACTACTGTGGTGCAATAGGTCGTTATGCTGCAGAACGTATTTTCTTGTTTAATATCAATATCTACGTTAATATATCCGAAGATGATAATTTGTCAAATTTGCGTCTTTATAACCCTAGTAATATATTATACAGCAAGAATGAATGCATCTAAAACAGTGTAAATTACTATCAACAAAATGGGAGGGTCCGTCGTCCTAAACCTGCCTTTCGGAAAACGTTAGCACTTACATCCATCATTTTTATCTAATATCACAGTACGAAATATGTAGCTAAATATGTAACTAAAGTTGAATGTTAAATAAATATGTAATTATAAATATATAGCAAAATATTTAAAATCACATTCGAAGTCCGGATTTTAAAATGAAAATGTATTTATTTATTTTACTGGGTGGTTATTCCAAGAACCGCAACATGTATTGTTTTATTGCTTCACATTTGTCATTTTTAAATTCGTATTCAAAAATTTCACTTTTACAGTCTTCATAGTATCTTTGGTCACTTCAAATGTTCCATAAGTAGAATCAGACTGAAAGTTCAATGCCTGAGCCGAGATCGGAACCACGGATCCCGCGGTCTCTAGCCGAGTACACTAACCAAGACAACTTGACATGGCACTAAGCTGCTCAACTGACTTGAATATAATTAATACTAATTGACCTAATAGTTGGTTAAACTATCAAACTCATGACTTAAAGTACTAACGGTATCTCTAAGTCGCCACTGGGGTGTGCCATCTCAAAATAATTTTAAATCAACTTGTGGTTTATATGAAAACGTTTGAGATATTTGAGGAGTTTAGTGCCGTGCCGAGATGTTGCCATGTTAGCTCAATGATTAAAGCAACGGGCTAGAGACCGGAAAATCCGTAGTTCATATCCAGGCTATGGCATTGAATTCTTCAGCCTGACTCCACCTATCCAACTCCTGTCCTACACACGGCTTGTGTGGAAAAGGCAATTAACATTTCAAAGTTCGTTAAACACTCAGAAGAAAGCACAAAGAATCCAGAGTCTTCATTAGTATAAATATGGAAATTAAGAATCTTAAACTTAACACAGATGTATTGTTTGTTTCATAGCACAATGTTCAATATGAAACATCTCCGCATGTTCTATATAAATGACATTCTTCTGCTCGATATCATTTTCTTGTATGTAGGAAATCATCTTTCGACATCGCAAACTGTGATAGAAGTGTACTTGAATAAGACCATTTTTCCTGGAGGGTTGCCCTTCGGAGTGTCAAGTCTTCATCGTTCAGGTTCTCGTGTATGGCGAGAAAAGTAGAGTAGTCAGGTTTTCTATAAATTACATTCTAGAACTTGCCAGACACGTTGAGTCAAACTATTTATTCTCGTGTGTAAAGAAAGAAAATTATAGACAGGAATAGAAAGAATTAAAATATAAACATAATAAGCAAAACAAAAAACGACTAAATATTTATTTTGTGTAAGAGTGTGCAAAACATGTAACATATATTAAAATGTATAAAAATATGTAAAATGAAATTGAGTAGAGCAATGCACATGCTTCAATTCGTAGATATTTTCTGTTTGCATGTGTTCACATATAAGGAATAGAATATGCAATTATATAAGAATCCGGGCTTTAGTGATAGTAGTGCTTATATAATTTTTATCGTCTGACCCTGCACTGCATAGAGTCATTCAAACGTGTACTTGACGGCCCGGATTCGATCCCACGCGACCGCATTTGGGATTTGTGGTGGACAAAGTAGCGCAGGGGCGGGTATTCTCCGGGTTCTCAGATTTTCTGTGCCATCGCATTCCACCGGTGCTCCATCTTCATTCCATGCATTATCAGTGACATCGCTTGCGGTGGCGTTTGTGGTAAAAGCGGGATTTAAACACTATTAAAAATAACGTGTAGTTAGCCAATCAGGGAGAGAGGGTCGGTAATTGTGCTCAGAAGGATACATATCAGCGGGGCAAGCTTATAAGAAACAAGGATTACCAGAGGTGTGCCGGATTGGATTTCCTACAATTCTTGATCATGGTAATGCACTTGAAGAGATATGTGAGCGGATAATAGCTGGTAAATGATCGTACTTTAGGTACAATCTTAACCCCAAACGTGACGTCACATTCTCTTATAGCCCGTAAACACCGTAGTACTGACAACATATCAGCGGGGCAAGTTTATAAGAAACAAGGATTACAACGAGAGAAGTAGTGAAGTAGGGATTGAGTTTGCTTACAATTCTTGATCATGGTAATGCACTTGTTCAAGGGATATGTGAGAGAATAATAGCTGGTAAATTATCGTACTTGAGGTACAATCCTTACCCCAAACGTGACGTCACATGCTCTTGCACCCCGTAAACACCGTGGCGCTGACAACCTATTTATGCGGAGAGTTGTTCTTTTTTTTTTTAAATTGTGTGGGACAGTAAATTGCAGAACGAGGTTCCGCGTATTAATCACGATGAATGATGAGTTGCAAACAGTGACACGCACCTAGACTATGCTCGGGCATGTACACACAAACTGGCGGGAGAAATGCCAGTTGATTTGTGGTGACCTATGTTTCGAGCATGCGTCCTAACCGTTCTGACCAGGTTGGTTCAATGGGGAGAAGCTATTTCAAAATGTAGCATCATAAATTGATATCAAAGTGCATTAGGGATGTAGTCCATCTGTCAAAATAAAACCATTTGGACATTTTCAGCAGAGTAAAAAGAGTGGCAAGCCATAACATTCGCGTTTGGAATATTATATTTCTCTCCAGTGGGGCCTGCAACAACTGTAGGCTTATACAAAAGCCTCGAAACACGTGTCTCCCTCGCATCAGGGCCAATGGATTCCAGAGATTTATGTGATAGTTTGTCTTTTCCCTCCACGTGTTACTAATATTGTACATTACCTATACTTCAGCGTTATGTGACACTTGACAATGTTGTATAAGGCGATTCAGATGTTGCTTCAAATTAATGGCTTAAAATATTTCCCAAAAATATGAATATCTGCCGCTAATATCACATTTCTGTAAATGTTATTACATGTGTTATATATCCATTTTAAAACCTAAAGGAATGACTCATTGGGTAACATCTGTGGCCCATAATCAGACAGATCCTGGTTCGATCCTGGGCAACCGTTCACTCCGGCCCATGGGTTTTTCGTGTTTTTTCCGGGTTGCCAGTTGTATGCCTGGATATTTCATCTTCTACCACAAATTTTCCTATATCCATCACTTACTTGTCATTCACATCAGGGTTGCAGGACCAGAGGACGGTGTTCGGTGGGTTGCGGCTGGACGGTGGCTGTGCTCCGAAATGAAATGGAGTTTTTATTTATGGACGTCCTTTAACTGCTGTGATTCTTAGCGACCCATTCTATGTTGGACGTGAAGAACCACTTAATTTTGCTTAAAGTCTCCTTTATCAGGCTTGAGGTTATTTTATGTGCCGTAAACTTGCGATAGAGACCAATACCCTTCAGAAGGAAGCCAAGCTAAGGCTTTTTGCGCCCGAAAAAAAATCATCACCCTTCGCCAGGTTTGGGCCCACAACCTTGGGAAGCAGAGGATACCATGGTAACCACTACACCTGGGAGAGCGCAACCCGCCTCCGAAGTCTTCGGATGAAGCGCTCCTTCCTAGTGTCAACGGGGGTTCATGCGCCGGGTGATGGCGAATTTTCTTTTCTTTTTTTCTTCTTTTTTTATGGTGTTTAACGCCCGTTTTCTCTTTAGACGGAACCGCAGACAATGACACTGATGATACGTTGAATGAAGATGGAGCACTGGTGGAATGCGATGGGTGGGAAATCAGGAGAACCCGGAGAAAACCCGCCCCTGTGCCACTTTGTCCGCCACAAATCCAATATGCGTCGCCTGTGACCGAAGGGTGAAAGAAGGTGTGGTCTAATCACTCGGCCACGGCTCCGCCTAGGTGACGGTTGTGTGGTATCTGAAAACGTTAGCCGTCCATGCTTGTTCCCAATGTTATCCGGATCTGGTCATTCTCAACTCTCCCTCCCGGGGGTCGCGTATGTCAGCGCTGTGCCCAGCGGTTTTAAAGCAGATCCTTTTCCGCCAATGTCCACTACTCAGAAGTAACAACGGCTAAGCAGTCACTTAGCTGAGTCCTTGGATAGCTATTTCGATTTGGCACAAATATATCTGCTTAAGCCAGCACAAATGTTTTATTGTAAATATATTTGTGACAGAGGAACATTAAACATGAGAATAAAAGCATTATTAGTGTCACAGGTTAAAGGAACATTGTAGTTCCTATGTGCATTTTGCAGTCTGATAATGAAATAAAGTATAATAAAATTTATAACAATATTTTGGGCTAATTCACCGGGAGCTAAAAAAGTATTTACTATAGAAAATCAAGTATTCACTTTAAAAGTTATGCAAATGTTTCATTTAACCACTATTCGCAAAGGTATGTGTAGTTAAATTGGCCTATGCCTACACATTAGAAACAGTTTAGCTTCTAAGGATATAAAAATATAAAAACTTAAAGTTTCACACTCATTTTCATATAAATAATCAAAATATTAGCGTAACCTCTACTAAAACTGTGCCATGCAAAACTGGAATCTTAATTTCATTATAAAAACTAAAACGATCCTCCAAATACTATTAAAAATATAGAAAAGCATGGTGTATTTAAATCCAAGGTAAACGCTGTTGACCTTTTTACCTTTGCAGGGCAGTACCTTCATGCATAACTCAAATATAATTATCACAATGTAAAAGCTATATTACATGTAAAATTAATATATATCTAGCGTATTATAACATTAGCATGAGTACCTTTGGGTTAATCTTTTATTTATACTTCACGTCTCTCATAATTTTACATTATTTGTTATATGTAAGTATATGTTGTGTAAACAGAGTATTAGAATATTAAAAGTTATTTAATGATGTGTAACAGATATAGGATTTGCTTTAAAGGGAACAATAAAAATGAGATGAACTGAATAGAGAATTGATTACGTATAAAATAAATACTCATTTCAGAGTACCATGAGATGAAAACCCTTTGATCTGAGGATTTTTGATTTTGTTCATTTTTTGAAAATCTTGTTTTTCTCAAAAATGGCTGTAACGATTTTGATTGAAATACCGTATATTAAAGATATTTACAGTGCAAATAAACTGTATATTTTTAATCTTCTCGGAATAGCCTCTCAAGACCTCTTTAACATGGAGGAGTTTTGCAGAATTTTGCATAGAAGTTAAACCGTAAGAAATAGAAAAAAAATTACTACACAAAAAATGTAGATCTCGTTAAAACAAACACAATTTATGTCACATACATTTTTATGTAAAGTTGTACATTTATAAGGTATTCCTTGTTATCGGTTTCAGTTTAACTACTTAAACTTTTCTCACAGCGGAAGTGACGTTTCCTTTCATCTCCCTTATTTTAATGCAGGCCATGAAAAGCAAACCGCACTTCAATTGTTTTACATAACACCTGATGTTAAAAGCTTTGAATATCGATTTAACCCAGTATGCTCCCTTATGTCTCATCTACTTACAAGGAAGCAAATAATAAAGCAATTGCTGCTAATATTTACTTTGATTAGCATATCGTAGATAAAAGAATAATACTTTTTAAGGAAAGTTGTTTGTAAAAGTCATGTGAATGGAACACAGCAGATTTGTTAAAGATATTATTAGACACAGTCTGTCAGTGATTATTCATTTTCTCTTTTCTCACTGACTTATGAGTAGGTACTGTATTTTAAAATTGCTATTGCAGAACATGCAATAGGAAGACGGAAGAGGGACCCAATATTGTAGTTAGATTGAAACTAATGCCGATTAGTTTAGGTAACTTTCAAGAAAATCTTCTCATTGTTCATAATGGCTGTGTGACCTTGGCCTCCGTCACTAAATTTTGCATCCAATGCTGAAGAAAGAAGTGGATCTTATACTGGGAATTTTACAGTGTCTAATTCTAGCCGTTAAAATTGGTTGTGAAGAAGTGAACTTCAGTTACAGCTGTTTTGTTCCCATGGCTTTTAAATGCTAAGGACACCACTAACTCTGCTTGGGTTTCAGCCGGGTGTTGTAACTTATGTGACGTCACATGTGTAGTAGCAGGATGCGGAAACAAGTTACCGCATAGAAATGACGGGTTTTAAGATTCCAAATTGAAGCACCTGAGATTTTTTCTAAGGATAGCATTTTCCTTATTCTCCTGCACCTCAAGACTTTTTTTTTTAAATTTCTTTTTCATATTTTCCCCATTTTTTCCATTTTCACAACATTTCCTTTGTTTTTTTTCTAATTGATTACCATTTTGCTTTTTTGCTTCTAATACACACACACACATACACATTTACAAACATACAAACGCCCATGCCCAAGGCGGGACTCGAACGCATGATCCCCTGCACCTCGAAGCACCAAGCAAAGCACTTTAGCGAGCGCGGCCACGGGGACCGGCTACATTCGGTCAGGCAGATTGAGGCAGCCACCCCACATAGAGCCATACACCCCTGTCAGGGTTGATCCTCACCTTGGCAACCAGCCGTAGTCGGGGGACAAAGAGAGTAGCTTTGAGCATCCTTTCTCCCTGTCACGCCGCACCGAGCACCATCACCGACACTTCCATTCCTCAAAGAAACCCACGGGATGAAGGATACATGAAATGACAATGTACATGACATGGAGGGACAGGAAATTCGGAGGATGAAAGAGCATACCCGGCATTCGCCTGGCGATCCGGGGAACCTCTCCACCCCTAAGGAGTGAAGTACGCTGGTCACGGGGATCGACCCCGCGACCTCCCGAATACCTGTCACCGACGAAACCGCCTGAGTCAACCCCCTCGGTTACATGTGTACGTAAAGTAAATATTTTAGAATTAACTAATTTTTACATTAAATAATAAAAATGAATTTGTTCCACTTGAAAGTAGGGTAATATTGGTCGCTGATCGGGAAATCTACCTTGGCACTTGCTAACTCTTGGTAATCCCTGACATTACGTGTTATACTATTTTGGTACATAAATATAATTTTCTTCTACAAAATTATACGTAATTCTACTTCAAAGCACATAGACCAAAATAGGCCTAAAGAAGCTTCAAATTAAAATAGTACAAACAATACGTCATTAGTGATTTAAATTACATTCTTGAATCGGTCACAAAAACTAAAGTGATTCGATAAACATTTGTAAATATCTTATATAAATTCTGAAGGAAGATTTCCTTTCCAACATGAATCTTCCACAAAGGATTAAATGAAAGGTGGTCGCTGATTTCATACAGCTAGATTGACCCTAGTCCATTAGCAACTGGAAAGGTTTCACTGTTGGTTACGGTATTGTCATTTCATTATTGGCAAGAAGATAACGGTCAAAATAACGTCGTTATACTAGCATATAACTGATACCAGTCGAATTTTTTAAACAAAAATTCTGTCATGCTCCAGTTGGAAAGTGTGTCCAGATTACGGTAGCTTTATAGGGTCATATTATGTCGTCGTAACTGTCACCAGGGCCCATGAAAACTTTCGGGGTGTGTTACGTTATCGATTTGGCTCGTACATCAATCTAGCAATAACCGACTGCGACTGAATTTGTAGGCCATTCAGTTTGCTGATTAAGTTGGTACAATTGCAACCTGTTACAACGGTGTTATAGCCCAGATAGCTCGCTAATCGTGGTTAATCTGTTGAACAGCTGCAACGTGGCTATATATTATACACTGCCTGCTGTTTCGCGTTGCTTTTATTCTGATTTCTCAGATACTCATGTTCTTGTAATAAGCGTATTCACTCGCTTGTTAAATAATAATTTATCGCACTTTCTTTAAGCAACTTAAGGTTTTAATAATTAAATTTGAAAAATTCAGTTATGCAACTGGATACTCTGCTGCGTATCTTCAGCACGAAAAGATGAATGATTGGAATCACGACTGTGGTATTGAATATTTGAAATGTTATTAAATGTTTTAATCAATTACAGTCCACAAATCTCAAATATGTGTATTACAAAATGAATCTGCACAGTTTCCTTCTGAATATTGTTCCATCTTTCTGAGTCACAGCAATGCCATGAGAAGAACCCGCAAACTATCCTTAAATACATAGTAATAATACAGCTCATTGTACTTAGGTTATATTATCCATTATTTAGAAAAGCATGTCCGGTTACTTAAACTATCACTTATCCTAATGTAAACTTATGTTTGACTACCGTTTAAGCGCTACATCAGCTTAGCTCCCTGACTGGTAGAGAGTGTTGCCTCCTGTGGTTTTTGTTTTCTATTCAACCTCATTCTGTGTGCTTTCTGTGCTGTTCTCGCTCTATTTTTTTCTTATCGGTTTTACTTTTAAACTTCCCTAATATTGTCCTATTTCTCTAATTCTTCTCTTTACCTTGGCGTTCGACATTGATATCGCCACCATCTCTGCTGACATTCAATCCCTCTTATTCTAGTAAACAGTGAACAATAGTGTCTTGCTCACCGCATAAAATACTACATTCTATTTCATTGCCTTTCATCCCTTTCGAACGTAATGCTCCCCTCCACGCTAATCCTTCCCTCCCTTGTTTATTGCATATATCTACATACCTCTCTCTTTACCATGTTTTTTCGCAATAAACAAAGCGACATTTTATTTTATAGTTCACCATATATTTCCTGTTTATCCATGTCTTCTATTATTTTTCAGTTTTTTTTTTTCCCCAATCCTCCACATGTCTCCCATCCCAAGATTTCCTCTAGCTGCACCCACCAGGACTTCTCGCTCTTAGTTATCTTAGGTGCTTACTTCCTGGTCTTCCTAATTCTTGGTGCTGCTCTGCTTAGCCCTAAAATTTCTTTACAAAACGTCTCTAACCATTTACTGTTCATCTCTGGTGGTTTATATCTACATATCCCAATACCTGCCATTGTTGCTTTACCTTCTGCTTCTATCTTTCTGCCATGAGCTGCCAAACCGCCGTTACAACTTAATCTTACTCCTAAATAATCAAATTATTTCACTATTTCGTTTTATTTCCTTATAAATACAATTTCTCTTCGTTCTTTCAAATAATTGCTGTTTTCAATATCACTAACTTAATATTAGTAAGTTTTTTTAGCCACCATTCTCTGTAGAGTTTCTGGATTGCCGTGTGAAGCCCTATTGCTGTGAATGCTCCCACCATAAAGTCACCCACGTCAATTAATCCTGGTATTTCCGTTTTCATCAACACCGGACAGTTGCAATTTCTTCCTCACATCCCCTCCAGTGTTTAAGTGCCGGTTATATTAATAACATCAGAATTTCTAATAGAATAAGCCGTAATGAAGCGCTTGACGTTGAAAAAAGCATATGAAGCAGAAAGTAAACCAGAATAAAACTGTAAAGGATGCTGACATACACGAATCAACGACGTGTATATTATAATAACTCCATGGCACGACAGCTCACGGGGAACCTTGGCCTACCGCCCGGCCGCTGCGTTCCCCATCTCGGTCCATTACAGACGTACGTGTATGTTATAATAAAGGGCAAATGAATTTAAACTCTGATTAGTATCCACGTAACTGAAGCTAGATGTGGGCAATAAAGCTGCATACAATTTCAAAATCTATTGTAACTTAAACGCGCTTTTTAATGTTTTGTTTTTACTCCAGGTTATCCCTTCTTTTACGGCCGAGCAAGTTTACGCCGCGGTAGCGTGTGCGCCTTGCATTCAGGAGGATATGGGTTCGATTCCTATGGCCGGCCTTACTGAACCAAGGGGTTTTATTCGGGTCACCAGCCAGATTGTATCCCCCAAATGTTTCTGGCAATTTCCTGTTCCATGACTTCCTTTTAAGGTTGAATTTTCGGCGGGTTGCGACTGGGTGGTGAGTGTGACTAAGAGGTTTATTCCTGGCTTTAACACGGGTCCGCTCAATTGGGACACCCCTTCGCGTGCTTTCGAACTAGGGTCCCTTCGGTCTCTAGGGCGTGGGCTGGGTCCAGCCGGTGTCGGAGGCGTTCAACCTGCAATCGTTAAGGGTCCCGTCCATGGTTACGCTCGTCATCCCGCTTAGTTCCTTTTTAGGTGTCTCCCCCTCTCTTCAAGACACGTAAGTCGCAAAGGGATCCAAGGGTCTTGCAGCGTAGATTTCGATGCTTGTTAGTGGTGCACGTTATGTGCCATATGCGGGAGTATTCTAGTTTGTTGATTTTACGCCTTCCTTTGGGGTGCTTGTGTGCAACGTAACTGTCACTTCTAATCAACACCACTACACTCACGTACCTGGTATTGAAGCTCTTCTGGGATGAGTTGCCACGGCGTTGCTCAGTCTTGCATGAACATTGACTGTTCCAGGCGTGGATTTGGCTAGTGGGAGGAGTTGTAGGAGTGATCTTGTAATTGTTAAGAAAACACTTGTAACCTTTTACTGCGGTTTATTCTAAAGGAGTTTTGAAGACAAGCACCTGGTTATACACTTTATACTGCTGACTTATGTTCTTTAACACTTACTCATAAGTACTTTCACTTACACTGTTTTAGTTGAGTACATGGCACAATTCACTTTCACCTGATGATGAGCCGACTGTTAAATAGTTGAGCGACGTTACTTTACTTCACATACAGTTTCTTATTATAATAAACTTACTTCGCGAACTTCTTGACAAACGACCTTGCCTCATACACGGGCGAATTCTTAACATGCGACGACGTTGCCTCTCTCACGGGTGAATTCTTAGCAAAAACGACCTCGATGTGCCAAACCTTACTTCTTATATAGAAAAAAAAAACGGTGTCATGGTGGCTTCTTTCTGATTGGTTGGAAGGTCCACCCAAATGACACCATCATTACCCAAAAACCATTGCAAATCTCCCAGAATGCGTCATAACAATGGTTGCATGGTTTAGCCTAGGAACATGGAGGAGCACAAAAATTGCTGACGAGAATGGTACGAGAATATGTCCCATTTGCGAGGAGGAAGAGTCGTGGACGCACATTTTGGCAAGATGTAGGGGCACGGAGGAATGGAGGGAAAAGTATTTACCGCGATCCTTTATCACCGTGAATGTAGAGCTAGAAGCATGTTGGACGCTACTGGCAGGCACGAAAGACGTGGACGGGCTAGGTAAGTTTATACTTAAGGCAAGACAGCTGAGATCTGAGAAGGCTGCCAATAGAGAAGAAGGGTGGGGAGGGATAAGAACAACTAAACAAAAATGATTACAATGTTTTACATACATATATTTTATGTCATACTTAGGTCATTGTTGTGTTATGGTTTTATATATTGTGTATATATTATGTGTATATATTTCTTTTAAGTGTATTTATCTATTATAAGAGTGTACATTTATACTTCTGAATAAGGTGTAATCTGTGTGGTAGATTTAAATTGCTGTATTGTTTTTATTTTCGTGTTTACGCTTCTAATTCTTTGTTGTTGTTTTAATATTACTTTTGATTGTGTATTACCTTTGTATATTTCTTTTCGTGTTTACTCTTTTAATTCTTTGTTGTTGTTTTAATATTGTTTTTGGTGTGTATTACAAAAGCATGTACGGTCTGTGGACCCGTGCGATTGTTGAAGTTCAATGTATAATATTGTTATGTCAATAAATACACTTATTCATTCATTCAAACTTCTCTCCTTAAAGACGTGTAGACGTGCTGCAGGTCGCATTTGCCAAACCTTCAAATACGCGACTTGTATTTCGCGACATTACAACTTGGTGTTGTCAAATATTATTAGTAGTTCCAAAATGATGAAAGATACAACAAAAGTTATAGATTCTCGATTTTTCCGATAACGACATATTTTAAAATGAGATTATTCTTACACTTCCTGATCTGTATACCACTTTTGGACACAGATAATCTACATAACTATTCAGTCAAAACAGTCTGACGTCTTCTCTATTATTCTGTAGCGAACTATTCTTTAAAAGTTACTTCATGCTCAAGATACAAAGCAGCAGTTGTCTTATGTGCAGGGTTACCACACTTAAACTCGGCAGTTTTGCATGTTTTTTCATAAGCTTTTGCCACTCCATTGTGTTCAATGTGATGTATAAAAGTTTTAACTATGGCTCTGCAGCGCAATTTTTATTGTAGAAAACTGCGAAAATGTTAGCCCACTCCTCCTATCACGCCTTCCAAAGTCCTTCGATTGTTGTGGGATGCCGTTAACAACGCTGTCAATTGCCAGGAATACATCAACGCCACCGGTGTGCCACACATTTGTCCTGCAGGAGTTATTTTATAGACCAATAAATCTACTAGCACGAGTCTCTCGTTTTAAGCATGCTTAAAACTTGCTATTTCTGCCACGTTTGATATCGTGACCCAGAGCTTTTATTCCTGTTGTTTTGTTTTACTCCGGGCCATGCAAAAAGAAATTAATTTCAAGCACATAGAACCAGCTTTTAAAATGTTTGATTATCACTTTAGCTAGTGTATTTCCTTCAACTTACGGAAGATTGCCCCCACTTAAGCTCTAACGACTTTGCAATGCCCTCCCACTCCTGCACTACCTAAACGTATAATAGACCGGGTGAAGGCAGCAGAAATAAACATTGGAAGATCTAAGGGACTTTTTATCGAATAATAGACAGAAACTCTTTCTTCCTTTCAGCTCCTCGTTTGTAGGACTTACAAGCCCGCGCCTCGGGTCATACGTCTGTTGAAAATTAAATTAACTTGAGTTTTATTTATGGAAGCTCTTTACCTGCTACGGTTCTCAGCGACCCATTTTATATTGGGCGTGATAAATCACTTAATTTGGCTCAGACGCCTCTTAATCAGGCTTGAGGTTGTTTTACGTGCCGTAAATCTACGACACGGCACCAACGGCTTTACTTCCCTTCCGAAGGAAGCCATGCAAGCTTTTTACGTCTGAAAAAACAATCGACCTGAATTTGAACTCGTGACCTTGTGAACCAGAGGCTAGTATGTTACCCTAGATCACGAAGGACGACGCCTGTTGCGAAACAGATGTGGAGGAAACCGGAGAACCCACCGAAAACCCATCTAGACGCCGTTTTGTCCATCACAAATCTCACATACGGTATTCTGCGATTTAACCCGCGCCGTCTAGGCGTGAAGCGAGCAGTCTAACCATTCGGACACTGCGCCGCCTCGTGCAATTCAAATACATAAACTGTCTGGAACATTATACCGCTTCTCAGAGAATAATTGCTTGTTAAACAAATCAAATGGATTCAACAATGAAATATTCCAGTATACAGAGAGAGAGAGAGAGAGAGAGAGAGAGAGAGAGATTTGTAATGAAGAAATATGAAAAGGCAAATCATCCTACTACTTTTGAATGACGCTGTAACCAATGGGCAAGAATAAAGGAAATATTGTAATGCTGAAACGTGTGAAGGTCAAAATTATGCCACTACGTTCTCTTATGCCACTACAGTTGAGTGTCACTATACCACTAGAAAATAGTGTCAGTGACATAAAACAAACGAGTATATTTTGTTCTAAACTTTTATAATATTACTTTCTTTAACCAAAATAATACGCCTTAATATCTAACGTGTGTTAATCTTTAACATTAAAAAGTTCTTAGTACGGGTCTCGAAATCTTCCTCGATGTGATTTCAATAGGCTTTTACGAGTAGTGAAAGAGTCCCCAAGTCTCTTGTATATCAACCCAACAGTAAGTTGTGAAACTGCAACATTCGAAATTTATGGTATGACCAAAAATATACTTTTATTTACGTTAAAAATCAGGTTTATATTGTGATTTAATTTTAAATAACGCGAATCAATTTTCACCATGTTTATGCTGGCAGCCACCAATTATGCGAATACAGCGTTTGAATGTAAGTTTCAGAAGTATTGCAGATTCGCAATTTTACCATTGGAACATCTTCAGTATTTCTCTGGAAATTTATTCTTGCTAAATTTATTTTGATGTTCGCATTTCAAGACACTTTGTTGGCAGTTCAACGCCACCGCTGGCCTAGACATAAACTTTCCCTAGCCTTTTCGTTTTTCGGATTTCAGAGTCTGTCGTTTTGCATTCTTTAATGGCACCATATTGAACTAACAGTTATTCTTTTTTTTTTTTTTTTTTTTTCGTTTTAATATATTTGATTCTTAAAAGTGGCTTTAGCGATTTTGATTAAAATGTCATATGTTTAAGATATTTTCGTGACCAACAAAATGTGTATCCTGAATTTTCTGGGAATAGACCTGGAAGACCCTTTCAATCTGGTTGACTTTTGTATAACTGGTAAACCGTAAGGGACAAACAAAAACTAACCACAAAAAATGTTGTCTCGTTAAAACACCCAATTTATTTCATATATACCGTTTCCGAAATATTCCTTGTTATTTGTTTAAGTGTTCTCAAATGTATTCCAAACGTGAAGTCATCTTTCGTTTCATATCTCTTTTGGTTTACTCCTGGCCATTGAAAGAGAACCAAATGTCAATGAAAATATAATTGCGAAAGCGTTTAAGAGATCAGACTGTCTCTTTAGCCTAGTGTATTCTTTTATCTCCCTTCTTCGTATAAGGAACTACTTAATAAAATATTTCTGGCAACGTTTATGTTAATTAGTGTGCGTTGTAATAATATATTGTTTGCAGAAAAATTGAGAAAGTCATGTAAATGTAACGCCAGATGTTTCTTCTATACCAGATGACCCAATTGCCCCGTATTTGACGTGTGTAGATATCACTTTTATGTTAAGAGAGTCGCAGAAGTAAACGGGGCTATTTCAAATTAACCCCTAATTGCACGATTTATTTTGCTACATATGTCGTTTTTTCTCTTATTCGCAAACCGGTATTTATAACACTGGCACGACAACTGATAGCACACTTGGATGCTGACGTGGTTACGTTTGACTTCAGTTGCATGGATTTTGGTCTTTATTATAAAAAAACACTATAACCTTATTGCAAAAATATTGATAATTTTACAATATAAAACAGGCATAACTAGCCTAATTTTATTGCTGAAGGGTAGTACTTTACGAAATAAGAAAAAATTCACTAAAAAAACTAAAACCTTTGATTAATTATTTTTGTTGCATTAGTGCGACGCTATGCAATTAAGATTTAAAACTGGCCTGTGGAAAACTGGCGACAGCGAGCTTAGCTTTCCCAGTCTTGCTTATCAGCGAGGATGGTGAGTGGATCACGCACATTGCGAGCGATAAAATTAAGGTCGTCTCAAATTGAGAAAATGAGATGTAATAGGTAAAATGTAGGGCTAGAATTTAAATATTATAGAATTGTAGGTGTGAATTAAACTATGCAATTAATGAACTGAAATAAATATATATATATATCGTCTGTCTGCCTGTCTATCCGTCTGTCTAGTCTATCTAGACTATCTAATAAATATATATGTATCTGTATGTCTAATCTACCTATCTAATCTACCTACCTACCTACCTACCCACCCACCCACCCACCCACCTACCTACCCACCCACCCACCCACCCACCCACCTACCTACCTACCTACCCACCTACATACCTACCCACCTACCTACCTAACTACCTACCCACCTACCCATCTACCTACCTACCCACTTAGCTTCCTTCCTTCCTACCTACCAACCCAACCACAGACCCACCCACCCACCTACCTACCTACCTACCTACCTACCTACCTACCTGCCTGCCTACCTACCTACCTACCTATCCACCCCACCCACCTACCTGACTAGCTACCCACCCACCTACCTACCTACCTACCTACCTACCTATCCACCCACCCACTTATCTACCTACCTGCCTAGCTACCCACCCACCTTCCTATCTACCTGCCTAGCTACCCACCCACCTACCTACCTACTGCCTAGCTACCCACCTACCTACCTATCCACCCCACCCACCTACCTACCTGCCTAGCTACCCACCCACCTACCTATCTACCTGCCTAGCCACCCACCCACCTACCTACCTACCTATCCACCCCACCCACCCACCCACCTACCCACCTACCTACCTATCTGCCTAGCTACCCACCAACCTACCCACCTACCTACCTACTTCTGTATCTATCCATCTACTGGGCAGTTGGGCCAATTGGTACCACTTTTAGTTCCAAGGGGCACCAATGAATATATATCTTGGTAAAACGCATTTCTAGACAGTTAATAATTAAGAAGGGATATATCGAAAATAAAAGTCCGAATTAAAGAATGTATTCAGAGAGGGAAACCTGTGTTTAAGTTATTATTCATGAAACTGATATTTCTTTAGATAGAATAATAGGAAGAGTTGTTCCATCAATTCTCTCCGGGACAGTTATGAAAAGCGTCTCAAGTATTAGTACTCCCAAGATTTCCACAAGACGTTGTGGTCCCGTATAAATCCTGCGTAGCCCATTCAGTGAACAGATAATCTGTTCAGTCTGTATTAACCGCATTGCTTTATTTATTCATGAGAGCATAACATAAGTAACAAGACGTGCCACATATTAAACTAATATATTCAGAATGTAAGAAAATAAAAATATAAAAACGGTTCCTATTTGAATGATTTTTTCCCATTAGCCAAGGGAGTTGTAAATACCTCTTACGCATAAAGCTTCAGCTACTTGAAATTTCGTTTCTTTGTTTTGCAGTGAATATTTGCTGTTTAAAAAGATTATTCGAAGCTTAGATTTGGTTAGCTACCTCCATGATGCATGAAAAGGGAAATCTAATACTGCTGCAGAAACAGAAATGGCTGTGGAAGTTGCATAACGAAAAGAATGATATTTGTTAGGTTTCAAATTCGGTTGTAGGGTATAAATTGTATTAATAATTAATAAGTATGCAAATTCGTGACGTCCCATAAATCCTGATGCGGACTGAACCACATCATAATAATACCTTTAAAGCGGAACACACGGAATATTCGATCACCGGGAAATCTGTTTTGTGCTGCTAACATAACCTGAAAGCCTTGCTTTGTATGGGAAGGGTGTTGTTTATTTTAGCTCTATAGTTTCTTATATCTTGACTTAAAAAAAATATGTTTGTGCCATTCACATGACTTCCTCTATATTCTGCATAAATCATTTTTACACAAAATTATTCTTCAATTTCATGCAAATCGAGATAAAAATCAATAGAAATGGTCTATTGCTTACTCTTTGAAGGGAGAAGCGAAATATGGGACGGCATTAGGCTAAAAACGATAGTGAAATCCTTTAAGAATTTAGTCGCTATGTGAGTAAAATTTGGTTCTTTTACATGGAAAGGAGTTAAACAAACGAAAGAAAAAACCGAATGACGACTTCCCAATTAATAAAATTATAACCACTGGAACATATAAACCAACAAAAAAGAATATCTCGGAAACGCATACCTTGAGAAAAAGCATCTGGCATAAGCTGTGTACTTTAACGAGATCTACAATTTTTGTGTGTTAACATTTTGCCTATCTCTTAAAGACTACCAGTTATGCAACAGTTATACGGCATAAAGTGGACCTTAGAAGCTATTCTGAGAAAACGCAATGTCTAATCTTATTTCCACGAAACTACCTTAAACAGACAATATCTCAATTAAAATCTATATGGCCATTTTTAAAAGAATCCAAATCTCAAAACAGGTAGTTTGGGGTGAGGGGATTTTCTTGAAAATCTTCATGTTGCATTCCTGGAAGATGCAGAACTTAACAACGGAGCTTCGTATTTAATGGAATGTTCTTTCTTCAGTAGTATTGCTGTTCATGTAAACAAGGACCTTTTGTCTAAAAATGCTATTTCTGCATTCAGAAGTCCTCGAAACATGTATGTCCTGCGAAACTTCGGTACAAACTGTTTAGGTGGAATGTAATACCTTCTCTACGTACTGTGTACGAGGTAGAGAAAGTAAAAAAAACATATAAAACTATGAAGGTTGGGGATGCATAATTAGTGGCAAAGTACGTTGATAACTTCTTGGAGTGCCAGAATTCTCTTTCTGCTAGAAGCCTCCCTATGTAATATTTTAATATTTTTTTCGAAAAATGTACAGGGATAGTGTATCATAATGACAATTTCCTGCCTTCTGTCTAAAAGAACTTCATTTCGTAATTTAACGCTATGGTGTGAAAATAAGAACCGAGCACGAGGTAAGGTTTGCAGTACTTAACATAAAATACTTTTACTTTCTTTAGCGAATGGCCTGGAAGCATAAGTAGTGCTACATTTTACCCAGAAATTGGACTTGGAGATTTAATCCTAATGCATGTTTTTGGCCAACTGAAGAAAAATGTGTGTGTGTGTGTGTGGTGTGTGTGCGCGCGCGCGCACGTATAAACAGGATAACTCAAAAACGAAATAGCTGGTATTTTTATTCAATATCTTCAAGAGAGAAAATTTCGAGATCTTCCCAATCGAAACGAGTGAGGTTGCGCCGGGGTAACGTGTGCGACTCACATTCAGTCGTGAGTTCAATTCCAATGGCCGGCCTCCCTGACCCATGGACATTTTAGGTGTTTTCCTCATGTCAGCAGGTGAATAGATTCATTACATCCCCAGAATTTTCCTGTGCATAATTTCCTTGCTATCTGTTTCAAGGTTGCAGAACCAGGTTACGGTTTTAGGCATGCTGCGCCTGGTTTTTTGCTTATGTACTGGATCTATCCGTGATCAGTACGTCGTCATCTTTGCCGCTCGATTGGTATTCGACTTCGGGGCTTTCAGGCTCGGTCCCCCTATGGGAACCACCGAAATTCAGGACACGTGAGTGGGATCGGGCTTCGTGGGAGGTATTTCATCTGTAACCGTTAGGGACGCCAATCATGCTTGCGCACATAGTCATCCCGCTCTGGTCGCTCTTCGGGTCCCTCCATTTATCTCTCACATAGAACAATGATAAAATTACTGAGGAGAATGATATAAGAATCTGACTCCATTTGCGAGGAGAAAGACTTGTGAACCCATTTCTTGGCAAGATGTAGGGGTACGGAGGAATGGAGGAGCAAGCATTCACCACGATACTTTACCATCGCGAATAGAGTGCTAGGAGCGTGTTGGACGCTACTGGCAGGCACGGAAAACGCGGACGGGATAGGTACATTTCTACATAAGGCGAGACAGCTGAGATCTGAGAAGGCTGATAATATCCGAGAAGGGGCGATAAGAAGAGACAAAAAGTGATTATAATGTTTAGTTATATTTTATGTCATCCGTTTTGGTCTTTGTTTTGTTGTGGTATTAGTATTTTTTGCATATTTCTCTTAAGTGTATTTTTCTACTATAATAGGGTACATTAATACATCGGAATACGGTTTATCCTATGTTGTAAGCTTAAGTTTCTGTATTTGAACATCTTTGTCCTTTTATTTTCGTGTTCAACTTTTACTTTTTTTTTTTTTTTTTTTTTTTTTTTTTTTAATATTGCTTACTATTTTATGTATTGCAAAAGTACCGTTTTACTCGCGCGATTCATGAATATAAATGTATATTTCAATAGACACACTTATTCATTCACTCATTCATTCATCCAATAAGACACAAAGCCCCTCAGGAAAAAAAAAATGGAAATGGCGTGTTATTTATGGACGCTCTTTAACTGCTATGGTTCTCAGCGTCCCATTCTATACTGGGCGTGAAATACCGCTTAATTTTGCTCAGAGGCCTCTCTTATCAGACTTGAGGTTCTTTTACGTGCCGTAAATCTACGACACGGGACCCACGGCTTTACTTCCCTTCCGAAGGAAGCCATGCTAAGGATTTTTACGCCCGAAAAAATCCATCGTCCTCCGTCGGGTTTGAACCCGCGACCTTGGGTATATGAAGTTAGCATGGTAACCATTACACCACGGAGGACGACTAGCCCCTCAGGATGTACGTTAGGTTCTCTTCCCCAAAGTTTGGGGAATCCATCCGTCTGTATTCCTAAACCTAATCCTCAACTCAAAATAACTTAATGTGCATATATGTTTTAATTTTCTCAAAAATGTTTCTAATAGTTTTGAGAAAATTCTATATATTACATGATAACGGATAAACAATAAAAATTGCCAAAATTTAACATAAAATACATGTCTGTGAAACATACAATTTATTTCCAATAATTGTTTATAGCCACAGCATTTTCCAATATATCGGCTATTATTGGTTTGTATTTATGACTATTTACTATTTTAAAGTGTTGTCGCTTTTCAGACGTTTCTCGTGATATCATGAGGAAAATATGGCAATTCTAATGCAGAGCAAGAATTTACAACGATCCTGCCTTTAAACATTTGTATTCCCTAGTAATTGCAAAAAAAAAAAAAGTTTAATGAAGCTATTTCAACAAAGGTTTAGCCTGGTTAACAATGAAGTAGACCGAAAATAAGCCTTCGTAGGTACAGTCAATAAATACCAGGTGCGTTAAAGGGGTTGCGAACTTTAAGTTAAAATTCTGTGAGTTCTGCAATGGCCCATTTTGGCTTGAAATAGTCCCGCTGAGTTCTGCAACTATTTTAACGCACGAAGGGATATCTACATACACCAAATACGGGGCAGTTAGGCCACCTAGTATAAACTATATAAAATAAATCATCGAGAAGGTCATGAGAATATAAAATATGAATGCTTAATGTGACGCCACAATTCAGTTACTTTTCGCGATGTCGTAGAAATTGCGTGGAGTTTCAAGACCGATATATGGCTACCAATTTTTAAATACCTTGGTGCCACTAACCGCATTAATCTACTACCAGGTTTTTTTCATGAGACACAAATGACGCCTAAAATCCTGTTAAGTGTGTGGAAGGAAATTTAAAAACTATGAAAATAAGAGAAACCGTGGTTTTAGTGATTATTTTTATGTGTATGAAAACATGAAAGGAATTTGGAACATTGAGGTAGAATAATTCTAGAAATTGTTGTAAGTGTATGAAGCATTATGTAACAAGAATTCTGTCTGCCACCTTCTGTAGTGATTGACTCTTACATCTTTCTCTAAGACTATGTGTGGTTGTGGCGAGAATGGACAACACCAATTAAAATTTAAGAGAATAGTTAAAAAAAACTAATGACTTAAGTATTTGAAACGGGTTGCCGATTATTTTAAGATGAATAATCAACCGATTCTAAATCGCCATAAGTTCGATAAATTATATCTGTGTCTAAATAAATTTGCTACCTTCCAGAGTATCCTGAACTATACTTTTTAGGTATAGTTTATTTCTCAGTAAAGTAAGGAGTTTAAAAATTGCCAAGACGCGTTAAACTGCTACACGGTTGTTAATTACTCCTAAATGGGTGATGAGCCTAGTGCTACGCTGCAATCAGTAGCAAGAGCTTTGAAGCACGAGAATATGTCACTTGAAGCGCAAGAGGCGTCAGAGTAACTTCAGAAATATATGCGCTTAAATGAACCTAAGTCCCGCCTACATCAGTTTGCTATTATAGCTCCCAATTCGTCGGCGTTCAGGCATGAGTCACTAAGTCCAAATTTTTATTTTGGGACTCAGTCCATTTAAACTTAAGAATAGCCATGAAAAATAGTAAGATATGGTTTACATGCTTCTTTATCAGGAATTACAATTAAAGTACTCCCTAAGAAATGCATGTGTGATACCCAAAGTAATAGATTTCTACAAATTTTTAGCTCCTCTACTGTGATATAACAAGAATAATTCCAATTTTTACATAGGACACAATATAACACAAAAGGTATGATATGTTTAGAAAATAATGTGCATTTTCCAAAGTTGGGCTCAAGTCCCCGATTAAGGGCAAAAGTAGCTCCAGTTTATGGTAAAAGTTTCTATACGGTATTACGGTAACACTTTCTAGCTATAACTCATCACTATCAGATAAGAACGATTTTGTGTAAGAGTTTAATGCAATACTCAAATTTGAAACACCATTTAACTAAAAATGTAGCATAAAATAATAAATATCGTTTTCAAATATCCTTTTTTGTACTTTTATTTTATACTGCATTCATTTTTAAACACAATGAATTAATACTGTCATATAATAGGCGGCTCAAAATTGGGGAAATCCGCCATTTTACCTTCTCTACACTTGCTATACACGTAGTATATAGAGAAGGTATCGTATTGCACCCAAGAATTGGATACCAAGATTTCACCGAAAATTCACGTTTTGAGCTCCCTTAATCCAAAAAATATATAAACATGTCAGTGTGTGTGCATGTGTGAGCAGCATAGCTCTAAAACGGAAAGTTGATACTTATGTTCAGTATCTACCAAGGATACGACACGAAGATTTTGAAGAACGCCCAATGGGACGCCCAATTTCTCAAAAATGGTTGTAAAGATTTTGATTAAAAGTTCTTATATTAAGATATTTACATGTTAATTAAAATTTATATCTTGAATTTTCTGGGAATAGCCTCTGAAGACTTCTTTATATTAGATAATTTTTTCTGAATTTTGCATAACTGGTAAACCGTAAGAGATAGGCAAAAACATACTACACAAAGCATGCATACCTCCTTATAATACACAATTTAGCTCATACATATTTTTTTCGTTGAGTTGACCGTTATCGAGATATTCCCTGTTATTGGCTTCACTTTTAAAATACTTAACGGGAACTTGTCAACTCCGAGCTACGCAAAGAAACTGATTTCAATCCCACAGCTACCTCATTTTAAAACATTTGACTGTCGGTTTAGCCTAGTGTATTCCCTTATTTCCCTTCTATTTGCAAGGAACTGAACAGTAAGTCCGTTTCTGCTAATGTTTATCTATTAACATGAAGTAGAAGCATAAGCATAGTAACAATAATTTGTTACAGAGATAAAGAGAAAGTCATGTGAAGGAAACCATACATTTTTAAGAGTATTGTGTTTATGATGTTGAAATATAATAATCCTGATATTAATAGATTTCCAAAAATTGTCTGCTCTTACATGTAATATGGATACAACAGAGAATTACATATACAATTACCATAGAAATACAAAATAATATATATAATATATTTTCAAAGTTGGGTCAAAGTAATTTAATAAGAGCCAAATTAACTTTAGTTTATGGTATACCGTTCAATACCGTATGATGCTATCATTATCTGTCTTTGGTTAACCCATTACCTGCCAATGCCCCTTTTTTGGGACGCGTGCATTTTACACTCTTTACAGCTCATTAAAGTACTTAGGTTTACTTCTTATGCAGATTTTGGTTCTACTAATAACTAGAAAATAGTTGAATGTGCTGATTATTTCTTTAATGTCATTCTCTGCCACCAGGGTTGCATTAAAAACGCGTATTTCCTGTATTTTGTTTTGTAAATGTTTGAAGCATGTTAATGTAATGTAAACCAACATTGTTGCTACCGTAGTCATACTAACAATATTGGTTGTGATTCTAAGAAGTGAGGGTTAGTCACAGTATCCATCTCCAGTAACTAAAGAAGGCAATATTAGCAAATATTAATGAGGTCCCATTTTTGGGACATTAGCGTAATATACTAGCTTATGAAATTCTACTTTATTGAGGTCAACGTATTGTGGCAGCGTTTTGAAATTCTGAAGCTCTAAAGCGAGTATTGCTACTGTTTATGATTATGATGATGATTATTATTATTTATGATTATTATTATCATCATCGTCAACGTCATCACTTCATTTCCTTTACAACATAATTTATTTTTCAGTTACAACCAGGATTATGGCTTACTGGAGCAAAAAGGGGCTTACTGTTGTAGAGGCACTGCATTATCTTGAAAAGTTGGAACAACAAGAGCAGGAAGTGGATGATGCTGCAATTGTAAATATACCTCCTGATGCTGATGAGACAACTGATGAGGAAGACATACAAGAAAATGAACTTGATGACCAAGAGGTGAGGGATGTGGTGGTTCATAGTGCTCCAGATGATGAAAGTATCTGGCAAAATCAGAATCTGTTGACATAATTGTCCCTCTTGCTCAGCATCTAACACACATACAAGGAAGAGAAAAAATGTCTCGGAACAGCTACTAGAAAGAAAAGGAAAACTGAAGTGGAACCAAACTGGGTGAAATGTGCACCAATCTATAAAATAAACCAAGAAGAACAAAGTAACAAGAAAGATATAAGTAACTGTTGTGAGGTTCTAATTGAGAAAAATGTTGTTGAGGTTTTCGAGAAATTTATTTCCGATGATGTTCTAGTGTGTATTTTGATCCCAAGCGTAGTATATGCAAATAATCGCCTTTCCTTTTCTATTACAAAAGCGGAGTTGAAGGTGTTTATAGAAATATAGTTGCACTCTGGTTACCACACTCAACCCCAAGAAGAAATGTATTGGGAGCAAGCTCCAGATGTAGGAGTACCATTGGTATATAACCAATGTCAAAATGTCACTTTAGGGAATTCAAAAACAACTAACTGTATTTGAATGATAACTCCAAAATAAACAAATCTGATAAAATGTATAAACTCAGCACATTCTTTATACAGAAAAATCAAAGCAACACGCACAAGGAGAGAAAACCACATAAAAAGTAGTCCTCTCATGGCTAGCAAAGAAATAGAAAAAAAAATACACAGAGAGGATTTTTTGACCATCGATTCGACAAAGTAAATGAGGTACTTATAGTGAAGTGGAAGGAAAATAAATTAGTACCCTTGAGTACAAACTTCAGTACAATTAAGCCCCTGTCAAATGTTTGCATTTACAGAAAGAAAAGAAACAGATATACACTTCAATGTCAAACTTGTTCAGGAATACTATTCCCACATGGTAGGAGTTGATCTCCTAAATAAACAAATTTCCCTGTACCACATAGCAATCTACACTAAGAAGTGGTAATGGCCATTGTTTACCCAAACGATAGACATTGCGACAGTCAATACTTGGAGGGCTTACCAAAGCATAAACATTAAGAAATTTTGTCTCTATTGGATGTTCGATGAAGGATTGTATTGACTTAGTTGAGCAAGATCACTGAATCTACTTCAAGGTGCAGAGGTCCTCAAAAAAGCATACTTCTGGGTGGTAGAGTAAGTACCGAAATGTCATTTGATCCCAGAAATCATCTGTTTCAACCCATTACTACACAGAGAAGATGTGCATTGTGCAAGAAGAAAACCACCAGAATCTGCAAACGATGTGACCTTCCACTTCATGATAAAGTGTTTTGCCCCATTTCACTAATTCAATAAAGTATGCAACATTTATACCGTATGTTTTTGCTATAATGCATTAAAACATAGACTTTTAAAAAAAAGTCATGTGAAAAACTCGTGAAAAATAAAGTTAAAAGTTCTCTTTTAATATATGTTTTGCCAACACATTTTACCAATGTCCCAAAAATGGGACACCCTTTTACGAATACCCCTTATATTAAAAATGTCAATAACTCATTTTTTGGTATATTTTGACTACAGCCACTAAAAATGGTGTTGTCTTCAAACAATTCAACCGCAAATAATTTTGGCAGGTAATGGGTTAGTTCGAGTCAGAATGAAACATTCCATGCCATAAACGGGATTTGAGCCACGGATCTCCCGGTCTCCAGCCGGGTGGTCTATGGCCACATGCCGGTACGGCATTAATTTTTTTTTAATTATTTATTTTGACCGACTAGCTAAAAGCTATACAAGCCATTTATAATAATTTAACATAGAATAACAAGTAAATAACATTGAACTGGGTCATATGAAACCATTAACATATGTACATTGTCTGAAAAGTATACAGGTTAAAAGAAATTACAATGATTATGATGAAGTTTATAACAAGCTTAGAAATACAAATTTCAGGTAAACTCAAAAATTAAAATGAAAATAATATTAAAAGTTTGTAAAATTGGAGTTGAAAAATGAAGCTATATTATTAACAATATTAACATGAAGAAAGAAGGTATAATTATAAAAATTAGGTTGATTCATCTTGTTCAATTTCGGTGTCCGATAATAAAATGTCTTAAGGTGACTTTCTCTTCAGTCTTGGCAGTTGATGGCTTCTTTTTCCCAATTTTTACACCAGAGCTCCTGAAACGCTAGGTAACTTAGAGTAGAAGATCTTTGAGAGAGATCTGATATATTGTTTGAGGGACAGGATGTCAAACTCTTGAAGCAGTTTAATGTTTCTCATGAACCAAGAATAACTTGAAGAAATTTATTTTGAATAACCTTAAAATACTCAACTGACCTGCATATTTCCCGTAAACCACAAGGTAATCTCTAATTACTTTGAGATGACTTACCCCAATGACGATTTACAATGTCGTAAGTACTTTAAGTCTCGGGCTTCATAGTTTTGCCAACTATTATGGTCAATGAATCTGGCTCTACCTATCCAACTCCTGTCCTACATAAAGCTTGTGTGAAAGAATAGTTAAATTAACTTTACTTGGTTTATTTTATATTTAAATTTGAAGTTGATTTAACTAAAAGGTGTCCCGAAACACTACTGTAACTTAAATGGTGACAGTTTAGAACGAAGCCGCACTTTAAACTAAACATAGTGTGTACAGGGCTGGCGAGAACTTGGGTAATATGCACAACGGATGTCACCAGCTGCGACTGCTCCGTTGAGGCCGAGATGAGGAAGGTTGTAGACAGGAACATTTCCTCGAGGATGCTGCCAAATTTATGATGAAGAAAGTCATCAGTAGAAGCACGTACTGTTTTCCATGTTCCCACCGTCTCCTAGGAGCCTAGCGCCAAGTAAAACCCTAATAATGTCATTACCTCATCTAACGCTTTAGTTAACACTTTCCTGCCTCGACAGACACAAGCCATTCCCTTGACGATCATTGTCAGAGAGCAGCTTATGACGTACCAGGTGGCTTTCTTATCAAACTTACGATTCTGACTTTGCACAGTGAAGACTTCACGTCCAAGTGCTCCATATTTTCTTCCACTATAACGCATTTAAACGGATGGTTTCAATGTTTCAGAAGTTAATTCAGATAAAGGGCTGAAATGTTATTATTTACCGTAAGTAATATAACGAGAACTCCAACTTTTATTGATGAATTTATCTAGAGAAAAGTTGTAGCTCGAGTTGTACTTAACAAGACTATTTCGTGAATAAAATAACAATGATTAGCCTATATGGACACGAAGAATAATATTCCTAAAATCCCATTTGTCTTGACCTATATTTGCGCCGAGATCAGGGCAACTTGATCTACATATCACAAATCATTGCCTCGTTGTTAACAGAATTCATTGAACTGGTTCCACACATTCTCTCTGTTATTTTTAGTATTCTGCGTTCTTGAGTTTTCAATTAGTATGTCTACTTCAGGGCTAGACCTTTACCCAAAACGTTTTGGCACTTTCGCCCTTATGTACGGGAATATCACTGCACACTGATAATATTATTATGAGATGAAAAATGCACGTGGATGCGATAAATTTATAAAAACAATATTGCATGTGGGTGTGATAAAAAGGCGATTAAAATGCAGAGATAATGAGTTCCGATTGGTTGGAATTTTTGCGAGCCAATGTACTGGATTGGCCGCTTCCTACGACGAAGTGTCATGAACGAAATAGTCATTAAAACATCATTTATTACAACCGCAATAACATACAGTATAAATTGTAAATGCTAAAAACCTGATGTGTTCCATTCATGACTTTCTCTACAACTCTGTAACAAATTATTATTAATAACCTTATTCTTCTGTCTACTTCATGCTAACCGAGAAACACATTAACTAAAATGCTCTTATTACGTAGTTCCAAGTAAGTAGAAGGGAAATAAGGGAATACACTGGGCTAAACAAAGTAATATGTGGTTGTAATAAGGATTGAAATCCGTTCCTTTGCGTGGTCAGGAGTTGACAAGTTCCCGTATGAGAAAAGTTTATAGTATTTTAAAACTGAAAACAATAACATAGAATTACTGCCTCCGTGGTCGGGTGGTCAGCGAGCTGACTTCTCACCCGGAGATCCCGGGTTGGATTCCCGGCTGGGGCGGGGAATTTTTCTTTACCTAGAATTATTCCCTATTCTGGAAGTATGTATGTGAGAGTGAATGTGTGTGTGTGTGTGTGTGTGTGTGTGTGTGTGTGTTTGAGGAAAATAAAATGATGTAAACCTACAGACAACGAGTTGTTTCAAGTGCAAAAGCCCCGATATGACCTTAGATATTAAAGCGGGCTATATAAATGAAACAGTTAAAAAAATAACATAGAATATCTCGAAAACGGTCAATTCCACGAAAAAAATGTTTGATATAAACTGCGTGTTTTAAGAAGATATACATTATTTGTGTAGTACGTTTTTGTCTCTCTTACGGTTTACCAGTTATGCAAAGTTCAGGAAAATTCCGCCGGAATAAAAAGGACTTCAGAGGCTATCCCTGAAAATTCAAGAAAAACATATTATTTGCCATATTGATATCTTAAATATAAGATATTTGAATTAAAATCGTTAAAGCCATTTTTGAGAAAACCACGATTTTCTAATAGTTTTCCATGTAAAGGTTTGTTGGGAGTAGGGGATCTTCTTAAACATAAATATCAATTTGCCCACAGACACACACGCGGAGATTTTTCTGAAAATTATTATTTTTTTTTTTTTGATTCAGGGGTCCCATAGCATCTATTTCTGATAAAATCCCGGTATCGAATTCTCTATACACTATCTACATAGTACGTGTAGAGAAAGTAAAAACAGTGATTGATACATTGCGTAATGAGAGTCGAGTCAACCTATTATTACTCTCCCTAGCACATTGGTGGAAAAGGTATTGTATGGACCATGCAAAGAGGATCGAACCTCGATTGTTCACATATGGATCAGATTTTAAAAGATTTGGCTATCGCTTTAACGTAATGTATTTACTCCTACTTACAAAGAAGCAAGTAATAGAGATTAATTCTGCTAATGTTTATCCCTGTCGTACTAATTTAGATAAAACAATAAACTTTTGTAAGAAAAATTTGTTTGAGGAACAGCTAGAGAAAGTTATGTGAATGGAATACATCAGATTTTGTTTTATTCCATCCGAATAATAGTTCTATGGTAACCAAATAAATGGTTGACTTTTTGTGCTGTTGATGCAGTTTTTCTTATATAAATTGGCGAAAGTGTTGTTATTTTTTGGTTTGCCTACATAGACAAGGTTCTATTTCAACTAGTTATTTTGTTGACGTAATTTGTTGGTAATTTATATCTTATAAAGTCATACAAAATAATAAAATGTTTGAGATGATGTACCAAATAATACGGTCTAATTTAAAAATCCTTCCCATTGCATCACAATCTACGCAAGTATGTATTAGGAATGGATTGTTTACTCAGAAATTGTTATTTTAAAAGATGATGTTTGATGTGTCTGAGCGCTTTTGCAAAGTATTTTCACTTAATTGTACCAGTAATTATGTCTATCCTTTTTTTTGCCCGCTTTAACTACTTGTGCCACCGCAGGCGGTGATACTGATGATGCATGAATGGAGATGGAGCACCGGTGAATATGATGGCTGGGGAAACCGGAGAGCCCGGAGAAAACTCGCCCCAGCTCAGTTTAGTCCACCAGAAATCTCGCATGCGATCGCTTGGGATCAAACCTGGGCCGTCTCGGTGAGAGGCGAGTGGTCTAACCACACACCCACGCCGCGGCCTCTTTTGAAAATGCACTGCATATTCTCATGGTATATACATAGCGACTACAGTGAGATTTATCAAAACTTTGTCATTCTCCGTGTTACTAGTCTTTAGTTGCCGAGAACACGAGTTCAAATCCGGTGGAGCGCTAAGATTTTTTCGGGCGTAAAAATCCTTAGTATGCGTTCCTTCGAGAGGGAAGTAAAGTTAGTGGTCCCGTGTCGCAGATTTAAGGCAATACAAGAACCTAAGTTTAATGAAGAAGCATCTGAGAAAAAGAAAGCGGTGTTTCACGTCCAATGTACACAATGGAATGCTGAAAACCATAAAGAACGTCCACAAATAAAAAATAAAAAGCTTTTCCTTAGATATGTGTAAGATTGCCTGAGAAGCAATAACTCATGAGATCTGTGGTATTTCCTTTTTTTCAAGTTAAAATAGTAAAAATTGTGCCTATTTATAAAGTTTTACAATCACTCGTCATGGAGCTGTATTCAGGAATGCAGTTTACTCGTGTGGGAGGTCAAACATTGGTTTTCCCATTTGTGTTTAAATATCAGATGTTTAACATCGATTTGCGATACTATTTAGTGATAAACATCGTCTCTGCACACAGCAGTCCAGTTTAGTTTTTAATCTAAGCGATCCACTGGATTTAAACTTTATATGCATTTGGACTTTATTTTCAATCCATCCGACAACAATGATGGAAACCACAATTTATTCTTTTCCAGCCCGATTTATTTTTAATGAAATTATTTTTTGAAAACTAATGCCTTAGGATGCATGCGTGCCTTAAAATGTTGGTCCCACATAATCTCTTATTAGTAGCTCAATTGTCTAAACTTCTAAAACACTGAACATCTTTGATCTAGATTTCAATGTCACCGGTTAACCTAAGTTGGAATCCTCGCTACCAATGCTACTGATATAAAGGAAGGAATGGACCCAGGTAAAATACACGTTGGTTGGCCTATCTAAGTGTTGCCTGGATCTCGGTAGCATTGTAGTAGAATAAAGGTCTGTATTTATTAAAAAAAAACTCTGATGTGATCTATTCACATGACTTTCTCTACTTCTCTAGAACAAATTACTGTTAAAAAGCTTATTGTTCTATTTAATTCATGCTAACTGAGAAGAAAATAGCAGAAATTGTCTTATTACTTGCTTTCTTGTATATAGAAAGGAAATAAGGAAATGCACTAGGCTAAAGTAGTAGTCAAAATCTTTTGAAAGCTGGTTGCTATAGGGTGAAAGTTCCTTTGTTTGTATGGCTAGGAGTTGACAAAATCCCGTACGAGAAAAGTATTTTAAAATTGAAACCATTAACAAGGAATATCTCAAAAACGGTTAACCCCACGAAAAAAATATATAGCATAAATTGTGTGTTTTAACGAGATCTACATTTTGTGTTGAGTAACTTTTTGTCTATATCTTACGGTTTACCAGTTATTTAAAATTAAGCATTTTATTTGTCATGGAAATGTCTTTAATATACGCTATTTTAATTAAAATTGTTAGCCAATTTTAAGAAAATTAACATTTTCGATTTTTTTTTTCATGTAAAGGCTAGTTAGGGTTGGGGAGATATTCTTGAAAATGCTCGTGTCGCATCCTTGGGAGACACTAAACTTAAATACCAAGTTTGGTGTTTAACGGACTTTTAGTTTTTGAGCTATGCTGCCCACAAATACAAACCCCCCCCCCCCGACACACACACACACACACACACACACACACACACAATGACTGACAGACAGACACGGACATTTTTCTATAAATACTGTTTTGGATTCAGGGGGTTTCAAAACATCTATTTCCGGTGAAATCTGAGTATCTTATTTTTGGGTGCAATACAATATCTTCTCTATACACTATGTATATAGTACGTGTAGAGAAAGTAAAAAGAATTTTATTTTCGCTTTTGCTTGCTCTAAGCTGCGTTAATATAAATATATTTGAAGGATATACTGAAATATTCACAATGAAGGTAGATAATTATTGAGCGTTAACCTTTTCCCATCTCTAGCAACAAATACAGTTAATGATTGCATGTAGCACCATCTGGCTGGAAAGTGTTAGGTGTAAACATACGAAAGCGTTATCCAATTGCAATGACCGACGCTTCCTGTTGTGTATGCAGAAGGAAATAGATCACGTTTCTAAGCAGGCGGACGAGGTTTAGGACTGATAATGTTGTGCACCTGCTTGCGGGAGAGGTGACGAATCACTTTTAGCGTTGTCCTAACTCCCGCTAGGACTGTCATCATTTTTAACTCATTTCATGCTCTCGAATCCGAGCACGGCAACCAGGGAACATTTCCACAAAAAAGAGATAAAAACAGTGACCATATCATCTTCCAGTCTCCCACAATATCTGATAAACCACAAAACGCATTAAGAAGATCCAAAATTAAACGAAGTTCTGGAAATGAGATTTGCTGACTCCAGAGATTTATTTCCTGTTTGGTACCGGAGTACTTTACTTTTTTAAATCCAACTTGTCACATGGGAGAAACCATTTAAATCTAGTTTTAACTTAATTTGTATAAGGCAAAATACATTTAAATTTATTCAGATAATCCAATCGCATTTCGATTTTAAATTTTTCAAAGATTCTAACATACAGTGATGTGCTCCACTCAGATTACTTTATCTATTTATTCTACAAAAAAAAAAACTTAATCTTCTATCTACTGCATTTTAATCCAGATAAATTCACAGAAATGGTCTCCTGTGGGACGAAATTCCGGCACACACAAGGACGTTGTTAAGGTCTAGGACATTGACAGCGTCGTTGAAAATGATCTTACTGCCTAATTCCTTGTAGGTAGAAGGGAAATAAATTGCCGGTAAATTTACTCTTCTTCACACGCCATCGGTTTGGTCCAGAATTGAAGTCACAAAATTGAAATCCGAAGGCTGGATTAGGCTAAAGTGATATTCAAACACTTTAAGAGCTGGTTGGAATGTTGCTATAAATTGTTTTTCCGTAACCTATATATCTCCAAGTACGCGTGACCCACACAATCCAAGTATGTATTTTCCTCAAGAGCGCGGGGCAGAAGGCGTAAAGCAGAGTGAGTAGGCCGCCTTGCGTTAACGAACGCTTTCTACAAGACCAATGAACATACACTGCCTAGGCTATCAGCTCACGTTTTCAGATGTGCACCGAGCAGAAAAGCTTGAGCCTGCATTCAGGAGGTCGTGGTTTCGATCACTAAGGAACCCCTGGGTAGGTTTATTTCATCCACCAAATTCCCTTCCTCTCCATGTCGCTTCCATTGTCATTTCATCCATCCCGTTGGTTACTCTCAGGGTTGCACGTACCGGCGATGGTGATCGGTGCACCGTGGCAGGGTAAAAGGATGCTCATAGTGACCACCTTCGTCCCCCAACTTCGACTGGTTGCCGGGGACGTTGGGCCCTCATGGGGCGGAGTGCCAGGTCAGTCTGTCCGAATGTCGGGGTGCTTCAATCTGGAAAATATATGTATCTATATCCGCACACCCTGTATATTTCAGTTGAGTATTCGAGTACAGATTATCGTGTCATAGCTGTCATGTCAGAAACTAAATATGTCAGTATTTCCAGCTAATATCCTTATTTTCCTGCTACGTAATGTTTTAATTATAAACATAGCAAATGCAAGTGAAATACT
Source organism: Hymenopus coronatus (assembly GCA_030762935.1). Lineage (NCBI taxonomy): Eukaryota > Metazoa > Arthropoda > Insecta > Mantodea > Hymenopodidae > Hymenopus > Hymenopus coronatus. Next base: position 50,412,037 of record CM060900.1, read on the forward strand.
GTGGTCGAGCTGGAAACGTAGCTGTCATCACTAATCATACACGAACATTGCTCCACTTTCCTGGTGGAATTGGTATGGACCCTTAGAAAAAACAGAAGAATGAATCTGATGTGTCCCATTCACATCAATTTCTTCACCTGTTCTACAAACAATTTTTACAAAATAATATTCTTTTATCTGCGTCCTGCTAATGGAGTTATACATTAACATAAATTGTCTCATCACTTGCTTCCCAGTAAGTAGCAGGGAAACATAGGAATAGGTTAAGCTAAAGTGATGGGCAGTCACTATGTGAAATAATTGGAATTCGTTGTCTTTAGATGGCTAGGAGTAAAACAAGAGAGTTGTGAAACGAAAGACGAATTTCTGGTTGAGAAAAGTTTGTCGTTTAAAATTGAAACCAATAACAAATCGGAACGGTTAACTCGAAAAAAATGTGTATGATAAATTGTGAGTTTTAACGAAATCTATATTTGTTTGTGTAGTAAGTTTTTTTATATATTTGCGTTTGCTAGTTATATAAAAGTCATTAAGAATAAAGAGGTCTTCAGAGGCTATTCACCGACAATTCAAGATATAAATTTCGTTTGTCATAAAAATATCTTGAACATAATGTTCATTAAAGTTTTTAATATAAGGTTTGTTCACCAAAAAGCTAGAGCACATCATGTGAATGGAACACACTAGATTTTTGCCCTTCTACTTACAAGAAACCAAGTAATAAGGAAAATGTCTGCTAATGTTCATCTCATTTCATGAAGTAGATAAACGTATAAGCTTCTTAACAATAATTTGTTACAGAGATGAAGAGAATGTCATGTGAATGAAACACATCAGGTTTTTTTATTTACACTGGTGTTATACGAGTCCTGTGATTCAAACCTTCTTATTTTCTCTTCAGATGTACGATGTACATAGTGGATAGAGAAGGATTTGTATTCCACCCAAAATCTCGATGTCGAGATTTCACTGAAAATATATGTTTTGGGGTCCCCTGAGTCCGAAAAATCATTTTTAGAAAAAAGGTCCGTGTATGTGTCTGTAGACAGCATAGCTCAAAAATCAAAAGACCGTTAAATGCCAAACTTTCTGTTTAGGTTTGTTCGCGACACAAAGATTTCGAGAAAATCCCCCCACCACAAACTACTCTTTACATGGAAAAATTTTTGAACATACAGATATTGTCCAAAATGGTTCTAACGATTTTCATTAAAATACTGTATATTAAAGATATTTACATCCTAAATAAAATATATATCTTGAACTTTCTGGGAATAGCCTCTGAAGACCTCTTTATGCTGGATCAATTTTGCCGAATTTTACTTAACTGCTAACCCATAAGAAATATACAAAAACTTACTGCACTAAAAATGTAGATCTCGTCAAAACACTATTTATGTCCTTTACGTTTCTGTTGTCCAGGTAACCGTTTCCGAGATATTCCTTGTTATTGGTTTCAATTGTAAAGTACCTATACTATTCTGAGACAGGAAGTGTCCGTTTTTCTTTAGTTCTACTCCTGGCCAAGCAAAGAGGCGATTTGCAATGACACTCGCATAAGGACAGCTTTTAAAACATTTGACTATCAGTTTAGTATAGCTCATTTCTTTAGTTCCCTTCTACTTATAAGGAACTAAGTAATGAGAACATTCTGCTGATGTTTATCTCGATTAGCGTGGTGTAGAAAGAAGAATAATCTTTTATGAGAAGTTTGTTTGTAGAGCACCTAGGTAAGTGTGACACACCAGATTCTTTAGTCCTGGCAAGCAAAGGGATCGGAATTTCAATTGTTTCACATAGCGAGACTATCGCTTTAACCCGTGCATTTTCTTATTTCCCTTCTACTTACAAGGAAGTCAGTAATAAGGGCTATGTTTATCTTGGTTAGCATGATGTAATTAATAGATTAGTCTTCTAAAAACAATCTTTGTTTACCGAACAGTCTGAGGGCATCATGTGAATGGAACACATTAGATTTTTGCCCTTCTACTTAACAAAGAACCAAGTAATACCAATTTATGCTAATAGTAATCTCAATTATCACGAATTATATAGAAGAAAAAGCTTTGTAATAATAATTTGTTTTAGAGATGTAGATGCAGATTTTGTATTTATTGACATACGCGTCCTGTGATTTAAACCTTTATCTTCACGAAACACACAAGCCTCTTTAAACCTGCAGCGTTCGCTGAATGTGTGTTTAGTGATGGAAAAACAGTGCTAGATTGTCGGCTAACTGTGCCTGTGCCACTCCAGAAAGTGGCCATGGCGGTTCTCTGCACTGATGTCTGAGTTGTGCGGTTATTCGAAAATGGACGCGTCCTATTCGAATGTCAGAAACAGCAGTAGTTTGCGGGTTCGACTCCCTACATGGGCAATTCTGACGATGACAATGGGGTGCACCACACCGAGAGAAGGTTTTGTGCTAGCGACGGAGAGGAGGGTTGGTGTGTATAGTTTGCTGCATTGGAAGCCTCGGCTGATCACGGTTTGTAATAATGCAGTGGCCATCAAAACCAGCCTGTCTTGCCCACACATGTAGCTGCAGTATTGCACATCATTTAGCTCTTCTAACATTCTCATCAGGAATTTTAAATATATTTACTAGCGTTATCTCAAAACAAAAATGTGTTATTGAATACTTCAGAAAACCAATTGATAAAATGAATTTCCCAAACCACGTGCTTGTTACGCAAGAAGTGAGCTTTTTCAGAAAATCAAAATATTTTCACTTTGTGAAGTGTTTTTATACTCAATATGTACAAACACTTTTCAATTTTTATGAATAAAAGATAATTGTGACTGTTAAGGTTGCTCTTTTAAAACTTCTACCGCAAAGACAGTATTTGAAAATCTTCACTATATCAGATGTCTCGTATTTGATGCATTCAGATATCTTTTTTTTTATTCATTTCCGTAGTCTTGTCGGGACTCCGGTACTGCATTCCTTTTTCTTATTTTTGTATTTTTTCCATTTTCACTACATTTCCTTTATTTGTCTATTTGGTTACAGTTGTCTTTTTAATTTTAATAGACACACATATATATCTCTACAAACACCCATGCCAAAGGCAAGACTCGAACCCACGATCCCCTGCGCCATGAAGCACCAAAGCTAGACACTCTCTTCGTGCGTTAAAAAGATTTGTAGATCTCAGCGGGACTGAGAGTGACTTTCGCTTTGTTCGTCCTGTTTATCAGCGGAGACGGTGGGCGAGTCTCACTCACTGCGAGGAGTAAAATGAAGATCGGTCTCGCCAGTCCTCCACCGGCTGGTCTTAATTTTAAATAGCCCCGTTGATTTTTGCAACTCTTTTTACCCACTGAAGATCATCTGCCCACCTCATAGAGGAAGTTTGGCCTCCAGATATGGGGTATTTTATTCAACACCAAAGGCTCTAAAGGGACATAGTAAAACTAATATCAATGTGTGCGAGTACTGTTAATTATTTGTATTTAGTCACTAAAAATGTATTGTATAATTAATTGCTTAATGGCAAGCCTACAAATCATTTATTAATTCGTAAGATAAATAATCTGTTGTAACAATTACCTTTTGGATTAAAACATTTTCAAGTAGATCAGAAGTTGTTCGTTAATTCAATTGTATACATTCTAGCGTAATGTTTTCCTAATGATTCTTATTCTTTTGTAAGAACTGTTTGTTGAGGCTATACTTCCATTGACTATGAAACCATTCCTTTTGCTTTCTTACCATTTTTGTGATAACAGCCGATACATAGGTCACGCAGACTCCACGGTGTCACTGGTAATGGCCATAGCTGTATGTATTTTGTGTCATAAAGGATCCACACTTCGGGCGGAGAAGCTCAAGTCTTCTTTCGCGTCTTCACCTATGGGCCTTCATGGTGAAATGTTGTTCTGTGGGATGTAGGATTATAGTTTTCATATGTATATGAATACAGTTTGTGTGTTGTCCTTTTACAGAAAATGTGTGTATGTGTGTGTGTGTGCTGTATACATCATTACGTAACTATTAGTAGATTCGTTTAATTTATTAACAAGGCTAATGCCTCAGATAAACAATAGTATGGTTTATGTGAATGCAATATGGAACAAATTTTTGTGGCTACAGAAAACTCTAAAGGAGGTCCATAAGTCACTTCTGCATTATCTTTCTTTACATGAGAGAAATGAAAGAAAACTAACTTCTTAATTGTGTTTTACATCCTGCAAGTATATTTGCTTGAAGTAAAATAACAATATTTCAGAAAGACTTAAAAGGCGATAAAAGGAATATGCTGATCCAGTAATTATGGCCGCTTTAAATTCATCATTATTTTATAAAAATAACCGAGAAATAGAGAAAGAAGTTTGGTAAATAATGTAATATATTAAATTAACGAATAGCGAGAAACGTATAAGTTACAATTCTGTTATAGTTAAGGGGCACCAAAGAGATAGAACTTATTTTCTAAACTATTAATACCAGGGCTTTAATATTTTGTACAGGAGTTACTGGCAACAAAAAAGTATTCATACCAAGCTGCATTTATATAAATTTTAATCCATTTTGATACATCAATAAATTTATTCATTTAATTATCCAAAATCAAAAGCTGTCTTGTTATACAGAGAATACTGATGCACCATTTTAAAAATTATGTTCCTTAATATTTTTGTAAGAAACTGTCTAGTTGAAAGTTTCTACAGCGTGGAAAAAGTTCAAAAAACGCATGATTACGGTAACTATTTTCAAAACTAATCTATGACTAATTTAAAAAATCCAAACATACATGTGTGCTGTAGTGTTTTGTAAAACAATTTCAGATTACTAGTTGTATTTTTATATAATAAGGTAGATTTTGAATGTGGGGGAAAATAACAAAAAGTTGAAACTGAAACAATACTTTTAAAGTTTGACATAGCCATTTAACCAAATTTGGACTTTTTTTGCACCAAAAATTCAAAACTTGAAAAGAAAAGAAAAGCACTTAGGTTCATTAAATCATTAGACTTGAAATCGCACGCACACATTACTAAAAACTGGCCAGGAACAATAATTCTTAAAAGTTAGTAGTCAAGGCGTAAGAATTATGTAAGCGATGCGAAGGAGGGAGTAGTCAATAGTAGGCGGGACTCGGGTTAATATAATGGCATGCATTGTTACCATTTACTCTGACGTTTCCTGCGTCTCCTGCGTTTGATTCTCTAGTAACTCGTGTTATAATTGTATAAATGTTACTGTGAATGCATAAATAGCGCGCAGCTTAAAACAGATTTAGTGGTGTTTTATGTGTTTATTTACTCTACTAATTAACCCTTAAATAGTGTATTGGGGGTATAGTCTTATAGTTTGAAAAGAATTAAAATATTTTTACTTTATAGGTACAATTTACACTGAAAACTAACTCCGTGGCACGACAGGTCACAAGGAACCTTGACCTACCACCCGGCCGCTGCATCCCCCATCTCGGTCCATAACAGACGTCATGAATGGAGGGCAGTATTGGAGGATGAAACTTGGCCAGCACCTTGAACCCCCCCCCCGGCCATTTAATGACCTGGAGCCGCTACTTCTCCATCAATTAGCTCCTCAATTAGCCCCCCAGGCTGAGTGCATCACGGACCAGTTCTCCCAGCGGGGGAAGAATCCCCACGCCGGTACCGGGAATCGAACCCAGGTCTCCCGCTCGGTAATCAGCTGCGCTACCACCGCGCTAAGGAGACGATCAATAGGGAGAATAAGTTGTATAAGATACTTTTGAACTCGTCTGCTAAAATATTTTTATAGTAGTTTTACATATGACAATTATTTAAATGAGGTTTCAAGCAGTATCCTGTGTGCATGTACAGAAGACAAATGAAGGGTTGAGAACCATAGTGGACCAAGCACCATTTTTTTAAAAATGGAGAAATAGAAGGTCAACGTTTTTTCAACATCATAATTTATTGGGCAAGTTTCACATAATAACTAAATGCCACAGCAATCTAGAATATATTTTCTATCATATATTAGTACAACATTAATGTGGCTTCATGCAAAATTAGGTTTTACAGTTATTTATTGGGAGATATTTTCCTTTGCTGGGATTTGGCTCAGCCTAAAGAAATGTAACTAGGCCATTTCCATACATCTAATCAATGTCCTGCTGATCATCATTATTGACTTGCACACGCAAACTCTTGTAAAAATCATGATTCACTGGAGGAATAAATGGTAGCATGGACATAAGATCATCATATGCGGTAGCGTGATTTGCTGCATGGATTTTGACCACTCTGACTCTAACAGAATTTGTAGTTTCATTTAGAGCGATATTTTGATGCTGTACTGTTTGTAAACGGGAAATGCTGGACATGCCCCAGTAATAAGATATAACTGCAATATAAGAGGTATAACCATAAACTACACCGACAGATGGCTACAGCTCAATTTTGACCTCACATGGAGATGGCCCACTATGGTTCTTAGCCCTTCAATTAAAGAATACATAGTCTATTGTTTTTCCCCTTCTATTAGGGACAGCGCAGGTCCTTTTCTATGATAATATGAAATCATCGGAAGTATTTGCCAAATTTGCCGTGACCAGAAAGAAACTATTTCCTTATAAATTCAGGGAAGAATACTTTGAATTTTAGGTGACTGTGTATATCAAGAACAATATATTATGCATGTGTTATTTTCAGTCAATAACAACAACAATTTAGTTATTAATCTGCATATACACAGTACACTGTTTTAGACATGATAAAAAGATGCACTATCCGCTGTAGTTTACTAGCAACTCTGTTCACGGAAACCAATCTCTAATTAGGGCAGTCTGCTACCGTGAACAGTTGCGAATGGAAGGTAATTTGACGTGGGCATCAAAATTAAATAAAGGGTTGGAAACCATTGGGATGGGAGACATTTGGATGGCGGGGCAGGAAAACAGGCGAAGTATTTGGAGAAAAATTAAGAAACGTCTCTGTGATATTGACAGACAGCAAATGATTGCGCAATACACAGAGGTGTCATTAGAAGTACAGTCTGGGCTGAAATCGGAGTGGGGTATGGAGCAATACATCAAAACAGGTACCAAACTCATTAGAGAGGGGCTCGCGTGGATTAGACTAGGAGCATGGAGGAGCACGAAAATTTCTGACGAGAATGGTACGAAAATCTGTCCCATTTGCGAGGAGGAAGAGTCGTGGACTCACATCTTGGCAAGATGTAGGGGTACGGAGGAATGGCGGGAAAAATATTTGCCGCGATTTTTTACCACTGCAAATGTAGGGATAGAAGCATGTTGGACGCTACTGGCAGGCACGGAAAACATGGATGGGCTAGGTAAATTTATACTTAAGGCAAGACAGCTGAGATTTGAGGAGGCTGCCAATAGAGAAGGGGGGGGAATAAGATCAACTAAACAAAAGTGACTACAATGTTCTACATACATATATATTATGTCATACTTAGGTCACTGTTGTGCTTGGGTTGTATATATTATGTGTATATATGTCTTTTAAGTGTAATTATCTATTATAAGAGGGTGCATTTATGAAGGTGTACTCTGTGCTGTAAATTTAAATTGCTGTATTTTAATATCTGTGTATCTTTATTTTCGGATTCACTCTTAATTTTATTGTTGTTTAATATTGCTTTTGACTGTGTATTTCCTTTGTCTTTTTATTTTCGTGTTTACTCTTCTAATTCTTTGTTGTGGTTGTTGTTTTAATATTGCTTGTTATGTGTGTAACAAAAGCACGTACGGTCTGTGGACCCGTGCGACTGTTGAAATTCTATGTATGATATTGCTATGTTAATAAATACACTTATTCATTCATTCATATCAAGAACAAATATACCGGCTGTTGTAGCCCTATAGGATTTTAGCGTGTCCCGATAACTTCACCTTCGTTGCTTTTGCCTCACGTAAAGATCTTAATGTCTAGAAATTAGCAGACTCAATAAAACACAGTTGCTATTTTTCGTGCTTAGTTTCAGGTGCAGACAGTTACTCATCTTCGGCAACTAGTTTTAAATGGATCATGTATTAGCCACGATTAAACTATCCCCAGAAAATATATGTATCTTATGGCATCCATTCTCGATATACCCACAGATAAATATCATACAAGCTGTCACCAGAGGAGCTAGGAGCCAGTAGAAGTTTGTTATTGTTCAGAATGTAAAGTCCTCTGAATATATCTTACGTAAAAAATGGTGGTGTCTTAAAGGACTTCAAACTAGTTAAAGCTTCGCTTATTTGAGAAAATTCAAATTATTAACTAATACACATACAGGCTGTTAATGGATTGCACCAAAATAATTTAAGATGTTATAGACATGCCTGATATAAGTAATTTCACATAGGACATGCATGGTCCACGACTAAACATAACGCAGTTATAAGTTGTTAAACAGATTGGTTTCAAGTGCGAATAAGTCGGTTTTAAATCAAAGTCAGATGAAAATCTGGCTCGGAATGTCTTTAAGACTGATATGCGAGTTTAGAAATATCGATTTTCAGCAACTTGTTATTCGTGTTCTCAAGATTTACTGCTAAAAAGTTTTCTCAGATCTCGAACAAATCACTTGTTACTGCGGCACTGTACATGAATAACTTCCTTCCTGCGTTATGTAGTCTACTCTAAAGACGTTTGTTTAAAATCTCCTGTAGCTTAATGTATAACGCCCAAAGCTGATGACTCGAAGGTCAGCGGTCCCTTCCTGCCATGGATTTAATTCTCTTTCTTCTTTCTTGTAAGTCTACCTATTATGCGAAGTTAATGTCATACATAACCAGTACACTAGAACGGTACGCTCTTTTGTTGTTGTGTTCTCGAATGATATCACCAGCCAGTGGCGGACTGGTACTTAAGGCACTTATATCCGTAACTTCGAAATTTTAACAGACAGGCCAGTCTCCTATCTCAAACTGCTTGTTTATGACACCTTCTTATTCTCTAAAAACATTTTGGTGTAGTTCATTAACACTGTATAATAGCGTAACCAATATTTTTCTGTTAATCTTAAATTTTGTGTAAGTAAGTGTTAAAGTATGATGGGTTATCTACAATGTCTGTATGCTAAATTTTCATTCAAGAATAAATAAATAAATAAATATGTAAAATATGTTGAGCTCCATTATTTTTAACTCAGCTTACTTTTCCGAAAATAAAGTTTCTCAATATGGTAATGGAGTGCGAAGTCAGAAACTGAAATCCTATTTTATTTTGGTTAAAATATTTCCATGACAAAAGTTTGTAATTGTAATGTTTCTGAAAAATGTGTTACTGGAAAAATTAGGGCAGATATATTAAAAAGATCTTTGCTATTTTTTGTGTTAATATACATAAACCATACAGCTCAATTATTTATAAATCTGGATCTATAATGTTCCTTTCCTGCCTAAGTAAGAAACATATGGAAGAGAAACGAGTTCATATAGCAAACGAAGTTGGTGCTCGAGTATTTATTTTTATTAATTTCTTAGGTAACTCCGTTTTATTACGAAATTTCAGAACTTCACATATACATATAAGTTGCACGGAGAAAGAGAGAGGGGATGGAAACTCTACAGATAATCCAATAATGCAAGCTAGGCTACGGGCTCTGCTACACTAAAGTGAATGATGAATGCCGTCTAGACTAAAATTAGGATATTCAAAAGTTTTGCTATATGGTAAAGTAATGTACGACATTTCAAAATCTTTATTTTCTTCCTGTTTTTTGTGAGCTCTGCATTCACGATCACTTCGCAAACCCTATCATCACTAAGAACCAGAGTTATACTACACTTTCCTATTTACTTTCTTTCTCTTTCGATATCTTTAAGGAGAGAAGTAAATATATGTTGCTCAGGATCATTAAAAATTAATATTTGCTTTTATTTAATTTACAACTAAGTAACTATTTTTATATTTTCTACAAATTACTAAGTACGCATATAGTAGTTGGAAAGGGTTTTGTATTTCTCACAAAAATTTCACAGAAATATCACCGGAAATACGTGTTTTGAGATCTCCGGGATAAATAAAGCAGCCTTAGAAAAAGGTCCGTTTGTGTCTGTGGACAGCATAACTTAAAAACAAAAATTCCGCTATATACCAAACTTGGTATTTAAGTTTAATATCTTTCAAGGATGCGAGAAAATGTCCCACCCCAAACTACCCTTTACAGAGATTTTTTTCTTCAACATGGCACTAACGATTTTCATTACAATATTTACATGACAATTACAGGGTATATCTTCAGTTTCCTGCAAATAGCCTGTGAAGCTCTCTTCATTCTGAATTACTTTTGCAAAACTGATAGACAAAACCTTACTGTACAAAAAGTATAGATCTCGTCACAACAAAATGTTTGTTGTGGAATTAACCATTTCCGAGATATTCCCTGTTATTGATTTCAATTTGAAGGCACTTATACTTTCTCAAACAGAATTTGTCCATGTCTCTATTATTTTACCTCTGGCCATACAAAGAATACCGGATTTCAATATCAATCCCATTGCTACAGTTTTTAAAACACTTAACTGTCACTGCAGTGAATTCCCTTATCTCCGTTCTAATTATAAAAAACCGAATAATAAGACAATTTCTGCTAATGTTTATCTCGATTTGCAGGAAGTAGATAGAAGGATAAAATTTTGTAATAAGTGTATTTGCGGAACAAGTAGAGAAAGCGATGTGAATGGAACACAAATGTCTTTTTTAATAATGCACTTTAGAGAGGTTTATCTTTTATTTGTGATTTTATCCAATATTTAAATTAATTTTAATAGTAATAGATAGGATAATTATCAGCCATTGAAATTAGGAAGATTTCATGTGGTGATTATAAAAAAATTGCATTTATTTTTCCCATCTTTATAATTTGCTTTCTACAAGGAATCGTTCTTCAAGACTAAGTAGCTTCACATAACAAACAGCTCTTCGGAGCTATAGCGTATCAGTGTGAATGTAAGTGAGGATTTGCGTCGTGATAACTGTTAGCTCTCAGCTTGGGAGAGAAGCCAGTCATCGCTAATCAACCTTTAATCGCTTATGAAACCCGTTTCCATCTCTTGGGATTCGTCGTTCACGTCGATAAATCCACATAACACGCACATGAACCGCTTCACTGGTTGCAGTTGAGAAAGTCTATTATCCCATCTCAAACCTGAAGCTTGTTTCCAAATCGCTTATAGCCTGCGAGCTCACTATAAGGTCAAACAATACGTTGACCTCTGTAGCAGTATTAAATAAATGACCAGTATCTTTTACACATAGTTTCTGAAAAACATTATTTTTCATTAACTTTTATTTCTTTAGCCCCGTATGTACCATGAACATAGTGAATAGAGAAAGTTTTGTATTCCACCGAAAAATTCGACGTGGAGATTTCACCGGAAATATATCTTTTGTGGCCCCCTGAGTCCGAAAAAATGTCCTTGTGTGTGTCTGTAGACAGTATAGCTCAAAAACAATTCCGTTAAAAACCAAAGTTGACATTTAGGTTTAGTATCTTCCAAGGATGTGGCACGAAGATTTTTAAGAAGATTCCCCCACCACAAACTACGCTTTACATGGAAATGTTTTCGAAAACTTTGATTTTGTCAAAAATGGCTCTAATTATTTTGATTAAAATACCGTATATTAAAGAAAGTTACACCCCCCCCCAAATATATATCTTGAATTTTCTGAGAATAGCCTCTGAAGACCTCTTTATTCTAAATGCATTTTGCCGAATTTTGCTTAACTGCTAAACCGTAAGAGATACACAAAAACTTGCAGCACAAAAAATGTAGATCTTGTGAAAACACACAGTTTATGTCATTTACACTTTTGTTATGGAGGTAACCGTTTCCGAGATATTCCTTGTTATTGGTTTCAATAGTAAAATACTTATACTTTTCTTAGACAGGAAGTGTCTGTTTTTCTTTTGTTCTACTCCTGTCCAAGCAAAGAAGAGATTTGTAATGACAATCGCATAACAGCAATTAAAACATTTGACTACCACTTTAGCCTGGTATATTCCCTTACGTCCCTTCTGCTTATAAGGAACTAAGTAATAAGAACATTCAGCTAAGACTTATCTCGATTACCATGGAGTTAAAAAAGGACAAACTTTTGTAAGACGATTGTTTGTAGAACCGCCAGAGAAAGTCGTGTAAGTGTAACACATAAGATTTTTACTTTTTCTAGCACATATGTACAATGTAATAGTAGATAGCGGGTATTGTATTCTACCCAAAATGTATATGCCCTATGTTTTGAGACCCCCAAAACCCCAAAAAATAATGTTTCGAAACATGCGTGTGAGTGTGTGTATGAGTGTGTGTGTATGTGGACAGCTTAGCTCAAAAACAAACCGTCCGTTAAATACCAAACTTGGCATTTAATTTCAGAATCCTCCAAAGTTGTGACGCGAAGGTTCTTAAGAAAATCCCCCCACCCAAAACTACATGGAACAATTTTTCGATTCTGGATTACTTTTGTGTAACTCGCAATTCGCAAACCGTAAGAGGTTAAGATGTCAATAAAATACTCAATTTACGTCATATGCATTTCTTAAATAATTAACCATCTCCGAGACATTCCTTGTTATGGGTTTCAGTTTTATACTACTTAAAACTTTTCTCAAGCGAGAAATCAACTTTTGTTTCATCTCTTTTGCTTTACTCCCTGGAATGCAAAAGAGAATCGAATTTCAGTTGTTCCACATAGCGAGAGATTTTAAAAGATTAGACTATCGTTTTACACTAGGCTAAAAGATCTAATAAGACAGAGAAAAAAGTCACAAATCAATTTATGCTAATGCTTACCTCGATTAGCATGCTACAAACAGGAGAATAATTTGTAAGCAATGTTTGTTTTTGGAACAAGTAGAGAAAGTCATGTGAATGGAACACATCTGGTTTTTTAAAAATGTACCCTAATGTCGGGGATTATTCTATAACGGAATTGTTTCTGTAGATGCTTAAGAAGGACCCCGATTCTTAGTATTATACGGCAGTCAATATGGGTAAAGAATACTAACGTATGAAATAAATCAGGGTTATATTTTTATGCTTGCTACCGAGATCTTACTTTGCATGCTTACTTTTTGTGATTTATCAATCGTAATACAAATTAAAATCTGAGCTTCACACACTAAAAGTGTTTTGCTTTCATTCTCATGGACTTACGCAAGTTTGTTCAACATGTTTATCGAGCCAGTGGCTGAAACGTTTCGTCCAGAACTCGCTTTTAGGAGGTCGTGGGTTCATTTCCCGTAGCCAAACTCTCTGATCCGTAGGTTTTTAGAGGGGTTTCCTGGGTCTCTAAGCGAATGCTTAATCCGAATTTCCTACCCCTTCATTTCATATCCTCTTTATTCAGCTGGTCTCTTTCAGGGTTTTAGTTGTTTGCGAGGACTGCTGAAGTTGCGCGCTTCCGCAGTGGTGAATGTGTTTGGAAATACATCCCTTGGTGGCGGGATGGTGTTGGGAGTCGTCTGTAGTACCTAGAGAGTTAGATCAGACCTGAGATTAGAGCTCCTAGAGCTTTCCGCGTCGAGATGAAGAACTGCTTGGACTGTTCACTGTTGCCCTTTTCCCGCTGTCCGGTTTCAGCCGCCCGTCTGTAATACTCTCATATCGCCCTATCCTCCTTGGCTCTGGTGCACAATACTCGTCCGAAATGACGCGCGCACACACACACACACACACACACACACACACGTTTCTCTATTGTCTGTGCCTCTTGTATTGGACGAATATATTGTACTGCATTAAAATAACTTATTAAACTTAATAAGTGTCTAACACTTAGTGGATTTTCACATTCATAATACGAATAACTCACGTTAATCATGCCACAGAATCCGTTTAACAGTTTCGGGCAGTTACTACCCATTACTAACACGTACTTCTGTCTTCACATCGAATGCAAAACCTTTTTGCCATAGAGAAGTATGAAAATAGGAAAATAAAGACCATCCCGTTAGCACAGTGATAATACACCTACATCTGATCCGGGTTCGATTCACAGCGTGGGGATTTCCTCCCCAACTCGGAGGACTGACTATATGTCCGTTCATCATCACCAAGCCCCGGATTCTTAGATTCTGATCTGTTTTATTCTAAACGCTTACTCCCCAAATTTCCACTTATTTTAATGTTTTAGGTAGCAACGAGCAATATACTCCAATTTTATGTAGCTTAAATTAACCTAATTTTACGTTAGAACTATTTTCCTGATAGAACCTAAAATACCTAATTCAGTTATTTAGGCAAATGGAGTAAATTGATTTATATAAAAATATTTTCAAAGCAAAAGAAGACCGAAATTACGATATTAGAGTTTTCCGGATAAGAAAGAAACTAGATTTTGGTTTATTGAGCAATCGAGATTTCAATTTCACATTCTTCATACAGCACACACTACTAGAAATGTTTTAACTAACTCCATGGCACGACAGCTCACGGGGATCCTTGGCCTACCGCCCGGCCGCTGCGTCCCCCATCTCGGTCCACTACAGACGTCATGGATGGGGTGCAGTATTGGAGGGTGAGACGTGGTCAGCGCCTCAAGTCCCCCCGGCCGGTTAATGCGGTCCTCATGACCTGGAGCCGCTACTTCTCCATCAAGTAGCTCCTCAATTGACCCCTCAGGGACCTTACGAGGCTGAGTGCACCCCGGGCCAGGTCTCCCAGCGGGGGAAAAATCCCCACGCCGGTACTGGGGATCGAACCCAGGTCTCCCGCTTGGTAAGCAGCAACGCTACCACCGCGCTAAGGAGACGACCCTAGAAATGTTTTAGTAATATTAAAATCACAAAAAGGCTCTTAAGTCATGCTAAAGGTCCATATCATCCAAGGAAATGCTTCAAGTGATAATCGTGTGGTCTAGTATAAACCTGCATAGCAAATCTGTATCATCCAACATTCAGGAGACAGGGCAATTCTTACAGTGCTATGATATAGTGAATGCGTTGGAATTCTAGAAGGTACAGTTTAATAATTATGCAAACGTACATGTAGAGTTGTGGTAAATAAATTACACCGCAAAAACTTTAGGTCAGCTTGAAAATAATTAGGCGAACTCCTATTTATAGTGTACCCTTTTGGGGATTTTATAATGATAAAACACCAAATTGAATCCCATAAACTATCTTAGAGCACCAAATGCAATACAACACAGTATAAAACTTCATAAATGCTTGATAACGAGGAGGAGGATGAGAAGTAGGTGGGTGTGCAACCCAAAGTTTGGTCGGAATCGGGATGGAGTAGTTGTCTAGTTCATAACACGACCGCGGCGACTAGGCAGGTTGAAAATGCGGTGGTTTGCCAGTGCCTTCCGTGGGCTGGCGATAATGGTATACAACATTAGACCTGGGAATCAGCGGGAAAGAATCCCGTTTGGGGGAAAATCTCAACACCGCACCTGGAAACGTATCCGGGAATGACAATTATTTGATGAGAGTAATTGAGTTAATCTCTCACGTTCAGTGAGAAATACTCATATCTAACAAATAAATAGATAAACACACATTAAAAGAATTATAAGAGACATTTTTATTTAACTTCAGAACATTACCTCGCTGAGCCACAAACTCTAAGACTGAGAAAAGTTCTCTATCATTGAACTTTCAGATCCACACCAAGTAATTGTATTATGCGCTTTAGGAAGCCTTTTGGCATTCGAGAAATATGTATATTGAGTACTGCCCGAACCGAGAATAGCGTAAGAAGAGTAGCTGCTGAAGGAGGAATTTTTGGAGAAAGTGGCTCTGTTTTCATATATGAGTGCTGTGACTATGTATCCAAATATCGTCGGGCTAAGTTTCTGCCTGGCTGCCTAGATGAATGTAGATGTGGAGTACGTATATTTACGTAGCCATCAGGATTGTTGAATATGTGAATATGTGCACCACGTAATTGAAGAAAAAGCACTTCGGACTCTTTACTTGGCCCCCTGAATTTGTTACAGCTGTCTGCCACCCTTAGATCAAAGGAACACGTGCATTAATTTCAACGTAAAGAAGCGCCTTCCAGCAGCTCTGGGAACTTCCTTGGTGACAGTTTTTAAAGAAGGCGCCTCTTAGAAGAACATTTTGTATTTATTGTGGAGATGGATGCCCGGGGAAGTCAGTTGTGACAGAGCCGTCGGACAACGCAGTTGGGCCAAAGAAACAGCCACTGCAGCCAATAGTTAAGAAGCTGAGTATAGTTGAGCTACAACAGGGATTATAAAAATTTGTCTTAAGCGATATTTAGCAAAAGAGCAATCAAAGCATATACAGCGTCGTGAAAAAAGGCCAAAAGACGAGTATGTGATTTAAACAGGAGGATATAGAATCTGAATATAGAAAGCACTCATTACTGGAGCTATAAATGAAATATAATTGGGGTAAGAACATATACACTTTAACAATCTTGTATGAAACAGAGGACGGGAATACGTCGCGTCGGTTAGGAAGTCGGAAAGTTCGTAAGTTAAAAATACTGGTAGGAGGGGTTGCCCATTGTGTGGGAAACATGAAGTCTGGACGCACATTTTGGCAGCTTGCGTGCAGTCGGAGGATGCTAGGAAGATTTACCTGAGGTTTTTTAGGTTCCAAATATGGAGTGTAGAATGGTGGGCTTAATTCTATGTATTCAAAACTGGCCAAGTTTGAGCAAAACTTAGCGGAAGTACGTGTGGTAACACAAAAGCTGTTCGTGTAAATATAGTGTGAACATGTTTGGTATTTGAGTATCTATGTGAACGTAAGTGTGTGTATGTGTGATTCAGAGCTTTTTATAAAGGCGACGTTTTGTGTTGTAAATACAAAATAAGGGTAATTAAGATTACCAAATCAAGTATTTTCTAGTGTCTTGAGAACCATACGACTATATGGCGCAATTACTGTAATATTAAACAAATAATGAATACCACTGCTGCTCTGGTAAAGTGAAGGTAGCGTCTATGCCTGTAATGTAACGGCCATTAATATACCGGTCGTTTCGAAACGACGCAAAACAAATATGGCATCTTATAGCTTATATCTGAACTTGTTCGAAATTTAACGTTGCAACTTGCAAACCTTTTTATGTATGTTTTTGTGTAACACTAAAAATTACTCACTTTGAGATAGGCAGCACACGAAGCACTTATGATACCTATACTCACTCACACATCGCAGGATGTTCTTGTAGAGCACTTGTCATGGAAACAAACGGTTTTCTCCTTGCGCATTATCACAAAACCTGTCCTAGCCTTTAGTCTAAAGGGCAAAAGTTGTGAGTCGGACAGTTTCGAGCTTGTAAACTGTGAAGCGTAAATATTTCGTCCAAAATACTAGTATCATGTACTTACTATCTCAATGATTTTGTAACTATCCTAATATTAAACTCTCAGCAGCTTACGGTAATCACAAAAACTTTCTGTTAAATATACAAATGTGTCATTTAATATTTCGGGTTATAGGCAGGAAATTAAACCTTATGTATCACCACAAAAGGACTTATTTTTGTTTAAATTGCTGGTGATTAATACAGCTGGTGGCTAATGTAGGTCTCCCTAGGTCTCGGGTTTGATTCCCTTATGCAGAACCGGAACTTTAACCAGCATTATTTGCTCTCCTTCCTAGGATATGGAAGTTTAAATGAGAGAACTAATATGCCCATGACTTAATTTTGAAAAAAAGCTGAAATTCACACAATCCATAAACGAGTAAACATTATCGCCGATGGGCAGCTATTGCAAGCCTAAGGTGCCCACATCATGCAAGATGATTAAAGGCGGAGTATATACGCACACCAGACACAAACAGAAGTTCTAATGAATTAAAACGCCGTGTATTTGCCTTTCTTTCTTTAGTATTTGTATCGCACCCATTTTGCTGAAGAAGCAAAGGTAAAGTAATGAATTAATGCAGAACAAAATAAAGTGCACTTTTGTTCGTTTAATAATCTGCAGCGATAGATTAGCTTTATAGTTTAACTAAACAGCTTTCTTGTAGTTAGAAGCATACCAATACAATATGAGGGCTTGTAAAGTAAAATTCATTGCAATTTCTTGGTCTGATCTTTTTTATTTCCTAAAACAACGCATGAAGGCGTTTTAACCCAATGAATTTATAGGTTCTTCAGCCCAAAATGAAGTCTTATGCCCCGAAACACAGTCGGAGAACTAAATAGAAAATTAGGTACCTCAATATACTTTTATTGTTAATGAGGTACTAAAACCTTCTAGGAAATTAGTTCTAGTCGGCTGCCATAACCGCGCACGCTAAAGTGCTTAGCTTTGGTGCTTCGAGGCGCAGGGGATCGTGAGTTCGTATCCCGCCTTGGGCATGTGTGTTTGTGCGTTCGTAAATGTGTATATGTTTTTGGAAATAAAAAAAACGTTAAATAAATAGGTAAACAAGGGAAATTTAGGGAAATGGAAAAAATGAAAATGGAAGAAAGAGCGCTGGTGTCCCGAAAAGCTCCGGAATTTATATAATAATAATAATAATAATAATAATAATAATAATAATAATAATAATAATAATAATAATAATCATAATCATAATAATACATTTTTCTAACAAGGATAATGATAATGATCACCATAATAATAATCATTCAGAAAAGCTCCAGAACAAGCAGTTTAAATGCATTTGAAAGCCTCTCCAAGATCAATCGTGCAATGCTGTGATGGTACAACCATTATGTGTGGCTTGAATGCTACTGAAAACCACGTCATTTCGCAATCATTAGATAAAGTTAAATCCCCCAGATGCGTTATGGTTGGTGGCTTTTAATTCGTATGCTTTGAACCGCAACGTGATACGTGCAAATGTTTGGCCTATATCACGATAATGCGCGTGGATTTAAAACAATGGCGAACATCATTGCATTGGAAAGGAGATGTAAGGTGAGATGCACTCGCAACATTAAATATGGATACCTGCAACGTGAGGAGCCAAGTTATTTCGTGCACACTGACTCCGTGTCAATGTCAACAGTCCCTGTTGTTTTTGTTGTGTTCTCTGTTTCCGCAAAGAAACAAATACTTAATGTTGATAGGTTACTGTCACCGAGTGAGGTGGTAACGTGTGTGACTCGCATTCGGGAGGTTCCGGGTTCGACTTCAGTTCGACATCTCCGACAATGTACAAGCGATTGCATAAGAAAAAGCAGACGATAGTGGTGGAAACCTTGGACGTTCGCTACAAAAACCACTCGTGTACTGGAGATAACATCGAAACGAAATACGAGACTTTAAAATGAGTGGCCAAGTCATGCCAATCTAAATGTCTTTACTCGGCACAAGGTTTATTTAATTACAAAAATGTTCAGAATGTGCTATGATGTAAGAGTTTAATTCATTATATTTCATATACAGGTTTACAGATTTAGGAAGCGCAGACCTTGTCGGTACGGCTGGTTGTAGCTTGTACTGCCCAGATGCAAAATCCGTGCGAGCGGCCACGTTCTATACTGAAGTCGCTGTACTTCCAAATCCTTACATTTGAATTAGACGAATTAGTCTTCGTAAATATTGTCTACAAGCTGATTTGAAAACTGGAAACTGTCATACTCAATTATCACAAATATTTACTAATTCTCTTAATAAATTAACCATAATGCAATATTAAACACGACTAAATAACGTTTTAATTCCGCGAATGAATGTCGGTACATTTTTGTGTTGCAGAAATGTTGATAATTCAGAAGTGTTTCAGTTACAACCTAATGTATACTAATAAGCATGCGCACTACCGATGAGATGATACACTATTTCTCGATACTCAATGTGGCTCCTGATTTTCATCACAGATATTAGATACTCATTTCATAAATGGCCGCAAAGGCGTGAATCAGATTTATATTAATAATAATCTGTGCGTAAACGCTTTATCCAATTTTATATTGTATACTACTTTCTGTGTGACATTCTCCAATTGGTTAATACTTTTTGTTATCTTGATCATTTATATTCCATTGTTAACCAAGGTTATAACACATATTTTCATGTGATATATTTTGTTACGTCTTAAATTCTGATGTAGTTATGCTGCATTCTCAGAGTATGGTCACCAGAGTATTTGACTTCCTACATGGTCGAGTGGTCAGCGAGCTGACTTCTCACCCGGAGGTCCCTGGTTCGATTCCGAGCTGGGGCGGGGAAGTTTTATTTAATCAGAATTATTCCCTAGCCCCCACAGAGTCTGAGTATGTATATGAGAGTGTATGTGTGTGTTTGAGGAAAATAAAACGATTTAAACCCAATGTAAATAACTACATATAACGAGTTGTTTCTAACGCAAAGCCCCCGATATGACCTTAGATGTTAAAGGGGACTATACAAATGAAGCAATAAAAAATATAAAAAGAAGCCTGAGATATAATCAACACTAGGGAGAAAGTTAATCTTAAAAAAAAAAAAAAAGGAGTAGGTAAATGTAATGGATGAGATCGACTGACTAAGGCAACCTATAGCAGAAGCATGATTTAGTAGGTCGGATAAATAAGCTTCATTCACAACTCAGTTAACCTATATCTCGCACGAGCCAACTCCTCTGCTCCCCCATTGATTAGCATGTTTTCATTTAGATACAAAAATTTATGAAATGTTGCATTCATTCACCCACAGAAAACGTAGTTACGGTGTATCAAAACTATTGTCCACCAACTCCTTGGAGACATGTGCGAGGCAATAACCTGAAGCTTAGACTCATTTTTTTCCTAAACTATGATAAAGCTAAACGTAACACATTTCAATAAAGCAAAACTAAAATGTATCAAATGTTTGTTTCAAATACAAATACTTTGATAGCACGAATAGAGAGGTATTGGTGGTACAGATGTGCGATCCCTAATATGGACAAAGTAGCTCCAAGCGCGCTAACATATTTATGGGAAACACGACATCAACCCCCTTCATATAGCTGCTGCCTATCTAAGCTTTTTAACATTTCAAATGAAGTGTAGCTTTATAGTTATGTAGTTCCTGTAACTCGTATTTGGAGCATTGTTGCGCCTAGTAGTGACTCCCTAATCAAGTGAGGTCTTCACCACTTGCATCATGGTGTCGATGGATAAATTTTTCTCTTATAGATGGCATGGTAGGAGAAAATCGCGACTTGCGAACACGAAAATGGTGAAATGTCTTTCCGGGTATAGGGTACTTTTACGTGCAAAAACGTTAGACGAGACCAACAACTGTACTTTCCTTCAGAAGGAAGTTATGCTAGGGACATTTAGGTCCTTCATCACCTTAAAACCCGTAACTTTTGGGTATTAGAGGCATAGATTATAGCCTTACACTACTTTTTCAATGACTGAAGCATAAGCATGGTGAACGATAAGGAAGTAACTGAATTCAAAACCCGTAGACTTTAAATTTGAACTCGTAACTAATAAAAACGATAGAAAAAAGCACTTAGTGCAACGAGTTAAGACAATTAAATTTCTAAGTTTCACTAGATAAACGTAAAGTATAAATAAATGCTAAATTATGGGTTACGAGATGTTTGTAATTTAATATCATCATGATAAAGCTAAACATATTTGCCTGGATATATATCCCTTTATGATATGAACTTAAAGTGTTTGCCTTTTCGAACTCAACTTCATATCATGAGACTTAGCTCATATCAACCAAACAAATGTCGGTAGATAGAATGTTGATGAACCCAGTTCTACGGGACTGCGCCATGGCCGAGTGGTTAGACCACTCGCCTCTCACCTAGGCGGCCCGAGTTCGATCCCAAGTGACCGCTTGTGATATTTGTGTTGGACAAAGCAACGGGTTTTCTCCTGGTTCTCTGGTTTCACCCGCCATCACATTCTACCGGTGCTCCATCTTCATTTCACGCATCATCAGTGTCATCGTCTGCGGTGCTATATGTAGTAAAATACTATCAAAAAGAAGGAGTTCTACGTACTTGATTATCGCATCGGAGGCGTAAATGTTGAAACTTCACAGCGGATCAACACACAAGGTTATTACATTTCTGTTCAGACATCGATGTCCACATTTCATTAGGTTGTAAAATTGGCTTTTCCGTCTTTGCTGTTCTAATGGTTTGAACATAATGGGAGGGGGGGTCTTTTCAATATAGTCGTAGCAATATATTGAAAGAACCCTTCTCCTTGTGTTCAAGTCTTTGAAATCACAAGAAGGGAAGGCGTAAATGTTGAAACTTCACACTGCAGCAGAATCTGCCAGAGTTTCTATTCAGACTTTGAGTTCACATGATTTGAAAATAATGGGACGGGTATGTTCAATATACTTGCAGCAATATATTGAAAGGATCCTTCCTCTTGTTTTCAAATCTTTGTAACCACAAGAAAGGAAGCATCAAGTTTACAAACACATGGAACGTGGGCGTGGGCGTGGTACACATAGCTGAAAACTGGTCAAAAATTTAAAAACATAAAAAATAGTTTTTATGCAAAAAATATCGTAGTTGCAACAAATGTACGGAGTAACACATATATGGAGTTGGAAGATGTGGATATTTATACAGATTCTACATCAGATATAAAAGTGTGAACATTTAGAAAGTTACTCCTGTACGGAGCGGGATCTGGTGCTGGCCAGTATACTCCCGGCCGGAGTAATGCATTTTTTAGACATTTGACGCGAGAACAATAAGGGTTGGAATGCGAGGCTGTGAGGTGAGGGTAGCAGGGTGGCATTCGCTAAGCGGAATCATTACTATTGTTGATATCAGTGTCAAGTTGTGCACCGTGCTATAATTGCTGTGGAGATAATAGATATGTTGTTCAGCGAGATCACCAATTTAAGGTCACTTTATGATACTACATTTATCTAGACCATGAGTAGCTACCATTCACAAGTGAACTTTTTGGGCTCTGCAGCCATAAGCATATTTTTTTATTAATTTAAGTCACGTAATATACGAGTATATCCATATTATATAACGCACTACCCGCCCCTAAAGTTCTACCTACGTGGAAACTTAACCCTTCATTAAGCAATTTAAGTAGCGCCTAATGAATATTTTATTTGATAGACGCCGGCCGTGAAAGCCTAAACGCTCAAATATTTTTATGTTCAGAATTGGTCCTGGAAAGCAGGAAAAAGTGTTAGAAATCTATGCTTACAATTTTGTGAGGGGGAAAAGAAAAATGGTATGTGTTATTATGTATACAAAACCGTGCATTCAAAGTCAAATCTAATAGTGGAATAAGACACAAAGCGTACCACAAACATTTGCGTTTTGATATAATAAAATGAATGACATTACTCATTAAGACGAAATCATTATTAAATGATGCCTAATATCAGCTATTACTATAGATCTGAATTACAAGCTTATGCTGCTTAACAATCTGTGTCTTTTTAATCAGAACACATACTTGGCTTAAAAGTTCATCAAGATTTTATGGTGAAACTGACTGATAGTTGTTACTGGAAAGTCATTTTTGTGGAATGCAATGAAACAGTTACTGCCTTTGTTCAAGTACAAGTTCACTTTGCACTTATCACACATCACAAAGTTGTCCTGTACTGTCTTCTTGTGGTGCTATTCAGCTAGATCAGCTATCAACAAATGGATCTATTACTTCAAACATTAAACCTATTCAAGTGCATCGTTGCGAATTATTTTGTGATTTCTAGCCTACTAGTAATATTTAAATACAAATAAATTTGCTACGTTGCAAATGATATGATTCAGCCAAATGAAAAGGATAATGTTTGTGATAGGAATACCAGAATGGGACGAGCCCCCCCCCCCAAAACTCTGGGACAGAGTTTTGTGCTTTTGACCCCTGGGAGGGAAGGATGAGAGGGAGACCCGAAGGGTGGCTAAATCCAAATGATGGCGGGCGCAGGCATGAATGGGGTCCCTATCGGCTACATTTGGAACGCTTTTAACGTAACTCTGGGTTCTGCTCACTGGCCCCAAGCTTCACGGCAAGCCTCCAGAGAGGGATCACCTTTTACAATGCCCATTCAGCATCCAGTGGCAACCCGCCGAACACCATTGCTTGGTCCTTGGGAATAGGCAAGGGCGAACTGGAAAATTCACCAGATATAATGAATTTGCCCAGCATTCGCCTTGCGACCCGGAGGTATCTCCGATGGATCAAGTATGCCGGCCACGGAGATCGAACTCGAGACCTCCCGAATACGGGCCACAGACGAATCCGTCTGAGCCATCCTACTCGGTCAGAACGAAACTGAGCAGTATCCAAAATAAACATCTGGTTAAACTGAATATATAAGCAATTACACGTTAATCCAATAAATATGCACATAAATGCTTTGATTCAATACTTCCTTGTAGATTCATAGGAGTAAAGTTATGCACTAGGTTAAAGTGATAGTCAAATCTTTTAGGAGACGGTCACTAGAGCACTGAAATTCCATTTTCACATTCCGACATTCCATTTGAGAAAACTAAAAGTATTTAATACTTCAAGCCAATAACAAACAATATCTGGGAAATGATTAAACTTGCTTAGGACATACATTGCATGTTTTAAAGAGATGTTTCTTGTGAAGTAAGATTTTACCTATCTTATTGTTTACGAATTATGCAATAGTCGTTCAAATCAGGCTATTCCCAGAAAATTCAAAATATACATGTTATTTATCATGGTATTTTAATACAATGGTTAGGACCATTTTTGAGAAAATTAAAACATTCTAAAATTTTTCAAAATAAAGGAAAGTATGGTTAAGGAGATTTTCTTAAAAATCTTCCTGGCGTATCCATGGAAGATGTTGAACTTAAATATGAAGTTTCGTTTCTGACTTCTCGTTTTTTAATTATGCTGTCCAGATACACAAGGACACACGCACAGACATTTTTCTAAAAATGCCTTTTTATTCAAGGGTGCTCAAAATATGTATACTCCATGAAATCTCAGTATGGAATTTTTTGGTGGAATGAATTACTTTACCCACCTTACTATTTACACTGTACGTAGTAGAGAAGGTAAACCTGTCCGGGGTGGAACTGACTAATACCGACTCTATCCACCTGGTAAATTTATTATGGGTGCGGTCTGTTAACATGACTAAATCTTGCGTTACATTAAAATGAGGAAAATCCAGAAAGTAACGACCGTGTGCCTGTAATGTTTTCAATAATATATATTGCATTAAAAACAAAATATTCCACAAAAGTGATGCATACTTTATTTTTCCACATAACCATCTCCGTCATTTAAGCAACTGTCGTATCTGTCCCCAAGACTTCCCGTGTTACAGTGGGCTGCCGCAAGTTCATTAACACAACACATTCAGACACCTTTTTCCTGCGGAAAAACGAGAAATTGTTGAGAAAGAAGTCTGTAAATGATCTAGGGTTACACGTCTTTCTTGCAGGATTTTGTTGTTCACTTGCTTTCACAAATCACCTGTGTTCAGTGGCGGACGTGCGGTTCGAGTTTTGTTATGCTGGTTTTCTCGTCCATTGTAAACTTCTGCTTCCGAGCATTAAATCCAATACATCTCACTTCACAGTCAGCGGGAATACGTATTACACAATTCATTTTGGACAATCACAGAATGCACATCTTATTTCTCACAATACTGAAGAAGAATGTAGAGGAAATCTTTCTATCTTGGACAGAGTCCCAATAGCGATCTGCGCGCAATGGGAATCCTATACATGGTGGATCACCTGTCCTTTATTCTTTGGTTTATGTAACCCGCAGATTACAGTCTAACCTGAAAACGTCGTTCCCGAGACCCATCTTCTGCATACTTACATTATGTACTTTGGGACTACAACTTACACCTAAACAGTAGCGTATTTAATTAACGCTACGCGGTCTTATTATGAGACCCAAGATGCTCGATTCAGATTCGAATTTTACAGAACGTTGACAACTTTTTTGCCTCCTCTTTCTTTCTTTCTTCCTGATTTGACACAAAGCTAGATGAGATATTGGAACACTTTTTAACTTGTTTGTTTTATTTTTGTTCTCTTTATTTATATTTGATTAACTTTATCAGTCCAGTTACAGGAAATGCAAATGAAAACGGAACATTCTGAGGCAAATTCATTCAGTTTGTTCTAAACATGCAGGTATTATTACAATGTTTTAAAGCTAACATAGGTCTTAAAGATAATACTATGTAACCAGACCCTTATTTTCAGGGTCTGTCTAAAACAAAAAATATACAAAATACCTAGATTAACAATCACAATCTGTTCCAAACATATAGGTATTCAGCAACACTTTCACTTGAAAAGAAAACTAGGCTCAATCCCCATATCTTAAAATATTTCTCAATGTTTAATAAATAAAGCGTTTTACTTAGTGATGAGGCTTCATTTAGCATAGCAGCTGTTCTAAATGATACCTTCTTCGTTGATACAGAGTTGTGCGCGATACTGCAATGACAACCTGGCATATAGTAACATCTGGGGTGTGAGGTACGTACAGAACTCATAGCTTATTAATGTATCAACTGTAGAGAGTTATTTCGAAAAAATATATGATCACTTTAATGTACTTATGAGAGTCAGTACAAAACTTCTGAAACAAATTAATGAACATTTCATTCTATGGAGAATTTTGAGTATGGAAAAGTTGTGAAAAAATCTGGTGTGTTCCATTAACATGCCTTTCTCCACATCTCTGTAGCAAATTATTGTTAAAAAGCTTATGCTTCTATTTATTTCATGCTAATCGACAAAAAATTAGCAGAAATAGTCTTATTACTTCCTTCCTTGTAAGTAGAAGCAAAATAAGGGAGTACCATAGGTTAAAGTGATAGTGAAGAGCTGGTTGCT
The DNA here is from genome assembly GCA_030762935.1 of Hymenopus coronatus. Classification (NCBI taxonomy): domain Eukaryota; kingdom Metazoa; phylum Arthropoda; class Insecta; order Mantodea; family Hymenopodidae; genus Hymenopus; species Hymenopus coronatus. The sequence goes on from CM060900.1 coordinate 50,438,708, forward strand.
ATGTGACTGAAGTTCCTTTATTGGTATGTACAGGAGTTGACAAATCCTGTATGAGAAAAGTTAAGTTTTTCAAAGCTGAAACCAAAAACAAGGAATATCTAAAAAACGATCAACTCCACGAAAAATGTATATGATATAAAGTGTGTGTTTTAATGTGCTCTACATTTTTTGTGTGTTAAGTTTTTGTCCATCTCTTACGCTTTAGCAGTTATGCAAAATTCCGTAAAATTCATCCAGAATACAGAAGTCTTCAGAGGCTATTCCCAGAAAATTCAAGATATACATTTTATTTGTCAGGTAAATATCTTTAATATTTGACATTTTAATCAAAATCGTTACAGCCATTTTTAAGAAAAATGTTCCATGTAAAGGGTATTGTGGGTGGGGGGATTTTCTTGAAAATCTTCGTGTCGCATCCTTGGAAGATGCCAAACTTAAATACCAAGTTTGGTATTTAACGCTCTTTTCGTTTTTGAGCTATGCTGTCCACAGACACACAGACACACATGCACACATGCACATGAAATCTCGGTATCGAATTTTTGGGTGGAATACAATACTTTCTGTACACATTATGTACATAGTACGTGTAGAGAAAGTAAAAGAATAAAGAAAACAAATTTTAAAGTTGGACATGCCTATTAATAAGCATGCGGCTGTCTATTTATCCCTTCAATTAATTGATAGTTCTAAGCTAACAAACAGTAAAAAACTATACATTTTCTTTAAGTTTACAACTCAACTATTTTATCATGAAAAAATTGCTTTCTTGTTTAATTTTCGCAATGCTTCTTCAAATTCACAGATGCGTTACCTTCACCCTTTGTCAGAACAGCCTTTCAATACAACAATTAAGTTTTAAAGCATTTTATCTCGATTAGTACGGAATGGAAGTCAAATTTCCATTAATGCAGCACCAGATCGGATTTGTCTCTTGCTACACCATGGGTTTTGACCATTTGAATTAGGGTTTCTCTTACGATTTTGTATCTCGCACACAGTTCACTGGAATACTATAACGATATATGCATAATGTTTCGCTACAAATAACGTACACAATGCCCCGAGTCTCGTATTTAAGGTTGTGCGGTTTAAAGAGTAGCAATATTCATATCTACTTACGCTATGTAACACAATAATACTGTGGCGGACAAACACGATAACGGCCCTTTGTTTCCAGCGTATCGATCTGGCGTGAATGTGCATATAGTGTGTTCTAAAATGTGCTGACCTGAATAACTAAGTATGCAGATATGAATGCATTTAAAACAGTCAGAAGTATGAGAATGTTGTGATTGAAAATTACAACTGGCCCATACAGTTAGCACCATCTGCATACTTATTGTTTAGCCAGTTAATAGTTTCTGTTTTGGTGCTCAGGACAGCTCCAATTAAGCTGGGGCACCATCCTTGGCCACTTCATCTGCATTTTCTTTGCCATATATATCTGAGTCGTTGGGAACCCATGCTAAGGTAATCTTCTTGCACTTCTCAACCTCTCAAGGGTTTACTGGCAAACTTTATGGCTAGGCAATTATAAGAACTATAAAATTAATCATATATTACTACAGTAAGCATTATACATATTTGTCTACACAAGTACTATAATTCCAAGCAAAGGAACAAAGTAGGCAAAACCAAGCTCTTTTCATCAGTCTCGTAAGAGTGATTAACATTTTCTCACATCCCTCATTACGAGATCTGCTGCTGTTCTCAGCACTCTCACAGTTCCTGCAGGTTCTGCATCTGTATCCAGCACTGTCTTAGGAAAGTCTAATTTCATCACAGTTCCTGCAGGTTCTACATCTGTATCCAGCACTGTCTTAGGAAAGTCTAATTTCGTCACAGTTCCTGCAGGTTCTATATCTGTAAACAGTACTGTCCTAGGAAAGTATAGTTTGGTCACAGTTCCTGCAGGTTCTATATCTGTATCCAGCACTGTCTTAGGAAAGTATAGTTTGGTCACAGTTCATGTGGGTTCTATTTCTGTATCCAGTACTGTCTTAGGAAAGTCTAATTTCGTCACAGTTCCTGCAGGTTCCACATCTGTATCCAGCACTGTCTTAGGAAAGTATAGTTTGGTCACAGTTCATGTGCGTTCTACTTCTGTATCCAGTACTGTCTTAGGAAGATCTAATTTCGTCACAGTTCCTGGAGGTTCTACATCTGTATCCAGCACTATCTTAGGAAAGTCTAATTTCGTCATAGTTCCTGCAGGTTCTACATCTGTATCCAGCACTGTCTTAGGAAAGTATAGCTTGGTCACAGTTCATACGCGTTCTATTTCTGTATCCAGTACTGTCTTAGGAAAGTATAGCTTAGTCACAGTTCATGCGCGTTCTATTTCTGTATCCAGTACTGTCTTAGGAAAGTCTGATTTCGTCACAGTTCATGCGCGTTCTACTTATGGTATCCAGCACTGTGTTATGAAAGTCATATTTCATCACAGGTCCTGCAAGCTCTACTTCTCTATCCAGCACTGTCTTAGGAACATCATTGTCTTGCCACACAGTTCCTGCGAGTTCTACTTCTGTGTCCAGCAGTGTGTTAGGAAAATCATTGTATTTTCACACAGTTTCTGCAAGTTATATTTCTGTATCCAGCACTGTCTTAGAAACATCATTGTATTTCCACACAGTTTCTCCGAGTTTTACTTCTGTATCCAGCACTGTCTTAGAAACATCATTGTATTTCCACACAGTTTCTGCGAGTTTTATTTCTGTAATTAGCAGTCTTTTGAACATCCTTGTATGTTCACAGAGTTTCTCAGAGTTTTACTTCTGTATCCAGCACTGTCTTAGAAACATCATTGTATTTCCACACAGTTTGTGCCAGTTTTACTTCTGTATCCAGCACTGTCTTAGAAACATCATTGTATTTCCACACAGTTTCTGCGAGTTTTACTTCTGTAATCAGCACTCTTTTGAACATCATAGTATGTTCACAGAGTTTCTGCGAGTTCTACTTCCGTATCCAGCACTGTCTTAGGAACATCTTTGTATTTCCACAGAGTTTCTGCGAGTTCTATTTCCGTATCCAGCACTGTCTTAGGAACATCTTTGTATTTCCACAGAGTTTCTGCGAGTTCGACTTCCGTATCCAGCACTGTCTTAGGAACATCTTTGTATTTCCACACAGTTTCTGCGAGTTTTAATTCTGTAATCAGCACTCTTTTGAACATCATTGTATGTTCACAGAGTTTCTGCGAGTTCTACTTCCGTATCCAGCACTGTCTTAGAAACATCTTTCTATTTCCACACAGTTTCTGCGATTTCTACTTCTGTATCCAGCACTGTCTTAGGAATATCATTGTATTTCCACACAATGCCTGCGAGTTCTACTTCTGTATACAACAGTGTCTTTGGAAGGTCATTTTGTTGCCTCACAGTCCGCATTACGTGTTCTGCTTCTCTATCCGACAGTTTCTTAGATAATACAGGTTTCCTCATAGTCCTCATTGCGAGTTCTGCTTCTGTACCAAACAGTGTCTTAGGCGGAAATATGATGACTTTCCTAATCCTTATATCGAATTCTTCTTCTGTACCCAACACGTGACTTAGTTAACTCATCATATTTCCTCATAGACCTCATTGCGAGTTCTGCTTCTGTACCGATCAGTGTCTTAGAAAAGTCATTGTTAATTCTGCTTCTGTACCTAACATGGCTTAGTTAACTCATCATATTTCCCTACAGTCCTCGTTGCAGATTCTGCTTCTGCACCCAAAAAGTGGGTTAGGAAAGTCATCACATTTCTTCACAGTCCTCATTGGGGGTTCTCATTCTGTACCCATCCGTGCCTTAGAAATGTCATCATATTTCCCCACAATCCTCGTTGTGAATTCTGCTTCTATACCCAACAAGTGGCTTAGTAAAGTCATCATATTTTCTCAGTCCTCATTCCGAATTCTGTTTCGTAACCAGCAGTGTCTTAGAATGACCATTATATTCCCCACAGGAAGAAAGCAGCAGTGTTTTATGATATAAATTCCAATTCGATAACTTCCAGTGCAATTGTAACTCATGGTTGATTATAACCAAACCTCCATCTTCAAATTCATGTGTATTTTACAAGTGTTTAATTATACATAACGCATATTTTTAACAATTTAGAAGTCCCTTGGTTTAAATTCATTACATAAAAACGTGATGCTAAATTGTTTTTCCACTAGCGAATAAAACGCTGTGTGTAGCTTTTGTCATTCTAAAAGCCACAGAACCATAAGCCGTTTTAATCGCAACAGATATTGCAGTGTTGTGGAGTTTGCTTTGTTTAACAGTAGCATTGTCGATGGCAAATTCGGTACATTTGATTGATGTGAATGATAAAGACTCAGTTGGTATATGTGTTTCAGCATCACTAAAATGCCTGAACAGATCGACAACCATACAAATTGGTGGACAGGTATACAGTTCAGGAGGGAGGGGAGGTCGGACATAGAATACAGCAAATCTGTACCCACGATAATTCACTTCACTCTCTTGTCACGTGAGAAATTACCTCTGTCAGCTGTCACAATGGACCTCAACTCCTCTCCTCGCATCAATGCTTTTCCAGGTTCGATCCTCATCACGATGAAGCCAGAAAGGAACGTTCATCCGCGTGAGTTTATTTTAGTTATGAAATTTCTATAATGCAGAGAAGCACATACAACGCTTTTGACAATCGCGGTTGCATAGCAGCTAAAAGATACACCTTTCTGTCTGCATGATTTAGAAGTGTTTATTAACCATAAATCATTCTTCTTATTCCCTTTTCGTCAACTCTATTGGGACTTGCGTATTCCATTGCGTTTCCTTTAGGGTAGAATATATTCTAAAAATCTGTCCTCAGAATAAATTCAAAGATTGTGCTACATTCACAGAAAATTAAAAGGAGAAGTCCTGAATACGACAGAACTTGCAAGTGTTAAAAGAGTAAACCAGAATATTCTAAGTCCCTAGGATATTACGCAAGTTATCTCAACAAAGTTTAAAATGTAGAATATTGTACTATATCTTAGTGGTTGCGGGCGCCGTGGCAGAATGGTTAGACCGTTCGTCTCCCACCTAGTTAGCCCGGGGTTTGATCCCAAGCACCTGCATTTGGGATTTGTGGTGCACTAAACAGTATCTGGGCGCCATTTCTCCGGGTCCTTCGGTTTCCCCTGCCACTCATTCCACCAATTGTTCCATCATCATCTTTGCTATCATCCATTTCGCTTTCATTTCATATCTTGCACTCCCTCATTCGCATGCCTGGCTACGTGCTGACCCTCGTTCCAGGTTCTTCATTCTATGGTTACGTGCCGTTGGCTCTCCGACAGGCTTCTGACCCCCAGACACACCCTCTTGTTAATCATAGGGAGGGCTGTCAGTCATAAATATGGGGGAGGGAAAGCTGACTACGGAAAATCTTAGTGGTTTACTATTAAAGAAACGTTTCTTTTTGCACACAAGGATTTAATTTAATTTATTCACCACGTGCTCTTAGAGGTGAAAAATCGAAATTTAGTTTTATTAATGGACGCTCTTTAACTGCTGTGGTTTTCAGCGTCACATTGTAGACCGTTTAATTTTGCTCAGATGCCTCTTTATAAGGCTTGAGGTTCTTTAATTGCTCTAACTTTACGACACGGGACCAGCGACTTTACTTCCCTTCCGAAGGAATCCACGCTAAAGATTTTTACCTCCGAAAACTCAATCGTCCTCCGCCGGATTTGAATCCGCAACCTTGAATATATGAAGTTAGCTTGGTAACCATTACACCACGGAGGGCCACCCTCAGAGGTTAAGATAGTACATTTATGTAAGCAGTGTTTATTCACTTATCAGTACAAAGCGCACTTGGGGTACGTTAAGATTGAAGTTCTCCACATTTATTTGCAAATACATGAAAAAAAATTATACTGAATTTCAATTACGGGTGGTCTTTAACTGCTATGGTTCTGAACATCCCCTTCTATGCTGGACCTGAGAAACCACTTCTTTCCTCAGAGTCATCTTTATCAGGTTTGAGGTTCTTTAACGTGGCGTTTCTGAAGGAAGTCATGCTTAGGATTTATACGTCCCTCAAAATACATAGCTCTCATCCGGGTTTGAACCAGCGACCATGGAAGCAGAGGCTAGCAATTTACCTCTAGACCATGTTGGATGACATTGATGGATAATCCCCCCCCTCGGTTTTTTGAGCAATGAATACAAAACAAAGGCAGAGGAAATAATTCGCCATTCCACTTTATATTACAGTAAACACACATAAACCCGGACATGCTATTTATATGTGTATTTATAATTCATGTAGCACATTATATGACAGCATACAGTATATACTAATGCATATTTATAATATTTCTACCCAAATTTGCAGTTAGTAAAACATACATTAATCGTTATATCTACTAACTTTGCATCTTTCAGCATGATTACATTAATATAATGTACAACAATATACATTTTGAGAGACTTGAGGTGAAATCTCTGCTATATTTTGTTACACAGCTTTCATAGTGAGCAAAAGTTCTCCCCACATCACCATCAGTATATAAGAGCTGCGATACAACTTGTTCAACAACTGTTCGAGATTCCACCCCGTATAGCTAGCGCCATCAATCCCCATGGTGCTGTTAACTTGCAATCCTTCAAACGTTACCCCGTTTGCTCTCTCTTGCTACCAGTAATTAATAAATGCAATGATACATACGGTTCTTTGTATTTCAGTTTCAATCTGGATATGGGGTATGCCTCGTCCCACGCAATGTGAATAGATTTCTTTCTTTTCCATTCCTATCTTCTTGCAGTGTACAGCAAATATTGGAAAAACTACAAAAGGCGTAACATTTAGAGAGCGGTACCATAAGCGTATACTTAACTTGGTGTGCTTATCCTATCCATGTGGAGGACTTACAGATCCTAGAACTTACTCGTGTATACCTAGAGCAGGTGACAACTTATGAAAGACTTACACCTCCTAGGACTTACTGGTGTGTACCTAGAGCAGTACCAACTTATGAAAGACTTACACCCCTAGAACTTACTGGTGGGTACCTAGAGCAGGCACCAACTTATGAAGTACTTACACCCCCTAGAACTTACTGGTGGGTACCTAGAGCAGGCACCAACTTATAAAGGACTTACATCCCCTAGGATTTACTGATGGGTACCTAGAGCAGGCACCAACTTATGAAGGACTTACACCCCCTAGAACTTACTGGTGGGTACCTAGAGAAGGTACCAACTTATAAAGGATTTACACCCCCTAGGAATTACTGGTGGGTACATAAAGCAGGCACCAACTTATAAAGGACTTACACCCCCTAGGACTTACTGGTGGGTACCTAGAGCAGGCACCAACTTATAAAGGACTTACATCCCGTAGGACATGAATCTGTAGAGGAGACCACGCATAGAGGACTTGCACACCCTAGGACTTACTGGTGGGTACCTAGAGCAGTACCAACTTATAAAGGACTTACATCCCCTAGGACATGAGCCTGTCGAGGAGACCACGCATAGAGGACTTGCACCCTCTAGGACTTACTGGTGGGTAACTAGAGCAGTACCAACTTATGAAGGACTTGCACCCACTAGGACCTACTGGTGGGTACCTAGAGCAGTATCAACTTATAAAGGACTTGCACCCCCTAGGACTTACTGGTGGGTACCTAGAGCAGTACCAGCTTATAAAGGACTTGCACCCCCTAGGACTTACTGGTGGGTAACTAGAGCACTGCCAACATATAAAGGACTTGCACCCCCTAGGACTTACTGGTGGGTACCTAGAGCAGTACCAACTTATAAAGGACTTGCATCCCCTAGGACTTACTGATGGGTACCTTGAGCAGTACCAACTTATAGAGGACTTGCACCCCTTAGGACTTACTGGTGGGTACCTAGAGCAGTACCAACTTATAAAGGACTTGCACCCCTTAGGACTTACTGGTGGGTACCTAGAGCAGTACCAACTTATAAAGGACTTGCACCCCCTAGGACTTACTGTTGGGTACCTAGAGCAGTACCAACTTATAAAGGACTTGCACCCCCTAGGACTTACTGGTGGGTCTCTAGATCAGTACCAACTTATAAAGGACTTGCACCCCCTAGGAATTACTGGTGGGTACCTAGAGAAATACCAACTTATAGAGGACTTGCACCCCCTAGGACTTACTGGTGGGTACCTAGAGCAGTACCTGCTTATAAAGGACATGCACCCTTTAGGACTTACTGGTATGTACTTAGAGCAGTACCAACTTATAAAGGACTTTCACCCCCCTAGGACTAACTGGTGGGTACCTAGAGCAGTACCAACTTATAAAGGACTTGCACCCCCTAAGACTTACTGGTGGTTACCTAGAGCAGTACCAAATTATAAAGGACTTGCTCCCCCTAGGACTTACTGGTGGGCACCTAGAGCAGTACCGACTTAAAAAGGTCTTGCACCCCCTAGGACTTACTGGTGGGTACCTAGAGCAGGCACCAACTTATAAAGGACTTACATCCCCTAGGACATGAGCCTGTCGAGGAGACCACGCATAGAGGACTTGCACCCCCTAGGACTTACTGGTGGGTACCTAGAGCAGGCACCAACTTATAAGCGACTTCCATCCCTTAGGACATGAGCCTGTCGAGGAGACCACGCATAGAGGACTTGCACCCCCTAGGACTTACTAGTGGGTACTTAGAGCAGGCACCAACTTATAAAGGACTTACATCCCCTAGGACATGAGCCTGTCGAGGAAACCACGCATAGAGGACTTGTACCCCCTAGGTCTTACTGGTGGGTACCTAGAGCAGTACAACTTATAAAGGACTTACATCCCCTTGGACATGAGCCTGACGAGGAGACCACGCATAGAGGACTTGCACCCCCTAGGACTTACTGGTGGGTACCTAGAGCAGGCACCAACTTATAAAGGACTTACATCCCCTAGGACATGATCCTGTCGAGGAGACCACGCATAGAGGACTTGCACCCCATAGGACTTACTGGTGGGTACCTAGAGCAGGCACCAACTTATAAAGGACTTACGTCCCCTAGGACATGAGCCTGTCGAGGAGACCACGCATAGAGGACTTGCACCCCCTAGAACTTACTGGTGGGTACCTAGAGCAGGCACCAACTTATAAAGGACTTACACCCCCCATGGCTTACTGGTGAGTACCTAGAGCAGGCACCATCTTATAAAGGACTTGCACCCCCTAGGACATGAGCCTGTCGAGGAGACAACGCTTAGAGGACTTACACCCCCTAGGACTTACTGGTGGGTACCTAGAACCGGCACCAATTTATAGTGGACTTACACCCCCTAGGACTTACTTGTGGGTACCTAGAGCAGGCACCAACTTATAAAGGACTTACATCCCCTAGGACATGAGCCTGTCGAGGAGACCACGCATAGAGGACTTGCACCCCCTAGGACTTACTGGTGGGTACTTAGAGCAGGCACCAACTTATAATAGACTTACATCCCCTAGGACATGAGCCTGTCGAGGAAACCACGCATAGAGGACTTGCACCCACTAGGTCTTACTGATGGGTACCTAGAGCAGTACCAACTTATAAAGGACTTACATCCCCTAGGACATGAGCCTGTCGAGGAGACCACGCATAGAGGACTTGCACCCCCTAGGACTTACTGGTGGGTACCTAGAGCAGGCACCAACTTATAAAGGACTTAAATTCCCTAGGACATGAGCCTGTCGAGGAGACCACGCATAGAGGACTTGCACTCCCTAGGACTTACTGGTGGGTACCTAGAGCAGGCACCAACTTATAAAGGACTTACATCCTCTAGGACATGATCCTGTCGAGGAGACCACGCATAGAGGACTTGCACCCCCTAGGACTTACTGGTGGGTACCTAGAGCAGGCACCAACTTATAAAGGACTTGCACCCCCTAGGACTTACTGGTGGGTACCTAGAGCAGGCACCAACTTATAAAGGAGTTACATCCCCTAGGACATGAGCCTGTCGAGGAGACAACGCTTAGAGGACTTACACCCCCTAGGACTTACTGGTGGGTAACTAGAGCCGGCACCAACTTATAGAGGACTTGCACCCCCTAGGACTTACTGGAGGGTACCTAGAGCATGCACTAACTTGTAGAAGAGTTGCACCCCCTAGGACTTACTGGTGGGTACCTAGAGCAGGCACCAACTTATAGAGGACTTGCACCCCCTAGGACTTACTGGTGGGTCCCTAGAGCGGGCACCAACTTATAGAGGACTTGCACCCCCTAGGACTTACTGGTGGGTACCTAGAGCCGGCACCAACTTATAGAGGACTTGCACCCCCGTGGAGCCTACATTAGTAGTACGTATAATCCATACCTAGAGCAAAAGTCATGGGGAATGATATCGTAGTAGCGGAGAACTATCCTAGTAATTGCCTTACGACCCCGGGAAAACGGTAAAAAAACCCAAGTTTCAAAGTGGGCAGTTGCCGGTGTTCAAATCCGGGACCTCCTGAATACGAGTCGCACAACCTACCGTGGCGCTACCTCGCACGTTATACATATGAGTAATCTAAGTAGTGTTTTATGCTTATTATTTATATGTTTACTTTATTAATTGCTATAATTGAGGTTATTTGCTGCATGAAAATACAAATAAAATCCGGAGCAGAAGATGTTTTATCATAAATGTTATTTTTGATATAATGGTTTTATGGAAGACAAACGTAAAGCCACACGGTAAAAGGAATATAACAAAAAGTATCTCTTCCAAAGTAAACAGCCATAGTGATGGTAGCATGTTCCACTTTCATTCTTGTTCATTAACATACAGCCGGAAGCAAGGAGGTAAGTGAAGGATAAGGAAGTTTACATGATTATGCTTTCACTACTTGCGTCTCAGAGATGAGGCTTAAATCTGAACGTAATCTCAGCAGGATGGCCTGGAATAGTAACCAGTGTATCACTTCCACCAGAAGACATGAAACGTGCTATCAATTGTCACGATTCCAAACTTCAGCTTAAACACTTTAATAATAATGATAACGTTTAAATATATTGAGATGTTTTATTATATATTTCAAAGTTAATATTTGTTCATTTATACAACGTGTAAATATCTTTTAACCAAAGCGATACATTGCAAGAGATGTAAAAAGATAAGCCTCAACTTAAGGATATTAGGTTATACTAATTATTTCTTATATATTTAACACCCGCTTTTACTGCATATGGCACTGATGATACATGGAACGAATATGGAGCACCGGTGGAAAGCCATAGCGGGGTAAACCTGAAAACCCGGAGAAAACCCGCCCTTGCGCCGCTTTGTCCATCACAAATTCCACATGCAGTCGCTTGGGATCGAACCCAGGCTACCTTACTGAGAGGCAAGTGGTCTAACCATCGACCACGGAGAGGTTCTTATACTAATTAGGAAAAACACTATCGTATATGTGTAAAACTGAACCAATAAATTCCTACAAGGAATCGCATCAAAACTTTTATTCATGTATTATATTTGTCAAATCAATACAATCATATGATTTGAATTGAGCTTATACTTCATAGTTTATAATGAATAACTCCTCCGAGATTTTACTGGTTATAGAGTAGTAAAATCTGAGTTGGAAACTGCAGGTCCGAACATTTAAAATGTCGAAGTTAGGGCTTAAAATTGCTAAAGGTTAGGCATGATAGTGGCACATTCACTTCACTTGATATCGAAGGCGTGCAGCAAAGGAAAGAATTAGAAATAGTGTTTAGCCCAATGAGGAAAAACACTATCGTATATGTGACATCCACGGTGCAAGGTGAAAGACTTGGGTTAGATATTCTAAAGAAAAGTAATATGTTATTCCTTTGGACCGCTCGCCTCCTACCTAGACGGCCCGGGTTAGATCCCAAGCACCTGCTTGGGGTTGTGGTGTTCGAAACGGCGTCTGGTCGAGTTTTCTCCGGCTTCTCCGGCTTCCCCCGCCACTAATTCCACCAATCGCTCTATCTTCACCCTTCCTGTCATCCATTTCGCTTTCATTTCATATCATCCACTACCTCATGCTCATGCCTGCCTACGGGCCGATCACTCGTTCCAGGTTTTCCATTCTGTGGTTTCGTGCCGTTGGCTCCCCGACAGGCTTCTGACCCCTTGGCTCCCGCTTGTAAGTCCTAGGGTATGTCAGTTCTACATACGGTGAGGGTAAGCCTACATATTGATAGCAAATGTGTTGTCTATTTATTCTTATTTTTACTTTCTCTACACGTAAGTATAATCTACATAGAGATGGAGATAGTATTGCATTCCACCCAAAATCTCGAAACTCAGATTTCACCGGAAATAAATATTTTGAGGGCTCCTTGATCCAAAAAAATAGAAAAAGGTTCGAGCGTGTATGTCTGTATGTGTCTCTGAGCAACATATCTCAAAAACTGACCCCATTTGGAACTCCTCAACAATTCCGAAGGATTAGTCATTGTTAATATAAACCTATAAAATGTTCAGACACATAGATGTTAATATAGTCTGAGGCTCTCTTTCCACTGAGTGTACAGAAATATTTTCCAAGGCGGTGTATAGGGCATTGAAGCCAACCATGGCACCAGATACGCAGTAAATGGCCGGTACCGATCATCATAATCTGTCAAATGTTTGTGTTAAGCGATCAAAGAACCGTTATTTCACCGTCCCTGATAAATCCCCTTATACATTGATTCCATTACTCTCTGTGTACTTATTGCTTCATCGTTCGAATTATGCATCCCTTAAAACGCTACTTCCGCCTCGAACACTTCACCACTCCAACAAGAATGGTCATTGCTGGTTTTGGTTTGGAACATCTTCACCAATACTCAACTGCCTTTGACTGCATTAACAGTGTCTGCAAATTTGGATTTGAACAATTCAGGCGATGCTACAATTATCCAAGGATCCAAAACCTGGTCAACATCATGTTCTAGGACGATAAAATTGTTAAAGTTCCAAAATATAATTCGACAATTACTACCAAGTTACCGATCACTTTTTTACCTTCTCTACACATGCTATATACATAGTGTATAGAGAAGGTATTGTATTGCACCCAAAAATTTGAAACCGAAATTTCACTGGAAATGAATGTTTTGAGACCCCCTGAATACAAAAAAAAAGCATTTTTATAAAAATGTCCGCGTGTGTATCTGTGTGTGTGTGTGTGTGTGTGTGTGTGTGTGTGTGTGTGTGTATGAGACTGTGTGCAGTGATGTGGTCTTCGTGCTGGTGAGTAATTCTGTGTGGTTGTGAGTCGGCTCTACCTTATAGAGGAACGGAAGGTTGGCAGCAGGTGGTGTACTTCGCCTATCGGTCTCCACGAGACACGCAACTCAGGGTTGATTCTCAGTGAGCTAGAAATGCCAAGAGGGGTCGTCCCTTAGGTCGAAGTATACGTGCCTAGCAGGTTACGCGGGACTGCATCGAGACACACTGTACAAGGGGTTGCCTTGACGTGCTCAAATGCAGACGGGTCGGGTCGCCTACTTCAAGACGGTTCACCTCGGCCGGGATTGCGGAGGCAGGTTCGTATAAATAACAAGAGATCAAGGTAGAATGAGACAGGCCTCCATGCTACAGAGACGTTGCTTCTCCCGTAGCTCAAACTTGACTGTCTTAACTTTTTAGTTTCGAGAGGAGGGGAAAATTCACCTTAAGGACTAACCCGGTCTGGCAAGCCCATAGTGTCGGGGTCTCCCAGAGTGGGCCTACCGACTAAAAATCCCCTCTACCGGTATAGGAAGGTGAGGATGCTGCGGTACCGCTGTTGCACCCGCGCAGTCTAAGGTGAAGGTGAACTGGCCCGCTGTGCGGCCGCCAGGGGAGAGGGTTCTGCTATCAGACCGGCTTGACCGAGGCTCAGCCGGTCCCCGTAGCGAAGTATAGGTGAGGAGTTGAGGAAATTGAAGGATGTGGTGGTTAGGATTTGTTGGTGAAAATGGGATTGGTAGTGCAGGGAGAGCTGCCACTCTCTCCCTGTGGTGATGATGTCGGTACTACCGGTTCTTCCTTCCCCTGGGGGCTGGACCGGTTGCGATGTAGGTGAGGATGTCAGAGGTGAGTCCTTTCTGCCTTCCCGCTGTTCCGTGCGCCTTATATAGTTGCGACTGTCGCGCGTTCTGTTTTCCCTGGTTAGCACGGTGGCGCCATCTCTCTTTATTATCCTTAACTACTTGTAAACAGAGCCTCCAACAGGCGATCTTGCCAACTATGTTAATACCCTCTTATATACTATGATTTTCCGGTCTGGTCGGCCTTGTCCAAAAAGTTATGTGTGCTTGTTCACCCCAGGCAGTATAGCTCAGAAACGATAACACCGTTAAATGCCAAACATTGTATTTAATTTCGATATCTTCCAAGGATGCGACACGAAGATTTTCAAGAAAATCCTCCCAGGCCTAACTACTCTTTATAAGGGAAAAACGTCGAACATTTTGATTTTCTCAAAAAAGAGTCTAATGATTTTAATTAAAATCTCTTATATTTAAGATAATCGCATGACAAATTTCAATGTATATCTACAATTTTCTGGCAATAACCTCTGAAGGCATGTGCGGAACTTTGCATAACTGTTAAACCGTAAGAGATAGGCAAAAACTTACGTAACATAAATTGTAGATCTTGTTAAGACACACAAGTTATGCTATGTGCATTTTTGTCGTGAAGTTGACCGTGTTTTTTTTTGTTTTTTTTTTAATATTCCTTGTTATTGGTTTCAGCTTTAAAATATTTACACCTTTCTCAAACGAGAATTGTTCAACTGCTTCCCAGTTAACAAAGGTACTACAATCACATAGCAACCAGCTTTTAAAGTATTTGACTATCCATTTAGCCTATGGTACTCCCTTATTTCCTTTCTGCTTACAAGGAATCAAGTAATAAGATCGTTTCTGCTATAGAAGAATAAGACTTTTAACAATAATTTGTTATAGATATGTAGAGAAAGTCATGTGACTTGAACACATCAGATTTTTTTTTTTTTTTTTTTTTTTTGCCTTGTTACTCCTCCTCCGTTACACCTCTACTTTCCGCTCTACTTTAAAATTAAATCATCATTTTGTTTATCTCAATATCCTATTCGTCCGGATTTGCTTCCCTAAAATTATTAAACAATTAAAGCACTTTGCCTTATCATTCATCTGCCCTGTTTCTTCCTTTACTAATTTTAACTTTTTCAGCTTTACCATCCAAAGCATCACTAAAACTGCATGCAACTAACCCCGCATCGATTCCTTATTCCAGCAATTGGGTACAGAAATTACCTGTTCATATACTGCAAAAGGACTAAGGTGTTTAAAGCTATGTATTGAAAGAACATCTCAAAAATACACATCATGATCTATGTTACAATCCATTAACATCAAGGTTCACAGCTGTTGCATATTCACCATGAAAAATATCCACTTCAAATCAGACTCCTGGTATTCCAGTGACATCGACAATAAATACATTTTCGAATTTGTTATCACAAAGGACTTATAAATTATTTTATACCACAATACATCTCCGCAGATAAAATGGAGTAAATGAGAAACGATGATCACATATCTGCGGTAGATGCTTACGGTGAATTTGGAAAATGCTTTATCCCGTATTATACTCGATCATATATACGGTAATTAGATGTTCAACGTAGATGTAAATAGAGTTCTAATCTAGGTTGGCGACTAAGGCGATAACATATGCTGTTTCAAAAGTAGTATTTGGTGGTAAAAACTGATGTCCCATCATTCGTTCCCTGTAACCCAAATACTGTTCTGCAAAAGCAGAACCAATTCCCAAATTTCCAGTAAAGGTGCTCTTTCCATGTACTCTTTTCCTAGATCTCCCTCTTCGGCAACAACAAGGTATCCATGGATCTGACGTGGTACACTTCGAATGTGCGATTACCATATTGCATTACATTCAGCATGACACACTCTGCCAATTGGGAATCACAATGTTCTATAACGTATCGTGAGGCTTTCTTATATCTGCTCAATATGAATCATAATTTGTATGTTTTGTTGTCCTAAGCAAGTTTTTTTTCTTTTGCTTCCCCTCATGTCCAGAGGACATTTCCTTTCCCCCGCTTAGCCACTAACTTCCTCCCCCTCTTTCCTATTTCCAACATTAGTCTATGAAATCCCTCCCGTTTCTTCTGCAGTCGTCGTGTCCTGAAGATAGTTCCACCGGCACTCCCCTTCCTGTGACTGTCTGGTGTAGTTATGGATGATTGTAGGTGTGTGGGTGGTTAAACGAAGAGTAATTTACGAGAGTGTTGGTGGTTGTGTATTGTGTGCTCAGTGTGTTGGTGGTTTTGTAGTGTGTGCTCAGTGTGTTGGTGGTTGTGAATTGTGTGCTCAGTGTGTTGGTGGTTGTGTATTGTGTGCTCAGTGTGTTAGTGGTTTTGTATTGTGTGCTCAGTGTGTTAGTGGTTGTGTGTTGTGTGCTCAGTGTGTTCGTGATTGTGTGTGTGTGATAACTCTGTGGGGTGTTTTTTGGTGTATGGGATGGTGCGGGTAGTTTTGTGTTTCTTTGATTTTTGTATGTTGGGGAGATTGCTATATATGGATGGTGGATGGCTTTTGTCTTTGGCAGTGATGTATGTGTATAAGGGTGGTTAGTGGTGGTTTTTTGCAGCGGTGAAAGGGTTAGTATGGGGCGAGTAGGGGTGATTTCTTGTGCAGGGTGGTTTTGGTTTTTATGTGTGGTATGGTTGGTTATGTACATGGATGAGTGTGTGAGAGTATGGGTATTGAGTGCTGGTAACTAGGGGTGGATGGTTGTCTGTATGGAGGAGTCTGAATGTTTAATTGTGTATCACGAATTCCCATTTTGGCCGAATTCGGGAGTTCCTATCCCCTGATTAGTTGATTTCTATTGCTGACGTCAATACCTGCTCTGTCGCGACTAGAGTTCCAGTTCCTTCGGGAAAGAGACTACACTACGTTTACTAACAACGAACTCTAACTGGATTTGAAGAGTTATGTTCAAAATCAACATTTCTGTTAGAATTAGGCATGTGATGTTAATCACAACAAACCTATTTTTGACCATTTATTCGTCTTGTAGGTGATATGCTGAAAATATTTCTGTAAGTTAAGTTTATGATCGGTTTATGTTTCGCCTTTATTTTAAATGCAGTTGATAAACGTGAACCTTAATGCTCTAAAATGCTAAGCGCAGATTGAGATTCTCCATGAAAAAATGTTTCAAACTCTAACTTTCTATATATAAATACGCAATGTTGTTGAACTTGTTTGAGATCAGCATGCCTCAATATTAGTCACTGGTATGACTTCCAAGGTAATAGAAAAACATTTCTGTTAAAGTATAAAATATAGCTTAGCCACTTAATATTAAGTTCCATCAACTTATACACTATCATTTTAAGGATTCTGGTTATTTAAATCAGCAACTCCTATAGGGTTCTGTTTTTTACTAGTATTCATTCCGATTCTTTAGACATATTAATGATTACATTGTAATTATTTCAATTTATACAAGACGCAGAAGTGACGGAACACAAAGAAATTCCTTGTAACGTGTCAAAATCGAAACTTCCTGTACAAAATTCATGGGCGGATTCTCTGGACCAGCTAGGCTATCTGCGAAGCCAGTTAAGTTTGTGAAGAGAAATGTCTATTAAATTTATATATATAACAAAAACGTATTCCTGGTTGTTTGCATTCTGGCCGAAGCTCCCTCTAATACCAGAGAGATTACCCTCCGGGACTCTTTGTCGTCCTCTGTGGTCTAAGGATAACATACCAGCTACTAGTCTCTAAAGTCGCAGGATCAAACCCGGCGGAGGGCGCTTTCTTTTAGGCGTAAAAATTTTAGTATAGCTTCCTTCGGAAGGCAAGTAAAGCCGTTGGTCCTGTGTCGTAGATTTATGCCACGTAAAAGAACTCAAACCTGATAGAGAGGCCTCTGAGCAAAATTATGTGGTTTTTCACGCCACATGTAGAATGGGACGCTGAAAACCAGTAGTTAAAGGTTAAAGGTCTATAAATATTACTCAATTTAATTTCAGTGGCTCTTCCCATTAGGCCAATACCTTGGTTATTAAACAGCCTCCACTCTCCGTGTGCGAACACACCAAGATTGAAACGAATACGCCACTTTCCAAATCAACCCGAAAGGAAGATAACCGAAAACCCTCGGTTGGGCAGACAGCAATCTAGCTTGTCGTCTACTAGCTATCCAGGCTTGTTCCAGAGGACATTGAGACGCCTCAGAACCGCACCACTCACTGTCCAGGTGTACCCTATCTCCCATAATTTCGGGAACCACTACCTCGCCGAGACCAACCCAGTCCGAATAACTCCTTTTGGGACTGATTCAGAATTTCGGCCCGACATACTTCTGGTCATATTAGGAGTACTCCGGGTTCTTGTGGTCCGCAGGGCCCGCACCGCGGCAACTGAGACCGTTACAATCTCCCCAGATTGAGGAGGTATAATGAGCACATGAGCGGTAAAGGACAAGAAGCCTTTTCACTTGCCAACCGAAGCCTAGCCGACAAGTCTTGAGAACAAGCGAACAAAGCCCATATGTGTTGTATAGCCAGCCTAGTGATTTCTATTAATGAAGTTAGGTATTCTCAATTTGTCTAAAGGACAAAAATAGATGGATGTTATTATTTTTTCATATTTTTTTAAAGTTGAAGCTAATGGGTAATAATAATGGTTATATTCTTCATCGTTCTATTATCATTATTATTAGATGTGTGTATTAAATTTCATTGAAATAATTTATACTGTTAGGGATAACATTCATTAAATCCTGAATAAAAGTGTACGTATAATTTGTCAAGTGGAATAAAAATAGCTAGTCCAGAGCTTTGGTTGCAGCATACTCCTTAGATGAGAGTGGACTAAATGTTGGGTAAACGTAGATGAATTTTAATTCCAACAATTCGGGAGCATTCCATTTGAACGTGCTTTCTGAGAGCACAAGCTTGTATTTGCGACCTTTCTTAGCTGCTGGGAGATACGGCTGTTTGTCAAGAGCACTAATTTCCGAAACGTTGGTTTCTAAATCACTCTAATTAGTGTGATTTACCGTTTGACCTCCACCAGAGTGAGTTTCAAGTGTGTTTCTGATTGGGTGGAAAGGGCATCTGGCAACCTAAGGGTGTACTACGGTTCTGTCGATGACTGTTTAATGGATGGAAAATGAGCAGGACTTGATATAAGATCTTAAATTGGTTCTTCTTAACATATCACTCATTATTTGTGCCAGCCAGGCACATTTTTAAAATGAAATAACAGGGACAGAGACAATGAGTTCGATAATATGCGGAATAACAAACTATAAAGCGCTCGTTTAGTCGAACGGCCATCACATTCTTACGAATCTACTTCAACATTCCTTATAGATCAGGTACGGGCAAAACCCAGTCACTTCAGTTGTAACACGCAAACCGGCTAGCTTCACAGGGTTTTAACGGAACTGCTAGATGGAGAAAGAAACAGACAATGAGCGAAGTGGCGATTGTTGATTGTTAAATAAATATGTAGTACTGATTCTCTTATACACATTCTAGATTGCAACAAAATAATAGAAATAGCAGTGTATTTTACATGTTGTACCCCGTATACAACCTACATATTAGGCAGAGAAGGTATTGTATTCCACCAAATAATTCGATATTGATATTTCTCCAGAACAACATGTTTTCAGGACCCCTGAATCCAAATAGAGCATTCTCTGCACCTTCTTAATAAATAAATGCATAAATAAGATGCTAATATACTACCCCAGCACCTAGGTAATTATACTGGAGCATACATTCAAACTTTAAATTTATTTCCAAAATCAAGCATTACAGATGTTATCTAGCATTTAATTTTTTCAGATGACTAATCTAGAAAATAAAATTTAAAATTAAAATCAGTAGACAAGGTATAGAATACAAATGAATTAAAATAAAATATAATAAAACCAAAGTATTCTAAAAAAAAAGTTACTGAAAAATCTGCAACTTTACAAACTAGTTTCCAGTTGCTTCCTAATGTATACTATAAACTACATCGCTGGTGTCCAGCACTAACCAAGTTGTACATTAACTACAAGCTTATTCTATATATTAATAGTGCAGTTTATTTATATGTATTTAACTATATTGCTTTTCACGTTATTTTATCTAAACATACTGTGCACATAATAGGTAGAGAAGGTATTGTATTCCACTCAAAAAACGGGATGTCAAAACTTCACTGGTAATATACGTTTTAAGGTCCACTGAATAAAAATAACTCTTACAAAAAGGTCCGTGTGTGGTTGTGCCTTCACACAGCATAGCTCAAAAACGAAAACATCGTTAAATACCAAAATTAGTATATAAGTTAAGTATCTTCCAAGGATGCGGCCTGAAGATTTTTGAGAAAACCCCCCACCCATAAAAAATGGCTACAATGACTTTAATTTCATACAGCATATTAAAAAAAAAGTATATCACAAATAAAATGTATATGTTGAATTTCCTGGGAATAACCCCCGAGCAACCCTTCATTCTAAATGAATTTTGCATCTCTAGTGACCGTAAGAGGCAGAGAAAGCCTTACTATGTAAAAAAATGTAGATCTCGTTAAAACACACCATTTATGTCACTACTTCAGCTTTTCTCAAACAGAAGTCAACTTTGTTTTCATCTCTCTTCTGTTTTATTTCTGGCCATACCAAGCGAATCGAACATCAATTGTACACATATCGACCAACTTTTAAAAGATTTCACTATCGCTTTAGCGTAGTGTATTCGCTTATTTTCCTTCTGCTTAGATGGAAGCAAGCAACGAGACAACTTTTGCTACTGTATATCTGGATAAACCTGAGGTAGATACGAGAATAATCTTTTGTAAGCATACTCTGTCTGCAGAACTGGTAGAAAAAGTCATGTGAATGGAATACATCATATTGTTAGAGTAAGATCTGGGTGTGTGTCTTTGGACACAGCATATCTAAAAAAGCAAAATATGCTCGTTAAATACCATACTTAGCATTTAAGTTTGATATCTTCCAAGGATACGACTAGAAGTTTTTGAGGAAAATCCCTCCTCAAACTACCCTTTACATGGAATATTTTTCAAAATATTAAATTTGCTAAAACCGGCTCTAAAAATTTTGATTAAAATCCGTATATTAAAGATGTTTACGTTACAAAATATACACCATGAATTTCTTAGGAATAGATCCTGTAATCCCCTTGATTTTTAATGACTTTTACATAACTGGCAATCATAAAAGAAAGACAAAAACTTGCTCCCAAAATGTAAATCTAGTTAAAACATATAATTTGCCATTTACAGGTTTTTGTAGAGTTAACAATTTCCAAGATATTCTCTGTTATTTGGTTAAGTTTTAAAATGCTCTAAACTTTTCTTAAATATGAGGCTCTCACCCGTGTAATTTCTGTTTAACTTTATTCCTGAGCTTAGAAAGGGAACCGAACTTCTATGCCAATCGCATATCGACTCACTGGACTATCACTTAGGCCTAGTGTAAATCCTTATATCACTTCTACCTTTAAGGAACTGAGTAGTACCTACCTCGTCTTTGGAATCCGCTACCTGAGCACTTAAGGGACTGCCGGGACGTTATACTGTTTAAGCAGAAAATTAGAGCATACATTTATAATCAAACCTAATTTGCTGCTATATTATTATGATAAATACATAACTACTTTCATTTATTGTTATTAATATTTTATGTACTAGCAAGTAATTGCATTCAATTGTAAATATGACTAATATGCGTTTCAACATGAATATTTCACTTAAAATAATCTGTTTTTTTTTATTTTCATTTCGGTATACTTTTTGCAACCTTTTATATCTGGTTTTATTAAATTGTATAGAATTGTATTTTTGTTCTTTATACCTTTATTAGTTGTATCATTGCTGTATTGAATTTAATGTATTTCCTGGTAGAGTGGATGAGAAGGCCTAATGGCCTTAACTCCAACCAGGATAAGTAAATAAAATAAATAATAAGACACTCTCTGGCAAAGTTTAACTTTATTAGCATTACGTAGATAAAATAATAATCTCTTGTAAGAAAAGTTGGCAGAACGTATGGAGAAAGAAATGTGAATGCAACACCTAAGATATTTAAGTAAATTGTTTTACACTTGTATTAATTATTTACTTAAAATCTGGATTAGCTACGAAAGAATTATTTTCAGGTGCGCGCGCACATGTGTCTTGGCTTTACATAATTCGCTTGTGAAAACAGCTGCTCAAACAAATGTTCAGAATAAGACTAGATAACATAATCTTAGCCATGCAGGCTCCACATGTATTTACAATCGTTTTCCGAAACATTTTTATTCTTTAGATTTTCTAGTCAGGGTTATGTTTATTAAAAAGCAAAAGGAGAAGCAATTTAATAAACATAACATTGCTTCTCCTTTGTATTTTGAAGGCATTGCAGAGGGAAAGTGAATTAGCTGCCCCGTTCCAACAGCGAAGGTTTTATTTGCAACGTAGATGTGTTCTAAGTTTTGATTTTCTTTGTTGGTTAAGTTTATTTAAGCGTTTATCTATTTGTTTACTCCCTTTCAGCGGGACATAAGTCGCAATTACAGAACGTAGTTTCCAACAAGGAACACCAAAACTTTCTATACAGGCTTAGAATCTGCCATAACGGCTTCCCAATTGGAACTCTGTCACCGTGTCACGACCCGGCAGGCGGTTCACTGCTGGCTAATAGACCATGTCATCCATGAGCATGTAGCCATCACGGACACCCAACTTCCGCAACGACATCTTCTGTCCGAAGTGAAAAGGTGAAGAACTTCTTCTATTGTGTTTTTTTTAATAGCTCCTGAATCTTATCGAAACTCAGGGGCCATGTTCTTTTTCCTTTTTTTTCCATACACTTCGTTATGTTTTCCTGTTTGTTCAACATTTTCTTTTTACTACCTGTCTGACGAAAGAGTACAGTTGTTAAGGGAGGTCGCTGATGTAGCATGGCACGGTTTAGAGCGGTCATAGAAGGCTAAAATGTAGTGCAGTACAATCTGATCATTAAAACATCAGCATAAGGTACGTAAATAGGAATAAACTAAACGATCCACAACAGGTTAAACTTGCTATTTTCTTTATCATTAATGAATATTAATTTTCTACTGTGCGAGCGTATGTCTACGCGCGGTGGTGCTTGCATTTTGGCTTGATTCGAACCCGCGCACTGTAAGATACTTAACTGCTGCATTCCAGTATTACCGAACTGTACAGGGTATGCACCGGGAGTGATGACGTAATACCACTTATCTGTTTGTGTTTACGGAAGTTTCCACTCGTGGCCATCTGAATTGAATCGAAATAAAACTTATTTGTAACATGCCAATAGTACACGAATTTACACGTCAGTATAATAAGAAAAACTCAGTAAAATGCATAACTAATAACATGATAAAATACATAACTAAAGCATTTTAAAACTCTTAAAAACTCTTTCACTGATTAGAATCATTGATTCATTAAAAGTAATTTTACATTTTGCTTAAAGCTGTTGTAAGACAATTTTTGTATATTGAACGGTAACTTATTAAAAAGCATAACTCCAGATTATGCAAGTGATTTTTCATATTTTGCGAGTTTATGATTTTCAATGCATTTCATGTGTTGTAATTATGAAAATATGAATTTTTGTAAAATAAGTTCTCATTTGATTTTAAAAAGAGTAAGATCTTAAAAATATAAATGGAAGGAAACGTTAAAAGCTTATATTGCATAAAATAAGGTTTACAGGAGTCCATACTCTTTAACTTAAAGATGGTGCATAGACTTCTTTTCTGTGCGATAAATATCCTATATGCGTTAATAAAGTTGCCCAATAGGAACACAGCATAACTAAGATGTAAAGCAAGAGAGTAGTATATAGAGACCAGTGTTTTGGTGTCAAGCATACCTCTAAGTTGCAATATAACAAAATTTGTAGAACATAGTTTCTGGGCAATAAAGTCAGAATGTTCATTCCAGGTTAACAAATTATCCATATATATTCCAAGAAATTTAGAACTTTGTTGACTTTGGATCAATTTATTCTCAAATTGTACATTTAGAGTAGTATCAACTAATTTATATATGCATTTTAGACACACGGTTTTTTCAATATTAACTATTAGTTTATTATTATCACACCACAATTTAAACTGCATTCATTTTTACTTTCTCCATACGCACTATGTACATAGTGTATAGAGAAAGTATTGCACTCCACCAAAAAATTTGATACCGAGATTTCACCGGAAATATATGTTTTAGGGTCCCCAATATCCAAAAAAAGCATTTTCACAAAAAGGTCCGTGTGTGTGCGTGTCCGTGTGTCCGTGTGTCTGTGAACACGATAACTCAAAAACGAAAAGTCGGTAAAATACCAAACTTGGTATTTAAGTTTAGTATCCTCCAGGGATGCGACACGAAGATTTTGAGAAAAATTCCCCCAACCCCAACTACCCTTTACATTGAGCTTTTTTCGAAAATTTTGATTTTCTCAAAAATGGCCCTAACGATTTTGATTAAAATTTCGGATATTAAACATATTTACCTGACAAATGAAATGTATATCTTGAATTTTCTGGGAATAGCCTCTGAAGAGTAGTTTATTCCGGATGAGTTTTACTAAATTTTTAATAACTGCTAAACCGTAAGAGATGGACAAAACCTTACTACACAAAAAATGTAGAGCACATTAAAACACACAATTTATGTTATATACATTTTTTTCGTGGAGTTCGTCGTTTTTGTTACATTCCTTATTTTTGGTTTCTGCTATGAAAAACGTATACTTTTCTCATACTGGAACTTGTCAACTCCTATCCATATAAACAAAGGAACTTCATTGACATAGCAACCAGCTTTTGACTATCACTTTGACCTACGGTTGTCCCTTATTTCGCTTCTACTTACAAGGATGCGAGTAATAAGACTATTTCTGCTAATTTTTTCTGATTAGCATAAAGTAAATAGAAGTATAAGCTTTTTAAGAATTATTTGTTGCAGGGATATGGAGAAAGTCATGTGAATGGTACACATCAGATTTTTCAGACAAATAATACTAGAAGTACACCTACATATATACATTTACAAACAGACATGCCCAAGGTGAGACTCGAATGCACGATCCCCTTCGCCACGAAACACCAAAGCTGGGCACTTTAGCGATCGCAGCCATGGGGACCGGCGTGGTTCGTGAGCCAGTAAATGACCATGCTCGTTATACAAAAGAGATAGAGAAAGGCATGCAAATGGAACACATCAGATTTTTTCCTCCCTAAATTGGCGCCAGTCCCCTTGGCCGTGCTCGCTAAAATGCCTTAACTTTGGTGCTTCGTGGCGCAGGGGATCGTGCGTTCGAGTCCTCATGAATGATTGTGTGTTTGTAACTGTGCATATGTGTGTATTAGAAGTAAAAAGCAAATTGTAGACCCATAATACAACAAAAGGAAATGTAGGGGGAAAATCTGATGTTTTACAGTCACATGACTTTCTCTAGCTACTCTACAAACAAACTTCTTACGAAAGATAATTCTTCTTTCAACACCATGCTAATCGAGATAAACATTAGCAGAATGTTATTACTTAGTTCCTTATAATTAGAATGGAACTAAGGGAATGCACTGTACTAAAGTGATAAGTCAAATGTTTTAAAAGGCTGTCGTTATGCGATTGTCATTACAACTCGCTTCTTTGCTTTGCCACGAGTACAAAAAAAAAAAAGCAAAAAAAAAACAAAAAAAAAACGGACACTTCCGTCTGAGAAAAGTATAAGTACCTCACAATGAAATTAATAACAAGGAATGCCTCGAAAACAGTAAGCTCCACGAAGAAAATGTATATGACAGGTCTTCAGAAGCTATTCCCACAAAATTCAAGATATACATTTTATTTGTGATAGAAATGGCTTTACATTGTGCATACGGAAAGTAAAAATAGGTCAAATATTGCGATTCTTTTTTTTTTTTTGCAAAAGCTAAAATTTGGGGTAGTTCTTAAGTCTTAAGGTAGGCTATAATTTTCTTAGGTCTTATAATATAAGGTATGCAGCGATGCAAATTGCGTGATAATATGAACAGACCATATTTTAAAGGTGAACCAAATTTGTGTGCACGTTTAACTGTTTTGTAAACACCTTTTAGTCGATGTTCACGGTCAAATTCGGTTCAGCTGTTGACTAGATTACCCTCGACACACATAAGTACAGAGGAATGACATTAAACATGGCAAAGATCGCTACGCTGAGAGAAAGCCGTCGCCATTGGTCAGGCACTAAATATTTCAATAGGTTGCAGAGTACTCCACATGGACCGCTGGTTCAGCAGCGAAGCGGAAACCTCTCCCTCTGTTGCCAGATTATTATTAATTGCGCTAAACCCCCAATAAATTGAACTAATGAAGTGAAAAATACCGCGGAATACATATTCCGTGTTAAGGGGGCGCGAGACACCTTTTTGAAGTACAAGCGTTATGGCGTAGGCTGCACAGCTAATGGGAATGTATTACGGAACATAAATCGCACACTAATTGATACATACAGCTCGCAATTCTTCATTGCTTGCTTGTTTTCACGCTACCGTTAACGATCCGCGTCATTTGTATTTTTATGCAACACACCTGCATGCCACACTGATTTATTGTGAGCATAGCCATTTCTGAAGAGTAAGTGGAGTTTTCGATTAGACCTTTTCACGTCCATTTCCATAACGATGCTCTCTCCCATAGATGTTGTGTTTTCTCTTTCTAATTACTTCCTCTACACGTGCTATGTACACAGTGTATAGGGAAGGTATTGCATTCCACCTAAAAATTCGATACCGAAACGTTTTAGGGTCCCCTGTAACCAAAAAAAAAAATAATTTTTGGGAAAAGGTCAATATGTGTGTGTGTTTTTGTGTGTGTGTGTCTGTGTCTGTGAACTCGATAACTCAAAACGGAAAAGTCGGTAAAATACCAAACTTGGCATTTAAGTTTAGTACATTTCAGAGATGTGACACGAAGATTTTGAGAAAAGTCACCACACCCCAAACTACCCTTTACATGGAAAAAAATTAGAAAATTTTGATTTTCTCAAAAATGGCTGCAATGATTTTGACTAAATAACCGTATCTTAAAGATATTTATATGGCAAATAAAATGTATATCTTGAAAACTTCTAAAGACCTCTTTATTCTTAATGAATTTTACTGAAATTCGCTTAATTGGTAAACCGTGAAAGATAGACAGAAATTTACTATACCAAAAATGTAGACACGTCAAAACACACAATTTATGTAATATAGGTTTTTTGTGGAATTGACTATTCCTTAGATACTCATTTTATTTTTATCAGATATGAAATACTCAAACTTTTCTCACACTGAAAGTTGTAAACACTTGGCCCTGCATAGAAACGGATTTCAAGCACATGGCAACCAGGTTTTAAGAGATTTGTCACTCGCTTTAGCCTAGTGTATTCTCTTATTTTCCTTTTTCTTACAAGGAAGCAAGTAATTAAGAAACTTTCTGCTAATGTTTACCTTGACTATCATAAAGTAGATAGAAGAATGTGATTTTTAACAATAATTTGTTACTGAGATATAGAGAAAGTCATGTGAGTGGAACACATCAGAGGCTTTTATATATGGGACATCAGCTAACGATAGCAGAAATAATGAACCATATACATAAAATGTAGTAAATGCTTCTTCTACGATTTATTAAGGAAATACGATCAGTATACCTACATAAAAAGTGTATTAAACGATGTTCCTCTTATCACAATATCGATCTAGCACGTTTTACTTCCACCTTAGAATAATAGGAAAAAAGTTTGCTTCGTAAGTAATATTGCGAGAGGTCATTATGAGCCTTTCCCTAGCAAGAAATGCAGCCATTTTACTTTAACTTTAGACAAACGTGACTCCATGGCATGACAGTCCACATGGGACCTTGGCCTACCGCCCGGCCGCTGCATTCCCCATCTCGGCCCGAAGGCGTCATGAATGGGTGCATTGCTGGAGGGTGAGAGGTGATCAGCGCCTCGAGTTCCTCCCGGCCGGTTGATGCGGTCTTCTCGATCTGGAGCCGCTACTTCTCAATCAAGTAGCTCCTCCCAGGGACCTCACGAGGCTGAGTGCACCTAGAACCAGGTCTCCCAGCGGGAGAAAATTTCCCACGCCGGTACCGAGAATCGAACCTAGATCTCCCGCTTGACAAGCACCTCCCTCTTAGACTAAAACGGCGTTTAAAGAAAGAAAACAACCTAGAGATTCTGACTTCAAGCAATTGTATCGATTCGATTAACAGAATGTGTAATTATGTTTTATTGGCAATACAGACGAAAGACGGAAAGGAGCGTTAAAGACTGAACAAATAATCTGTTCCATTCACATGACTTTCTCTACATCTCTGTAACAAATTATTATTAGTAAACTTATTCTTCTATCTACTTCATGCTAATCGAGATAAGCAATAGCAGAAATGACCATATTTCTTAGTTCCTTATAAGTAGAAAGGAAATAAGGTAATACACTAGACCAAATCGACAGTCAAATGTTTTAAAAGGTGATTGGTATATGATTGAAATCTGTTTGTTTGCGTGGCCAGGAGTTAGCAATTTCACGTATGAGAATTTGTTTTAAAAACTGAAATTAATAAAAAGGAATATATCGGAAACGGTCAAATCTACAACAAAAATGTGTATGCCATTAACTGAGTGTTTTAACAAGATCTACATTTTATGTAGTAAGTTTTGTGTATCTCTTACGGTTTACCTGTTATACGAAATTCAGTAAAATGCATCCAGAATGAACAGGTCTTCATAAGCTATTCCCAGAAAATGCAAAATACACATTTTGTTTGTGATGTAAATAGCTTTAATACATGGTATTTAAATCAAAGTCGTTAGAGCAATTTTTGAGAAAAAATAAAATTTCAAAAATCTTTTCATGTAAAGGCTAGTTTGGGGTGGAGGGTTTTTCCTGAAAATCTTTGTGTCGTAACCTTGGAAAATATTAAACTTAATACCAAAATTGATATTTAACGGTCTTGTAGTTTTTGAGCTATGCTGTCCAAATAGCACACACGAACCTTATTCTAAATCTTCTACTATGGGACCTCAAAACGTATATTTTCTGTGAAATATGGGTATTGAATTTTGGAAGGAATACAATACTTCTTCTCTACACTAAACACACAGTACGTGTAGAAAAATTAAAAATGAGAGTATTTATGTACCTGGCAGGTCCTGGCTTTCAGAATGGTATTCGGGAAGAAATAGCTGTCCACCAGATTAGGGTTTTAAGAGCAGCACCATTTCTAGCACAAACCACTACAGAAAAAGCTAATATATGGATGAAATTCCCTTCAAGAATTGATTAAATCAAACTATCTAAGTAGAAATACTGACTGTCAGGATTCAGCTAGTAGAATAGATGTTTTACGGGTGCAAAAATCCTTAGTATGCAATAAAGCTGGTGTCATAGATTTACGGGACGTAAAAGAACCACAAGCCTGTTAAAGAGGTCTCTGAGTAAAATTAAGCGTCCAAAATAGAATGAGACGATGAATGTTATTTATGGATGCTCTTTAATTGCTACGGTTAAAAGCGCCCATAAATAACATTCATTTTCAATGTCACATTTTCAGATTATGTTGATATCAGATTTTCAATTGTTTGAATTTTTCGCCTTCTATAACTTGTTTTAAGTTTTAAATGAGAATAGTATTGTCCAAAGTTACCGAATAGAAGCGAAAGCGCCCGAGAATAAGAAAAAGGACAATTATCGAGAGGTAATAGTATAAACTTCTTAGCATTACGTTATGCATACGAAATAACGTATATGCTATTACTTTGAGCTTTTCCTTTAGGTAAAGTAAAAGCTAATACTACATTTTATACATTTGGCTCAATGTTTCCAGTACCACGCAAGTGTTAGAATCCTAACTGTAAAATGGCTTCATGATTTACGGTGCCAAAGGGATCAGTGCTTTTATTGAAGAGTCAAGAAGAAAACTTCAAAACATTTAATAGAATTTTTGAGTAAGATACTGAAGTTGATGAGGTAGCAAAGTGGTAGTAATCAACAAAGAACTTGAAGGAAAATGGGCTTTTCCTCATCAGTAATTAAAATCCTGAAGGAAGGAAGAAAGACAGAGAAGGTATATCCTATTGAACAATTAGAAAATAAAGGGAATGCCCAAAGAGATTATGATTTAGGTAACACATCAAGCATCTTGAAGAGAGGGGGGCACTCAGATTGCTGACGAAGTTTAAGAAAGCACGTATAAAATAAAATTGAAATATTGCAATTCGCTGAGAGTTAGGTAAAATAAGGTCACCAAATGTGTAAGCGAACTATAAGTGTTGGCTTAGTAAGAATGCTGCTGTCCATAAATTATCTTTTGGTATTTGAGGAATAACATTTTAAATTTTACTAGAAGAATCTGATGTGTTCCATTCACATGATATTCTCCATCTGTTCTGCAAACAAAGTATTCATTCTTAGAAAAGATTATTATTTTATCTGCACAATGCTAAACATTACAGAAGTGGTCCTATTACTTAGTTACATATTAGTAGCAGGAAAACAAAGGAATACGCTAGGCTAAAGCACGGTCACATCTTTTAAAAGATAAACATTACACAAGTGGTCCTATTACTTAGTTACATATTAGTAGCAGGAAAACAAAGGAATACGCTAGGCTAAAGCACGGTCACATCTTTTAAAAGCTTCGCTAAGCGATTATCATTGACATTCGGTTCCCTTTCTGTGAACCTGACCTGTACAAAACAAAAGAGAAATGAAACGGATCAGGCCAACCAATAACAGGAACATCTCGGAAAAGGTTATCTCTACAAGAAATGTATATAACAAAAATTGCGTGTTTTAATCTCCATTTCCAAATCTAAGTTTGTTGTGTAGTAAATTTCTCCGTGACGCATCCTTGAAAAATACCGATCTAAAATACCAAGTTTGGTATTTAAGCATTTTTTGTCTATCGTTTACAGTTCACCAGTTATGCAAAAATCATTCTTAGTGAAGAGGACTTGAGCGGCTATTCTCAAGAAATTCAGGACACGCACTTGACTTACCATGTAAACATCTTACTTATACATCATTTTAGTCAAAATCGTTACGGCCATTTTTTAGAAAATCGAACATTACGAAGAAAATACCATGTAAACGGTAGTTTGGGGTGGGGGGATTTTTCTGAACTTCTCCGTGTCGCATCCTTGAAACATACCGAACTTAAATACCAAGTTTGGTATGTAAGCATTTTTCGTTTTTGAGTTATGCTGTCCGCACACACACTGACCTTTCTCTTAAAATGTTATTTTTATTCAGGGATCCTCAAAACATATGTTTCCGTGAAATTTCGGTACAGAATTTTTGGGTGGAATACAATACCTTCTCAACTCGTACTATGTATACTGTACATACGTGCTAGAGAAGGATTAAATAGTTTTCATTATTCGCTTCAGTGAAACTGCACAAACTTTCGCAACGTATTGACAAATTGGGGAAAAAATGATAAAAGACTACATCAAAGAAAACGAAAATATGCCGGGAAAATATTCCGATCAATAATGATTGATTAGTGATTAAGCAAAGTGACAGGAATTGGAACGTAAATGAAGTATACATATTATGTATTTTGACTGCACCTCTCGCTGTCAGGAGTAAGGATATTTGTCTGTATTTGTGGTGGGAAAAAGTAATATTTCTGTAATGTTCAGACCATTCCATAATAAGAGTCAAGCACGAGGGCCGCCTTTTTCAATCTCTGATAGGCTATAAATAAAATACAAGTTCATAGAAAACAATTATTTTATTACTAAAAGTTTTGTACACTTATGGTTACTTTTCAACATTATCTTCAAAACAACGTCAATGCTCATTTGAAATCACTGGCGGCAACATTTTTTGAAGCGAGTATTGCAAAGCTTGTGCACAGGTACGATAAATGTCTCAATCTTTTCGGTGATTATATTTAAAAGTAACCATAAGTGTACAAAACTTTTAGTAATAAAGTGATTGTTTTCTATGAACTTGTCTTTTATTTATAGCCTATCGGAGGTTGAAAAAAACGGTCCTCGTATGAACACGAGTATTTGCGCATAATTCTAGCAGCCTTTAGTTCACGTGATACGCTTTGCCTAATTTGGATTCTCTCAGAAAAAAGTCCTGACTCTAGTTGCAATATCAAAAGCTGAGACTCCCTCTCTTATTCACTTCCAATGCGCATGCGCTAATTCGTAACATTTATTAGCAATTCAGACATGTAGGAAAGAAAGGGACCTATTACATGTCTTCTAATATGCACTTTGTAGCGATATTGGGAACAAAAATATAATAAGAATTTGTTCTGAACCAGGCGTTTTTAAATATAAATTGGATGATTTTTCCACGATAATGTGTGAGTATAATAATTGTTACTTTAAGTTTGCTAGAGTAACATATTTCTGACCTAGTTTCAGAAATAAGCATGTGCCATCAAATAGGATTTTGAAACGATTAATCACTTTCCGAACACCGTTTTGAAGATGCAGTGTCAGTGAAAGAACCGCTGTTTTGGACTTAAAAACAGCATACCTGAGCTGAGAAGTGAGGGAATAGCGGTTTTGTTTTCCACACGATCCTTAATACATACAAACACGATAAGCAGAAGCGAAAGAAGTTTACCCTTTGACTCACTTCTGATTTTGAAAGAGGCGTTTGCTGCTGCTGCTGCTGCTGCTGCTGCTGCTGCTGCTGCTACTGCAACGTTGCTAGAGTGTACGTTTACTGTTCTCGGAAAACCTAGCATATATCTGGAGAATATGGTCGTAGAAAATCTGGATACCAATATGTTCTAAATAGTGAGATATATAATTGGTTTAAATTAAGATAGTGAATTCCCTTACATCCGGTATCATAGGTGGCCCAACGTTTGTTCATTGCCGTTTGTTTCTCGCATGCTTACGAGCCAAAGAAGTTGCCGCTTTTTCAGCAACCAAGCGAAAGGTCACTGAGGTAGTACTAGTTTTCTGCTTGAATTCACATTATATTTTCGTAATGATGAGTGTCGTGTAGTGGCCTGTTTACATTTCAAGTCAGGCCATTCAGGCGAACGTTAAAGGTAACATGTCCAATAGCTTCAAATACACGAATTTGGTTGTTTTCAAGCTAAGGAATTCTCAAGCATTTTGCTTTGAGTTGCTACACCCAAACCCATATGGCACGTGTATACACAACAGCGGCTATGAAACACTGACGGCAGGTGAAACGTGTCCTTGTGATTGGCTACACACGCCAACAGACTGAATAGGAATAGGGTGGTTTATCTATGACGTCACAGTTTAATGTCCTGTAACAGTTCAAACTATTGCTTTAATGCTTAGAGATTCCTTCGCCTGGTTATGAGCTATGGATAAAACGTACCGAAATGCGACTGCGGATCGGAGGCTGTATTCTCCTTTCCCGGCGCGACGCGCCTTATTCGACACGCAGAGGTGTCATTAAGCAGTAATACATCTTCTATGTTTATTTGTTTCTTAATCATTGATTTTTCTCATTGATATTAGCCAGAGAAGAGTTGATCTTGAGCTCCAAGACCCAACACAATGTGTTTTGAAGTATCCAAAATAACATCCCTTTAAAATGCAGTTACACCAACATCTTTAAGGAAACGACTTCCAGAATCACAGACCTCTTTCCTTTTTCTTAAATAAATAAAATTCCGGATTTCACCGGGTATAGTTCACATTGAGCTCTTACTTCCTCAATGACTCCAATTCAAAGATAACCTCCAATACTAGGATCCTTAGAGTCCTCAGTAGTTACGACCGCATCACACGCAGGCTCAGGAGGTGTTACCGTCTAGTATGGCATTCTCGGAGACAGCTGTATGCTACTTAATTTGGCTCCTA
Organism: Hymenopus coronatus; assembly: GCA_030762935.1. Lineage (NCBI taxonomy): Eukaryota > Metazoa > Arthropoda > Insecta > Mantodea > Hymenopodidae > Hymenopus > Hymenopus coronatus. Next base: position 50,472,543 of record CM060900.1, read on the forward strand.
ACACTTTGGGTAGCTTTATTTGCAAATTCTCCAAAAAATGTTCTGAACATTGCGCCTGTTACAGAAGCCGTCGCACTTTAGTTAGCTGGCTTCAGCACAATTATTCACCATTATATTGTTGTTGAGAAGTGGATTCGTCAGCCAGCTAGATCGTTCTATGAATTATTTTCTTATTGGGATACTTCAGACAAAGGTTTGAGAAATGGAATCTGAATATTCAGGTATTTTAAAACATAGAATAAAGCATGTTTGTGCTTCAACGTCAGAAAAATGTTAGGCACGTACATGTTAATACTGAGCGGTGCTTATACAGGGTGTTAATGAACTACACCGAAATAATTTGCGAGATTGTGCACGTGACTGATGTAAGTAATTTGAGATCGAAGACGCATGGTCCCCGGATAAACATAACGCAGCTGCATGGCGTTAAACGTGCGGGTATTAGTGCTGATAAGTCGGTATTAAAGCAAAGCAGGTTGAAAAAATGGCTTAGAATGTCTTTAAAACTGCTGCCCGAGTATATAAATATCGATTTTTAGCATCTCGTTACTAGCGTTCTCAAGATTTAATGTTGCAAAAATCTGTAAAATATCGAACTAATCACTTGACAGTTCGACACTGAGCATTCATTAACTACGTTCTTGAGTTATGTAGCCTATTCTGGAGGCGTTTTTACAACTGCTCTGGTGGCTTAATGCGTAACGCGGGAAGTTGCTATCCCAAAGGTCATGAGACGATTCCTATCGTAGAGTAAATATGTTTATTATTATTTTTTTCATTCCAGACGAAGTGCCGCGATACGTGAACGAGAACCGAACTCTGAAACTCTCTTTCACTTGAAAGCCAGTATCACAACCACTACGCTAGACAGGTATGCTGTAACATTTCCCTTCGTTTTTCGTATTATGCTCTCGAATGGTTGATAAATTAGCCAGTGGCGTACTGGCACTTCAGAAACTTATAGCCGTTACTTCGAAATTTCAATACACAGGCCATAAGTCTCCTATCTCAAATTATTTATTTAAGTAATCTACATATTCTGTGAAAATATGTCGGTATAGTTCATTAACACCCTGTATAATGCATACGCCAAGTTGAATATATATTTAAAATATTTATAGTGAATCGTACACTAATAATACAGAATATAATTACACCTTAACTTTAAATGAATAGCGTTTGTTTAATCTTGATAGTAATGTAATTACATAGTAACACCATCTGGTGTCACACAGTTGTGCTGATGGTGGAAAACTCTAATTAAGTAAATGAATAAGCGCGTGTAAGCATCTTTTTGACCAGCAGAAGTCCCGAGTTTTGTTTATGGGTGAACTGGTTATTAAATAACCGTTAAAAAGCACACATTAACGCATGTTCATTCAACACCAGATCCTGGGCATACCGTGAAGTGATTCGATTAAAGAGGGTTTTGTTGAGCCCAACAGGAAATCGAATCCGAGACCCCTTGCACAGTAGGCAGGTGCTTTATCCAATGAGCTGCAGGACTAGTCATATCAGTAGTTACTGTTCGTTATCTATGGTCTTTCATCTATCAAGATCTCCTCTCTATCAGAAAGGTTTCCTTTTCGACTCTGGTAAGACACTCCTTTTGGCGTCCGCGATTTCCAGGATAAACTACCTCAAATAGGAAAGGCTTGTGTGGGCCACCTGGTACCTATAACACTTAATGTTCAATTAATTCGTGTTTATGAAAACTATGCCGCAAATTTTATTGGGCTTTGGGCCCCCTAGTTTTCGTTTCCTAGGTTCCGAGTTTACATGTGCAATTGTGCGTGTTTTGATCTAATAATTCAGCTAGATCGCTAAGGGGCTCAAAGACGCAAATTTTCTTTGGTTGGCAACACTGCGGAGCGACAGGCGGACAAGCTTCTTTCCCCCAGCCTACGCTTCTGCGTAAAACTAGCGCCCAAGAAAAGTTGCACGCATTGTACAATCATCCTCATCTTCGTAATGACCATCATGCATCAGTTTCATGATGCAGTGATAATGTTCCAAAATGGCATCTCAAATATTTGCCCATGGCAGATGTATCTCAAGAGCTCAGTGGCATAATCTGATTGGCGGGAAGACTTCTAGTTGGTATTGTCCTCTATTGGAAAACCTGGAACATGCATACTTGTAGCTCTTGTATTATAGCACAAAGCTATCTCTACGATGAGAGGGTATTTTGGGTTCGAAAGATCCAGTTTGTGCAAAAATGTAGAAATGTTATTTTGGACTATAATTTTTATTAATATACCTTATAACTGCATTTGACTAGATACCTTAAACATTTACAGACGTACACTACTACAAAAACGTTATTCACAGGTGCTTAACGTTCCAATGTCGCTATTTATTGTAATTCAGTCTTAGGTGGAAACGACACACTGATGGAGCTTAACATGAATTCCTGTTTCTAACGAGGAACGCCTAATGATTAACTTACAGTGTGATCACAACCACTATGTCTCTTCAAACCTAGAAGCACATTAGTGCACTTTATGTATACGCGCGCATTTGACCGCTCATTCATGCCGGAAAACATTTCAATGTGGAATACCAAGTCCTTTATCATGTTTCAAAATGAAGTTATGCTCTACTCTATGTATCTGATATGTTGCAGCACACTAATGGAGCTCGCTGCATCCTTACCTCTATATCATCATGTGGTCAAATTCCAGCGCCATCTGATAACATCAGAAGGACCTAATTAGTTAAATGCAGTTTCCGCAGCTGTATCCTGGGACTCTCGGAGACACGAAAGGAAGAGTATTCGGAAAGCAAGAGGAAATTGCGCCATTTTTAAGGTAAATCTGCAAATGGGATAATGTACTATTACAGGGGAGCATTAAACAACATCCAGTATTTTTAACAGAAAAAGGGGACCATTAAACATACGCGGTTTCCTATTTATATGCCACTGCTTACAGAAAAGCGATAACTCTTAATGTAAAAGTTATTGCAAAGAAATTTAAATATGAAAAGAGAAACACAAGAGGATAAATGTGCAAATTCGAGATGAAGTAGAGTATGAAAGGACAGCTTTATACATCTGTGACTTTTTATTATGTTTAACGCCCGCTTTTACTACTATGGCACCACAGACGATGACGCATGGAATGAAAATGGAGCACCGGAAGAATGCGATGGCGGGGGAAATCGGAGAATCCTGCGCGGCTTTATGCACCACAAATCCCACATGCAATCCCCTGGGATCGAACCTGGGCCACCTTGGTGAGAGGTAAGTAGTCGAACCAGTCGGCCACGGCGCGGGTAGAAGTTCTGAACGACTTTTTGAGAAATAGGTAATCAAACTCACGAACTGCCACTTTTTTGCCTATCACACGTTATTGTTCCTATGTACGGAAAGTAAATACAAACTATTAGGTTGTTCTCGTGTGTATATACACTTTTCACTACTTTATTTAATGTAAACAGTCATATATTAATGAATCTAAAAAAGTAGCCCCTGGTTATGTACGTTGAAATATAGCGGTGCACATTATCAAGTTGTTATAACACATAAACGTAAATAAACATTTCAATATTAATAAAATGACCTCCTTAGCATCATGCTCAAAGGGAAATGACAGGAATAAAGATGCTAGCACCAAATAGGAACGAATTATGATTATCATAATGTTAGGAATTAATAAAGAAAGTCACTTTGTCTGGTTTAAGCTAATCCACCATCCTTTTATACCAACATATTCCTGACGTTTGCTTTGTTTTGTAAACTTTGGTTTACTCAGCTGTGAACAAACTACATCTCTCGGTGCGTCACTAAATTAAGCAAAGCCGACCATTATAGTCAACAAATAGCACTTCGAACATGACCGTTCAAACACTGTTGATCATACTCGGGTATTTTGGATCACAGGATGGCACCAGGGACAATCCCTGGTCATAAAACACAGAAAATGGCAAAAGAGTATTAAAATATAGAATTGGCATTAATTCTGAACGCCTTAATTAACTTTCAAAATTGAATTTTGCGTTTAACTCTCATTCAGAAGCATTCTTATCTGATGCATCTTATACCGGAAGTGTTACGATAATACAGTAGTGAACTTTTTCCATAAACTGGATCTAATTTAGTTCTTCATAGCTTACTTTGATCCAACTTTGGAAAATATGTTATTTTATAGATATGCATACGTATATAGGGATTATTTAATGTTGCATACATTGTGAAAATAAAAATTATTTGGCTCATTTTACATAGAGGCTCTAAAATTAGTAATTTTAGGCCTGTGCCATTTCAATACCACAATATCATGAACACTTTTTCCCCAACTTTGAGCATTTCTATTATATGAGAGTAATATTGTATTATTTCATATTGGATGCGCAATAAAATGAAAATTATATTGCGGCACCATACTTCTTAATTTATACTGTATCCAATTGAAATACAATGGATTATTATTCTCATGTAATAGAGGAACCCAAAATTGGAGAAATCTGGTAATTTTAAGATTAAAGTGTACATGGTGTTGAATTATCATAATCCCAAAATTAATAGATTTCTTCAAATTTTGAACTCCTCTGTGTAATATGAGAGCAATAAATCCAAATTGCACCTTGCATACAATGAATATAAACGATTGGTCATTGAGGACCAAATGAGCTCCAGTTTATGGTTAAAAGTTCAATACTGTACTGTTTTTATCCGTTAAGAATGATCCTGAATGCATTGTTCAAATATCAAAATTAATTTAACTGAATACTGTAAATACAGCAGAAATGAATGGAAGAAGCTGTGTCTTTAAATGAAGATCCTGTATTTGGTGAGAAAGACATGAAAGGTTTATTATTTATTATCCAAACCCTTAGTGTTCTAAATAAGGCAAGGTTATATATCTCTAGGTTGCTGAGATGCTATATTGTACCTTGAATTATGAGCATACATTGGTAACTACAAATTGTATTATAATTTGTATGATAAATTTAAACTAATATTAATTACTAGACGCTCATAAGCAAGTCTTGAATAATGTTAATGTCTTGCAGCTAGCAAAGCTACAAGAACGTAACTTCTCTTCGTATAACTTATTTCGCAGTGAATATTGTGTGATTCGAGGGATGTGATGCCTGAATTTCCTATGTGAACTTGAAAGAAACAGCGAATGGAGTTCATTATATACCCTGTAAGATATATCTTGTATATGCTGTTCTTAAGATATTGGAAGCCTTGTTAACTCTTTGGAATACAAATGTAAAAATAACAAGTTCATTTTCTTCGGTAGCAACCTCCAATAAAATGGGAGGAGGAAAAACTACGAGTATATTGTGTGTTAGGTTGAGAGATGTATCAAGGAAAATTATTACTGTCTCCTTTCGCACAAGTCATAACGGACAAACGGCACGTTTAACTTCAGTAGTGTTCTGAGAGATTCACATTAAGATTAACTCCCAGGCACTGGGGCAGAGCACCCCAAGTAGGTTATGGGGGCATTTATGTCTTCCAGGGAGGGAGGGGTGAGCGGAGAGCCCGGAAGGTCACCGGAAATGGATGACTAAGTACGCAAGCATGGACGGGTTCCTACCGGTTCGAGATCTGACACCACCCGAGCCCATCCTACAAGTATCGAGCCTCCGGCCGTTCCTCTATGGGGCCTTAGCCCGAAAGCACCCGATAACCCGAACCTGAAACACCTAGGAACAAACCCCTACAGATACCGCTCAGCCGCAAACTGCCGAACACCGTCTCCCGGTCCATCGCCCCTGAAACAGATGATAGGATAGTGATGGGAACAGGAAATGGACTGGAAGTTTGGGGGATGTAATGAGCTTTCCCAGCATCCGACTAGCGACCCGGGAATCCCTAAAACCCCGTAAGTCAGGAAGAGCTGCCATGGGAATCGAACCCTCCCGAATGCGAGTTGCACACGCTACCGCGGCCCTATCTCGCTCAATAGTGTTCTGAGCGACTTAAGAGCAGAGGTTACACACGCCATAAGATGTGATTAAGACTGTTTTAATACCTGTCAGCTTACAGAGTCAAACAGCGGGGAATGGGGGAGGGAGCTCTATTTAGATGATTGTACACGTGAACAAAGAAGTGGTTTAGCGCGGAAAAGCAACAAATTAACTGATGACACCGGAGGGAGGATTTGTCCATTTTGCGAGGAAGTAGAAACATGGAGGCATATTCTGGCAGCATGTAGTGAAATAGAAACATTAAGTAAGAATATTTAGCACCATAGTTTTTGGATTCCAGTCGGGGAATGAAGGCTTATATGGATGCAATATTGGACGCTGGACATCATAAAATGGGGTAACTTCTATCTAAGATTCGATAAAGGCGGTTAATTGCTATGGAGAACGGAAGAGAGGGACAGAGTACATAAGAGCGAGGGTTTCGTTGTTCTTAAGCCCGAACACTTATTATATTATATGTAATCATAGATTTGTAGTTAAACTTCACCCTTTCTCATTTAGCGTTTCATCTTAATTCATTTCTCCGTTATGGTATTACGCAGTAACTAAATATATATCCTTACTGTTCTACAAACATCTTACCATGGAGAACAGAAGAGGGGGCAGAGAGTGAGTGTGTGGTTGTTCCTAATCGTCAGACACTGTATACAAGCTGATTCAAAAATGCTTTTACAATATTTCGGGACAGTTTTCTTACAACAAAACAAGAAAAACGTTATTATTTATAAACACATGTCACAAAACCCTTCGGTCTCGATTTATTGAGGTTCAAAATTCTGTTAATAAAAAAATGTTAAAGTGACACATTATTCTGTTTTTAATTATTCAAGTTTTCAGCTTGTGAGGATGTATTCCACACAATCATTACTTATAGCAAATGATCCAAATGTCCTCCTCTTGCCTCTAGACAAGCATGTACCCGTCGAAGCATGGAATGTCAAATACTCCCAGTCGGTGTCGTATGATTTCGCTGGCTTACATGACATGTAGATTAAGAGATTCTTCTTCTAGGATGTCTGCTGCATAAAGCAATGTTTTAAGGTGCCTTCGATAGATAAAATTCCAAAGTATTGGGAACGTGCAGACCATAGAACTGATCCCTCTCTACATATCCATTTGCCACGCTAGATACCAGCCAGTGCATCTCGAACAATGAGACCAAAATGTGCTAGTGCCTCATGCATGAACCACAAGTTTCTTATTTGCACAGGCTCATTTTTTAATAAGTCTGGGAGAATATTCTGAATGCAGTCCCTGTAGACAGCACTTGTAAGGCGTGCTGGGAGCATGTATTGTACATCTGATAAATGACAAATGTAAAGAAGCAGCTATGACAACACAAGGCCAACTCTGTAGGGTAAAATGGGTCAAAGCCTTCTTTGAATAAGTGCGTACATGTAGTTATTATATTGGACCCGGAAATCTGCGAAGATGAAGGTGAATTTCTATAATAAGTTGATAATGTTAAAACGAAGCGTTTTAGAGCATATGTTTATATGAACCTATTTTATTTGTTGGACGTCAGAAATCCACCACCAAACGTTCTAAAAGTATTTTAAATCATCCTGTATATTATATGTAATGCAAAATATATTGATGAATTTAATTTTAACTCTTTCTCACTCTTTTGTATGTGTTTTCTCACATTTCTATTACTATGTGTATTTACGACTTACTTAATGCTAATCAAGATATACGCTAGTACAAATCGCTTTCCTAGTTAGTTCCTTATACATAAGGAGAGTAAGAGAATACATAGGCCAAAGCCATAGTCAAATCTTTTAAAATATATGTGAAACAATTGGAATTTGGCACTCTTGGCAACGTTCAGGAGTAAAACAAGAGAGACATTCAACGTAAAGTAACTTCCCTTTTGAGAGTAGTTTAAAATTGAAACAAATAATAAAGAATATCTTGGGAACGGTTAAATCTACATAATAGTGTATATGACATAAATTGTGTGATCTAAAGAGATCTACGGTTTTTATGTGGGAAGTCTCCGTCTATCTCTCACTAATACATAAAATTCGTCCAGAAGGAAGAGACCATTCCCAAAAAATTCAAAATAAACAGTTTTTCATATAAATATCTTTAATATATGGTAGGCATTTAAATCGAAATCGTTAGAAGTATTTTTGAGAAAAACATTTTCTAAATTTCCCCCATTTAAAGGGTAGTGTGGGTAAGGACGTTTCTTGAAAAGCTTCGTATCTCTCCTATTTCAATTTTTGAGTTATGCTATCCACAGACAAGCGCGCGCACACACACACACACACACACACACACATACACCGTCCTCAAAATATGTGTTTCTGCTGAAATCTCTGTATCAAACAAAAAATGCGAAAGTAATATCAAGTGCTAGGGAAAGTAATAACAAAGTATTTTTAAATAGAAGGTTATTTTGGAAATATTGTTATCATAGCTTCGGAAATGCTATATTGTGTATAAACATAATAGTGTAAAAATACGTCCTAACGAGGAACAAAATGGATTTGCAAACAAACTATTCTTATAAAAGATTATTCTTTTATCTACACTATACTAATCGAGATAAACATTAGCAGAAATGGTATTATTGTTGTTACTGTTGTTGTTATTGTTGTTATTATTATTGTTGTTGTTATTATTGTTGTTATTATTGGTGTTGTTACTATTGGTGTTATTATTGCTGTTGTTATTATTGGCGTTGTTATTATTGTTGTTGATATTATTGTTGTTATTATTGTTGTTATTGTTATTATTGTTGTTGTTATTATTGTTGTTATTGTTGTTGTTATTATTTTTGTTATTAATGTTGTTGTTATTGTTGTTGTTATTATTATTCTTGTTATTATTGTTGTTGTAATTATTGGTGTTATTATTGTTGTTGTAATTATTGGTGTTATTATTGTTGGTGTTATTATTGTTGTTATTATTGTTGTTGTTATTATTGTTGTTGTTATTATTGTTATTATTGGTGTTATTATTATTGGTGTTATTATTATTGGTGTTATTATTGTTGGTGTTATTATTGTTGTTATTATTGTTGTTATTATTGTTATTATTGTTGTTATTATTATTGGTGTTATTATTGGTGGTGTTATTATTGTTGTTATTATTGTTATTATTGGTGTTATTATTATTGGTGTTATTATTGGTGTTATTATTGTTGGTGTTATTATTGTTGTTATTATTGTTGTTGTTATTATTGTTGTTGTTATTGTTGTTATTATTGGTGCTATTATTATTGGTGTTATTATTATTGGTGTTATTATTATTGGTGTTATTGTTGTTGTTATGATTGTTGTTATTATTGTTGTTGTTATTGTTGTTATTATTGGTGTTATTATTATTGGTGTTATTATTATTGGTGTTATTATTATTGGTGTCATTGTTATTGGTGTTATTGTTATTGTTACCATTAGTGTTATTGTTACTATTAGTGTTATTGTTGTTATTATTGGTGTTATTATTATTGGTGTTATTATTATTGGTGTTATTATTTTTGGTGTTATTATTGTTGTTATTATTGTTGTTGTTATTATTGTTATTATTGTTGTTATTATTATTGGTGTTATTATTATTGGTGTTATTATTGTTGGTGTTATTATTGTTGTTATTATTGTTATTATTGGTGTTATTATTATTGGTGTTATTATTGGTGTTATTATTGTTGGTGTTATTATTGTTGTTATTATTGTTGTTGTTATTATTGTTGTTATTATTATTATTATTGTTGTTATTATTGTTGTTGTTGTTATTATTATTGTTGTTGTTATAGTTGTTGTTATTATTGGTGTTGTTATTATTGTTGTTATTATTGTTGTTGTTATTATTGGTGTTGTTAATATTGGTGTTGTTATTATTGTTATTGTTACCATTATTGTTATTGTTACCATTATTGTTATTGTTACTATTAGTGTTATTTTATTGTTGTTACTATTATTGTTGTTATTATTATTATTATTGTTGTTGTTGTTATTATTATTGTTGTTATTATTGTTGTTACTATTATTATTGTTGTTGTTATAGTCGTTATTATTGGTGTTGTTATTATTGTTGTTAGTATTGTTGTTGTTATTATTGGTGTTGTTATTATTGGTGTTATTATTATTGTTATTGTTACCATTATTGTTATTGTTACTATTAGTGTTATTTTTATTGTTGTTACTATTATTATTATAATTATTATTATTATTTGCTTTCTTGTAACTGCAGGGAATTCATTAGGCTGGCTAAACCCATACTAAAATCTTCTAAAATCTGGTCGCTATGTGAAATAATTGAAATTCGGTTTTCTTTGCACGGCCAGAAAAATGAAAGTAATGAGAATAGTAAGTATTTTAAAATTGAAGGTAATAACAAGAAATACCTTGGAAAGGTTTACTTCACAAAAGCATGCTTACGACATAAATTGTGTTTTATCGAGTTCTACGTTTATGTGTAGTAGGTCTTTCCCTCTCTCCTACGGTTTACCAGTTATGCAAAAGCCATCTAGAATGAAGAGAGCTTCAGAGGCTCTTCCCAAGAACTTCAGAATATACATTTTGTTCGTCATGTAAATACCTTTAATGTACAATATTTTAATCAAAATTGTTGGAGTCATTTTTCGGAAAATAAAAAAAAAATTGAAAAATCTTCCACACAAAGGGTATTTTGGGGTGAGGGGATTATTCTGAAAATCTTCGTGTCGTATCCTTGGAAGATAGTTCACTTAAATATCATGTTTGGTATTTCTCTATACTTACTACGTACATAGTGTATAGAGAAGGTATTGTAATGCACCCAAAAATTCGATACCGAGATTTCACCAGAAATACATGTTTTAGGACACCCTGAATACAAAAAAGCATTTTTAGAAAAATTTCTATGTCTGTGTCTGTGTGACTGTGTGTGTGTGTGTGTGCGCGCGCGCGTCTGTGGGCAGCATAGCTCAAAAACGAAAAGACTGTTAAATATCTAACTTGATATTTAAGTTTAGTATCGTTCAAGGATGCAACACGAAGATTTTCAAGAAAATCCCCCCACCTCCAACTCCCCTTCACATGGAAACATTTTCGAAAGTTGTTATTTTCAAAAAAAATTGCTCTAACGATTTTGATTAAAATATCCTATGTTAAAGATATGTACCTGACAAATAAAATGTATATCTTGAATTGTTTGAGAATGGCCTCTGAATACTACTTTACTCTGGATGAATTTTACGTAATTTTGCATAACTGGCAAACCGTAAGAGATAGAAAAAAATACTTAAAAGGAAAGGTAGGTCACGTTAAAACATACAATTTATGTTATATACATTTTTTGCGTAGAGTGGATCGGTTTGAGATATTCATTGTTATTGGTTTCAACTTTACGAAACATACATTTCTCATACGGGAATTTGTCAACTCCGGTCCATACAAATAAAGGAACTTCAGTTACATAGCAACCATCTTTTGACGAATACTTCAGCCTATGCTACTCCCATATTTACCTTCTACTTGCATGGAAGCAAGCAATAAGACCATTTCACCTAATTTTTTCTCGATTAGCATGAAGTAAAAATAATCATAAGCTTTTATACAATAATTTGTTGCGTAGATATAGAGACAGTCATGTGAATGGAACACATAAGACTTTTTAGCTCTTCTGCCCAAAGCTATACACAGGGATTTTTTCTAAAAATGCTTCTTTTTTTATTCAGGAGGCCTCAAAACATGTACTTACGGAGAAATCCCGGTATCAAAATTTTAAAATAACACTCTCGGAGTGCGTGTTGATGAGTCCACAGGTAAATTTGCAGTCAACTTCAGTGATTACGTACCCCAAATGCGATCCCTAATTATAATCGTTACCCAAAAATAACTGGCACATCCTTCGAATTATTCGAATTTTCCGTTCGAATTATGTTGATTGTGGAACCCAAAGAACACAAAACAGAGCTGAGTATGTTACGTTAATAAGACCTTAGTAAATAATGCCTAAGTATGTGTCTGTTGTGATCAAAGGATCACTAGGCAAAAGTTCGAGAAAAAAATATTTTAACCACCATTTTTTCACGCACAAGGCAAACAAAATACAGAATATTCTACTCAAAGTACATAATCCTCATCCTGCGATGGACAAAGCAATATTTAACTTGCTTTAAAAATAAAACAAAATCTGACGTATTCCATTCTCACAACTTTTCTCTAAAAGCTATTGTTACAAACGATTATTCCTTTATCGACATGTTAATCGAGATAAACATTAGCAGAAATAGTTGAGTCAGTTCCTTCTAAGTAGGAGGGAAATAAGGCAATACATTAGGCTAAAGCACTAATTAAGTATTTTAAGCAGCCGGTCGCTATGTGAAGCAATTGAAATTCGGTTCGCTTTACAACACCAGGAGCAACAGAAAAGAGAGAAGAAACGAAAATGACCTCCCGTTTGAGAAAATTTCAAGTAGTTAAAACTGAGACCAATAATATCTTGGAAACGGTTAACTACCCAAAAAATATAGATGACATAAATTGTGTGTTTTAATCTAGGTTTGTTGTGTAGTAAGTTTCCGTTATTTCTTACGGTTTACCAGTTATGCAAAATTCATCCAGAATGAAGGGATCTTCAAGGGCTATTCTCAGAGAATTCAAGATGTAGAGTTTTATCTGTCATGTAAATATCTTTATAATACAGCAGTAGCCCGCCTGAGTAGTGTAGTGGTAGCGTGTCTGTCAACAGGTGGCGAGTTCAAATCTCGCTTAGGGCGAATTGCCCGGATAAGGTTTTTTCGGTGTTTTCCTTATCCTGAGAAGACAAATATCGAATAATTGTAAGCTCCATGGACCCAGAAATACTTTGAGTGCCATTTATTTAATCGATTTCATTCATCGTTCGATGTGACAAACCAGGTTGAAGGACGTTAAGCTAAAAAAACAACAAAAAAAACGGCATTTTAATCAAAGTCGTTAGTCATTTATTAGAGAAACAAATGTTTTTAAAAGGTTGTCGTGTAAAGGGTACTTTAGGAGGGATTTTCTGGAAAGTTTTTGCGTCGCATCCTTGGAAGAGACTAAACTTAAATTCCAAATTTTGGTATTAATGGGTCTTTTCGTTTTTGAGCTTTGCTGTCCACAGACATACACACACGGACCTTTGTATTAAAATATGTGTTTTGCATTCAAGGAACCCTGAAACGTTCATTTAGGGTGGAGTTTTGACATCGAAAGTATTGGTGGAATGCAATAGCTTATCTATTTACTATATGCATCGTGCGTGAAGAGAAAGTAAAAAGAAAAGCTTATAGCAGACAAATCCAGGGAAGACAATACATGGAGGAACTTGAGGTAACATTCGTGTGCTGCAATATTTCTAGGTAAGGGCCGCCGATGCTGGGGGAACCTGTTGCACGGAACGAGTGTGTAAGAAAATGCTGTCGCATGCCCCGTCGACATGACAATGCTTCCATTTTAAGTTTTGAAAACACTTGTCAATCAAAAGCTGGCGATACTCAAAATGCTCACTATAGAAATTCACAAAAGCGTAGCTATGAAATTACCACAGGGGGCTAAAGATCTGCTTAAATGAAATTTGTTTGCAATTTAAAATACTTGCTTCTTAATTACTTCCTATTTTTCCAAAAGAATGTTGTGTAATATGTAAATACTTCTTTCATTGTAAGTGGTGTTTGTAGTCCGTTCATGAAAACCCTTTCCTTGGACGCTTACTAATGACGTCAGTTATGGACCATCCTTTATGTATTGTAAAATGTCCTTCAAAAATTGTTATATCCTGATGTAGTCCGTCCCGTTAGCTCCGCAGTAGAGCTCCTGGCTGTGGCGCGGGGGACCCGGATACGATTCCTGGTACCAGCGTGAAAATCCCTGCTGCGGAAGGTAAATGGCAAGACCGCTGCAGTATTAATCTTGCCTGAACATTTAGGTCGGGCAGTTGCCCTCCCATAATTTCATCATTGACCAACCTTGGAATTGAATATTGGTTATCACTTTGATTTATGCTTGTTTTGAGTTTATCTTTGCTGTTTTATTTATTGTGTTGTTTTTTAAACTAAATCGCAAAAACCATAGCAACAAAGTGTCTCATTTGTGTTTCTTCTATTTTTCATTCCCCTTTTCCATAAATAATATACAGTTTTTACATATGTGTTTGATTTCAAAAAACTTCGTAAACATAAATGTATTCGTTGCATGGTTAGTATACACTTTAGGGTTTCTAACGGTAACAATAGAACTTAACTCTGTGGGATATATCAAAACTTTAGGTATATTAACCCTAAAATGTTTGTAAAATCATAAGATTGGCAAACCGTATATAACCATTGTTTTAGAGCATTGAATTAATACACTAATATTTGTATATTTTATGAAAGTTTCAATTTCTTCATCGTGTGGCAGATTTAATCCATCTAAATATCAAAGCAATTAGAAAGTTTCCCCAATGCTATTAAAGACACAGGAAAGCCTTTTATTTGGTGCAGTACATCCTCGGAAGAGTGTATGGCACAAGATGCAATACGTTTACTAAGGCATTATAAAAGCTATAAATGTAAACAATCACATAAATCTACTAAGATTAGGAAACCAATTTTATGAGGAAAGGATCAAAGGATTGACTGTGAGAAAATTCAAGATTAGTTTTTATGTAGGTGTTAGAAGTGTAGAATAGAACAGATAGATGTGTCGGTGGAGTTTAGCACAAGCGCAATTATGAGGTCTAATGTACCTATTGAACCTTCGGTAAGAAATAGTGAAGCAAAGGCCACGATGGGTGATCCTGAGTAGCCGGATCGCACGCAGTCTGGGTCCTTAACGGCTCCAGGTGTGGGATACCGACGCAGGCAGAGGAGACAATCTGAGGCTTTGCTGAACATCGAACATTAGGACATGGAGCTACTCATAGAAAATTCCCCAGCTACACGGCTTGCCATGCACTCGCCCGATCCTTCGGCACTGAAACGTTAACAAGGATATGAAATAGAGGAGTGCTACAGAAACCACCCCAAGGGACCGGGGAAAACGTCAGAAAAAATCACGGTGAATGTACCCGATCTATTGGGGATTGAAATCTCGCACACTACCGCGGATCATCTCAGTTGTCCTCGTAGGGGAGGTTCCGATCTCTGCAGTTGCTTCGGTGCGAGCGCTACGGACCCCGAGCACCCGAGGTACTTCTGATGTTACTAGAAGTAGTTGGGATCAGCACCGAGCCCCCTCGGAAGGGAGCTGTTCGGATTGGGTTGAACTAGGCAGGGAAGTCCCATGGGAGACTGGTACGCCTGGGCTGTGATGCCTGGGTGAGGTTGTGAGCCGCCTCATTGTCCTCCGGCAGTAGCTTGGAGAGTTTGCAGACGGCATGCTAGGCTGCTGTTGCACCCACCGAGGTCTTTGAAAGTCATCCTTTAGGGGTTGTTGCAGGTAAGTGGCGTAACTATTTTCGTCCTTGCACAAGCTAGGGAGCCGTATGCAGGACGATTCAAAAATACTTTTACAACGTTTGGGTATGGATTTCTGACATCAAAGCGAGAAAACAGCTTTGTTTTCGTGTTATCAATTTGTTTAATGAAATTCACCTTCAACAGCTTTCCAGGTCCAACCTATGTAGTAACTTCATTTATTTATATACACATTCATAGAATGCTTTGACCTACTTTACCCTGCGGAGTTGGCCTTGCGTTGCCATGGCTGCTTGTTAAAATTTGCCATTTATCAGATGTGTAATACATTACGGCAGCACGCCTTACATTGGTGTCTACAGGGATTGCATTCATCACACTCTTCCAGACTTATTAGAAAATGTGTGTCTGCAAATAAGAATCATGTGTTTAATGCATGATGTTCTAGCACATTTTAGTCTCATTATTCAAGATGCACAGGCTGGCATCTAGCATGAGAAATGGATAGATAGATGAGGATGTGTTCCATGGCCTACACGTTCCCACGACCTCAGTCCTTTAGGTTTTTATCTTTTGGGGCATCTTAAACCATTGGTTTATGCAGCAGACATTCTAGATGAAGAAACTCTTAATGTACGTGTCATGTAAGCCAACGAAATCATTTACCAACTGGGAGTATTTGACATTCCATGCTTCGACGAGTACTTGCGTGTCTAGACGCAACAAGAGGGCATTTGGATCATTTGCTATAAGTGGTATGTGAGTAGAACAGCTCCTAACAAGCTGAAAGCGTCAAAAATAGAATAATGTGTCACTTTAATAGTCTTTGATTAATAGCACTTTAAACCTCCATAAATCAGAATGAAGGATTTTGGAGCATGTGTCTTTATGAAAAACATTTCTGGTTTTGATGTTAGAAACCTGGCCCCAAACTTTGTAACAGTATTTTTGAATCACTCTATATAAAACAGGCACCGGCCTAATGGAAAAGCCCATGGACCAGTTCCCTGTGTCACACAGCACAACTGAGTAGTCAGGTTACTGACACATAGTTTAGTCTTTAGGCCATGTACTTCTTACCTGATGCAATTTGTGTTTGTTTCCTCTTCTATCAGTCCGAGGTTTTCTAACATAATCTCCAAAAGGATAAATTAAGTGATTTTGGTTATTATCCTCTATTGCCGCTGTAAAGAGACACTAGGATTAAGTGTTTAACTTTTACAAATTAAAGCTATCTCTTGAAACACTTAATACGACCAAATAAAGCAACAACTGTCAAAAGCTGAAAGCCCAGCTCAAATAATTTCTCAGACAATGCATTTAAATATTTTAACTAGCGCAAAAAGTACAAATGGGGGAAAAAACTGTTTTGCGTATTCATATTAGTCATATAAGTATTATAGTGATATTTTATGGTACCTGAGCACAGTGAAAATAAATGTAATTGTTCGGTTTAAGCTGTGGTTATTAGTTATGGAGAAATAAAGTGTGGTTTTTATGAAGTTGTTGGTATTAATTGCTCTTTGTTTTACAGTAAAAGTTAATTGTTTTTGAGAAAATGAATAAGTAATCATAAAATCTCTGACTACATTTATATAGCACGCTTAATATAATGGGGGTTCATTTTCATACAAATCAGAGCAAAATTGAGCCGGAAGGAATACTTTTAATGTGCAAAAACGTAAACCTGAGAGAAAGTCATACAACAGAAACGAAAAGTAAGTTTAAAGGAGAGCTAATTTAAGGTGATGAATCGATGAATTTTGAAAAATCCGCAATACTTAAGGTATGTTTTTGAAACGTATAGCAGCTATTACACACAATAATGGTGATAGTTTTGCCGTCTATGAACATTCTGGCGCCGTGGCAGAGTGATTAGACCGCTCGCCGTCCACCTGGGCTGCCTGAGTTGGATCCCAAGCGCCCCATGTGGGATTTGTGGTGGACAAAACTGCATCCGGGTCCTCCGGTTTTTCCCGCCACTCATTTCATCATCAATTTTCCTATTATCTATTTCATTTTATTTCATAGCATCCACTTCCTCATGCTCGTGCCTGGCTACGGGCCGACCACTCGTTCCAGATTCTCCATTCTGTGGTTACGTGCCGTTGACTCCCCGACAGGCTTCTGACCCTTAGGTCCCCGCTTGTAAATCGGGGGTGTCAGTAAGGGGAGGGTTAGCCAACTACAAAAAAATGAAAATTCTACCGTACATGGTTACTTTAATAATTTCTATTGCCTAAATTCATCGTTTTGCAAAAAGAGCTACATGATGCAGTTTTTAAAAAATTAATGTGTTTCATTCACACCACGTTATCTAGCTGTTCCAAAAATAATCTTCTTACAATAGATTAGGCATTATTCTTTCTACTCCATCCTACTCCAGATAATCATAAATGGTCTCATTATTAATTCTTTTTTCAGTAGAAGAGAAATAAGCGAGTATATTAGGCTAAAGCAGTAGCCAAATGTTTTAAAACCTATCGTTATATTAAACAATTGGAATTCGCTTTTACATTCCCGTAAGTAAAACAACAGAGTTGAAACGACAGTTAGTAGGAGGAATATGAGGCCTTTGGCTCCTGCAAATATATGATCCTAAGCCTTCAAGTTTGTAAGACGACGGTATATTGCAGAGAGTGTACTATGACGTCACGTGACGGGACGGGGCGCGGGCGTGATTTAAATTCAGAAGTGGGAATGGATCAAAAAGAAGAAGAATGTAGGTAGGGGGAGAAAATAGGAGATGCATAAATAAAAATATTGAAAAAAAAAGGTTAAAATATCGTACGCTGTTGAGTATAACACAATTACAGAGAGAGAGAGAGAGAGAGAGAGAGAGAGAGACAGAGAGAGAGAAAATAGCGTTAGACGGTTCTATAGTAATCTACAAAATGAGCGTCCGTGTATGTATATGGACATGCGATGCAAGAGTAACGAGGTCATCGAACAAGATAGAACATGTTTAAAACTTTGAAAAAAGCAGCACGTGTGTAATGTGGGTCAGTAATGAACACGTTCAAACCTGCATCCTCTCCTCCATCTGCATTGGTAAAATAATTGTCGCCGTATCACATGCATAGCCGTCTGCGAGCATAAGACTTTCAAAACTCGCTGGAGGTTAACGTGTGAGTAATGAGGACATTGAGCAAAACAAGACAGAACATGTATAAAACTTTGAAAAAAAAGCAGCACGTGTGTAATGTGGGGAGATCAGTAATGAACACGTTCAAACCTGTATCCCGTCCTCCATCTACATTGGTAAAATAATTGTTGCTGTATCACGACTTTCACAAACTCGCCGGAGGGTATCATATGACGTCATCGAGCAAGACAGAACATGTTCAAAGCTTCAGAAAAAGGTAGCACATGTGTGTGATGAGGTCATCATGAAAAGAATGAACACATTCAAATCCCCTCCACTCTTCCCATCTACATCGGTGAAATGATTGTGCATGTACAGGTGTCTGTGAGCCGTCACCATGAACAGTGAAGTAATCAGAAGTGTAGTCGAGAGTGACAACGCGCACTGGGTGAACATGGGAGAGTACGAGCAAATGAAGCAACACTGTCTTGATAAGCACGAGGAAACGTGTAATGGAGATACGCATAGCATTGTCTGTAAGGATCCATCGCAGCAGGACGAAATGACTACATCCTTCCGTTGCGGTGACCATTGCGATGTGTATCGCAAGTTGACTAGGTAAGTGCATGAGACATATGTGAAACACTTAGAATAAACAAAATTGGTTATGTGTAAGTGTTAAAACAATTGTGTATATTTTTACAGAATATTCGAAGGTGAAGATGTGCCTCCGTATAGGGATGTGGATCGAAGCGTCCAGACCGTGGAGGCAGGTGAAGAAGAAAAGTGAGTATAACTATTGTCAATAAAGAAGAGATTATAATTACTATAATCTTATTTCTGACTATTTTGCGTATGTATGTTTCTAGGTCCGATAAGAAATCTGGGAAGAAGAGGAACAAGGCAAAGGTAGACATCAAGAAGAAGAGAATAGAAGACGTTATAGTAATCATTTTCGATCCAATCCCTGAAAAGATGGAGAAAGATGAATCCAAATAGTGTGTTTATCTCAACGACATCTCCATTAGCCCCTACTATCGAGTGAATATAGGATTGCATTACGAAATCCCCTCGCTATACATCATAGCAGCAGACGATGCGTATGCATACATAACAAAGCAAGACTGGCAGATAATAGTTCAAAACATGCTTGTGCTAGAAACGTATATGAAAGAAGGTACGCTTCCCAGAGTGTTGTACAGTGAGAATATAATCTATGCATATAATGTAATATTGCAAATGAACAAATGTCATGAAATAGCTCTTGTGAATACATGTCTAAACGAATATGTTATAAATCTGGATATAGCTGCTCTAATAGGATTAAAGAAACTAATTCCATGTATTGAAAGACATTTATTTCAATTGTACAATGTTCATAAGTCAATGAGTTCATACGAAGTTGGTGGTAGGAGTATCAGGAGAAGGGTTAAGGAGATGTATGCTAAACTCAATAAAAAGATATTATGATTAACTTTGTTTATCTTTATTCATATAAAAATACATTTTCCTTTTTCTAAACAATAGATTGAACAATATGAGTTAATGGTTAGTAAGTGAAAATTTTATCATGAATAATTAAACAAAATAAAGATGTATGTGTGGGAAAGTTTGCTGATGCTTGAACTTCCTATCTGATATTAACGGCACCGGTCACAATCTCCTCGGGCTGATGAGAACAGTCGATGACAAATAGAGGTGCATACTTGACGAAATCATTTCTCTTCAAAAGTGGATAATTGTCCTTTCCATAATAAGAATATTGAAACTTAGAGTAATGATCATATAAAGATGGGAATCTTGAATTTGCAAAATCCAAATTCATGTCATGATAGGGATAGCATTCGCTGTTGAGATAAAGTTTGAGATTTGTGATATTGCAATGATCAAAGAGAGAGCTATCTTTAGAAAGATAATTCAGTCTGTCGGTTTGCACCCACTATGACAAAACGAGGCTTTTCAAGTTTGGATGTCGTGGCAACGTTCCAAGTGAAGCCTTTGGTCTGCGGTACAGCAGGTTGAGTGTGAAGGTCCCAGGTTCGAAAGGCAATGTGTAGAGGCTGATCCGACTTGACTAGTTTAAGTTTCTCCACCTTCTCGGCATCGGAAAGTCGAAGTACGGGCATCCTCCATTCGATTCTGGTTAGTTTAATGACTGATAGATCATTGCCTAATACGCAATTATTAGAATTTTTAGATCTAATGAGAACAAGTTCAAACTTGCTATTAAGAATGAGCTCCTTGTGATCGTCTGCGAAACCTAGAAGCATCGAGAGAGGAACGATAGCGTTGAATATACCATTCGTGGGGTTGACGATTTCGACATCCTCTCCCGGATAGGTCCAACTGGCGTTCTGTAGGCGATTGGAGTCCAAAGTGTTGAGAGAAGCATAGTTTCGCATAGTTGAAGAAATTCCTGGATTCCGTGTTCTGTCTATAGTAATACCGTTCATATCCAAACGAATCTCGTCAAACAGAAACGCCATGGCATTGTTGGTCAGCTTTGACGACGTTGGTTCTCCATTGGGTTTAGTAAGAGAACCTTCTATGTAGAGATAGCTTCTGCTAGGAAGCGTATACAGATCCTCAGCTTGGCATGGTATTCTAATTTCATCGTTCGCATCGAGAGCTGATGTGTTGTAAGGTAGGAACACATGCTCTTCCTCTTTACTGATCTTATTATCAAACGTTGGAACCCCTGTCACGTCTAATACGTCCATTACAGAACCTTGAAGCCCAGTCCCTCTAGAAACTTCCGATTGGATGATGTTAGCAGGTTGCGTGTCGAAGACAGAGTAGGTCTTAATTTTGAGAGAAGCTTTTTATTATAGTAATGTATTTTAAAACTTATCCCCATTTCGCCGTATGTGTAGCCTCACAGTGATAGCTTCGTTTCTGAAGTCAAGCGTTTCTCCGTTCTGGTCCACCACCCGAATACTAAGCTTCCCTATGAGATTCGTGTCGATGATTGGTAGATATATAGGACTGGATGGTTCCTGAGAGATGTGATAGCCAGGAGGAACCGATGGAAAAAATTCGTAAAGAGAATGACTGCTCTTACCATTTACGAAGGATCCCGTTGCAAGGCTACACTCGACGCGTATAATGCTCAATTTAAAGATATTCACCAGTTCGTCACACTCTGTCAGTTCATTAGACTTCACTGTGCGCTTGCCTGTGAAACCGAGAAGAGAGCCAACCGATCTTTCTTGAGTAAAATTGATGACATAGGGACACAGGATCTCGGCCTTCATCGTGTTATTATTAGGACGTAGAAAAAACTTGTCATCAACGTCGAGTCTATTCTTTATGAAATTGTTTATATCGTCAATTTCATAAGTGCCGGGTGGAATCACAATTGTTTCAAGCCTTCATCGCGAATGTAATGGAAAAGGTTATTGCTATGATCAACATTGGGTATTGAATAAAATGTCTCGAAATTCAATAAAGCAATCTCGTAAAATCCATTATGATCTAGATGGAGTGGCGGATTCAGATGAGTAGAGAAGCTGGAATCAGACCCGCTCACGGTGATAGTGTAACTCATTTTGACGATTCAAACTGATCAATCAAACTGTTTTATAACAGAAACTGCAAGCACAAGTGACCGCAAATTACAGAATCAAAGTTCTGATACCTGCGTTTGTTATACAGAATTTTAACGCCTGAAAGGTAAGACTCAATTTCTCCTGGAGGTTTCAAATTGCCAAAACTATCAAAATAAAAGGCTACATTTTCATCATTGCGTATAGCAACCCAATGGGTTCCAGGATTGTGAGAACTATCCAAGTTTATTACAATCCTCTCGACACGTCTAGGTTTTCGAGGTAGTTTGTCGAGCATGTACACACCTCTAAATTTAGGTATATGTAGCCGTCTAGCATACGTTTCGATCTCGATACCGTTTAAGGTTTTTTCCGGGATATATACAGGCCTCGCCCCGAGTTTTTTGGACTTAGATATAAACCTTTACCCTTTCGCTTCCTGCGCTTCCTTCCAAGGTCTTTGCCGGCAGCTAAGGCTTCCATATGTTGATTGTGATGGGCCAGCTCCTTCAATTGTCGTTCGGCAGCATGCTGCCTATTCACTGAAGTAGCAATGTGAGCAGCTCCCCCTGCCAAACTACCTGCTGCACCCAATGCAGCCAACAGTGGTATCAAAGGTAAGAAACCTCCCCTCGCAGCAGGCGGCAGGATCCTCCTCTTGGCCGTTGTACGCCTCTTGCGCAAACCACCACCTACGGCGAGCTTCCCCTTCATGAGAGCAGTTACAAGTCTAGCAGCAAGCTTTTCACCAAAGGCAGCGTCGGCAGACTGTACCCTATTCCAAGCCTTTTCCGCGAGAACCCTGTCAGCCAAATGTCTCGAAGCAGTGTCCTGATGCGTAGCGTAGGCAATATCGTGATCTCGTCACGCACGGTCCAATTCGTTTATAGGCAAGTCTCCTCTTTGCAGACGTTTATGTAGTTTCGTTGCAGGTCCACAAAATCTGTAACCCGGCAGACGAGCCTCAAACGGAAGAGAATTAATTAAATAATCAATAAATCCAGATTCCTTTTTGGAAGACTTCCGAACGCTTCCAGAGCCCATGGCACACTAGGAAATAAAAAGAAAACATATTTACCTTATAACCTTAGTCACGAGATGGAAGTAGTGAAGCAAAAGTGTTCTCTACCGATACAAGTGCTAGACTTTGATAATGATATTCGTGAAGGAAGACACGGATCTCTCTTCCAGAGTAATGTCAGAGCTCTCATTCTGGGCAGCTCGAATGCTGGGAAGACAAACGTACTACTCAACCTACTAATACACGAGAACGGTCTGAGGTTTGAGAATCTGTACATTTATTCAAAATCGTTACATCAGCCAAAATACCAATATCAACTTAAAGTATTAAAAACTATACCTGATATAGGAGTGTATACGTTTGAAGATGATGAAACGGTGATGCAACCCGGCGAAGCAAGAGAAAATTCAATATTCATCTTTGATGACGTCATTAATGAGAAGCAAGGAAAGATAGCATCGTATTATAGCATGGGTAGACACCGTAACGTTGATGCAGTATACTTAGCACAGTCGTATGCAAAAGTACCGAAACATTTAATTAGAGATAATGCAAATATGATTGTACTGTTCAGGCAAGATAACCTAAATTTAAAACATATATACGACGATTATGTAAATACGGATATGAATTATGCAGAATTCAAGGAGTTGTGTAAGCAAGTGTGGGAGAGCAATGAAGAATCGAACCCGAGACCCTTTGTTGTCATAGCACCTGAATTCCCTCTGAATGAAGGACGATACAGAAACTGTTTCGATACCTTTATCAGAGTGAACAACTAGATGACATTCACTTCAACTATGAGTATCGATAGGTTCGGGTCCAGGAGAATCGCCCCCTCCAGAGCTGTGATTGACCGTTATATTATAAATCGAGATGGCACGGGAAATTATCAATTCAGGAAGAAGCGTCTGTGTAATGTTCAGGATCCTGAAGAGGAGAATGATGCAACAAATAAACGTTATGTTGATACGCTTACGACCGTCGTTGTGAATCGAATGCAAACGTTTGCCAAAAAGACTTCATATCAGCACATGGGTGACTTTGAAGCATTGCTTAGGAATCATGTGCAAACATCACTTGATACACAATACGAGAATTTAATGACATATCTAAGTAAATATGCCTTCAAGCGTGATGCGGAAAATAATATTCTTCTGGAAACGATAAGACTGAAAGTAGTATTGCCTCCAGTTCACGATCACGACGTTCCCAATAAAAAATTTATATTAGATTACGTTAATGCACGGACACCACTTCATGATTCAAACGGAAACGTTTCTTTTCGAAAAAAAAGAATAAAGGAGATAGCAGATCCCGTAGACGATAGCGATGCAGCAAGTAAAAAATTTGTTAAACATTTTGTTGCAAAGAAACAAAATGAAGCGCAGCCAGCCTTAAACAGAGATCTGGCTTCTATGGCCTCGGATATTGCTACAACAGTGGAGAAAAATATGGATTTATATATATTGTATATATTATTCGTATATAATAGAAAAGAGTAATTAAATGATATGATAAGAATAGAAGATGTAAAGATTATTAAATTTTGAGCTATAAATTGAATTGCAATTCATTTTGGGAAAAAACCTAAAAAGGGTGGTAAGCCACCTAAGGATAATATTGAAATAAAGAATGTAAATTTGATGATTTTTTAACTATGTTAAGTAGTCAAATCTCGCCGGATAAATACATAACATCAACAAACGATAGTGTTAATATTTTAAAATCACAGGTGAATGTCATCAACGCTATATTAGATCAAATGAGAGGGATGCTTGTTATTCCGTTGCAAACAAAACCGTATAGAGGAAACTCCATAAGGTACATGTTAACGTCTGGACTCGAATATTATACGTCTCCCCTAAACGGAAAGGTAATTGCCTGCTCTGTGATCCCTAATACCAAAGCAGATACTACAGTTATGATAAATGATAAGAAAATTGAAAATTATCCTGCACCCATTCTGATAGGCGATAAAATTAGTTTCACAGCCCCAGCCAATCGAGTGAAAGATGGCCATATTCTATGCATCGAATTAAACATCTATAAATTGACATCAATAGCTTAAATACACAGTCATTTTGATGATGGATGTTGAAGGTATACGACTCAAACAATCCATCGCTCGACATAGTAAGGCTATTTGGTAAAAATTACGTTCCCTAAAAGGTCTCAGGTTCGACATCAAACGTGTAATGTTCTCCAACCCGTAACTGTGCCATTGAATGATATAATAAAAAACCAGGAGAGGAAGGAACCTCTCTCTCGCATCGGCGAAGAAGAAGAAGAAGAAGAAGAAGAAGAAGAAGAAACAGCTGACTCACTTGCAAAATATCTGGAAAAGGTACGCACAGCCAGTGACTGATCTGGACACTACTTATGGTATACGCTACGAAGATGGTTCCTATAAGTTAGGGAACAAAAATATTTCATTCGTCGGTAACAATGTCCGGATAGGTGAAAATACATACATAGGCAGTCCTGGTGTATATGAACTTCTTTTTAAGCGTGTGCCTCAGAGTGCTTCATATACTGAGGATGATCTGGATACTTATTCGGAAATTTTGAGAAAAACTCTAGTTTATCGACATGGTTACATCAGAAACGGACGTCTGAGATCGAGCAGGGGTTTCAAATATAAAAATATTATACGAGGTTTAATTGAGAGTAAAACAGGTTCAGGTCTCGAGTGGAAGGAACACGTGCCCTATAAAAAAACCGATTACGTATACTGGTCCGACCCGAACGTTTTAATTAACAGACTCAGATTGCTTATCGCATCTAGGGACGCAGGCAATTTGAACCATAATTCAGAAATTAGAAATAGTGACACAGCTGAAAACTTCAAACATCATAGCATGATCAGACGTAACATTGCCGCAGAGTTACACGCTCCAGCTAGAAGAAAATTTCTTCGCAGAAAAATAGTTAGTAAAGGATTAAATGACTTATTACAAATAGATCTAATCGAGATGATACCATATGCAAAAGAAAATAAAAATTACAAATACATTCTTATTGCTGTTAACTTTTATTCAAAAATGACTTATGCAAGACCATTGAAAACAAGACTGCAGTCAGTGTGACAAAAGCAATGAGTGAAATACTCTCTGATCTGAATACTGTGCCTAAGAACATCCAGTCTGACAATGGCAAGGAATTTTATAATAAGCAATTCAGACAGTTAATGCTTAAATATGGAATTAATCACTACAGTACATTTAGCACTGTTAAGGCTGCAGGAGTTGAACGTTTAATAAGAACGCTTAAAAGTATGATGCATAGAGAGTTTTCAGCTGTAGATTCCTACAGATGGTTGAATCTATTGCCTAAAATAAAAAATAATTATAATAATAAGTATCACTCTACCATTCGTATAAAACCTAGTGATGACAGTGACAATTCTTTGCTACTTTCCATCTACAGCCGAGATCGTCATGGCAGGGAGAAGAGGAATGCCAGGAGATTTAGTGTTGGAGACTTTGTGAGAGTCTCTAGACATAAAAGCATACTTGAAAAGGGATTCACACCAAACTGGGGGACTGAGATATTCCGCATCGCCACTGTGAGAGCTACATTTCCACCTACATACCATCTGCAAGATGTTGAAGGACGTGATATACAAGGAGGATTTTATGGTCACGAGATATTGAAAACACAATATCCAGATACTTACCTTGTGGAAAAAGTGCTGCGTCGTAGAGGTGATAAAGCTCTTGTGAAGTGGCTAGGTTTCCAGAAGAGTGAATGGATACCATTAGACGCTATAGTGTAAAAAAAATAATATAAAAAAATGTACGGATTCAGAATGTATTTTTTTTCGAATCATAAATAAAAATAAATGTCATTAAAATGATTATTTTTCTTTTATTATTTGTTTAAAATTTATCTCCTATCCTTCCAAAAAAAGAAGGGAAAAAAAGATTCAAGGATTTTACTAGAGACATAATTGTGTAAGATAAAGATCAAAGTAAGTTAAGATTTAGACGATTTTTTTTTCTACTTCATTCTTTGTAGATTATTATAGAACCGTCTAACGTTATTTTTTCTCTGTCTCTCTCTCTCTCTCTCTCTCTCTCTCTCTCTCTCTCCCTCTCTGTAATTGTGTTATACTCAACAGCGTACAGTATTTTAACATTTTTTTTTCAATCTTTTTATTTTATTTATGCATCTCCTATTTTCTCCCCTACCTACATGCTTCTTCTTTTTGATCCATTCCCACTTCTGAATTTAAATCACGCCCGCGCCCCGCCCCGTCACGTGACGTCATAGTACACTCTCTGCAATATACTGTCGTCTTACAAATTTGAGGGCTTAGAATCATATATTTGCAGGAGCCAAAGGCCTCATATTCCTCCTACTACAGTTGATTTTCCGATTGAGAAAAGTTTAAGCTGTTTAAAACTGAAACCAATAACAAGAAATAACTTGGAAACGGTTAACTCCATAAAAATATGTATGACAAACTGTGTGCTTTAATGAGATCTACATTTTTTGTGTAGTAAGTTTTTGTCTACCTATCAGACTTACGAGTTACCCAAAAGCGTCAAGAATAAAGAAATCTCAGAGGCCTTCCCAGAAAATTCGAGATACACATTTCATTTGTCTTTAAAATATCTTAAACATATGCCATTCTGATAAAAATCGTTGAAAAAATCAAAAATTTTAAGTAGCGAGCGGTATTTTACCGACTTTTTTCAGCTATGCTGCTCTCAGAGAGAGAGAGAGAGAGAGAGAGAGAGAGAGAGAGAAGAGCATATTTCTAAAAATGACTTTTTGCGATCTAGGGGTTCTCAAACATTTATTTCCGATGAAACCGTAGTATCACATTTTTGAGGTGGAATACAATATTTTTTCTACCTACTAAGTACATTGTACATACGAGCTAGAGAAAGTAAAATATTCACACAAAAATTCAATTTTACAATAAATGAGTATGTCCCATTGTATTTATTATATTACCCCTGATTAGTGCAGCGCATACTCTCTAAAGATCTTGATTTGTCAACATGCAATAATTTAATTCTCAAAACTGGAACACTATTTCGAATAGGTATGTGACCATTTTCTTTAATGTACATTTTAGAAGCAATATAAACAGTTAAAAGAAATTAGTGAAAAACTGCAGAGTCTTGAGTATTTTGAGTATGTAATGGGTGTGAAAATATTTGTGAGAAAATAAGATGTAAAGATGAGTGTGCCTATTAATAAACATGCGCCTAAACATTTATATCTTCAGTTTATTGGTACGTAAAGTGCGCCTAGTGGAAAAAGAAATAGATGTTCTTAAAGGTTTAGAATCCATACAATTATATATTGAGAAAACAATGTTTTAATTTTTCACAATTCTTTCGGTAACATTTCAGAGATGCATCACCTAAAACATGTTTCTGGACTTTTCATAATGCTAGATCATGAATAATGTTCGACCACAATGATCCATACGTGTCCATATAGTACTTGTAGATATATGTAATTGAAAAAACCACAATTTCATCACTTTCACCCAAGAATTCGGCCCTTAAAGCGCATTTATTTGCTGGTCTGTAGATGGATATCATTCGTATCTCATGATTTTAAATCTGCTTTTATCCAAAAATGACCTAATATCATCTGACATGGGCCTGGCAGGGTCTCCTTGTTAGCTCGTTTTATATTTGCATTTGTTTGCATCAGAGATGAAAGGGTAATCCTAAAAAGCAGAATGTTTGGTCATCCCTGACGTATAATGCTTCTCTCGCTAGCCCACACGTTTGTTCTACATAATCAACAGTCGGTCTCGCATGTGCTTTCACATCATTGCTCTTTGAAAACATCCCAAATTGATAAGCAACTAGTGAAGCTAATGGCAGAATATTCCAATATCGGGTGTTTCAAATACGGGTAAGTGACAGCAAAAGTCTGCGATGCACGTTAATACTCCGTGGAAGGGTTAAGGTTAAAGTGATTCAATTTTATTTCAACTGACTACAAGTCACTTGGAAGCTATGCTCCAAAGAATAAACAATCAGGAAGACAAAGTGCAGCTTCACGCGAGGTTACATATTAATCTACTTTCCTCCTCTTTTTCCCCTTATTTTAAATGAAAAAGTTACTCACATCAGAAGCCAAGAAGGGACTCTGCCAAACAAACACTATGAGCGTTCTTTTCTCATGAGAACATTAATTACCTGGTTTTTATTCACGCTTCAGACGTTTTAAGTGCTTTTGTTTCGGATATCAAAGGATCTTTGCTTGAAGAGGTCTTTATTGAATAGGTTAGAACTTATATGTTAAACTCTCTATTTTCTGCTGGCGTTTCATTAAGTCAAATGTTTAAGCTAAGATTAAGCATATACCATCTGCCCCGTATTTGACATAGGAAGATATCCCTTTGTGTGTTTAAAGAGCTGTAGAACTCTGCAGGGCTACTTCTAGTTAAACCCGGCCAGTGGAAAACTGGCAAGACCGACATTAGCCTTATGCATCTTACTGTCAGCGGAGACGGTGCGCAGGTCGCGCTCATTGAGAGGGGTAAAACGAAGGTAGCTCTTGCCAGTGTTCCTCTGGCAGAGTTTAATTCTAAATAGCTCCATTGCGTTATGCAGTTCTTTAAACGCACGTGTCAAATACGGGGCAGCTGAGCCATCTGGTAATTTTTTTTTAACCATTCTGTATGTTATTTGAATTGTTACCTTTCGGTGGATGCAATCATACTCAAATAGTTTTATGCTGGTGGTTCTTGATGTCAGCACCTTCAGAATAAAATAAATAAGGAAATGTCCCGAAAGAGTAGGAGAAGAACACACATTAGTTGTAAGTGCACCATCTTTTCCTACTCAATGTTGTACGCACGTAAGGAACATTCTAGCATAATGTTTATCCATTAAAGCTGCTTCCGAGTTTTATTCACACTACACATCTTCAATTTATTCCGATGCTCTATGCCTATAACTTCTGTTCTAAGTTAAGACATCCTGTAATCCTTGCCAGAACCTATATTATGTTGTGTCCTTCCGTAAAGGCAGGTTAAGCAAAGGCTCCAGAATCATAACTAAATTGTCATGTAGTCTAAAACAATGTGTAAAGGTAGCTCTTGCGAGGTGATATCAGAACTCGTTTCTCCCGACCCCAGTCAAGGTTGAAAGATGTTGGTGACTCATACTTGCTGTCATATACGTACAGTATCCGGTAGAGAATGTGCTGTTGTTAAGAAAACGTAAACAGAATATAACCCAGAGGGTCTTCAATAACTAAAAATGGAATTAATTATTTTACAAAACTGCACGAATATAAAATGTTCGAAAAAAGGGGTTTGAGAGCTACCTAAGTCATTGCCAGAGAATTCATGTTCCAACTGTGATTTAGTGGCATCACATTTAATGGCAAGTTTGGCTCCACATACATTTGTAAGCCAAACTTCTCTAAAATGACTTACATTAAAATCCAACATCGCAGTAGACTACACGACGATAATTTGATTGAGCTAGTAAGACCCTGTGCATCTTCCTTAACAGCAGATATTGGCTCGTCCAAAGAAGAAAAGAGAAAAGACAACTTTAGATGTCGATGTGGACGATATTTAAAACTATTCTATTACGACTGAAATTGTTTGTAGGCATACCGCTGAAGCAACTCATAGCAGGAGGCACGAAACACCTGGCACAACAAATCTAATGAAAGAAAATACTATGACTATGGCCGCAAAAAATAGCCTAGCGTTAACACTGATAGTTATATCAGTTGTTTCCTTGTGGTAAATGTTAATAATGATAGACAACCGTAGCACACTCACATAACGAATCCTATGAGTACCTGGAATAGGCGACAAATGTGAAATTCATTTCCCAATCTATTTTTTTTTTACTTCCCCGTCATTCTGGGATATCTCCTGAACACACACACACACACACACACACACACATATATATATATATATACAGGCTTTCTACAAAATAGGCAACTTCAACTGCCTGCAAAACAAAAACTATTAGAGATAGCAACCTAATTATTTTGGAGGAATGTTGAGAAGCTCTCAAAGTTTTGTTTGTTACTGTTGGTAACGCTGTAGTGTTTTGTTTGCTGTTGCAGAAGCTGAAATGGCGGAAAATCCTGTGGAAAAGGCATATTGCGTGTTGGAATTTGCTAGAACGCAATCAGCAACTGTTGTCCAACGACATTTTAGAACACGTTACCACAAATATGAAATGATGCGCTCACAAAAACCAGCATCGTCTTCATCATGTCGCAACATGTCGATGCAAAAGTCACGCCGTATGACCTTATCTTCTTCATTCAAAAAATGCAACTTCTGTAATCTGTAAGTCATCATATGCAGTCGCTTCCGCAAGATTTTCCATACAGTTTGCTGTGGAATTTGTAATTGCATGCTTGCCCTAGATGTCGATTTCTGTGGGCTTCTTATGTAGGCAGAACGAACACGTTCAACGTTTTCTACCGAAACTCTTGGTCTTCCCGAGCTCTTCCCTTTCCACAAACATCCCGTTGTCTCAAATTTTCTATACCAGTCGTAGATTGACTGTCTAGTCGGTGGCGTTTTGTGGTAACGTGTTTTCTAAAATGTCGTTGGACAACAGTTGCTGATTGCGTTCTAGCAAATTCCAACACGCAATATGCCTTTACCACAGGATTTTCCGCCATTTCAATAGTAACAAACGAAACTATATATATATATATATACATAGATAAATATAAATATGTGTGTGTATATATACCGTGCTGTTCCATCCTA
Source organism: Hymenopus coronatus (assembly GCA_030762935.1). Classification (NCBI taxonomy): domain Eukaryota; kingdom Metazoa; phylum Arthropoda; class Insecta; order Mantodea; family Hymenopodidae; genus Hymenopus; species Hymenopus coronatus. The sequence goes on from CM060900.1 coordinate 50,504,229, forward strand.
AAACATAATGATGAATTCCAGATGGGGCCGAATCGGCAATAGTCAAGAGAGAATAAACTTATTTGGCAAATGTCAACGTCAAATGTGTCATGTGCAACGTGAGTAAGACTTCCTCTGAACCGCTCCAACACACTCTTTTCCAAACCAAATAACAGCAGTGAGAATTCAAATATTCGTGTTGTTCCTGTGAGCAGCCTACATCCCATTTTGATCCTTGCATGTGTGGTTTTCTGAGAAGTCTATATGTAATACTACTTCATTTGCAACATTTTCTTTAGTTCTACGTTCTCCATAGCAACCTGGTTCTCTCAGACCAGGCGTCCCCAACCCGCTTGATTTTGCATCGCAGCAAATAAGTCTTGCTTCGTGCATGCAGTGACTAAACACTTGACAGCAAGAATTATCTCTCTGCCTTCTAAACTGCGTCGTGTCAGTTTATAATGTCGAGAGCAGAAAGCGATTGAACATACAAGCCATCGACTCCTACGTTTATGCCTGCCTGAAATAAATACTTCTTATTAATAGAAAGTGGTGGAATAAGCATTTAGTTCTGCACTTATAAAATTCAATTTACAGCGTCATTATGTACCCATTTAGTTGAATAAAGCAGCTACCCAGCAGAAGAACGCTCTTTCAAATTATGTTAGATCCCAATTAATTGCCAAAATGTTAAGTTAAGGAGCCTGTTTTATTATGCAAATAGTACAATAAGTATCATCATTTTATGCTGTTTGTATTTCGACAACCAATTACCATCAAAGTTTCGAAAAGGTGTATACTGAAACAAGTCTCTCTGTATATTACTGCAATTTCGTTACAAATAATGTGCTTTTATTCTGTGCTGTATAGCAATAATTGTTCTCTCGTCGCTGCGACGCCTTAGATAGTTGCTGCTTTCTCCAATGCAACTGATCGCTCAGAACTTACAGTTGAAACCGACTCTCTGGGCCAAGTTGCCCCCTTTTATACCAGTTGATCACGTGGCAAGAAATTTCCAGAAGTAGATGTTATTTCTGCGCGTGCAAACCACATGCAACTGACACATAGTCACCTGCAGGTGCGATAATCGGAGTTTTGACGTACGGCGCTCGCCGACCGCACAGGTGCTCACTCAGGCAGGTGTGACAATGGTAATGGCATTGTGAAGGGAAATCGACCACGTGCGTGCAACAATCAGTCACAAACGTCAGAAAGGGAAATAAGGTACAGGCGCGTATACGAAGTATAAACACTATTGCAACTTTTCTCCTACCAATAATGAACCTACACTGGGTGTATTAATCCATGAAAGATGGATTACATATTTCAACCGGAAGCTCTTACATATTGTTACAGCGCAGAAGGAATTATCTGTTTCTGCTTTCCGTGCCGTTGGTCGCGCAGTATACAGTAGTCGCTTTGCAGGAGCGTCGAGCAAATTTGCTCTCTTTGCTTTATTCAAAGGGAACCAGTTTACCAACCTTGTCTATATTTATGGTATTTTGCTGCTGGTGTTTTAGCAATATTCTCAAGGCGCAATTGCCATGATTAATTGAGAGGAATATCAAGTAACTAAAGTTTTGAATAGAAGTCTCTTAGACACTGTTACTGGAAACATGCCGATTTAAGACAAAAATGCTCACATATTTTGTTGATACTTCGATATTATTTGAAGGAAATTGGAATCCAAAATGTATTTTTCGTTTTATGATAACAGACTAACACTGATACGCAGTATGTATAACAGAAGTCAGAAAATGAGTTTAAAGATTTTTATGTTTGGAAGTGCTTATCACCGATTATAAGAAATACATAACGTCTGATGTATAAAACGGTATTAAAAGACTGCAATATTTAGCTTATAAAATTTCTACGTAAAAAGTAAAAAAGAACTGCAATACATTGTGTTTTGCATTCACCAAGATTTTTAGTATGAACTTTCCTTATTGTTGACGTTTGTATTTTATTACTGAATAAGACACCTCAGAATGTAAGAAACGCTACATTGTTACTTAAAATTTAAACAATCGATTAAAGCTTTACCCATTAATATTGTATAATAATTCTGTTAAGTTTCCCTTTGTTAATTTTAGTAATATATTTACATGTTGTATTATGACAAAAATGCCTTAGTTAACGAACATTACTTTGTGTTTTTTCCTTTATAGTTTTCCAAATGCCTTTTAAAATTAAAAAAACAGAAGAAGATGAAGAAGAAAATAAGGTGTTATGAGGAACAATTTAAACCCACAGAAACGATAGTAGACGAAAATATATGCATTAAATTCTAAGGAAACTAGTCAGAAATATTTAATAAATACTTAATAATCGCTTTTGTAAACATTAGTGATAAATATACAATTATGAATCTAATACTTTCTTGTATGTAATAACAAGTGCATAACGCAAAAATGCGATTTCTGAAAACATTTCAGGAAGGTATATAGGTAATGCCAATAGAATACTACACCTTAATTGGCCGCACCGTGGCCGAGTGGTTAGACCACTTGCCTCTCACCCAGACGGCCGGGGTTCGAGCCCAAGCGACCGCATGTGAGATTTGTGGTGGACAAAGCCGGTGCTCCATCATCATCCATGTATCATCAGTGTCACCGCCTGCGGTGCCATAAGTAGTTAAAGCGGACGTTAAAACACTACAAAAAAACACCCTAATTACAAGAGGCATCATGGAAATTAACATTTTGCTGCGTACCTCTACATTCTGCTATGATTCATCACAAGGAATTAAATATCGAGGTACACTATGTTTGCATCAGCCAAGTGACTAGCAGCAATAATGGTGAACTCTGCAGTGTTCAAAGTTCTGTGTGAGCCCAGTGTTCACAGTTGCAAAAGCGACTTCAAGAGGACCCTTGTGGCTGTCCCGAGCAAAAGAAATAACAGAGAATGTAGGTTTTTTCCTCTTACGTGTTTACGCCGAACGAGCGACATGCACATGAGCTACGGTACACGTTTAATGACGGCCATTGCTGCTTTACACCCCTTTCCATGCAATTTGAATTGGTAATTTCTGCACGGTATAAACAGCAGCACGAGGATGAGAAACGCTCCACACATTCTGGGGAAAAAAAAGTATTTCCAAGTTCACAAGGGACAAGAAGTGGTGCAAGACGTGAATAAGAAAGATAACAATGTCACTTCTCACTTCCGTATACTGCAGCGCACAAGGTGCAGGTGATACAAGAAACACACTGAAGATCTGTAAACACATATCTTTGGTACGCTTAAAGCCTATATTAGGTTCTCCAGATAAAGTGTTGAATTCGTACACTCGCGAAAACAAAATGTGGTCCATTCCCCCAGATTGTACCAGTGTTTTTTTTTTCTCCGTAAGGTTTCCACCTTCAGGTAACTAAACTTTAACATCTCGCGGCTGGTATCTGTTCTCCGTGTATTTGGCTTGCAAAGCGAACATGACTTAAGAGCATGGTGAAATGGAAAGATGGAGCACATACTGTCCGTATGAAAGAGTTTCGCTACGATTAGGATAGGGGAGGATAATGTTGAGGACATCTCGGCACCGAATCTGAGGTTATTGTTCCTACGCCCCACGAGGGGGTACCCCCGGAGGGAGGGATAAGGCAAGAGGATACACCGGGCGGCCAGAACCAGGAATGATAGCACAGCAATGACAGATTCCCTACAGTTTCCTGTTGAAACACCCCGACATTCGGACAGGCAGACCAGGGACCACCCCACATAGGGTTCGACGTCCCCGCCAGGGGTGATCTATCCGGCAACCGACCGAAGTTTCTTTGAGAGGTCTCTCTGAGCATACTTTTCCATACCCCGTCGTACCGAGTACCATCGCCAACCCTGAAAGAAACCAACAATATAAACGATAGAGTCGCCTTGGTGAGATGTGAGTGGCCTAACCACTCGACCATGGCGCGGTCTTATTACGCGTTGCCACTCAAGCTAACCTGGAATAATAATGTTGAAAAAAGTAGTACTAAAAGCTACAATAGCTTTATTAAAAACTGAAGTATTCACAAAAGCCAGAAATATTGATTTGTGGTAGTAAGAAAAACGCATGGTCTACGTGTCTATCTGATATGGAATCTATGTAGGGCAACTCTCCATTGCGTTTTGTGGGCCCATTCATCACCTACCGAATGTGTTACACATATTCATGAGTATGGTGGTGGGAAAACACACATAGTATATGTAATTCTTGGAAGGTGTGCGCACCACATGCAAACCAATAATTGTAGATCAGAGTATATCACAACAGTGAACGTATAGCATTAGAAGTTTTCACTCAACAATCCATTGCTAGAAATGTATCGTTTTAAATGTTACATGTAATTTAATTTATTTCTAATATTTGCGCTGTAATTCATTCCTTGTTTACAAACTTATATTTACTAGGATTACAAGAACCGGCCTTACATGTTCCTTTACAACTTGAAACTGCTCAAAGAACGCATAACAACATTCAGCCATTAGCGACCTACGATGTATATCGGCCACATGAAACGACAACAAATACACAGAATACAAATTGTTGTGTTGTTTTTGCGGATTATTTATGTTCAGGACCACTCCAATCAGATTTCTCTCACATATGTGGTCACTAATATCCAAATGATACCCAAGGGGATGCACAGAAATAGTCAACAGCTGTGGCTTGCAATATAGTGCTGTATCACGCAAGTACATGATTCCATTTGTTATTGGCTCGCTGTGAAATAATGTATAGTAATGTCACGAAACGTGAGTTTCTCTCTGCATCTTAGCTACTCCTAAAAATGTTATTTTCCGGTGAAATGTCGTCTCAGAGCCTAACAGAAAATAAATGAGTTATTCAACCAGGCTATAAGCCCTAAGACACGTTACAGTATTTGTGTAAAATAAGTGCGTCACAATACCTTATTTAGTATTTACACACGCGGATAAAAATACACAAATATGTTGTAGTATAAGGTAATGATTTTTTCACACATAGCTTTGTATCTTCCAACGTTTAGAAATAAAAGGTAAATACTTCTTATGAATAATATGTTTTCCATATAGCCAAAGGCAAGGAATAGATTTTGATGCTGAGATATTATAACTTAAATTGAAACATTAAACGGTCTATAACTAAATATTGATAATTATTTTCTATTCGCACCAAATAAGACCTTTTATATGAAAAAACCTATGAAAAAATGAAAATCCCACAGAAAGTATACTTTCCAAAATTTAAATAAACAGTTTTCTTGATAGTGGTTCTGACTTGTTATAGCCACAAAAAATATAGGTCAATCATGTTGTTTTTCTTTTTCTATTTTTACTTTCCCTAGCCACTATGGAGAAGGTACATAGTGGATAGAGAAGGTATTGTATTCCACCCAAAAATTCGATGTCGAGATTTCACCAGAAAAATATGTTTTGGGGTCTTCTAAGTCCGAAAAAGGCATTTTTAGGAAAAGTACCATGTATGTGTGTATGTGGATAGCATAGCCCAAAAACGAAAAGTCCGTTAAATACCAAACTTGCTATTTGAGTTTGCTAACTTCCAAGGATGCGACACGAAGATTTTCAAGAGTATTCTCCCACCACAAACTACCATAAAAATTTTCGAAAATTTTGATTTTCTCAAAAGTGACTCAACGACTTTGATTTAAGTCACGTATATTAAAGATATATACATCCCATATAAAATGTACATCTTGAGTTTTCTAGGGATAGACTCTGAAGACCTCTTTATTCTGGATGAATTTTGCCGAAGTTTGCTTAGTTGCTAAACGATAGATCTCGTCAAAACACAATTTATGCCCTTCACGTTTTAGTTGTGAAGGTAACAGTTTCCAAGATATTCCTTGTTATTGGATTCAATTGTAAAGTACGTATACTTTTCTCAGAGAGGAAGTCTCCATTTTTCTTTTGTTATACTCCTGGCCAAGCAAAGAAGTGATTTGCAATGACAATCGCAGAATGACAGATTTTAAAGCATTTGACCATCACTTTCGCATAGCGCATTCCTTTAGCCCCTGCTACTTATAAGGTAGTAAGTAAGAAGAACATTCTGCTAATGTTTGTCCCTATTAACATGGTGAGGAAAGAAGAATCTTTTGTAAGAAGTTTGTTTGTAGAACAGCTAGAGATAGTCATGTGAGTGTAACACATCCAATTTTTTTCTCTGAAGTTTAATGAACTTTTCTTTTAGATTCTGGTGTCATTATACCAAGAATACTGATTTTTTTGGATGAGGTTCCTGGTGCATAAGTATCTGAAATGGAAGACATCGCCCATGTCCAACTTCTGCTTCCTTGCGGTAATCCCTGAAAGGAAGGCCTCACTCAAACGAACCAACCAGCGTTGAAAACCGCGGAGATGCTGTAGCCTGTATCAAATTAAAATACGTATGCAGATAAATGGGTAATCTCTGACTCTATCTATCACATACATGTTGTCATTAGCTTCGTCCTTTTCCATTCTCTCGCTGTCGCCAAGTTGTTAATAATATGGTGTAGGTACTCAGTTGTTAGAATTTTCAGCTTTGAAGACATTGTCCAATGCAGAATTTTCTTCTCTATCAGTATATAGAATTTTAGAAACTTTTACCTGTTTTTTTCAGTAAAATTCCGATATTTGCTGCTTCTATTCTTATCACAGTGTAACCAATAAACTAATGTTCAGGACGCAACAATATCCTTCTTAGCTAGAGTAAGTTATAATCTCCAGACATGTAGTTGGAAATCTGTATCTTTATTAACATGAGCGTTATGATTTTTAAGTCAAATATTTATAAAAAGCTGTATAAATATGCAGTAGAAAGGTCAGATAACGTTAATTTTTTATTGATTTTATAACCAGGACCAAGCGAGAGAAAATTTGAACAAGGTTTGGAGAAAGTTTATAAAACAACTTCTACCACTCATTGTCTACAGCACTAAATAGCCATTTGACCATTAGTTTACAGTCGCGAGGGAGCAGTCAGACAGCGTGCTACAATAAAAGTTAGCGTAAGTTTGTAAAGAATTCTTATAACGGACTGTGAAGCGCTATTTATTTTGTATTTTACGTAAATATTTATTGTTACGGAAGGAGAAGCTTGGAAGAGACGAAATTTTGTAAACTAAGAAGAAACGAAAACTCGTAATGTGTTAGTAAGGGAATAAATGAAATAACTAAAGCTACCAGAAACAGTAGTGTATAGGATAAAAAGAAACGAATCAAAGGATCTACAAGGATACTATTGAACAAAAAGAAACAAAAACACTCTAGGTTAAAACAACACAATGAAATAGCGTGAGACGCAGTGTGACGCTTCGTTCATTATTTGCTGTTTAAAGCATTCTATCCATCTGAATGTAATTTTGTCATGAGTAAACAATGATAACCCTTACAAAATCTAAGATTTTATCATTTTATATCCATATTTGATATGCTGTCATTAAAAAGTACTAAAATATAAACAGAAGAGATAATGTGCAGATAAACAACAAATGATTTACAATAGTCTTAAACAGAAGTGAAGGTATTTCACTATTTAGTGATGAATAATTCATAAGATGACATTGAATTGGTAGAGCTATCGCAGCTGGGCGCAAAAGTTCTAACGTACGTATAATCGCACCACATGTGGCAATAGTGCGCCCATTTAATATGAGCTGTCTTCTAACCTTGAGACGTGTTTCTAGATTTTATCGGATATAGATATTTCAGTCCGGTCATTCTGATTTATTAAAGAACTGGTACGTTTGGAAAACAATAGAATATTCTCTAATGTTATTGTAGCATCCCATTTTCACTATAAGGGAAACGCAAATCTGGGCCTAATATAGATAATATGGATTTCTTCCGTCCTATTTACTTGTGAAAGGGGAGTCGTCTGGCACATGACTCACTAGAGCAGCTCCCTATCTGTCTCCCCATTTGTTTTCTACGTTTTGAAGACTAATGCAACGCGTGTTGCATATTGATGACTCGCTACCCTTGTAGAAAATGTAGTGAGTGGCAAAAGAATTCATCTCTCAGCAACATTCATTTGAGACAGTTGTTGTGGCTATTACCTACATGGAGCAGTGATCCACCAGCACTAAACGTGCTCGTCTTGATAAACAAATGAATCGAGCAGCAAGGGAAGAGGATTTTGATCAACATAACAAGTCATTTATTACGTCATTTAATATATTTTTAAACTTAATAATGTAATGAAAGGGATAACATGTAATTTATATGTGACCTTCTGCTTGGTATTCAAACACATTTTTGTGCCGCTATTAATGTTTAAAGTTCTGGCCATATAGCTGAGCTGGTAGAGCAGCTGCCTGCTATGCGAGGGGTCCCAGGTTCGATTCCCTGCTGGAAGTGGAAATTTTTCTCTAGCAAATATTATTAGTTATAACCCCCGTCAGGAAGTATGATGAGAGTGTGAGCGTGTGTGTTTTTTGGTAGTGTTTAACGCCCGTGTTTACTGCTCTGGCACCGCAGGCGATGACACTGCCCATTCATGAAGATGAAGCCCCGGTGGAATGTGATGGCGGGGGAAACCGGAGAACCCGGAAAAAATCCGCCCCTGCGCCGCTTTGTCCACCACAAATCTCACATGCGGTCGTGTGTATGTGTGTGATCTAATAAATCAAATGCAAAGAAAGACAGAAAGCTAATGACAACAGCACAGAAGTTAACACAATTGCCTGTAGGTAATTTTTCCAAAGAAATTTTCCGCCAAAATGACCATACACTTAAAGGCAGGGTACAAATAAAACAATAAAACTGTTTAAAATTGATCATTTGGGCTTGCAATAATAAGTTATTACATTTTAAGAGCGCATCTTACAGAGAGCTTCAAATTGCAATAAAACCCAATATCTGTTGTTTTCTTGTGTAGTTGTTGCAACTAGTAACTTCGAGGAATTAACACATAGAGATATAAAACATGGTTTTAACTTTTCAGGCGATGAACAAGAGAGCTGCTTGATTTATGGAATAGCTAAACGTATGTGCAGGAGAGGGTTTTACCTTACACTGCTCACTGAGATTGGAGAATGGGAAGGAAAATGGATGCAGCGTGTGGAAATAGAAAGCCACCTGACAAATCCGTGCCTAACTACAATCATTCTTCACTGAGACAGTTCGAGAATTGAATTCAGGCCCCCACCCCGTTAATCTACCGTATTCTGGAGTCTTGCTGTGAAAACTCTAGCTAGAACAGCAGGTTTCTTCCCTTAACGCGTAATATCGGCTTTCTCATTTGTTGCGATACGGAAATAAGTGTCTATTCCTTCCTTCTTCATATGGAAGAGAGCAAAAGCAATGAGTCATTTTAAAATCCGGGAATTCTTTTCGTTAAGAAAAACACTGGAGTAGTACTTATGTCCTATTTAACTTGTTTACGAGACATTTTATCTGTGGATACCTGCTTTAGGCACACTAATACTACGCATATACAGCTACAATACCCGAAAATCGGAAGGGTTTATCAGAAACATCTTGTCACTTTTCTGTTTCACTTTGGAGCTTCTGCTCCACATAGGCCATACTTCGTTAATCTGATAATATAGACATACTGCAAATACATTCAAAAGACCTTCAAATATTTTGCCTTGTAGTTATCAGACGGCACCGTGGCTGAGTGCTTAGACCACTCGCCTGCCATCTAGGCGGCCCGGGTTCGATCCCAAGCGCCCACATGTGGGATTTGTGGTGGACGAAGCGGCATCTGGGGGGTTTTCTCCGGGTCGTCCGGTCCCCTTCATTCCACCAATTGTTCCATCATCACCTTTCCTATCACCCATTTCGCTTGCATTTCATATGATCCACTTCTTCTGCTAATCTACTTCCTCTGGCTATGGGTCGACCACTGGTCCCAGGTTCTGCATTCTGTGGTTTCGTGCCGTTGGCTCCCCGACAGACTTCTGACCCCTAGGCATCCGCTTGTAAAATCCTAGGGGTTGCAGTCCTACATAAGAGCAGAGTAAGCCCACTACGAAACGAAACGAAAAGTTATCAGACGTTATTCAGTAATTTTCTGTAATATTCTGTTTCAACGCAGAAATATTTCTATTAAATCAGTAGAAGTAATTTCTTCTCCTCACACAGTATGTTTTGGGATTACTGTTAACCAACAATTTCTGTAAAATCACATTGAAGTGGCAATGGATATCAACAGTATGAACATATCCAATAACAATGGGAATGTTCTGAACTACACTGTGAATGTGCTACATAAGAAGGTAGGATGTACGAGAAAAGATAAAATTCTTTTCTGGCTTGCAATGTACCACAGTCAATGCAACATTCCTTCAGGTAAAACTTCATCAACATTAACAATTAAAGAAGCCTCGACACCTTTCATTCTTTATTTATCATAAATTTAAACGCAACCGCATTTAGTAATACTAAACATAAAACTTAAAGGTATCGATAAAGTATCGAAGATTTCTTTCAAAGCATTCGACTTACTTCGATATCACTGAGTATACCAGGTGTCACAACTGGCCCGTACAATGTCAAAATATGTCCGGAAATACGTGTTTTGAGGTCCCCTGACTCCAAAAAGCATTCTTAGGAAACGTTTGCGTGTCTGTGGACACAATAGCTTAAAAACTATAAGAATAGAAAATGCCGAACTTTGTATTTAAGTTTAGTATTTTCCAAGGATATGACACGAAGATTTTTCAAGGAAATCCCATCCTTTACACATAACAAAATTTGAAGATGTTTTTTTTTCTCAAAAATAGCTCTAACGATTTTGATTAAAATGCCTATATTAAAGATAATTATATGGCAAATAACTATCTTGAGTTTTCTGGGAACTGCTTCTGAAGACTTCATTCTGGTTGAATTTTGCTTAACTTTGCGTAACTGGTAAACTGTAAGAAATAGTAAAAAAAAACCTTACAAAAATTTAGATTTCGTTAAAACAAACAATTTATGTCATATACATTTCTGTTGTAGAGTTGACCATTTTCAAGATATTCCGTATTATTGGTTTCAATTATAAGCTACTTAAATGTTTCTCAAACGGTAGGTCATCTTTCTTTCGTCTGTCTCCGCTTACCTGTTCATGGTAAGCAAAGAGAACGGAAGTTCAATTGTTTCACATCGGCTTTTAAAGGAATTGACTATCACTTTAGCCTAATGTATTACCTCACCTCCCTTCAGCTTACATAGAATTAAGTAATAACACAAACTCTGCTAATGTTTGTCTCGTTGTAGATAAAAGAATAATATTTTGTAAGAAAAGCTTGTTTAGCTACAGAAAGTCATGTGAATGAGATACATCAGACGTTTTAAATTGTAACCGATCGGTGGAGAACTGGCGTGAACGACCTTCGTCTTACCCCTCTGTTTTATCAGTGGAGCGGTTCGCGCTCATTCAGAGGGGTATAATGAAGGCAATCAGGCCAGCTCCCTAATTACCACTTTTAACTTCAAACAGCCCCCGTGGGTATGCAACTCTTTTAACGCACGAAGAGATGTCTACACACGTATCAAGTACGGGGTAGTCGAGCCACCTTGTAGAGGGTTTTGAAGTATCGACGGCATCGAGTCCCAATCCTAACTTTAAACTAATAAACTCCATAGCCAGAAACCAATTATACAGTTTAATTGCTGTAGAGTGGGCCGGACTAAATAGTTTGTTATAAGCCAAAATCGTCGGCGAACATTCAAATTCAAATTAGTATCTATCAACGTTCAATTTGCGTAAAAAGGTACTTAATTGGAAGGTACTGCGGAGATAAAAGAAAAACGGATAAAACCTACGAATTTTACAGATAACATAAGTTGCATGCTGTCGGTAAATTTACGGAATTTGTCGGTCATTATTTTCCTTTGTAGAACCAATATCCACGTCACTTGTAAACACAACCGTGACAAGAATATTTTGTATGAGCAAAAAGAGCTTTGTTGCTTTAAACAGGTGCCTCTAAAGCTTGCTTTGCCATTCCTAGTTCTGTTCCATTTCTGAGTAACAGATCTTTTTGCTGCCTCTAAGGAAATTAAGGCTTTCATCTTGGTCTCTTACTTCGTTTACTAGTATAATTCAGATGTTTGGGCATTTTTGCAGTGAGCATATTCTTCGCCCTTTCACATTTATCTTTAACATGTATTCCTCACTGTTGCCAATATCTATTTACTTATCCTGATCTTATGTTGTTTGTTCTTTTTTTTCCACTAGTCACAAAGGTAAAACCTGGGTACAATGATTTATGGAATTATATTCAGAGGAATATTAAACATAACAAATGTTAGAAGAAGAATAAACTTACTTTAATTTAAAATACATAGAAGATAAACTAAAAATACTAAACATGTATGAAGTATATGTATACAAACTCTTTAGAGTGTTTTAAACTTCCATTTTCTTTTCTGATAAAAGTACCCAGAAATAAGCAATTTTTTCGATAATTTGATTAATTTATTCTTATGTAATAATTAATATGCTTGAAAATATCAACCTTAGAGAAAAATCACTTTACATTTTTCATTGTACTTTTAGACTTTGTTAAAACTTTGAAGCAATCTGAACAATAATGTTAGCGTGTGGAACACCTTGAATCTAACGTAGAGTTTTAGAAGGACTGCTTGATGACAGCGTTCGGTGACACTGCTTCTACGAATTACTAAGCGATAGCAAATACAAATTAAGAAACAAGAAAATTCTAAAGTAATTGTAAGCAAACACAAAATAAAATATATATTTGAACATATATTTTGGATAATGTTCATCTAAGTGTATCCTTAAGGGATAAATAGAGTTTTCATTAGGCTTTTCTGATTTGGTTCAAGATCAAGGATTCCAAAGTAATTTCTGCCGTCATATCACCAGACCACGTCAGCCGTTCAATAGGTTGTATATCTTCCGCATCTAAGGATTCATAAAACAGTTATGAGGAAACTGCGTACTATGGACACCTTATCTGACTATACCTCAAATTCCTGTATATTTCTGTTTATACAAGACTAGGCGCGCACGTTTTCGTGGACGCTCGGACCCTACTTATCATTTGGTAGGTTTCGCGCAGTTTCGGTAGTATAGAAAATGACTAGATTGAATATGAAGTACTTCAAACACCCTGATGTCTAGTGGCTTCGAAGCCAAGCTTTTATTCTGTCAATAGATCACAGAGTTCAGACGCATGCATGTGCGTTTTTTACGGAAGGTTGCCCGTCTAAAGCTCGGACGTTTTTAATTATGTTTTCTTCATGGCGAGAAACCCTTTCATCGTCACCTCTTGTGTTCAATGTGATGCCTACGGGCTTTAACTATGGCTCTACATCGCAATTTCCATTGCAGAAAACTGCGTCTACGAACAGGAAACGGATGTTATCCCACTCCTCCTAGCAGGAGTTCTTCAATTGTAGTGGGGCGCGAGAAGCAAGACACTGTTTCAGCAGACGAAATTTGCAAAAAATCCATTTTTGAGGCATCGGATGTATTCACGAGGATTCTTTTAAATTGTGTTACGTTTACATCTGCTTCCACAGTTTCTGTTGGCGGTAATGCTGGAAAGTTTGAGAAGTGTGACTAGATGCTTTTTACATGCTGATCGGAAAATATGGGACATCCCCGCAATGGAACCTAGGGATCTCTTCATCAAAAATTGGGTCCAGAGCATTCCTTTGAAAGTAAGCTGCATTAATTTGTACATTATTGGCAGTCCTATGATTGCCAAGTTTCCCATGAGTGCAGTAAGCTGCAACCAACATGAATCCAATTGAACACTTCCCCTTGTTCTCTCAAATGAGGCCGGAACGCCACTTTATTTCCATTTGATGGTAATAAGCCGCCAAAGCTTTATTTGTGTCACCTAGATAAGCCCATGCTTCATCTAAAAATATCCATTGCAGTTTACACCTGCCAGGAGGTCTCCATAGAGTTTACTTGCGTTGGTCAAGCATTTTCTGATGTGACGCGCATTCAGGGCATATCCACGTGCTTTAAGTCGCCGTTTTGGACCCAAATTGCTGTGTATTATTCGATAAATGGTTCTTTTAGATGTTCCTATGCGGCTGACAATGCTTCTTTTGTTGTTGCGTTTTCTGGAGTTACGGTTGCCCTTGCTTTGGCTACTACGCCTTTAGGTCGTACTGGTTGTGCGCTTTTCTTGCTAGTTTATTTGGAAATTGAACTTCGGATGGGAATCCATTTTTGTGGTTGTTTTGTATGGCCTACACACGTCTTACTTAAGACCTTATTGTTTGCCTCCCTTTCACTATCATTGAAAGCCCAAAATGAACCCCTGCCACAAATCAGGCTACCTTTGTAGCCATTATGGAGTAAAACTTGCTTCAGTCTGACCCAGCAACTGGACGCACACTCAGGGAGCTCTTGCCACAATAAACATAAGCGAATATTCCCCACGCCGGTACCGGGAATCGAACCCAGGTCTCCCGCTTGTCAAGCAGCCGCGCTACCACCACGCTAAGGAGATAACCACTTTCTATAACTCCTGCTTCCCCTTAATGAAATAGCAGAGGTAATACCTGCGTCTCTGTACGAATAGCTTCACTTCTCAGACACTCTTAACAAAATAGGTCGCGAAATACATGGCCTATTTATAGCCCAAATAGCAAGAGATAACTAAATACAAATTATTGCATCCACTTTTCGAGAAATGGCAAAACGCCTTAGAGCTCAACACTAATGAATAGCTACATTCGCCACTACACAATCCGACATATGCTGGTTAATTCTCTCCAGAAAGTTGGGCATGTGACCCGCGAAGAGATCTCCGGAATCGCCAAACAAGGAAGCATACGCCCTATTGTCGCCCTCCGTCCTGTAATGGTTACCATGCTAATTTCAGACACTCAAGGTTACGGCATGTAAGAGAACCTCAACTCTGATAAAAGAAGCCTCTGCGCCAAATTAAGCGGATTTTTATGCCCAGTATAGAATGGGACGCTGAGAACCACAGCAGTTAAAGACCGTCCATAAATAGAATTCCTTTTCATTTTTCACGTCCTATTGACATAATTGCCTTTGAACCTTGCTCACACACTGGTTACATATAGGTCCCACAACACGATTTAACGCGAGCCCTGCCCAAGCCAAGGAGGTCTACGACGAGAAAAAACATCTACGAATCAACAGTTCCATATTACATAGAAAAATATGCACTGGACCATATTACTGGGATCGTACTACTAAATGGTATCCGTGGAACAATTCCAAAGCTCTTCGCCGACACCTGCAAGATGCTAGGCTTAACACATCGCAGATATCAGATCAAATAGTACATATGTTTGATAGGCTCAACAGGTCTTTTAAATTATCATGTTGATAGTCTTCACAATGACATTCGTATGCAATGAGTATCCCATGTTCTTCCACTACTTCACTTGTAAATTTATAACTTGAATTTTGATACTGTATTTTGTTTATTACGACATTTCCTATTGCTATATTCAATCATATATATGTGTGTGTGTGTGTGTTCTTGTTAAATTTTCCATTTGTTAAGCTTTGCCCATGAGGCAACCTTACAAAATGAAATGAGATGTCGTTTTATTTATGGACGCTCTTTAACAGCTGTGGTTCTCAGCGTCCCATTCTATACTGGGCGTGAAGGACCGATTAATTCTGCTCGGAGGCATCTCTATCAGGCTTGAGGTTCTTTTACGTGCCGTAAATCTACAGCACGGGACCAACGGCTTTACTTCCTATCCGTAGCAAGCCATGCGAAGGATTTTTACGCCCGAAAAAATCCATCGTCTTTCACGGGTCTGAACCCGCAACCTTGGGTATATGAAGTTAGCATGGTAACCATTACACCATGGAGGGCGCTGGCAACCTTGCAATAAAGGAAGCTATCAAAATAAAACAGCCGAAAGAAACAATATGTTTTTTCTTTAATTAGATGGGAAGAAGATAGCGAAATAACACGTAGAGGCAGGAAGGCAAATAGAAGAAATTAATATGTATATATAATATAGTCGAAAGGGTTGGTTGCTAAGTAAATTCTATATACAAGAAACTTGGGGACTTTTATAAGGTTGGATTCATTTAAACTCTTGAGTTTTTCTTTATTTGTATGGCCTTTACAGAGTGATGGTTTACGAATCACTTTACGTACTTACTTTTTATCTTTTTCTTTCATAAAGTTGGAGTGCAGTATTCATTTTTTGTGATAGTTGTGCGTTTACATCCCGTACCAGGAAACAAGCACATCGTTTGTTTACACAGTCGGCACTAGTAGCTTATTTATATTCATGCTTTTTCCTTTGATCCTTGGGCTTCCCGTAGAGAGCTTCAAATCGAAAGAGATGCGAAGTTCTTACAACCTGTCAACACATGAGCCTGCCCTTTTAAGATTGAAATGAAGCTATAAGCTAAGCATTTCTAACGTCCTTTTCAAAATACGTTCTTACTCCTAAGCGTTATGAATGCTTAAATAGACTGGCCTGAATGCCGGCTTGTCAAATATTCGGATTAGATTCCTAAGCTTCTATCCAGATCTCTAAATGATAACATGATTTCCTCGCGATTGCATAGAAGTTACTAAGTTAATTCAAATATGAAATGCCACACTAGTATGTTAGATATTAATCCTTGTTATATAGCCGAGCTTAAAGACGAACAAAAAATTATTCAATTAATAATTTAGGAAATATATCTGTGAAAGTTGACCAAAAATTGTGAACATTTGAAATAATGTTGTTTCGTAATAAAAGTATATGAGTCGGCGGCGCCATGGCCGAGATATTAGACGGCTCGCCTCCCACCTAGGCGGCCCGGTTTCAATCCCAAGCGCTCGTATGTGAGATTTGTGGTGGACGAAACTGCGTCTGGGGGGCTTTCTCCGGGTCATCCGGTTTCTCCCGCCACTCTTTCCATCAATTGCTCCATCATAACCTTTTCTATTATCCATTTTACTTGTATTTCATATCATCCACTTCCTCACGCTCATGGCTGGCTAAGGCCAGACCACTTGTTCTAGGCTCAGAATTCTGTGGTTTCGATCCTTGAAAGATCTGGAGGGAGGGGTATCAGTCCCAAAATGCGGGGAGTTTAAGCCGACTACAGAAAACGTTACAAAATTATATGAACTCTAAACAATAAGAAAATCGTTTTCTCCACTTTGCGAACTTTTAACTACCAAGTAAACTTAAGCTACAGATTGGAAAGTGCATGCTTAATAATACTCACTTCCGAATTTAAACGTTACTTTCTCGCAAACTTTTTCCCAGCAGTTTTCTGCTCTTAAAATGTTCCAAAGATGTAATTTTTCACTAATTTGTTTCAAAATTAGTATATATACTACCTCTTAAAAGCATATCAAAGAAAATAGTCATATTATATTTTTGCAAGATTTCCCTAATTTTGATAAATTATTAAATTTTGAAAAATCCAGATTTTTCGAGTGTTCTAAAGGTACTCATTTTTCTACAGCAAATAGGGCTAATATAAAAATACACTTAATTTTAAAATCCGTTAGTAAACCCATTTACTGAAACTGGACTTTTTATATGAATATTGTTAAAATAAATCACAGGTCTTATTTTATTACAACAATGAATTTAGACAGTAAAATTATTATTTTAATAACATGTAACCTGGAATCTAGATACATGGCAAAAGCATTTCCATTATTGTGTGTAATATCTGGTATATAGGTATTTCAATAAGATATCTTGTATGGTGTGGATTTTTCAAACTTCAATAGGCATTAACATAAGGTTTTAAGTCTATTTGTTAACAAGAGCTGACAGAGCATTTCGCATTTAGTCCGTAATACTCACTTCGACCAATAAAACGGAAGGAAGATTTAACTTAAATAATGGATATGTATCGTTATAGCTTTATAATTTTATAGTTGTCAATCCTACATCTTCGTCGTCCGCCGTGATGTGTGGACCACGTACCACACATATAGCATATAAACAAGGTAATGTATTCCTCCAAAAAATTCCATGTCGAGATTTCACCGGAAGCATTTTTTGAAATCCCCTGAATTAAAACAAAATATTTAGAGAAAGGTACGCGCGCGCGTGCGTGTGTGCATAAAACTCAAAACCTAAAACACTGTTAAATACCAAATGTGTTATTTAAGTTCAGTATATTCCAATAATTTTCAAGAAAATCCCCCATCCCGAACAACCATTTACATGGATTTTTAAAGTGCTGTTTTCCTCAAAAAAGCTCTAACGATTTTGATTAAAATACCGAAAGATAAAGGTATTTACATGACAAATAAAATCTAAATCTCGAATTTTCTGGGAAGTGAAAAAGATAGAAAAGAACTTGCTATTCAAAAACTGCAGATGCCGTTTAAACATGCAATTTATGGCATATGCCATTTGTAAAGTTAATCCTTTGCTTATAATTGGTTTCAATTTGAAGCTACTTAACCTTTACTCAAACGGGACGTCATCTTTCGTTTCATCTCGCTTTTGTTTTACTCTTGGTCGTGCAAAACGTACCGAATTTCAATTGTTTCACATAGCGACCGTTTTTTAAAGGATGTTTCTCGCTTTAGCCTAATGTGTTACCTTATTTCGCTTCTACTTAAATGGAGCTAATAGAACCATTTCTGCTAAGGTTTATCTCGATTACCACGAGATAGATAAAGGAATAACATTCGTAACAATAGTTTGTAGAGGACGTCATGTGAATGAGACACACAAGATTTTTTTTACATACTTATGTAATGTTTTTATAAATGTTACTACGTTTTAAAGGCAATTTTCCAGTATTTTTAGGTCATATTTTCAAAACTTTTAGGCCCTTATATAGGTAAAATTTTAGTATTTTCTGAACCCTAGTAATTAATAGTGTTATTGGTTACATCACATTTATTATTGTTTTGTGTACTCGATAATACATTGGGTTACTTAGCTTACAGGTGCCGAGCTTACTAAGGCTTCTCTCAGAATAATAATCAAAAAACCCTTACAAGATTATAATGGAAATTAAATTTTGGCCTACGTAAACAAGTGGTGGATTACTATTAAAGTGAAAAATATTAATTGTATATCAGCATCCTCCACTGGCAGTGACAAGGGCGGTATACATCTACAGTAACATACATTTCCTAAGTATATTAAGTTAGTTAAGAGGACCTCACAAATTTTACCTCTTGTGACGTTAGATTATTGGCTAAAAGTACTACCTGGAATGTTTTAACCTGAAATCTGTAATGCAATAAAAAAGAACTAATGAATATGTTGAATGACTATGTTTTATTTCATTTTTAAGCTGTTTTTCTACACACTCGTTTAAATTCTCATTGTAGTCTGAAACACATTTTAGCAGCTTGCTCTCACCGAATTTCGTCACGAGCTCGTTTAGCTTTCGTGTGCTCTTTCTGATATGCATTTTTCTATATAAAAGATGCCACGGCAGAAGAAAACTTGCTGTTGGCGTGCATTCAAAAAATAATAATTTATTAATGTATCATTCGCCAAAATATGTGGCTCGTTATCTGTGTCCAATAAGCTTGCATACATATGGACGGACATGTTCTTGCAGATTATCAAGCCTTATCTTCAATAAATAAAGGTTTATCTCCGAAAACATCCCCACGTTTCCTAAATAAATTGCGGTAGAAGTCTATAACGAGATTTCAAAAATACTTATCCAATGCTAAAACAAGTTTTCGAAAAAACATTGATAATTCCTAGAAAAATATTTTCTATTTTTTTAAAATCATTCAAATCAAATATCAAATATACAACTACACATTTTATTAAATATAGTATGCAGTGCTTTCAAAACCTTTCAGATCTCTGGGTGTATTTTTGTGTGAGAAGATACTCTAAATAAGAGAAAATAACAAAAAAAAAAATAGAAACATTTTAAAGTTTAACATGAGAGTAATTTAACCAGCGCAACCTTTAAAATAGCGCCCAAAACGTGTATTGCAACGGATCTAGGAGAACCTAATATTGCAAATGTGTACCTTAAAGCATAGTATATTTTATGCACCAAAAGTCACTTGATTAAAATTGACACAAAAAAGCACTGCTGTGTCTCCTTAACAAAAAGATATACAAAGTTCTATTGATTTATATAAAAAGTACATAACGTATGAAATATGAAGTTTTAACTAAAACTAATATAAAAACGGATTCATGATAATAATTTAAAGGTCACTGCCAAATTATACATTATTGCAAAACGGAGCTTTCTTTAAAATATCCTTGTAATTCCTGTACCTTAGAAAAATGACGGAGAAACTAATTAGTGAAGGCTAGAATAATAATTGGCGAAACGTAATAAAACAGCTGTCTGGGAAGGAGTAGATACTATATCGAAAGAAGTGAAGAAGAAGGGAAACAAAGAAAGGACGACGGAATTCAGCCAGAAGAATGGAAACAAGAAGTGTTAAAGAATTAACTAAGAATTAATTGAAGAGGGAAAGGAAGCAGCGATGCAAAGCTTTGCATCAACTAATAAACACGACTGGTTAATGAAATCCTCTCTTAATGAGTAGCTCAAACATCTGGCAGAATCTTGACTTCAAAATGGAATTGAGTTGAAGCAGAACTTGCCTCTCTGGTTTTAGGTTTTAATCCAGGACCGACACTTGCCGTTCTTTACAGCTCACTCAAGCTCAAGTGCGCAACAGGTCTGTGTGTCGGTTCTCTTCGGTTTCCTTCGGCGCCGCCGTAACGACCATTAGTAAACTTCACTTTAAAGGCAACATCAGTCCATAGTTCACGCAGACAATGTGTAATCTCAGTAGACGGGAAGAATGGAGCGTGGATAAAAAGTCCATTAGTAAAGGACTCCGTAAGATAGGGACGGGAATAAAAACATCAAACTGAGGAAAGATAGAAGAGACAAAACAAGGCGAGGATAATGGAGAGAACCGCAACAAGCGCTAAAAAAGGAAAGTTAAGAGAACAATGGAAGCAAACGTTGTGGGTAGCGCAAGTGTCAAAGCTGGGGTCCAAATTGAAAACAGAAGAGTGGGCGTACTGACGTAAAGAAAATGTGAAACAAAGATATTCACTGCTGCGTCTCGTCACCCCCAATCACTGTTCTTGTCTACAAAAGTTTATCCCACATGTGATGTGGAATTCTCCAATTAAAGTATGTAACGATTCTTCTTTCACATGGTCAGTGTCGGCTAACGTTGCCATTTCTGAAAGTGAACTACGGCCATTCGTCTTGAAAGTACTTAGAGTTATGTATATTAGATGTGAGGAGTTTATGGCTTAGAACTGGTAAGAGCTTCGACAGGAAAAGCCAAGCTTTCGCCATTGTGTCTCCGAGTCAGGTTCAAATAGCTGAAGTAGGAAGAATAACTTATTCACAATGCTTGCCAAATTACAGCCTGGTTATGTGTGTATAGATCTTAGTTTTGCAACGCTGGTGTTCCTAGCTTCTTTGCCTTAGCTACGCAGCTGGACAATCTACTCCATAACTTTAGCAGATTTTTAAGTCGTGAAGGCATACTGCCTGTTTTGAAAATTCCGCAGTGCTGCCACACACATTCGCCCACTGCGAATTCAAGTTTTTGTTCACAATCAGTTTTTATTATTATTAGTCATTCCATTCATTAATATACATATATTACCATTTTATTAAGAAAATAATTACTATATATATCCCAATTATTCCTAAGTGATACATATTCATTTACGTATCAAAATAGAAATGGAGTTTTATTTATGAACGCTCTCTAGCTGCAGTGGTTCTCAGCGTCCATTCTACACTGGGCATGAAAAAGCCGCTTAATTTTGCTCTGTGCTCCCTTTATCAGGCTTAAGGGCTTTTACTTGCCGTAAATCTACGACATGGGACCAACGGCTTTACTTCCCTTCAGGAGGAAGCCATACTAAGAATATTTGCGCCCGAAAATATACCATCGTCCTCCGCCGTGTTTTAACCCGCATTCTTGGGTATATGAAGTTAGCATGGTAGCTATTATACCACGCAGAGCGATTCATTTATGTATCGATTTATTACCTTTATTGGATATGGTTCAATACCCTAAGATGAGTTTGTCGGCCTTACATTGCCATTTTCTTTTGCGATCTATTGCCCTCTAAACACTTAACAACTGCAAAGCACATGATTTCTTGAGAACTTGTAAAACTCAGATACGCCCCCGATACCCGAAACTTTGAAACTCAAAGCATCCACTAAGTTCAACCCATTATCGCCATTTAACCTGCCATACCACATCTGGTCTTTATCATCTCCAAGTTTGCTAGCGTTGTTTGCTTTGCACGCTAATATACATTTGCATCAAACTGTTTATTCTTGTTTGAAGGGTTCTGGAGTCCTTCGGGTGTAGGGTAGACTTACTCTTATTGCTCTCCTGAAGACGTTATTGATAGAAGCTTTTACGCGACTTATAGAACAGAAATTAACCCGTAAACTTAATTTGCCACCTTACAAATGTAGAATCCGGATAGTGTTCTATGGTGTATGTTTTATGATATATGTTTAGATTTACTGATAAAGTCTAAATACTAGTGTGGCCTATGAAAATAGATGAATGGAACAGATATTTGTATTGCAGTTATATCTGTAGAAAGCCACATTTTACGTTCGTAGCGAGAAAGGTGTCGAAACCTGTTTTTAACATAATTTTAATTTGTTATCATTTTAAAAATGTGTAGTTAAATTGTAGGTTTCTCCTGCATATTACTGTGTTGTTCCAAAAATAGAATATTGAACTGTACGTTCATATCTTAGACGCATTTGAAAATACACTCATTTGGCAACGGCGCACTTGATGATACAAGAAAAGCTTGGTGCATAAGAGAGCTCATTGTACTTCTATGGCGTAAAAACCGATGTATCTGCAGCGTTTAGAGTAGATCTCCCGCTATATCTTCTTAAGTGCTAAAGTTGCTTTCAGATTGGGATTTTGAATTGAAAATCACAGTTTTCATGGATTTTATTTTGGCAACCCAATGTCATGTTGTTTGTATGTGCAACGTGTAAGCATCTGCTTTTAAACCAAAGACCACTCGATAACCAGAAATGTTTATGTTAGCAGTACTGTCGCGAGATACTTCTGAAGTTTGTAGTGAAGTTAAATATAATCAGTCAATTATTCTATTGCCAGTTATTTCGAGGATACCACGAAATAGCCTTTTCTTTGGCGGTAGCTGAAGTAATCCCGTTTCCATCCAGTTTTCACAAACTTAATTTATCTAGACATGAATGCGCATGGGTCCGAGTGTCTAAAAGAACCTCAGAGGCCTCTGAGCAAAATTAAATGGTCTTTCACGCCCAGTGTGAATTGGAACGCTGTGAACCAGAGCAGTTAAAGAAACTCCATTCCATTTCATTTCCGAGTGGATATGGTTTTTCGGCCTCTTACAGTTAGGACTGATGCCACTCAGCATCGTGGTGCATTTGAGATTGCTGTATTTGTAGTAGCGGTCTGTCGGTCATTAGAGCCAATATTCTGGCTCGGAAAGCATGTTGCCGACCACATCACCTCCCCGTATGGGATGATAGTGTACATCTGCTTTGCAAAAGTGGACGTGAGGTCTGCAGTCGGGTTAGAAGGCTAAGGCCCACAACACCTCTATACTATTCCCGACACAAGAAACTTGCCTATGGTAAACAAAGACAAGAAGCCAGTCTCATTGGCCCCGGAACGCAACACCCAATCTAAGGGCAGATAATGGATCCCATGTTTTCTTTATGTTATTACTTTTAAAATACGCCTAATTGGTTCTTTACAGGTTTCATTAAAATATGCTAAATTTCACTGTTGTTTTAAACAAACCAGTTAATTTGCTGAAACTGAAACTTATCGCATATCGATTGACCTAAAAATCAAAGTCGGTATATAAATGGAAGAGTGTCTGCCTTATAACGGATGCAATAATCAGGTGGCCAAACTACCCCATATTTGATGTATACAGATTTGCCGTCGTGCGTTAAAAGAGTTGCAGAACTCAACGGGGCTATTTAAAATTAAAAACCGGCAAATGGGGAACTGGCTAAGCAACTTTCGTTTTACCGCCCTTGCTTATCAGCGGGGACGGTGAATGGGTTGCGCTTATTTAGAGAGGTAAAGCGAAGATCGCTCTTACCAGTTCTCCACCGGCCGGATTTAGCTCTAAGTTGTCCCGTTGAGTTCTGCAGCTCTTTTAATTCACGAAGAGACATCTGCAAATGTCAAATACGGGGCAGTTGGGACACCTGGTATAGCGCCAGAGACTTAATTTCTAATGTGTTCTCAGCAACATTCAAGTTGTTGAACCAAATCTATATACCCAAGATTTGTTTCTAGAACAAAATCTTCTTAGCCGTTTGCGGGGAATATATGAGAAAGTTTCAAAATGTAGCTACTCATAGGGAAGGATATCGAGCCGGGAATTTTAATGAAAGTAGATTCAGAATAAAATTACCTGTGTTATGACTTTCTCTTCCATAAGTCTAACTTTTATTAGGAAAATATTATTTAATAATTAGAAAGGTTCAAAGACAATATTTAATTCCTTTAACATATCGGAATTTATAAATATTAAATGAGAGAACTTACAAAATGAGCAATGTTTATCTCTGCAGTGTTATGCAGTGTTTTTTGAGCCACCCAGCACCAGAAAACATTGAAGTTATCGGTGGGCGATATTCTTTTTCTTAAATGAAGCTTATGGTTGTAAATACATTTAGTGCGGTCTTGTGCGTAAATACGTGTAGTCTCGTTGCGGGAATTTCTTTTTGTTATTGTTTCATTTGTATAACCTTGTTTAAATTCAATAGTCATATGGTGGCCTTGACTTGTGAAACAGCTTATTAAGTGTAGGTCAAAGATATCAAGTTAATCATTTTATATCATTAAACACACATTAACTCAAACATTCCAGACCCTGTGGAGGATAGGGAATCGAACTCGCTGACCACTCCATCACGGAGGCAGTTGGACAAAGTTTATTATTAGCTCCTGGCAAAATACCAAGTTGCTGATCGTTGGGCGAAGCACCTCTAACGTTAAACGTTACAACTGAAACCTTTATAATGTTTTCCGACCACAGAGGCTCTATAGGTAAGAAAGTAGAGACGTGGGTATTTCGTTTCCGATGTATTTTCATCATACAAATAATCATTGTTGATAAATCCACCACATAAATCTGGCAATTATTGCTTGCGAGTTTAGGATCATTTAATTTTAAATTCAGTGAAGGGTTTGGCTTTATAGCACCTCTGTTAAAGGAAGAATCTGAAAAGCACCAAACACACATGATTATTGGAATTTACAATTGCTGTCCCAAAAGTTGCCTGATGTGAATATATATTACTTTCCCGTTGCTCCGATTCCTGTACGTTCTGATATTATTTTTAATTTTTGAATGTGTGACGTCCTTGCTAGCGATCTTAACGATTACATCTCTACTACAACAGTGGGAGAAATTTACTTTAATTATATTTTTACCCGCTTTGCTTGTTTTTTGACGTAGTTACCCTCGTTGACATAAGGATGTTGTGCATTTTGATAATTACATGGACTGTGAGCACAATTTCTCTGCTAAGCATGTAGTTAAATCTTAAATGTTTTGTTTATTAACGGCTCTGTCAATTACCTGGATCATATCACTGCCACCGGTGTGCCAGATTTCGTCTCCACATGTCCTTTTACATGTCAGTAAACTCACTGACACGGGGTTGTCGCTTTTAAGCACACTTAAAAACGCCAATCTGAGCAGGAGTCGTACCCGCGACCTTGGGATTTTGTGCCAGTTTTTAACCAACTGAGCCACTGAGACCGACAGGCAGGTGTCATACAGAATCGGAATTTGTACGAGACGAATCGCTTTGGAAAAAAAGGGATAGCATATTTGTTTTCACAACATTTATTTGTACTTCCTGTATGAGGAAAGAATGGAGTTGTTAGGGGAGGTCGCTGGTGTAGCATGGCACTTTAGGGCGGTCAAGAAGACTGCAATACAGTGCAGTACAGTCTGATCATCAAAATATCAGCACAGTTTCCGTAAACAGCAATAAACTAAACGATCCACAAGAGGTTAAACTTGCTGTTTCTTTATTACTAATGAATATTGATTTTCTACACTGTGAGCGCATGAGCACGCGCGGCGGGTTTGCATTTTGAGTTGATTCGAACCTGTCCGCTGTAACTCAACTGCTACATTCCAGTATTACTCAACTGTACAGGGCATGCACCGGGAGTGATGACGTAATGCCGCTTATCTGTTTGTGTTTACGCAAACTTCCACTCTTGGCCGACTGCATTCATTCTTCAGACAGGTAATACATGAAAGGTTATTCCCTAACCTATTTTTCGACTAAGTTGCCACCATTTTTCAGGCGTTTAGCATAGCATGGAATGAAATGTTGTATCCCTTTTTAAAGAAATCTGCCACCAGTGACGTTAGCTGCTGCTGAATAGACCTTGAAACGTGTGGACACACACCACAAAGCATTATTATTGTGAGCCTTTTGGTTTTGGAATTGTCTCATTCACTTGTCCAACCAAACCATCAATGACAATAGAAGGCCGCCCACTACGTGTTTCGTCATGAACATTGGATCACCCATCATTGAATTGTCTAAAGCATTTTCTCACCATTCCACCTCTCATTACATTTTCATTGTAAATCTCTACAAGCTGACGATGAAGTATAGCTGCCTTCACATTCCTTGTGTTCAAAAACCGTATTACGGAACGCACTACACAGTCGGGGGGATCTGAAAATATTATGCCATAAAATTTTGAACGATCATCAACACAGCACGATCCGGCTGTAATGGCATCAATGGACAATGAACCTGAGAGACCAGTGCGCATGCGTGGAACTGGGACACTAGCGTTGTGGTGGCGGTTAAATTAACCGAAAGGATGTAGAAACTTTCCCTTTCCCTTCGCAGCTCATCCATGAATCGAAAATCACTGTGCATGGAATTCATATGCTTGGGAGCCAACTCGTTTTATTTTATTTACGGCTTAGTTTTCCCCCCCCCCCTTCCTTCTTATTTTTATTTCTTTATATCAACCTGTTTGTATGGTAAAACTTATTCTGGAGTATTTGCATATGTATCATTTAGTGATATTTTTTCATTGTACACTACCATGTGTCAGTCACTCGGAGGCATTTCTTTCGAATAATTCAGAGTCCAAACTTCGTTCGTTTACTTCTGATAACTGTCAGAGCAAAACTTTTTTACTGTATTTTACTGCATTTTTGGTGTATACAAAGTAAAGCTGTATAATTTTATGTCATTTCATATTATAAGTTTGTTGTTATAATTTTAAGATTTGATATTTACAATGTTATGTCTGCACCGTTTTAATGTACACTTCTTTTCCAGTGAGAATAATTAGTGATAAATAGCTATACAGTTCAGTTCAACATAAACAATGGAAAACACATTGGCCATGAGTCACTGATGGAAAGGTAAACACTCTGGTGAGTGCTGTCTACAAAGGCCGACATGTTTTACTAGGCTTTGGAGTTGTTTGTGACCTGTGACCTCATTGCAGAAAGTACGGTAACAGTTGAACTTCATTGCCTGTATTCGTGGCTTTAAGCTTAGATATTCCTATTACTGGTTTTGAAAATTTAGCTGTCCATTTTCAAAAACCTTTATGTCCACACTTAATTGATTTTCAGAAGTCACAATAAACTCATAACTCACTTTGTTTTAGTGTGCATTCATTTAAATTGTACGTTCATATTACTTTAATTCCCATAAATTTTTCACTTAAGAGTTTCATTGGAAATAAGCAATGAAGGACATAGTGGTCTAGGTAACCGTTATGTGTACTTAGAGGGTCATGAAACTCCAAATTCTTATTCCCACAAATTAACCACTGTATTAAAACGTCTATAATCGTATTTTTCAGGAAGTGTTCGTGTTGCTAAATTCAAAATGTGATCATAATAAAAACATCATCAGTGCAAAATAGGCGAAAATCAAAAATAAATAAAGAAAAAAATGTAACATTCTTCCTGTCACCTTTTAAAATTTAAAAAGAAATTGTGTTTCCTTTCTCAATCGCAGAACAACTGTGTATCTTTTATATTTAGTTTTCACTTTAGAACATAATACTTCGCTGTGGTTTTATACAATTATATTCATTTCATCTCCCTTTAACACATCACATTCAACTTCTGTGGTCTCCCCGTTGTCTTGTCTAAAGATGTTTACAATTTTTACTTTCTCCACTACCTAAAGTAAAGGAAGTATTATGTTCCAACCAACTGAGATTTCACCGGACATACATGTTTTGAAAATATCTAATTCCAGCGGAGAATCTTGCAAATGTGTGTGCGGCCGCGCACCCATGTGCATGTATGTGTGTGTGTCTGTATGTAATGTATGTATATAATGTATGTATGTGAACAGCATAACTCAAAAACATCTATTGGACCACGGCCTACAGACCTGGAATCTATATTTTATGGTATGAACGCCGGCCACGAAAGCCCTAGTAGTTTTATTGGTATTAATGTTCAGTCTCTTCCAAAGGTGCATTTTCGTAACTTTTGAACTTTGAAAACATGGTTCTAACGACTTTGATTAAGATATCTTATCTTTAAGATATTTATTGACAAATTAGATGTATATCGAGATTTTCTGAATGTAGCCCGTAACATATACACAAAATATAATTACAAAATATAATTACAAAAAAATGTTGTTAAAGCAAGAAATTTATGATAGATGATTTTATTTGGCTAAACATTTTCCTTCCTATTGGTTTAAATTTTCCAATACTTTTAGTCATTTGCAATGGGAAACGTTATTCGTTTTAATTCTGGTCATGTAAGGAAAACCAATTTACCTGCAATATTACAGCGATCCGTCCTTAAAGTATTTGAATACCACTGTAGTCTTTTGTATTTCTTTTCCCCTTGTGCCTAAAATAAAACACAAAATAAAACCAGCTCTGTAATGTTTTTTTCTAGATTACCAAGAATATGTTTTGCAAGAATAGATTGTTGAACAGTAGGTAAAAGAGAAAGGCATGTGAATGTAACAAATAACATTTTATGTTTTATCATATTATATATTTTTTTATGTAAAGCTAGCTGTTCATCTTCTTTCCAATTGTATGTGAAGCGTTGCCTCGACGTCTCTAAGCCTGGTTAGATTTACACATATTCCAAAGTTATTTGTTCTAGACTCATTGAAACCCTCTTACCTCTTTTGCAAATCCCTTTTTAACTCTATGATGACTGAATAGGTATGTTAGCCTATTCTCTTGGTGGGACGATTATTTTCATTTCCTGATTTTTACTTTCCCTACACGTACTATACAGGCCGTTTCAAAACGACACCAAACGAAGATGAGCAGCCGATTAGCTTACACTTTGACTTGTCGGAAACTTGATGTCCCAATTTTCAAACTCTCCTATTTAAATTTATATGTATGTTTAAAAATAGGACACATTTGGGATTAGGCAGCGAAGGAACAACGGGTGTCACATGCTACATTTTCCATTACTAAGGTGACCTGTGCCGTGCAGGCTTGTCTATTAAACCACGCCTACACCACGCTGCCACCCGGCATCTCTCTTGAAGTGGGCCAGGCACGTGCCATTTGGTTATATACGATTGCCTAATCCATGGTGATTTTATGGCAGTTTTGGTATGTGCCGAATTTAGAGCTGAAAATTGTATTCACGTATCACGTACGGTATGACCAACTAGGTCCACATCTTCGTTTGGTGTCGTTCTGAAACATCCTGTATACATAGTGTATAGAGAAAATATTGTATTCCACTCGGAAACTCGATACCGAGATTTCACCGGAAATTTTTCAGGTCACCTGAGTCAAAAGTTTTTTTTTTTTTAGAAAAAACTCCATGTGTGTGTGTGTGTGTGTGTGTGTGTATAGACAGCATAGCTCAAAAACTAAAATACCGTTCAATACCAAACTTTGCATTTAAGTTTGGTATCTTGCAAGGATGTGAAACGAAGATATTCAAGACAATCCCCCCATCCCAAACCTACCATTAAATGGAAAAAATTTTGAAAATATTATTTTTCTGAAAATGGTTCTAACGATTTTCATTAAAATACCGTACATTAAAGCTATTTACATGACAAATAAAATATATATCTTGAATTTTCTGGAATAGCTTTTGAAGACCTGTTAATTCAAGATGAATTTTGCATCACAGGTAAACCGTAAGAGATACACAAAAAATGTAAATCTCGTTAAAACACAATTTAAATAACCGTTTTCGAGACTTACCGAATTATTGGTTTCACTTTTAGCTACTTACCTTTTCTCAAACGGGGAGCCATCTTATCTTTTCGTCTCTCGTTTGTTTATTCCTAGCAAGCAAAGAGAACCAAGTAATGAAGCCAATTCTGGTGATGTTTATCTTGATGTAGATAAAAGAATCTTACTTTTACTTTCTCTACACGTACTATGAACATAGTGTATAGAGAAGGTATTGTATTGCACGCAAAAATTCGATACCGAGATTTCACCGGAAACATATGTTTTTAGACCCCCTGAATCTAAAAAAATGTTTAGAAAATATTCTGTGGGTGTGTGCCTGTGTGTCTGTCAGTCTGTCCGTCTGTCTGTCACTCTGCCGTGTGTGTATGTCTGTGGGCCGCATAGCTCAAAAACGAAAGGTCCGTTAAATACCAAACTTAGTAATTAAGTTTAGTATCTTCCAAGGATGCGACACAAAGATTTTCAGGAAAATCCCTCCACCCCCAACTATACTGTACATGGAAAAATATTAGAAACTGCTTATTTTTAAAAATTTGGCTGAAACGATTTTAATTAAAATTATGTATATTAGAGATATTTACCTGACAAATAAAATGCACGTCTTGAATTTTCTGCGAATAGCTTTTGAAGGCCTTCATTCTGGATGAATTTTTCTGAATTTTGCATAACTGGTTAACTGTAAGAGATACATAAAAACTTACTACACTTTCTTTTCGTCTCTCCTTTGTTTATTTCTCGGAAGCAATTGTTTCACGTAGCAACCAGCTTTTAAAAGATCTGACTATCGCTTTAACCTAGTGTATGCCCCTTTTTTCCTTTTTTTTTTTTTTTTTTTTTTTTTGTTGTTTCATTTATATAGCCCCCTTAACATCTAAGGACATATCGGGGGCTTTCCACTTGAAACAACTCGTTGTCTGTAGGTTCTTTTACGTTGGTTTAAATAATTTTGTTTTACTCAAACACGCACACATTCACACTCACATACAAACTTCCAGACTCTGTGGGGGATAGGGAATAATTCTGGCTAGAGAAAAATTCCGCGCCCCAGCCTAGAATCGAACCCGGGACCCCCGGGTGAGAAGTCAACTCGCTGTATTTCCTTTCTGCTGCCAAGAAAACAAGTAATTAGGCCAATTCTGGCACTGTTTATCTTGATATAGATAAAAGAATAATATTTTTAAGGAAAGTTTGTGGAATGGAACTCATTAGATGTTTCGTTCTATTACACCAAAAACACCATAAATGGGTGACCCACAATATGAAAATCCTGAGTTTCTTTTACGTTCTTGGGAGCATATTTTTGGTGGCAGTAACACGGCACAGAAATCTGAATGCTGTTTTTGTTTTGACCTCCGTATCCATCTGCAAAAAGCCATACAGTGTACGTGTCATTCAAGTTTGCTTCCCTCAATCCGTGACACAGATTGATTTGAAGCTTTCATTAACTCGTTAACCAGCCAAATATTCGCAAATGTGTTGATATGTCAGTTCTGCAGACTGAGAACTTTGTTCACAAATGGTGAAATTGTGCAAGTAGAGTTCTCGCGCATAATATGAGGATTGGTCTGGAAGTTAGGTAAATTAAGGTATTTTGGCAGTCCCTCATTCTTTCGTAAGGGCTTGCAGCCCCTCCCAGCTCTGATAGTAGCTTTAACTGGGCGTCTTTTCCTTTGTGCCTTTTAGATTTTAGACTGAGGCATGTTGAGCACACATAATTTGCCACACAAATGAAAAAGGATGTTAGAACTAAATATGCAAATAAGTGCTTTTTAGCGACTTGGCACCAAAATTCCAAAATTTGACAATTTTTACAAAAGTATGCTCCATACTTAAAACTACCTATTTTCCTCAGGTTCATTTTTCCCATTTTCATAGTCCAATTTCTTCATCACAAATACAGCTAGATATTGCGAATGTTTTTACAAATCAGTAGAGAATGTGTACTCCAATGGCTGGTTTGATTTTTTAATTTGCTCATTCATTAATTTTAATAGAATTAACTAGCATAATCATGCATTTTTGCATATTTTCCACTTTGTGATATAAAATTGTTTTTTTTTCAAATAGCCATTCATTATAGAAAAATTTCAAACAGATAGTCCTTTAAAATGTATTAAGGAATGTAATTTTAGCTCATAATTTGTAGGAGAAGATAGATATTGAGTTTCGCAAATTAAATCGAACAAACTAATTAATATAACCGGAATGAACATACATATCCGAATGAAATTTTGACATACTCCTTTTTCTGCCAATAAGGCATGTGGAAATAATTAAACCTCTAGGTTTAATACTTTGGAAAGTAACCTGTATTACTTCGATGTCCCTTTAAGAAGCGTATGATGAAAAACATTACATCATTATTTCCTAAATTTGCAGACTTAACGTATTTTTTCCCATCAAAAGAAGTATATTTCCGGGTCAGCTAGTACCTCCAAGAAGGTGCGGTGCACAGAAGGCATGCATTTTGCTTTCCCTGAGACCGAGGACCAGAAGGCGTAACCTTGAATGGGCGGGCCTCATTATAACGAAAGTTGTATGGGAACTGTTTGAATGCTTTCTGCAAGGTCAATGACCCTGTACTACCTAAGCCAGCAGGTCATGTATTGAGGTCTGTAAACCTGGAAGCAAAACCGATGGTCTATGCTAATAGGCGGTGTGCATTTCGCTGCATAATTAAGAACTTGCAAAATACATTAGGCACTAAATTATGGAATTGGTTTGTGGTAAAGCTGTTATTCGAAGAGAAAAAGACATCTAATAATCGATGTGGATGCACATTAAAATACCATTTATCAAAATAGCTGTATCTATAGCCATGGAAAAAAGTATTCATACACCAGTGTTTATATAGAAAAAACTTAATTTATTATAACTAAAGTTAACATCCAGAGAGGTTATATGGTATACCAACTATGATATTTCCTCCTGAATCTATACACATAAACGCACGACCTAAATTACTCCTCTTCAAAAAGTAAATAAAACTTTTGTACCAGTTGGCTTCTCACAAGAAAAAAAGTATTCATACACTCAAAGAATATTAGTTTAAATACAATACAATAACAAAAGTAATACTTTGTAGGTATTCCTGTTCTACGTATTACTTCTGTTAACCTCTTTGGCATGGAATGAACCAGGTTTTTTGTAGTCTCTAGGTAATATTTTACCATTCTTGCTGAAGACATTGTTTCAGAGCTGCCTTACTTCGTGTGTCATGCTTTCGGATGATTCTTTCAAGGGTATCCCAAGATGTTCAATTGGACTAAGGTCTGCACTCTGTGCTGGAAACTTGAGAACGTGGGGAGTATGGTACAACAACCACAAACGAACAATTTCCATCGTATGCTTAGAATCATTGTCTTGTTGAAAGTAATATGTGCCTAAAGGCAATTTATCAACACTCTTTTGCAGATTATTCTTTAGGATATTTAAATATTGAAATCTATCCATGTTACCTTCAACAAAAACAAGTTCCCCAACACCAGATGTAGTCATATATTCCCCATACCATAATTCCTCCCGCACCATGCTTCACTGTGGCTTGAAGGTGCTTGGGTTCAAGCTCAGTATTTGGTCTTCTCCACACCAAATTCTGCCATCATTTACAAATAGATTCAATTTACTTTCATCTGTGAACAGTACCCTGTCCCAGAAACTCGTGTTCTTGCTTAGATGCTCTCGAGCAAATTCAAGTCTGACTTTCTTGTTCTTCTTGCTGATGTATGGTTTCTTTCTAGGTACCCTAGCTCCATAGCCTGCATTACTTAGAACATAGCGAACAGCCCTAGGTGTTATTTCCTTTCCGAACCGATCGTTAACATTGGCAGACAATGCAGAGGCTGTCAATTTAGGATCCTTTTTTTATCATTCTTATTAACATCTTCTTTTCCCTTTACGTTAGCTTCTGTGGTCGTCCTGTTCTTTCGCTGTTAATGATAGAATTTCTCTTTCTATATCGTATTATTATGGACTGCGCAGTTGCCCGGCTTCTTCCAATAACATCAGCAATGTTTGAAAATGATTTTCCCTTTTGATATTGAGAGATAACTATCTGTCTTTCCTCTACAGTTGTTTCTTTACCTTTGCGGCCCATATTTCTGCCGCACGGCATTCAATACGTAACAGAACCAACAAACAGGAGGTGTAGCTTGCCACTGAAGGCCTTGCTGACTGCAAACGGTTCGTTGGTGGTTTCTGTGTTTACATTTCTAGTTGTGTATGAATACTTTTTTCACTGTCAAACACAGCCAGCATTGGGGTATCGTTTATTTCCTTGAGGTACGTTTGTTTAATACTCAAATCTTTGTTATCATGACACTGTTTATTTAATGGGGTGGCTTTCTACACAGAATCGTAGTGCTGTCATTTAATTTAATATGGAAATATCAGTGGTCAATTTCAATTGCAGTACTGTATGAATACTTATTTCCATGACTGTATATCCTTATCAGCTTGTCTTTCGCAAGTGTTCAAATGCAACTATAAAAGTTTCGTGGTTCTGGTCATTATACATTTCATGCACCTTTGACATCAAACATCACCGCTTAGATACGCTAGTTAAATTTTTGTTCCGACAGTAATGACTTCCTACTGCAGGAAGTGATTTAATTAAGCTCTTAAGAGCTGTTCCCTTATCTGCATATTATGCACCTCTCCTATTACAACCTGTTCCATCAGTAACACAGTCACCTGTAAACAGAAATCGCCAATAGTAATTCAAGCCTGGTCTTTGTAATACCAAGATGACGTATAAAATGCTTTCTTCATTCTCTTTTGGTATTGACCGTGCCATTATCGATCGAATGGTTACGAATTTTTACTTCTTTGCTGACACTATATTTACAAGATCTATATCTCTGTGGAGGTACAGAACCAACATATTTCAATATTAAATTATATTGGTTCTCTCTATTTGGACCTTTATCTAACTACTGATGTATACTTCTTATGTCTTACATTGAAACTAAGTTTATAAAATCTTATATCTGTAATTAGAGTTTTAGTTTATTATTCAGATCTAATGCAGGTTTTTGAAAGGAAAAAACATGTTTTTATTTATTTGCTCTCCTCAGATTAACAAAGTATTTGCATTTAATTATTTTAAGGTCAATATGCTGGTGCATTCGAGAATGACTCGTGGTTTAGAATCGTATGCAACAAAGTTACGTAACAATAACATTGCAAACGTTTCATTAACTGTTCCTGATTAATAGGTCTTCCAAAAAAACACATGGGAACGATCAAAACCTGCAACGCTAAACGCAATATACAATTTTAATGCTCATAATATCGAAATATATGATAAACGTCTGATGTGCTTCAATCACAAACTTTCTCTAACTGTTCTCCAACAAACCATTCTTAAAAAATGTATTCACTTCTCTACAACATGCTAACCGAGATAAACATTAGCAGATATTGTCTTATTACTTGCTTCCTTGTGAACAGACAGAAAATAAAGGAGTACACTAGGCTCGTGATAGTCAAATATTTTAAAAGCTATTGCTATGGAAAAAACAATTGAAACTTGGATATCTTTGGGTAGCTAGGAGTAAAACAAAAATGGTGCGAAACGAAAGATGACTTCCCGTTTGAGAATATTTTAAATAGTTAAATTAGATACAAACTACAAGGGATATGTCTGCAGTTAACTGCGATTAACTCTGCGAAAATGTATATAAAATAAATTGTGTGTTTTAACGAGAACTTAATTTTGTGTAGTAAGTTTTTGTCTATCTCGTACAGTTTTTTAGTTACACAAAAGCTATCAAGAATGAAGAAGACTTCAGAGGCTATTTCCAGAGAATTCAAGGTATATAATTCGTTTGCCGTGAAAATGTCTTCATTTTCTCAAAAATCTAAATTTTCCAAAAATGTCCCATATTGGGTTGATTTTTTTGAAAATCTTCGCATCCCATCCTTGGAAGATACTGAACCTAAATACCAATTTTTGTATTTAACGGACTTTTGGGTATTCTTTCGAACATGTGTCGCGAGATGGCATGAATATCTTTTTTATGTCCGAAGGTTCGGCAGTGCGCATGCGCAAGCAGACAGAACCAACAGAAAACTGCGAACTTCACATTGGAAAGAAGAGCCGATTTTCAAAAAGTCCATTTTACCCCTAATTTCGATCCATTTCATTTACACATACCTAACCTAACTTAACTAATCCTAACCTCGAAGAAATCTCGAAACCTGTCGTTCGCAGCGGCTTGCTAAAGCCTCCGCTCGCCTCATATTCGTGTTTCATAAAACACTAAGAAAACATAAGACAATTCCGCGTCGCATTTTGGAAACACAAGAACATTCCGCGCGTGCACGGGCGCGCGGGCATTTTAATAAGCATTTTTGATTCAGGGAGTCCCAACAAATGCATTTCCAGCAAAATCTTGGTATTGTATGTAAATGCGTGTTAGAGAAAGTAAAAAGTAAAATGTAAATAAAAAGGGTTAAGTGGCCATACCTTTGTTGCATGTTTATTTATTTGCTTATTTATTTTGTCAACATTTCAGGCTGTAACATATCGTTTTCATTCATAATACTTGTGAAAATGCACCATTTGAAGCTGACACAATCACTTCTGAATGCTCGCAATCAGCAACAGTTCCTTTATCGACTGAGGGATTTCGCGCCAGACAGTAGCAGCAAGATATGAAAGTCGGAAAGTAACAGAACGAATCTACAACAGCGTAAATCTATGGTACATTAGTAGATATAGACATAGAGCTTTGCAGCTTAATATGACGCATCTAAGAAGCTTAACCAGCAATTGTGAACATTTCTTTTTCATAGTACAATAACAAGAATTTTAAACTTTAAGAAATCGTATCGTTTTAGCGCACTTTGATTATTAATTATCTGAAGCTAAATGTGCAGGTGCATGCTTATTAACAGGCACTCCCAACTTTAAACCTTGTTCTCTCACAATTTTTTTTTCATTTCATATTTTTAAGCTGCTCAAAAATGTTATCTTGCATGTCAAAAGTACATTAAAGAAAATAATATAGCATTCCGAAATGTAGGTCCATTTTTAGCAGTAAATTATTAAATTTTGAAAAATCAAGAGTTTACATTGCACAAAAATTAAAAATTGTTCCACTATAATTAGGGTTCGGTGGTAGCGTTGCTGATTGCCAAGCGGGAGACCTGGGTTCAATTCCCAGTGCCTGCGTGGGGATTTTTCCCCCACTGGGAGAACTGGACCGGGGTACACTCAGCGTCGTGAGGTCCCTGGGAGGGGGGCCAATTAAGGAGCTACTTGATGGAGAAATAGCGGCTCCAGCTCGTGAAGATCGCATTAACTGCCCGGGGGGATCGAAGCGCTGACCACGTTGCACCCCATCCATGACTTCTGTAATGGACCGAGATGGGGGACGCAGCGGCCGGGCGGTAGCACAAGGCTCTTAGCGAGCTGTGCCACGTAGTAAATAATTAGGGTTAATATAAAAATTACGACAAAACTTGAACTTTTATGTGAATGACTTTTACAAATGAATCGCGTGGCTCAGTTTTATTATACCAATGAATATAAGCAGTTAAAACTACTGTTTAAATAATCATGCAAAGATGGCAAAAATATCACCATTTTTGTATAATAGCTGGTATAAATTTCAATAAGATATCTTGTATTCTGTAGATTTTCTAAATTTCACAGTTGCATCCTAAAGAAAAAGTGCTAGATATGAGGAGTTTTGTAACTATAAGAACAAGTAGCAACGTGAAAGGTTATGTTTGTGTACTTTTGTTGCATATGGAGATTTTGTAAATCAACGCAAAATTTAATCACTTAGGGTGTTTAGAAACAAATTAAATATTTTAGTGAATTTCATGCGTAAAAACTAGCATGATAACATATATAACTCGTTTTATTTTATGGAAAGTGGACATATGAGTTACGTACGGTGTTGCGGAAATAGACAACAATTTATTTAATGGGCAGATAGAATCTTTTACTGTGTATATGTGTGTGTGTGTGTTAACATTCCGTATTTATTGCTGTTACATTGCATATACCAGGGAGCTCAACTGCCCCATATTTGACGTGTCCAGATATTCCTTAGTGCGTTGCAGAGATCAATGAAGCTATTTGAAGTTGGAACCCGCCAGTAGGGCACTGGCTCAGCGGCCTTATCTTTACCCCTCTTGCATATCAGCGTAAACGGTGAGCGGGTCAAAAAATGTAATTACGTTTTATTTATGGACGCTCTTTAACTGCTGTGTTTCTCAGCGTCCCAATCTACATTGGGCGTGAAAGACTGCTTAATTTTACTCAAAGGCCTCTTTATCAGGCTTCAGATTCTTTTGCGTGCCGTAAATCTATGCCATGGGACTACCGGCTCTACTTCCCTTCCGAATGAAGCCATGCACCCGAAAAAATCCATCGTCCCACGCCGGGTTTGAACCCGCGATCTGGGGTATGTGATAACCATTACACCACTGTCGGGATCATTGAGCGGGGGGGGGGGGGGCTAAAAGGAAGATCGCTCAGGCCAGTAATTGACTGGCCGGTTTTAACTTGAAATAGCCCCGTGAAGATCTGCAATTCTCTTAACACACGAAGGAACATCTGCACACGTCAAATACGGGACAGTTGAGCCACATGGTACGTCTTAACAAAATGTTCGCCTGTAGGTAGAGGAAAGCAACAAATGAAAGTCGCACATTAAACTAAGAAACATGGTGAAGAGTTGATGGCCTGTGTACAATCTTTGTTCCTGTTTGAGGCATCCCTCTTTGATTAATACACTGGCCGTTCCCGCAAAGCTCGCTATATTACGTAAACGCGCGTGGCAGACCGCTAATGTGGGTTGTATGTTACAAGGGCTTAAGAGGTATGCAAAGTATACTGTACTCAGTTTCATTGTGACTGTGTTATAATGTAAGTTTGTCAAAATAAATCGTGATGATTCATAAAAGACTCATAAAAAAACTTTCTCGAAAACAATGTGAATACAGGGCAAATAGTTTGTTACACAAAGAAAATTCAAAGCAAAATTTACAGTGAATTGAAACAGGATGGCTGCCAAGACAAAAAATAAATAAGAATAAAAGTACAATCTGCTCATCTAATATCCTGGCATCTAGTGGCTATTTCAGGACTACATTTATCGACGTTATTTAGTTAATTTTAAATAACATATTTACATGTTATTTGTGTTTTGGCGGATAATAACTATAAATAAATCCTAATACCTACTTATAACCTATATTAACTAAGATGTTGGTTTTCTCTACCCTACAAACCCTAATTCTATATATTTTTTCCTTTGTCCTTTCCTTTTGATTCCGTCACAGTCTATCGGAGTTGTAGCGTTAGCTGCCTCTTAGGTAGAGAGGTTTCCAATTTCTTTATCTTAAATTTATTTCCATTCCGTTTCTTCAACTTATCTACGCATATTTCTTCTTCCTTTTTGCTACTGTTTATCTTCTTATGGATATCCATATTTCTCTTCTTCTGTTTATTTTTCTGATGTTCTTCGTTCTTCTTCCTCTTCTGATTGTTTCCAAAACGTCTTGTCGTATCGGAGTAACTTGCGAATGTATATTTCTATGTCTTTGAGATTTTCTTGATTCTTCATGATCTTTTTCTTCTTCCTGTGTTGCGCATTGCCTGGTGTGCATATTCTGCTGAGGTTTTTCTTGTTGACGTAAACGGTACTCTTCCATTTGTTTTACAGAGACGATTTCCGCCATTCCTTCCATAACTGCGTAATAATTCCTATTTCTGACAATGTCTAGTTCATTTTGATATATTTTGCATTCGAATAGTGCATGTGTTTGAATATCTTTATCCTGGCATAAATCGCAGACATAATCTTCTGTTCTTCCTATTTTTGTAGAATATTTTGTAATAAACTGAATCCCTGCTCTTTTGGCTGTATATGTTTTAAACCCAATCGTTC
The DNA here is from genome assembly GCA_030762935.1 of Hymenopus coronatus. Taxonomy (NCBI): domain Eukaryota; kingdom Metazoa; phylum Arthropoda; class Insecta; order Mantodea; family Hymenopodidae; genus Hymenopus; species Hymenopus coronatus. The sequence continues at coordinate 50,544,211 of CM060900.1, forward strand.
CTGTATATTGGGATACAATGCATAGATTCTCCTACCTTCGGATATAGTATCCCATTCATTTTGCCATTTTTGGATTAATATCCTCCGTGCCTCCTTCCTGGTCATACACCGTTCTCCCAGTATATCCTCTACCTTTTTGTATTGTTGTTTTTGAACCAGAAATTGACCCCTTTCTCTTACATAATCAGGTCTAAAGGCCATATCGCCAACGCAACCAATAATGCCATGGTTGGTGATGTTCCAACAGCACCTATAATGTTTATTAGAACTTGCCTTTGTAATTTTCTCAACATCTTTGTATTTTTGTGTAACAATGTTCGGTGTACCCATACTCCTACCACATAGGCAACTATGCCTGTTACAAAGCTGGTATGATAGGTTCTTATTAAGTCAAGTGACAATTTAAACGTTCGTGTGGCCAGAGTTGTAAGTTTCATCATTATATTGCTTGCTTGCTCGGTTGTGACGCGTTCCAAATGTGTGGCATAGTTTTGCTTTTCATCAAGATGTATTCCTAAATATTTGAGTGTTTTTCTCTCAGCTTATATTGCTGTCGTTAATCTTTATAATGGGATCCACTTAAGCCTCCCTTTAAACAGCATATACGCTGATTTTTGAGGTGCAATCTGCATTTTAACTTGCTTGGACCAGTCGTCTAAATTTTTTGAATTTGAATTGGATTTATACTCCAATTGCTTACAGCTATGTGCTTCTATTAATATTAAAATACCGTTTGCATAAGCTACAATTTCTAATATGGTTTCCAATTAATCAATCTCTTGTAGAATGTGCTCCGTTAGTATATCCCAATATAATGGTCCCAGAATATACCCTAGTGGACATCTTTTACTTATTTCTTTGACTGTGACTCTACTATATCCTTTTACGTACACCCTTCTATTTTTACTGTAGTCTTTTAATGAATTTACAAACTCCTTCGATGTTTGCTGTCTCTCATTGTTTTAAATAACTACGGCCACCAGAGGTTATCGAATGCACCTGCTATATCCGCAAATATAACTACTGCATATTTTTTGTTGCTACCATTAATCGCGGTTAGCGCCGTATTAATTGCATCCTCTGTCGACCTCCATTTTCTGAAACCTTATTGTTCGTTTGTCATCCCTATCATCACTCGGTGTTCATTTATTCTTTTATATAATAATTTTGCTTGGACTTTCCATAAATTATTTAATAAACAGATAGATCTGTACGACTTTAGGTCAGTTATATCACGATTCTTTTTCTTTTTAGTATTACAACGTCTGCCTCTTTCCAGCAGTATGGTACTCTCCCGTCTATGAGACACTCATTAAGTAGAGCACAAAAATATGTCTAAGACAAAACAGCACTCCTATTCTATTTCGTTAGTACACCTGATTGATTCTTAATGAATTAATAACATTGCATTTGTCATTGTACCTTCCGCCACCCACTCATCTGAATTTGAACATTAAACAATACTCAACCACTATGTGTAACATAGTTCTTGATGGTATCGCTCTCAATCCTTCGACTTGGTTGATATTCTCTTCAGGCGTATGCAGTGGCGAATGTTGGTGTATCTGAAGGAATATTCTGGAAAGGTACTCGTCGATACTGATAAGACAATATTTATTATTATTACGATTAATATTATCACTATTATTGTCATTATTATTATTATTATTATTATTACTGCTATAGTTAGTTTGAATGTTTCTGTTTTTGTTATTTTTATTACTATCATAATCTATTATTAATGTTTATTATTATATTCTCTTACTATTAGTTTAGTATAATAATGACGTTAATAATAATAACAATAATAATAATATCGTTGATGTTACTGTTATTATTCTGAATGCATCACGGAATATGTAATCAGTCTTCAGGATTATATAAAAGTATACCTTGCTACTGAAAAAATAAATAAATAATAAATAAAAAAAAATTATATTAATGGATTATGAAACTGACAATCAAAGCTAAGTATTGCTACTCCAAGTTTACTTGTCTTGTACGCAGTGACAGTGATAGCAATACAAAAAGCTTTTAGATAAAAGAAATAGAAACGGGAACAAGTAGTTTATTATATGTAGGCAACGATACCTCAGTAAAGGTATTTTACCATCTCTCATATTGCCATATGGGTTCCTTATTCAAAAAAAAGTGTACGCGATTCGGGAACATTCTGTAAAGTAATTTTTCAATGTATTATCCTTGCAAGTAAGTGTTCTACGATGTTATTATTAAATATGTCCCATGTTGTTTATGAAATGTTATAGTCAAGCGTTAAGCGTAGTTAAGACTTAATTTCTGCATGTAAAAGACAATTAATTCATTTACTCTTTGCAAATTTTCATTCGAGAGCTCAAATTTCATGTATCTGCTACTGGCCTGCCTTAAAGTTATTAAACTAGCTTGCAGCATTTGACAAGAAGAGCAATGTAAAGGGTACAAGGCAATTGTTAACTTTGAAATGGATGTCAATCGATAATGGTAAAGCCGCTTACACGGATAAACTTTTTAGGGAGGCGATCCAAATCCAGTAGATAAACCGGAGGCTACGGTTTTATTTTTGAACGCCTCACATTGCCTGGTTGAGAATTTATTAAAGAGATTTTGTCCATTTCAATGACCTGGTTAAATGTCTCAATTTAGATTCATAGAATACATAGTTTCAGCACGATTTTTATACGTGAAGTACATTCGGTAATGAAAATGGATGCATATAATAAATCTGTAATCAAAATGCGTTTGGTAATTTTCGATTCTGCATGAACAGCTGATATTGCGTAATGGCGCGTATGTGAGTATATCTTCGTGCACAAAATGTCAAACTGTTTGCTATGAAGCTTAAGAGCAACTTATTGCAGGACTTAAATAAAAAATAACTCTACGCTAACTATAGTAAGTCTATGTTATCTTGCAGCATGACTTACTTTTCGGTTGCTCTCTTTGTAAGATGGGATATGTGGCAAAGGTCATGCGCATCTATCCGCTCCTGCTTAGTCTAAGTCAGTCAGGCAGCGAAACGTGTTGTGAACAGTTCTAGGAATGTTGATATAGACACAATGCGTTTTATTGACAGGTCAATATGCAAGTGTTTGTTGCGTTTAGACCTGTTTATTTTATTGGCATTCGCATTCTTTCAAGCTTGTGTCGGTAGACGACGGAAACATCTGTTATCTAAGGCAATGGAAATGGTATGTTTAGTACATAAGTTCTTCGCTGATGAATAGTGGCTTTAAAATCTTGAAAACCAACAATATCCACTACACAAAACATGGAGAGAGAAAAAAAAGTGTTTTGAAATAATGTCTGGAATCATTATAAGCTCTATATTATTTGTATCTTTAGTTTTTACTGCTTACATAAAAACAAGGGCTAAATTCACATTAACTTGTTAACAAATATCAAATAATTAGTAATTTCTAATTTAAAAACGCTAAAACACCATCAGAAAGTTGTATGGAAGTGGTACCGCTTGGGATTAGACCGTCAAGAGTTACCTGCAATGGAGCTAGTAATACTGCAGGCTCTCACTAATTCCCATGATTCAGCATTAGCCATTTGGGCTGTAATTTTTTCCAGAAAGCGAGAGAATTGAGAAACATTTTTAGTGGGGCGTATAAACAAAATATCACGCTTGTTATTCCTTTTTCCCTTCGACATGAGCAAGTTTGTATATAACTGCGCAAACTAGCAATGTTTTTGTCGAAAACAATTAGTTGTATTTCCAGTGTTAGCCGCATCATAGTTTAAAACTCCTTGTGTCCACATTACCCTCTATGATGTCCTTCCTGTAAGGGCAAATGCCTTTGGGTCCAAACGCCAGGAGAATGTTCAAGATGCCCGAAACTTCATTCAGCCAGTAGCCTAACCCCCACAATAACTATGTGCTTGGTCGCGGGTTTACGTGCGCGGTATATGTAAATGTAAAATGCCTACTTCGTACGGATTTTTGTCCACTGAGATATTTGGTTTCCTGCGCTGCTTTGTTCACACTGATGGTCACCCGTCCAAGCGATGATTACGTCCAATCTTACTTTGTTTCCTTGGGTCTTTGGTTTTCGTGCAGTTCGAGTTGTTGTTGCCTTATTTTCTCTCATAGGCTGACTAACTTCCAGTCGTAGCGCGCTCATAATTGTACTCTGGATTGCCGTCGTCTCTCTTCAGAGTTAGTTTCTCGAAGGTTCCCAATGCTTGCATATCAACAAAAGTCTCCGTTTGCTCTTTCTGATGTCTTATATGTTGCTTTCTTCGTGTGTTTTTAGATGAAACTCTTTGCCAAACTTGGATTTTCACATTTAATGTTACACCTGGATTAAGCAGGCCTATGATTAACTGGATCTGCAAATGATTGTAATTTCTTGCACGAAGCTGATCTGATGTTGTGACTTTGCAGTGTTTTAGAAATTGTGCTACAAACTCCTGATATTTATTTATTCATTTTCGCAGACATAAGACGCTCAACCAGATAAAAAGTCCTGAACACAATGATAGTTCAGATAAGAGATATCCAAATGTGCATACAATAGAAATAACACAAATATACGAGGAACAATAATAATTACTTGAATATATACTAAAACTTAATGAAACTAATGAACACAAAATGTAAATAACACATATTTAAACATCAATAATTATTACTCAACTAATTAGAATTAGTTGAAAATATTGAGAAGTCAAGTGCAAATAATGAACATAAAGAATAGCGAGAACACAAATGTTAGCAAAACAATAATACTTATGAGAACTTATACACAAAATAAGTTAAAAGTAATAAGAATCATAAAAATATATGTACACAATTATATACATACATATATGTATACAATGACAAAGAGGATATTGCATCTAAATTAAGAATTATTTTTAACTAAAATGAGCAATCTATGACGAAAGGTATTTAAAGTTTGACAGCCTCTGATATCCTGTGGCAATGAATTCTAGAGCCCAAAGTTTACGGTGAAATATGATAGGAGTAGAGACGTTCGGTAGAGAAGTACTGAAAATATGTGACGGCTTTCCGAGCGTGTTTAAAGGATGTGAGATGATAAATGTCTTTTATGAGTGGCAAGAATGCCTATCTGGCTCGGCTAATACCGGAAACAGAAGTAAATGCAGCGGGCTGTAACCTTAATATTTCTGACAAATTCCGTTACAAACAAAATTCCGATAGCATTAATATTTAGGAAATTATAGCATATATTAAGTTAAACATTTTGTTTACATTTTAATGGCTCTCAATCTTCGTGAAAATAAATCTTTATTGATTTTCAAAACATACATTTAATTTACACAGAGAAAGGAGAGAGGAGGAGAAATAAGTCTGTGATAAGGGTAGTAGAAGATTCACACAGATATTCAAAGCTTATCTCGCCGATGATTGATCATTTAAATGCACGATTAGAGTGCGTTCTTGATGTTCGTAAATGAAGTTGGCATTTGCTTATAGACGCAAGCAGCAAGTGATCTCCAAAGCGGTTTTTGAAAAAGGACACAAAACAAGGACAGGCAGCAACAACGTAGTCTTTGCAGAATGAAATAATTCACAAATGCATTTATTTATAGTAAACGTTTACACATAAATATGGAAATGCTATACACCGTTTGTTTATACTGCGTGTATTCTAAAGTATTATAGCAGTAAAAGGCTACGTATATATTGTCCCGCACAAGGTTCTGCGACGTGGGGGACAGATAGCTATTTGAGAGTGGTGATGGAATGCAGATGGTAGAGCAATATTAACAACGGAACTAAAATTAAGCTAATATATTAAGAAAGATTAAGTAATTTCTTGATTGCGAATCTTTGGTTTACAAAGGTAGTGTTGCAATGTATTCCATTAACCCTGGCCAATATCATTCTGATTAAGAGGGGTAATAATACAAAGCCTCGCCTTAAAAAATATGTCATGGTGTGTCTAGGTGAGAAATGAAGTGATTGGGCGGTTGAACGGTTGATCCCGGAGCGACGCCCCAAGACGCACAGACGAAGCAGAGGTTTCCCGACGATCAGAATACCTGCAGGTCGGGTCTGCAGTCCCTTAAATAGATTTAGCGGCAACCCGGAAGGGCATTACAACATGGTGGCCGTTCTCCTAATATGGAGAACCAATGCCCTGATAGTGGGTGGTCTTAGCCAATCAGCATCGGATATATAAATGTTCTAGTATATTCGGTGTGACGTCAAAGTGCGAATGTGCACGTAGCCCAACGGAAGTTGGTATCATCGGAAAGTCCACTAGGAGTGCCATCGGAGGAGGCTAGTCACTTCCATACAGTTACTTAATTAGCCTGTAAAAAAGCTTGTATTCTTCCAAGCATATGAAGGAATCAAATCCCAATCAATTCCGATTAATTACATAATTCCTAATTAATAAAATATTAATAAAACAATATAAGTTAAACTCTCGCCACTGACATATGTGACAATATTAATGTATATTTACAATATTTGATCGCAAAGTACCTTTTTTAATAGATTTACTTATTGTCGTTTTAACTTCCAGTTCTTATCGCGACATCTTGAAATTACTTTCTATTTGAGATTGCAATATCACAACAGATCATTTTCGCATCACATAGCAAAAACAGAACAATTTAATCAATGAACACTAAAGGAAAAGCAAGTATATAACAATTAAAGAAAATACACAATAAAGTATTATATCAGTTTGTAGAGTCCAGTGGATGTTAAGAATTGAATGACCTGGTGTAGTAGCTATGCTGTGAGAACATCAGATACTCCTGTAGGATGTTGTAGTTTCTTCTTGCATTGATGTATTCATTGCATTCAGTGAAAATATGGCTGACTCTTAAAAGAGTTTGGGTACGGTTGCTTTGAGAGGAGGTGAGAATGGGTTAATTCAGTGTGACCTATTCTCAACCTATGTTTTCTTGTTAATGAATTTAACGGAAAGAAGTGCAATCTTTACTCACTTTATGGAACCTCCTTGATGCCAGCTGGTTCCAATTTTCTTTCCATAGTCTCATAATATCCTTTTGGAGAAATTGTTTACCATATTATTGTAGGGAACTCCTGAAGTGCTATATCCAGGCAGTTTTTCCCCGTAGGGGGGAGGTTCTGACTTCTTTAGTTGCACTGGTGCGAGCGCTGCGGACCCTGAGAACTCGTGGTACTTCTGACGTTATTAGAAGTCGTCGGGCCGAACATCTGAGCCCCGCCTATAATGGGAGCTGTTTGGATTGGGTTGGACTCAACGTGGAAGTGGCCTGATACCCTGAGAGAATGGGTTCGACTCAGCGGTAAGAGGTTGTGCGATGCCTCAATGTACTCCAATACTAACCTGAAAAGCTGTAGATCCAAGCTGGTAAAGGTCGCCCCAACCGAGGTTGTTCAGCAGTCTTTCCGGATGGATTGGCGCATGTAAGTGGCGTGAACACTTCCGTAACTGGTGAGAGCTAATTGGGTTGGTATATAAGATACACATCGGCCTACTAGAAAACCCCAAGCACGACCGACGGTAAATCGTTACCCGACAGATCCCTGGGGAGAAAGGTGGCAGGATTGAGTAGTCAGGTCTCGCTGTGTAGTTTATATCCAGGCACTTGTGTACACTTCTTAGCAAGTTCATAGGGTTTTTCGTTACCTGGAATACTCTGGTGGGATGGTATCCATACAAGGAACACGCCTGTGCTCTGAGTGCTCATTTCATTGAAGAGGATTTGCACTTCCTGGAGGAATAGTAGATCCGTCGTGCTATTTTTTAGGCTCTGAAATTCACTGAGAGAATCGGAGTGTAGATTGTAGATATCGCAGTACAGCTATGCTGCACTACTTTAATCTCTTTCATCATACTCACATTTAATGAAATGGACAACAGCATACGCTTTAAGAGATGTTGAGTGGGGTGATATTTATACGATAATTAGTAAAGCAGCCTTTATACTTGGAAACAATTCTCCCCACATCACCAACAGTAGAAGAGCGCTCAGATGCAAACTCTACTACAATGGCTGCGTTTGCGAGTCATGCACATTCGATGCTTTCGCCAAAGTATATTTACGGATAATTTGGCACATAGTTGAAAACAAGCAAAACCAGGAAGAGTAGCTAAGCTATGTATCTCACTAGTCGTGAGCGGAGTCATCAATCCCCGTAGCGCTATTAACTTCCAATCCCTCAAACGCTGCCCCATTTGCTTTTTCTATTTATGAACCATTATCTCGGAAACTATTTAGCATATCGGACAGAAATTTTTACAGGATTGAAATGCATCCCCTGTTAGTTCGTTGGTCTGCTTTTATGCAACAATTTGTTACTGTCAGGCGACCCAACTGAGCCATATAATCGTGCGCAGACATTCTTTCAGTGAAGAACTAGCCATTTAATGCACCAAAAGATATCTGCTCACGATAAATACGGGGTACTTGAGCATATAGAAATACTGACACTTTATATAATTATACCAGCTGTTGATTAAAGCTTATCAGCTATTATGATTTTACAAAACAACTAACCTTGTTATTAACAATATAGATCCACAAGAGCAGTCGGAGCCTTTTTAGCATCTTAAAAATTTTACTTAGTTATCTTCAAACATTTACAAGAAAACGGAGCATTTATGCCAGAATATGCCATTCACAGAAAAATAAAAAAATAATAAAAAAAATGTGTCCAAAGCAAAAATAGAGCAAACACCGTCACATATGCTTCTTCAGAAAGTAACGGCATAGCCTAAGCATATAGAAGCTGCCTTATCTAGCTGTATCGCCAATTTGTAGAAATGAACTTTCAAAGTTTGCCTCTACTTTAAGGTGTTTAGGAGTTGCATTTATAATGTTTAACCGCTTTTCCACATTGGTAGGCAGGCGATGACACTGATGATACATGGAATGAATATGGAGCACTGGTTGGAATGTGATGGCGGGGAAAATTGGAGAACCCGGAGAAAACCACCACTGCGTCGCTTTGTCCATCAAAAATCCCACAAGCGGATTTAATAAATTGATTTTTTCCCCATGAAGTGATGCATAATTCACATAATAAATAGCAGGTGCAGTGCCATCTTTAATAATATGTACAAAATATAAATATTGTGCCTAAAATAGTGACTATACATCAAAGTAAAGAAGAAACTCGAATTAATAAGATTGTTTAGAAAACTATAAATGTAATTTTGTGAAAATTCTCGCCATTTAATCTTTCTCCACCTTAAAATTTGATCTGAATGAATTAAAATATGTTTTAACAGTTCTTCTGCTGTGGTATGCTGTCGCATCTTTCTCTCTCGGGGTTGCGTGGGTGACAAAAATGTGCAACACCATTTAAAATATTTTGGTATTTAATAACTGGTTTGTTTGGAAAGTCACCGACTGTTTTAGCATGAAAATAATTAAATGGTTCTTGAATCTAAGCAGGATTTATTAAATCTGCAAACTTCCAAGTATTAAAAAGTGTGTTTTGCGCAAAAAACGGCTCCGTCGTATAGTAAACTGTTTGAGCCATCATTTTTCCTAAATTGATATAAGACGAATCGCTTACCAATCACCGCTAAAGGGTGATAAGCCTAGCGCTATAATAGCAAGAATGACTTAAAACTTAGGATGCGCAAGAAAGTAACGAAACACGAGACGCGCCAGCAGGTAAGCAGCACATTTTCGAAATACAGGCCGTTTCATTAAACTAAGCTCCCGCCTATTAATCACTGCTCCACCGTACGTTGTTCTACGTTGCCAAATCTTTCTCTTCGTATTAGCATCAGACACACACTCTTTGTTCTCTGGCTACTTAAACCTAGGTATTCGGTCTCGTTGCTGATTCGTAGAAATTGCTTGTGTACACCTGCAACACTTTTAGGTATTAGAGCCTATTGACTTCCCATCGATATCCTTGTTTACTAAAATTCCTGGACCTTAATTACCTTCACTCTGACTTCAGGTTAATTGCTCCTTCCAACGTAACTTGCTTTTGCTAATGACTTCTACAAGGTAACCGATTTTGCAGCTTGTGCTGTTTTAATAGTATCCCTCACTGATTACTTACCTACAATAGAATTATAACTTATGGATTTTTACATTAACCATTGATCTTAACACATGAAGTCATTTATCTCAATTTTTTCTCTGTTTTACCTTTATTTATAATATAATTATTAATTTAAGGTGATACATATTTGAAATTTGGAAAATGCATGGTATGTAAGACATCTAGTTGAAATTATACCAGATATTTCACTATAATAATAGCAATGTTTTTGCCATGTTTCAAAATTCTAGCTTGCATGGTTACTTAAGTAATAAGGTTTAGTGTCCATATCCATGGTTCAAGTAAAACTATTACACGTGAAACATTTTTAACAATACGCGCCTAAAAATTCAAGTTTTTATTGTAACTGAATGTACAATCAAATCTGTTATTTAATACTAACTCCAATTAATTACTGACCAGAGATTATTACTAAGAATGACCTCCAAAATTCTTGATTTTTATAACTTAATTTATTTCTAAAATTTGGAACATAATTTTCTTTAATGTGCTTTGGAGACGCACTGTAAAATTGTAATACAAATGACTAAACCATTGCATCCTGTGAGTATATGGGGTAAAAAGTTTACTAGAAAACACGGTTTAAAGTGGAGGAAGCAAGAGCCTCTCCATTTATAAATTCAGTTAATTAGTAGTCCAAGTCCACCAAATTAAGGAAGAAATAAATGGTATTAAAGGTTAGAATTTATGTTTTGTTACGGAGAAAGGTAATTTTCAATTTATCACAATTATTGGTCAAATTCCGGAGATGCATTACTTTAATACGACCATAGCTCCGGTATTTATACAAGTTTGTTATTGATGTTACTTCATTGAACAAAGCAGTGGCATCATGCTGCTATTCATGAGCTCATTTTAACCGGAAGTAGGATGATGGAAATATGGCACTTATCCAGATAAATGGAACGCATGTTAGGTGCCGCTAGCTTGACGTAAACTCCATTAAAAGTTGTAAACCCTGGTATACGTTGAGTTGTTAAAAGGCATTTACAGTTTGAAATGACATTGTCCTACTTCAGAGAGAATATGAAGATTACCCATTTGATTCCCTCATTAACGTGCTACATAATGCTGAAAAACCTAACGTTAAGAATATAATCCGTGTTTCTCATTTGAGACATGTATATATTGCATCAGTGGTCAATAGATCAAATCGGCGCCCTTATCCCTCGTATTTATGGAGCTCAACTTTAATTCCATATCAATTAATTCACCACAGCTATAATATCTGAACATCACTGACAAGCAATCAAATCACACGCCGTAGTAACATCCCGCTTCGATTCGGAAACGATTGGAAAATGTTGAATGCAGGTGCCAACTGTAGGCTGATAAAGCTACGAGCTTTAAACAACAATGCCAATTATATCTTGTGCATCTGAAAATAATGGTAGTAGTGAAACAAAGTAAATAGGGGTTGAGGCTACGTTGCTCACGTAAATGGTCATTAAGCCCTTAATGGCTGACCACATTAAAGTAAAAAATAATCGTTTCTCTTCGTGCCCATATATACAAGTGAGTATTTGAAGTGTTAATCAAGTATTCCATAAATGAGGTTTCTTTCTGAAATGCGAAAGCGGCAGTGGAATTCTCACGCAAGTCTGACTTAATTAACTGAACTTTATTTTACTCTGGAAACAGGGATTAAATAAACTCATTAACCATAAAAACTTGCATAGCATAAGGTGAAGCACACATTAGGTGCTAAATACAAAGTGGTTCAAATATGGCCGGTACAGAATTGTTTTAGAAAATACTGGTATTAACACTGAGCAGATTTACCGTAACTCCATGGCACAACAGCCCACAAGGGACCTTGGCCTACCGCCCGGCCGCTGCATCCCCCATTTCGGCCCGAAGGCGCCATGAATGGGGTGCAGTGCTGGAGGTGAGACATGATCAGCGTCTTCGGTACCTCCCGGCCGGTTAATGTGGTCTTCTCGATCTGGAGCCGCTAATTCTCAAACAAGTAGCTCCTTAATTTGCTCCCTAGGGACCTCACAAGGTAGAGTGCTCCCCGAACCAAGTCTCCCAGTGGGGGAAAATTCCCCACTCCAGGAATCAAACCCAGGTATCCTACTTGGCAAGCAGACACGCTACCACCGCGCTAAGGAGACCATCCGAACAGATATACATCTTATCATTTAAATTGGTACCGATTGACTTCTTACATTCTTTTCCAGCTTTTAGGCAACTGTTTTATTCCCTCTTCCCAGTAGATGTTTAGTTGACTGCACACACATTCTTGAACTAATGGGATCACTGTGTTATTATTCTCCAACCGTACTCCTTCCAAGTGTCTTATAAGTCTCCCAAATAAACAAAATCACTTAGGGCTATTCTGAATTTTAAGATTGGTAGAGGATGTGAACTTCCTGACGGTTTCCAGATTTTTTCTGCCAGTGTGAGGCCGCTCCTTGTCTTCAAGGAAACAAATTCTATTTTTCCCTATTTTCCTCTAGGACAGGATCTTATTCTGTACTTCTCCCAACAAAATGTTGGAGTAATATTCTGCAGTATTGTTCCTGCGTTCCTGAAGGAAATCAAACACGGCTATTAGATAATACATAAAATTCCGGGCTTGCAGGCCGTTGTCTACTGGAAATTGTTTTTCCATCCGTTTCGTTCAAAGCTGCGTCGAAGAGGCCGAAGCGTTGATTTGTTCTTGTCGGCAACAAAGCTACCTGGAAGCGCCCTGATTTCTGATTTATAAATATAGTAGTAGGTGTCAAGAGCCGATATGTGACACTTTTACATTCTTCACATAACAGCTTATGGCTCCTCACCACTAAACTCTTTTCAGCAACATACGAATTGGTAATTGTATATTATTGATAAGCCATAAAAGTAATAAATGGCGGTTAATCGTTAGTTTTGATTTTGTAGTACACTAATAAGCTAGAAGAATCTCGTTTCAGAATGAGCGAAAAGTCGTAAACACCACAATATGGTGAGGTTTTTCAGGATGTTTAGACACCTACGACGTCGGCTGTGGAAGCTTATTTACCTGCAATAATTTTTCCTTGATTTTTAGCAACAAACACTTTTTCTCCTCATTATCCCACAATAAGTAGGTATGAGATTTGATTCTCTAAATATATACAGATTTTTATTAGTTAGGGAGCGCATATGGGGTACATAAAGACTGAAGTTTACTGCATGTACAGGCAAGCAGAATACGCTCCCCGAACCTGATTTTGAACAAAGAAGAGAAAATTGTGGTGAAATAGTGTTATAAAAATGTGTTTAATTGGGAGGAGGTAACTTGTGAAGAGCTACTATAGATTCTGTCTGATATGAAGAACTCTGTTAATAGTATATATATATATGATATGTCAAATATACTTCTGAAGTCCATCATAAGTATATAGCATCTTATTTTGTTGACATATGCTATAAATTTATGCCTACTGTATGGCATTTTTTCCTGATTGTTTTCAAATTGCTTAAGGTTTGCACAATCTATAAAAAAGGTGAAAAGACAAACCCTGGTAGTTTTAAGGCCCATTTCATTAATACCTGTTGTTGGTAAAGTTTTAGAGCATGTATTTCATATATTTCTTTTTTTAGAAAAGGAAGAGTTACCATTGATGCAATCAATGTGCTACTATGTTAAATTTATAGGCATTTTGAAAATAAGTTAATTTCAAATATATTATTTTGTGATTTGACGAAAGCTTTTGATTGCATCGAACATAATATAATTATTACCAAACTTGAGTATTATGGTATTATGGGCAATATTTGAAAATATTTCAATCTTACTGCTGTAATAGGAAACACGTATCTGATAAATAACTCTCGCTCTGAAGAAGCATGCATAAACTAGGGTGTACCCCAGGGCTCAGTTTTGGGCCGGGAAATGTTTATAACAACAATCAATGGTCTATCAATATATGTTAATGAACTATCAATCGTGTATGCAGATTATACATATTTTGTAATGAAAGAAAACAGTATTAATATGTTGCATAAACTTAGTGCAGACACGTTGATTAGTATTTCACAGTGGTTTATTACCACTGGTTTTGTATTAAACAATGAAAAGACTCTAACCTTGACTATGTGTCTGAATTCTAATATTAATAAACAACATCAGATGAAACCTTTTAGCTGTAATTTTAGATTCAACTTTAACATGGTCGAAACATGTTGACTTTTTTTCAGCAGGACTATCAAGAGTGTTGTATTTATTATGGGTTTTAAGTTACAATATACCTCCTGTGTATCTAAGAAGACTCTAAATTGCAATTTTTTAGTCGGTACTTCGTTATTCTTTGATATTTTGGGGTAGCTCTATTAACATAACAGATGTTTTAATATCATAAAAGAATGCTGTAAGAATTTTGTTAAACAAATCTAAGCGTGAGGATTGTAAGCCTCTATTTAAAACATTAAATGTATTAACAGTAATAAAAAGTTAACAATTTACTCCTAGCAGACGAATGACAGTTTTAAAAAAGCTTGTGAAAGCGTAGACATAATACAAGAAACAATTTCAGTTTGTATATTCCTAATTTTAGATTAAATAATATGGCGTCAAGTTATCTAATAATGGGCTTAAACATATGTAATAAATTACCTCTAAAATATCACAGGTTACTACTTCCTATTTTTAAAAAAATAAGCTTCTATAGTTGGCTAGTTTTAAATCTTTTTATGCTGTTGATGATTATGTAAATATGACAAATGTTTATTTTTAAATTTTGTTTTTATGTAACGATACCATTTTCCATACGATTTAAGGCTTAATAAAAATTACAATTACAATCACGGAGGAGGGAGCCGTAGTTTCACTAATTATGAGCGGAAAATGAGGGTACAGACCAGACTCTGATGTCATACATCCCCATAGTGCCTGTAACTTGGAATCCCTCAAACGATAACCCGTCTGCATTGTGTCGTTTTATCAATAATTTTAATGATAAGTGATTACGAAGTAATTTTAGCTAAACTATTTCAATTTTTTCTTCTCTTTTTTTTTTTCTATAACTCTTTTCGTTTCCACGTTTTAATTCTCATGGTTTTAATTCACCATATTTGTCAGTCAAGAGTAAGTGTTTATGGGAGTAAGCAGCTGCTTCTAACTGCTCCCCGAAATCCTCGAAACTAAATCAAGAGCCAATTGATAGCGTCTGTTGCGAGGTATAACTTAGGTACAGTCACTCTATATCTTCATCGAAGGTTAAAATTTATTTTTAACACACATTAATAACTAACCACACTTTGAAAAAATGGGGAACATCTCATATATGAAGGGATTTATGACACTATTCTGAAACGTTCAAGGCAAACAAGTAGGGAAGAAGTATTTTCCATTGGTCCCTCTCCTAGCAATCACATGGTACACTTTTACCATATAAACCGATACAGGTAGCCGAGATCGTTATGGCACGGACTCATTACTGAGCGTTCTGCGAGAACCGTCCCACTGACTGAAGTTTTCTTTACCAGTTATCCCTCAGTTCTCATTACCAGCTAAAGCATTGGAGGTATCCTAAAATTAGATTTAAAAGATTTTTCTCCCAAATATACTTTCGCAATTGTAACGTCATTTCTTCTCCTTGGTAGTGTGGTGGCAGCGTGTCTGCTACACATTCAAAAGGTCGTGAGCTAGTATCTCGCTTAGGGTGAGTTACCCGGATAAAGTTTTGTTCGGGGTTTTCCCTTATTCTGAGAAGACAAATGTCGAGTAATTTTAAGCTCCATGAACCCCGAGATCATTTGAGCATCATTTCACCAATTTCATTCATTGTCCGACATGACCAACTAGGTTAAAGGACGTTAAGCTACAAAAAAAAAAAAAAAAAAAAAGCGTCATTTCATGCATTACCAGTGCCCACCTCCTATGGTGCCGTAGAACAAGCCATAAACACTATTCAAAATGTTATGATCCTTTCATGAATCGTTCACCAATGACAGAACTCGCAACTCGCGCAGAGAAATGTACAATATTGTAAAAAATGTCTTTATTGTCTTGAAAACTAATTACAAATAAAGTCCTGAATTCACTGCTACAAACGACGTATCGACGCGTAGACAGTACGGTTTAACGCCACTGCGCGCTCAGTCACTCACGACTCGCTATACTCCACTACAAATCTCAAAACACACGACTTCAAAATCTTCCTCCTTTTATAGCTAGAAATGACGTCACAGATTTCTGGAAGCTTGTAGAAACCGAAGGTTATAAAGCCTCTGGTTATTCACGCGTGACACCCTTATGTGGTTAGGCATTCCTAGGGCTCCACCTGCGATGATTCATGTACCAATGTGAAAGTGAGAGCCGCTGCACAAGACAGTACTGTCACAATATTATGGAGCAGTGAATGAAAACCCGACTACTCTTAGCATCCACAAGTAGTCTAAAAAAGCTTCTGTTTTGCTTACAATAGCGCGCAATCACCCTAATGCCACTCCTGTTCAGAAGGTTCACAGAATTTTAGTATGGGCATAACATGAAAACACAACATAACTGAAATTTCGAAACTTTGACAAACTTATTGAAGCACATTGACCACAAATTTACAATGCGATCTCGTTTGAGAATTTGGGTTATTTACGTCATTTCATTGATCCACATTAAAGTGTTCGACCATAATTGGGGTATACAAATACTGCTGTACTTATTCTCAGGTTAACTCAGTGTATCACCATTGTATCAAAAACAAACTTACTTTCATTTCCGGAGAAGATTTCAACATCTCTACTCAAATCCAGTTCTAATGATGAAGATCTTTAGCTCCAATGACAAAGCTAGATTTATTAACATCAGTAGTGTTTTATGAGATATGCAAGGCACGTATTATCTGCCAGAAAACTGACAGTTTAGCGAGGTAAAGCGTAAGAAACTTATTTAGCACCAAATGCTATTGCATTTTACATTTTGATACCAATCTGAATCTCAATAGGGAAAATGAAGGAAAAGTTCTAAAATAGAAAAGCCTCTATCAACTTTACTTTTATAAATCAACGTGCTGTAGAATCTTACACCCAAAAATGCAGTAAATCGTATTACTTGGCGTCAATGTTTCTGATCTTCCATATCATCATGACAGTTAGAAAATATCTTAATCGTTTTTGCCAGTAACCTTCTTATAGCGAAGACCAAGATGTAGGGTGAGCCATGGGAAACTGACGATTTTTAAAATAAAATGTACAGTTTAAGGTTCAAATTAAAGTTGTAATTCTGTAACATTGCATTAGGGTATTGAAAGCCATTTGAGGACGTGGAATTATAATGGGGTATCTCTTAAATGGCCTCCACTACTCAGTATGCATTTTTGTAGTCTGTGATGCAGATTCTGTATCGCTGATTTCAACATGTCATTTGGTATGAATGTAATTTCCTTCTGTATAGCCTCCTTCAGCTCAGTGATGTTCCTTGGTTTCCTAATGCACATTTGAGATTCGAGGTAGCCCCAAAAGAAGTAGTCGCACACTGACAGATCTGGAAAGCGTGCGATCTATGGAATGTCTCCTCTTCTTCCATTCACTTTGTTTGGAAGCCTTTCTTTAACCATTGGCAGTATGGGATGTATCCCATCTTGTTTAAACCAGATGGTGTTGAGTTCGATCCCACGATTATGTAATTCAGGAGTAAGGAAGTCCTCCCCTAATATCTCTATGTATAGATCTGAGGTCACTGTTACAACTCTATCATTCTCTTTAAAAACAAATAAGAACCTATGATTCCAAAACTCGCAACGCCCCACCAGACTGTTACATGTGGACTATGAAGAGAGCGCATAAATAGCTGTTGTGGATTTGAATCACTCCAATAGCGAAAATGTTGTTGTTCACCATACCATTTAAATGAAAATGAGCCTCACCACTCATTAACTTGACCCTATCATCATTAAAGAGGTTCACAAAGTTTTCACAGAATGTAATTGGATTAGGTTTATCACAATCTTTTAGCTTTTGAACTACAACCATCTTGTAGAGATGAAAACGTAAATCTTTGCGTAGAATTCTTCTAAACTTTATTCGTAATAACCGCAAGACAGCAGCGACTAGGATTCGTTGTAATTGCTTCTCTGACTCTTTCAAAGTGTCCTGGTTTCTCACTGCAGAAGCTGTTGCTCGGATATTCTGTCTCCATATCTTGATAGTGTTCCTACTAGGAACGTTGCCATGGCGTTGGACATTAAAATGACGACGAAATAATCTTTGTGTAATGACAACCGAGTCACCAATTTTAAAAAAAAGCTTTACACGATCTTCAGAATTCCATTGCACCATTTTTACGACAACGGCAAACATTGGTCTTGCTCGTGATATCTCACGCGTTCATTTGTCATATTTACCAACTTATTCAAACTTGAAAAACGTCAGACTCCCACGGTCCATCCTGTATAAAATGGCGCAGTATGTTTTATAAACCTTAAAATGATACGTTATTAAATATTTTCCGAGTTAAAAGGATTAGCCATCAAAGACAAAGAGGAAATAAAAACGGGGACCGTAAATGTCTACGGAATCTAGTAAGCTTTAACCAATGCGTCCATTTCGTCTTAATTTTGAGTAAGATGTTCAAAAGCCAATTTGTTGACGGCGATTGAAAGTTATGACACTCGGCTTTACATACAACACGTAGAAGCTTTTCTGCAGCCCTGAGCTTATGAATGCCGCCAATATAAATCTGGTGATTAGGGTGCTTCTTAGAGTGGCTTGATTGCAGATGGTTCAGATGAAAGTAATTCCTTTATATCTGCATTAGGCACTGTTTTTGTACAAAAGGTGTTTATATATTGCCTCATGACAAGCTATATTTTATCTTAATTTTACGATTAATTCCTGAAGGAGTATTGTGGTGTATACCATTGAAACGGAGGTTTCAGAACAAGTATGCGCGCATTATGAATTATCAGCATATCTCGGGTCATCGGCTTCAAGGTTTAGCCATTTGGCCCAGTTCCGCTCTACCCTATTCTGCAGATCGAAATATTCTTATACTTTTAGTTCCAAATGGGTTTTAATACTTTAATAGTTAGTTTTCTATCATCCTCCATACTGTTTATGTAATCTGTACATTTTACCCTCTGTTTTAGTTATGCTTTCGAAAAATTTAGACGCATGTTATTCATTTCTAATATTGTGTGTTCAGGTTTTATGTTTCAAGAGAGTTTGGTGCGGAGAGTTTGGTGTGGAGAGTTTTGTGCGGAGAGTTTTGTGCGGAGTAATTTCAGTAGCGGTTTAGCTGTTTCACAGCCTCGAGACTAGCTTAATCTGGGATTCGAGGCTAATTGTATTCAGTATAGGGCCCTCCTGGGTCTGAGAATACCACCACTGCAGAGCTGAACTGTGTCTATGAGCTCATCCCCACGTTGTTCTTACAGATAATTCCGGTCTATGGAATAATAGTCTTACAGAGATTCCACATACCTTCTGATTTCTCTGACCTCTGACACTAGCAGAGTTAAGCCAGATTCTCTTAAGGTAGCGCTGGCAGTTTGAGCTGCAGACTTAAGTTTGCAATACAATATGTTTTCTGCACTGTTTGACTTCGCAGCAGAAACATTATAGGGATTACGAATTTAGCAAAATGCAAATGTTTTCGCTTGTCATAATAAACAACCACTTAGAAGACCTATCAGAAATAGAAGTTAAACCAGCTTTATATTTAATGCATTTACTACTTTTTTGATTAAATGAATTTTATTTTATACAAGAATTCGAAAAATAGCGTATTGCACTTACACATTAATATGCAGACAAAGTATAAATATATGCCATGCAACTAATATTTTTAAAACAGCAAATTACAAAGTAAACATGCTCCTGAAAGAAAATTAAAAAGTATCTAGGCAATAGAAATGGTCATATATTTTACCTTTACTAAGCAAAATTATTTCATTTATTGTTTAAACCATTTTAAATATAAAATGTTTGAATACATAGCATTAGAATGCAGAATCTGAAAATGTTTCCTGAGTTCTTTAATTCCTGCGTGTTTAAAAAAAAATTCTTCGTGCAACTGAGTACTTTTGAACTAGTGTGCTTGAACCTACGGTATTATTTAACGATAAATCCCTCCATTGTTGGCATTTAACTTCTCAGCAGCTGTTGCAATTATACATATGAATCAACTCATTTTTCGGAAAGCAAATAATAAAATTACTACTGATATTACACTGTAGTATTGTTAGTTATATATTAAGGAATGCTATAATATATCTTATTAACCTGACGTAGGATGATTACAACATTATTAAAAGTTGATGCTTAATTCTGAACCTAGTAAAACTTAAAATTATGGGAATTTGTATACTGGAAGCAATAAATGGCATATTACTGTTGTTTTTTTTTCTTTTTTCTTTTAAGTTCCGCGAGCAAATGGTATAAAGCAGTTGTAGAGAGACTAAATAGACCCAGGATCTTTGTTCAACCCAAAACTCTTTCCTTTATTTAAAAAACGTCAAACATAATTCTTCATTTTATGATAATATTTACTATCTCTTTCCTCATGCAACAAAATGTAACTACTTTGAGCTTTGAACCACCGCGCAAGTTGGATAACAATCCATATTATAATTATCAAAGCTTTTAGGAACCATCTGCAAATCATGAAGCTAACTTTGCAAGTGGGTATCAATCTTCTGAGATCGACTTTCAGAGGGAAATATGGAAAGTGTTCTAAACGTTTTGAGCCTGAATCAGATGTCATGAATATGGCCGAATTATTATATATTTTATCCTTTAGATATTACGTTGTTCAGATGCGAAAATGTAGTCAGATGTTTGTGACGATCACATAACCAGTGTTAACATTTCTACAAAATGGATATAACTGATAGACGAATTGTGGTAAAGTACTTCGCTTTGAAGCCCTTAAACAAAACAGAAATACTAAAGGTGTTAGATTCGACATTAAACGTTTCTTCCCCTTCGTTTTCTAGGGTTAAAATGTGGCCTGTTAAATTTAAAGGAAGTCGCACATCCATACAAAATGAGCGCCTAGGACGTGCCTAAACGCGCTTTAATTGACGAGATTGTGATAAAAATTCACAACGCCGTATTTGGTGATCGCAGATTGAAGGAATGCGTGTTTCCTGACATGCCAAACACCTTGACAGATTGAAAGTATGATCTCAAATTAAACTGAGTCTTATTTATGAACGCCATTTAACTGCTGTAGTTCTTAGCGTCCCAGTCTATCCTGGGCGTAGAAAACTGCTTAATTTTGTTCAGGGGCCTCTGTATTAAGCTTGAGGTTCATTTACGTGCCCTAAATCTACGACACGGCACCAACGTCGTAAGCCGTGCTAAGGATCTTTATGTCCGAAGAAAATCCATTGTCCTACGCCTGATCTGAACCCACGATCTTGGGAACTATAGGCTAGCGTGCTACCACCAGATCACAGATTGAAGGTATTTGAGTTGTCTGACATTGCAACTTGAGATAATGTGTCCATCATGTGGTACAATAGTTCTTGGGTAAGAGTTAGCTTTGCCCTTGATGGGTGCAGTTTATTCACAATGGACTAAAGACGCATTCGTTTGAACACTTCGCAATAGCGTTTTAAACACAATTCTAGTTTGTTCCTCCATAGCTTAATAAAAGTAGATGAAACACGTATTCAATACAAACCAAAAAGTGGACAGAAACTGGTCCAAGTGCATCAAAACAAAAAATGTTTCATCTGCAGAAAACTTCATAGCTACGATGTTCTGAGTAACACCAAAATGGAAAACCATCACCGAGGGTTATTACGGTTCACTTTGGAATGCTATTCAGGCTAAACATTCATATCTTGCGAAAAATGAAGTTCCTTTCTGCACAATAATGTTCCTTCACACACATATGGGATTATTACTTAAAAATGCGTGATCTCTGTTTCAAATGTGCTTGCACATTCGCCAGATTCGCAAATTTGGCTCCCAGCGATTACTTTTTGTTCCTAAAGAAATGCCTGGGTGGATGAAGCTTCGCATGAAGTGATGAGATTGAAGCTGAGACGGAGGCTTAAATTGGACAAGGTACATATTTTCTTTTATAAAAGTTATTAAAATGTTGTAGGGACATTGGATAAATGTGTTGATTTAGGATCCTATGCCCCGTCGTCACATCTTGTCCGATTATAGGTGCTACAGAGACCGCTGTGCTTGTGTTGTTTTGTATTATTCAAGAGAAAGAAATCCAGAGATGTGAGGGAATGCAGTTAGAGAGTTTGTTTGGTTTCCAACAGGGGCTGCGGGGAGGAGCGCCAATCAGCGGTCTCGGGGTCCTGTAACTTTATTTGCAACTTCTCCGTCTATTCCCGCCTCTCCAATCCACGGTCCTCTGTAGCCGCTGTGCACGGACTGATTTCTTCTTATAATGATGTATATATTCCCGTGCTTCTTTACTAGCCGTACAGGATTTAAATACACTTAGGGCTAGGTTAAAATTGGAAAACGTTATGAGCAAGTACTTTTATGTTTTAAAATCCACTTGTGATTCACTTGAACGGAAGAGTATTATGAACCATATTTACACGATATGCTGAATTTTTATCAATAGTAGGCCAATACCGACCGTTTAATCTGTTCCACCTACTTCTTCTGCGTAGTAAAATGGATAAACTTCGGTATTTGTTGCTTTAAATCAATGGAATTTTAATTATGGAAACACCACATTATTGTAATGTGTAGATGAAGACAATAACGCTAGATACACATTTTTTATTATTATTTTTAGGGGAGATGTAAACAAAATTATGCTGGAAAATTGAATAAAGCTAGAAAAATGTTGTGTTATAATAATATTTAAACCATATACCCTAAAACAGAGTATACCAACTTGTGTGCATGCCAAAAGAGCAGCGAGCTACTCACGACGCACTGGGGTCTTCCTGCAATAAGTAGTAAAACTGGAAATTGAGCTGTATCAACGAAGAGCAAGTATTGTGATATGACCTTCGCCCAATGATGTATTGCCTATCACGCTCTCCCTGCACCCAGATCCGAGGTTTGTTGTTGTGTACGCCTGAGTACTATGACTCGGAAATTTCAAGTTAGAACAGGCTGACCCCGCTGTGAGAGGGGTGCCGGATTCGATTTCTTGCGGGGGGGGTGTAAATTTTTCTTTAGTGAAGAATATTCCTTATCCTTCTCAGAGTCTGGAAGTATGAATTAATGTGTGGACGTATGCGGGATTTAATGAAGAAAAGTGGAAACCCAAAGACAACAATGCACAGCATACGTGTTCAATAAGCGAATGTTGGCGATATGACAATGGAGATAAAGCGGGGAATAAATTAATTAATTAAAAATAACAGATCGGATCAGCCTGCTTTAAAAGCAGGTCTTCGTTTTCCTCCCTGGGTTTTATAATTTAACTAGAGACAATTTAAATGGTTATGGGCAGTGGATGTAACGACACTTGGGCGTTGAAATGAATGAGCAATGTGCATTGCGAATTTAATTGCTGCTACTCAAATGGAGGTGTATACTTTCCTTTTTGTCCTTGGAGCTAGTTTGACAGTATAAAACAAGAATAGGCCTATACTACTTGCTTTGTGTTTTGTAAACATGATTAGTGAATACGATTGGATTGCTATTTTCCAATTAGATTATTTTCAAGATGAAAAAGATATACAGCCATGTTATTGCATTTAGATACCAAAACTTAACCACTTGGAGTAGCTTGCAGTGTAAGAAGAATGTCGAAATCATGCGAGAGAAGGTGCTTTGAAAGAAAAATCATACAAGTTGTGTAATTGGTATCGAAGTGTAACTAGGAACTAAAGAGACTCGAGTGAAGTGTTTACTTAAGGTAATGCATCTGTGAAATTTGGAAAATTGACAGTATGTAAGATATCTTATTGCAATTTACACCAGTAGCAATAGCAGCATTTCTGCCATATGCAAAATTTGTTTTAAATAACAATTTTTATTAACTAAATTCATTAACCTAGTATAAATGAGCCCCGTGATGCATTGTTGAGAATATTCACCTAAAAAGTCCAGTTTTACAGTAAATTATAAGATGACAGATGACAGATCTAATTGTAAATTCACAAATAGATCTGACATCTTATAATTTTATATTGGTCCTTATTAGTCCAAAACGCTTAGTTTCTAAACATTTAGTCGTATATATATATATATATATATATATATATATATATATATATATATATATATATATAACTATAACATAGTATAATATATTAGAAAATAAATTGGAGAAACATTTTGGAATACTACTACGAACATTTTCTTCAATATGTTTTAGAGGAAGTTATTTTAAGAAAATTGGTGACAAAAAGATTCGTGTGAAACATTTTGAGTATGAAAAAGTGTTGGAAAAATATTTGCGAGAAAACTATGATTAATGTTGGAAGTGCCTATTAATAACCATGCACATACAATCCATGGTTTAATTGTTCGTTAAAGTTTGCCGAGTGGGAAAAATATATTTTCTTAAAGTTTACAATTCATATTATTTTATTGCGAGAAAATTGTTGAATGTCTCACAATTTTTGGTGAAATTTCACAAATGCATTATCTTAAATTAATACCCTTGTACCTGTACTTCAAAAAGCCCGAATCACAATAAATGCCCAGGCGTAGAACAGTTGTGGTCCTTTTAGAACCGTAAAAATACAAAAGATGTCTCACACAAGAATATTCCTGATGTCAATATATGGGAAGAAAGAAAAACAAGAGAGACAGAGAGTGACCCGGAATACTCTTAAGCCGCCGATAGGTGGAGAGAGGATTATAGAGGTTGCCTTTTATTTTATATCGCACAACAACAGTCTCTAAGAAGTACAGTGATGTAAATAATTTTCTGAAACTGCTCAGTACGAACTGGTTTCGGAGAGGAAAGCGTACACAAATGTTTATTTATTTTTCTGCTTCTTGCACATATACCATAGATGTGTCTTACGCTCCTGAATGCTGAAAGAAATATTTACAAGCGTAATAATATGCATTAAACAAAAGACGGCGCGGTTAACACTATTTAATTAAGTGTTAATATGCAGCGTAACATTATTGGCTATATAAGTTATATTCGAATAACATAAGATCATTCTCGGAACAAAGTTTGTCTGGAGGTGAACGCCGATTTAGATGCACAGCGGTTTCTGATATTTAAGACTTCTTAACCGGAATTCTGCACAAGTCCAGAGTGTTTGCAAGTAATTTAAAATCAGCCAATGTATCACCACAGAGCAGATTTGTCAATCTGTCGAAATGAAACATAAGGAAACAAATCTTGAGAAATGGCGCGAGGTAAATCAACACTCATTACTGCTTTCCTCACAGGGCATGCCCCTGTGAAAAAGCATCTCAACACAACTGAGGTGCTACAGGGCAAGTTAGACTGCAGATAATGCCGGAAGGAGACTGAAACAGCGCAGCATATTTTATGCTCCTGCTAAGCTTTGGAGATACAAAGCTTTTGGGAAGGTGTTTATAGAAACAGAAGTATCATCCATCCATACATATTGCAAGGCTGCACTCCTTTTTAAGGGATGCAAATGTGTAATAGGCTGGCTCTAAACAATACAGATAGCACAATAAGCCTCAGGATGAAGTGCGCCAGGAGAAATATCGGTTATCTGTATCGTAAATTAAGAAGAAGAAGAAGCAGGGAAAACAACAGGCAATATTTAGCGATACCTAAGAAAGGAACCTCAAAGCGTAACCATTACGCTACTGCACAATAATATTAATGGTGTCAGGTACAATAAGTTGTTGGCAAGTCTCTTGATTTATTGTCAGGAAGTTAGCGCAGGTACAGCTAGTACAGTCAATTCGAATTCTTTTCTGCTAGGGCTTGTAGGAGGGGGAAGGATGCCGCGTGATGCAGGGACCGGTTTTTCCCCTCCTTTCCACCTGCTGGTCGAAAAGAATGTGAATAGAGTATATTGCAAAACTGATTATGCACGCTGTAACGTCAAACACGTGGCGAGTTGAGTCAGTTCTTCCTACTTGTTCATGTCAGCTTAGACCACTCGACTCTCACAAGGCACCCCGTGTTCAATTCCAGGTGACCACATGTGAGATTTTTGGCGGACAAAGCGGCCCAGGAACGGGTTTGCCACGGGTTCTACGGGTTCTTCCGTATATAGATTAAAATGCATTTCAACGTTATTTCCCTTCAAGTGATAGGTCGTTTATCACTTGTTATGGAAATGCGCGAAGGAAAATCATAATTGCTATTTTATGAAAAAGAGTATGTTATTATTTTAATTAAACTAATAATTAGGTGTTAGTTATTTAGTCCACGTTTCCAGGTAAGTTTGTGTTTTCGTTATTACCTTACTTTACTGGCATATGTAATATGAGTATTCATCTGCAACTTTTATTTAACGAGACAAAGAATACTGCGAGTATAACGGATAAAGAACAATGCCTTGAGGAACACCATTTTTTACATTCATCATACTTATTCACTCCTCTGACATACATTGCTTTCTACTGTTTATGTAAGTCTGAAAACCCTTGAATTTGTACTGCTTCTAGATTAGTCACCAATAGTTTGTGGCCAATAGTATCAAAAGCACTCTGGAAATCAATAAATAGTTCTACTGCCCACATTATTGCTAAGTGTATTTTCTATTGAAATAATTTCATTAACTGATACACGAAGAGTGCTATAGGTTTTCTTAAATATTTATGGATGTGCGCTAAACATACTTTGTTGCGAATTACGAATAAACGAGAGTAGTCTATTTATTACCACTATTTCTATTATTTGCTCAGAATTGTGTATTTGCGGGTATAAACACTGTATCGAAGCTCTCGCGTTTCTTTTCGAAATGGAATTACTATTTATTGTAATTTTTGCCATTCCTCTATCATCATTATGCATGGCAGGTTTCGCACATTGTATGGAACTTTGTAAACTTAAAGCAATTAAAGCTTTCTGCTATTTGAACCCATTCACACATTCAAAATCACGCATAGTGCAAGTATGATCGTTCATATTATTTACCTTTAATATAAATTGCTTTTTGGGTATATGCTCCTTATTAAGTATATGGCATTATTAAAACCAGAGATGCCATACCCCACTTGTGTTTGCTTTCAATAATCAGTACAAGTACTGGCCTTCTGATACCAAGGCCGTGAGTTCAAAACCGGTTCAAACTGATAGAATTTAAGTGTGCTCAAAAGCGACAGCCATATGTCAGTAAATATACTGGCATGTAAAATTACACCTTCGGGACAAAATCCGCATCCCGGCGTCACTGTTATGATCCTAGCAATTAAAAATATCGTTACTACATAAAATAAATGTTAATAAATGAGGGGAAGTGGCCTTCAACAATCACTTGCATCTATGTTTGTACTCAGGCTTATTGCAAGTGGTATATCTCTTGAGTTCTGGCAATTACATATGACAGAAGTTTGCTGCTCGTTAGGTGTAATGTTGTGTTACGTGCTATTGATAAGTTATTCATTGTAATTGTTTATGCATTATTACATTAAGCGTTCTGCAATATGCGGCATAATTCCATCGTAAGCTTCTAAACGTTACAGCCACTAGCAGGACAATTCGTGTGAATTGCTAAGCACACAGGGTCTTTATTTAAAGAAAAAAGGTTGACAGTGCCGTGCGTTAATGAAGTAGGTTATATATTAAACGACCTGAAGGACGGTGTCAGAACATAAATGAAAGTAGACAACAAGAGCTTTTTAGAATAACCCAAATCATTTTT
Organism: Hymenopus coronatus; assembly: GCA_030762935.1. Taxonomy (NCBI): domain Eukaryota; kingdom Metazoa; phylum Arthropoda; class Insecta; order Mantodea; family Hymenopodidae; genus Hymenopus; species Hymenopus coronatus. Next base: position 50,571,874 of record CM060900.1, read on the forward strand.
GGAGGTGAAGTAAAAATGTTCAAAACAACGCCATCAATTCAAAAATCTTATGTAATACAGATAACCAAGCACGCATGTTAAATTATGTTGGTATGAACTTCGTTTAAGATGCCCATCACTCGCCGATTGTTTATACCAATTCTGACGGTGGATAAGATATCTGTGTCTTGGTGCGTCCTTCCACACCGGGACTGACACTAACGGACGCGAGGTTTAACTAATCCTCATCTTGTGCTCTTCGACTTGCCTGCCACTCAAGGAACTTCTATTCTACTGGTATTGCGTCGCCTCCAGCCCGACCACACTAGCTCATGGAATTGGAGGGAGAAATGAGGAGAATGACTTCGAGAGTCACAAAATGACATGTCTGATCTAGTCTACTTCTAGATTAACTGCAGTTGCGCTTGGCTTCTATGTATTAAACCTCCACACTCGAATTAAAATTTTCCAGGTACCGCGAATGTCGCACCTCAGGTATTCTCATGTTTTTGTTTCTATTCTACTCTTGATTATATTCTTTAACAGTGTCTGTCTTTGTGTTGTTTTCCTAGTTAGCCTCCAAGTTATTAATAGTTCTATTGGGTTCTTTCAACGTTTATCCAATACCATGTGTATAGAACAGATAAGTTTATAAGTGTAGTATTTGTCTCGTTTACTTTGCCAAAAGAATGAAGGTTTCACGTTGGCATCGATCCTATTGGCTTTGTATGAATGCAGCGCAAATTGAGCAAACGAATTAACCCAAAATTATTACAAGCAAGAAAAGCAATAAAAGATAACAGATGGGGTTGTATTCGCATGTATTTTGTGTTTGCTTCCTCTAAAACTATTTCGTTATCTGGTTTAGTTATGTAATTCTGAAAATCCTAACCAAAACACATTCATGATTTGCCTACGGTAAATATTTTTCCCGGTTTCAGCCTTAGTTTTTCTTCTTTGTTTGCATTACCTTGGAGTCACTTCCTTATCCAAATGCTTCAAACTCATGTGACAAATATAGTTTGTATATTAATTATATATTTCCATACTTTGTATTGATTAATTTTATTAATGCAGAGTATTCTTATTATTGTTCTTGTGACTGTGCCAGGCGACGAGGCATGTGATCTGAGATGTAAGAAATGCCCAGTTACTGGATCACTGTCTGTGGTATACTTTATGCTGTCCTGTAGTCGAACTGAACAACGTGTTTCCAGTTGTAGAGTAAAATTACACCACAAAAATTTCATGTGCCACGTCAACATAAATGTCTCCAAATTCTGCATCAAAGTATTCTTCTGCCAGCTTCATGCTTATCAAGGTAAACAGTAGCAGAAATGTGTTATTACATGAATTGATTGTATAAGAGGAATAAGATAATACAATAAGCTAAAGCGATAGACAAAACCTTTAAAAGAGGTCACTGTTGATGATTTTGGGTTGTCTTTACTTGGCCAGGACTTCCCATTTAGAATAAGTTTTAGTAATATCAGGAATTCTTCAGAAATGCTGAACTCCAAAAAATTGCATTTAAAAAAATGGTGCGTTTTAACGAGATCTCTCTGGTTTTTTTTTTTCTTTTGTTTTTTTTTCTTTTCATAATTGTAAGTTTTTTTCCTCTTCTTACGATTTTTCAGTTAAGAAAAAGTCATCCAGAATGAAGAGGGCTTCAGAGAATATTCCACAAAATATTCAAGATATAAATTATGTCATGTAAATATCTTTAGCTCATGGTAAACCGTTTTAGCCATTTCTGACAAAATTTAACATTTCTAAAACTATTCTTTGTAGAGGTAGTTTTGGGGGAATTTTTCTGAAAAGCTTGGTGTCGGATCCTTTAAAGATACTGAACCCTAATACCAAGTTTGGTACTTAACCAAATGGAGCCTTAATTTATGGACGCTCCTTAACTACTGTGGTTCTCAGCGTCCCATTCCATGTTGGGCGTGAAAGGTGGCTTAATTTTTCTCAAAGGCCAATTTTTCAGGCTTGAGGTTCTTTTACGTGCCGTAGATCTAGGACACAGGACCAACAGATTCACTTCCCTTCCGAAGGAAGGCATCCTAGGATTTTTACGCCCAGAAAAATCAATCACCCTGCTCCAAGTTTGAACCCGCGACCTTGGATACTAGGTAACCACTACACCACGGACGTCAACTGATGTATGCTGTCTACAGACATATACACAACCACAGACACAAACATGGGCAAACTCTTTTCTAAAATAGCTTGTTTTGGGATGCAGTAGTCCTTTAAATATGCATTTCAAATGAAATCTCGGTCTAAAATTGTTGGATAGAATGCAGTAGGTACCTTATCTACCTAATATGTACATTATTGTGATATAGAAAGTAAAAATTTAAGATAACATATTTAAAATGTTGTCTTGAACCTGTTTTTATTTACGCGTAATGTATATATAGCCAAATTTTCCCGCCAGTCTTGTAGAGAACTCGACATTTTGATCACGTCACCCCAACACGAGATGGGCACTCAAGGAGAGGTCGCAGCGGTCGTGTGGTATCCGGTGTGTTGTTCTACCTGTTGCTAGTTTGCATTTATATATTTAAAAACAAAACAAAACATACAACTTGCAATCGCGTTACAAAGATAACGGCTTGTTTGCAAATATTTTGTTTAGCGTGTGCCATCAGAGGCATATTGTATTGTGATTTAATTTGCTATGATCGGATGCCCATCTTGGGAAGCCCTTCACCATCCACCAAACGCAGTGAGATGTCCGAGAAAGTCAAGTTACGGAAGTAATAATATACGGACTGTACTTTTTTCATTTTAGAGATGGAAAAACGTGATAAGAGAAAATAAATGTTCCTGGGTAAAATTCCATTTCCAGCAGCAGAGAAAGAAGCCAAAAACTGGACTCATTAGGTTGACACGAAGAGAGCAGTCCGCCAGCCTAACTTGCCTCTCACGCGGCGAACACAGTTAAATCGACAAAGTAGGTAATATATCAGCAGGCAGCTTTCCAAATGTGCGGCCTTCTGTCACCGCCACCAAAATGTACAGTCTTTATACTGACAGTTTGTAAATACTCTCAGGCGTGCAGATTTCTGTCCCAAGTGTCTTCCACGTTATTCGTTTCCATAAGGAAACAAAGCCTCTTGAAACATCTAAACAAAGATGAAAAGGATACGAGCAACCTTAGTATAATTAAAGAATAATCGTCAATAACACACAATGTAGTATAGGGAAGATCCATAAATACAAGAAAATAAAATTATACTGCAGAATGTACTCTACATAAATTGAGGAAATGGGTGGTGATTTAAATTGCAAGAAATATAAATACACCGCTTCAATCTAAAATTAGTTTAAATAAACAGGAGTAATTTTGTAATACAAATACGTAATCAGCTTCTGTTGGGAAAACAAAATTATACTGAAGGCATGGAGACTGAAATTCACAGGAAAGTAAACAGGAAATCATGGAATAATCACATGCTGATTATGGTGTATTAATTATATGAATTATTATTATTATTACGATTATTATTATTGTTGCTGTTGTTGTTACTATTATTACTATTGTTATTAGTATTACTATTGTTATTATTACTGTTGTGTTTATTATTATTATTACTATTATATGAATTATTATTGTCATTGTTGTTATTATTGACACAGAAATGTAGGCAACGGATAGAAATATCTCAGACACTGCAACCTATGCGAATATATTGGGAGGATGGGATGAGTTGAAGGAGCCGTTGGAGGTCATAGGCCACAGAGAGACAGGCAACCAGAGATGCGGTATCCCTAGCGTTTCCAAGCATTTTGCCCTGTCCCACTGCCGGGCTGCCAGAAAGAGCGAGTAAGTGACCCGTCTATCTAGCAACTACCTAACGTCCACGAGGAGTAACCTTTCCAACAAGAATGCATCCACAGTATCTGCCCACACTGTCATTCGCCATAAAATATTGTTATGTGTTTAACGCCCGCTTTTATTACATATAACACCGCAGGAGATGACACTGATAATATATAGACTGAAGATGGAGCACCGGTGGAATGCAATGGAAACCAGAGAACCTGTATAAATTCCTCCCCTGCGCCGCTTTGTCCAGCACAAATCCCACATGCGGTTCCCTAGGATCGAACCTTTGGTGAGAGGCGAGTGGTCAAACCACTCGGCCACAGCGTGGGCTGCCATAACCTGAAAGCTCAACGAAATATGAGAGAGAAACGTATAAAGGGGAGATTATGGAAAGGAAATTGTGGCGGACGTGAAACAACTCTAGCATTTGCTTAGCGACCCCGGGGAAACCTCGAAAACCCATGGTTCTGGAGTGGGTGGTCCCCGAGGATCGAAACCGGAACTTCCTGAATGCATGTCGCACATGTTTCCACGGCACAGTTATTCGGTATTATTGTTATTCTTAATATTAGTTATTAACATCATCCTCATTACTATTAATTATTATTATTATCTTTATTATTATAATTACGTTTATTATCATTATTATGATCTTATAATTAGCAGTAAAATATGGTTTTAGAAAAAGCTAATTTTGCATTATTAATATGTTTAGTTTTAAGCAGACTTTGCAAAAGAGAAGAATATATGTTAAAAACATTTTTGTCTTTGTGGATTAAAAAAGTACATGATAAAATAATCCCAAAGGAATTATGGAGCATATTAAAGAGGTAAGCACACGCAAAAGTCTGTATTAAAGTAACTATAGATATTTATAACATGAAAACAGAAATTGCCTTAAATGTGGATAACAAATTAAGTTAAAGAGCACCATTTGATCAAAATGTGCATCAGGGCTGAAGCCTCTGTCTTGAACTTTTTAATACATACGTCTATGAGGTGACTAGAAAATGGAATTAAATTCTACGTCTTGCATAAAATCCAATGTAAATACATAAACAATGCCCTTTGATGATTATGACTTTATATTATAATATGAAGAAGGAAAGTGCGTTAAGTAATTTGAACTATGCAAGAAAACGATTAAGTTAATGGCTCGAAAAGAGAAGTGTTTTGTAAAACCTAAAATAATAATTTGTAACCGGCTATAAGTAAAAGTATACACCTTTAGTTATCTTGGATGTGATTTTTCTTTGAACAATTGTGACGAAATGGAGTTGAAAGCTCACAAACTCCATTTTATGTACGGAACTATTAAACGAACACAGAAAGATAGGGAAGAGATGAAGATTAAATTCTATAACATTATGACTATGTTTTCCACGTGGGCAAACATCTCTTCGTGCGCTAAAAGTGTTGTAGAATTGAACGGGGCGATTTCAAGTTAACACCCTTCAGTAGAGTACTAAGAGCACGTCCTTCGCTTTATCCGACCTGTTCATCCTCGGAGATGGTAGGAAGGTCGCTATGCCGGTTCTCCACTGGCGGATTTTAACTTGAAATAGCCCCCGTGAATTTTGCAACTCTTTTAACGCACGAAGGGATATCTGCACATATCAAATACGGGGCAATTGGACCACCTGGTATTGGATAGTAAGACATAGACGACGTAACTCTTGAACAGAATAGAAAAATTCAAAGCTTGGGAAAGAGAGCTCCCTAATAAATAACAATAGAAGTTCTAAACTAAGATAGCACCTAAATATACAGGATGGGAGGTAAATAAATGCAATAATTCAAACAAGCACATTAATTTCAAGCATATCTCATTTAGTGCGATTATTAATAACATTGAAGTACAATTTTCAGGGCTAATATGTTTTGAACGGCCCTGAGCTACATCTCTGCTATGTTTATATACATCACTCCTCCTATAGCGGGCAGAGTAAAGGACAGAGGAGGATCAGCCATGCGATCTGTTACGTAACCAACCGAACATTTGAGAGGAAATAATAGTCGTCCTTAAACATCGTGAAATTTTCCTAATGAACATAACTTTATAAACTAGCGAAAAAACTGCAAATACTGGATAATTACATCGCCTCAAACTCTGATACAAATATTTACACTTATTCGCCCCCACTCTGTATATTCCGTAAAAAACACGATCTTAAAAAATAAGATGAAGTGGAAAATCATTTTTAAGAATAGAAGAGGATAAAATTCTGAAGCTTACCCTTTAATACCTACAGAAAGGCAGAAAAGAAGTTAAATGGTTTAAGAGGAAATTATCAGAAATCCTTGGAGCCGTAACAAGCAAATTGGCCTTTCTGAAGAGAAAGTAAGGAAATAACAGATATCCATTTATTTGTGCAGAAAGGCAATAAAATTCGTCTTTCAGAACTCAAATATGAATTATAGTAAATTAATATATTGTTGGCAACACTTCTGATTTGATTTATAACCTGTGGGGGAGCCTCGTTGGAGCAAACGTCTTGACCCTTGTTTTTTAATTGGAAACACCAAGCGCCTGGTGGCCGTTACCTCCGATGGTATTATGCTTGTAAATAGACGTGAACACTCTAGTTGCCCAGTACAAAGAGTGGGGGCAAAGAGGCGGAGTCTTCAAGCGATAGCCAGCAGTATTGCCGGCCGACCTCGGCATCAGTTCATGCCACTGCGCATCTTGTTGACAGTGTTCACGTCTATACCATAATAGCATAATACCGATAACATGAGCTTGCGTTACAGCTTTTACCGTGGTCTCCGAATCTTGTTGAGGCTTGGCAATGCCTCACATGAGCTAGTTGACAGTTGACGGCCTGGAAATGAGGCAATTCTACTGTCGGGAATCCGGCGCCCTAGCTATAAAATTATTTATTATAAAAATATTTATACAAAACATAATATTCAGACAAATGTGTAAATAAATATATAATAAACGTGTGTGTTATGTTAGGCTAAACATGCTAGTCATATAGTAGACAGAGAAGATATTGTATTCTACCCAAAAATTCGAAGTCGAGATTTCACCGATATATGTTTTGAAGTCCCCTGTAAAAAGCACTTAGTAAAAGGTCTGGTGTCTGTGAGTGTCATAGCTCGAAAACGAAGATTTAGTATTTAAGTTTAGAATCTTCCATGGAATTTGGTAACTTCTAGGATGAAACGCGAAGATTAGGCAATTTCAACCAATCGCGGTCATCTAATTGGAATGATATTGTAGAAAATCTTATTGCAGTAGAAGTCTTGTCGCATCTAACGTTTGTATGTTTAATCTCCTGTTTTGATTATCGATAACAAGGTGACAATCCAGGCAGCCAACGTTCACTTTTAATAACCGTCAGTTCCACAACTGTACTTTCAATTAATTCAGTTACAATGTCTATTTAAAGTGTTATCCAGTCCACGATGTATTCAGTTCAAAAAAGGAGTGAAAATAATAATTATTTGTATTTCTTATGCATGAGATGAGTGTAATAACCTTAAATAAAATAATGTCTGTTTCCATTTCATGTATTACTTATTAAAAACTGATATAAAATAAGTCTTCCCTATCTCTATTGTTGCTATGAATATGCGCATATTGGGTGTAGACACGGTCGGCCATATCATATTTCAGGAGGCAGTGAAGAAAAAAAAAATCGGTAAATAAACATAGTCGAATGCGTCATCTACCATATGAGGATCATTACAATCATAACCTAATAAATCTTCTTTCCTATATATTATAAATTATTAATAGCCTATTTCACTGAATTGTCTTATCAAATACAGCTCGTGCTTTCATCATTTTGAAAATCCTCCCCAAACCTTTCCTTACATCGATTTTTTCTTGTTGAAAATGTCCTGTTTGTCACAAATGGCCCAAATGATTTTAATGAAAATACCATTAATTAAAAATATTTACATTACAAATAATATATATACGAGGTAAGTCCACAAAGTAAGTTCCATTTGGTAATAAATCTAAATTGTGTACAGATACAGAATAATTATTTATTGCACAAAATTCTACAACTCTTAAACTACTTTTCCACATAACTGCCGAAATTTTGCAGGCATTTGTCATAGCGTGGCACAAGTTTTTGTATACCTTCTTCATAGAAGTTTGCCACCTGTGTCTTCAAAAAGTTGGAAACATTTTCTGTCAGCTCTTCGTCATTGTTGAAGTGTTGACCGCCAAGGAAAGACTTGAGATGTAAGAACAGATGAAAGTCGCTAGGAGCGAGGTCAGGGTTGTACGGAGGATGGTCAAACACGTCCCAGCCAAATCCCTGTAGGAGGTTTTTCGTCACATTTGCAGTGTGTGGTCGTGCGTTGTCGTGAAGAAAAACAACACCTTTTGACAGCAATCCTCGGCGCTTATTCTGTATTGCGCGGCGCAATTTCCTAAGTGTCTCGCAATAAACAGCTGCTTTGATTGTTTGACCACGCGAAAAGAAATCAATGCGTGAGATGCCTTTCCAGTCCCAGAACACTGTGCACATCATTTTTCGAGGTGTCAAGATTTGTTTCGGCTTAACCTTTGCTGGGGATGAAGTGTGCCTCCATTCCATTGATTGCCGCTTACTTTCAGGGGTGTTGTAAGAAACCCAAGTCTCATCTCCTGTGACTATCTGTGTCAGAAATTCTTCGCCGTCTTCATCATAACGGGTTAAAAACTGAAGTGTACAACCCATCCGTTTTGTTTTGTGTTGCTCAGTAAGAATCTTTGGTACCCAACGTGAGCAAAGTTTACGAAATTTCAGTTTTTCGGTAACAATTTCATGAATTAGTGATCGTGAGCTTTGGGTAAATTCCATAGCGAGAGCACTAATTATAAACTTGCGGTTTTCCTGGATCTTATCATCAATCGCGTGAGCCAGTTCTTCTGTAAACAAAGATGGACGTCCACTTCGTTCTTCATCGTACACTTCACTACGTCCTTCATTGAACTGTCGGACCCATCTTCTCACCATTGAATCACTCATCGCATTTTGTCCGTAACCTTCCCAAATTTGCCGATAAATGTCAATTGCTTTCACTTTCCTAGCATTCAGAAAACGAATCACAGCTCTGATTTCACAAGCGGCGGGATTTTCAATCAACACCGACATTGTAAACAAGCACAACAAAGCATATGTGGCTGAAGCGATCGCAAAATGGCGCACGTTTCTTCTCCTTGATACATAGCGTCTACCACGCATGTGCGGAATTGCGATCGCAGCGCTGCAGTGGAGATAAATTGAAACGGAACTTACTTTCTGGACGTACCTCGTATATATATCTTGAATTTTCTGGGAATATACACTGAAGACCTCTTCATTCTGGATGAATTTTGCATAACTGGTAAACTGTAAGGGATAAGGAAAAACTTACCATACAAATAATGTAGATATCGTTAAAATACAAAATCTATGTCGTATACATTTTTTGTGGGGTTAACCGATTTCAATATATTTCCTATTATTGGTTTAAATTTTAAGCTACTTAAGTTTTTCCCAAACGGGAGGTCATATTTCGTTTCATATATGTTTTGTTTTACTCGTGGTTAGTAAAAACAGATTGTAGAGTAGGTCATGTGAATGGATTGCATAAGATTTTTTTCTTGATTTATAGTCCAATTGTTCTTGTTATTCGACACTCTCAAAAGTATGCAGCTGGTTTTATCTTTATCTTGGATCCAAAATGCAACACAGCGTCCTAGTATCTTCTTGCTAGATATGTGAAAGAATTGCAAGTATAAATTCCGGGTTCCTTCAGTAAATACAAGCTGATTATATTTGGCTACTGTTTTAGGTCACCTGCAAATATATTGTTAGAGATTAGTAGTAAATATTAGTGAGACTTTTACCAACTAAATTTTATGTGTTGAACCTTTTTCAGGGTCCTCGTACGCTTAGATTCCCTAAACTCTGTACTGATGTGGATTTCTTTATTATCATTGGTGTGCTTTGTCACTATTTTGACTAACTGATCCTTGAGAAACTAATAAAGATACTCTTAGGATAAAATATTTCCACATTGGTGTATTCACTGAATAAGTTTTGATAAGCATTATAATACAGGCATTACCAGCACGAAATTGTGAGTGAAATTGACGAGCTGCAAAATAGTTGTTAAAGGGAAAAGCATTAACATATTCTAATTATGTTATATGCAAGAAAGTATCAAAGTGATGAAACATAGCTGCTGCTAACACCACCAAGATGGACGGCGTCAGTGAAGAGGCCTTGAAAATGTAGAGAAATTTATCTCATTAAAAAAACGTCAGCACAAAATGACTGGCAAATCTATGTACCGTACCAGCAAACCTTCGGTATCACTAGAGAGAGATGAATATGTCGGTTTGTAGAGTTATTGGTTTAGTTCTGTGAAGTGTAATTGACATCTCTCAGCTTAAACCATTGTTGTCTTACAGTAGTTTCAACATTTTAAGTAAATAAAGAGATCGAATAAGTTCCAAAAACACAGAGACTCATGATTCAAATAGTTCTATAAGACTAAGAAAGGTTTTATCTCAGAACTTGATGGAATACTGTTGACAAAAATACCATTTTATAATTGAGGTTATGGTTTCCGGTGTAGGCCCCGTTATTCCTTATACTGCTCTCTGCCGACGTTTCGCTGCAACTGATGTTGAGCTTCATCCATGGGCCACTGGAAACTATAACCTCGATGGACTACGGCCGTGGAAGCCTGCAGATATATCTAACGATTTAATAATGTTAGCATTAGTAAGGGGCGGCGCCGTGGGTGCGTGGACAGACCACTCTCCTCCCATCTAGGCGGCCCGGGTTCGATCCGAAGCGCCCGCATGTGGGATTCGTGGTGGACGAAGCTGCGTCTGGGCGGGTTTTCTCCGGGTGTTTGGACTTCCCCCACCACTCATTCCACCAGTTTCTCCATCATCACCTTTCCAATCATCAATTTCGCTTAAATTTTATATCATCCACTTCCTCATGTTCATACCTAACTACGGGCCGACCCCTCGGAACAAGTTTTCCATTCTGTTGTTTCGCACCATAGGTTCCCCGGTAGGCTTCTGACCCCTAGGCATTGGCTTGTAAGTCCCAAGGGGTGCCAGTCCTACAATTACGGGGAGGGCAAGTCGGTTACCAGACCAAGCGTTACTAAGCAGTCTCAGAATACCCGATGTGTTTGCAAATATTAAGTTTATTCTCTTTATGTTTCGCTTTTGTTGCCAAATTTTAATACGTCATTGATTTAATTCAAAACGTAGTTTTTTTTAAAACTTTGTTAACACTTCAGCATATATAGTTTTATTAGTTTGGCAGGCAATGCTGACTCTCCTTTGCGGTCGGTTGGGAGGAGGATGTAAAAAGGCTTCCTGGAGTGTGATATTTTAATGACGTCTTCACACACACACATACACACATCACATCCAAATTCGTTTCGGAATTCTTAGAGTCAGCCAGAGGTTCCAACTCTTACTTTCTGAATGACCAAAATTATAGGTTTATTTCTTTTGTTAAAATGCTGACAGTGATCTTCTCATATTAATTCTAATAATATTGTAAACTTCATTCAATGAATAGCCAATAAATTTATGTTTCAAACTGGAGGAAACTTTAAAGCATAAATCAAGCTTCTTGATAATATAGCAACGACCGTATTAAAACCAAAGTGTGGGGTTTGCTCATGTCCCTGTATCTGCTCATTTAACTGTTTGTTGACTACGAAATCAGTGAACGATCCCTGGATGAGCACCAGTTCACATATTACGAGCAGGCTCTTGCTCTTCTGCATGTTGTTTTACTCGTTCCTTGAGTTCATCTTTAAGTAACACCATCAACATCATTATACACTGCTCCGACAACCAAGCAGAACAGCAAGCAATTCTAAAGGCATTGGAAATGTGGAAATAACACAAGTAAACGAATTGGGAATTTCAGGGCTTTTAAGGCCTCTCTTAAGGAGTACCTTTGCAACAAATCATTTTACTCTGTAGATGAATATTTAAGTGACAAATCTGTCTGGCAATACCGTTAATAATCATTGTATTTATAAATATTACAATGTATTGCATTTTGTGTATATTGGTGTGTGTGTGTGTGTTTTATATTAAAATTAAACTAATTTATACTTTGACTTGCACGAATGTGTCAAATGAATTTTTTTAGTATTTAGCAATGACACAAGGTCTGAAAAGCCTGATGTTTTGATATTTTACACTCTAGTACATAATTGTAAATCTTTGCATTGGAAATTGTATAACATATTTGTAAATATGTATTATAATTTCTTGACATTTATGAAGAGTACATAATACAATAATCATGTTTTAGTGTATATGATTGCTACTAGTAACTATTATATCGATAATTTGAAAACTATCATCTGACATAACATTAGTTTTACATATAATGAAATTATATTTATTTATACATTTTAACACTATATTTTGATACTCTCTGTTTCTATGTGCATGCAAAAAAAAAAAAATTCTGTTGTTTTTGTAACATATGCTTTTAGCACTAGAGCTTTATACATTTTTTTTCATAGTATATAGTATATAAACATATGTATACATGTATATGCCTTGACAAGTTGTATGTTCGGTGGCTTTCTGGCCTAAACGAATCTACAGAATGCTTTCTAATCTAATCTAATCTAACGACAAAAAGTAGCAATTAACTCTGACAGTAAAGTCACACTATAATGATTACATAACACCAAAAACCACAACCACTTGATAGAAGCTATGCGACCTAACTTAGGAAAACTAAATAAAAAGAATGGACAGAATAAATATGATGGATGAAAGCACACATAGGAAAACGGTAACGAAATTGCAGATAAATTTGCAAAACAAGCAACAACAAATAACAGAAGAGAAAGCTACAACAGATACCCAAAAAGCGTAATTAGGAAAACAGATCTGATGTGTTGCATTCACATGACTTTCTCTACGTGTTCTGCAAACAAACTATTCTTAGAAAAGTTTATTCTTCTATCTAAATTAGCATTGTAATGCTAAACGGGATAAACAATAACACAACAGGTTATAGGCAGAAGGGAATATACCAGACTAAAGCGATAGTAAAATCTTTTAAAATCCGAGCGATATGTGAGAAAGTTCGGTTCGCTTTGCATTTCCAGAAAAACAACTGGAAATGAAATGAATGGTGACCTTATTTCAGAAGATGCTCAGTTTAAAATTAAAACCAATAATAAGAAGTATCTTGGAAACAGTCAAATCTGCAAGAAAAATGCACATCACATAAATTGTGTTTTAACGAGAACTACTTTTTATGTAGTATATTTGTCTATCTCTTACGGTTCAGCAGTTATTCAAAATTTAGCAAAATACACCCACAATGAACTGATCTTCACAAGCTATCCCCAGAAAGTCCAAGATAAACATGTTAGTTGTAATTAAATAGCTTTAATATACCGTACTTATTTAAAATCGTTAGAGTAATTTTTGAGAAAAGTAGAGTTTTCAAAAATGTTATATTTAAAGGCTAGTTTGGGGTGGGGGACTTTCTTGTAAATCTTCGTGTTGCATCCTTAGAAAATACCAAGTTTGGTATTTAACAGTCTTTTAGTTTTTGAGCTATGCTCTCCATAGGCACACACGGATCTTATTCTATTTTTTGGACTCAGGGGACCTCAAAATATACATTTCCGCTTAAATATCAATACTGAATTTTTGGATGGAATACAATAATACATTATGGACATAGTACGTGTAGAGAAAGTAATAGGAGAAGAAACATTAAGAAAATGGGAAAACAAAAACAAAAAAAAAGTCAGGCGGCGAAATAAAAATATCCCACCGCAGCAAAACGATTAGAACGAAGAATCAAACTAATAACAAATCTCGCCACCATGCTAACAGGATACGGAAGACTCAGGACTTACTATTATAGATACCACATAATAGAAGACCCCATTGCACCTGTAGAAGACGAGACCAAACAACAGATCACATTTTATACGACTGCAACATGATCAATAACCAAAGGAAAACACAACCAAGAAGCAAAAGAGAAAATTGGTAAACCAACACTGGTAGGAGATTTTCCAGAATATTTCTGTGAAAACGTGAATGCCATTAACCTAGAAAATGTATAATATCTAAAATAGTACACCGACTTAATCACATATAACTAAAAATAACCAGATTAGCGAACTTTTGTAATGAAAAACAAATGTTAAACACTGCAGGAGAAGTAACATTACTAATGTAACGGAACATGTGAATGAATAAATGTATTTAAAAAAAACACCATTATACACAATGGGCGGCGCCGTGGCAGAGTGGTTAGACCGCTCGCCTCCACGGCGTCTGGGAGAGTTTTCTAAGGGTCCTCCGGTTTCCTCTGTCACTCATCACCATTCCGTTTCGCTTTCATTTCATTTCATCCACTTCCTCACGCTCATGGCTGGTTTACGTGCGGATCACTCGTTCCAGGTTTTTCATTCTGTATTTATGTGACGTTGGCTCCCCGACAGGCTTCTGACCCGTAGGCACCCACTTGTAAGTCTTGAGGTGTAAGTCCTACATACGGGGAGGATAAGCAGACTACGTACGTAGATGTATACACAATGTTTTATTACCATCTTTATTAGGGGGCCCGACTTCATTTCTAGCCGTGCTCTCACTTTACTCCTCTTCTGCTTCTACTGCATGTATTTCACCATTTCCACGCAGAACCAATACTATCTCCAAATAATGATGATGATAAATCTTAGGCTTTCACGGTCGGCGTTGTCAACTTGATTATAAATGGTAGCCGGGCTTGCAGGCCTTGGTTGAAATGACGTTTCGCCGAAATCTGCGTCCGGCATCTACAGGGAACAAAGACCTGTTGGACTCCGGAGCTGGACTAATAGCTTTGTTCCCTGAAGATGCCGGACGCAGATTTCGGCGAAACGTCGGTAATTAAATAATTTGGACCACGGTCTACAAGCCCGGCTACCGTTTATAGTCAAATGATGATGATGATGATGATGATGATGGTTAGTGTTTAAGGGCGCTCAACTATAAAAGCAACAGCGCTCTGCTATCTCCAGGGGCAAGAGTTTTTGTATTTAACGGCATATAAGAAAGTTTTTAATTTCAAAAACAAAATGTTTTAAAAGCGTTGACAAAATTTTGCAATTCTGTAAAAGCTTATTTTTTCGATATTTTTTGAGAATTTATTATGCTTTTTAGAATAATATGCTTTTAAGCGATAAAAGAGAAAAATGTTGTTGTTTTTTATGTTGTATAGAAAATGTGCATTTATTTCACGTTAAAAAATAGTACCTTAATTTAGCTTTGCGTCTTCATATCAGGAAACTACAAGCTGTGAAACCATTTTAGAATTTCAACGAAAAGAAGTTACCAGTTAACTAAAATAAGGTATCAAGCAAGAAGGAGTCCGAGTTATGAAAATTTCAGCTTGGTGACAGAGCCAATATTAGAATTTCATGCTCAAGAAAACCTTTAGCTTATCTAGTTTTATTCCGAATTAACTCGCTGAGAGCTAGATCACAAGCATGGGGTCATTAAAGTATAAGGTAACCCCTTTCGCAGCCTCTCTCCACTGCACGTGAGTTCCGAGAGTCGCCGGGTAAATGGTGCCGGCAAAGGCGCACTGGAGTCCTTACCTTAAATAAATGCTGAAAGTATTGACCAACTGCTCCCAAACAGGTAGTATAACAAGTTAAAGGTGTTCTCGCTCATTCGCCTAAGCTCAGCAGCAGGAATCCCTCTGTAATCTACAGAAACTTAGTGATAACATCGTGCAAGAAATCACAAGGGTTCCTGCTGCTAAGCTTAGACGAGTGAGCGAGAATAGTTTCGCAAATTGTGCTGCCCGTAAGTAAGCAGAAGGTCAACATTTCCGTAATTTAAGTTAAGATACGTATTTTAATGCGTCTTTGCCGGCACCACCTTCCCGACAACTCTCGGATCCCTTAGGCAGTGCAGAGAGGTTAGCTTACAATTTAACAACCCTTTATTAGAGAGTCGTCACTTTGGAAGCAGATAAGTGCACTTGTAGAACACATGGATCGTGTTGTTAGAAATGCTGTAGAAGACAATTTAAGAGTTTGTTATTTATGACTGTAAATTTGACTCTATTTTGTCAAAATAAACTGATGGTATGGTAACAATAAAAACTTCAAATCATTTATTTTATCCTAGAAGGCTTGTTACTAAATACGTGTACCTCTAGATGATTTAAATAATGCAATATCAGTAAGTACTCAAAATAGTTGATTAATTATGATTTCCTTGTTCGCTACAAAAATTTAGTGTCATTCTTCATCAGCTAATTCATGCTAGATGCTGTAACAAATTAGTTACAGAAATCGTTGAAAACAAAAGCTGAGTTTTACTATGTTCTTTTGTAAGTAGTCCTTTCAATACTTTGACTGTATCAAATGCTGACAGCGAGAGATTTTTCTCTATGAATACTTGGTTGTAGACAGAAAGAAAACTATGCAAATTAGAAACTTGTATGTAGCAGTTTAGCAATATGTGATATTCATGAATTTGGTTTTAAATAAAATGCTTTGAATGTGGAATTAAGGGATTTTAACTTTTAATGTCGCTTTTGTTACCTGTAAATTTTAATTTCTATCACGTCATTGGCCATTAATTGTACCCGAAAGTTTTCACGAAATTAAAATTGTTAATCTAATTTTCAAAATAAGTTTCATCATAAACGCTTTGCTTTTGCCTATCATCCTATTCCTATTGTGTTTCTATGTATTACACCATTCTCTTCTCTTGGCCCCGCTGCGCTGTGTTCCTAGAATATTATGTGGAAGCAATTTCCACATAACACACTACCTTCCGCTTCTTGTCGACCCCTGCATCTGGTTTACGTTAAAACAGAAGCTTTCTGTGGGCTCTGTGAAGATGAAAAATCCAAACAAGCGTAGTTTTACTCTCCTTATCCAGTACTGTGTATGCACATAATAGTAGGTAGAGAAGGTATTGCATTCCACCCCAAAATTCGTACCGGTATTACACAGGAGCTACATGATTTAGGGTCACTAAGTCCGGAAAAAAAAACAGTTTTAGAAAAAGGGCGGTGTGTGGGGTCCGGGAGCATAACTCAGAAATGAAAAGTCCATTAAATACTAAACTGGGTATTTTAGTTTAGTATCTTCCAGGGATGCGACACAAAGATTTTTCAGAAAAATCCCCCCCACACGCTACCTATTACATGGAAAATTTTCGAAATTTAGCATTTTCTCAAAATTGCCACTAACGATTTTAATTAAAATACGGTGTGCTCAAGCTAGTTCGTTTCGTATTCGGTTTACCCTCCCCGTATTCAAGACTGACCCCCCCCCCTAGAACTTAAAAGCGGATGCCTAGGGGTCAGAGGTCTTTCGGAGAGCCAACGGCACGAAAACGCAAAATAGAGAACGTGGAACGAGTGGTTGGCCCGTAACTAGGTAGGAACGTGACGAAGTGGATGGTATAAAATGCAAGCCAAATGTATGATAAAAAGGGTGCATATAGATAAATTGATGGAATGAGTGGTGGGGGAAACTTCAACAGTCGCCGAAATCCTCTTCATTCAGAATGAATTTTGCATAAATCATAAACCGTAAGAGATACATAAAAACATAATATACAAAAATGTAAATCTCACTAAAACACTCACTTTGTCATACACTTTAGCTAACCGTTTCAGATATATTCCTTGTTTTTTTTTTTTTCAATTTTAAACTACCTATGACTCACGTTTGCGAAAAGCATCATTTGATGCATATCTTTGTTTTTCTCCTGGCTATGCAAAGGGAACCGCATTTCAATGGCAAACGCAAAGCGACAGTTTTTAAAACATTTGACTATCGCTTTAGATGAGTGTTTTCCCTTAGTTACCTTCTACTTATAATGAACTTAGTAAAATGCCAACGTTTATCTCGATTAGCATGACGTATAATAAAAGAATAATATTTTTCAAAATTATTGATTTGCAGAACAGCTAGAGAATATCATGTGAATGTAACACATAAGATAATTTTTACTATTTCATCACCATGTTTGTGTAGTTGTTCTAAATCGCCGAAAGCAAGATAGAGGTATAGTGGAAATAATATAGGAATGCGATATTGAAGAAACCAAACACTTTTGTTGATTGGTATTAGATGTGTTCCATATTAATTCTATTTTACACAGGGTAACCTGAAACGTATCTGACTATATATTATATGAAACCCGTTTAATGCGCCAATCTTCTATTTTCATTTAAAATGGATCAGGACATAAGCTAGAAATGCCGTTAGCTGTTACTGAGAGTATAATGAAAAAACAGATTTTGTGAAATTTAATTATTTGCCCCAACTGACGGGGAATTTAAAAGTCGCAGAAGGCAAATCCGTTTACGTTAGGCTAATTTTAGCTTAATTTAAGTATGTTTTTTTAGTTTAGTGTATATTAGATTAAAAGCTAGGTTAGAGTTCGGCAGATTCCTAAAAAGCAGATTATTGAATGGATCTCTGTGTCTTCTGTTTAATTCTGAACATAAATAACAGTAATGAAATATTAGTCTAGTTTGTCTGTTAAGAAAGTCACTCATATTCTACTCCTATAAATGTTACTTATCTATGTCAGACCACATATTATGTTATAGAAGTTTTGAAAATGTTTAATCAGTGGGAACTTATTAGGATATATTACTAAATTGGCAGGTTGTGTACGTTTCACTGCTAACAATTTGCAGCGCAGTTACGTTGTGTTCTATGTGACAAAATCTTAACCACTTTTCCAGCTGTACAAAAGCACAGTCTTACTCGTTGGTTCTTAGAAACTCCAATTTTCCTTGTTGACGCGTATTTATTACGTCGTCTTGAGGCTTCTTATCTTTTTACTTCCCTTGGAAAGCTGGTTCTTGTCTTTCTAAGACAGTAGTTGTACCAAAGCGCATGAGAAATGATTGAGAAGGAGTCTACGCTTCTGTAACCTGCCTTCTAAAACTTTTGGTGTAACTAGTTAAGATGTGGTCAAAATATTAATTAGTATTAATTTTATTTTATTTATTGCTCTCGACCGTCACAATTCTTGCGCTCTAATTATTATGTCTAAATAATTTTACTCTTCTGCCAAGTTTCACTAATCCTTTTGAAAAACACTAAGGTTCTTAGGAATTTTCCATTGTGATGTAAAATTACTTTTGGTTTCTTCCAGACGATTATACGGTTAAAATATCCCATAAGATAGACTTCGGAAGGAAAATTAAGTTCTGTTATATCCACAAAAAACTTGTACACAGATACCTGGCTTTTGTAGCTATTACTGATTAGCAGACACATTTTGAACTTCAACTATGTTCCATAACGAAATCACACTTTAGAACTTATACGAGGGTCATCCAGAAAGTTGCAGACGATTTGGCAGAATTAAATAATAACGAAAATATCAACACAAAACTTTATTTACAAAGTTTCAGTACCTTACTCTATTTCTCAACACAATCTCCATTCTGTCAAGATATTTATTGTCCTGAGGTACCAGTTTTTCAATGCCAACTTCTCTATTGCCAAAGAACTTATTCGTTTTTTGAATGTTCGACCTATCGAATTTTATAGGCAAATAGCGCAAATGTATTGTGATACTGCAATGAACGAGTCTTCAGTGAGGAAATGCCACATAATGTACGAGTAATCAAGGATGAACCAGTGTGTGCGAAAAAGCCCGAGTTGAAAGCAAATGTTGATAAAAGAATTTAGATAAACCGGTGTTTCGCTTTGTACACCGTACATGACTTCTTGGATGGAAAAGACTTCCCAGCTATGAAGACCTCAAAGTGGCAGTGACATCTTGGCTCAGACCTTTAGCGGTGAAAGAGTACAACCGTTACCATGTGATAATAAACACCTTGATAGCAATGGCGATTGCGTTGGAAAATACAGGAAGTTACTGTGACGTTGTAAATAAAGTTTTGTGTTGATAACTTTCATTATTATTTTAGTAATGCCAAATCGTTTGTCGCGTTCTAGATGACCCGTATAATTACCTTCCTTCGTTAAGTATGATCCGGCAATGGAAATTCTATAACACTTCTTTTCGACACCGCATTTAATATGTCTATCTAAGAGCAATTATTTTCTTTCAATCGTCTTACACAGTAGAAATAAAGCCAATTTCAGGAGGTAAAAATGTCCTTGTTTTTCTTGCGGTCTATATATACTAATATGCCCATTATTTCCAATTGCTCCCCTTAATATGTCAGCTATATCTTTTCCAATTTCCAATAATTAACGCTTCGTTTTACTATACAAGATATACGTAACTTTCAATTCGCACACCTAATCATCACATATTTTACGAACAAAGCTAGGCAAAACTCTGATTGTTATATTTACATCACTTCTCTACCCACTCTGCAAAGCTATTCTTACAAAACCTTATTCACATATTTACTATACAAATCAAAAACCGCGTTAGAATAAATGTTTTGTTCTTACATTTTTCTTACAGATTTAAGAGAAGTGCAATAGAGTAAAGCGATTATCAAATCTTTTAGAAACCGGTCGCTATGCGCTTCTGCTGAAATTATTCTCCTTCAAGGACTAGTATAGAAAAAGAAAATCAAATGACAACCTCTCTTTTCAGAAAAGTATAAGTACTGCAAAATTTAAGTTACTAACAAGCAATATCTCAGAAATGGTTAACTCCACAAAAAATGTGTTTGACATAAATTGTTGCTTTAACGAAATCTACACTTTTGTGTGGTACGTTTTTGCCTTTCTCGTACTATTTACCAGTTAGACTGAACTCATCCAGAATGAAGAGAGCTTCAGGAGCTATTTCCAGAAAATGCAGGATGTACATTTTGTTTGATATTAAAATATCTTATAAACATATGGTATTTTAATCAATTTCGTTAAAACCATTTTTGAGAAAATCAACATCTTCGAAAAACGTTTCCATGTAAAGGGTAGCTTGGAGTGAGAAAAATTCCTTGAAAAGCTTCTTGTCGTACACCTGAAAGTTTCTGAACTGAAATACCAAGTTTAATATTTAGAGGAATTTTGGTTTTCGAGTTATGCTGTACCCAAGCACACACAGGGACAAACATACACATAAACACGCCCACATATAACATTTTCGGAAAATATGTTGTCTTTTTTTTTTTTTGTATTCACAGGGCCTCAAAACATATACTTTCGGTGAATTCTTGATATCGAGTTTTTTGGGTAGAACATAATATTTCCTCTACCTACTATATACACATATTTTGTGTCATACTTAGGTCATTGTTGTGTTATGGCTTTATATATTGTGTGCATATTATGTGTATATACTTCTTTTTAGTGTATTTATCTATTATAATAGGGTACATTTATGCTTCTGAATAAGGTGTACTCTGTGCTGTAAATTTAAATTGCTGTATTTGAAAATCTTTGTCTTTTCGTGTTTACTCTTTTAATTCTTTGTTGTTGTTTTTAATATTGATTTTTATTGTGTATTACCTTTGTATTTTTATTTTCGTGTTTACTCTTTTAATTCTTTGTTGTTATTTTAATATTGCATTTTAGTGTGTATTACAAAAGCACGTACGGTCTGTGGACCCGTGCGATTGTTGAAGTTCAATGTATAATATTGTTATGTCAATGAATACACTTATTCATTGATTCATTCATACTTAGACGTGGTAGATAAAGTAAAAAAAGATATGAATTTTATATTCTTAATGAGATCTTTTTCATGTAATAACTGTAAGAAGTTAGCATTTCCATCGTGTACTGAAACTTACACTTATATGGTCAACTTTCCGTTCTGCCATTGAGTCCCTTATTGACTTACCGGGAATCGTGGAGATGCGGCCGAGACGAAAACTTGATTAAGCAAACACGTCCAAAAGCTGCCCGGGATATTTTATTGCATCGTCCTTAGCGGTCAGGTTTAGATGCCTGATGTGGCGTTACCTTTCACCACCACGCACACATCACGCGGTAATGCGAAACACACATACACACCCTCGAGTGGTCGTGCACTGCATACTCTGCGGGGCATTGATGTGATGAAGAATCAAATGAGGAAAATCTGGTCGTAAAAGAGCTTATAATTTTCACTATCACAAAGGCCTTCAAAATGAATTGACAAGATCGGTTTATACCAGCAAGGTATGTAGTCCAATTTTAAATTAAACAGTGGAAGGTAACTTGTAACCTTTAAATTGGATTGGAAATGCTGCAAAGAACATCCAGACTGAAGTACGAGTGAATGCGAAGGCCACAAACAAGTGCCGGTCCCCATGGCCGCGCTTGCTAAAGTGCCTTGCTTTGATGCTTCGTGCCGCAGGAGATCGTGGGTTCGAGTCCTGCCTTAGGCATGAGTGTGTGTATGTGTGTATTAGAAGCAAAAAGCCAAAATGTAATCAACAGAAAAATATGGAAAATATTAGGTAATCAAAAAAGAGAAAAAGGCAACACAGCGCCGGAGTCCCGACAAGATTCCGAAACTGTATTTAAAAAAAGAAAATACACACACACACACACACACACAGCTCGTAAACATATATCACCAAAGCAAAATAACATTTCTTTAAGAATAAAAAAGATGAACTGCAGTTGAGGTTCATTATCAGACAGTTCCAATTCTAGAAGGTAGGAAGGAGACTGTTTTAAGTGGTAGCGGCGGTGGTGGTGGTGGTGGTGGGGCGAATAACATTGCGTCAATTGTGTCCCATAGTCGCATGCGTAGGGTGGCCGTACATACTGTCTAAAAATATTTGAGTTAATAATATTATCTACCCCTTTTTTACACACATATACAAACAAGCTCTACAACAAAACAGCAAACCAACAAAACAAAGAACACTTATATCGCACATACACGCTACAAAAGACAAACAAAGAACGCTTAGAATTACACACACTCCTATTCACAACTGCACCCATGTATCCATACATATATAGAACCTATTTACCAAGTTGCTACCAGATAGCCAACTGCCCCGTATTTGACGTGTGCAGATATTCCTTCATGCGTTAAGAGTTGCAGATCTCCACGGGGGTATTTCAACTTTTTTTTTTTTTTTTCTTAGTTTCTAAATCTCCTTAGTTGACCTTTTAGTTTTTCCTTTTTACATATACATACACAGACACAGACACATACACATTTACAAACACAGAAACCCCATGCCCATTGTACTCATTACACTACGGCGACACAAAAACTTAAAACCTGACAATGGAGAACTGACATGAGCAGAGCTAGGACGTTCGTACCGTTCGCCGTTCCTTTTACAGGTTGCGACCGGCCGTCTCGCCACATCTAACAGGTCATTGATAAGAACGCAGGGGGGAGAGGTAAACAACATGTTGTCGAGTAAACAGTACTGTTTCCAGAGAACAAAAATGACTTCTGAGACATTGGTGTAAGCACAGCTGTTTAGATAATGGTGTACAACATATAAGGGTGACTAACTGATTTCTATATATGTGTCTACATTATTCAAATTCCCAGGCTATGATAACACGGATTCTAATATTTACTGATCGAATGTTATATATTATCCAAATAATAAAATTAATTTCTTGAATATCTTCAGGGTCATACTAGGTAAAAACGAAAACGAGAGTTTAAACTAAATCTTTACTCATCTGCAGCTGTATTACTGAAAAGCCTTTCAAATGAAAAACGCTTTTTATGTTCCAACAAACAAAAGTTATAATGCGAAAAAGTTTATTCCACTTTGCATGATGTGATCGGGGCATATTTGAAATATTTTATCAGTTCCGTTTCAGTATCACCAAGCAAATAGCATTTGTTGGGATCTAAAAGTGCAGCTTGTATGCAAAATATCACCCTGGACCTGCAGTATTTTCAATTACACGTTTAATTTTCATCTTTATTTCAGGTAGGATGGTCGTGGATTGGTAGATCCATCTTGACAGTTCTTCTACATGCCGCACAGTTACAGTTCAGCTCCATACCTCTGAACTGTAACGGTGTGATTGCTGTAGGTTAACTCTTTGAACAAATTTGCAGTTAATAATATACTTCTGTTCTGTTATTAAACGTTTGAAAGCATGTATATTAGAACTGTCAGCGGTTTCTGAATAAGTACATGAATAAGTACATTCCTAGAAAACGTACTATGGTTGATAACAAATTGATTTTGCTCACATTTGAACAGAACAAAGATGTTATTCGAACGGCTTTCTTCCTACCGACGTGGTTCTGTGTTATACAGTGGTACCTGTTTTGCAGTAATGGGTTGCACTCTACTCTGACTTTTGTTCGCGCAAGTAACGCCGCATGGTATTGCCGCTCTTACTCTGCATAACGAAATCGGTAGAAACTTACTAGCTCTGGTCATGAACGACCTTGCTTTATCCCTCACAGTAAGCCCGACTCTCTCTTCGTCTCTCCGTGGATAAAGCGAAGGTCAATCTTGCCGCTTCTCCACTCAAGGTTTTTAACCGTGCCGATCCCGGTGGCCGCGCTCGCTAAAGTGTCTCGCTTTGGCGCTTCGTGGTGCACAGGATCGTGGGTTCTAGTCCCGCCTTGGGCATGGGTGTTTCTGTGTTTGTAATTGTGTCTATGTTTCTGTATGTATATGTAAAAGGAAAACGTTAAGAATAATAAGGTCTACTAAGGAAAATAGGAAACTGGAAAAAATGGAGAGAGAAAAAAGGAATACAGCACCGGAGTCCTGACAAGCCTCCGGAACTGTATTTCAAAAAAAAAAAAAAAAAGTAAAAAGAACCTGAAATACTCCCTTGAGTTCTGCAACTCTTAACGCATGAAGGAATTTCTGCACACGTCAAATATGGGGCAGTTGGGCCACCTGGTATAGCATAATGCAGGTATTCTTGGGGCGCAAACCAATGATTACTTTAAAATTCCAAAGACACACCTAGAAGACTGGGCTAAACCTCCAGGGCCACTCATGGACAAGAAATTGTTTTACGGGCCACACATAGATATTCCCAGATTTATCATAGTTTACCAGCTTGAGGAATTGAAAGATAGAGCAGAAAGTTAACCATAAAGCGGTTCGCCTGTCCTAGGTACACACGGGAGGTGACTGAACATTTTAGGACCAGCGTATGAATGTATTGGTGCCTTCCGATTGATTAATGTTACGTAACTATAGCATGAGAACTATTGCACCATCCATTGCACTTGGAAGATAGCTTCTGTAATATCATCGAGGAAGAAGGCGCCGCGGGAAACGTTTGGGAGATCCCGGGTTCGTGGTTCCCCTTCATTCAGTTTCCTTCCCATCGGTCAAGGTAAAGTTGTTCTTCTGCATATGACGCTGCTTTCAATGGCACGGATGCTTTCTCAATGGAAATAATAATAATAATAATAATAATAATAATAATAATAATAATAATAATAATAATGATAATACCCGTGGACAACTAAGGGCTGCCAGTTCAGTGGGTCTCTTAGTCCCCTTTTCTGACGGATGTAGCAGTGGGCCAAGTCATCAGGCTTGGAAATCTTGGGGACTTCCGCCCGCTTCTGTGGCTTTTGCCTGCGGCCTGTAACCTCTTGTGGTTCCCTCACTACATCCTTTCCTCTGGAGGCGTTAACATACACAGCATACAATATATGCGCTATTGTTCCATTCCGCATTAAAGCTGTTACACGTACTATAGCACCATATACAATGTGTTTCATTCACATTCAGTGCAGTGTCTTTGCTTGCATACAGCAGATATTTTGAAAACAGTTTGCTTCTTCAGTGAAGTGATCCAATCCGAAATAGAAAACTGCAAATTCATACAGTTCAGTAACAGGAAACGATAATTTTAAAGTCGGTTGCCTGATATGTTCATCAGCTAAAATGTAAAATAACTAGCTGCGTTATTAGGGGCAACCTAACTTGCTGTGCAATATCTAAATGAAACTTGATTTCCATAGGTATTTATAGTCTAATGGTTTTTAATCGACACTAGCATGAAAAGTGTTGTACTTAAATCAAACTGACATTCGTTGTTTTCTCCTCTTGGATAAAATGTGTTGTAATGTAAAAATGCACGCAGTCTGTGTTAGAAGATAAACACGTCGTGCTACATTCCAAACCCGTAAACGCGCTCTAAAGCCATTGAACTGGATCCTATAATTTTCTTAACGTCGGCGTATTCTGAATGGAGCGCGCGTGTTTTTTTACCCTCATATTTCTTGTTTCACCCTCGCAGTGTGGTGAAGGGCTACATCGACGTGACGTTTTGAGAGCTGTGATTTAGAATCTTCTCAAGTGGGGCAGTTGTGGCCTGCAGAGTGCTGTGAGAGCCATTTGGCGGAAAGAATATAAATGACATATCCCCAATATCTGATAGGGTATTTCAATGCACCTCGCTTCTCAATGTTTCCAGGTCTCTCAAGTTGTTTTATGTGGTATCTTCTGTAGTATTGCCGATGTTATGCTAACTTTTCATTGCAGAATACACGGATATGCATTTCAATTATTTTTCAATAACCGGTTTTATATTCAATACCTTTATGTGACACCATTAAATGCATGTCACAATAAAATTATATTTTCTCACTGCTTTTATTTAATTGTAGCGTTCTTATAGTTCACTTCATTAATTAATTAGTTTCTGAGTTCCAATTACGTTCCGTAAAATACGAACTTCAGTAGATTTCTATCATTTTCAAACCAAGAATAATTAGAAATCAAAGCATGTCAGTTATTATAGTATTGAAATTGTGTAGCATGTGGCCCAGCTACCCCATATTTGACGTGTGCAGATATTCCTTCTTGCGTTAAAGGAGTTACTGAAGTGACCTACTTTTTCCTGTCTTACTTATCAGCGGAGATGACGATGGGGGTTGCCCTCATTGCGACGGGTAAAACGAAGGCCAGTCTTGCAAGTTCTCCCACTGCGAGTTTTAACTTGAGATAGTTCCTATGAGTTCTGAAAATATATTAATCCATTAAGAAAAATTTGCAATGTCAAATACGGGGCCGTTGGGTGACCTGGTATAAATATGTTCAGAGTTTTAATTTTAACTGTTACTCTAGCTTGGAAATGTATAAAAATTAATCATCGGGAAGCAAGTGTTCACACAAAATAACAAATTGTTCGTAATTAGATTAAACTTTATACACGTAATCTAACTGAAAGGAACTAACAATACCTGTTAAAAAAGATTCCTATAAATGTTTTAAGTTGCATATTTGAAGGTGGTAAACAATTACAATCTAACTTATAAATGTCTTATACATAAACATACGCTGCATACTTCCGTGACAGCTTTTAAAATGCTATTCTAAATTACAGTACTAGTATTAAATAACAAATACATATTACGGAAAAGTATGGAAATACAAGACAAGATGAACTGCTATGCTAGGAATCCCATAAATGTAATATCGAAATTTAGCGTCCCAGTTAAACTGTACAGATCTGAGAGGTATTCACAAATAATTAAAATTGTGATAAATTTTGGAATACGATACTTAAATTATAGCCCTATTAGGTTAATGATTATTGTACAAATAATGCTAAAATAGAGAAATAATTGCAACAAATAATTGCTTACGTTAAATCAACGAATGCTGGTACAAATGCATCAGTTTTAATTATGTTGTAGGTAAGTCAATAGTGAGATATAAATTATGTCAAAGAATACAAGTTGTAACATCTGCTGCTAGGTTAATACTTCGTTAATATAGGCAAAATATATAGGAAGAAGCAATTAGCTCCAATTCATAGCAGAGAAGATAATTCCAGGAACCTCTGTAGCAAGAAACCCCTTTGGGCTTAAGGTCTAATTCATCGAGCTAGAGCCTCCCTGGGTAGTGTGGTGGTAGCGTGTCTACTTAATGTTCAACAGGTCGTGAGTTCGAATCTCGCTTAGAGTGAGTTACCCGGATAAGGTTTTTGTCGGGGTTTTCCCTTATCCTGAGAAGACAAATGTCGAGTAACTTTAACCTCCATGGACTCCGAGATCATTTGAGCATCATTTCAACAATTTCATCCATCGTCAATCGAGTTAGCATGTGTTTGCAAACCTAAGGGACACATAATAGGATGTTGAAAAAGCTTGTGAGCCAGTTTTATAAATTCAGCAAATAGAAAGGATATTTAGAGTTGAGAATGAAAAGTATGCATCAGATGTCAACATGCAGTATAACATTTGGGAACCTAGAACATTGGTACTATGGTGGAGTAACCAGTAGATGGGGAGACATATGTAAGTTAATAAAACGTCTGCATTTCGAAAATTTGGTTACACTCTGGCGGTTCATGCGTTTCTTTTCTTTAAGTTACTCCTGCGACAATGATCACGGCGCTTTGCTAGGCTCATCATTCATTTAGAGGTGATTGCAAAGGGATCCACCGTTAGCAGTATAACATGTCACGGTAACTTAAACTCGAACTTCATTACGGAAACAAATTTACCCACAGTGTAAAGTTCTTAATACTAGGTGGATTAGTAGATTACACACGGGCAGTTACAATTTTGTGTGCTTAGATTCAGGAACATTATTTATCTTAAGGGTAGGTCGTAAGCTGGTTTGGGTAAATAAAAATATATCAGTTTTGTGTTTTCTATTTATTTTGCAAGTTTAGCCCCTGTTTTATCATAATCAAGTATTTTAACTCCCTGAAACATGCCTGAAGTGCCTTAAAAATACACTTAAATGTCCAATAACGGATACTGGATACACACTACTTTAATGCACACCAATTTGGATCATGTGAAATACAGTTTTCTTGGTTTTAAAATGTATCAACCACGGCTTTTTTTTTTTTTTTTTTTGAGTTTTCTGTTAATTCATGCTTTGCTCTGATGACACGTGTTTCTAATTCTGCACTTGCGACTGTGTAATTTAGATATTTTATATAAATTTGCTAAAGGTTTTTAGGAAGAGATGGAAAAATTCTATCGGGAAATGGTCTGCTTACAGAGAAATAGATTCCCTTCAAACGTACTACGTATCGGCCATGAGAACAAATACAGCAATGTTGAAAAACTGAGACAGCATGTACGGGCTACATATTTTCATAAAATATCACACTGTGGAGTTTGTCGTCAGTGTGAATCATCCTGGTGTAAGTACAACAGAATCTCTTGACTACAAGAGAAATATACTCTAATAAACATTCACTACCCATAGCAGTAGGTGAGGTAATAAAACCAATATTCAGAAGCCTTGTTGAAGTGAAATGCTGCATAAGTTTAAAATGGAGACAACATCTCCGAAACATGAGCCCGTAAGTTCTGGTTGTATAGAGTGACGTTAGAGTAATACTGATCCCAGTTTGTGCATATAATGTATAAGTGTTTAAATAGGAAAACAAAACCTAAATGAAAGTTTCAACAATGTTATATGGAATAGAATGCCACTAGAACACAAAATTTAGATGTTATTGATGCTATATTAGCTTTCATTGAGGTGGCAGTGCAGTTAGTTATTCAGTCTGAGAGAAACACATTGAACATTTTTAAGGAACTCAAAGTTTTGAGACTGGAGAAAGCTGATTTGGAAACAGAAAAGATATCAATGCATGCCATAAAAGCACAGGAGCAATAAGAGAGTTATAGATGAAGAATTTTACTGTGAGAACTTGGAGTATGGAAGTGGCTTATTCTAAGGTAACTGCAAACTGCAAACTTATTTCTGGGTTGCTTATGGTGGTACTGACTTTTTATATATAGCCCTATACTTAAAATAGATGCTAGGAAGTTTTTAAAAATGGGTAAAAATAGAATATTTATTACAATTTTTTGAAAATATATAAATCATATCTATGAAATGTAAAAGTATGTAGAAAAAGAAAGACTTGATTTATATATGTACTAAATTCCACACTTTTGGATCTAATAGTTTCCCTGAAAAGTGAAGTTAAACGTTTTAAAATTAGCATCGCAAGCATAAGGTTTGCAAATTTCCCTTAAGATGATTAATCTGTGAAACTTGATCAAAAATCGGGAGAAATTAAAAACTAATATTTTTGTAACAAATATATGAATTCTATACTTTAAGAAAATATATCGTTTTTCTCAAGTGGTCCACTTTATCTATCAATTAGCTGAACCTATAAATGGGTAGGCACATGTTTAATATTAGGCACTACCAACTTTAACTTTGTTATCTAGTAAACCTGTTTACAAGACTTTTTACACTCAAAATGTTCCTTATGATGCAATTTTTCACTAATATACTTCCACATTTTTATACTGTCTCTCAAAAGTATATTAAAGAAAACGGTCATATATTTTTTCCAAATAATACTACACTAATTAAATTATATAAAAATATATATTTATAAACTCATTTGCTGTACAACTGGATTTTTGTATACGTACATTTTTACTGTGTATATGTGGCTCATTTTTATTTGAACAACGAATTTAGACAGTAAAAGTATTATTAAAAAACCATGTAAGCTAGGGTAAATGGCAAAAATATCACTATTATTGTGTACAAATGTCAATATGATATCTTGCATACTGTAGATTTTCCAAATATCACAGATGCCTAACCTTAAAACAATGGGCAGCTCGTTCCAAACAAATTAGTTATTAGGCTGCATTAAATTTTAACTGTCGTTGGCCTTTCTCGCCATCGTCATGCATACCCTGAGAGAGAGAGAGAGAGAGAGAGAGAGAGAAAGAGAGATCACAGCATACCACTGGACCAGTTAGCTGGCAGAAGTACAAGAAGTTACTCCACCTGTTACCACAGCGCTGGGCAATCCTCAACATCGCCACAGTTATACTCTGTGCAGACGAAGAGCAGGCTCTGCGACTAGGACGAGCTCATTTGAGTGCACGAGATTTCAAAGCTTTTTCTAGCACTTTTTATATACTGTAATATATTTGCGACAAATGTCTGCTCAAAATGTATTTATTTCACAGAACACACTTCCGAATACATTAAGTTGTTATTAAACAAATCCAGTAGATGTTCGTGCTTAAACAAAGTGATGTTTGAGGCGTGCATACAGCAGTGAACATCGCAAAACTGATTAAGTGATAATATCCGGCATACGTTTTATTTCATTTTAAATTCTCTATCTTTTTCCTGCAGTAAATTATTGTTTATACTTTAGAAATTTATAACAATGCAAAGTATTAATACCAATGTGATATAAATTTCACAACGGGCATCTTATTTGCGTCCCTGTCTAAAGTGCATGGTAATTTAATTAAAAACGAATAATAATATGTGTTCCATTCACATGAGTTTCTTTACCTGCTCCACAAATAAATCTTACAAAATATGCTTCATGCTAATCAAGACAAAACAAATATTATCAGAAATTACCTTATTACTTGCTTCCATGTAAGTAGAAGGGAAATAAGGAAATAAAATGAGCTAAACTGATAGTCAAATCGTTTAAAAGCTGATCGCTATGCTGGAGTAGAACAAAGTGATCGAGTGGTCAGCGAGCTGACTTCTCACCCGAGGCCGCGGGTTCGATTCCCAGAAGTATTCCCTATCCCCCACAGAGTCTGGAAGTATATATGTGAGAGTGAATGTGTGTGTATGCGTGAGGAAAATAAAAAATGATTTAGACCAAACGTAAAAGAACCTAGACAACGAGTTGTTTCAATTGAAAAGCCCCCGATATGACCTTGGATGTTAAAGGAGGCTATATAAATGAAGCAATAAAAAAAAAAAAGAAGTTTAAGCAGTTTGAAACTGAAAAAAAATATAAAAGGATATATCGGAAACGTTTACTCTACAAAAAATAGGTATATATGGCAGAAATTGTGTTTCTAAATGAAACCTATATTTTTATTCCGTAACGTTTTTGTCTCTATCTCTTACGCTTTACCAGTTATACAAAAGTCATTCAGAATGAAGAGGTCTTCAGAGACTGTTCCCAGAAAAGTTTAGATACATTTCGTTTGACATAAAAATATCCTAAACATATGGTATTTTAATCAAAACTGGTAGATCCATTTTTGAGAAAATCAAAAATTTCTAAAAGTGTTCCATGTAAAGAGTACATGAGGTGGAGGAATTTCCTAAAAATCTTAGTGTCGTATCCTTGGAAGATACAGGGCTTGAATACCGAGGTTGGTATTGAACTGAGGTTTCGTGTTTGAGTCACGTTGTCCACACACAAATACACATACACACACACACCACGGACCTACTCTTTTCTTTTATTCCGGGGATCCTAAGATATGCATTTCTGGTGAAGTATCAGTATCGTATTTTTAGGTGGAATACAATAACTTGTCTATCTACTAGGTCCATTGTACTTACGCGCTAGAGAAAGGAGAAAAGACATCCAAGGAGAACGTGATGGGAAATTCTCCCCAAAACTTCGACTTACAATCCTGTAAATGTTTCCCCTTAATTCTCTATTGGCGACTCTTAAGCTGATAGTTGCATTTGTACAATCATTTATTTGTGTCGCTATAATAGTAAGATTTACCCATTAGAGGTTGATAAGGTATGATCTGAAATAAATAAATAAATAAAGGGACAAATTTACCTAGAGAAACCTCGATATCTCAATTGTGAATGAATAGCAATAGCCAAAAGCTGACGTGTGTCAGCATATTTTACTTTCTCTACTCGTATCTACTATCTACATTGTGTATACAGAAGGTATTGAATGTGTTTTTAGATCCCCGAATCCAACAAAAAGGCCAGAATGTGAGTGTGTGTGTGTCTTTGGACAGCATAACTCAAAAACGAAAAGACCATTGAATACCAAATTTGGCATTTAAGCTTAGTATGTTCCAAGGATGCGAAACGAAGATTTGAAAGAGAATCTTCTCCCCTCAAACTACCCCTTACATGGAAAATGTTTTGAAAATTTTGCTTTTCTCAAAAATGGCTCCAACAACTTTGTTTAAAATACCGTATACCAAAAATATTAAATGACAAATAGCGGTTATATCTTGAATGTTCTAGGAATAGCCTCTGAAGACCTCTTTATTCTGCATGCACTTTGCTTAACCGGTAAACCGTAAGAGATAGATCTCGTTCAAACACACAACCTATGTCATATATGTTAGCCATTTTGCAGATGTTCCTTCTTATTTGTTTCATTTTTAAGCTGGTTGTGCTTTTCTCAAACGGGAGTTCATCTTTCATTTCATCTTTTTTTCTTTTATTGTTTGTTTGTTGTTGTTGTTTTTTGTTTTGTTTTGTTTTTTTTTTTTACTCCTGAGCGTGCAAAGAGAAGACACTAATACAATAATTTCTGCCAATTTTCATCCGTATCATGACCGTATGAATAAAGGAATAATATTTGGAAGGAATAGTTTATCGCGAAAGCTATGTGAATGGAACACATCAATTTTATAGTCACCTAAATCGAGCGAGGTAGATCCGTTGTAACGTGTACTCGCATTTTGGATTTTTGGATTCAGTTCCCGTGGACGACCGACTTGACGCATAGGTTTTATCACGGATTTTTTCGAGTCGGCAGACGAATGCTGGGATGGTTTGTTACTTCCTCTGAATTTCTCGTTTCCTTCACTTCCTTGTCAACAGCTTCAGGGTTGAGGAACCAGACTACGGTGTTCTGCAGGCTCGGGGCGTGTAGCTTAGACCCGTGCCGTGTCTAAGGCGTTCAATCTGAAACAGTTAATGACCCCGTCCATTCTTGCGCTCGTCGTCATTCGGATTCAGCCACCCTTTTTCCTCATCTCTCCCGCTCAGTAGTCACGTAAAGGGCCCCCAAGACCTACATGTGCTGCTCTGCCCCAGTGACCGTAGACCTTGTCCTTGAGTAATCCTAGCTCTTATACTATCATCCTCCTCCACAAAATTCGCATTTATCTTTCACATACTCTCTCCGCACACACAGAAGTAAGGATCCTCGAAACGGGGTAGATCACCGTAATTAGGTCAGAATGTTCCTTGTTCCTTGCAACGCGGCACCTGTGAAGGAATAATCAGGGAGAAACCCGAAGAGTAACTAGATCCGGGTAATGATGAGGGCAAGCATGGAAGGGATCCCAAACGACTCCAGAGAAAATACATCCACGCGCCATTCAGACTAAACCCCGAGTTACCTGGCGCCTCTAATACCCAGAGAGAAGCCCTTCCAAAGCGCACTTCTACATCTACCGTCCAGCCGCAACACGCCGGTCGCCGCCGCCTGGCTCTTCAACTCTTAAACAGATGATAGGAAATATTGAAGTCAGGAAATACAGGACACGATTTTTGCGGTAGAACCACATTTGCCTAAAGACCTGGAGTAACCACGAAAAACCCCACGTTCAGAGTGGCCGGCTGTGAAGCATCGCACTTCTTCATAGCGCTCGTGCTCAGCTCACATGCACATGCACTATCCATATACACTGACACCTCTCCTATCACGGCAGTGTGGGGGTAGCGTGTCTGCCTCACATTCAAGGGGTCGCGGGTTTGAATCTCGCTTTGGATGGGTTACCCGGATAAGGTTTTTTCGGGGTTTTCCCGTTTTGTTTACCTTTATAGTGTTTAACGCCCGCTTTAACTACCATGGCACTGCAGGCGATGACACTTGGAATGAAGATGGAGCAGCGTTGGAATATGATGGTGGGGGAAACAGGAGCACCCGGAGAAAACCCGCCTCTGATCCGCTTTGTTCACAAA
This sequence comes from Hymenopus coronatus, assembly GCA_030762935.1. Classification (NCBI taxonomy): domain Eukaryota; kingdom Metazoa; phylum Arthropoda; class Insecta; order Mantodea; family Hymenopodidae; genus Hymenopus; species Hymenopus coronatus. Next base: position 50,606,179 of record CM060900.1, read on the forward strand.
TCTCACTTGCGGAACCCGGGCCGAGAAGACGAATGTCGAGTAATTTTAAGCTTTATAGTACCGAGATCATTTGAGCATCCTTTCACCGATTTCATTCATCGTCCGATCTGACCTACCAAGTTAAAGAACGTCAAGTTATCAAAAAAGCGCACATGGTAACCTAGGATAACATTTTGCCTTCAGAGACTAAGAACACGTGGTTACTGTGAAATTGGAAGAATAAGTGATATGAAATGATTTTTGCAGCATTGGTAAACACGATATAACATTATTAAAGATTGTTTTCTCAACATACATGTTTCTCCAGAACTTCTTTTTTGAGGCAGAGGGGAGTAAGTTTCATATTTTTCTGCGACACAAAACTGAAATCCCATTGCAGCCAAGAGGATATCACCTCGCGTTCCTTTCTGTTCAATCCTAAGAAGACTGCCCTCTATGAAAACGATAAAATCCGTACCGTTGAGACTAGCTCTAAAGGTAAGCTTCTTTATGTAACCACATAAACGGATATACAGCTCACCAGAGTATGTCACTCGAATGAAATAGGAGGCCATTTTAAATAACAAAGATATTTAAAATGTATTTTAGATGCAGATGAAAGAAGAAACAACCTTTGGGGAACGACTAAGTAGAGATATCTCCTTCATCAAGGACAAAGAACTGAAATGCGGTAACCTTGAATAGACATACGTGAATAATTCAGCGTTTACAACGTGTTTGTTCTGTTTATTTCACCTTTAATATCGAAGTTTCTTATTTGGATCATAACAATGGCGTTCAATCGTTTACTGTAGAAATTTATGTTTGGTAAGTTATCTTTAACTTTGCAAGCACACATTCACACTATCATTCAACGAGGAATGAAAAATCCAGGAAAATTGACTACAAGTCCTTAATGCAGCCGGTTATGGAATATTTTATGGTGCCCGCTTTTACTACTTGTGGCACTGCAGGCGACATTAGTGATACATGGAATGAAGATGGAGCACCGGTGGAATGCGATGGCGGGGGAAACCGGAGAACCCGGAGAAAACCCGCCCCTGCGCCACTTTGTCCAACCATAAATCTCATATGCGGTCAATTGGGATCGAACCTGGGCCCTCTAGGGGGAATCAATCATATACCTCACAATAAACAAGACGAAATAATTTTGATTAACGCATTCAAACTAAAAAGTTATTCTCGATCACATTTGTCTGAATTAATACTATAAGACGTGTATGTATGTATGTATGTATGTATGTATGTATGTATGTATGTATGTATGTATGTATGTATGTATGTATGTATGTATGTATGTAATGTAATGTATGTAATGTAATGTATGTAATGTATGTATGTAATGTAATGTTATGTATGTAATGTATGTATGTAATGTATGTATGTAATGTATGTATGTAATGTAATATAATGCAATGTTATGTATGTAATATATGTATGTATGTAATGTATGTATGTAATTATTTTACTACTTCTATTCGTTGTCACTTAAATATACTATCCAAGATTCACTTATTGTAATTTTCCTAAATGTGTTCAGGGACAGACAACAGACTGAAGGGCTATTAAGGGAACCATTCCATTCTTTACTGGTTCTATTTACAAAAGAGTATTTTCCTAAGTCGGTTATATACCTTCTACACATAATTTTGAATACATGATCGTTTCGTGTGTAATGTGTTGGGTTCTCTAATCTGTCAGTGGCTCCTATTTAATCTCCTCAGTTCTCGAAGGTCCAAAATATTTACCCCCTTTTTCTGACTTTTATAGCCTTTCTCTTATTCTTTTTATAACAAATCAATTTTATTATTTCAATATTGGTCTGAACATGCTACTCCATATTCCAAAACAGCCGCACCGTGGCTGAGTGTGTGTGCATACATACATGTCTTATAGTATTAATTCAGACAAATGTAATCGAGAATAGCAACTTTTTAGTTTGAATGCGTTAATCAAAATTATTTCGTCTTGTTTATTGTATGTGGCATATGATTGATTCCACCTATTAGAAAAGCAGACCCAACTGAGAAATCAAGGGGTGTGTGTTTGTCTGTGTGTGAGGTTGTTTTTATTATTCCGTTATGTTTAGCTCCATCGCGGACATCTATGACAAAGGAGATTCTTTATCCGTTATTTTCTTCTTAAACAGCTTGGATAGTTTCCCATGATCAGGCAATTTCTATTCAGCGTAATATATTCTTTATAGATTTATTTTTCTCAGAAAAACCAAACAGCAGCATGAATAAAACATAAGTTTGCGCATCAACTAGCCCCAAGTTCTACGGTCTGTAACATAAATTCTAGGTTAATTTGGGCCATGTTCTACTAACTTCTAAAAAAATCATACATGTAAACCAGAATTAGCATTTCCATACAAGGGTTGAGGCATAAGTTATTGCAAATATGTTTTGTGAGAATACCAGTATACGGGTAAAATGCGAAATATACACATGATAGAACAGAGTATATATACAGCATGGACAATGAACAATGGTTCATAATTGTAATTCATATAATATTTATTAACGTAGTTTTTCGGCATTATTGGTTTCATGTTTCACGTTCATTACAGCACAGCACAGCTTAACTCGCGTTAAAGGCCCAAGAAGTCCCATGCAACATTCACAACACGCTGCCAAAGATGTAGAAGGCGCTGAATATCATTCGAATCACTATTTGCCTCCCATGTGACAATCTGGTCATCTCTACCTTCACAGCACTTGCAATAATCCTCACGTGTTAAAAACCACCTACCACGTAATGGTCCTTATACCTTGTTTATGAGGTCTTGGCGTCAAAGGAGGCAGATCAGGATGGTGGGCGCTTCAATGTCTTCCCATCACCAGCGATGCAGTAGCCGTCCGACACAGTCAAGTGTTACTTCCTATCTCGCGACTGCCCAGTATGGCAAGGCATTATTCCCAAAACTTCTACCACTTCTCTGGAAATTCTCTAGAAGTTCTCTCAAGCAGAATGGCTGTTTTTATGTATGGGGGCTGACTAACAAGAGTTACAACCATCTGGCACGGCGGTCGCCGAAAATTAATTCTACATTGTTCATTGCGCTTCTAGAGGCCATTCCAGCACTATCTAACGTTTTTAACACACAATAGAGCTGCCACTCCTCCCCACAACACATAACGCCTTGTGATTTTATAGAGTTTGTCACAAAATAAAGTAGTTGCATTGACTTCTGCTCCAACCTTCGTATTTTCTTGTGAATACTTTGGGGTTATATTTTGTGACTTTTACTCCGGTCCTTTGATTATTTTGTGTCCTTAAGTTACTGTATTTTATTATCACTATTACATATATTAATTTATACTAGCACATGCTATCCTCGTCTTTATAAGTTATACACGAGAGCTTCTTACTTACACGACGAGCTTAAATTCAATGCATTTTCTTCTATTTGGCTCAAAGGATACTTCGTGACGTCTACTACTTCGGAGTCTGCACTGGTGATTAATTTTGATAGAAATTTGTGTAGTATTGGGTATTTGTAGTTCAAGTAACAGCTGGTGTTGCTCAGAGGCAGATAATTCAGATGAATCAGCATTAGTTTATTTCTATGATCTGTCTTAAAATTGATATGTTCTTAACTGTAATGGAAGCGTCATATTAATGGTGAAAGCGAACTTTTCGTAATACACTAAATAAGTCAAAAATTATTACAAGGCAAAATGGAACATGGGATTAATTACAAAAAAAGAAAAGAGGTATGTACTTTGTGTGTATAATGTGGAAGGGACTCCGCACTGCAGCCAGGGGCTTATTTTACGTCAGACCCCAAGAGAATAGGATGAGATGAGAGTAAATACAAAGGGCAGTCGAACCTGGACAGTGCGTAAGAGCCACGGTGGAGGATCCCTAATAAATTCCAAGCAGTTCTTCATCTCGCGGGGAGTGCTAGGAGCCCGCGCCCCAGATTCTGAGTCTACAGGCGACTTCCAAAGCCAAGAGCCGTATTTCCAGAGCGCAGTCGCCACCACGGGAGGGTACCACCACCCAATACTTGCCAACATTTACAGCCCTGAAAGAGACCGGCTGGATGAAATGAAAGGACAGGACGTTCGAATGAATGAAGAAACCTTCCAGCATGTGCCTAGTGACCCGGAAAAGCCTTCATAAAGTCCCTTGGGTCAGAGAGGTCGGTCACAGGAATCGATCCCACCACCTCCCGAATGCCAGTCACATCGTAACGTCTGAGTCACCTGACTCGTGGTATGTACTGTAAATATATTGTTTTAAACTTTAAGATGCATGCTCCTCTGACAAACTTGGATTGTTACGATTGGAGCTCACCTTTGTGGCCTTACTTGGTGAATTCCTTACAAGTGGCAGCAATATTTACTGCATAGGTTGCTAATAAAACACTAGCAAAAGGTCAAAACACAGTAATTAATAATACTTGCTGAACAGCATGTAATAAAGGATATTGCGCGTCGGAAGCTTCACGAGCAGATTCTCTAGAGCTCTAAAACTAAAAATTGATTTTTTATGGTAGATGCTGAGTTTCTCTTTCTTTTACATTTACTTCGTTTTCCCTTAGGAGATATTCCGCTGTCCAGCACGGTGTCTCGGCGACTGAGGCAGTTGTAAGCTTATGTTGTGTGCGTTTCTGCTTTAAAGTAACTCAACAATGTCATTAATTAATTCAGTTCCTCCTATTCTGAGGTACTTAAAATTCTGTATCGAAAATAATATTAATAATAATAATAATAATAATAATAATAGTTATATGAAACAAAATATTTCAAATGCAGTAAATTGCTTTTTTTGCTTCTTTTCTTTTCCAATTTGGACAATTCTGTTGTACACATTATTCCTCACTCTTTTTATAGACCGTTTCTCTGTTGAGAAAGAGACGTTATTGAGAGTCTTTGGATATAACTCAAAGCCATTAGGAAACTTTCCGAACATTTCAGTTATTTGACCTCTGCTGTGAGTAGCTCAATGTCACCAAGAATAGTGGTGCTAGTGATAATGTATTTATTATAACGAAATAAGTATTATTATAAAATGCCTTGGTGCACGGCCAATGAGCTAGCATATTTAGTTTACGAATCACGATAAGTGAAACTGTATATGACAAAAAGCAAAAGTTGAAGACACTGAAATCAATATACTAAATAGGTTACTGAAAACGATTAGTTCAGTAAAATAAGTAAAAACTAAAGTCTATTGAAAAATGTACACTTACTCTAAGAACATTAATAAAACAAGTTACTTCTGGTCTCGCACACTCTGGCCAGAAAATGACCCATATCTGGTCAAACAGGATTTCTTAGCATGCCAATAAGCGTTTCACTAAACTATATAATGTATCTTGGAGCTTTGTTTTTCAGCGCCATGTATACACATTGAACCAAAAATCGTGCTCGTCTATATGTCCACAACAGAAAGAGCAGCCAAAATTACTATTATACTCTGTACCCGCCAATTGTTGTTCTCACATGCGCGCGCACACACACACACACAACTATTTAAAATTGGGTTTTCCTCTAGGCCACACCCAAACATGAATTTTCCGGTCAAATACCAATTTTGGATTTTGGATTTAAATGCAATACTTCCTCTAACAAAGGCAAGAAAAAGAGACAGAGTATTAAACAGAAGTATTTTTATTACTAAAATCTTGCTACATATAATTGTTTTTATTCCAGTCCTGTAGCTCCATTGTTTTCTCTCGTCGCTTCGACGCTCGTTGTCAGTTTACAACTGCCTTATACCTCCCTGAGTTTTCAGAAATTAGGTATACATTGTTGTAGGCAGTTGTGCTTGTTAATTCTCACTTCACCATAACTATTATTGAACATAATTACGAGTGTGGGGTTCCGTGATACCCCGTGATATTTGTGTGTGTGTGTGTAGTTCTGCACAGGTAAAGGGTATTTTGGTTTACTCTGCTTTGTTAATCCTCATAGTAATGAATTCACTGGCTATTCCCATAAAATTTTAGATGGTCCTTAAATAAAGCATAAATAATAATAAAAATTATATTAGAAACTGATGCGTGTATATGTGCCTGTGACCAATCTCAAGTACGCAATGTTGGTTAAATACAAAGGCTGATATTAAAATTCAGCATATTCGAAGAATTTAATATGAAGGTTTTCAATAAAATCATTCCAGCCTAAACTAATCTTAATATACCAAAGGGGTAAGTAAGTGCAAATAATTTGATAACTAGCAGGAAAGAATACATATACAACTTATTAGTGTCTTGTTTTTCCGCTTACTAATACTACTTTTATAAATAAAACACAAATTTCAGAATCTAATGTGCTTTGAAAGACCGTGATCTATGTCTTTGATATGCTTACATGCATCACACCACTTGCAATCGGGCAGGCAGAGGGCAGGGAAGTGTCAACCTTAAGACTTGTTGCGTAAACAACCGAACGTTTACAGTTTACCGAAATAGATATGATACAGTACCCATCGTGAAATTTTCCTCATGAGCATAATTTAAGAAAATAGCGAAAAAGCTGCAAATACTAGTTCGTCATCAAACACTAATACAAATATCTGCATTCATTTGACCCCCACCCTGTGTATGTATGTAAAACGTTTCATAATTACACATGACAACTGATTTATCTTTGCACCCATATCAATCCAAGTATATTTATTAAACTGGTATTGATCATTTTTGTTTTAGGTAAAGCAAAAGCCCGCTTTTACTGCTCTGGCACTGTAGGCGATGACACTGATGAAACATGAATATGGAGCCCCGGTGGAATGTGATGCTGGGGTAAAACCGGAGAACCCGGAGAAAATGCGCCCCTGCGGCGCTTTGTCCACTACAAATCTTACATACGGTTGCTTGGTATCGACCCGGCCCGGTCTAGGTGACAGACGAGTGTCCTGGCCACTCGACCACGGTGCGGCCTAGTATTGAACAGCGGGTGTGTGGTTTGATCTCTATTAAACAGACATTTAACATGGCCATGCAGAGCTATTGAAGAGGTAGGTTCAATGTTGAACATATACCTACCGGACATTTCTGTGAATTACTTCTAAATTATTTCATAAAGTTCATTGCTTTGTTTAAAAGATAAAGTTGTGCAAGGACTGTGACAGACATTTATGAAACAATAACTGAAATTAACATTATAATATAAAATAAAATAATTGGGGCTCCGTAGCACCCCACGTATGCTATAATAGTAATAAATTCCTGTATGCAATGTGCGGTTAATATGCTGAAGACATCCATTTACCTTGCAGTAGAGGAATGTCATTTTAAATGTGTGTAGCAACTCAATTGAATTAAACTATTTTGCGTTTGCAAGGACATTTTCCAAGTATTTTAATATCTGTAAACAAATGTTCGCCTTTGTTATCTCTAATATATTTTGTCGCAGTTAATTCATTTACTACTGCGCAGTTACTGCTGTTATGTTAAAAAGCAGAAGTCAGTTTCATAATCTGATCGCCTTCGGGTTTTTAATTACTTCTGCGTCCCCATTTTTTTTCGCTTACCTGGAATGCCGCTTTACAGAGGAAGAAGAAAGAAAAAAGTGACTAATCAAAAAGAGACGGTGCGACTCGGCTTGGTATAGCTCTTAACTGAGCACCACTAAAGCGTTCATCTCACAGAAAATTTCAGAAGCTAGATGCTTTACATTCTATTGTCATCTATTTTTCAATCAAAGCTGTTGAATTCTAACACATTTTAACTACATGCACTTGAAAATTTTAATCAGATAAAATTAGTTTCAAGTATTCGTCATTCTGTTTCTTTCTACTCTGCTTCAAAGACATAGTGGAAACATTAAATCTGCCAATGTGGCACGAAATTAACAACTAATGGAAAGGAGAAAGAAGAAATGTAGGAAATTAATTAAAATGTCATGAGATTGTCAGTCTATCTGCAACCCAGAGCTCGTAGCTTCCACACCTGGGGATAATTAGCTTCACTTCCAATGAATCCGTCACCAACCGCCTTCTGAAACATTCGGCACATTCTTTTTGTCACACAATTTCATTCCACTTGTTTACATTCTCTGGCACGTATGTGCAATGTACAAGCTAGGTTGAGAAGGTATGGCATTGCGCCCAAAACTATTATGCCGATATGTCACCGGAAATACATGTTTTTACGGACCCCTGAATCAAAAATGTTCTTACTTTTTAGAAAAAGGGCAGTGTGTGGTGTATGTGTGTGTATCTGTGGAGAGCATAACTCAAAAATTAAAATTCGGTTAAATACAAAACTTATTATTTAACTTTAGTGTCTTCCAAGAATTTGATACGAAGATTTTCCGGAAAATCTCCCCACCCCAAAGTACACTTTAAATGTAACATTATTTTCGAAATATTCGATCTTCTAAAAATGACTCTGAGAATTTTGATTAAAATTTCCTATATTAAACATATTTACAACAAATAAAACGTGAATCCTTAGTTTCTTGGGAATACCTCCTGACGTTCTCTTCATTCTGAATGACTTTTGTACGACTGTTAAACCTTAAGATATGGATAAAACCCTAATACTCGAAAATGTAGATCTTGTTAAGACAGTTTCCGTCATGAATCTCCGTAACATGTTAACTTGAAATCCCTCAAACGTTACCCCGTCTGTTCTCAATAGTTAAAACTAACTGTTCAGCAAGGATAAGACGGGACATGAACTGTTTAAATGTCTGGACATGAATTGGGACTTAAAAGAAATTTTTCAGTGTACTGGAGATCAAAAGTTCATCTTCAGCATTGGAATGAAAATTGTGGCCAAAGTAATGATATGGCGTATTCTTGAAAGAAAATTTACTTTACCGTGTAACGGATATTCACACGAACGATATGCTGTTTCTGAGGAACAGACAACCGTATTTTTAGAACAAATTTCCTGTGGCCACAGTATATATAAGACTGTAGAAAATAACTAACAACTAGTTAAGGCTATTGGCGTCAATTTACTCAGAAGGAATCGGTTGATATGGACCGACAAGGGAGTTCCCAGCAATTCCAGTTGGTCCAGTCATTTGAATTCAGTGTTGGTACCAGAAGAAAGTATTGCGCATCTATTCTACTTCAACCCTAAAACTTAGTTACAACCAGTGAGTAGGAAATGTAGTTAAGTACGCTACTCCCGTTGGCATGCACAAAATTTGTTCTCCTGCTTCATTCGAAACATACCTTCCGTTAATTATTTGCAGCTCAAAGGCGCCACCAAACAATATAGGCCCTTTCCTTTTGTTTTCAGAACAGAATCCCTTCTGCCTCAACATTGCTTCTTCTTCTTCTTCTTCTTCTTCTTCTTCTTCTTCTTATTATTATTATTATTATTATTATTATTATTGTTATTATTACTGTTACTATAATTGATACTATTATTGTTATTATTATCGTTATTACTATCATTATTATTATTGATGTTTTATTCTTATTGTTACTACTACTACTACTATTACTACTACTACTACTACTACTACTACTACTACTACTACTACTACTACTACTACTACTACTACTACTACTACTACTACTACTACTACTACTACTACTACCACCACCACAACTACCCCTCCCCCCGAGCATCTCCGCTTCTCTCCGTCACTTCTGAACCATTAAACGCATTTACATTCACCTATGTAGTTACATTACAGTGTGATGTGTTTGGGTATGGATAAAATATTAAATGCTATTATACAAGCTAATATGGTTGTAGAGAATATTTGTTGAGGTTATGTTATACTTAAAATATGGGAGTTTCCATGTACAACAATCAATGATGCATAACCTGACAGAACAAATGAATATAATAGAATATTTAAAATGGTTCCTACTATTCAACAACGAGCGCAATGTGATTTTGGTTACTTTTCATGTCAACGGGAAAGTAAATATTCACAACACAAAATCCACATGACTCTTATGAGCTTGAAAGATCATGATAATGGAATAGCCGCAATAAAGTGTATGTGCCCTTCTTCAAAGCATGAAAGATCCAAGTCCAAAAGTTAATGTTAATGAGCCGCAATAAATATTATGGACCATTCTTCCTTGCCGAAAAGACAGTATGCCATGAATCTTATTTGGATATGTTGTAGTTGTTTCTGTTGCCATCACTCCAACAAGACAACAATGTGAACATTGTATTGCAATAAGATGGCGTACCCCCCACTGGCCATGTGACGTTCGTAATTCTCTAAATGCTACTTTCAATGTTATTTGTTGTGGTCGTGTTGAACCCATTGGTTAGCCTACTCCCTAGTTTTAACTCCTCCGACTTCCTCGTGTAGGGCTCTGTTAAAGACCTTATCTAACCAAGGTACATTGATGACTCAGAATAAAACTGGCTCAAGCTTTTCAGCAAATCATCGCTCTTATATTGCAAAGGACACGGGTTGAATTTCATAACCGCTTTGAGTTGTGGAGAGTGCGCAATGGGGGTCATGTTAGCCACTGAGGAATTTCCCATCTTTACTGTTGCATACACAACGTTTTAAGAAATAAAATTCAGCAGCAAATGCTTTACAGTGTTTTATCTTATCCTTACCCAAACGGATTTTCAGCCAAGCGATATCTTTGTCAAGCTTTTGATGATATCCATAAATTTATTTTTTTTTTACCAGTTTTCCTTTCAAAATACCTTCTAGCCAAACTGGCAGCGAGACCTTCAGTTCATTCATGTTCCTTGTTTTCTTGCGTCCTATTGACCTGATGATGTTTCTTATTCTATTAATGTGCAAACAGATTCCGCAGCATTTCTGATGGCTTCTAAGATCATATTGGATTTCTGACTATAGGAAAAATATCTAGTTTTGCGAAAACTGGGGACATTGGTGATTTTTTTTTATAAACACCTTTATCAGTAGGAAAGCGGGGATTACCCTACAAATTAAGTTGCCAGGAATGTAAGTAAATGCTCGTCACTGGCAGTAGTTTTGGTTATCCATCTATAAAAGTAGTTATTTCTCCAATGTATTACTGCACAGAGTCCGTCAGTTGTTTTTTTTTTCTTTTTTTTTTTAATTTTCTAAGAGCAAGAACCGTGGCTGAGTGGTTAAACCTCTCGCCTCTCATCAAGAGAGGTTCAAGTCCAGGGGACCGCATGGTGGACAAAGCGACGTTTTGGAGGGTTTTCCGTTTCCTCCGCCATTAATTTCACAAACTACTCCGTAATCAACGTTCCTTTCATCCATTTCATCGTCAATTCATATATCTTCTTCGCTGTAACACCGGGCTGATCGCCCTTTCCGGCTACTCTCCGTGATCCAGAGTTCTTCTGCTCCACAAGAAACATCTGACCCGAGTAGCTTGCTGTTTAAGTCCTCGGGAGTGTAGGTGTTACATACAAGCAGGGTAAGCAGCGAAAGAAGAAGCATTCAGCAGTTGCAGGAACCGCAATGCAATCACATTGATATTCGAATCGTTTTTCCTAATGCAGGGTGAAGAGAGAACCTGAACCTCTTAAGTTCAGAGGTCAGCATGCCCTCTTGGGAAGTGTGAAATGTTAGGAAGTGTCCCCACTCCGTGACAAGGTCTTTCTAACGCCCGCAAAACAGTTTTACTAGCCTTGATTCAGTTTATATGAACGTAATTTATGTACAGTTAACTATTGTAGAATGCTTTGTGAATAAGGGAGTATTTACATTTTTTTCTCCTAAGGAGTTATTTTCTTCGGTAAAAACACGAAGATAATACAGTGTTAGTATTAATGTGTCTATAACCTTCTGTTTTAGTTATATTCTATTTCAATCTGATGCTATCCCATTAAGATCTGAGCAATATTAATACATATTTTGAGAGTTAACTAAGCCAAAGAGGTAATTGAATGATCCATGTGATGGAAAACTCGGGTCTACCCAACATTAAACATGCAGGACATCAAAATTATATATCTCTGAAATTTGAAAATCAACAGTGTGTAAGATATCCTCTTGAAATTTACAAAAGCAGTTAATTCAATTACAAAAATACATCTGCGAAATGTAGCCAAATGTTAAAATTCAAACATATTTTATTCTTAGTACTGTGACTTCTAAAAAATTTTAAGAATATAAATATCTAAATATATCGTTTTTACTACTTGATAAACTTTAACTGCTAATTAACCCAAACTATTATTAATAGGCACTCCAAACTTTAAACCTTATTTTTTTGAAAACTTGTCCAACACTTTTCCATAATCAAAATCTTCCATAGGTTGTAATTTTCAGTAATTTTTTTCAAAATTTAAAATTTCCCTCAAAAACACATTAAAGAAATGGTTATATTCATTTGTCAAATTGTTGCTCCAATTTTGATAAATAAAAAACTAAATTTTTAAACACTAAGGCTTTTAGAGATTACGAAATGTAATAAGTTTTCTACATTAATTAAGGCTACTCTAAAAATTATAATCTGAAAGATATATTTTTAATTTCATTTACAACTCTAGATTTTACCAATTTCACGGATGCATCGGCCTAAATTGTTCTATAAATAATACTTTTGTTGATATTTATTATCATAATAAAAATGATTAAACCGCTACATTTTTAAGAAAATTCAATTTGCAGCTTAAATCAGTTTAATATATCTGCAACAGCAGTGTTGTTACATTAGTCCCTTTTTAATGTAGAAATATTATTACTTCGTGTACTCTCCAAAACGTTGTTACAAAAGTTGATGACTTAATTAATATACTTCAAATTAGGAACATTGTTTCGAAAAATTCTGGTAATTTTCTTTGGTGTACTTTTCAGAGGTGGTACAAAAATTTGGAAACAAATTAGTAAAAAAATGCATCACGTGGGACACTTTGAGTTCGGAAAAATGTTGGAGAAAACAAAGTAAAAATTTGGAGTGCTTATTAATACACATGGGCTTATCCATTCATAGCTTCAGTTTATTTGTAGCTTAGAGGCACCCAGTAGGGAAAAAATGTCTTAAAGTTTACTAGGAAAATATGTTTTATTTTCATTTTTTATAATTTTTGGTCAAATTTCACAGTTGCATTATCTCAATCAGACCTAATCTAGTCAATATGAGACAAAAGAAAGTGTGAAATATTGCTCCATGAATTTGTGCTCTTTACTAGTATTTGAATCCAAGTTTCCTGCACGGACTCTCTGTAAAATAATTAAACTCCTGCACAAAAGCCCACAAGGTACCAAGGCCTACTGCCGGCCGCTGCGTCCCCGATCTTGGCCCACGACAGGCGTTATAAATGAGGGGCAGTATTGGAGGGTCAGACGAGGTCAGCGCCCCGAATCCCTCCGGACGGTTAATGCGGTCCTCTCGACCTAGAGCAGCTAGTTCTCCATCAAGTGCTGTCTATAAAGAATAGTTTTTGCTTCTTTTTTTTTTTTTACTTGGGCTTGTCTGCTAATGCCTTGGTTGCACTGCCGTCTTAAGGCTTATTTTGTTGACCCTGTAGTGAAACTCCAGTCCTCTAACCCTGTGTCCCTTAACAGCTTGCACAGGCACAAGAGTGTATTGAAGTGATGGTCCTCTGGTTCCATGAAGAATTTCCCAAGGATTTTGGATCTCCTTCATCAATCACTTCACAGGAACATAAAATATGTTCTACATACAACCTGTGTGGCCCTAAAACCATCCTATTTAGGACACTTGGTAGAGACAGAGTAGCATCTCAAGTTTTATATACAAGGTTGTTCACCTGTTCCTTATTATTTTTGGAGATAGGCAACACTTCATACTCTGAAAGTAATAAGGTCGAAATTACCGTGCTTATCGGCCTTCTGGTAACCATACTATTCTAGCCTGATCTTCATCGGAAAATAGACCTTAGCAGCAATATTTACGTCCATTCCAAAAGCATGCGCTTAATAACTCCTGTTACAGTAAATGTTATATCAATAGGATCGCTGCCATACGTTCTGCAACATAAATTATATTGAATGGGGGTTAAATGAACAGCTTAAGCTACAAAAAGGGGTCCATAACACTTATGAAGAGATCAGAAGCGAAGAGGGAGACATATGTGATACTATACCTACAAGCGGGTGCAATGATTGTAGCTCAACTGGTTAATTTGAATGTTCCCACATCACCTCCAGCTTGTCATAGGTTTGAGTCCCACAGTCTGCGTGCAATTTTTTTTTCTTCTTTATGTATTATCCATCGAGGTGCAAAGTTAGTTCAGTGTTTGTCACTCTAATAATTTTAGATGTATACGAAAAGGTATACGAAAGAATAACAAACAACAGTTCATTTTACGTTTCCTATATTCCTCGATAGTTAATTTTCTTTCTAATTATGTTGGAAAAGGAACTTCACAAAGGCTTTATAAAATAAAGGAAAATTTCTAAACGTATAAAGTCAATAAAAACAATTTGAAAATACTAGAACACCAAACATGTTATGGATTGTTCTTCGTAGTTAGAGAATGTTCTCTACAAAATATGGCTTCTGGAACCCTCGATGGGTTAGCGAATGCCACCAGAGGACTGCATCGTCCGTCTCGGGAATGATGTTTTCAGGTTAGACTGTAATCTGCGGGTTGTATAAAACCAGAGAATAAGGGACAGGTGAACCACCTTGCATATACATATATATGTGTGTATAGTTTCTTGAAAACTATACAAGCTATCATCACGAAAATGTTATCACTTATAAAAAGCTTCTTCTTCTAATTCAGAACCATTGACAAATCATAGCTTAGGTTAATACTGATAGCTTATTGATATTTAAATACACAAGAATACACAACTATTACTCACTTAACCTAACTACTCTTGACTTTAACCTAATTAATTCACTCCAACGGAACTTGCCTTACTACTGACTCTTTCTACTAATAAAGTTATAGCTCGTGGTTGCTTAAATTGTACATTAACTTTAATATATTGCAATAGAAATCATTTATCACAAATAATTGTCTATTTTCCCATCATTTCCTTATGAAGTAATAATTAATTTTATGATATACTCCGGTGTGAAGCTGAACAGTCATCATGACGGAGTCCTGCACTGCAATGGTGATGTTTTGTGGGCCTTAACTTCTAATCCAGAATAGCTATTAGTTTTTTCTGTTCGCGGTTTTAGAGGAAATTATGTAAACTGTGTCTAGTTAGATGGAGTTCAATTTCTTCAAGGAGTCTTCATAGTTGCTATGCGTTTATTAAGTTACTTAATGGTTTTGTAAAGGAGTGGGCAATCTTGGCCCCGCGCGTCACATAAAATGTATGATATTAAGGGGAAAATTTTAATTTTAAATTGTATCGACAAACGCTATAAACCAGACGAAACTTGACCACATATGCTGCGGTTTATAGCTAATGCCATCAATATCTGCAGTATGCTTACGTTAGATGCATTTCAGATCTAATAGTGTTCCAAATAGAAGATTGCACAGTGGAAATGATACTTATGGATATTGAAAATAATTCTATAGTCTAGCAAATATGACCAGATAAAGACAGCATTTTGCCTTCAGAAATGTGCACGACATATATTTATTATAGAGTAGTTGTAACAAAACGACACAGTGTGAACATAGTATGAGGATGGAATACAATGAGTTTCAAAGGCACATTCCACAGGTAATATACTAGATTGTAACATTAGTGATTACACTCTTAAAAGTAATAATATAGCTGTGTACTTACGTGGCTGCTAAACATATACTATGTGAAAAAATAATGATGGCAACTTATAAACCATAATCAATTATAAACCAAATAAACTGAGAAATTACAGTCCCGTTGAGTTCTGCAACGCTTTTAACGCACATAGAGATATCTGCAAACGTCAAATAATGGGCGTTTGGGCCACCTGACGCATGTGTACTAGGCAAGGTGACACCGCGGTAACGTGTGCATTTGGGACGACGCGTGTTCGATCCCCGTCGACCTGACAGTCCCTGTCAAGTCATTTTCTTATTCTTTCAGTTGTGTTTTTAGGCTTGTGGGATGTGACAGCGTTGGTAAATGGCACGGATACATGGGCCCTGTAAATGCTGTCCTTGGCGTTGTGGTCGCTGTCCTCGCAGAGTCGGGGACACTTATCAAGTTCCGGAACCCGGGTTGACAGTTGCACGGCGGATCCTGAAGAACTTTCAGCCACTGAGTCAGGGACTGCCACGCGTCTCTGTAGGCTACGTGCTTGCGGCCTCCTGCAGTTCCCTCATTTCATCCCTTCCTCCCGGTGGTGTTAGCGCACAATAAATCTCCATAGGTCACAGTGCGTAATGTGTATGCCATTGTTGTCCATCCATTACCTTTAAATATGGATGTATAAGCTGTAGTTGTATCTCTAATGCAATATCTTAAGTTGCCATAAAATAGTTATATAACGGACTTCTTTAAGAGGAGATACGCCACCTATCTGTCTTATTACCTTTAGCTTACTTTTGACCCACCTGCAGGACATATTCAGATGTAAGTTGTGTGGCTCAGTGAGACGACATGCCTGGTGTTGCATACAAATTTGTATGTTGAATCTAGTGCTTGGAGAACCAGAAAGCTACACAATATTTAAACCAGTATATAAGGTAGAGTTACTAATTATGCTACAGAAATCTGCACCCTTTAGCTTGCTGTATTTTTAAACAATACTATAAAATCTTCTTAGGTAGTTACGTAGAGCAAATCTCGTTTCACATATTTAATCTCCTGTCTCTGCTGAACGAGGACATGTGCATCTACCTTCAAAGTCCACATTCTTTTGTGAAATGTTAATTTTTTCTTATGGCGGTAACTTGCATTAAATATCCGAGAAAGAAAATATTTACGCTGAGATGCACTAATGTCATTGCCTTTTCTTTTAAAACAAAAGTTAATTTTCTTTGCAGCAATAAGATGTTGCCCCAGGGATGTATTCTTGAGATTATGCAGCACAAAGAGCTATCTGCGAGGTCAGAATTTATATTAAAGTTCAGGTAGCTAACTCATTTTTCTTTGGAAAGTCATGTGAAAGGGTTGCAGTAAGTTTACAAAAGGCATCTCCTTGCGTTTTGCGAATGAAACATTCGCAAACCATTTGTTTCACATTACCTGTGACAGTGTTTAACTTTATAAGATGAAATATAATTAGATGAAGTTTGTTTTTGACAACCAAAAATACATTATTAAAGGATAAAATACAATCCAATTTAATGCTTTAATGCTAGCGTTAATAATAACTAATGCTATGAAATGCGAAACTACAAAATAACTATGCTTAAAAAGGCAATTAATGACATTATCATTACTTCTGAATTTTAAACTCTTATTGCATTGGGAACGTACTTAAATGGGGGGGGGATCTGACATTATAAGCTTATAATGGCAGCTATAATTTCTAAAAGGATAGTAGGTGAAGCTTAGTCTATTTTCGGCCAACTTTGCCTTTCTTTAATAAAATATATTAGGCACTGTCATGTACGCAAAGTGTTACAAAACTATGGAACCTGTGAATTCTACTAATTATGCAATACATGTGTTCTGCAAATGTCTACACAAACAGCACGTAAATCATTTTCTTTTACTGTCTTTTCGGCACAGTTGTATGAACTCAGCATTATATGGAATCTACAAATGGTGTAAACTATGGAAGGCAAACAACACACAAGATTAGATTAATAATTTTTAAGGGAACACAGAACAAGAGAAATGCAAGATTTTGGATTTCTGGTTAAAAGATTGCAGTATTTGCAATGTTTGATTCTTCTATGGTAATGTATTATATATTTTGATAACCATTTTAAATCATTTCGCTGGTAAAATGCTTCTTTATGTCAAACTTTAAAGCCATTATTCTCAAGTTCAAATTTGTTGTTATTTTCCTATACCTATTAAAAATCTAACTTCTTTCATAGCTAGACCGATGAAAATGTTTCCAAAAGCGCTGCGGAATGTGTGCAGTATAAAATGCAGCAGAAACTGTTGAAGCACCATTTCAAGAAATGAACAAGTTAATATCAAGTACAAAGAATATTTTTAAACGTTTATCTTCGAATTGTAGTCTATAAAGAAAGACTCCTGATGTCCTAATTCCCCATAGAGCCAACACTCATTGCGTGGGTTTCTTGGATTGAAGCAGCCATTTTTATTCTACACATTTCAGTTCTGAGAAGGAAGTTATTTCGATGTTCTGCGCAGTTGATGGTTGGGCAATCAGTAAAGAATAGCGTGTATTCAGTAGTGCAATGGTTCAGAAGATTCTGGCTTTTAGTAAGACTTACCTCAAAAGTCTGCGTCAAACTATAGAAAAATTAGAAACTTGTGGCAAGGCCCTTGGAGATTCTTTAACAGTTGTGAACGTCAGCTGAAAACTGTGTCTGAAGATATCGGAGACAGTGAAAAATAACAACTTTCGTAACTGTTGCAAAGAAACCCAGATTACAGTGATATTAGTTCAATAAACAAGGATTTGAAACGTAGGTGCTTGCAACTTCCAGACGAAATACCTCCGTCTTTAGATATCGAACGGTCATTCTCAGCATACAAACCTTTCCTCACAGATAAGCGACAAAACCAAATTCAAAACATTTTGAAAAATCTGATGTGTCCCATTCATATGACTTTCTCTACTTATCTGTAACAAACTATTGTAAGTAAACTTATTAGTCTACTGCACACTAATCGAGACAAACGTTAGCAGAAATGGCCTTATTAATTAGTTCCTTTAAGTAGAAAGGAAATAAGGGAACACACTAGGCTAAACGACAGTCAAATGATTTAAAATGTGGTTGTTATTGGATTGAAATACGTTTCTTTTCGGCGAGGAGTTGACAGATTCCCGTGTGAAAAATGTTCAATATTTTAAAAATGAAACCAATAACAAGAAGTATCTCGAAAATAGTCAATTCCACAAAAAAGTTGTATGAAAGATTGTGTGCTTTAACGAATTCTACAATTTTTTGTGTAGAAGTTTTTTATCTATTTCTTGTGGTTTAGCAGTTATACAACCTTCATAAAAATTCATCCAGAATAAACTGGTCTTTAGAGGATATTTCTAAAAAGCTCAAGACATACGCCTTATATTTCCTGTAAGTATCTTAAGTATTAGAGATTTGAATCAAAATCGTTGGCCATTTTTGAGACAGCCAGCACTTTCGATTTTTTTTTCCATGTAAAGGGTAGTTGGGAGTGGGAAAATCTTCGTGTCGCATCCTTGGAAGATAATGAGCTTAAATATCAAGTTTGGTCTTTAATGGAGTTTTCGTTTTTGAGCTAGGGAATCCCAAAACACGAATTTCCGGTGAAATCTCGGTATCTAATTTTTGGGTGCAATACAATATTTTCTCTAAACATTATGTACAAGGTACGTCTAGAGAAAGTAAGAACTCTTGGTCATAAACTGGAAAACCAGCTTAAGCATGACTGAATGGGAAACATTGCCAATTACATGTGAGTACTGATAAGTGACATTTAATGCTTTATTAACAATTATTTTGAGGATTTCAGTGTAATTTCTTTGATTTTGACGCCACTGATGCATTTGAAACTTCTTTAGTGCACGTTAATCCGACTTCTAATATAAAAAAAGAGTTAATAAATGTAACAAAGAAGTTGCTCACATGGTTGTCTTAATTTCAAAAGCAAAACCACGCATTGTAATTCCAATATGATATACTGCAACAAAGGACCTCGGATATTCAAAGACTTGTAGCTGAGATCCTTTTGCAAAACTGAGTGCCATTACGCAATTGAAATAAATTTCGACTTTGAAAGGATTTATAGTCATGTTTTTATGATTGCGGTCCTAGACTCCTTTATGTAAAATACGGAAAGTATTTATCATGTAGTGCAGCATTTTTGTGAAGTGAAGAGAGGAAGACAAGATGCCGGAGATAGAGAGAGACAGAAAAAGCACGGAAATGCTTTTTTTGATTTGAAATGTGGAAAATATTTGTCACTGCGTTAGTATTTCAGTGTGCCACTGAGGGAAATTTGATTGAACTATCTTCAATTTTAGATATAGAGGATTGGTCATAAATGTTAGAAGGCAATAATGGCTGCAATCTCCTTGTTTAACCCTTTGTTGCCTGTCAGTACCTATAAGTTCCGCTTGTTTTAAGCGTAACTATACAAATAGGGTTGTAGTCTAGGATTAATTTCATGTTCTATAGCCTTCAACCATAAACGACAAGTAATCAAGACCGTGGTATACTGTAAAAATATATACAATTTCTGCCCTAAAATTGCAGTGATATTTTAAATAAATAAAGGAGAAAACCGACATAACTACAGCCAAATGTAACCACATTAACTTCCAATCATCACACCGATTATTTTACTTGGGCTCTCCCCGCCATTTACCACAATCCCTGTGATTTGAACTTGCAACATTTGGCTTTGAATGGATGACCGGTCCATTACCTATCACCTAACACTCATGACCATTTGAACTACTTTTTTGATAGTGCCTTTGGCAGCGCTATTTAAACCGGTTTAGAAGCATTTAAACTTCTAATTGGGAAGAAAAATATTAATAAAGGATCTATATTTTCATTTCTATTTTCTCTATTATTTTATATAATAATTTTATAGGTTTAATTCCGAAATATTTTTACTAGAACTCCAGTTTTTTTTAACTTGAATTAAAGGAAAAACGGCATATGTAGTATGCTAGTGCAGGCAACTAAGGGTTGAATTTGGAGTCAAAGGATATATGAGTGCAAGGATGATGGCTCATTATGGTATAAAAACTATCGTGCTCAAATATATTGTGAATATTTACTTCTCATTTCATATTCCAATTACGATATTCAATGGTCCATGCTTCATCACTACAGTTTGAAGTAGGATTAGCCTGAAATATTAACAATCCACAAATATGCTCTCCTAAACTCCGCTACATATAATTAGCCTGCTCATTTGCATTCTACGTCTAAAATGATCTTCTCTTTCTTTAGCCGGTTTACCAGCTGACCAGATTTAGAATGTGAATAATAATAATAATAATAATAATAATAATAATAATAATAATAATAATAATAATAATAATAGCTGTTTTAAAGGTTTGGACTTTGTTATTTTTAAACGCTCAAATTTAAATTAAATTAATTTCCTTCCAAATGAACTTGAGAGAAAAAGTCCTAACGTATTTAAATTCTGAGGACCAAATAGAGTAGATGCGAAATGTATTTATATTAATTAAACACCTACACACAATTGTGCCGCGATAACTTGCGCGAATAGTGTTCAGGAGGCCGTGAGTTCTATTCCCGACGACCACAACCCTGATCCTTGGATTGTTCGTGGTATCCCTGGGATTGGCAGGTGAATGCTTGAGTGGTTTCCCATCTACATCATTTTCCTTTCCATAATTTCCCCTTCATTCCGTTTCACAACCAGTTTGCAGGTGTGTTTCTACCAGGTGGTCCAACTGCCCCGTATTTGAAGACTGCAGTCATTCCTTGGTGCATTAAAAGAGTTGCAGAACTCAACGGGGCGGGAGAAACTGTCGAGAGCAACCTTCGTTTTATCCCTCGCAATGACCATGACCCGCTCACCGTCTCTGCTGATAACCAAGAAGGGTAAAGCGAAGTTCACTCTCGCCACTTCTGCACTGGCGGGTTTTTACTTGAATTAGTTCCGTTTAGTTCTGCAACTCTTTTAATGCGTGAAGAGATATCTGCATACCTCAAATATACGGGGCCACAAGAAGAAGGAAGAACTCATGAAATACTTCCCAGTATTAAGGAAAGATTTATAATAGGTTATGTTAAACCTAACTAAACATTTTCTAACAGGATACGGACAGTATAAAATTGCTTATGTAGGATTGGAAGGAGGATAAATGGAGATTGTGAGAGATTTTACATTTCAGTGCATACCTTTTTTAAATCATGAAAAAGATATGAGAGCAATGAGAATAAAATTAAGTGGGAAACAAATTTGGAATATATTAAAGTTAAAGGAAGAGTTTGAAATTATAATTGAAACTTCGTCGAACACTTCTATTGTCATAAAGAAATTATTGATAAATAATAGAAGAGAAAGAGTTGAGTTATCAGGGAGGGATGAATAGAGAAGGGAAGAAGTAAGGATGAGAAGATTGAGAAGTAGATGAAAACAAAGGAAGATGAAACTTTGAACTGAGAGTAGTTGATAGAGAGGAATAATGTTTCAAAAGAAGAGCAAGATAATGGAGATGATATGAAGTAACAGAAATAGGGAATATTATTTCATATTTCTTAGTGGAATTAAAGCAGGGTAATAAAATAGAAGAAGGAAAAGGAGATCAAGAAGAAAGAAGGGTTGAAGGAGGAGCGAGATGATTGACTTTAGGGCCAAGAGAATAAAAGTGAAGAAGAGTGGTGTGAATGAAAGAAAGGAGAAGGACTAATGAACAGAGTGGATGTAGTATTCATTCTCCGAGGCCAGTACGATGTTTTTAGATTCCGGAAAATGTAGAGAGTAATGAAGCACTAAAGTGTGATATTAAATTTTGAATATTCTTATTCTGAACAACGTAACTTAGTGTTAATTATGAAAATTTAAAGTTTTAAATAAACGAACAAAATATTTTAGAACTATTAAAGATATTGTAAAGTATCAATCTTAAAATGTTTTATGAATATTAGCTTTGAAAGTTTTGAAAAATTATGATGCAGCTATGTAGAGGTCATTATAATATTAATTAATATTTTAAGGCTGAATATTATTTTAATATTTAATATTAACCAGCTGAAGCTATACCAGGGATATACGTTCAGACACTGCAAATTTTTAATCAGTTTGGGGACATGTAAGATTCCACCCTGATATTCCTCCAAGATCAGAAACAGCATTCAGTAGATTTTAATGTCATACTAAATGTTATTAGGCTCCTCCAGTGCTTAAAGAACTTCTCCTTGGCATGATTAAATGTTTCTTATGGACTTTATTTTATAAAAGAATATTCCTTTATCAACTTTAAGACAGATAGGGTTAATAATAATCCACAAATATCTAGAACACAAGTCATTAAGCCAATTTATAAGCATATGGTCATCTTTATTTGTGTTTTATATTTAATTTATACATTGCGCATTCTTGCTAAACTGTCAGCCTTGGTAACTTCCTGATGAACTTGCATCAGAGTAAGGCAAATCAGCATCCGGAACAAAATAACAATCTAAGGATTTATTTTCAAAATGTTGCTGAATGTTCTATTAACTAATATTTTTATAGGTTAAGTGCTTCGTGCTTCGATGTCATCTTTTTGGAGGCTCAAAAGGAAAAGGGCAATATGTCGAAAAATGAAATTCGGTTTATATATGAACGCTCTTTAACTGCTGCGGTTCTCAGCGTTCCATTTTATGTTAGGCGTGAAAGACTGCTTAATTGTGCTCAGAGGCCTCTTTATCGTTCTTCAATGTGCCGCAAATCTACGACACGGGACCATAAAATTTATTTCCCCGCCGAAGGAAGCCATGCTAAGGATTTTACGCTCGAAAAATGTCAATGCTCTCCCTCGGGTTTTTCGTCGTGACCGTGGGAAACGGAGGCTAGCATGTTACCCCTACACCACCAAGGACGACTATTATCGAAACTAAAATTATAACTTAATAATATGAATTGCCCCATGTTACCTTTCTATCCTACAATTATTTGGAAAGTTATCTAATCAAATTTAAAGGATTGAAAATCAAATGTACTTCTGCACACTTGTATTAGAAGACATGATTTGCGATTCATTACGGCATATTTCACCTATCACGGATATTACGAAATCACTTGAACTGTACATATATTTTAGATCACACCTGGCAGACAAAGCGCAAGAAGATTGAACTTACCCTCCCTCAAGTCCCCACTACTCTCTTTCAACAGTCACATAGATCCAAAGAAACCAGTTCATTGCTGTATTATCCCCGTAGCAGCCTTATCAGTGCAGTGGTGGTTTACATGTGCAAAATGAGTGAACGGCGAATGTTTAATTGGGACTGAGAAAACAAGTACTTTTTTGTTCTTCAACAACAACCGTGGCGGTTGCACACGTAACCTCTCCGCTTCTCTGCCAGGTGGAAGGAAAAAGGAAAGGCCGATTGTAGGGTAGAGCATTTCATACTACGGGTGCTTATCTTACCGGCCCTGGTTTGGATGGTGAATATGTAAACAATTACGGTACACATTGCAGTTTTAATTGTCAATTCTGACAAGAAACGAACGGTCCAAGTAAACAAACTATAAAGCAATGAATAAAATTTAAACTTTTGGATGGCGTTTTTGTTACGAATTCTGTAGCAGAATGCACTTCATATATTGCCAATTTTCAGTAGGAATCGAGTGTAAGTATGCTTTGGTATGGTCATTTAAATTGTTGTACGGTACACACGGGTAGAATTATTTCCATTTTAATTACAAGGCTTTCAAGGAAACAAGAATAAAACAATAAATATAATTCCAGAATGCACCGTTATAGGCATTTAATATATACTTGGCTGTTTTTACTATCTGTCAAATGCTCCATATTGTTTTATTTAAGTAACAGAATAGGAATCCGATATCTTCTATACATACAATGTTAAAATCACGAAATACAAGTATCTTTATCCCTTTCATCAAACTTAACATGCCCCTTCCTACACACTTTAACATGTAATATGTATATTTAAAAAATATGCTATAGTTCAAAGTTATAATTTTGTCACTGTCGGTTCCTTTTAATCTAAAAAAATTAATTCATCGTATAACATTTTATCCATGCAACATTTTTAAAATAGCTTTGTTAAAATTGTACGGCATACTAAAAAGTAAATGGTGCCAAGCGGAGCTTTCATATTTTTAGATAAAAACAGAGTTTCTTTAAACAAACAAAAATAGATTTTTGTAAACGAGCTTTATAGTACTAACCTTAACTAATTCTATGTAAACTGCTAGTCGTTATTTTATTTTTAATGTTTGTATATTACCTATAAACTGCATCCGTACATGAAATGAATCATATATAGAAAAATTTTAAGACTAAAAATAAAAAGCCAAACATTTCAAAAATGTTTGACTACTGTGTCCCCTTATGCAAAAAGATAGGTGAAACATTGAACCATTTTTGGCACGTTTTACGTTTTATCATGCTAAATACTGATTAATGTGGAAATTACTAAATACGATCACGTAAACGTATTTAGTGACACGGGAATAGCTTAGGAGAACAGGTTACTACTTGAGGTACGGCAGTGAACTGACAGTACCTTTGAAGCACTTTCTACGCCTATTCGGGGCACGGAGGTAAAACAAATACGCTAGTCTCCTTCTCTTCACAAAAGAGACCTTCGATAATTACGGTCACAAACAGAACCATAAAAGAACCCCTTGATGCAAAGCAAGGGTCACTTTGTCAATCCTTTTTCTGTAGTCGGTTTATATATCGCAGCAGAGCTTTCTTTCGAATTCACGGCGAATTTATCAATTCATGTTTTTTTTCCAGCCACCATATTCCTAAAACACATTCATCCTGTAGGATAAAGATTTTCTCAAGTATGACCTAAACTGCAGTCATTCTCTAAAGTGTGCTGTAGACTACTGTATTGCACGTGCAACATCTGAATTCCAAGAATGAATAATAGACTATACCATAATGTTGGTCTCCGCATGTATCACTATAAGACATTTATTATTATTACCTAAGTGTTAGTGTTAGTAAGCTAAGACTACTCTTATGTTCCTGCCTCAAAAATAAGTATTTGGACATCCCTGATTTTTGCTTTCATATAGGAAGAGGGGATTAATTACATTCTACCAGAAAACCAGCTTAAATTACTCTTTAAATGGAAGTTTTTTTTTGTTTTCTTTCTTGTTTTTTGATAAATTTCTGTTTTCTTAAAAATTGGCTCTAACGGTCTTCTTTAAAATAACATATATTAAAGATATTTATCCCAAATTAAACGTATATCTTGAATTTATGAGAATATCCCTTGAAGACATCTTCATTCCGGAAATCTTTTTGCATAGTTGGTGAACCATAAGAGAGATATGAAAGCTTACTACACAAAAATGTAGATCTCGTTAGAACATATAATTTATGTTAAATACATGTTTTGCTTTTGCTGTAAATTTGACCATGTCCGACGTATTCCATGTTTCTGGTTTAAATTCCCGATACTTTCCTCAAATTACAAGTTGTCATTCGGTTTTCTTCCGTTTCTATCTAACCATGTGAAGAGAACGGAATTTCAATGTGCATTTCCTTATTCCGGTCGTCTCCTTAGCGCGGTGGTAGCTCAGCTGCTTATCAAGCGGGAAACTTGGGTTCGATTCTCGGTACCGGCGTAGGTAGTTTTCCTCCGCTGGGCGACCTGGTCCGGGATGCACTCAGCCTCGTGAGGAGCTACTTGATGGAGAAGTAGCAGCTTCAGGTCAAGTGGACCGCATTAACCGGCCGGGGGGCTTGAGGCGCTGATCACGTCTCAGCATTCACTACTGCACCACATCCATGACGTCAGTTATTAGTTTGTTTCCTTATTCCCCTGGTATTTATAAGGAAATATATATTTAACTATGTGTGTCAATGTTTATCTCAAATGCATGATGTAGATAAAATAATAGACTTCTGTAAGAATAGTTTGTTGAACAATAATTAGAGAACAATACACGTGAGATTTACAAATTTATCGTCCCTTCTTTTTACGTTTTATAGACATTTTACCTACCTATTTCGATTGTCGGGGTGCCCAAACATCCGGGCTGTACTGATGTACGAGTTCACCAATATAACAGCAAGCAAACCACTGTAAAGCCTGGTTATTTCCCCAGCTGGTGGATTTTGAAATAAAGGGAAACGTGGCGCAGACGAATGTAAAGTGTTAAGAACCAAGGCTGTTGTAAGAATTCGGTTTTATTTCTATTGTGGTTATTTTAAAGAAATTCGCTGTTCCAGAGAATGCAGACAGCCGTGGAGTTGAAGGGAAAAGCCATTGCAATCTCTGCTCACGTCGAATATTGGAGATGCACCTTGGGAATTCCATCGACGAGAGGCGATGTTCGCATTCTTCACTGCATCAGCCCGAAAACACACACCCCTTTTACCCAAATTATTTCACCTTCAGCACATTTCCTTAACATGCATAATCCCTTCTACCTTTTTCAGGGATGCCGACAGGGTATGGTCGAGGTAGCTAAGGTGGTCCGGGGTTTAGTTATTGTTCAGGTTTTTGGTTCCCACTGTTTATATCTCACGTATCGGAAACACACTTTGATTTTATTGCACTTCACTATCCATGCCCATTTAAGTCATTCATTATATACATGACGAATTGCCTTCTTGAATGATCATTATATTTAAATTAAATATAAATTGAGTTTTATTTTTGGATACCCTTTAACTGCTGGGACTCTTAGGGTCTCATGCCATATTGAGCGTGGAAGTTCGCCTAGTTTTGCTCAGAAGGCTCTTTATCAGTATTGAGTTTCTTGATCGTGCCGTAAATCTACGACACAGGACTAACGGCTTTATTTCCTGTCCGAAGGAAGCCATGCTAAGGAGTTTTACGCCCCAAAAAATCCGACTTTGGGAACTACAAGCTAGCACATTACCCCCTAGATCACTGAGGATGACACCATTATATTCATATATCTTCTTTAGGTAATTATACATCACCAGGTGATCGAATTTCTTCAGATATTTCTAATATTGTTTAAAAGTAGAATACTAATTAGGAAGGATACAATCCTGATATATAAAACATTAATTAGACGAGTAGTCACATATGGGGCAGAAACCTTGATATCGACCAAGATGCATTAAAACATTTTGAACGTAAGATAATAAGAAGGTTATCTGGCCCTATAGTAGAACAGGGTGTGTCGATAACCCCTTATAATGAAGAAATTGTCTAAAGTTATAAACGAAGGAGATATAGTAAGTTTAAGAAAGTATTATGGCTACAATAGATGGGTCATCTAGGACGATTAGAGATGAATAGAATAGTTTCAAGATTATTTAAAGCAAGATAGTACTCGATAAGAAAAAAAGGAAGACCAAAAATGACATGGGTTGATGGAATGATACAGGATTTGAAGATTATGAAGGTGAAAGGATGGAGAAAGGAAAAACTAGATAAAGGAAAGCATGGTGACTGATTGTGAAGGAGGCCAAGGCTTACATAGGGCGGTAGTGTTGAACAGTAAGCAAGTAAGTAATATTTTCTAATATGTACTAAATAAATAGGTTTAAACTAACATATATAAAAAATGGATAGATAGAGTCAGACTGTAAAACTCGATGCCATAGCCGGAATTTGAATTTCGGATCTCCCAGCCTCTAGCCAGTTGCTCTACCACTGAGCTACCATGGCAACATGCCGGCACAGCATTCAATTTCCCAACTGACTCGCATGTTTCCCGGTAAACCACAAGGTGACCTCAAATTATTTTGAGATGACATACCTCAATGGCGAATTAGAATATCGTAAGTACGTTGAGTGCAAGTATTTATAGTCAACTATTATGGTGAATTAGTGTTGATTGAAGTGTTTGTTTCTTTTCACACAAGCCGTTGCTCTACCACTGAGCTACCATAGCAAGACCATATTAAAGATATCTATCCCAACTAAATGGCATATATTGAATTTTATGGGAATAGCCTCTGAAGCCGTCTTTATTCTGGATACCTTTTGCATAATTGGTAAACCATAAGAGAAAGAGAAAATCTTACCTACAAAAATGTAGATCTCGTTAAAAAAAACATAATTTATGTAAAATACATTTTGTGTGTATTTGTTTGTGTGACGTTGACTATTTCTAATGGAACAGCAAAAGCTTATAGTTTGTCTAATATAAAATGTTTTAAACACTAATATTAAAACGTGCATGCGTCACGGCCGTTCCATTAAAAGAATACACAGGAAAAACAAAACATGACCACAAGGTAACGCATAGGAGCTTCCCTGCGGTTTATTTCTCTGAAAACCAATATATTTTCCATTAAAATAACATTATGTGAGACTCGGTTCGTTTCTTCAATGAACGTTCACATCTGTCACGTTTAGCAGCCTGGTTCCTACCATACTTCACTTTACCTTCTTGGTTAAGGCAGTTTCCACATACCGACGGATGAAATTAATACTGAAACAAATTCTGTGATAATATAAGGTCTTTCAACAAGGGTGTCCTATCTTTAACATGTGATAGCTGCCGTTGTTATGAAGTTACAGCAGTCATTTTGTTCCTGTGGTTACAGTTGTTATTGACAAATAGCCATGGAAGGCTACAACATTCAGCAACGCGTAGAAACTGTGAAATTTCAAGACGAAGATGAAGAAGCTCTAACGATCAATGTAGAAAGATACCGGGCTCTCATAAGGGACAATTTTTGGCTTCAATTGGATGCTATGGATCTCAGAAACATTTGGTTCCAGCAAGATGGTGCCACATGTCATACTGTTCTCGAAACAATCGGTTTCTTGAAAAAGTTCAGAGGTTTCATCATTTCCCGTGATGTTAACTGGCCCCGAGGGCATGTGATTTAACGCCGTTGGATTACTTCTTGTGGGGCTATGTTAAATCTCGAGTTTATGTCAACAAACCAGAAACAATAAATGATCTTATGAACAACATCACGCTTGTTATTCGTGAAGTTGGACCTACTTTAAGTTCTTCTGCCATTGAAAATTGGGTCAATCGTATACGCGCAACCCAACGAAGTCGCGGCGGTCACTTAACTTAATTATGTTCCAAAATAAAAAAATAAATAAACATCTACCATTTATAGAACATGTTTTATTTTAGTTCAAAAATAGGACACTCTCGTTGAAACATCCTATTTAAACTATTGCAAAATTCAATTCCACAGCCGAGATTTGAACACGGTTCTCCCGCTATTCGTAGGGGTGCTCTAACCAGTGAGCAACGGTGACAAAATGCCGGTATGCCATTAAATTCCTTCAACTGATTATATATTTTTACCCGGCTAAACCAATCAGTATGTCTCCCTTCAGGGAACTCCTTAGTGACGACTTAACGCCGTAAGTACATAGTATACGGGTAATACTACCACGTTATCGACAACTATCCAGGCTATGTAACAAAGAACGGTCATTAGCCTGTGTAATTTTCAATATATATTTCCTCTCTTATATTTTCAATATAAAAGAGGAGTATTACTATTATAATAAAAATCTAATGTGTTACACTCACATAGCTTTCCTTAGCTGCTCTACAAACAAACTTCTTACAACAGATTACTCTTCTTTCTACACCATACTAATCGACATAAACATTAGAAGAATGTTTTTATTGCTTAGCTCCTTATAAGTAGAAGGGAACTAAAGGAATGCGCTATGTTAAAGTGATAGTCAAATGTTTTAAAAACCAACATTGCAAATCGTTTCTTTGCTTGGCCAGAAGTAGAACAAAAGAAAAATGGACACTCCCTGTCTGAGAAAAGTATAAGTACTTCACAATTGAAACCAATAACAAAGAATATCTCGGAAACGCTTAGCTGCACGACAAAAATGTAAAGAACATAAATTGTGTGTTTTGACGAGATCTACATTTTTTGTGCAGTAAGTTTCTGTCTATCTCTTAGGTTTTGCAGCTAAGCAAAATTCGGCAAAATTCATCCAGAATAAAGAGGTCTTCAGAGGCCATTCCCAGAAAATTCAAGATATATATTTTATTTGGGATGTAAATATCTTAATTATAAGGGATTTTACTCAAAACGTTAAAGCAATTCTTTAGAAAATCAAAATTTTGGAAACTTTTTCTATGTAAAGGTTAGTTTGTGGTGAGGGGATTTTCTTGAAAATCTTTGTGTCGCAACCTTGGTAGATACCAAACCCAAATACTAAGTTTGGTACTTAACGGTCTTTTCGTTTTCGAGCTATGCTGTCCACAGACACTCACATATGGGCCTTTTTCTAAAAATACTTATTTCAGATTCAGGGAAGCCCAAAATATATATTTCTCGACATCGAATTGGAATACAATACCTTCTCTATCTAACATCTACATTGTATATGCGGGCCAGAGAAGGTTAAAATAGCCTGGTAGTTGCTAATATTACCCGGACACTAAGCACTTATGAAGGTAAGTTGCCATTAAAATGGTTCTCTGAAGGGAGACATACTAGTTGGTTGAACCGGGTCAAAAACATAATCAGTTGAAGGATTTAATGGCATACCGGCATTTTGTCAAAGTAGCACAATGGTTAGAGTAACCGCAAGGAGAGCGGAAGAATCTTGTTCAAATCCCGGCTGTGTTATTGCATTTTTCAACTGGTTCCAATAACAAAAAAGTCATTACCTTGTGTAATATTCAATGTACATAAGAGACGAGTATTACCATTATAATATATGCTGCTACTCACCACTGCAGCAGGCAGTTGTTTTCTTTAAAATGTTAGTCTGTATGTTAAAAATCTTATGTGTTACACTCACATGAGTTTCTCTAGCTACTCTACAAACTTCGTACAGAAAATAATTCTTCCTTCAACTCCATGCTAATCGAGAAAAACATTAGCAGAATTTATTACTTAATTATTGATAAGTAGAAGGGAACTAAGGGAATGCACTAGGCATTCAAATGTTTTAAAAGCTGTCATTACAAATCGCTTCTTTGCTTGGCCAGGAGTAGAACAAAAGAAAAACGGACACTTCCGTCTGAGAAAAGTATAAGTACTTCACAATTGAAACTAATAACAAGTAATACCTCGAAAACGGTAACATCCATGTAAAAAACGTGTATGACATAACTTGTGTATTTTAACAAGATCTACATTTTGTAAAAGTAAGTTTTTAACTAACTCTTGCGGTTTAGTAGTTATACTAAATTAAGCAAAGTTCATCCAGAATAAACAGATCTTTATAAGCTATTCCCAAAAAATTCAAGATATGCATTTTATTTGCGATAGAAATGGCTTTAATATGTGGTATTTTAATCAAAATCGTTAGAACCATTTTTAAGATAAACAAAAGTTTCGAAAAATTTTCCATGTAAAGGTTTGTTAGGGGTGGGGGGATTTTCTTGAGAATCTTCATGTCTCATCCTTGGAAGATATCAAACTTAAATACCAAGTTAGGTATTTAACAGTGTTTTTGTTTTTGAGCTATGCTGTCCAGAGGCACTCACTCACACTCACACGGAGCTGTCTCTGAAAATGTTTTTTTTTTACTCAGGGGGTCCTAAAACATGTATTTCCGGTGAAATCTCGACATCGAATTTCTGGGTGGAATACAATATTTCTCTATCCCTATGTACATACGGGGGATAGAGACAGTAAAGAGTTGGTCTTACCTACAGTACGTTAAATGTCATCAAAGAAACGTATTACGCTTTAATCATAACATATTTTTCATTTGAAACGCCAAGCCTGAGATCAACAAATGAACTGCAATATTCTTCCGTTTTTAAATTACACGTGCGCACTTCTTTTACCTCTCTATTACATATGTTCATTGTACATCGTATATAGAGAAGTATTGCATTCCACCTAAAAATTAGATACTGAGATTTCACCCGAAAAACATGCTTTGAGGACCCCTGAATCCGAAAAAAAATGTTTAGAAAAATGTCCGTGTGTCTACCTATATGTGTGTGTGTGGGTGTGTTTGTGGACAAGCATAACTCAAAAACGAAAAGTCAAACACCAAACTGGGTATTTAAGTTCAGTATCTTCCAAGAATGTGAAACGAAGATTTTCAGAAAAATTTCCCAACATCAACTACCCTTATATGGAATATTTTTCGAAAACGTTGATTTTCTCAAAAAGGGCTCTAACAATTTTGATTAAAATATTATTACAAATGAAATATACATCTTCAATTTTCTGGGAATAGTCTCTGAAGACCTCATCAGTCTGGATGACTTTTGTATAACTGGTATACCGTAAGTGTTAGACAAACACTTACTACACAAGAAATGAAGATCGCGTTACAAGACAATCTGTTACAAAAAACTTTTGTAGAGTTAGCCGATATTCCTTTTTATTGTTTTCAATCACTTTAAACTACTTAACGTTTCTGAAACAGGAAGTCACCTTTCGTTTCATATTTCATTTGTTTTACTCTGACTTTGAAAAGAATCGAATTTCAATGACAAACCCTTAGAAACAGTTTTTAAAGTATTTACTGTTGCTTTAGCCTGGTGTATTCTCTTATGTCCTTTATACTTATAAGAACTAAGTAATAAAACAATTTCAGGTAATTTTGTTTATTTTGATTAGCATGAAGTACACAGCAGAATTAAGTTTTGTAAGAATATTTTGCTTGCAGAACAGATGTGTTCACATTAAAGTGGGACTGAACCTTAAAAGACAGCATGGAGTTAAATGGAATATCTCTGTCTCTATCTGAAGCTCCTTGTACACTCAAAGACAATAAAATTACGCCTGGCGCTGTGATTTTGCTGAGAATGTGAACATTTGACGGAGACTCGGGTCTTACCACGATTTTTATTGGTGGAATCCTGGTACAACATGCCACGCAAATAGGAAAAGGCAAAACCGATTCGGCAATTCAACCCTTCATCCCTCAACCGCGCTCGACGCTCCCACAGAGCAGGTTGACTTGTATAAGCAGTGGGTTAATTTAGTCCATCACATGCTCGTATTACCTTGGCATTAGAACTTCAGTATGTAGCGCAGAGAAAAGCTTAATCTAATTTTGTATCACCTGGTGAGAGAGGTAGATTGTTGTCCAACCAGAGTGTTTGGGGATCACCAGCTCGCAACTCAGAACTTCATTTGTCGCAAATTACGGTTTATGTCTGTCCGCTTCTCTTCGGTAACGTGGCCTGTCCAATACCTTTTTAAGAGCATAACAAACAGGTGAAAGACATGCGTGAAGTCAGTATTTCCAGGCGTAATTTTAATGCATTTCAGTGTACACAATCAAGTTTATGTTAAACTCAATACCTTACAAGACTTACCAAGTATTGTCACAGCTTCACAAGTTTTCTGGTCAAATGTTTTCCAATACTTTTAAAGTGTTTTGAATCTCTTGAAAGTAAACAAGGGCATGGTCTAAACGACCGAAATGTTGACCGTGATTTGATGGATTGGCCGATGAAATAGAAGCATTTAAAAGTGCGTAATGAAATCTGCAACATGGCGAAAGTGAAAAGTAAACAAAAATTAGCTGATTAGGTTTGAGTTTTAGAAAGTTGGCCATGAATATACCTTATGGGTTCCGTGGATCATCACAACAAGATGAAGACCCGGCACATAAAGGAATTTCCAGGCAGATTTCCAGAATATACAATAAGACAGTTGGACATAGCGCAGAAGACCTATAAATTATATCATTCCCACTGCATTCGTAATCTGATGTTAAGGCTCATCTGATATTATCCGCGAAGGTGCTAAATAATTATGCAAATAATATCGTATTACAAATTGTCATACCGTGTCGCTATTAGTAAATTACTTTGCCCGTGATAAATTATTATCCATGTGTTCTGAAGGGGTTCAGCTTGACAAAAAGACAGCGTGTACCTACATACACATTTATACCGTAGTCGTGTACTGCCAGCTCTTGTCAAATCTTGTACAATGCTGTCAAATATGTTTTAACATTTTACAAGTTTTACTTTCTCTAGCACTTATGTACATACAATGTACATAAAAGCTAGAGAAGGTATTGTATTCCTCCCAAAATTTCGCTGTCAAGATTTAACCGTAAATATATATTTTGAGGTCCCTGAGTCCGAAAGGGGCATTTTTAGAAAAAGGTCCGTGTGCGCGTGTGAGTACGTGTGTGTTAGAGTGTCTGTGGACAGCATAGCACAAAAAATGAAAAGACCGTTAAATACAAAACTGATATTTATGTTTAGTATCTTCCAGGGATATGACACAAAGATTTTCAAGTGAATCCCCTCACCACAAACTACACTTTACAGCGAATAGTTTGAGAAAATTTTGTTTTTCTCAAAAATGGCTCTAAAAATTTTGATTAAAACACCGTATATTAAATATATTTGTATCACAAATAAAATGCATATTTTGAATTTTCTGGGAATAGCCTCTGAAGACCTCTTTATTCTGGATGACCTTCTCTGAATTTTGCATAACGGTTAAGCCGTAAGAGATAGACAAAAACTTTACGCACCAAAAATATAGGTCTTGTTAAAGCACACAAGTTATGTCATAAACTTTTTTCTTGTATAGTTTATCGTTTTCGCAATATTGTTATTGGTTTCAGTTCTAAGCCACCTCACTTTTCTTAAACAGATAATGCAAAGCGAACCGAGCCTCAATTGCTTCACATAGCGACCAGCATTTAAAAGATTAGACTATCACTTTAGCCTAGCTTATCCATTTATTTCCCTTCTGCATACAAGCAAGTAATAAGATCAATTCTACTTATGTTTATCTCGATTAGCATGATGTAGATAAAAGAATGATCTTTTGTAAGAATAGTTAGTAAATAGAACAGCTAAAGAAAGCTATGTGAATGGAAAACGTCTGATTTTTCTGGTATACCCTTGAATTGAAAAACAGATTTGATCATGCACAGCTGACTAGCTATAAACGCTGTAATTAGCTTCCTTACTTTCCACTCTTGCTCTGTGCCTACGTTGCTAATAATTAAGAATTAGAGGTTTGTGCGCGACACGAAATACACATTGACTAGACAGAGAGCATAGGTGGGCAGACAGGTACACGCTATCCATTTGTCTCTTGATCTCATGTGTTGGATCGTAACGGAGTGTTGATTTTTTGTTGAATTGCTTCACGTGGTTTGTTTACGCAGGAAGTCAATATATATACTGGGCATACAACTTTATAACGTCTACGTATGTACAACCTGACGACAAATCGTACAAACATGTCATCCTTACTAATAGCATGGTACAAACATTCAGATGTAAATACTGCTTAGTTTTGAACACATCCTATGTTGAATGCTTTCGTATCAAATTCTATCACGTTTAGAGACTTTTAGATTTATGTGGATCAAAATTTCTATAGAAAATTTGTTGTATACCATTTGCTCTTTCTATTCTTATGACGCCGTAACTAATAAACTAGAAAGTCCAAACGCAACAATATTTTTCTTAGAGTAAACTAGAATGCTGATACCTATCTAGTTTCAATTTGCCATCTTTAATAAGATCAAGGTTATGCTTTTTAAAAGCAAATTTTTCGGACAATTCAATAGCTACCCAGTAAAGTAGTTAGGAGGTGGAAAACTTGATATTATTTTCGATTAACAACAGTAATCAAGCAAGAGAATGTCGACAAGGATGCGGGAAAGTTTTTAAAAGAAGTCGAAATCCTGTAACTTCTTGCATTCGTTATCTATGACAAACAAAAGTTATCCATCTCTTCAGCTATAGGTGAGAGGCAGAAGGCAGATGATGTGCAGCGGCAAATGCTAAAATAAGTTTCTAAGGAGGTGTTTATAGCGTGTGGATCACTGTTATGTATTGCATTTTACTTAAATATTTATAGTTATGGTAGGAGAAGCTTGAAACAGACGAAATGCTTATAAACTCAGAAGAAACACAAAATAATAATTTAAATTATTCAAGTAAATTTGTGTTATTAAGAATAAAAAAGCAGCTAAGACTACCCTGTGTTAAGAAACAGTAATGTATAGGTTGAAAAGGACTTTAAGGACGCTATTAAAATGGTGTAAAAATAGTGATGGAAACTAAAAAAACACCCTTCGTTAACGCAATACAATAATAGTGCAAAACATAGTGTGACGCATCGTCTCTGTTTTGTCATTTTAAAACACTCTACCCATATGAATGTAAACAATGATGGTGCCCAACAAAATTAAAGCTGTTTATGTCTCCCTATTTTATTGTTTTTAGGTATGCAAAATCGTTTTAGAGGTACTAAATATATAAAGAGGAGACATAAATTATAAACGAAAGATAACTGTATTACAAAAACCTTAAATAACAATCCAGATGTATCATCCACAAGATGCCATTGAAATACTAAATTGATCACAGTTAAGCGCCAAAATTTAAGGGATGAGTCAAAAGTCTCCATACAAATGAGGAGAATATTATGCTGCAATTATATAATATGTTCCACATATTTCCCTTCCATGTCCACACAAACTGCCAGGCACTCCAACCAATTTCGACGAACATTTGTCAATGTTGCGGTCATTTGCTTGCATGCTGCAGTGATTCTCTTTTTAAGATGATCTGGGTGGCCACTCCACCGGATCACGTTGACCGATCCAATGCCCAGGAAACTGCTGGTTCAGCCATTGGCGCACTTCAATGTCGTAGTAGGGTGGTGCTCCGTCTTGCTGAAATAATGTAGGGAAGTCCCCATTCTCGTCAAAGATTGTAATGACGATGTCATGTTTCAACATGTCAAGAAAACCATTGGCGTTGAGGTTTCCTTCAACGAAAAACGGACCAACAATTCTGCTACTCCATACCCCGCACCACACCATGAGTTTCACTGCACCTGACCTCTGCAGTCTGACATACAATGTGGATTGGTATCACTCCAGTTCCTCACATTTTGCCGGTTCACTTCACCATTAATATAAAAATTTGCCTCATCTGAAAAAAGGATGAAACTAACAAATTCAGGAACATTGTGGTACATGTTTAGTGGCCATTCACAAAACTCTGTCCTGCGATCAGGATCGTCATCTGACAGCTGCTGCAACATTTGAATCTTAGTACGCATGACAGTGCTTTGGCTGATACCAAGTTCTACAGAGAGGCCTCTGGTTCCCTTTTTCGGACTCTTGGCCAGCGCTACTAGCTTAGGTCTGGCTGCGTCTGGCTGGCTCTTGAATTTCAGGATAAGTTTGGCTACTGTGTCATGGGTTATCTACGTTCAGTGAGTGGCATTGAACGTAGGCGTGGTATGACTACCGGTCAACAGAATAATGTCAATCCTCTCTTCCTTCGTTAGTGGTTTGCCTTTGGAGTTGGTTCATCTACCTGAAAAACAAAATAAACATTAGTCATCCGTCCCCATTTGTATGGAGACTTTTGACTCACTCTGTATTATACGTGTGGCAACAGCGCTCTTCATTTAACCTGTGCCGTATTTTAAACGTGAGACGCGCTTTAATATTTTAGCAACTTACATATGTGCACACAGATATTGGCAATTCTTTTACCATTAAAAATCCCTATTCTTCCAGATGTCACAGTCTTTATAATACTTCCAAAACTTTTAAACTTAGAGTGGGGGAGGTTAAGTTTGCTCATATTCATGTCACATTCTCGTTTCGTTGAATGTAAATATCGTGGCACTTTATTGTAAATATGTCACATTTGTAATGATTTCCATCTCAAAAGAATAAATATGCAGGCTTAAAATATTTTTAAATTGAGATATTGAAGAGAAGAGCTTTATATCGTGTTCACATCGTCACATTTATCTCTGATTTTTCTGAGCTTTATTAAAAAGGATTATTTTTGCACTACTCTTGACAAAACATCGGGATTTAGAATCTACCAAATATGATAAACTACCTACAATTTTTTTGTAGCTTTCGGTGCTCTCATATTCAACCAACCCTTAACATAAAATCAACACTTTTTGGCTTATCTAGCAAAAGTGTGTACGTTTATACTATAAGGAATAATGGATAGGAAAGTCGTGGTAGAAGACGAAGCACCCTAACATTTGCCTGCCGAGGCGGTAGCTGGGGATCAGACTCAGGACCTCTTTAATACGGAACACAGAGGTTACGACCTAAGCCATCCTGCTTGCTACACACATGTTTTGATGCCATAGCCATTTGTAGAGTCCTAATCTATTCCTGTTTAATCATACATTACTTAACGTTTATAAACAATAATTGAGCTGAGAGTTTAAGTTATGGTTTAGCAGGAATGTCAAGTGCTGGACAAACCTACCCATTATTTTAATTTCCCCCTTGGAGGAAGACTACAGTGTCTGTTTAGAGGCGAATATCTTGGTATGGTATACATTTTGGCTGGTATTGTGTTCACATCAACGTCCACATCTCGGAAAGACGGACATGAAGAGGGAAGACAGAGATTTTCCTTTCACAGTCCACGCACATGTGAAGAACGGAGTAGAGATTTGTAGGCTGGTTTACAAAATCCGGTAACGGTAACCAGAACTAGACCGAGAACAGGAAGCTGAGCAGCATTTAACATTTCAATTCACGATAACCCGGTAACGAGAGCGACAATGCATTCATTTGTTTCGTAATACCAAAGAATTTTTTTTCACCTGCTCTCCAGCTTAACCAACACATTCTGTGAATGCATTCAACATTACATTTCGATACAGAGATTTTTTTTAAAACAGAAGCCGCTGTACTTCCGATTTCTTAGAATTACTTAAGCAGCCAAATTGTACGTTTTCGATAGACAACCGACGCTCAAATAATATGAAATAGGAATAAAGCACTTTTGCTAGTATTCCTTCCGGTTTATTTTCCCAGCTTGCAACCGACAGCTCTAGCGGTCGTCTTACGTCACGGCCACATTGAATCATTGCTAGAATGAAGAGTCTTTAAAAGGATGATGAGGAAGAGCCTCAAATGCACAATAATAAGGATGAGATATGCCGTGCCCCAGAACGAGAACATGAAACTTAAGCTTGAACAAGTCTTGCTTCTCGTTCTCGGGACCCGGGAAAACTTGTGAGCGCTTCCATTGAAATATATATAACGTCTGATGTGTTCCATTTATAGCCTTTCTTTATCTGCTGTACAACCAAACTATTCTTACTAACGATTATTCTTTTATCTACATCATGTCAATCAAGATAAACATCACCAGAAATAATCCTATTAGTTTCTTATAAGTAGAACAGGAATAAGGGAGTTCACTAATCTAAAGCAATAGCCAAATGTTTTCAAAACAGTCGCTATGCGCTTGTCACTGAAATTCGGTTCTCTTTCCATGGCAAAGGGCAAAAGAGACATGAAACGGATGAGGACTTCCCGTTTGAGAAAAATCTTAAGTATTTAAAATGAAAACGGATA
The DNA here is from genome assembly GCA_030762935.1 of Hymenopus coronatus. Taxonomy (NCBI): domain Eukaryota; kingdom Metazoa; phylum Arthropoda; class Insecta; order Mantodea; family Hymenopodidae; genus Hymenopus; species Hymenopus coronatus. The sequence continues at coordinate 50,645,939 of CM060900.1, forward strand.
ACAGGGAATATCTCGGAAATGGTTAGTTCTATAAAATAACTGTATATGTCATAAATTGTGTCTATTAACGAGATCTACATGTTTTGTGCCGTAAGATTTTTGTCTATATCTTACGGTACACCAGTTATGTAAAAGTCATTCAGAATGAATAAGACTGCAAGGGTTATTTCCAAGGAAATTCAGCATATACAGTTTATTTGCCATCTAAATATCAAGTTCGTTAAAGCCATTTTTTTTTAAAAAATTGAAAACTGTTTAAATGTTCTATGTATAGTGTAATTTGGGTTGCGGAGATTTTCCTGATGAGATGTGTTACGTTAACATGACTTTGTACCTGCTCTACAACCCAATTTCTTACAAAATATTATTGTTCTTCCTACTTCGTTAATTGAGATAAGCATTAGCTGAATGACTTTATTACTTAGTTCTTTAGAAGCAGAAAAGAACTAAAGGAAATACACTAAGCAAAAACGACAGTGGAATGTTTTAGAACCTTTTTGTTGTTGAAATTCACCAGTTTGCATAGCCCGGAGTAAAAGAAAGGAAACAATATACAGGATGTATATAAATGAATATCGGGGTTTTTACCTCTTTATAACATTTATTACATTCAACTTACAGTTATGAATGATATGTCAAATGAAAAAGCATCTCAAACAGCTTTACCAAGAAGCTTATAAATGTGCAATGTGACTACCCTTTGTCACACGGCACACATCAAGTCTATAGCCGAGTTCTTCCCAAACGTTGATAAGTGTGTATTCAGTAATTGTAGCAACAGCTGCCTCAATCCAGTTTCTTAATTCAGGGAGGTCAGCTGGTAGCGGAGGCACGTACACACGATCCTTGATGAAGCCCCAAATGTAAAAATCGCATGGCGTTAGGTCAGGAGAGCGTGGAGGCCATGCATAGCAAGCCCTGTCATTGGGGCCCTTGCGGCCTAACCAGCGCTCGGGGACAGTGACGTTCAACCAATCGCGTACTTCGTTATGCCAGTGAGGTGGCGCACCATCCTTCTGCAAAATGAAGTTCTGTGGCTCATTTTCTTCCAACTGAGGGAAGAGCCATTGCTCTAGTGTATCAAGGTAAGAAGTGCCAGTTACAGTAGGTTCACCAAAAACGAAAGGCCCATAAACTTTTCGCCAGGATACGGCACAAAAAACATTCATTTTAGGGGAATTTCGTTGCATTTGTACCATCTCGTGAGGATTTTCTGAGCCCCAGATGCGCACATTATGAGTGTTAACATGTACACTAAGGTGAAAGGTCGATTCATCACTGAAGACAACACGATCCAAAAAATCGTCATGAAACAACATGTCGTTTGCGAATTTGACACGTAATCCGTGGTCTGTCGGCTTTAGAGCCTGTAATAATTGTAAACGGAAGGACGTAGCTGTATGCGTTTTCTTACAACTTTCCAAACAGTCGACACAGGAACTTGTAATTCACGACTAGCCTTCCGGACTGATTTCTTTGGGCTACGAGTGAACGACCCCTTCACTCGCTCAACAGTCTCTTCACTTACTCCTGGTCGTCCCGTGCTCTTCCCTTTACAAAGGCAGCCGGTATCTTCAAACTGATTATGCCATCTACGAATGCTTTTATCACTAGGAGGATCACAACCGAACTTACTACGGAACGCACGTTGCACAGTAACTACAGATTCGGTCTTTGCAAACTGCAAAACACAAAACGCTTTCTGTTTACTAGTCGCCATCTTTGCTACTACCGCTGTCTAGCGGATTGCGGCAGAAACATTGCACGCACATGCGCACTTGTGCCAACAAACAAAACTGTTTTGAGTTGCTTTTTCATTTGACATATCATTTATAACTGTAAGTTGAATGTAATAAATATTATAAAGAGTTTATAAGATATTCATTTATGTACAGCCTGTATTTTGGAAAGCAGTGACCAATCTTTTATAGTATTTACTGCCTGGCTAAGCTCACATTTAGGGCTTCAGAGAACACGTGATAACTGTCTTATCCAAAAATTACAGAAGATATACCATAAAATTACTTCTAGTGAAAAGCTTCTTACTCTAATCTGGACTCCATCACATGTCGGTATAACCGGCAACCACATGGCAGATAAGACAGCCAAAGACTCGACTAAACTTCCTCAAACAGAAGATATTAATACTTCCCACCGAGATGTTTTACCTGTGTGATATAGTAAGGGATAACATTTAAAACGAACCGTCCTACCTGTGTGATATAGTAAGGGATAACATTTAAAACGAACCGTCCTACCACGTTGGAAAAACAAAAGGTGCACTAATTCTACCAGCAGGTTCGCACAGCATGTCCCACACCTATATACTTGCGCTATCGACGTCAGGACCAAGCCCCTCACATCAGACTCCGCAGGCTACACAGCATTAACTCATAAGTATCTTCTAAACCACAATCCAAAACCTACATGTGCATCAGTCTCGGTTATCCATTTAATAACGGAATGTTTCCACGATTTTAACCCAGAGACTTAAATCATTGGGAATACCGTTATAATCTTAAGCCCTGAATGCAACAAATTGTATAAACAATATTATACAATTTTAAAAGATTCTAAATTATACAACAGTTTATACGTCATTGTTACAATTTTTTGTCAAAGCACTTTACATACATATAGACGCGATTGACCTCAGATTAAAGCGACTCGAAGTAATTAGTTAGAAAAGAAGAAGAAAAAACACGGACGACTTTCTGTTTGACAGAAGTGTAAGTATGTTTTAAATTTGAAAGCAATAACAAGGAATATCCCGAAAATGGTTAGCTCCACCACGAAAATGTAATGGACATAAGTGGTGTGTTTTCACGAGCCTATATGTTTTGTGTAAGAAGTGAAAAAGTTACTTTCAGAATGAACAGGACTTCAGAGCCTATTCCCAGATATACATGGTATTTGTAATAGAAATATCATTAATATACGGTATTTTAATTAAAATCTTTAGAGCCACTTCTGAGAAAATCAACATTTTCGAAACTTTGTCATGTAAGTGGTAGAATGGGGGGAAACTCTTTCTGGAAATCCTCGTGTCACATGCTTGGAAACATCAAGTATTTAACGGATTTTTTATTTTTAAGCTACTATGCTGTCCACACATTGACCTTTTTCTGAAAACACTTTTTTGGATTCCTAACATGAATTTCCGGTGAAAGCTCGCTATTGAATCTTTGGCAGAATACAATACCGTCTCTGCCTATTATGTACATGCTAGGGAATGTAAAAGACTTGCGATGAAGGTGATTCTCACGGCAAAGTCCTACATAGGAAACACTAACGTCGACTGGCAATAACGTTGACGCACAACAATGTACAAATTATTCATGTTGGTTTACACTCCGCATGTAAACGTTCTGCATAATGAACTCAAATTTTGTAGGGCCTGAAATTGCAAGCCGTTATCTCATAATTGTAATTAGTAGTCCTGGTTTAACTATTTCTGATTTAATACAAATGGCATAGCAGCAGACAGTACTAAACATTTCTATTGAAATAGTGTCAACAAACAGCAACCAGACTGTCTCCAAGCTGACTTCTCACCCGGGGGTCGCGGGTTCGATTCCCAGCTGGGGCGGGGAATTTTTCTCTAGCCAGAATTATTCCCCATTCCCCACAGAGTCTGGAAATATGTCTGTGAGAGTGAATGTGTGTGTATTTGAGGAAAATAAAATGATTTAAAGCTACAGACAACTAGTTATTTCAAGTGCAAAATCCCCTGATATGACCTTAGATGTTAAAGGGGGCTATATAAATGAAACAATAAAAAAAAAAAAAACAGTAACGGTTTATTTCTGCTGAAAAGGAAATCTGGGAGACAACTTTAAAGTCAACCATGAACCATAATTGCATTAAATAAAAACCACATACCTTTAATGCACTCCCATGATTGTCTTTACCACTTCTACTACAACGATACCATTATATGAAGTTTGTTGTTGAGTTCGGACACATTTGATGTGCGCAATGGCAGTGTCAGTCCGTTACTTGCACTTTTACTTTCTCTAGCACGTACATGGTAGGAGCAAAAGTATTGTATTTCACCCAAAATTGCGAAACCGAGAATTCACCGGAAATAAACCTCTTGGGGCGGGACTTAACGTCCTTTAACCTGGAATGATGCTCAAATGATTTCGGGGTCCATGGAGCTTAAAGTTACTTGTCATTCGTCTTCTCAGTATAAGGGAAACCCCCGAAAAAAGCCTTATCCGAGTAACTCACCCTAAGCGAGATTCGAAATTGCGACCTGTTGAATGTGAGGCAGACATGCAACCCCCACACTACCCAGGCAAGCAACACATCTTTTGGAGAGACCTGAATAAAAAAAACAACACATTTTTAGAAAAAGGTATGACAATGCGTCTGTGAACATTACTCAAAAAGTCAGTTAAATACCAAACTTGGTATTTAAGTTTAGTGTCATCCAAGGTTGCGACACCAAGAATCTCCCCATCCTAACTGCTCTTTATATGGAACTTTTTTCGGAATTTTCGATTTTCTAAAAAGTGTCTTTAAAGATTTAATTAAACTGCGGTACTTTAAAGATGTTTACATCGCAAATAAAATTTGTGTTCTGAATTTCTTAGGAGTGGTTCCTAAAGTCCTCTTAGTTCTGAATGACTTTTGCATAACTAGGAAACCGTAAGAGGTAGACAAAAACTTACCCCACAAAGAATGTAGGTCTTGTTAAAAGACACAGTTTATGTCATATACAGTTTTTTATTTAATTAAGTATTTCAGAGGTATTTTCTAATGTTGGTTACAATAAAATTTTAAAATAATGTTTAAATTTTCTCAAAGGAGAACCCTCGTTCGTTCCAAATCTCTTTCGTTTTACTCCTGGCCATGAAAAGTGTACCAGATGTCAATGGCAATAGCATACCGACAGGTTTTGAAAGATTTGTCTATCGTTTTAGCCTGATCTATTCCCTCGTTTTCTTTCTACTTATAAGTAAGTAATAAGACCATTTCTGATAATGTTTATATTGATTATCAGTATATAGATGAAAGAATAATCTTTTGTAAGAACCGTTTGTTAACAAGACAGATAGAGAACGTCATGTGAATGGAACACGTCAAATTCTTTTTCTTTCAAATGCTATTAATACTAAACAGGAAGTAATAATATGATGTTTATACAATGCTAATATTAGCAGGGGCGAGTATTTTCCGGGTTCTCCGGCACGCTCATCACATTCCACCGGTGCTCCATCTTCATTCCATGTATTATTACTATCATCGTCTGCGGTGCCAGAAGTAGTAAAAGCGGGCGTTAAACACTATAGCAGCTGACACTAATCCGCAAAGTCAACTAACACCACATAACGAACCGGTAGATGGAGAAACAATCAGACAAGGCATACGATGATGGTTACTATTTCTTAAATAATTAGTACTTATTTATTTTATGTACAGTTTAGACTACAGTGAAAAAGTGTAAAAACCCGTATTCTAATAATATTGCTTAACAGTTGAAAATGGAAGGTAATTCAACGTGGCATCAAAATTAAAGAACGGTTTGGGAACCATTGGGATGGGATACATTTGTATGACGGGGGAGACAAACAGGCGGAGAAAAATTAAGAACCGTCTCTGTGATATTGACAGACAGCAAATAATTGCGCAATGCACTGAGAAGGTTTCATTAGAAGTACAATCTGGGCTAAAATCGGAGTGGGATATGAAGCAATACATCAAAACACGTACCAAAGTCATTAGAGAGGGGCTCGCGTGATTTAGACTAGAAGCATGGCGGATGATAAACATTACTGACGAGAATGATATGAGAATCAGTCCAATTTGCGAGAAGGAAGAGTCGTGAACTCATATCTTGGCAAGATGTAGGGGTACGGAGGAATGGAGGGAAAAAGTATTTAACGCCATCCTTTACTACCGCGAATGTAGAGTTATGATAATGTTGGACGCTACTGGTAGGCACGGAAGACGCGAACGGGCAAGACGGCTGAGATCTGAGAAGGCTGAAAATAGAGATGAGATGGGGGGCGATAAAAAAAGGTAAACAAAAGTGATTATAATGTTTTACATACATATATTTTCTGTCATACTTTTCGGTCATTGTTGTGTTAGCATTATGTATGTATGTGTGTGTGTGTGTGTGTTTTTCTCTTGAGTATGTTTGTCTACTATAATAGGGTATATAAATGCATCTGAATAAGGTGCACTCTGTGTTGTAAATTTAAATTGCCGTATTTGAATAAATCTGTCTTTTTATTTTCGTGTTTACTCTTTTAATTCTTTGTTTTTTCAAAATTGCTCACCATGTTGTGTACTACAAAAGCACGTACTGTCTGTGGACCCGTGTCATTGATGAAGCTCAATATGCGATACTGTTATTTCAATAAATACACTTATTCATTCATTCATACATTTGCAGTTAATTCGTTAAAATCTGGATTACCTCCGATAGAATTAATTTTAGTTTTGCCAACAGATGTTTGCCAGTCAAACGACATCTATTTTGACTTGGCGTAATTCATTTCTGTAAACAGTTGCTCGCACTAATATTTAGAAGAAAATAAAGCCAAAAATTTAGCCGAAAATAAATTTAATTTTGTGTGTTTTGCAAAACTGTTTAAATAGATCAACAATTCGAGAAGACACAAGAATAGAATTTATTATCGACCCTACCATTAGATTTGAAAAGCTCAAAGGACCACCAGAAGAGGTCGACAAAGAGAAAATGGATATTTATACACCCACAATCCCATACTTAAAGGAAAAATACAATCTAAATATCATAAAGGTAATTGGTGTGATGGTTGGAGTTCGGGGCACCATTCCTCTACATTTTTTCAATACCTGGAAAAAGTTTGGACTGTAGAGGGAAAAATAAACGAGAATGCCATATCTGTAATAAGGGGTTCAATTTCTCTTCTTAGAATACATTTTTATAACAACTATGTTTAGCATTTTAGCGGTCTATATTCCTTTGCTATAAATTATTTATTTTATGTAAATTTTATATTATGCTTCATAGTCCTTTTGCACTTTTTAGTTTGCTTTTCGATTGACATAAGAAGAAAACTGAATACATTGCATTGTCTTTATAAATGAGTTTCTATTTTATTACTACTTATTTCTTTTAGGTAGTTCATTTATAATTTGTCTGGTTTACTCTATCATTGTTGGGAGCCCGTAAATACGGGGAATTATTATTGTTGTTGTTTCAATTAATAAATAAAATAAATACCGAAGCACAGATGTTTATAAAACTTATAATTATTTTCTCTATCACGTATATAGATACATTGTACATGTAGCTAGAGAAGTTATTGTCTTCCACCGGAATATTTGATGTCGAGATTTCACAGGAAATATATGTTTTGAGATCCTCTGTGTCCGAAAAAAGCATTTTAGAAAAAGGTCGGTGTGTGTATTGTGTGTGTGTGTGGATAGCATAGCTCAAAAGCAAAAAGACCGCTAAATGCCAAACCTGTATTCATATTTGGTATCTTCGAAGGATGCGACACTAAGATTTTCAAAAACATTCCTGTACCACAAACTAGCCTTTACATGCAAACATTTTTGAACATTTTGTTTTTGTCAAAACTGACTTTATCGATTTAAAAAAAGCCGAATATATAAGATATTTACATCAAAAATAAAATGTATGTTTTTAAATTATCTGGGAATAGCCTCTGAAGATCTCCTTATTTTGGATGAGTTTTGCATAACTGTTAAACCGTAAGAAATAGACAAAAGCTTACTACTCAAGAATGTAAATATCGATAAAACATAAGTAGTGTTATATACGTTTTTCTTTTAGATTTGGCCGTTTTCGAGATATTTTTTGTTATTGGTTTCAATTTTGAACTACCCAAGTTTTCTCAAACCGTACCATGCAAAGTGAGCCGAACCCCAATTGTTTGACACATTGACCAGCTTTTAAAATATTTGACTATCTTTTAGCTTAGTGTATTCAATTATTTCCTATCTACTAGCAACGAGGGAAGTAATTAGTAAAATGATGTAGACAAAAGAATACTCTTTTGCGAGAACAGTTTGCATATGGAACAGCTAGAGAAAGTTATGTGAATGGAACACATCATCTTTTTAGGATATCAAGCGTAGCCGAAAAAACCATCCTTATTCTAATAAGCTCGACATGCATAGGATTTACAAGAAAACAAAAAGTCAAAACCATTTCCTGGAAAGCCGTATACTCAGATTTTCTGCTAAGGAAATATATTTATTAACTGTCTTGTTCTCATTTGTATTTTGAAGGGATTGCAGAGAGAAAATATACAGTTGCCCCTCTTATAACTGCCCCTTTCACAGTTACAACTGCACGGTAAGGAATTCAGGTCGTACATGTTTCCTATAGTTTGATTTCTCCGTTGTTGGTTAAGATCGACGTGTTGTATTTATTTATCTGTTTATATATTTACTCCGTTTTAACATTACATGAGTCGAATTAGAGAAAGCAGTTGCCAACAAGGAAGGCCGAAACTTTACATTCAGGCTTAGATTCAGCCACGGCGACTTTCCAATTGGAACTCTGTCGCGACCCGACACTGCTAATAGACACGTCATATTTGGACTTGGTGGTTACTTTTACGGGGAGGCGACGGCCAGGCTGAAGAAAAAAAGAGGTCACCCGCGTGTATTTCGACAGTATTGCCAGAGGTTCTCTGCCGTTGTGGTGAATAGGTTAACTAATTTACAGCGAATTATTAAACGAAAAATAGTGTACCTGTATGTCTGTGAACTCTGGAATCTACAGACCAAATGAAATCTTAGCATTGGAGCCAGGGTGTATAGCGTACTTCATATCTCAATTTTGTTATCGCTCTGCTCTGCTTCCGAAATTGCGTGAAACCCACCTAATGAATGTTAAGCAGCCGAGTGCCCAAGAAAAAGTGCGCGAATAGCACCTATCACGTACACCAAACCTCCGCAACTTCTTTTGTCGTATTCGTTTCGTGAACTTGTAAAAGCTCATGCCTAATTTAAATGCTTCAGAAAAAATCTATTGTGTTCCATTCCCTTGACCTTCTTTACCTGTTCTATAAACTTTTTACAAAATATTATTCTTCTTTCTACTCTATGCTAGTCGACATAATCATTTTCAAAATGGTCTTATTAGTTCCTTGTAGAGGGGAATTAAGGGAATACACTAAGCTAAAGCTTAGTCAAATGTTTTAAAAACTGTCGCTATGCGATTGGCATTGAAATTAGCTTCTCTGCATGGCCAGAAGAAAAACAACAGAAATATGGGTAACTTCGTGTTTGAGAAACGTATAACTATATTAGAATTGAAACTAATAACAAGGAGATCTACATTTTTGTGTAATAAGTTTTTGTCTACCTATTCCCGTTTACCAGTTATGCAAAAGTCATTCAGAATGCAGACGACTTCAGAGAGTATTCCCAGGAAATTCAAGATATTCATTTTATTTGCAATTTATTTACTTAAATATATGGTATTTTAATCAAAATCGTTAGAGCCGTTTTTGAGAAAATAAAAATTTTCGAAAGTTTTCAATATAAAACTTAGTTTTTGTTTGGGGGGATTTTCTTGAAAATCTTTGTGTCGTTGGGAGATAATAATATAAATACCAATTTTGGTATTTAAAGGAGCTTTCGTATTTGATACTTGCTGCCCCCCCCCCAAACACACACACACACACACACACATACATACATACTGACACAATGACATTTTTCTAAAAGTGCTTTTTTTTATTCAGAGGATCTCAAAATATATATTTTCAGTAAAATCACTGTATCGGAGTACAACTCAATACCTTCTCTACCTACTATATACATTGTATATAAGTGCTAGAGAAAGTAAAAATGTATGCACAATCGTTCATAATATAGAAACCTGGCTTCATATAAAGTTGCAGTATTTCATACGGTGCAGGTACTCAACTTGATTATAGATGGTAACCGGGCTTGTAGGCCGTGGTCCAAATAATTTAATTACCCACGTTTCACTGGGTCCGGCATCTTCAGGGAAATAAGCTATTAGTCCAGCTTCGGAGCACCACAAGTCAAGCTCCGGAGTCCAGTTCCGGAGTTCAATTATTCGGGAGCTGGACAAATAGCTTATTTCCCTGAAGATGACAGTCGCAGGTTCCGGCGAAACGCCGGTAATTAAATCATTTGGACCACGACCTGCAAGCCCGGCTACCATTTATAATCAAGTTCACAGCGTCGACCGACAAAGACTAAGTACTTATGTACGAGGGCCTTTATTTTTAATCTCCGATAGGCTATAAATAAAAAAAAAAGTTCATAGAAAACAATTATTTTATTACTAAAAGTTTTGTACACTCATGATTACTTTTCAACAAACTCACCGAAAAGATTGAGACATTTATCGTACCTGTGCACAAGCCTTGCAATACCCACTTCAAAAAATGTTGCCGCCAATGATTTCAAATGAGCATAATTGGTCATATTACTTGCTTTCGTGTAAATAGAAGGGAAATAAGAAAGGCATTAGGCCTAAACCATAGTAAAATCTTTTGAAATCTGATATAATTGAAGTTCGGTTTGCTTTGTATGGTGTCGTTTGAGAAAAGTTACTTTAAAATTGAAACCAATAGCAAGTAATAATTTGAAAACTCCACAAGAAAAACACTTATGAAATAAATTATGTGATTTAACGAGATCTATATTTTTGTGCTGTATGTTTTTGTGTATCTCTTATGGTTTAACCGTTATGCAAAACTCTGCAAAACACATCCCGAATAAAGAGATCTTCAGAGGCTATTATAGAAAATTCAAAATATCCATGTTATTTATGGTGTAAATATCTTTAATATAAGGTATTTTGATCAAAAATTCTTAGGGCCAATTTTTGAAAAAAAAATTGTTTTTTTAAAAAAAATGTTTCCATGTAAATGGTAGTTTGTGTTAAGGGAGTTTGTTTGAAAATCTTTGTGTCGCATCCTTGGAAGATACTAAACATAAATACCAAGCTTGGTATTTAACAGTCTCGGAGTTATACTGTCCAAAGAAACACACGGTATTTTCGGACTCAGGGGATCTCAAAACATATATTTCGAATTTTTGGATGGAATATAGTTCTTTGTATGTCCATTATGTACATTGTACATACGGACATATATTATACATACTTTTTACTTTTACGTTTATATTTGTTATTTATATTTATAATTTTGCTAACCTAAATTAATTGTAAATGATGATGCATGTATGTATAAATGTGAAGCTTAATAAATATTCAAAATCTAGCATACTATCCCTGTCGGTAATATCAGGGTTATCTTACAAATCTTTATATTACTTAATTTTATATCTTATTAGAAAGTAAAACATAAACCAAATTACTGTTATAATATGTTACTGTTGTGAAAAATATTATAGGAAATGAATAATTAATATATAGTAGTCAAAGTGTCACGCCAATATCTCAAAAAGGAAAAGCTGACAACTCTGTCAGGATGCTGACATTTTGTAGCAACACCTTTACTTTACATAAAGCAAGCCGCTTTTCTCGGCTTTTCTTGCCAAAGAAATTGCATTATACTTGACAGGTTGTGGGACCTCATGAAATTACTAAGCACACTTCCTGCCTTTCAGCCTAGCGCCAAGAATGGATTGTTTCCTTACATACAAATGCACCATCTGTGAGCAGTAATAGGAACTAGTTCTGTATGCTCCGTAGAAAATTAGCAGCCTCTACCGAGTAAAAGGTTAACTATCTCATTGCTTCGGATTACGTCGTCATGAAGCATGCAGAGCCATCTCCCGAGTACGCATGTAACTTTACGCAAATCACGGTATTGATTTTTCAGAAGAGGGAATTCAAATGCCGAATTAAAACAATATTAAGGAAACACTAGTATTAAAATGATGAAACATGTTATTTTGGGAGAAATTTATATTTTTTTGGGAATGGAACCGTGGTTATATATTAGTGTTTCCTTAATGTTGTTTGAATTCGGCATATATATGTATGTATGTATGTATGTATGTATGTATGTATGTATGTATGTATGTATGTATGTATGTATGTATGTATGTATGTATGTATGTATGTATGTATGTATGTATGTATGTATGTATGTATGTATGTATGTATGTATGTATGTATGTATGTATAAATATATAGTATTTATTTCTATTGCTTTTGTTTGAATTCCTGCTGGAAAACAGTTATCTTTACTTTCTCTAGCCCGCGAGTACTATGTACATTGTGGATAGAGAAACTATTGTATTCCACCCAAAAAGTCGATGTCGAGATTTCACTGGAAATATGTTTTTGGGTCCCCTGAGTTCGAAAAAAGCATTTTTACAAAAAGTTTCAGGGTGTGTCTGTATGTGTGTCTGTGGAAAGCATAGCTCAAAAACGAAAGGACTGTAAAATACCAAACTTAGTATCTTCCAAAGGTGTGACACGAAGATTTTCAAGAAAATCGCCCCACCCCAGACTTTCCTTTACATGGAAAAATTTTCAAAAATTGTCATTTTCTGAAAAATGGCTCTAATTGTTTTGCTTAAAATCCCACATATTAATGCTATTTACATCCCAAATAAAACGAATTCTCTGGGAATAGCCTCTGAAGACCTCTTTATTCTGGTTGAATTTTGCCTAATTTTGCTTAACTGCTAAACCGTAAAAGATAGACAAAAACTTACTGCACAAAAAATGTAGATCTCGTCAAAAATCACAATTTATCTTTGGCGTTTTTTGTTGTGGAGGCAACCGTTTCCAAAATACTCCTTGTTATTGGTTTCAATTGTGAAGTACTTACGTTTTTCTCAGACAGGAAGTGTCCGTTTTTGTTTGTTTGTTTGTTTGTATTTTGTTCGACTCCTAGCCAAGCAAAGAAGCGCTTTGCAATGACAATCGCATAACAATAGCTTTTAAAACATTTCACTATCAGTTTAGGCTAGAGATTTCCCTTAATTCTCTTCTACTTATAAGAAACTAAATAATAAGAACATTCTGCTAATGTATATCTCAATTAGTATTGCGTAGAAAGTAGAATAATCTTTTGTAAGAAGTTTGTAAAGCAGTTAGAGAAAGTCAAGTGAGTGTTTTTAAATGTCGAAATCTTACGCCGAAAATGTTGCACCTTTATTGTGTTTTTTCCACCAACATTTCTAACTTCATAATTATGCATGTGTCAAAAATATAAGTTTCTTTATTATAAAATCAGCAGAAAATACATATTTTGTATTATCATTGTACCAAAACACAAATCCTGGTGGCTGGTCGGAAAAAAAAAGTTTGTCACCGGAGAGTTTATAAATTATGCTAGAAGTGAAAAATAAGCAAAATACTCTGGCAGCAATTTATCGAGTGTTATTTCTAAATGATGGTCAAGAAGACTCTTTGAATATTATACTTTAATAGAGTTTTCCCACAGAATACCAGACTTGCATTTTGAGGTATACTTTTTCAAATTAATTTCTAACAGATTAGGATGAAAAGTTTACCATGTGTGTAACCAGAATAAGCTGTGCATCAGTTTCTTGATATGTTAATTAGTTAAGTTAAAATTAAGTTTTGCTATTGATATTTTAGGAAAAATTGATGCTATTTTCCTTAAAATTTTGAGAAATCAATGAATAAACAAATATAAAAATTACTTAAAAAGCTATGTATAGACTTATTAGGTTAACTCCTTTAATATGGCCATACATATTCTCAGTGATAGGTCAAACATTAATTTTAAAAATTATTAAAATTCATATTTTGAAAAATAATGAATCAAAGGTTTCAAAAAGTTCATGCTGTGCTTAGAATAATATCTAAAATTTTATAATTCTTTGGTTAATATATTAGAAGGTCCATTTATTCCAGAATGCCAGCTTAAGCACCTATTTAATGCTTTCTTTGTTTCTTCGTCTTCTAAGCTCAGGCCACTTTTCTCAGCATTTGGAAACGTCAATCCCTCAATATTAACCAAATAAGGAAATACTACCACTGAATTCTTTTACTTCAAATGTACACAGAGCACAAATAGTAATAGACATCGGATTTCTGATTGTCTGTAGGGGATTTATAGGGCGTGTCTTCTGATATCCGCTGGCAGCTCCGTCACTTGGGGAAGGAGGAGGGGTTTTAACTTGCCTGTTGTAGCAGCACGTAAATCTTTTTAGTGAGAGCAATGCCTTACACAAGCGAGGTGACTCGCGGCCATATTGTGGGCATGTGGGAAGCGCGGCTCACGGTAAAACAAATTGCAAATGAGTAGATCTGTTGTGCAGTATTGGATTAAACGTTTCCAGGAGTGCGGTGAAGATGGACTAAAGACACATCCAAAATCGAGAAAGCCAAGAAAAACAATGGCGGAAGTCGATGCTAAGACTATAAATGCAAGCAGGGATGGACCATTTAAACCATCTACAAGATTACGCCGCGATCTAAAGCTATCTTGCTCCCTTACTACGGTGAGAAACCGCCTCCATGAAGCTGGCATGCATCATCGAAAGGCAACAAAGAAAATAGACTTGACTGAACAGCACCGCAACAGTCGAGTGGGGTTTGCACTTGAATACTTGGTTACATCAGACCGATTTTGGCAGCTAGTGATTTTCTTAGATGAAAAGTTCCTTTTTTTGTTTTTTTTTTTTTTTTTTTATTTGCTCTGACGAGAATGGACGAATATATTTATGGCGACCAGACAATACTCGCTATGTTCCAGAACACGTAGTTGCCAGAAAGGAAGTGGCCGCATAAGTGTGGGATTTTGGGTTTGGAGGTTCACGAACAATACTGATTACTGACTTCTTTGACAGTTCTATTCTCCATCAGATCAAATCCCATCCCCGCCGTAACTTTAGGCATTATACCAAAAGCAAAATATTCTACCAGACGCACATAAAGCAATTCTGCAAACTCCAAACATCTCGAGAACCTGCTTATACTCGTGTAAATTTCGAAACATGCATTTTCTCTGTAGTCCCGATTAACCAAGCGAAAGATCACCAAAAATCGGTCTCCACCATTTTGAAAGGAGACACGTTACCTAATCTCGTTTCCAGTTAAGGGAGGTGGTTATACCTATTAGCGAATGGGAGGTATGCTCTATTGGTTCGATATAGAACACAAGGTGTAATACGCAACTGCAAAGTGATAGTATCAGCCAATAGAATAAAAACATGACGTAATGAAGTACCCTACAAACGGTAAGGAATGCGGTGTACGCAACAAGAAAATGCTGATTTCTTTTTGTGCCTTCTGTACAAAATAAAATAATGTATATTCCTTTATTTAAAATATGTACCAGCTCATCTCAGTCACATTTGTTGCTCTTATCTTGAATTTAAAAATAATTTTCATAATCAAACCCAACTATTATTAAAATCTGCATGAATGATTCATTGTGATTATCCCTAACTTTCGAATATACCGTGTGGTCCTTGAGTCACTCGACAAATGGCAATATCATGGAGTGTTACTGCGTGATCTGATTAATTACAGTAACAGCTGCCTAGGCTGGCTACATTGCAGACAACTGCCAGTTTGTGAACAATTTCATAAAACAAACAAAAATTTTGGAAAAGAAGTACATAAGGCAAATTGTAATCATGAATGAATAGTTTTGTTTGTACATCTTTTCTTGGATGTAACTTACATTGCAATTACAATCCTCTCTGTACTTGTGCACATTTGTTACTGACTCAATAATATTGTTACCTCAGACCTCTGGTTCCTATGGTCGCGGGCTCAAACCCGGCGGAGGGCGATGGATTAAAATCCTTAGCATGGCTTCCTTCGAAAGTAAAGTCATGGATTTACGACACGTAAAATCTCTTAAAGAGGCCTCTGAGCAAAATGAAATGATCTTTCACCCCTAGTATAGAATGGGACGTTGAGAACCACTGCAGTTAAAGAGCGTCCATATATAAAACTCAATTCAGTTCAGTTTAAATGGATCCCTGGCTTTTCCTTAACTGGGTATGTACCTTTAAACTTTACTTCCCTCCCCATTAACTCTTTTTGTAATCTTCTCTACTTCTTGTTTCATTTACCATCCTAATCCTTTTCTCTTCTACCCCGTACATAAATTTTCCTGCCCTCCTATTTCTAGTTTCATCTTTTACCATTAGTACTTTTGTTATTACTGTTTTTGTGCTCATTTTCTGTCATTTCTTTTCACATATTTCTTCCCTCAACCTTGCTACTTCTGTACACTCCGTTAGATAATGCAATAAGGTCTGTTTTGCCCCGCATAGTTTACATACTTCACATACTTCCTTCTCTTGCATATATACCATTCTCGCACAAATTGTATTTTGTTGCACAAGGAATGTATTTCAGTTGAACCATTTCAGATTAATCATGCTCATGCCTAAACGGCGAATTGAATGTCTATTAGTTTGTGGTGACATTTACAACCTGATCTGTAGGAGAGTTTCATAGCCGTCATCCTGAAATTAGAAAAGCATAATTTTAAACAGTAAATAACATCATAAATAAATTGAAGATCTCTTTTCTGTACTAGATACAAAACGTTGTAGTATGATACGGTCATCAACTAATATATACAATACTATTAATGCACTTAAAAGTATCACAAACCTAAGATAGCAATTCGTTAGGTTTGTGGCAAGGGAGAATGGAAAGATAAATTTTGGAAAATGTTGACAGCTGCACATTTTTGTCTGTACAAATTGTATCATGTCCACAGAATGCGATAGAATGGTTCTCTATACAGAAAATAATTTTTCAATGGGATCACCCGCTGAGTTTATAAGCAGTATACTCAAAATCCGCGATAGTGATCTGTTCAAAGTCCAGCTTAGACGGATGCGATTAATGACGCCAGTCCTCCTAGAAAAACGATGTGGTGTTGTATTTAAGATGATGTAATAATGGACCGACATCTGAAGGTACCGTGAACAAATATTGTGTACTCCTCTGACAGTTCAGCTTAAGAGGTGGGCTGCTACTCCACTATTTTACGGGAAAATCGTAACTCAGCTGTACTGTGCAGGTCAAGCTTTGAGATTTGCACTGCTACTTCCTCATGCCAGGAGAGAATCTAATGCATCTGCACTGCTACTTCCTCATGCCAGGAGAGAATCTAATACAGCTGTACTGCTACTTCCTCATGCCAGGAGAGAATCTAATGCAGCTGTACTGCTACTTCCTCATGCCAGGAGAGAATCTAATGCAGCTGTACTGCTACTTCCTCATGCCAGGAGAGAATCTAATGCAGCTGTACTGCTACTTCCTCATGCCAGGAGAGAATCTAATGCAGCTGTACTGCTACTTCCTCATGCCAGGAGAGAATCTAATACAGCTGTACTGTACAGGAGGTCAATCTTTGAGATCTCCACTGCTACTACCTCATGCCAGGAGAGAATCTAATGCAGCTGTACTGTACAGAAGGTCAAGCTTTGAGATCTCCACTGCTACTTCCTCATGCCAGGAGAGAATCTAATACAGCTGTACTGTTCAGGAGGTCAAGCTTTGAGATCTCCACTGCTACTTCCTCATGCCAGGAGAGAATCTAATGCAGCTGTACTGTACAGGAGGTCAAGCTTTAAGACCTCCACTGCTACTTCCTCATGCCAGGAGAGAATCTAATGCAGCTGTACTGTTCAGGAGGTCAAGCTTTGAGATCTCCACTGCTACTTCCTCATGCCAGGAGAGAATCTAATGCAGCTGTACTGTACAGGAGGTCAAGCTTTAAGACCTCCACTGCTACTTCCTCATGCCAGGAGAGAATCTAATGCAGCTGTACTGTTCAGGAGGTCAAGCTTTGAGATCTCCACTGCTGCTTCCTCATGCCAGGAGAGAATCTAATGCATCTGCACTGCTACTACCTCATGCCAGGAGAGAATCTAATACATCTGCACTGCTACTACCTCATGCCAGGAGAGAACCTAATGCATCTGCACTGCTACTACCTCATGCCAGGAGAGAATCTAATGCATCTGCACTGCTACTACCTCATGCCAGGAGAGAATCTAATGCATCTGCACTGCTACTACCTCATGCCAGGAGAGAATCTAATGCATCTGCACTGTTACTACCTCATGCCAGGAGAGAATCTAATGCATCTCCGCTGCTACTTCCTCATGCCAGGAGAGAATCTAATGCATCTGCACTGCTACTACCTCATGCCAGGAGAGAATCTAATGCATCTCCGCTGCTACTTCCTCATGCCAGGAGAGAATCTAATGCATCTGCACTGCTAGTACCTCATGCCAGGAGAGAATCTAATGCATCTGCACTGTTACTACCTCATGCCAGGAGAGAATCTAATGCATCTGCACTGCTAATACCTCATGCCAGGAGAGAATCTAATGCATCTCCGCTGCTACTTCCTCATGCCAGGAGAGAATCTAATGCATCTGCACTGCTACTACCTCATGCCAGGAGAGAATCTAATGCATCTCCGCTGCTACTTCCTCATGCCAGGAGAGAATCTAATGCATCTGCACTGCTACTACCTCATGCCAGGAGAGAATCTAATGCATCTGCACTGCTACTACCTCATGCCAGGAGAGAATCTAATGCATCTGTACTGTTACTACCTCATGCCAGGAGAGAATCTAATGCATCTCCGCTGCTACTTCCTCATGCCAGGAGAGAATCTAATACAGCTGCACTGTTCAGGAGGTCAAGCTTTGAGATCTCCACTGCTACTTCCTCATGCCAGGAGAGAATCTAATGCATCTGCACTGCTACTACCTCATGCCAGGAGAGAATCTAATGCATCTGCACTGCTACTACCTTATGCCAGGAGAGAATCTAATGCATCTGCACTGCTACTACCTCATGCCAGGAGAGAATCTAATGCATCTGCACTGCTACTACCTTATGCCAGGAGAGAATCTAATACATCTGCACTGCTACTACCTCATGCCAGGAGAGAATCTAATGCATCTGCACTGCTACTACCTCATGCCAGGAGAGAATCTAATACATCTGCACTGCTAATACCTCATGCCAGGAGAGAATCTAATGCATCTGCACTGCTACTACCTCATGCCAGGATAGAATCTAATGCCTCTGCACTGCTACTACCGCATGCCAGGAGAGAACCTAATGTCTCTGCACTGCTACTACCTCATGCCAGGAGAGAATCTAATACATCTGCTCTGCTACTACCTCATGCCAGGAGAGAACCTAATGCATCTACACTGCTACTACCTCTTGCCAGGAGAGAATCTAATGCATCTGCACTGCTACTACCTCATGCCAGGAGAGAATCTAATACAGCTGTACTGTACAGGAGGTCAAGCTTTGAGAACTCCACTGCTACTACCTCATGCCAGGAGAGAATCTAATGCAACTGCACTGCTACTACCTCATGCCAGGAGAGAATCTAATACAGCTGTACTGTACAGGAGGTCAAGCTTTGAGAACTCCACTGCTACTACCTCATGCCAGGAGAGAATCTAATGCAACTGCACTGCTACTACCTCATCCCAGGAGAGAATCTAATGCAGCTGTACTGCTACTTCCTCATGCCAGGAGAGAATCTAATGCAGCTGTACTGCTACTTCCTCATGCCAGGAGAGAATCTAATGCAACTGCACTGCTACTACCTCATGCCAGGAGAGAATCTAATGCAACTGCACTGCTACTACCTCATGCCAGGAGAGAATCTAATGCATCTGCACTACTACTTCCTCATGCCAGGAGAGAATCTAATACAGCTGTACTGTACAGGAGGTCAAGCTTTGAGATCCCCACTTCTACTTCCTCATGCCAGGAGGGAATTTAATGCAGCTGCGCTCTAAGCGATCCAGCTTGAGAAGTCAGCTGCCAATCCACCATGGCATGAGAGATTCACTGGTACGATTGTGACCGCTGGTTGCATGGCCAATATAACATATATTCCACTTATTAACGAAATATGTATTCAAATGTATAAAGATCTTTTGAACACCATGTTGTAAACAATCCATATCTTTGAAATAAGTACAAGGTGAAGTATCAATACCTGACGGTTTTAAACCAATGTTTGGCGTTGCAATGTGTACAATGACGTGTAGTTTCAGTTCATATGGTTCATTATAATTTGATTTGATCTTGTTTTTAGGTTGGTAACACAGTTGACAGTTATGCTTATGGTCTGAAAATACAGTGCTTCCTGTTCAGCTGCTATAAAGCGTAAAGCTATAGTGGAGCACATTTATTTACTAGAACAAACTTGTTACAGCTGTTTAACGGAAATTCCAGAGATATTACAATACTTGCCACATTGTGTTACTGTGGGAGTCAAAAGGCACTAAGAAGGTTTTATACGAACTGAGTCTGTGGTGATAAATGTTTCTACTGAATGAATAAGCTCCAGTATAGACCAATGTTCCATGGCAACTCAGCCAGAAGTTTACTGCCACACCATAACTGCAAGTGTCAACTGTGTTACCAACGTAAAAAAATGAAATCAAATCATCAGTGAACCATGTCATCTGAAACTCCATGCCATTGTGTACATTGCAGCATGACTAAAATAATCTCTGACCCACCACAGAGTATTCCGATTGGTTTAAAAATCATAAGGGTTTTATGCCCCACCCGTATTAAGCTCCGAAAGTATATGAGGATGCGTTTACATTTGTGAATATACGGATTTGAACTTGCAGATGTTGCGATTTTGGCTTGACATACGCAATAATTTTACAGTAAACGTTTTTGATGTATTTCTATTGAAGAATTACGTTTTACGTATTTTATTTCTACTTTCTCTACCCCGACCTGTAGTTTAACTACTCGTTGAAAACAACAATAACTGCACTCTGTATTCACTCAAGTTATGCACTCAATACTTCTGTTATAGTTGAAGTACTTATTTTGTCGCATGATTAGGCACAGAAATGGAAATAAAGGCAAGGAAATTCTCAAGGACTGCAACTGATTTTATCATACCCACTAGGAAGCACCTAGTATTAGGCTTTTATTATTTTTAAAGAGGATTGCAGTATTGCAGCCAAGCTAGGCCTAAAGTGCTATTAAACCTCCGATAGGAAGGGATAAAGTGATACAATAGGAAGGACGGCGTAGGCACAATACCAGCAGCTGGCGTCTGCAGATATCCTTTAGTGCGTTAAAACTTGCAGAACTTAACAGGGTTATTTCAAATTAAAACCAACCATTGGAAACTAGCAAGAGATGCCTTCGTTCACACCTCTCAAAGAACGCAATCCGTCTCACCATCTCCAAGATAAAAAGAGGGGTAAAACGAAGGTCGCTGGGCCAGTTCTTCACTTACCGGTTTTAAATTTAAATAGCCTCGTTAAGTTCCGCAACTCTTTTAACGCACGCACCAAATTTAGGACAGCTGGACCACCTGGTATGTGCCGCTAACGTTTACAGCGTTTACAGTTTGACGTCCTACTTAGAAAACGAGCACAATTAAAACGCACACAAATTAAACGATTTTTTTTTTTTTATTGTTTCATTTTTATTGCCCCCTTTAATTTCAAAGGTCATATCGGGGACCTTGACTTTGATTTGTGAAATAACTGATAGTACTGTAGGTTTTGAACATTAGGTTAATCATTTTATTCACACACATTCACTCTTGTATTCATAATTTTTTGTAAGAATAGTTTGTATTTTGAACAGTAAATAAAGCTATGTGGATAGAAAACATCAGATTTTTAATTGAAATTAGGGGGTCATTGCATCCCGTTTCAGATTAGTTATAAAAATAAGCATATATATATATATATATATATATATATATATATAGGGGGTGGGGGATATTCTTTGAAATCATAATGTCGCATCCTTGGAAGACAGTAAACTTAAGCACCAAGTTTGGTATTTAATTGCTTTTTCGTCTTTGAGCAATGCTGCCCCCTCCCACAGAGAGAGAGAGAGACAGGCAGACAGACAGACACAGAAGTATTTAGTTTGCATTACCTTTTTTACCTGTTCTGAAAATAAATTTCTTACAAGAGATTATTCTTCCATCTACTTCATATTAATCGAGATAAGCGTTATCAGAGACGGTCTTATTACTCAATTCCTTATAGGTAGAAGGGAACTAAAGATATACAGCAGGATAAAGCAATAGTCAAAACTTTCAAAAGCTGGTGGAATGCAGTTTACATGAAAATTTGGTTCTCTTTGTATGCACACGGGTAAAACAAAACAAACAAAAAAACACAAATGAAGACTTCTTTTTCGAGAAGCGTATATCTTAAGATTGAAACCAATAACAAGGAATGTGTCGGAAATTGTATGCTCCACAACATAAAATGTATACGAGATAAATAATGTGCTTTGACGAATATACATCCTTGGAAGACACTAAACTTAAATGCCAAGTTTGGCATTTAACGGACTTTTCGTGTGAGTTCTGCTGCCCACAGACTGACGGGCTCGCGCGCAAAGACCATTCTCTGTTCCATTTCCACAGCTTTCTCAACCTGTTCTTAAAACGAACTATTCTAAAATGATTCCAGCTACCTCATTCTAATCGAGATAAACATTAGTAGTGGTCAGTTTACTTAGTTTCTTGTAAGTAGGAGAGAAACGTGGTAGTACATTTGGTTAAAGCGGTAATCAACCCTTGTGATGATGTTGAAAATCGGCCATGGATAAAACATCAGAGAACGAATGCCGATTTGCCGATTGAGAAAAGTATAAGTATTTAAAAATCAAAACCAATAGCAAGAAATGTCCCTAAACTGGTTAGCTCTACAAAAGCATGTATATGACATAAAGTATGAGTTTTAGCGAGATCTACATTTCTTGTGTTGTAGCTTTTTGTTCATCTCTTACGGTTTAGGACTTGTGCACAACTAATGCAGAATGAAGAGAGCTCCAGGAGCTAGAACCACCAAATTCAAGATATGCACTTTATTTGGGATTTAAATATCTTAATATATGGTATATTAATCAAAATCTTTAGAGCCATTTTTGAGAAAATCGAACGTTTCGAAAAATATTTCATGGAAAGTGTAGTTTAGGGTGGGGATGTTTTTTGAGAATCTTCCTGTCACACCCTTGGACGGACTTTTCATCTTTGAGTTATGCTACACACACACACACTTACACACACACACTTTCACGCGCGCGAAACCTTTATTTTTTCTGGATTTAGGAGACTTAAAACATATATTTGCTGTGAAATCTTGGTCTCCAATTGTTGAGTGGAATGTATACAAAACCTGTTCTACCCACTCTGTTCATACACACAAACATGGCCGCGCTGTGGCCCAGTGGTTAGACTATTCGCCTCTCACCTAGATGGCCCGGGTTCGATCCCAAGTGACCGCATGTGAGATTCGTGGTTGGACAAAGCGGGTTTTCTCCTGGTTCTCCTGTTTCCCCGCCCCCATCACATTACCTCGGTGCTCCATCTTCATTCCATGTTTTACCAGTGTCATCGCCTGTGGTGCCACCGCAGTAAAAGCGGGCGTTTAGACACTAGGTACTAAAAAACATATACATACATTCACCCATATATTTAATACTCGGCAGAGGTAAAAATGCTTTTTTTTTTTTTTACCCAGGGAGCTTTCAAAACGTTTATTTCCGTTAAAATCTCGGTATCAATTTTTTGGTGGAATACAATATCTTCTCTGTCTACTATGTACCAAATAGTACTCGGTAGAGAAGGTAACACTAACATAACTCCATGGCACGACAGCTCACGGGGAGCCTTGGCCTACCGCCCGGCCGCTGCGTCCCCCATCTCGGTCCACTACAGACGTCATGGATGGGGTGCAGTATTGGAGGGTGAGACGTGGTAAACGCCTCGAGCCCCTCCCGGCCGGTTAATGCGGTCCTCACGACCTGGAGCCGCTACTTCTCCATCAAGTAGCTTCTCAATTAGCCCCCCAGGGACCTCACGAGGCTGAGTGCACCCCGGTCCAGGTCTCCCAGCGGGGGTAAAATCCCCACGCCGGTACTGGGGATCGAACCCAGGTCTCCCGCTTGGTAGGCAGCTGCGCTACCACCGCGCTAAGGAGACGACCTGAAGGTAATACTACTGGTGTTATATTCAGTTTTTCAAAAGCTGCACTAAACTGCTTAAAGCTAAATAAGACAACAATGCAGAGAGATATTCTACTGTAGAAGGAAATGAAAGAGTGGGTCAGTTGCACAAAAAAGCCTACAATTTGAATCTAATAGAGCCCTATTCTATCAGCTATCAATATTCTTTGTTAGGGGAATACTATAAAATAACATTCTTCGACCAAAGTGTGGAAAGTGTATTCTAATTGCTCTGCCTATCTTTTGCCGGAGAATATAAGGCACCATTATTTTTCATAATTCACAAAACAAGCAGTTTATTTGAATATTTCCGGCTCTTTAAGAAACAATTTAAGCGTTTTTAATTCGGTGTTCATGTCTTTTTTAGTTTTGTATTTCGCACATGTTATCATATTTTATTTCTGGGTAGTTTCATCTTTATTCTGGTTTCTAAAGAGAAATTTGGCCTACCTTGTATATATAATTTCTTTGTTTTGTTTCCACGTTGTGTTTTAATTCATCGTTCATGATCTGTACTTTTACTATAACGTATATATTTAATAACCATAACTCTAATAAAGCATAGGCTAAATAGTGTTAATGACATTTGGAGTATGCAAACATTATAAAGTAATAACAACAATAATTTTGTCGCGGCAGTGCCGTGTGCGGCCCTTCTCAGTTTGCCTTGGAATGCGCTGCGGTGGAGCTGGAGGCCCGGAATGCGATAAACACAGGAAGAGGAACGCTGGTTACCGGAAGCCTTGGAATACTACCATCAACACAGAGTGTTCCAATAACTTCGAATAAATTCCAGAAACTTCTATGACGTCATGCACGGATATATAAGGAAGAGTTGCCAGCCAAATTAGTCCTGAGTCAGTTTTCGACTGGAGTGTTGGCGCGCAGTTGCGTGAGACAGCCGTCAACTGAATACCTGTCGAAGCGACGAGTAAATTGTTTGCAGCAGAGAATTAAAACGTTGGATAGGTAGAGTGCGACTAAAAAAGTCAATGCCCATAGCCGGGATTTGAACCACGGATCTCCCGGTTTCTAGCTGGTTGCTCTACCACTGAGCTA
The DNA here is from genome assembly GCA_030762935.1 of Hymenopus coronatus. Lineage (NCBI taxonomy): Eukaryota > Metazoa > Arthropoda > Insecta > Mantodea > Hymenopodidae > Hymenopus > Hymenopus coronatus. Next base: position 50,670,927 of record CM060900.1, read on the forward strand.
CCATGCCAACATGCCGGCACGGCACTAAATTTCTCAATTGACTGGCATATTTCCGGGTAAACGACAAGGTGATCTTAAATTACTTTGAGATGACATACCCCAATGGCGATTTACAATGTTGCAAGTACTTTAGGTTCTGGGCTTCATAGTTTAACAAATTAGTGCTAATTAAAACTTTGTGGCCATTTTTGAAGCAATAAAAACATTTGTTACATTATTATTATTATTATATTTATTATTGTTGTTATAAATTGGCTAAAGAAAACACAGGATGCAATTCTTATAAAAATAGGTTTAATGCTCCATTTATTCCAAATTTGTATACATGATACGTCTTATCACACTGGCGTTTTTGTCAACTCTCTTTATAGGTCAAGTAAGGCAATTCTAAATTCCTCTGAAAGTTTAATCCAAAAATAGTTCTAAAAATCGGTTTACAGAGGAAAATTTTGGCTTTATTAGACGGCTTTAAAAATAAAAATAAAATTACTGAAGAAGTTAAGCCCCAAAATATGCTGCATAACAGACTGACTTCTTTTCGTAACAAACTGACATTTGTGAAATATGTATTTTGTATTGTACCAGAATAAGGGCAATCTGAAATGTTTAAACGTCATACGCTGTTGTTTAAGTTTCTATAGCCCCCTTAACAATTTAGGTTCATGTTAGTACATTGGGTGACCACGGCCGAGTGGTTAGAGCGTTCGCTTCCACCTAGGGGATCCAGGTTCGATTCCAAGCGCCCGCATGTAGGATTTGTGCTGGACGAAGCAGAACCTTTTCTTCGTGTCTTCCGGTTTCCCCCGCCACTCATTCCAACAGTTCCTACATCATCACCTTTCCTGTCACACATTTTACCTGCATTTCATGGCATCCACTTTCTCACGCTCATGCCGGCCAACCATTCGTTCCAGGTTCTTCATTCTGTGATTTCGTGCCGTTGGTTCTTTAAAAGCCTTCTGCCCCCCAGGCATCCGTTTGTAACTCCTAGAGTGGTGTCAGTCCTAAAATACGGAGAGAGTAAGCAGAGTACGAAAAAAAGATTAGTACATTGGAATTATAAACAGAAGCAGTTTTGCGGTAGTGGTTTGTATATGACAATGACTATTTATTAAGGCTTCTGTATATGACAATTTCACAGCAGAGAGAGAGAGAGACAGAAAGTGCACTTTTTTATGAGCATACAATCTTTTGACTGCTTACCACTAAATTCCTAACAAATGTTCTTAGGAAAATGCACATGCATGAATGCTAATATATTTGGTTTTATAAAACGCAGCCGGAATTAGCTCTTCTACATTTCGCACTTTCCAATTTCAGCTGTATTAGCCATCCCGCTTTTCCTTGCCCTGGAATTGCGTCCGCAGTTCCTTTCCCATTAAGAGATTCAAAGACTCGCCACTCAATGTGGATTCCAAATGTGCTAGGAAGCTGTTACGTTGCTTAAAGCTCCATCAGAAAACATTTTGATGACTAAGAGATAGGGCAGTGTTTCCAATAGTTGAGAAAATGCACGTATTAAGCAAATGGTATCGGCAAATTATCATATGCAAGGCAATTGAACACCAGAGCAAAATATATGGTCATTAAATTATAAGGTAGCCCCTGTCGCGGCCTCTCTCCACTGCGCAAGTGATCCGAGAGCCGCCGGGAAAGAAGTGCCGAAAAAGCTGCTATAAATACGTATCTTAACATAAATTACGGAAATTTTGACCGTCTGCTTACTTATGGGCAGCACAATTTGCGAAAGTATTCTCGCTCACTCGTCTAAGCTTAGCAGCAGGAATCCTTGTGATTTCTTGCATGACGTTATCACTAGGTTTCTGTAGATTACACAGGGATTTCTGCTGCTGAGCTCAGTGAATAAGCGAGAACATCTTTAGCTTGTTATACTGCTTCTTTGGGAGCAGATATTCAATATTTTCAGTGTATATTTAACGTAAGAACTCCAGTCCGCCTTTGCCGGTACCACTTTCCCGGCGACACTCGCATCTCTCGTGCAGTGAAGAGAGGCCACGAGAGGAGTTACCTTATAATTTAATGACCCTATACTACCTCTGGATCTATCCACCATACCCTTTTCTAAGCTAAGCAACAACAGTGAAAATGGAAATCTATGTGTTTTTCCGATGAGCAGCTTGAATCTCATTTTGTTGCTTACATGAGTAGTCTTATCTGTAACACTGCTTCTTTAGTAGTGTCGTCCTCCGTGGTCTAGGCCACCAGGTCGCTCTCCCAAGTAACCTTCTAATGGTGGTGTTGCCATTTGGCAGCAAAAATGATTAATCAAAGGTTTTAGTACTTTTAGTGGCCTTTTTTTCTAATTTCGTATTACACTAACTTTCAAAAATAAAATTAGGCTATTTATAGTTGTTTTATATGGTAAAAATGTAATATTTTTTCAATAAAACTCTAGTGCTTTTTTTAAATACTAAAAGGCAAAATACATGCAACTGCCGTCAAATGTAACCCCAGCATCCAAGTGTTCCATCACACCGGTTATTTTACTTGGGCCCACAGACACATTTGACTGTAGTCGCTGGGACTCGAACTCGCAACGTTCGGCTTTGAATGGACGGTTAATCCACTTCGTATCGCACTAACGATCACGGCATATGTAACAAAAGGATTCAGGATATAGAGGGCTAACTTGAAATAGCCCCTTTAAGTTCTGCAACTGTTTTAACGCACCAGGGGCAGTTGGGCCACCTGTAAGCAATAGAAGGTAGCAAGATCGTGGAATCAAATAAAAGGGGGTTTTCTTTAACTGCTGTGGTTCTCAGCGTCCCATTCTATACTGGGCATGAAGGAGCACCTAATTTTGCTCAGACGCCTCTTTATTAGGCTTGAGGTTATTTTACGTGCCGTAAATCTACGACACGGGACCAACGGTTTTACTTTGCTTCCAAATAAAGCCATGTGAAGGATTTTACGCCATCGCCCTCCGAGCTCGTAGGATGTCAGCCTGTTGCGCATTACTGCTGTATTACTGAATAGAGAAAAAAATGGTCCATACACGTTTTTTGTTGGTTAGGCCTAATGTCTGTTGCACCACAACGATGTGAAGCGAAGTTCAATATTAACCTTGTAAAATTTGGAGGCAAATAAGGCGTTTTTCGTTGTGTTTTGCAACCACCAAGTGACAGTTTTAGCATTAAGCTGTTACATCTGTGAAATCTGACCAAAGATTGTGAGAAGTTAAAAAGTACTTTTTTCATAATAAAATATATAAATTCTAATCTTTAATAAATATATCACTTGGCGCACGTTAACTGCAGCTGTAAATGGGCAGAGCTTGCTTCTTAATCGGCACCTCCATCTTTAAATCTTGTTTCCTCATGAATTTTGTCCAACATTTTTCTGAGCTCCAAATGCTCCACAAGATACAATGCTTTGCTGCTTTTTTGCAATAATTGTATTCCTTCTCAAAAGCTCATTAAAGAAAATGATACGGCAGAAGCATTAATGCTCCAATTTTAACAAATGAATTATTACATTTTAAAAATCTGATGTGTTGCACTCGCATGACTTCTTCTGCCTGTTCTAAACAAACTTCTTACAAAACATTGTACTTCTAACTTCAACCTCTAATCGACATAAACATTGTCAGAATGATCTAATTATTTAGCTTCTTATAAGCAGAAGGGAGCATAGAGAACGCTTTCAAAACACTTGGCTATCGCTTTAGCCTAGACTATCCCCTTAGACTTTGAAAATAACTTTTTTGCATTGCCAAGAGTAAAAAAAAAAAAAAAAAAAAATCTGATGTGTAACACTCACATGATCTTCTCTAGCTACTCTACAAACAAGCTTCTTACAAAAGATAATTCTTCTTCCAACACCACGCTAATCGAGATAAACATTAGCAGAATTCTATTACTTAGTTCCTTATAAGTAGGCTAGAACTAAGGGGGAATGCACTAGGCTAAAATGATAGTCAAATGTTTTAAAAGCTGCCGCTATGCAATTGTCATTGCAAATCGCTTCTTTGCTTGGCCAGGAGTAGAACAAAAAAAAACAAAACAAAAAAACGGATACTCCCGTCTGAGAAAAGTTTTACTTCACAACTGAAACTAATAACAAGGAATGCCTCAAAAGCGGTAAGATCCACGAAAAAAATATATATGGCACAACTTGTATTTTAACAAGACCTACATTTTTTTTTGTTTAGTGTGTTTTTGTCTATCTCTTACGCTTTACTAGATATACCAAATTAGGCAAAATTCATCCAGAATAAACAGATTTTTAGAAGCTATTCATATACATATTATTTGTGATATAAATGGCTTTAATATGTGGTATTTTAATCAAAATCGTTAGAGCCATGTTTAAGAAAAACCAAATTTTTGAAAATGTTTCCATGTAAAGCGTAGTTAGGGGTGGGGGATTTTCTTGAAAATCTTCGTGTCGCATCCTTGGAAGATACCAAACTTATGTACCAAGTTTGGTATTTAACCGTCTTTTCGTTTTTGAACTATGCTGTCCACAGACACACACATACACACACGGACCTGTTTCTGAAAAAGCTTTTTCTTACTCGGGGGGTCTTAAAACGTATTTCCGGTGAAATCTCCACATCGAATTTTTGGGTGGAATACAATACTTCTTTATCCCTATGTACATTGTACATACGGGGCTAGAGAAAGTAAAAAAAAAAAGGAAACGCGGACGACTTCCTGTTTGTGAAAAGTAATAAGTATTTTAAAACTGAAACCAAAACAAGGAATATCTCGGAAACGGTTACCTCCACAACAAAAACGTAAAGGAGTTTTTTGTTCTGGATGATATCTATATCTTTGTGGGATAAGTTCTTTTGTATCTCTTACAGTTTACCAGTTATGCAAAAGTCATTCAGAATGAATAGAACTTCAGAGGCTATTCGCAATAATTTCAAGATATACATTATTTTCATTTGTAATGTTTATTCTATTTTCAATGTAAGAAGCCTTAAAATTTTAAACAACTTTCGAAAATGTTTCCAAATAAATGCAAGCTAAGGGTGGGACGATTTTCTCACAAATCTTCGTGTTACATCCATGAGAGATACTAAACTTAAACACCAAGTTTTGTTTTTGGGTTGTGATGTCCACAGACTCACTCACACAACTTTTACTCTCTCTAGCACGTATGTACAATGTACATAGCAAGTGGATACGGTGTTGTATTCCACCCAAAATTCGATACCGAAATTTCACCATTTGTACAGGTTTTGAGGACCTCTGAATCCAAAAAAGCATTTTTTGAAAAAGGTTCATGTATGTCTATGGAAGCATAACTCAAAAACAATAAGCAGGTTTAATACTTAAGTTCAGTGTCTTCTAAGAATGCGACACAAAAGCTTTCAGGAAAATTCCCCATCCACAATTACCCTTTACATGGAACATTTGTGGAAGCTTTTATTTTCTCAAACATGGCGCCAACGATTTTGATTAACATATGCTATGCTTAAGATATTATTACATGCGGAATGTATAAATTGAATTTTCCTGGAATAGCCTCTAAAAAGCTGTTCATTCTGAATGACTTTTGTACAGCTGGTAAACCGCAAGGGATAGACAAAACCTTACCAGGCACAAAATGTATATTTCCTCAAAACATAATTGTCATACGCATTTTTTTGTAGGATTAACCCTTTCCGAGATATTCTTTGTTCTTGATTTGAATGTTAAACTACTTAAATCGCTCTCAATCGGGAGGTTATTCTTCGTTTCTTCATATTCTTATTGTTTTATTCCTGTCCCTTGAAATAGAACCGAATTTCAATGACACAGTTCCCTTATTTCCCATCTAGTTATAACGAAATGAATAACAAGGCCAATTCTGGTGATATTTACCTTGATTAGCATTATGTACATTAAAATAGCATTCTGTAAGAATTGTTTGTTTGCAATACACATTGAAACTTATTTTAATAGAACGCATGAGATTTTTTTTCAGTAGAACCTAAAACATGTATTTCTGTTGAAACTTCAGTATCGAACTTTTGGTGGAGTACAATACCTTATCTACTTACTGAATTACCTTTCACAAAATTAATAACCAAATGTTGTTTGATCTCGCGAATGGTCACCTAATTTTCAGATGTTTCTGCATAGATGCTATGAGAATTAAACTTATCATATGGCTGGTTCCCTTGCTATTCAGTGCGCATTGCAGCCACCCACCCACTTTGCAGTTTTGAAAAGCAATATTTCAGCAGACGTTGTAAACTATGCTAAATATTACAAATTCAACTTCAAACACTTGCAGAAGTTCAGTTGTTATTTTGTTTCGATTAACACACCATAATTTAAAATGATTCCAATATTGGGGGCTTTGCTTACAAACGTAAGTTTAATAAGGGACAGCAAATGCGTGTGTTTAGAATAATTGAACTCGTTAAAGCATGCTACCGCCGAAAACAGAGGTTTCGGAACATAGATCTAAACTTCTGTGCTGTGTGTGTGTTTTTTTTTTTAAGGAGTATAGTAATTTATATAACTTGTGCTAAATATAACATTTGGCGGATTAACGGAAACTTCTTCTGATAAAACTCCTCCGTTTGAGCAGCAAATTACAATTAGTTTTATTTCACATAGTGTTGTAATATTTCCCGCCGTGTTACGAACCAGCAATACTATTGACATTTTACAACTGAAACGCTTTAAAATAATTGCGAATGCAGCAAATGTAACAGGTAAATAGCCTACCTCAGCTAAGAGGCATTCCTCCCAGTATCAATAATATTTTCATTTAAATACCCACATTCAAAGTCTTCCTTATAGATCTCGAATATTATTACAAAGTTAAAACATTTACTTCGGCCATGCATTGTTAACGTTTTACATTAGCTTACAATGTTTTAAGGAGGCATTATATCTTCATGTTAGAAAGTCCCGCCCGACAAGAAAGAAATTAAAATGTGTCAAGCACACGCAACCAAAATAATTATTCCAGAACTGCTTAATCCATCTGCCCATGATTACATTTCTTTTTAGTTAATGACGACACAAATACAATGCCACGTGAGAATAGGATTCAAAGCATCGTAAGAAAATGAATTTAATACATTACATCCAATAGGAAAGCATTTAATAACATGAAAGACGGTCTTATGGCCACAAAATGCACTGTTAAAAGAACAGGATGCCAGTGAATAAAGTAATTAATGGCATATTAAACAGAACACGCTATATTTGTGTGTAACTTCAACATGATGTAAACTTTGCACTCGCAGCAATTTTGTTTATTTCCAAGCACTGTGCAATGTTGCCATGTCTCCACCAACTGAATGTCTAGAAACGTGCATTTATCCTGATTCTCCATTCTTGATAATAATAGAGAATCTTGATTAAGGAAATATTCTGTTTGTTAAAGTTCCATTTAAAAAATAAGCACGCGGCAGGCTAGGATTGAACCACCGACAACTGACACTTTTGAATTCTACGAATAGCGACACAACGCACTCGGCTATTCCTCGGTCGCTAACTTGCCAAATGTCAATGCAATACTTAAAGTTCGTAGTACCCTGAGAAACGAAGTAAATATTTTACTTTTGTTTCTAGATATGCGTTCACATTTATTTGGGGAAAAAGAAAAGTTTGCATAAAACAGATGTGAGTATTGCTGTGTTCAGTGTGAGGTGTAAGTTGCTTTAGTTACTGAGAAATACCTAAGACTACAAAATGGGCATTACATGTTCCGGTTGATAGGCATTTGAAAGTATTTCCCTTCCCATTTATGTTCATACATAATGGAGGATTCATACGTGGTGATTTACTGTCACCACTGATGTTATAAGCTTAAAATATGATATACGTACTTTAATACACATATTAATAATAAAGCCGTCCATCTTAATGCTGCAGCAGCGAGGTGCTTTGCAAACTAGAAGTCAAAATGGAAACTTGTTTGCAACGAATCGGCAACTCGTATTTTGCGGGTTTCCATTGTGCCTCAATGTACTCATTACATGCACTCAAAATCAGTCAGTCATCTTATCAGACATTTACTAAAATATCTGAATCGTTGATATTATATTCAACAGGACAATTAGGAGGTAATACGTTTGTTTCGAACCGTGTTTTGCAAACGAGAATGCTAAATCATGACCAATACACCACCATGTTAACACGCACAGCGTCTGTCTATAGCTGTTAATATTCAGGCTGGCCTAAAATGTTTGATCATCTTGAAAAATAGCAGGGCACTCCTGTTAAGGCAAGGAATTATAATGAAAATTGTAATGAGTTCAAATCAGCATTCAGTTGTTCATTCAATAGGCCAAGTGCAAAATAGTGCAGAGGTTTCTAGCGGTGTATTTAGTGGCAAGTAAAACAGGCAGATATTGCGAATTCAGGTTCGAAGTATTACTTTTAGGCTCTACGCGGTTTTCTAAATATGTAACATTGAGGGATACATAAATCAACTCGATTTAAAACATTCTCAATACCTTACTGCCAAAGCGTGTGGTGTAGGAAAGCAAGTGTGTCTCGCAAGAAAATCTGATCCCAGAAGTGCTTTAGTGCTTGTGTTGGCTATAAAATAGTTTGGGCCTCCGCAGAGGATTACAAATTTAAGTAATCTTTAGCAAGGACGTTGTACGCAAAACTGTGTTCAAGCTTTAAGATTTATGTGGATTTCCTACAATACAGAAAATAACTTCTGCTCTTGGAACTAAAAGTTCATACACTGAGTCAAATTCATCCACCTGCAGAATTTTGAAAGCACTAGCTTCAGGTACATAAAGAAAGCTGATGTTCATAAATGTTTAATAGAGAGGAGTGACATTGTGGTGGCAAGGTTAAAATTCTTGCGCAAAATGCCCGAAATTAGAAATGCTGGTGATGCGAGACCTAATTTTACTTAGAAGAGACATAGGCAAATAAAAAACCACATTCAAAATTCGATTTAGCAAGATTACTCATAAAAGATAGGCCTAAAGGAAACTTGTTGGAAAAGGCAGTCAGCTCCTTGTTTGACACATAGAATCTGCTAACTTGAAGGCAAATGGAGTTTTCTCTCCAAATTTACCTCAAACTATCGTGAAAAGAAACCATGTGATACATTTAAAGAATGGTTTCTGAACAGATTCTTAAATTATTAAGAGAGAGAAGTATTAATATAATAGATAATGTGCCATATCATTCGGGCTAAAAAGAAATACCGAGTACGGCCAGCATAAGCAACCAAATTATTGAATGGTTGCAAAAAAAGGGGGTGATTCTTCGGTAACAGAAACTAAATATATATTATTGCAAACAGTATTTCCGTGCAATTGAAATGGGATACGAAGTAATCCGCCTTCCTCTTACCACTGCCAGTAAAATCCAATTGGGTTAGTGTGGGCTTAATTAAAACAGGGGGTTAAAAACAGAAATAACACGTTTAAACTGACGCTGAAAGAGATATCCACGAAGACTAAGAAAACTGCGTGAGACGTACAGAGAAGCTTCAAGAAGACGACTTTTGTAAAGAAATAGGCCACGACGAGATGTTGGAACCTATCATCATAAATTTGACACTCAGATGATGAAGACTGTAACAATGACCATTTGACTCTTAACCTAAGTGATGATAGCAATACAAATGATCCACAGGCAGTTCTATTGGATTAAAAACAAGGTAATTCATAAACTATGATTAAATAGGTTTTAAAAAAATGCGTGCATGTATGCGAATATAAATGTTCCAATTTTGATTTTCAAAAACTTGCAACAGTATATTAGCACGCTTTGTATTTTATTATGTTAATTATCATTTTACACAGGTTTAATTTAGGGAATATAGCTGCTTCAGTAGCCAAGATTGAGCCGATTGCACAAAACAAAATATTAGGGTGAGAAGTAGCTATTGTATACGCCAAGGTTACTTCCTTTGTTAGTCCAGCAACACAAATGCTTTTGTAAGAGCAAAGTTTTAGCGCATTAGAGACATAAGTAACAGGGAGTTTTGCAGACACAGGTCTTTTCCCTAAAAGTTAGCAGCTTGGGACTTTTCCATTATAAAGAGCGGTCGCGTTAGTCTAATACAAAGAACTTCCAAAATTAATCACGTGACAACTTTATTTTCGCGCTTCATTTCAACCAATCAGGAATGAGCCCTAAGATTGAATATCTTAGGTATATAAGCGGAGCGCTTACAAGAAATTGGGCTCCTTGTTATGCTTTTTATGCTGTACGCGGTATGCTGTACGTACATGGATGTGACAGTGTTAGTGCTCGAGTATGTGATATTATTAAGCGAAACATTGCAGTTATCGCATGAGCTGATATATCGCGTAATAGGGAAGTACGCGGTAATTATGTATGACCGTAGAAAACGAGAACTTGGTAAGCAGAAGAAAATAGCATTAGTTATTAGCATATATTTCAAGAACTACTATGTCGGGAGTCGCTCGTAGGATTAGTGCCTCAACAAGTAACAGAGGTGAATAAAAAGTATCAATACTGAAGAATCTTAAGTGAAGTACTTCTGTTTGTGAGTCTACCTAGTGTGACAATCATTCCTTCTCCCCTCAGTGATAGTCAAATTTGAGTGTTCTACATGGAGGAGCATAGCCGGCGCATTATAGAACTTCAAAGAGGTATGTACACGCTCGTTTATAAAGTATTTCACAGGCACTAATTCAGATTGACTCCAAGGTAGACGAAAGATACAGCGATAAACTGCATTATTATAAATGTTTGGAAAATTCAGTTTTAGTTACCTTACGTCCAGCGTCAGATAGACTTGTATGATCTAGGATAGTGTGCGTGAGAGATGCAAATATGAAAAGAGTGTAACGAGGTGGTAGCGCGTCTCATTCGTTGAAAAACATTATAGTACATATTTGTGTGTGTGAGTGTGTGTGAGTGTGTGTGAGTGTGTGTGTGTGCTACTAGTCGGTTGGCTCTCCCCGCTTCCTTTCCAGGATTGCCAACTTGAAGAATTTTCCATTAAAATTGACTGAGTTTCAAGTTGTATGACGGGCAAAATTTATTTTTGACTTACGACGGAATTTTTGACGGATATTAGAGATCATTAATTAATGTTATATTGCCTTGTTTCGAAAAAATCACGGATGTAATTCTTTGTGTATGATTGTGCAAGGCAGTGTCATGATTATATATATATATATAGGCATATAAACATTATACTGCATATAATGTTGTCATGCAATGAACGTGGCGAAGCCGAAACCTTTTCAATCTCACAGTCCAAATTGCCTATCAAACACATGAACGTGCAGCTGCAGAATTTGTTCTTATAATGTGTTTAATTAATCGCTGCGCAATTAGATCCCTTGATCAACTTTCAGATCTAACCTAGAAATTTTTCCAAAATTCTGACCTTGAGTTTTAAAGTAATTCTTATTTTTAAAAGAAAGTACGGAAAATTCTAATTTTGACGGAGCTTTGGGTGTTGGTCTGACGGAAAAAAATAACGTGTTCCGTTTAAGATGCATGGAGTCTGGTTTGTGTGGGGTTATATATAAGTGTCGCGCTGATCGGTAGGGTATCGAGTCATAACCGTTTTATAGCAATTCCATATAATTTCTCTGAGACATGGTGTATGTGTGTGTGTGGGGGGGGGGACTCATCGGTAGCCACTCGCTTCCTTACTGTTTAAGGACATATATGACTGAAAGCTTGAAATCCCAAACTAATAGCTCTGGCTTTCTGACATTTATGCTACAGATGTAATATAATGCTAATAAGTTACAGTGCAAATTGTATACATTTTGCTCTAATGGTTTGGAGCTTATGGCCAATTGTGTTCATATTATTGTCACATTACTAAAAAAGTCCCTTGCGACAAAAAATTTAAAATGTTGCTCTAAAACTTTAAATCTAGTTTCACAATACATATACTTTTTTTAATTACCCTAGGTTTCTCTGTATCTCATTTGGTTTAGGCTCCAATTATTTTTAAAGTTATGAATGTGTTTTATTTTTTTTTTGTGTCATAAAATATAATTCAAAACATATGCTTAAAATACATCTTACAATAAAACCGGGGACAATTCTTATTCATTGTGCCTCTGTGAATCTGTACAGAAAATTGTATTTGTGCAACAGAAAAACTACTCCGAAAGAAGCATTTTACAGAACAAACATGCAGAAAATATCTATAGCGATAAAACATGGAAAGATTAATTTGCATGGCTCACATTAAAATCCACCAGGTTTGTACGCTGGAGACTCTCCTCTGCTGTTGTCTTTTCTGTCCTTTTCTTCTTGCATTGCTGCTTTTATTCTGCACAACTTTGCATGATGCGAATGAGATCTCGTCAAAGCTGATATTGCCCAGTATAGTACAGCTTTACCTCGAATGCTTTGCTGTAGCTCCAGTCCATGGTGAATGATTAATGTTGAACACCTCTTTTTGGTTCTCGACACTTTTTCGAGTTGAAGATGGTTGGAGATCCAGGATTAGGCGATCTCAGGGTCGAATCTCGTCGCTGGTGTTGTCTCCTCCGGCTAGCTAACTATATACAGGGTGTAAATGAACTACACCGAAATAATTTGCTATGTTGTGCACGTGACTGCTATAAATAATTTGAGATCAGCGATGCATGGTCCCCGGATAAACATAACGCAGCTACATAGCGTTTAACGTGTGAGTATCAGGAGCTGATAAGCCGATGTTAAAGCAAAGCAGGTTAAAAAAATGTCTTAGAATGTCTTTAAAATTGCCGCCCGAGAATGGAAATATCGATTTTTTGCAGCTCGTTACTAGCGTTCTCCAGATTTAATGTCACAAAAATCTGTAAAAATCTTGAACTAATCACTTGACAGTGCGACACTGAGCATTCATTAACTACGTTCTTGAGTTATGTAGCCTACTCTGGAGGCGTTTCTTCAACTGCTCTGGTGGCTTAATGCGTAACGCGGGAAGCTGCTATCCCAAAGGTTATGAGTTAGATTCCTGTCATAGTGTAAATGTTTTTATTATTATTTTTTTTCATTCCAGACGAAGTTCCGCGATACGTGAACGAGACCCGAACTCGGAAACAATCTTTCACTTGAAAGCCAGTAGCATAACCACTACGCTAGAGAGGTACGCTGTAATGTGTCTCTTTGTTTTTCGTGTTATGCTCTCGAATGGTTGATAAATTAGCCAGTGGTGTACTGCCTCTTCAGAAACTTATAGCCGTTACTTCGAAATTTCAATAAATAGGCCATACGTCTCCTATCTCAAATTATTTATTTAAGTAATCTATATATTCTATGAAAATGTTTCGGTATAGTTCATTAACATCCTGTATACGGGAACTTGGATGTTCGTAGCGATGAGTAATTTAAAATCTGTTTCCTTTTACCATCACTTGACACGAATCTTGCACTTATTTGATCTTTGATCTATTTATGGTTACATTTATTTGCGCCTGACTTTACTATAATAGAGTCAGTGCATATTACGACGTACTAATCACGTGTTTTTATCTTGTCTGTCTTTGACTGCCTTTTGGTTTGTGACTGCCCGAGTCTTCTGTTTATGACTGCCCCGAACTTGGACGAAAATTCTATTTATAAGGGCAGCAACGCACGCTAATCTCGCCAGTTAGAAAAACTGATGCTGGGCGACGATTGGCGTACACTTTTGTTTAAATTTAAATACTATTTTCTCCATGGCTTTAGTATTGTTATGAAGTCTTCTCCAGCAGACTGTGGTGGGGTGAAGAGGCGCTTTACTGTTGCTACACCAGATATCCGAGAGTTACACCCTCCGAGAAAGTTATATTTTGCCTATCTATACAGCTTTACCGAGAAACAGATCTTAAATTATGTCGTTATTTGTTCATCGATATAGCTCCTATTTAAAACATATGTTCAGTATTATATTGGGTTTCCAACGGTAAGTTTAAATTGTTTCTATTCCAAAAATGATTGATATATATTAATTTGACTTTTGCTTTTTCATTAATTATTGCTTAATTATTGTTATTTAACTATTTCTTTTTGGTCTGATATATCGCCCCAAGTTAAGGCATTTAAAGATGGTGTTTGAGGCCAATTGTACATTTTTTATATTTGGGAGTGCTTAAATTATGTTATGGTATTATTAAAAATGTCGATTTTTTGTGATTTTTCATGAAGTCATACATACCCTTATATAAGGTGAAGTCTGATACATATCCGTGTGTGTGGGAGGGGGAGCAGAGGTGTGTGTTCCGTTGGTCTGTAGGGTACCGCGTCACAATTGTTTGGAGCAATTCCATAGAACTTCTGTGAGCCTTTTTTTTTTTTAACAGCCTGTTCACCGCTATGATACGTAAATTCTCTCACTGAAATGAAGTAAGCAAAGCAACGCAAATAATCAGATGGGTTGTCGGTTTACTATACCTACTTAAACCCCCCATACTAGTGCAATAATCTGACTGAAATACTGCTGTTTATCGCTAGAGTGATTTATCTCAACTGACACGGTACGAGCGCGAAATTTACTTCTCTACGTAACTGTGTACGTCCTGAATAACATACCAGCCGGTTTGAAACCGTGAGATATCTGCAGGTAAGTCTGATTTCACTATTACAGGTGCTTTTATTATCATTTCATATTATACATACTAGTACATAATAAATACGTTACATTAATCAAAATGGTAATTGTAACTAGTACTTCAGAATAACTAAAGTGGATGTTCTTTTTATTGGGGGATGAGGGAAGGACCTGGAGTATATTTATGTCTGTGTGTCGCTAATCGACAGGCCGGGAGCCAGGAGCAGGAACTAGCCGCCCGAGTGTACTCGGGCGAGGGCAAATCACCACGGTACCTATCCGCTTTTCTTGAGGATTTACCCGTGTGATATAAGAGATGTAGTCTTATGCAAGCGTTTATGTCTGTGTCAAAGTAATGTGGGCAGGGTGTCTCCCCTTGTGCTGCCGGCGCAGCTGGCTTACCTACCGGAGTGGTCACCCACCCAGAGAGGGACCAGGCCCGATGCTGCTTAACTTGGCCAGCCGCTTGCGGGCTGTCAAGGAAAGCAGTGCCAGCTAGCGAGGAGAACTGAAGGGATGTAGGTAGGGGGTGGGGGAAAGCCAGTGTTGCAGAATCTGGTCGGAGAACTACTTGACGGTCACCCATCCTAGTTGTGATCGGGATCGATGCTGCTTAACTTGGCGGGTGATACTGTAAAGAAGGGAGAGGCGGCCGAAAACTACCATCCCAAGGCGTCCTTGGGAAGTCGGTAGCTTACGCGTCTCTTAGGCAGCGTGTGGTCGTAGAGACCGAGAGTGTTCACCAGAGGATTTGGGTGAGGAGCAAGTTTAGTGTAGATTGTGCGAGCTCTTTCTCGCACAACGTCCATTATGTAGGGAATTCCGGAGTGGGAATGGAGAATGTGGGACGGGAATCTACGGTCTGTGCCATATATCATCCTCAGTGCCCTGTTCTGCACAGTCTGTAGTCTGCGGATGGTGGAACGAGCCACCGAACCCCAGACCTCGCAGCCGTACAGCATCAGGGGCGGGATGACCGCGCGGTACAGCCGTAGCTTTAGGTGTGTAGGCATGGTGGAGCGGAAGATGGGTAACAGCTGCCGTGGGGCAGCGTGTCCCATACCGACCTTCTCCCTGACATGTGGAGTGAAAGTAAGGCCGCGGTCGAGGAGAGCTCCGAGGTATTTGGCGGTGCGGACCCAAGGGATCCGCCGCCGCCGCAACCTCAGGGACCTCTCCGGCCGCCAGCCACGGACTTGAGCCAGCAGTAGAGCGGAGCTCTTCTGCGGGCTGATGGCCATCCGCCACTGTTCACTCCATCTGCCAATGGCCTGGAGCTGTCTCTGTAGCGGGGGGAAGCAGTAACAGGCGTTCTTGTTACGTGCCATTATGAGGACATCGTCGGCATACTGGCACGTAACAGTACCGGGTTCTGTGGAAAAGTCAGATATGTAGGTGGCAAAGAGTAACGACGACAGCACGCTGCCTTCCGGCACTTCCGCCGCTATTGGTCTGACTGTGGAATGCCTCCCCTCCACCCTCACCCTGAAAATGCGGTCCCGAAGGAAGCTACTAAGCAGGTGAAGGTAGGGGGGAGGGATCTCTGCGTTTTTGAGTTTATACAAAAGTTCCTGATGCCACATGGTGGCGAAGGCCTTTTCCACGTCCAAGAGTACTGCGACTGTTTTGAAGTTGTCCTTCTCAGGAGCTTTGACGGAGCTTTGGGTGTTGGTCTGACGGAAAAAAATAACGTGTTCCGTTTAAGATGCATGGAGTCTGGTTTGTGTGGGGTTATATATAAGTGTCGCGCTGATCGGTAGGGTATCGAGTCATAACCGTTTTATAGCAATTCCATATAATTTCTCTGAGACATGGTGTATGTGTGTGTGTGGGGGGGGGGACTCATCGGTAGCCACTCGCTTCCTTACTGTTTAAGGACATATATGACTGAAAGCTTGAAATCCCAAACTAATAGCTCTGGCTTTCTGACATTTATGCTACAGATGTAATATAATGCTAATAAGTTACAGTGCAAATTGTATACATTTTGCTCTAATGGTTTGGAGCTTATGGCCAATTGTGTTCATATTATTGTCACATCACTAAAAAAGTCCCTTGCGACAAAAAATTTAAAATGTTGCTCTAAAACTTTAAATCTAGTTTCACAATACATATACTTTTTTTAATTACCCTAGGTTTCTCTGTATCTCATTTGGTTTAGGCTCCAATTATTTTTAAAGTTATGAATGTGTTTTATTTTTTTTTTTTGTGTCATAAAATATAATTCAAAACATATGCTTAAAATACATCTTACAATAAAACCGGGGACAATTCTTATTCATTGTGCCTCTGTGAATCTGTACAGAAAATTGTATTTGTGCAACAGAAAAACTACTCCGAAAGAAGCATTTTACAGAACAAACATGCAGAAAATATCTATAGCGATAAAACATGGAAAGATTAATTTGCATGGCTCACATTAAAATCCACCAGGTTTGTACGCTGGAGACTCTCCTCTGCTGTTGTCTTTTCTGTCCTTTTCTTCTTGCATTGCTGCTTTTATTCTGCACAACTTTGCATGATGCGAATGAGATCTCGTCAAAGCTGATATTGCCCAGTATAGTACAGCTTTACCTCGAATGCTTTGCTGTAGCTCCAGTCCATGGTGAATGATTAATGTTGAACACCTCTTTTTGGTTCTCGACACTTTTTCTAGTTGAAGATGGTTGGAGATCCAGGATTAGGCGATCTCAGGGTCGAATCTCGTCGCTGGTGTTGTCTCCTCCGGCTAGCTAACTATATACAGGGTGTAAATGAACTACACCGAAATAATTTGCTATGTTGTGCACGTGACTGCTATAAATAATTTGAGATCAGCGATGCATGGTCCCCGGATAAACATAACGCAGCTACATAGCGTTTAACGTGTGAGTATCAGGAGCTGATAAGCCGATGTTAAAGCAAAGCAGGTTAAAAAAATGTCTTAGAATGTCTTTAAAATTGCCGCCCGAGAATGGTAATATCGATTTTTTGCAGCTCGTTACTAGCGTTCTCCAGATTTAATGTCACAAAAATCTGTAAAAATCTTGAACTAATCACTTGACAGTGCGACACTGAGCATTCATTAACTACGTTCTTGAGTTATGTAGCCTACTCTGGAGGCGTTTCTTCAACTGCTCTGGTGGCTTAATGCGTAACGCGGGAAGCTGCTATCCCAAAGGTTATGAGTTAGATTCCTGTCATAGTGTAAATGTTTTTATTATTATTTTTTTTCATTCCAGACGAAGTTCCGCGATACGTGAACGAGACCCGAACTCGGAAACAATCTTTCACTTGAAAGCCAGTAGCATAACCACTACGCTAGAGAGGTACGCTGTAATGTGTCCCTTTGTTTTTCGTGTTATGCTCTCGAATGGTTGATAAATTAGCCAGTGGTGTACTGCCTCTTCAGAAACTTATAGCCGTTACTTCGAAATTTCAATAAATAGGCCATACGTCTCCTATCTCAAATTATTTATTTAAGTAATCTATATATTCTATGAAAATGTTTCGGTATAGTTCATTAACATCCTGTATACGGGAACTTGGATGTTCGTAGCGATGAGTAATTTAAAATCTGTTTCCTTTTACCATCACTTGACACGAATCTTGCACTTATTTGATCTTTGATCTATTTATGGTTACATTTATTTGCGCCTGACTTTACTATAATAGAGTCAGTGCATATTACGACGTACTAATCACGTGTTTTTATCTTGTCTGTCTTTGACTGCCTTTTGGTTTGTGACTGCCCGAGTCTTCTGTTTATGACTGCCCCGAACTTGGACGAAAATTCTATTTATAAGGGCAGCAACGCACGCTAATCTCGCCAGTTAGAAAAACTGATGCTGGGCGACGATTGGCGTACACTTTTGTTTAAATTTAAATACTATTTTCTCCATGGCTTTAGTATTGTTATGAAGTCTTCTCCAGCAGACTGTGGTGGGGTGAAGAGGCGCTTTACTGTTGCTACACCAGATATCCGAGAGTTACACCCTCCGAGAAAGTTATATTTTGCCTATCTATACAGCTTTACCGAGAAACAGATCTTAAATTATGTCGTTATTTGTTCATCGATATAGCTCCTATTTAAAACATATGTTCAGTATTATATTGGGTTTCCAACGGTAAGTTTAAATTGTTTCTATTCCAAAAATGATTGATATATATTAATTTGACTTTTGCTTTTTCATTAATTATTGCTTAATTATTGTTATTTAACTATTTCTTTTTGGTCTGATATATCGCCCCAAGTTAAGGCATTTAAAGATGGTGTTTGAGGCCAATTGTACATTTTTTATATTTGGGAGTGCTTAAATTATGTTATGGTATTATTAAAAATGTCGATTTTTTGTGATTTTTCATGAAGTCATACATACCCTTATATAAGGTGAAGTCTGATACATATCCGTGTGTGTGGGAGGGGGAGCAGAGGTGTGTGTTCCGTTGGTCTGTAGGGTACCGCGTCACAATTGTTTGGAGCAATTCCATAGAACTTCTGTGAGCCTTTTTTTTTTTTAACAGCCTGTTCACCGCTATGATACGTAAATTCTCTCACTGAAATGAAGTAAGCAAAGCAACGCAAATAATCAGATGGGTTGTCGGTTTACTATACCTACTTAAACCCCCCATACTAGTGCAATAATCTGACTGAAATACTGCTGTTTATCGCTAGAGTGATTTATCTCAACTGACACGGTACGAGCGCGAAATTTACTTCTCTACGTAACTGTGTACGTCCTGAATAACATACCAGCCGGTTTGAAACCGTGAGATATCTGCAGGTAAGTCTGATTTCACTATTACAGGTGCTTTTATTATCATTTCATATTATACATACTAGTACATAATAAATACGTTACATTAATCAAAATGGTAATTGTAACTAGTACTTCAGAATAACTAAAGTGGATGTTCTTTTTATTGGGGGATGAGGGAAGGACCTGGAGTATATTTATGTCTGTGTGTCGCTAATCGACAGGCCGGGAGCCAGGAGCAGGAACTAGCCGCCCGAGTGTACTCGGGCGAGGGCAAATCACCACGGTACCTATCCGCTTTTCTTGAGGATTTACCCGTGTGATATAAGAGATGTAGTCTTATGCAAGCGTTTATGTCTGTGTCAAAGTAATGTGGGCAGGGTGTCTCCCCTTGTGCTGCCGGCGCGGCTGGCTTACCTACCGGAGTGGTCACCCACCCAGAGAGGGACCAGGCCCGATGCTGCTTAACTTGGCCAGCCGCTTGCGGGCTGTCAAGGAAAGCAGTGCCAGCTAGCGAGGAGAACTGAAGGGATGTAGGTAGGGGGTGGGGGAAAGCCAGTGTTGCAGAATCTGGTCGGAGAACTACTTGACGGTCACCCATCCTAGTTGTGATCGGGATCGATGCTGCTTAACTTGGCGGGTGATACTGTAAAGAAGGGAGAGGCGGCCGAAAACTACCATCCCAAGGCGTCCTTGGGAAGTCGGTAGCTTACGCGTCTCTTAGGCAGCGTGTGGTCGTAGAGACCGAGAGTGTTCACCAGAGGATTTGGGTGAGGAGCAAGTTTAGTGTAGATTGTGCGAGCTCTTTCTCGCACAACGTCCATTATGTAAGGAATTCCGGAGTGGGAATGGAGAATGTGGGACGGGAATCTACGGTCTGTGCCATATATCATCCTCAGTGCCCTGTTCTGCACAGTCTGTAGTCTGCGGATGGTGGAACGAGCCACCGAACCCCAGACCTCGCAGCCGTACAGCATCAGGGGCGGGATGACCGCGCGGTACAGCCGTAGCTTTAGGTGTGTAGGCATGGTGGAGCGGAAGATGGGTAACAGCTGCCGTAGGGCAGCGTGTCCCATACCGACCTTCTCCCTGACATGTGGAGTGAAAGTAAGGCCGCGGTCGAGGAGAGCTCCGAGGTATTTGGCGGTGCGGACCCAAGGGATCCGCCGCCGCCGCAACCTCAGGGACCTCTCCGGCCGCCAGCCACGGACTTGAGCCAGCAGTAGAGCGGAGCTCTTCTGCGGGCTGATGGCCATCCGCCACTGTTCACTCCATCTGCCAATGGCCTGGAGCTGTCTCTGTAGCGGGGGGAAGCAGTAACAGGCGTTCTTGTTACGTGCCATTATGAGGACATCGTCGGCATACTGGCACGTAACAGTACCGGGTTCTGTGGAAAAGTCAGATATGTAGGTGGCAAAGAGTAACGACGACAGCACGCTGCCTTCCGGCACTTCCGCCGCTATTGGTCTGACTGTGGAATGCCTCCCCTCCACCCTCACCCTGAAAATGCGGTCCCGAAGGAAGCTACTAAGCAGGTGAAGGTAGGGGGGAGGGATCTCTGCGTTTTTGAGTTTATACAAAAGTTCCTGATGCCACATGGTGGCGAAGGCCTTTTCCACGTCCAAGAGTACTGCGACTGTTTTGAAGTTGTCCTTCTCAGCCAGTCGCAGTAACAGCAGTGTCGTGGAATGTCCAGTATGGAAACCAAACTGGTGATCCGGGAGTAGGAGTCTCTCCTCGAAGAGAGGGGTGAGGCGAGGTAGGAGTAATCGCTCGAATACTTTCGAGACGATCGGGAGTAAGCTTTGCCGGGTTTCAAAATGCATACCACCCTCGCCTCCTTCCAACACGTTGGAAAGTGACGGAGGTGTAGACATGCATTGTAAATCCGCGTCAGGTGGATTACGGCCTTTCGAGGTAGGTGCTGGAGCATAGGCGCCGTGACGCCGTCATGTCCAGGGGCTTTGCTGGGTTTTAGGTTTTTTAGTTGGGAAGCCACCTCTTTCGGGGTGACTAAAGGAATGCGGATCTCCTCGTGGGGCGGCGGGGGCTCCTCATAGAGGTAGTGTACCGTCGCTTCCACGAGTTCAGTAAAGTCCTCGTCCTGGGGGTCTTCTCGGGGTTCGAATTGAGACTCCAGATAGTCTGCGAAATCCGTGGCTTTATCCTGGGGCTCGAAAGAGAGTCTCCCACGAGTGCCGTGGATGGGATGCTGGAACTGACTTTTATCCTTTCCTTTTATAGTGGATTCTGGTACACATCCGCCGGGTGCGTGTCATACTGGTCTGTATGGTACCGCGTCATATCCGTTTTGTAGCAATTTGTGTCACTAATCGATAGGTTCTCCTCTTCCTTTCCGTTTATAGTGAAGTCTGGTACACATCCGCCGGGGCGGGGGAGGGTCAAGGTGCGTGTCGCACTGGTCTGTAGGGTACCGCGTCATATCCGTTTTGTAGCAATTTGTGTCACTAATCGATAGGTTCTCCTCTTCCTTTCCGTTTATAGTGAAGTCTGGTACACATCCGCCGGGGCGGGGGAGGGTCAAGGTGCGTGTCGCACTGGTCTGTAGGGTACCGCGTCATATCCGTTTTGTAGCAATTTGTGTCACTAATCGATAGGTTCTCCTCTTCCTTTCCGTTTATAGTGAAGTCTGGTACACATCCGCCGGGGCGGGGGAGGGTCAAGGTGCGTGTCGCACTGGTCTGTAGGGTACCGCGTCATATCCGTTTTGTAGCAATTCCATAGAATTTCAGTGGGATCTGGTGTATATATGTGTGTGCGTGCGTGTGTGTCACTAATCGATAGGTTCTCCGCTTCCTTTCCGTTTATAGTGGAGTCTGGTACACATCCGCCGGGGCGGGGGAGGGTCAAGGTGCGTGTCGCACTGGTCTTTAGGATACCGCGTCATATCCGTTTTGTAGCAATTCCAAAGAATTTCAGTGGGATCTGGTGTATATATGTGTGTGCGTGCGTGTGTGTCACTAATCGATAGGTTCTCCGCTTCCTTTCGTTTATAGTGGAGTCTGGTACACATCCGCCGGGGCGGGGGAGGGTCAAGGTGCGTGTCGCACTGGTCTGTAGGGTACCGCGTCGTATCCGTTTTGTAACACTTCCAAAGAACTTCTGTGGCACCTGGTATATATATACATGTGTGTGTGTGTGTGTGTGTTTGTCACTAATCACTGGCTCTCGCTTCCTTTCCGTTTATAGTGCAATCTGGTACACATCCGCCGAGGGGGGGTGTGGGTGCGTGATAGTGTTTAACGCCCGCTTTTACTCTGTGACACTGATGATGCATGGAATGAAGTTGGAGCACCGGTGTAATGTGATGACGGGGCAAACCGGAGAACCCGGTGAAAACCCGCTCCTGCGTCCTTTTGCCCACCACAAATCCCACATGCGGTCGCTTGAGGAATGAATTGGTGACGTATGTAACACTTGGGGAGGTGTTGTCTGCAACTTCACCCTCCAGTAGTACTGCTGTTGCTTTTGAGCATATTAAAATGTACACTGTTACCCTTAAGGGGGTTGATGATGAATGCAGATTTTTCAGAATGTTATTACTATAGATGTAATTTTTTTTTTACTCGCACCAGAGTATAAAAAGCCAATTCAGCCGAATTTCGTTTCCTTGGATGTAGCGCTTTTTTTTTTTTTAATTATTAAAATGTGTTTTTCAAAAACATGCATACTTTCAAAATGTATATTCTCCTACAGTTCTTGAACAAAATGTCTAAATCTTTTTTGCATTATCATAGAAGCATATAGAAAATATTTAAGCATACACTGACAGAAAAAATCTGGTGTGTTCCAATCACATGACTTTTTCTAGCTATTCTGCTAACAAATGTTTCTTACAAAAGATTATTCTTTGGTCTACATCATGCTAATTGAGATAAAACTAGCAGAATTGGTCATTACTTACTTCTTTGCAAGTAAAACGTAAATACGGGAAAACGCTAGACTAAATCGAAAGCCGGTGTCAATATGAAACAATTCAAATTCGGTTATATTTGCTTGCAAAGAGTAAACAAAAAGAGACAAAAGAAGAATGTATGACTTCCCGTTTGAGAAATTTTAAGTAGCTGAAAATTGAAACTAATAACACGGAATATATTGGAAAGGTTAACTCTACAACAAAAATGTATATAACATAAATTGCCTTTAAAACAGGCAATTCTTTGCGAGTTAAGTTTTTGTCTATTTCTTACGATTTACCAGTTTTACAAAAGTTATACAAAAGTCTTCCAGAGCGAGGAAGTCTTCAGAGGCTATTCCTAGGAAATTCAAGATGTGTATTACGTTTGTCATAAAAAGAATATTAAGCGTATGATATTTTAATCAAAACCGTTAGGGCTATTTCTGAGAAAATCAACATTTTTGGAAAATGTTCCATTTAAAGGGTGGTTGGGGGTGGGGGGATTTTTCTGAAAATCTTCGTGTCACATCCTTGGAAGGTACTGAACTTAAATACCAAGTTTGGTATTTAACCAACATTTCATTTTTCAGTTATGCTTTCTGTTCAAAGACACGCACGCACATATAAACACAGACCTTTTTCTAAAAATGCTATTCTTGGATTCAGAGGACCTGAAACACGTACTTCCGGTGAAATCTCGTTATCGAATTTTTGGGTGGCATACAGTATCTACTCTATCAACGTTGTACATACATTGTACGTACGTGCGAGATAATGTAAAAATGTCCACTGTAAAAGCAAAATTTCAAAACCTTTTACTGTGTCACCACCCTCTTTATATTATTTCAAAAAGTAAAGCTCTGATAAAAAAAAATATGTTTAGTTTTATTAAGAACGGTTTTGGAAAGATCCAGGAAAGTTTCAAATTAGTAGTATGTATTTTGTGAATTACATTGAGATTTGAATTTCAGATATGTTGTAAAAATTAAGTCTGGCATAATTTACTCAAATACCCCTAATAAGGGAGTAAATAGTGCAGGCCTTTACGTTTGATGCAAATAAGATGATATTCAACAACAAAGGACTTGGAAACTTTGCATAAATGTATTTAACTATATTTAGCATCTTCCCATAAAAGCATAATTTGATTGAAAATGGCTGAAATTTCACCTATCGCTCTACTTTAGAGTGGTGTAGTATAGTCCTGATTAGACAAGTAGCACCATATGATGAGGCTTTACAATTAGTTGCACTACACATTTCTTTATGTCGTTATTGAAAACCCTGATACGCCTGTCTGCCTTTTTTCCGCCCCCCCCCCAGTGTAATTTCTTCTTAATGTAATCGTATTCCTTTTGGCCACACAGTATGAGTGCATCTGTTTCTGATCTGTGAGCTAGGTCCCCTATCTCCGTTTCCCTGTGTGGGATCTGGGATATGTTTGGATGGACGGTGATAGAGATCTATTCACTGGCTAGGCGGTTTTTTCTCCGTTTACTTGTGTGTGACCTGGTTGTTTGTGACGCTTCATATCGGTGTAGTAGCAATTCCATAGAACCTTTCTGAGACCTGGTAAAGCCCCTCACAATAGAATCTGAGGCTACGGTTGTGAGAAATAAATCCCATCCTCGCTGTTGGTTTACCTGTAGTCTGTGGTGGAGGAGAGAGAGAGCTGTGCGCTACTCTACCTAAGTATGAGGCCACCGACAGGTCCTTGACCTCTGCGTTGCTATTCTAGCGGCATTATTCTGTAAGATGCTAATCTGCACTGATGGAAACTTATTTTAACAATCTACTTGTCTCCTATAATCACTTATTTGTCGTAATAATTTGAAGGGTGATCAACGAATAAAAAGGTGTGCACTTTTATCACGGATATACAGGGTGTTAATGAACTATACCGAAATATTTTCACAGAATATTTAGATTACTTAAATAAGTAATTTGAGATAGGAGACTTATGTCCTGTTTATTAAAATTTCGAAGTAACGGTTACAAGTTTCGGAAGTGCCAGTACGCTACATATCGCGGCACTTCGTCTGGAACGAAAAAATAATAATAAAAACTTTTACTCTATAACAGGAATAGAAGTCATGACCTTTGGGATAGCAGCTTCCAGCGTTACGCATTAAGCCACCAGAGCAGTTGAAGAAACGCTTCCAGAGTAGGATACATAACTCAGTGTAGTACTGCCAAGTGATTAGTTCGAGATTTTATAGATCTTTGCGAAATTAAATCTTGAGAACGCTAGTAACGAGCTGCTAAAAATCGATATTTCTATACTCGGGCAGCAGTTTTAAAGACATTCTAAGCCATTTTTTCAACCTGCTTTGCTTTAACACCGACTTATCAGCACCTGATACCCACACGTTTAACGCTATGTAGCTGCGTTGTGTTTATCCGGGGACTATGCATCGCCGATCTCAAATTACTTATATCAGTCACGTGCACAATCTTGCAAAATAATTAGTTCATTAACACCCTGTATATGCAACTGAAATATATCGGAAGATACATTTGCTAATTTAAAAATAGCAATACGTCTATAACTATCATATTGATTATTGGCTCTTGATAAACAAATGTTATCACAAATAATACCACGATTGTTTTCATCTTGTCGATAATTCACAACCGGAGTGAAGCGACGAGAATGAATTGTCCTAGAGATGAAAATACGAGTTGTGTTTGATAAAAAAATTTGGCGAAATATACTATTAATAATTTATAATATATATATATATATATATATATATATATATATATATGAAGAGAAATTTTATCATTAGTTCTCAAACGGTAGATGACGCATTCAACCATGTTTACTTTGCAATTTTTTTTTTCTTCACTGCTTCCTGAATTATGATTTGGTCGAGTGTGTACGAAAAATAAGAATGTCGATAGCAATAATAAAAATAGGGATCAATTATTTATTTCAGCTTTTAAAAAGTAATATATGAAATGGAAACAATTGTTATTTTATATGAAGTTATTGCACTTATCTCTTACATAAGAAATACAAATAATGATTATTTTCACTCCTTTTTTTAAAATAAATGCATAATGAACTGGATAAAACTTTAAATAAACATTGCAACTGAATTAATTGAAAGTACACTTGTGGAACTGGCATTTATTAAAAGTGAAAGTTAGCTGCCTGTTACCAATAACCGAGACAGGAGATTAAACATACGAACGTCAGGTGCGACAAGATTTCAAAGAAATGAACGTCAGGTGCGACAAGATTTCAAAGAAATGAACGTCAGGTGCGATAAGATTTTTCGACAATATCGCTCCAGTCATATGACCGCGATTGGTTGAAATTGCTTAAACTCGCTTTAATAGATGAGCTGAATTGTCACAAAACTTTTGATGGTGATTGCGGTAGTAATAGAAGCAGTTTAATAGCACCATACCAGGTTGATAGCATTTGTTTAGTTTTGAAGCTTGCACTAGTGGAAATAACGTGAAGTTTACCACAAAGGTAAACAATATCTAATGTGTTCCACTCACACAACTTTCTCTAGCTGCTCCATATAAAAACTATTCTTACAAAATAATATTCTTTTATCTACATCTTCCTAATCGACATAAGCATTAGCAGAATTGGTTTTATTACTTTGTAAGAAGAAGAGAAATAAGGAAAACATTAGACTAAGGCGACAGTCAAATATTTTAAAAGCATGTCAATATGTGAAACAATTGAGGCTCGGATCACTTTGAGAAAAGTTTCGAGTTTAAAATTGAAACCAATAACAAGGAATACCTCGAAAGCGGTCAACTCTACAAGAAAACCGTACATGACATAAATATGTATTTCAAAAAGATCTTCACATTTTGTGGAGTAAGTTTTTGTCTTTCTCTTAAGGTTTAACAGTTACGAAAAATGTTGTAAAACTCGTCTAGAATAAAGAGGTTTTTAGAGACTATTCCCAAAAAAGTTAAAATATACATTTTATTTGTGATTAAAATATAGTTAATATACGGTGTTTTAGTCAAAATCGTTGAAGCTATTTTTGAGAAAAACAAAATTTTCAAAAATTTTTACATGTAAAGGGCAGTTTTTAGTGAGGGATTTTATTGAAAATATTTGTGTCGCATCTTTGGAAGATACTAAATATAGATATCAAGTTTGATATTTAACAGTCTTTTGGTTTTTAGCCATGTTCTCCACGGACACACACGGACCTTTTTCTAAAAATATTTTTCTCGAACTCAAAATTTGAATTATGTACATAAGTGCTTGAGAAATCAACAATATTTTGCATATAGTTTGCTATAGTCAGATGTTCAGTTAAAAAGAATATTATGATTGTGAAAACTGTCAACATCTGTGAGCCTCTACCATGTGCTATGATGGTAAGCTCCGGATTTGCACATAAATATATTTTACAATTGGGAGACGATTTTGAGCTAGCTTAACTGCTTGGAATTCAAAGAAGCGGCAGAAACAACTGAGTGTCTCTTGAACAGAACTTTACCCTTCTTAGGGATTGCCGGGGATCCACCAATAGAAGCTTGGTTATTCGCAATTTTTTTTTTCCTTTTTACTTCTTGTGCTGTAAGATTTAAAAGGAGTATCACCTGCTCGTTCTCAGTCAAAGTAAGGTAGCGATATACTTTTTTCCTCAGGCAGAAACGATTTATGTTTACTTTTCATTTTTCCTTACTCCTTAGAGAATTATGGAATAAGAAGTAAACATCTACTATCCAGATTTACGTGTTTGCTTATAACGTGTATATTATTATTATTATTATTATTATTATTATTATTATTATTATTATTATTATTATTATTATTATTATTATTGTTGTTATTATTATTATTTATGTTATTATTGTTATTGTTATTATTGTTACTACTATTGTTACTGTTACTACTACTGTTGCTGTTGATGTTGCTGTTGCTGTTACGGTTATTGTTATTATGATCATTATTATCATATTTTAATTATTATCATCTTTTATTTATTGCCATCTTTTATTTATTAGCATCATCATTATCGTTATTATTTTATTTTAATTATTATTTTATTATTATTATTACTATTATTATTATTACTAATATTACCTTTATTATTATTGAAGTGAGATATAGATTATCCGCATTGTCTTTCTTTAAAGCATTGTTTATCAGTGATCCTTAAACGTAATTTACACTACCACAAAGTGTGCAGTGAGAATTGTTTAAGCACATGTATGATTGAAAGTTTGAAATTCCAAACTTATAATGCTAACTTTTTGAAATTCATACCACCGATTTATTTGCATTATAATATGGAAATTTCATCCTTTTGCTCTAATTGTTTGGGGACTATGGTCAAATTTGTTTATGTTTTTGCCACGTCACTAAAGAAGTTCCTTGCGACAAAAAAATATTGTCTAATATGTTAACCTTAGTTTCACAGTACATTTAATTTTTGAAATGACCCTAGGTTTCTCTGAATCTCCTTTTGTTTAGGCTAAATAACTTTTTAATACTATGAATATGCTTTTTTTTTGTCATAAAAATATAATTTTTGTTTTAAAACTGAAAACATATGCTTAGATATATCTGACAGTAAAACCCAGGGCATTGTTATTCATTGTACCTCTGTGAACATGTACAACAAGTTTTATTTGTGTAACAGAAAAACTGCTCCACAAGGCGCATTTAACAAAAAGAAAAATGCTGAAAATATCATTAGCGAGAAAACAAGGTAAGATTTGAACGCATGGCTCATATTAAAATCCGTCAGGTTGGTAGGTTGGGCCCTCAGCTATCCTTTTCCATGCCTACGCTGCTACATTTTCTGTCCTTTTCTTCTTGCATTGCTGCTTTTCTTCTTCACAACTTCGGTTTTACTTTGCATGCTCTCGTCACACTGAAGTTTTTCTTGTCGAGTCCAGTACAGTTTCACCTCTAATGCTTTGCTGTAGCTCCAGCTAAGGTATTTAACAATGCCACCTGGTGGCCAATTATAAATGTTTATATTCAGTAATGTTTAAATCATTTTATAGAATTAAAATAAAAAAAATGATGTGTTACACTCACATGACTTTCTCTAGCTGCTCTACAAACAAATTTCTTGCAAAAGATTATTCTTCTTTCTATACAACGCTAATCGAGGTAAACATTAGCAGAGTGTTCTTATTACTTAGCTTCTTATAAGAAGAAGGAAACTAAAGGAATGCACTAAAGTGATAGTCATATGTTTTAAAAGCTCTCGTTATGCGATTGTCATTGCGTATTTGGTTGACCAGGAGTATAACAATGTCTGAGAAAAGAATAAGTACTGTACAATTGAAAATAATAACAAGGAATGTCTTTAAAACGGCAAACTCCACAAAAAAATGTATATTACATAAATTGTGTACTTTGTCGAGATCTACATTTTTTCTATAGTAAGTTGCCGTAGTTTAATTTGGCCCCACGTTGGGCGCCAATATGCCGTAGTTGTATTGTTGTGCGTCACGTTGGTGCTAATATGTCGGAGTTTTATTTCTGGTATCAGGTTGTTGCGACAATATGACGCTATCAGGTGAGTCTATTTGGAGTTGGTCGAGGGTTAATGCTCGTGAAATTCTCTACATTAAGAGTGTACATACCTTGCAGATTCCCTTTGTTGCTCTGGCTAAGCTCGTTCTTTTAGACCATGAGTTGTCTCTTGCTCAGGGGGGAAAGAGTGACAAAAGTGTGTAACTTTTGGTAGACTCAAATAAAAGAGAAATTTCACTTAATGATTTCTGATGATTTCTTTTATTTATAATCTGTGGTTAGATTGAGGCACTAACCCGGCGAGCGATTCCCGACATAAACAATTGCGAACTTGATGACATAATTTTGTTTAAATGCTAGTCACACTTTTACTGAGTTATTATATTTTTATACTCGTCACCGTAATCTTGAGTTTCACGGTCCATATAACATTTACGGTAAAAATTGCCCGTCAGATCAAATTATAACACACCGATTTCCTACACTGGACGCCGTGCGATTTTTTAGACAGTGTCTCGTCAC
Organism: Hymenopus coronatus; assembly: GCA_030762935.1. Taxonomy (NCBI): domain Eukaryota; kingdom Metazoa; phylum Arthropoda; class Insecta; order Mantodea; family Hymenopodidae; genus Hymenopus; species Hymenopus coronatus. The sequence goes on from CM060900.1 coordinate 50,701,045, forward strand.
ATTTCTTATACTCTGGATTTACATGTGTGTCCGATTTATTATGCGCGGTTTCCTACCTTGTGGGAGATTTCTTATACGCGGTTTTCTACATTGTGAGCCCGATTTCTTGTACGCACATCATTTATATACTAAAAGGGGTGAGTATTGCCCTCCTATTTGATTGGCTGCAAAAAGGCGCGCAAAGTAGCGTTGTCACGTGACTGTCTGGGATTTTTCTTTATTTTCCACCCACGTGACCTTTCTCTTCAATGAGTAATTCCCTCTTTCCAAAACATAAGGGGTGAACCTTTCTTCCTCCCAAGGGTTGTTACTTGTGTCCCTAAAGCTCTAAAATTCTTGTTATTTTTAACAAAGCACGTAGCCTTGAAGGATACAATACGAGCTTCTACACGCTATGGTTCTGCGCTCTACTAAGCATATACTTCTTATATTAAATATGTACAAACTAATGATTAAACTAGTAATAAATGCGTCGTGCTAAAACACTGTCGCAAAGTTTTTGTTTATCTTTAACGGTTTACTAGCTATGCAAAATTAAGCAAAATTAATCCAGAATAAACAGGTCTTCAGAAGCTATTCCCAAAAAATTCAAGACATACATTTTGTTTGTGATGGAAATAGCTTTAATATATGGTATTTTATTCAAAATCGTTAGAGCCATTTTTAAGAGAAACAACATTTTCGAAACTTTTTCCATGTAAAGGGTAACTAGGGGTAGCGGCATTTTCTTGAAAATATTCGTGTCGCATCCTTGGAAGACACCAAATCTAAATACCCAGTTTGGCATTCAACCGCCATTTCGTTTTTGAGCTATGCTGTTCAAAGTCGCACAGACTCACGGACCTTTTTCTGAAAAGCCTTTTTTGGAATCAGGGGATCCTAAAACATGTATTTCCGGTATCGAATTTTTGGGTGCAATACAATACCTTCTGTATCCACTATGTACAGTGTACATACGGGGCTAGAGAAAGTAAAAATATATTTTATTTATTTATTTATTATTTATTTATTTTTATTTTTCATGAAATGTCAGTGAGAACGTGTTCACCAATTGATTATAAAATACTATTCCTTGTTTCCTTGTGCCCTCTTTCCATCAGAAGACTTTTGCTCGCTCTGTGGTTCGCTTTGTCCCTGCTACTTCATAGTGAACCAGGACTATACCGGTTAATATTGTTCAGTGTCTCCACGTTATGGTCGCAAACAACCATATAGTTCTGAAACCTTATAAAAACAATAGTAATATTAATAATGTCTGTCTGCCTTTTGTGTGTCTTCAGTTGTCTCTTGACTTTGCGTTGCCTGACATATAGAATAAAGCTGCATACAAGAATAATTGGATCTCGTTTTTCAATCAAGCATCGTAACCTTTGCCTGACTATTTCCGTTCTGGGTTGGTAAAGACTAATAACGGTCACAGCAGTAAGTCCTAGCAGCACAAGTATCAATGCATCATTTCTTAGTTTGAATTGTGTACATTACTGTTGATCCACTTCCCTCTTTCTCGTTTCACGTTCAACACTTATTCCATGAATAAGTTAATGCAGACGGTGCGCGACAAAAATTGATGTATTCCATTCACATGAACATCATTATTATTATTATTATTATTATTATTATTATTATTATTATTATTATTATTATTATTATTATTATTATTATTATTATTGTTCTTATTGTTATTATTGTCATCATTGCCATCATTATCACCATCATCATTATCATTATTACAATTATCATAATAATAATTATTATAATTATCATTATTACTATTATTATTACATATATTATAATTATTATTACGATAATTATGATAATTATTATTACGATAATTATGATAATTATTATTATGATAATTTTGATAATTATTATTATGATAATTAATATTATAATTATGATAATTATTATGATAATTATTATTATAATTATCATAATTATTATTATTATCATCATTAGTATCGTCATCACCATCATCATAATCATTATGATCATCATTATTTATCATTATTATTATCATTATTATTATTATTGTTGTTATTATAATTATTATTATTACTATTATTATAATTTTTATAACTATTATTAAATATGTTTTTAAACTGATTACTACAGGTCCTTTCATGTTACGAATCTTAAGCCGTAGTGTCACTGCGGATGTCCTAATGAAGATTTATTATGCTTACATTTATTCTCATGCCAATATATTTTGGAGTAAACATCCTTTGGAACATACATTTTTTATTTTGCAAAAGAAGGTTGTGAGAATAATTTGCGGAGTTAATTTTAAACATCACTGTAAGCCAATTTTTATTGAATTATGCGTTATGTCTTTTCCATCGATGTATGTGCTTGAGTTGCCTCTTATATGTCAAAGAGAATATAAATAGCTTTGTATCTTGGACAAATATTTATAACTATTCAACACGAAATAGTTCAAATGTGTATATTAACAAATCTAAGTGAACCAAAATTCAGAATAGTTACTTAGTATTTTCTTTGAAGTTGTTTAATGCTTTACCAACAAGAATAAGAGAACTCAATTGCATAATCTTTAAGAGGACCATGCGCCATACATTGGAGGCTAATCCATTAAATAGCGATACTGATTTTTTTAGTGTTCATTTCTAAGCTATTATTGTATTTGACGTTGTAACACTGTTTCCTGCAATAAATATTACATGCCTGCCTGCCTGCCTGTCTACCTATTATTATTATTATTATTATTATTTATTATTAATATTATGGAATATATTTATTATTCTTACAAAATATTAGTTTATCTACATCATGCATAACCGAGATAAAGTTAGCAGAAATACTCTTATTATTGCTTCCTTCTAATTACAAGGGAATTAATGGGATATCTAAGATAAGCGAGTCAGATCTTTAAAAATATGCCGCTCTGCGATTGACACTGAATTTGGGTTATATTTCCATGGCCAGGAGCAAAACAAAAGAGATTTTAAAAGGAGCAAGTCCCGTTTGAGTGAACTTTTAACTATTTTAAAATTGAAATCAATTACAGAAAATTTCTTGAAAATGTTTAGCTCTACAATAAAATCGGATATAACATGAACTGTGTCCCTTAGCGAGATCTACATTTTTTGTGGACTAAGTTTTTATCTATCTCTTACAGTTTACCAGCTATGTCATTCAGAATTAAAGAGAACTTCAGGAGATATTCCCAAGAAATTCAGGGTATACATATTATGTGCACTGCAAACATCTCTAACATACCCATTTTAATCAAATAATTGTTGTGAAAGTCGAAAATTTCAAAAAAAAAAATCATCCACGTAAACGCACATTGGGATGGTGGATTTTTCTTAAAATATTCATCTCGTGACTTTGGAACATACTGAACTAAAATATCAGATGCAAAAAAAAAAGGATCACTGTAAAATATGCTTTATGGAACTAAAAATTCTTAGAATTATAAATTTACATATTTATGATGTACTAATATATACGTAAAGGAAAATATGGATAACCATAGGTCAAGAAAAGAAATACAAAATTACAATACAAGAAACGTAAACAAAAGGTCCTACCATAGATTAAGTATGTCAAATGTTTTAAAACAATGTAAATAAAGTTTTTAATGCATTACCGAATAGAGCGCCTAACCTCAACTTTCAGGATTTTAAGAATAGAGCCTACACATGACTATTGGAAAATCCTGTATTTAATACGTATACAAGAACTTGAAGAGTGGATAAGAATAATATATGAACTGAATTTTTGTTCTACATAGTATAGATAAAGAGAAAACTGCAGTGTGTATATCTGTAGGTGATGAATTCTATTGTAAAATTTGTATTTTAAATTTGAAAATTGAAACTGAATCGAACTTTCGTGTTTGTCTTATGTTTTGCACAGACGTGTGCGCGCGGAAATTTGTCTAAAATTCTTTTTACTTTCTTTAGCACGTATGTTAGTTACATAGAAGGCGAGAAAGTATTGAATTCCATTTAAAAATTCGATACCGAGATTTCACCGGAACCCTGAATTCAAAAATTCATTTTTAGAAATAGTTAAGTATGTGTGCGTATGTATGTCTGTCCGTGTCTGTGGATATCACAGCTCAAAAACAAAAATTCCGTGAAATATGAAACTTGATATTTAAGTTTAATATCTTCAAAGCATGCGGCACGAAGAATTCCATAAAAATAGCCGAACCCCAAACTACCTTTACAGGGAAAAACATTTTAAACATGTTTTTGTGAAAAACAGCTCTAACGGTTCTGCTCAAAATACCTTATATTAAAGACAAATAAAATGTTAACCTTGAATTTACTGGGAATAGCCTCTGGATACCTCTGCATTCTAGATGACTTTTGTATAATTTGTAAACCATAAGAGGTAGACAAAACACAAAAAATTTAGATCTATTTAAACACAAAATTTATGTTTTATACATTGTTGTTGAGTTAATCCTTTCTGAGATATTCTTTGAAGTTTGGTTTCAGTTATTGAATTATACTTTTCTCAAAAGGGAAGAAGTCATCTTTCGTTTTGTCTCTTCTTTTACTCCTGACCTTTGAAAAGAGAATCGAAATCAATTGTTTCACATAGCGCTAGCTTATACAGGATTTTGCCTATGGTTTTAGCCTATTATTCCCTTATTCCCCTTACTTATAAGGAATTATCTAGTAAGATAATATGTGCCCAAGTTTATCTTGATTAGCGTGAAATAAGTAGAAGAATTTGTAAGAATAGTTAATTAGAGAACATGTGGAGAATGAAATGTAAATGTAACTCATCAGATTTTTATTAAAAGGTCCTCCGAACATGGTTTTCCGGTGAAATTTTGGTACCGTTATTGTACATGCATGTGCTAGAGAAACAAATAAACACAACTGCTGAGTGACTAGTATACTTTTTCTCAAACTAACTTGATAGGTTTTAACTACGACTCAAGAAGCGGATAACCGTTTGCACATCTATGAGGGGAATCTAGAAAGTGACAGACGATTTGACATAACTAAATGATAACGAAAGATACCAATACAGAAGCTTATTTGCAAAATTAAAATACCTCACTCTTATTTCACAACGTAATTTCCATTCTGTTAAGACATTTATTGTCACGTGGTACAAGTTTTTCAATGCCGATGTTATACTTTTCCACCTCCAAAGAACCTATTCTTTTTTTTTTTTCATCGCACAAAATGTTCGGTCAATCTACTTTTATAGGCAAATACCGTAATTGTATGGTGGCAATACAATGGGCGAATCTTCAGTGAGAAAATGGCGCATAATTTACAGTAATCAAGGAAGAACCAGTGTGTACGATAAAGACCGGAGTGGAAGTTCATCAGTCGTTATGGAGGAGTTGAAAGCAAATGTTGATAAAAGAATTAAGAAAAACCGGTGTATCATTTTGGACAACGTAGATGACTTTTTGGATGGAAAAGATTTCCCAACCAATGAAGACCTCAAAGTGACAGTGACATCTTGGCTCATATGTCAGCGGTGGAAGAGTGTAACTTCTGCATTGAAAAACAGGTACCACGTGACAATAAATACCTTGATAGCAATGACGATTACGTTGAAAATAGAGTAAGGTACTATAACTTCGTAAATACGTACATTTTATTTCCGCTAGTTACTCTGAAATGGCGACCGGTCATTCAGGTTGTGGGAATTGGGATAGTTTACTATTCATTTATTCCCTTGCCTGAAAGCCTTCTTATTAGTAGTAAGTACATGTTGTCGGGAAGCATAATGTTCTTACTTTCTCTACATTGTATGTAGAGAAGGTATTGTATTCCACCCAAAAATTTGATGTCGATATTTCACGGAAAATATGACGTGCTTTGAGGTCCGTCAATACAAAAAGAAAATCATTCTTAGAAAAATGTCCGTGTGTGTAACTTTGAACTGCATAGCTCAAAAACGGAAAGTCAGTTAAATACCAAACTTTGTATTTAAGTTCAGCGTCTTCCAAGGATGTGATACGAAGGTCTTCAAGAAAATCCCCCACTACAAACTTCGCTTTACATGAAAGATTTTTCGAAAATACTGATTCTCTCTCAAAAAAAACTAAGGATTATAAATAAAATACCATATTTTATCATATTTTTATGACAGATGTCATGTATAACTTGAATTTTCTGGGAATAGCCTCTGAAGATCCCTTGATTCTGGATGACTACTGTGTAACTGGTAAACCTTAAGAAATAGACAATATTTTTTTTTTTTTTGTAGTCGGTTAACCTTCCCCTTATGTAGGGCTGAGCCCCCCCCCACCCCCCTCTAGGACTTACATGCGTAGATCTCGTTAAAACACACAATTTATATACTTTTTTGTAGCGTAGGGATATTCTTTGTTATTCGTTTCAATTTTAGGATGCCTAAAAATTTTCTCAAATGATAAGTACTTTCCTTTTTTTATGTAGCTTAACGTCCTTTCACCTAGTTGGTCATTATGGACGTTGAATGAAATTGGTGAAATGATCTCGGGGTCCAGAAAGCTTAAAGTTACTTGACATTCATCTTCTCCGGATAAGAGAAAACCCCGAAAAAGCCCATATCCGAGTAACTCACCTTAAGCGAGATTCGAACTCGCGACCTGTTGAATGTGAAGCAGAAACGCTACCACCACAGGGGTCTCTCCTTTTGTTAATCCCGACCATGCAGAGAGAACCGAATTTCAATCGTATTACATAGTGACGAACTTTTATAAGTTTTTACTATCGCTTTAGGTATTGTACTCCCTTATTTCCCTTCTATTTACAAGGAACCAAGTAATAAAGCCAACTTTGCTAATGTTTAACTATATTATCTACACAAAAGAATAATATTTTGCAAGAATAGCAAGAATAGTAGAACAGGTAGAGAAAGGCATGTGAATGAAACACAACAGATTTTTATTCTGATTATGAAAAGCTAGTAAAACCTGGTTTATGTTGTACAACCAATTCAGTATCTTGTTATAAGTAAGATATTTTTCGTGAAAATACGCAGGAAAATAGCCTTTTATTGTCAAGAAGAGAGGTCGAAATTGCCCTCTATTTTGAAAATGTGACTTATTTCTGGGCAGCAAACTTGGTTCCTATTCATTGTCTTCACGAGTGCATATGTGCGTTCTCTTTCTGACTTCATTCTTTTTATATTCCAGAATTATCCACAGAAAAACAATATAAAATCGAAAAGGCTTTCGTTGCCATTTTCGCTTCTGTCCTCTACTGGCTCTTATTATAACAGTTTTTTCTTTTATCTAATTCTTGTTAATCATGTCAGACTTTCTTTACACGTCAATACAATTCGTTGTACAGAGTGGTGTAATCCTAGACACTTTTTCAGTTAAATTAAATTTTAAATTTGAATATAGAACACAACTGGTATTCAGGATCACTGTACTGCCATAAAGCAGTATCGAACCTTTTCCCATAAACTGGAGTTTATTTGGCCTTTAGTGGGTTGCTTTGGTACAAATTTTAAAAATAAATTGTTTCATAAGCATATTGTATATTGGATAGGTAGAGTCAGACTGAAAAATGCAATGCCATTGCCGGAACTTGAACCAAGGATCTTCCGGTATCTAGCCGGCCACTCCACCACTAAGCTGCAACGGCAACTTGTTGGTACAGCACTAAATTTCTCAACTGAGGCGCATGATTCCCGGTAAACCACAAGGTGATCTCCAATTATATTGAGATAACAAACCCAATGGTGACTTATAATGTAAAGGGCCAGGATTCATAGTATAGTCAGCTATTATGGAAAATTGTGATAATTTTAATTGTTTTCTCATAGACACCGTGTGTAGGACCGGAGTTGGATAGCTAGAGTCAGACTGAAAAATGCAATGCCATAGCCGGGATTTGAACCACGTATCTCCCGGTCTCTAGTCGGTCGCATTGAATGTTTCAGTCTGATTCTACCTAAGCAACTCCTGTCGTTCACACTGTTTCTGTGAGAAGACACTTAAAATTATGCTATATATTATATATGGTGCCCGATGAAAAAATTAGAATTATTGCTGTCATAGTACATAGAGGGATTCAAAAATTTGGGACGCCTAATAATCTTAAAATTATGACATTTCAATATCACACACCACCATGAACACCATAATCTGAAAAATTCTGTAATTCCTCAATTTTGAGCCTCCTATTAATTGTAACAATTCATTATATTTCATATTGGGCGTTTTTTTTTGGTAGTGTTTAACGCCCGCTTTTATTCCTGTGGCACCGCAGACGATGACTCTGGTGATGTATGAAATGAAGATGGAGCACCGGTGGAATGCAATGGCGGGGGAAACCGGAGAACCTGGAGAAAACCCGCCCCTGAGCCGCTTTGTCCACCACAAATCTCACGTGCGGTCGCTTGGGATCGAACCCGGGCCGTCTAGGTGAAAGGCGAGTGGTCTAACCGCGCAGCCCTACATTGGACGTAGCATGAAATCAAACGTATATATGAAAATTATACTTTTTATTTTATGCTGCATCCAGCATGAAAAATAATTAATTATTACTCTTATATAATAAGGAGCTCAACATTGGAGAAATCTGATTCTTTAAGATTATGGTGTTTATGGTATTGAAATGTCATTATATCAAGATTATTATATTTATCAAAAATTTGATTTCCTTGTGACAATATTACAGCAATAATTACTATTTTAACATTTTACACCATATAAAATAAAAATATGTAGTACCTATATTTAAAAATAAGATACGTTGCAAATTATGGCCAAAGTAACACATTAAGGCCAACTTAGCTACAGTTTAAGGGAAAAGGTTCAATACTGCATTATGGCAACAGTTCCTGCCATAGTGTATCAGATGAGAATGATCCTGAACATGAGTTGAATGCAGTATTCAAATTTGAAAGTTAGACGTAGCGAAACCTTCTCCAAGAAAACTTCGACCGCGCCACTGAAGGTGTCCACCGTAGTTGTGGACGAAACGTCTGGGACTTCTAACACCAGCAGACCGCGGCAAACCAGCCCGGAAACATTTCTTAATAACTTTGTGTGTTTTATCGTGATCTACATTTTTTGTGTAGTAAGTTTTTGTCTATCTCTTACGGTTTACCAGTTATGCAGAATTCAATAAAGGCATTCAGACTAAAGAGATCTACATTTTAGTTCTTAAAAATAAGAGATTTTAATCAAAATCGTTAGAGCCATTTTTGAGAAAATCAAAATTGTCATTTTTTTCTATGTAAAGGGCAGCTTGTGGTGGTGGGGATTTTCTTGAAAATCTTCGTGTCGCATCCTTGGAAGATACCAAACTAAATACGAAGTTTGGTATTTAACGGTCGTTTCGTTTTGGAGCTATGCTGTCCACAGACACTTACACACGTACACACAGACACATGTACCATTTTCCAAACATGTGATCCGTTGAGGTGAATTTCTTTACCTGTTTTGGAAACAAACAATTGTTACGAAAGACTGTTATTTTATCTACCTCAGAACTGGTGTTACTACTTTCTTCCTTGTTAGTAGGAGGCTAAACGATAGTAAAACGTTTAAAAGCTGTCGCTATGCGATTCATATTGAAATTCCGCTCTCTTTGAATGACCAGTAGTAAAACAAAATAACAATGGATGACCTTCCACCTGAAAAATGTATTAGTATTTTAAAATATATGGGATATCTCGGAAATGGTTATCTCTAAAGCAAAAATGTAAGGGACATAGATTGTCCTTTGACGAGCTCTACATTTTGGTGTGGAAGTTTTCGTCTGTCTCTTACGGCTTACCAGTAAGGCAAGTTATTCTAAATGACAAGGACTTCTTTATTTCGAGAAAAATGCATTAACTTGCCAAACTTGTAACATGTGCATAGTTTTTTATAAGTATAGATTTGCATTGCCAGCGTGTCTGTTAAGACCAATATACAGAGTGATTTATGTAGAACTGACACATTTCTTTCTTTAATTATTCCGTTGGAAATGTTCTGGAGTTTCGATTCCTTGTCAATAGATCCGCAGATGTTTATGTTTTATTCCTAATTGCATTATTGGCAGCTGTTTCGATATTTTGCTATTGTAGTCAACGTGAAAATACAGTACGATGTAGAGCTGAGTGAAGGATATTTTCAGCAAGATGGCGCTACATGCCAAACATCAAATGAATCCATGAATCTATTTACAGGTTTCTTTGACGACTGGATAATTTCCAGGAACTTGTGGCCACTGAGATCTCCGGATTTGATATCACCGGACTTCTCTCTATGGGAGGGTTTACGCCACACGTCCCCAAACATTGGACGATCTGAAGCGCATCACAAAGGAGATTCAAGCTATTCACAACAGAGTCCTCCAACGAGTGGCCAGTAACATGGAACGGTGTGTTGAGTTGTGCCTTATCCAGGATGGAGGACATTTTCAACATTTGCTATAGAGGTGAATAATCTCCCAAAATTCCTCTACAATTAGGTTTAATAAGTTGTCACTAGCATAACACGTTTTGAAACAGTTAATGAAAGAAATGTGTCAGCTCTATATAAATCACTCTGTAGAAAAGCAGAAAAAATCTTAACACAAAAATTATCATTGCTATATATTTTTTACATTTTCTACCGAGAACTATGTAAGTACAAAATAGGCAGAGAAGGTATTGTATATCATCCAAAAACTTGATACCGAAATTTCACCGGAAGTACATTCTTGAGGACTCCTAAATCCTAAAAAGCATTTTTCGAAAAATGTCCGTGGGTGTGCCTATGTCGGTAGCACAACTGAAAAACGAAAGGTCCGTTAAACATCAAACTTGGTATTTAATGTTAGTAACTTCCAAGGATGCAACACCAAGATTTTTAATAGTATTCCCCGCCCCATAGCACCCTTTACATGGATAAATGTTCGAATATTTTGATTTTCTCAAGAATGTCTTTACGATTTTTGTTATAAGAAAGGTATTTGCATAAGAAAAACGTATATATCTTGAATTTTTTGAGCATAGCCTCCAAAGTCAGCTTCATTCTGGATTACTTTTGCATAACTGTAAATCGTAAGAGATAGACAAAAATGTACTAAACAAAAATGTAGAGACTGCCTCAGTGGTCGTGTGGTCAGCGAACTGACTTCCCATCCGGAGGTCCTGGGTTTGATTCCCGGCTGGGGCGGGGACTTTTTCTTTAACTAGAATTATTCCATCTCCCCAAAATATTCTGGAAGTATGTATGTGAGAGTGAATGTGTGTGTGTGTGTGTGTGTGTTTGAGGAAAATAAAACGATTTAAACCCAACGAAATGAACCTCTGGATGGAGAGTTATTTCTAATGATGTATGTAACCTTAGATGTTAAAGATTGAAGAAAATGTTTAATGAAACAATAAAAAAAATTAGACCTCGTCAAAACACACAATTTTTGTCCTATGCATTTTTTTTTTTTTTTTGTAAAGTTAACCATTTCCGAGGAATTCCTTATTACTTTTTTCAATGTTAAAATAATTAAACTTTCGTTAAACGGGAAGTTAATATTCGTTTCATATCTCTTTTGCTTCTGGCCATGCAAGCAAAACTGAAATGCAATTATATCACATAGCGATCAGCTTTTAAAAGACTTGACTATCGCCTTAGCGTAGTGTATTATTTTCTTCTCATTCTGCTTAGAAGAAAGCAAGTAATAAGACCATGATAATGTCTATCTCGATTATTCTGATGCAGATAAAAGAATAATATTTTGTAAGAAGTTTGGTTACAGTTTAGGTGGAGAAAGTCATATAAATAGAACACATAAGATCTTTTAGAAAATAGTTTTGAACAATTGAAATTACGAGTTTTTTCATATTATCATATGATATTTTTCTTAAACCAGTTGGGGGATTAAAATATGTTTAACTAAATTGTAGTACTACGTATTATAAGTGTAGTGTATAATTTTAAAGCTTATATTTTAAAGATAAATAAGCTGCAACATTTTTTTTTCGATTCACAGTTCCTTTATCGATCTTTAGTCCTATAGTTATGCGATTCACAGTTACACATGTGCACGATAGCGCGAATTTGTTTGTAAAAGTTTTATTGTTTCATTCAAATGATTTTCTCTATTCACGCTTCAACAAACTTCTCTTACAAAAACTATCTTTTCTTTTTTGGTATTTATTTCTTGTTTTCACATAACATTTGGCTCCTTTATTGATGAGAGAGAGGGAGAGGGAGAGAGAGGGAGAGAAGTAAAAGTCTAGCCAATTAAACAGTTGGAAAAAGACAAAATACAATTCTATGCAAAGAATATCTTTGACAGTTATTTCCTTTATAAGTACAGGTTTATTTGACAGTTGTTTTCTTTATACTTTATATAGTAAGATTTTACCTCTCAGAGTTTACCATTTATACTGATTCAGGATGAGAAGGTTTCAAAGGATATTCCACAAAGTTCATGACAGCTTGCGGAGGAGCAAATTCTTGGAAATCTTTGGAAGGTATGGAGCTGAAATAGTACATATGCTATAAATCCAACACAGAGAGAGTGATAAACACGCAGGCGATTCTCTCTTTTCAGAGGTACAAGAACACGATAATGTGCTTACTGTGCCTACATTTAGAATACTATAGTTAACATGAACACAGGGTTCATCTAAGTATACGAGAGGACAATTTTCTCCCTCCTCATTTTTACTTTCTCTACACGTACTATGTATATAGTGTATAGAGAACGTATTATATTCCACCCAAAATTCGATACCGACATTTCACCGGAAATACATATTTTAGGTCCCTCTGAATCCAAAAAAATCATTTTTACAAAAGGGTCCGTGTGTATGTGTGTGTGTTTTTTTTTGTAGTGTTTAACGCCCGCTTTAACTACTAATGGCACAGCAGGTGGTGTGTGTGTGTGTGTGTGTGTGTGTGTGCGCGCGCGCGCGTCTGTGTGTCTGTGGACAGCATAGCTCAAAAACGAAAAGACCGTTGAATATGGTTGGTATTTAAGTTTGGTATTTTCCAAGGATGCGACACGAAGACTTTCAAGAAAATCCCCCACCCCCAACTACCCTTTACATGGAACTTTTTTCTAAAATGTTGATTTTCTCAAAAATGGCTCAAACGATTTTTATTAAAATATCGTATATTAAAGTTATTTACATAACAAATAAACTGTATATCTTGAATTTTCTGGGAATAGCCTCTGAAGACTACTTTTCTGGATGAATTTTACGGAATTTTGTATAACTTATAAACCGTAAGAGATGGACAAAAACTTAATACACAGAAAATGTAGAGCACGTTTAAACACACAATGTATGTTATATACGTTTTTTTCGTGTAGTTATTAGTTTTTGAGATATTCCTTGTTATTGGTTTCAGCTTTGAAAAACATACGTTTCTCATACAGGAATTTGTCAACTCTGGTCCATACAGTCACATAGCAACCAGCTTTTGACTATCACTTTAACCTATGGTACTCCCTTATTTCGCTTCTACTTACAAAGAAGCTAGTTATAAGACTATTTCTGCTAATTTTTTATCGCTTAGCATGAAGTAAATAGAAACATAAGCTTTTTAATAAGACTTTTTGCAGATATGTAGAGAAAGTCATGTGAATGGAACACATCAGATTTTTTGTCATGGCACTTAAAATGCTTCCGTGATAAGCTCTTATGCCATCTCTTTCCATGAGAAGTTTTCTCTTATCTTCAATTTTCTGAAAACCAAAATCCATTTCTAGTGGTATTTTATATAAGGATGATTGAGTGTCATTAAATTCTAGTTCCATTTCTGCCAATAAGTGCAACTCGTAATAATGGTGGGAGCTTTTTTCGCAACTCTGTGAGAGATGTTTTTTTTTTTTTTTTTTTTCATAATGCACATTCTGAGAAATCGTGTAATACTACAGATACCCTCATGCACTCCTGTAGTAGCTGCAGTAACTTTCAAATGACCAATTAGTGGTATAATGGGTTACTTATTTTCTTGCTCTAGTGGACAGAAGGAGAAAACTTTCATAATAATTTTCCAAGCACCAGGTCTTTAAAACAGTACGACTTGTCACTTACGACTACATTGTTTCTTTGGTCTGTGTACCGTCACTGACGTTCGTCAGTTTAGTTACTGTTCTAATGGACCAATCAAGCCATAGTTCCCGTAGGTTCATGGACAGCTGCCACATTGCGCGAAACAAGTGATCCGTTCCACTTGAATCCTGTGAAAGTGTTCTGCTACACGTGTATTATGTTCCTACCTGCCTTAAGGTCGGGGGTTGGGGGGGAAATGTAGCAAATCAGCTTACCGCCTCTTCCTGGAACACTAGGGATATTAAACTCCAACAAAGCTCTTCAATTCTGATATAAACAGTAGCAACCTCCTATTTACATGCGGAGTGTGGGGTCGTCAACACAGGGCTGTCTCTTCGATACATACTGTACTCCATTCCGGAGAATATTGCTGTATGGTATGTTGAAATCAACAACTCTAGTGTTACCTGAGAAAAACTACGCCTCTAATTTTGATATATCAACAAGGCTTACTAGTCTCTTGGGAATGCTGAATATACTGACGTGTAAGAACTAATGTAGATTGTGGATCTATTAATGACATCAGCTGTCATGTGGTATTGTCCACCCTCTCTCCTCCAGGGAACAGTATACTCCGCAGACGTTTTCTTGTCAGAGGCTTATAGTATCTAAAGTATATTCGCATTCGGCTCAGTATCAGTTACCAGAGATTCACTAAAGCTAGTGTCATTTTAACATTTGAAAACAAAGTAGCACATTTTGCTTTCCTTTCCCAAACGACAGAAACCCCTTAAAACTCTCTATTAACGCAATTTCCTTTAGAAGCATCTTATTGTAATCCTGTGATATTTTGAAAAATTTAATTTTCGGTGTTTTGAGATGTAGTATGCTTCAAAATGACACGGTTTGTATCTCGGATACTAATCATAGCATAGAGTGTGTGGCAACAATATAACCATTGTTTACAGTTTCGGATAAGCCGTCCCGTTATGAACGAATGAGTAAATGCCTTAGTTGTAAGGAGTTCATCTTCAAAAGTGTTCCTTAACAGACTAAGTTTTTTTTTTTTTTTTCCGGTAAACTACAAGGAGATCTCAAGTTCATTTCAAGGTGACAAGCCCCAATGGCGATTTACTGTGCATAAGTACGTTTAGTCCCGGGCTTTGTAGTTTAACCAACCATTAGGTAAATTATTGTGAAGCAATTATTGTTTCATCCACAGTAGCTGTGTGTAGGATAGGAGTTAGAAAGACAGAGTGAGAAAGAAACATTGAAATCCCGGCTATGGTATTGAATTTTCATTCTAAGTCTACATTTTAAAAAATGTCTTATACCTCAAAGGCACTCTTTATATCCCAACCTTGATACGTTCAGATCCAGACTTATTTGGGAAAATCGTATTTTATCGTATCTTCCCCTGATTCTGTTACAATCGAGAGCAGAGTTGTAAATACAGCTTAGTCTGAGGAAAGTTATGGGGCGAAATGGCTTCATGGTAACATATGAGGATGGCATTCGGGAGCCCACGAGTTTGATTACACGTGGCCGCTCAATCTTACCAAGAGTTTTCCCGTGGATTTCACTGGTAGGCCCAAGGCGAACATTGGAGTGGTGTATTCTACAACAGATTCCCTCTCTCCCCTATTTGTTCTTACATCACGTTTTTCATGCTTCAGGGGCTGCGGTTTGGTCGACGCCGCTCAGATGGCACAGAGGCGTGTGAATTGGAACTTCTTCTCGGCCCCGACATTGTGATTTGTCGAGCCTCGCCCACTGGATGTTTCCCCAGTCCCACCAGAAGAACCGACCCTCTCGTGACCGGGTGGTCCAGCCTGAAACTGTTAGAGAACTCTGAGCGACTTTATCCTTTCCGCCGGCCTGCAGCCTATATGTCTGCTGTGGTTTCTTCATGGAGATGTAAGCACAAAAGATTCATAGTGGATCAGTGAGTTAGGTGTCCCCTACATCAACTGGTCATCATCATTGTCAAGATTACGTTCCCTAATTTGATGGATAGTAAGTGAGGAATTTTTCTGGTTTTATTTATCCATGTGTCGTTTCAGTTAAAACAGCACGTCTAATATCGGCAGCACTGGTACGATGTGGTGGTGTATTCTCTTCTAATTGTGCGATTTCTAATTCATTCCAATATTTAAAAGCTTGTATGCAGGTATGTTAAAACCTGTACCTAAAATGGCGGTAATGCTTGAGGGAGTAATTAGCTGCGCGTGACACCAGATACTTGTCACAGGGTGCAACAAAACTATAACGTTAGAGTTCAAGCCGGAGCTTGCTGAACATGCACCTCTTGGTTTAATGAAGAGCTACTACAGTTGGCCACGTTGCGTCTCTAGAATCTCAAAGATTGCATTCATTCATGAGTGTATTGCTTTCTCTTTATCACTCAAGACACGTCGTAGGGTCATGCTGGTTTCGTGTGGCCTTCATTTATCCACGCTTCATTGAAGTAAATGATTCGTTGACCTATGGCTCTAAGTTCTTTAATTATTCTTGGAAACTTGAATCGTTTAGTGACAACATCAGGCCCTTCCATTGAGTATGTCCTGCCTTGTTTACATTCGACAAATTTTATTTTTTTTTTTTTTTTTTTTTTCAGAATGTGCCTTAAGTTCCAAATGCTGACATCCAATAATACATCATTAATGTTTTTTAAACTAGCCAGAAAACTATTGCGATGCAATGAATAAATAGTAATAGTATGGCAGCGGCGGTGAATGAATCGATTGCGGTTCGGGCCATTTTCTTGAGTTTTACTTGAGTTCTTTTTCTGTTGTTTTAAGGTTCTGTTAACAGTACGAGAAGAAACATCTGTGGCTGCCGCAGTTCTTTCGGCCACACTGGACAGAGATATGGTTGGCCCACCACAATTTAGGCGCTGCATATTCGTCACAAAAAAAAATAGTGAACATTTAATACCGCTTCCCTGCCATCCGATTTCACAGCTTTTTCCTGTCTGCCAACACCACCTTGTACTATCACTACAACAAGCACAAATCCGAAAACGAAATTCAACATTAAAGCTAAGTTCACGTATTTAAACATTTTTCCTCAGCTGCACAGCAGAATAAAACACGCACAAAACTCAAACGCAATTACTCGGTTCTGGAACTTCTTTGCTTTAGAAGAGATTAAACGCCACGGATGTGGATGTTAAGTGATGGTGTTTGCAAGGACCACGTAGCCACATAACAGACAATAAGGATTGGGAAGGGGTGCATCCGTTCCAAGAATTTCGACAAAAACAAGGACAGAACCAACCGGACAAGTTACATCTCGTAGAGATTTATTTCAAATAGCCCGGTTGACCCTTCAACACCTTTAACACATCAAGGGTCATCTGCACTCGTCAAACTCAGCTACTGGCCTTACCAAAGATGTATTTTATACAAACGCACAAAAAAGTAATCAGAGTACGTTATTGAAAATAAAGCTAGTTATGAAATCGTAAATAATATCGATGCAAATTGTAAAGTCCTTATAACGCATAAACATATCAAAATGACTAACGTGTCCTTGCTATGTATCATATACGAAGGGAGGTAACTAGTGCAGAGACGCAACCTTCAAATGGGAACGAATTGCTAATTAATCAATGTTATCATAATGTTATAAATTCATGAAATTGTCGTTGACTTGGTCTGGGTTAAACCAATCCATCATCCTTACATTCCAATAAATTCCTGACCATTGCTATGTTTTGTAAGCAGGCTTACTCAACTCTAAGTGAGCTACGTTGCTTGGAACTCGGTAAATAATCAAGCAAAGTCATCCATTCCAGTCAGAAAATATTGCTTCGAACATGTCCCTTGTTTGAGGTCGCTCGGGCATTTTAGATTACACGCTCCACTCATACGCTCTGATAAACCTAAATTGAGTTTTATTTATGGACGCTCTTTTACTGCTGTGATTCTCAGCGTCCCATTCTCTATTGAAGGTGATTTCGACCGCTTAATTTTGCCCAGAGACCGCTTTATCAGGCTTGAATCTCTTTTATGTGCCGCAAATCTACGACACAGGACTATCGGCGTTACTTCTTTTCCGAAGGAAGTCATGCTGAGGAAGTTTACGCCTGGAATACATGTTTTGAGGACTCCTGGATCCAAAAAAGTAGTTTTAAAAATGTCCATGTGTGTGTTTGCATGTAAATAGTATAACCCAAAACAAAGTGTCCGAAGCAAACTTGAAAAAAATCCCCACCCAAAACTACAGTTTACATGGAAAATTTTAGAAAATGTTTACTTTCTCAAAAGAGGTCCTAAAGTAGGATTAAGAGACTTTTATGTAAATAAAATCCTTATCTTGAATTTTCTGAGAATAGTCTTTATGCCCTCTTTATTGTAGACAACTTCTGCATAACTAATAAACCGTAAGAGATGGACAAAATCTTACTGCATAAAAAATGTAAATCTCTTTAAAGCACACAATTTATGCCAGATATATTTGTTTGTGTACATAACCATTTGGCAGACATTCCTTGTTATTGATTTTAATTTTAAGGTTTTCTCAAAAGGGAAGTCGTTATTTTTTCTCCTGGTAATGTACTAAAATTTCAATAGCATTAAAGAGCGTCACGCTCTTAAATATTTGGCTATCACTTTAGCCCTTCCACGTGTAAGGAAATATCTAATAAAGCCAATGTTTATCTCGATTAGCATGACGTAGGTAGAAGAATAAACTTTCAAAAGAATTGTTTGTTGTAGAGTATAAGAGAAAGCCGTGAATGCTACACATCAGAGATTTTGTCACATAGTTGATGGAATCGTTTATTATTCAACTACATATTTAGGCAATCACAAAATACTACTAGCCTATGAGAAGTTGGTGCATTAGATATAACGTCATCCAAGAAACTGTCGCATCCCAGTTTGTTTACGTAATCTGGGCCTAATTCCAATCAAGAACACTACCGATTGATCACTGTTCTGACTCACGTCGTGTATTTTTCAGTATAATTGCAGCTCTAAATCACGGGCATTAGTTAGCGTTATTTGTGCGTTTTTTTTTGTTTTTTTTTAGCGTAACGTTCTTTAACCTGGTTGGTAATATTGTACGATGATAAATTTGGTGAAAAGATGCTCAAATGATCTCGGGGTCCAAGGCTTAAAGTTACTCGACATTCGTCTTCTCAGGATAAGAGAACACCCCGAAAAAAACCTTATCCGGGTAACTCAACCTAAGCGAGATTTGAAATCGTGACCTGTTGAATGTGATGCAGACACGCCACCCACACAGTATCCAGGCGGGCTGTACTGCATTGAGCAACATAGTTTGGATTTTTAGCGTAAAATGTCTCATTGGAGTGATTTAAATCTCTCCTGCTTTTGAATGATTGTTTTGTGTGCAATATAATTATCCTTTTCTTGAAAACAATGAAATTTCGCATCTTACACATTTCAATAGTAGCGGAATAACGGTAGTTTGTATAGTAAATAGCCTTCCAAAATGGATCGATTTTCTTCGGCATTGTTGCACCTGGCACATACAGACTGGAGGCGGGCAAAGCTGTGAATGATGTATGTTTAACAGACGTACTACAACCCACTTGGAAACTCGTTTGCAGAGATTGAAAACGTCCATCCGTAATACTGGCGTGTTTGGAACGGGTTGCTGATTGTTTTAAGATTGATTTAGTTTATGTATCTAAGTAGGAGAAATTATAAGTGTGTCGTATATGAAATCTGAAAGAACTTTGCGTTGTGGGCAAAATTTGTTTCGTAGTAAAATAAAGAGTTTAAGTTACAATGATTAGCTAAACTGCTACACGAGAATCCGTTACTGATCACCGCTTAACCGGTGTTGGGTCTAGTGCTGCTGTTTACCATTGCCAATCGCAGTAGCACTTCCGTAAAATATAAAAACTGCATCAATAGACAATTGAACCGCAAGGCAGTGTAACCTGAAGCGCAAGAGGTGCTAGAATAAATAAATACCACCGTTGCATGCATTTTATTAACCAGAGTCCCGCCTACATCGCACTACCCCACCAACGTTCGTACGTTCCACATGCAAAATTCTACACTTCATATTAGCATCATTCTGAGACACTTGTTTCATTCTCTTTGACTGCTTAATCCTAAGTACCTTTTCCTTTGCTAATGCTCAGAAATGGTCTATTTGCGCTCCCCGCAAGCGTCGCCTAGATTTTAGAACTTATTGAGATCCCATGAGCTGGGCCTAGAGCTTAATGAAGTTCTTGATTATTGATTTTCATGGAACGTAACTACCTTAAGTACTTAAGTTCAAACTAATTGCTTTCTGCAAATAATTGTCTTTGCTAATGATTCTAGATAGTAATAGAATCCTAACTTGTGCTGCCTTAAAATTATGCCTCGCTATGACTTACCTGCAATAGAATTATAACATGCATTTTTACAGTAATTGTGTTTAATATATAAAATTATTTTATCAAATACCTTTCTATCTCTCAATTATTTCTTTTTAAAAGTATTATTATATTAATAGGACCAAACTCCGGTGTGAAACGGTAGGGAAATTGGGTGCAACTGTTTTTGCCGTATATTCGACCAGAACGGAATTGCCCTAGGCAATAAACCCTCACTGGAATGTATTAATTCCCTTGCACAATGTTTAGCGTGACTGCTCATTAATCTGGAGTTTGAATTTCGTTGGGGTAAGTTGACTGAACAGGTTTGTATGGGGTTTTCGTTATGATGCTGTCAAGATTAATGGTTGGTAACTTTCAGTTCTTTGGACTCCGCGCTGATTTAAGAATTAAGTAACCATTCCCTCATACATCGAAGTTTAGATCTGATATATTATATGTAGAGAGCGCAGATGGGTTATCGTTTAAGGGATTGAAAGTTAACAGTGCTACGGGGATTAATGACGTCAGATACAGGAGCAGGATAACTACACTCACTATATGCTCACCACTGCTGAGACTACCGCTGTTATGTCTTCTCTGTTCTAAACCCGGTTCGGAGAGCACGTACTGCTTGCGTCTATAAGCAAATGTGCAGTGAACTTCAATCTTTACGTACCCCAGAACCGTTCCCTAATTACAAGGCGTCTTCATCATAAAATACAGTTGTTTCTGATAAAACAAAGTATTGTTATTTTTCTGCTGTCGTTTATAAAAACAGTCGTAAGGTAAAATCAGCTTGCTTAAAAACAAAGGGTTATTTTATTTTAAGTCCAAAAAGGTAAAAAGGTAAATGATACACAATGGAGGTGGGACGCCTTGCGCACTTAGATATATACAGATCAAGGCTAACACCCCCCAGGAGGATGGGATAGTGAAGAAACCATAGGAGGCAACAGCCACAGATAGACAGAACACCAGAGACGTGCGGAAATTTAAACGTTTCCAAATACGATGGCCCGTTGCACTGCCAGAGAGGTGGTGCAAGCGACCTGTCAACCTGCCAGCCGCCAAGTGTCCACGGGGAGTACTCTTTCCAATTAGCATGCATCCACGCCCTCCGTCCACACTGCCATACACCACGAAACAGGAAGAATACCTGAAAGATGAGAGGGACATTGGATGTAGGGAAAATAAAGGAAAGGAGGTCGTGTTAGAAGAAAATACGCCCCGGCATTCACCCGGCGAAAGCCACGAAAATCCCCGGGTCAGAATGGGCGTGATCAAACCCGTGACTTCCCTTAGCGTTACGTTAGTGACACCTTACTCTACTTTAAGACAAAAAATACATAATCTTTCCACTATTCCCTTAAATTAAAAATTTAAGTTTATGTAATTTTCCGAGAGCAGGTTTTTTCTACGTTAATGACACCATCTATTACTTCAGTGTGAAAATAAAGACGCATAATTATCGCCATTTTTTTGTCCACGTTGTACGCTCGAAAAGTGGCAGTCCAATCCGTCAGTTCCCGTATTCTGCGCGCATCTTTTAGGAGCACAGTACGTCATGTATCGAAGATAACATCCCACATCAAATCGAGAGATCGGACTGTTTCGTTAAAGTTCGTGGATCGACGGACAAAGAATCTCGAAAGGCTTTGGCAGTGTTGGTTTTCGCATCATGCGGGCACGTCGCTTTTTGCCGGCCTCTGCCCTCAACTTGGTGCGCTACCTGACGTTCATCGTCGCCGTAAAGCTGTCAGAGGGAGCAGAGCCTATCCAGCCTCCCACCTGCTCTTTTCAGGTTAGTTCTTCATCAGTATACTCAGCATTTTTGTTTAATATTGGAGGCATAATTTTTTCACTAGTTATAATTTCTCTTTCACTAATTTCATGGGTTGTATCAATATAATATCTAAACCAACGTTCATAAAGAAAGCTTTCATTGTTGAAGTATTTTCAAATAAACGTTACAATATATTTAATTTACACTTTAAACAGGAAGTACGTATACAATTAAAAATTGTTTAACTTGATATATAGTGATATGACGTACATAACTATAACAATCTAAAATGCTAACACATAAATACGAACAGCAAAAGGTTTAATTTTAAGATTCTTTACTTTTACTCAAACTTGGAACTTAGATTATCGTTTACATGGGCCGTCCCTTTGCATGGAAGTAGAGAAATAATAAGAGCTTACATTTTCTGTCACTTTTAATGGCCAATGTTTTGAAAATTTTGATAAAAAGGAGATTCTGGTTCTCAGCATACTTACCATGAATGCAACAGATTTAGCTTCTTCTATATCGTGTTTTTCTTTATGATCATAAATTACTACCCCCTTATTCTTTTATTTTGTGCCTCAGCTTCCAGCGGAAATTTTCATAAAATTGGAATTATAATTAAAGTATTCCAAGTTTTTATTTTTGAAACAAAAAATCATGCTAGTTTTTAAAAGAATTAGAAAGCCAAAATTAAAATTCTTAGATTACTTGCAACAATACTTGGTTAAAATCTGAAGTGTTCCATTCACATGCCTTTCTCTACATCTCTACAACAAAGTTTTGTTAAAAAGCTTATGCTTCTCTTTACTTCATGCTAATCGAGAACAAATTAGCAAAAACATTCTTATTACTTGCTTCTATGCAAGTAGAAGGGAACAAAGGGAGTAGTTCAGGCTAAAGTATTAGTCAAAAGCTGGTTGCTATGTGACTGAAGTTCCTTTCTTTGTATGGACAGGAGTTGACAAATTCCCGTATGAGAAAAGTATAATTTTTAAAGCTCAAACGAGTAACAAGAAATAGCTTGTGTCCTTTAACGAGCTCTACATTTTCTGTTCAGTAAGTTTTATCTATCTCTTACGGTTTGCCAGTTATGCAACATTCCGTAAAATGCATCCAGAACAAAGCAGTCTTCAGAAGCTATTCCCAGAAAATTCAAGACATACGTTTTATTTGGCATGTAAATATCCTAAATATAAGAGATTTTAATCAAAATCGTTGGAGCCATTTTGAGAAAATAAAAATTTTCGAAAATTTTTCTTAGCGAAGGGCAACTTTGGGAGGGGGGATTTTCTTGAAAATCTTCGGTCGCATCCTTAGTTTGGTATTTAACGATCTTTTCGTTTTTGAGCTATGCTGTCCACAGGCACACACACAGACACACTCGCACACAAGGACCTTTTTCTAAGAATGCTTTTTGTGGATTCAAGGGGACCCAAAAAATGTATTCCCGGTAAAATCTCGGTATCGAATTTTTGGGTGCATTACAATACCTTCTCTATACACTATGAACACAGCACATGTAGAGAAAGTAATTATAAATAGTTCTAACTGATGAAGGTTGATACCTTGTTAAATGAATACAAAAGTCTAAATTGAATAAATAGCATACTTTTGAAGTATTGATTGAGGGAGGAAGCATCATTATCATCATCATCATCACCATCGTCATAAAGTAAAAGACTGCCCAGTTTAACTGTTTTTATCCCCAATATCCTATATGAAATTCGTCGACTTTAAAAGCAATTCTTTATGTTAAACTGAATTACATATTCTAAAATTTATAGCATTTTAATGTTTGTTAAATACGGGTAGAGTATACTGTATGCCAATTAAGGAGCACATCTAAATGAGCATGATACATTTTAGTTCACATAAGATAAAAGTTGGGTAGCATACTTAGTTTTAAAATGCAAAGGAAAGGATACGATATAATAAATGTTAACATTTGTTGTATACTTATGCAATTTTACGATTCTCTTCTCTCCACTTTTTATTTGTTTAGAAATAATAATAAATATGTGCTGGAATTAGGCAATGTAAAAGATGGAAACGAGCATGCAAATGATTTTCCATACCATCACATATAAGTAGATACAAATCTTGAATTTTCGATAATTTCCAAATGTAATATTAAGTAGCTCTTAACTAAACCCTCGTTGTTAAGCTGTTTGTTTAGATGTAGAGTGTTATTTCCTCAATTCCAAAAAGTAGAAATATTTTTGGTCAGTGAAAAATATAAGAGAAATTAGCGCTGAAAAAATAATTTTAATTGCTAACAACTAATTTAAAGTTATTAAAGGTGTATGGTTATTTCATTTATTATTATTACTATTATTATTATTATTATTATTATTATTATTATTAACACATTCCTACTTTCAAATACATAAATACTCGCGTTTTATTCTTCGTCAGTAAAACACAAAATTATTATGATGTTTAATAAAAAAACTTGTGTGTGTCCATTCGTATGACTTTATTTAGAAACATTTGTTAAAAGTACTACTCCTTTAGCTACATAGTGGTAATTGAGATAAACATTATCCTGGACTAGGAGCTCGAGAATATTTAAGGTTATTTGGAATTCGGTTCACTTTGCACGATTGGGAGTAAAACAAAAGAGTGATGCAACCAAACAAGACCTGAAAACTTTAAGCAGCTTAAAACTGAAACAAATAACAAGGAATATCTCGGAGACGGTTAACTCGACAAAAAAAAAAAATGTGTATGGCATAAACTGTGGTTTCAACGAGATCTACATCTTTGTGTAGTAAATTTTTGTCCGTCTCTCACGATGTACCAGTTATGCAAAATGCATCAGAGGTTATTCCCAGGAAATTCAAGATATACACCCCAGTTATCATGTAAATATCTTTAATACACCGTTGTAATCAAAATCGTTAGAGCCACTTTTGAGAAACACAAACTTTGCAAGAAATGTTCAATGTAAAGGGCAGTTTGGAGTGGGAGAACTTTCTTTAAAATCTTCATGTCGCTTTCTTGGAAGATATTAGAATTAAATACAAAAGTTGATACTTCAGTCTTTCATTTTTGAGCTAGTGTACATAGACACACAGACACACACGGACCTTTTTTCTAAAAATTCCTTTTTTTATTTAAGGAACCTCAAAAGCTATATTTCCGGTCAAATCCCGACATCGAACTTTTGGGTGGAATAAATCTTCCCTACCTACTATATGAAAGTATTTAGAGAAAATAAAAATGGTACTACGCCAGAGCATTCCATACATAGGAATAAGCGATAAGGTCTCTTGAAACAGATAATGCTAGTTGCAAATGTTATTATGAATATTTACAGTGCCTAACGCTGTAGTAGATTCCCTTGTTTAATTTACTTATCCAGAAACAGAGACGTTTGCTAACATATTTACTATCCCTACACTTAGTAGATAGAGTAGGTATTGTATTCCATCAAATAATCGATGTCTAGATTATACCGGAAATACATGTATTCCAAAGAACATTTTTACAAAAAGGCCCGCGGGTAAGTGTATGTGTATTTATGTGTGTGTGTGTGTGGGTGGGTGTGTGTGTTTAACACGATATTTTAATCAAAATCGAGAGAATCATTTTTGTGAAAAATAAAATTTTCAAAAGGTTTTCAATGCAAAGATTAAACATATTTGTATGACAAATAAAACGTAGGTCTGGCATTTTCGAGAAATAGCTGCTGAATACCTCTTCATTCCGGATTAATTTTACATAACTGCTAAACCGTAAGAGATAGACAAGAACTTACTACACAGAAAATGCAGATCTCGCTAAAATGCACCTTTCATGTGATACACATGTTTATAGTTTAAACCGTTTCCGAGATATTCCTTGTTATTGGTTTCAATTTTAAACCACTTAAACGTTTACCAAACGGAGAGTAACCTCTGCAAACAGAACTTGACACAATTGCTCATATAGCGGCCATCTTTTCAAACATTTGACTATAGCTTTTGCCCAGCTTATACCCTTATTCTCCCTCTAATTACAAGGAAGCAAGTAATAACACAATTTCTGCTAACCTTAACTGGATTACAATTATGTAGATAAAAGAATAAACTTTTGTAAGAACAGTTTTGTTTGCAGAAAAGGTAGAGAATGGTATGTGAATGTAACATGTCGGATTTTTTCAGCTTCATCCCACCTTCTGTTTCTGAGGTAATGGCAAAGCCTATCGATCTAGATC
Source organism: Hymenopus coronatus (assembly GCA_030762935.1). Taxonomy (NCBI): domain Eukaryota; kingdom Metazoa; phylum Arthropoda; class Insecta; order Mantodea; family Hymenopodidae; genus Hymenopus; species Hymenopus coronatus. The sequence goes on from CM060900.1 coordinate 50,727,298, forward strand.
ACATTGCCACTTCGGCCACAAGCCTGGATCATCTACATTATCGCGATGTGGTAGCTATGGTTATAAAAAGAATATGATCTGTTCCATTCACATGACTTTCCCTACCTGATCTGCAAACATATTTCTTACAAAAGCTTTTTCTAATCATGATAATCGAGATATACATTGAGAGAATGGTCTGGTTAGTTCCTTCTAAGAAGAAGGGAACTAAGGGAATACACTAGACTAAAGAGACAGTTAATACTTTTAAAAGCCGTCGCTATGTGATTTGTCATTGTATTTCCAGAAGAAACACGACGACTTCGGTTTTTTTTTTTATAGAAAAAATTTATAAATTGAACCGAATCCCAAGGAATATCTCGGAAACGGTTAGCTATACAAAAATAATTTATAGGATATAAACTGTGTGTTTTGACGACATCTGCATTTATTGTAGTAAGTTTAGTCTATCTCTTACGGTTTATCAGTTATGCAAAAGTCATTCAGAATGAAAAGGGCTTCAGAGGCTGTTCCCTGGAAGTTCAAGAAATATAGTTTATTTGCCATATAAATATTTTAATATGCACTATTTTAAACAAAATCGTTGTAGCAACATTTGAGCCACTTGAAAAACTCGAAATTTCTTGCACGTATAGTATAGTAGTGGGATTTTCTTGAAAATGTTCTTGTCGAATCTTTGGAAGGTACTAAATTTAAATATTAAGTTTAGTATTTAACGGAATATTGGATTGTTGTTATGCTGCCCAAAGGCATAAACACACGCTGGCAGACAGAAACGCACACTGACCTTTTTTTTCAAAATTATTTGTATATAGACCTCAAAACATGCATTTCTATGAAATCCCGATATCGATCCTTTGGGTGGAATACAATACCTTCTCTCCCTACTACGTGCTAGAGAAAGTAATAACCAAGTATAGAAACACTAGCACTACTTTGAATATCGGTTATACCCATGCCACAACAAGGTAGATAATGTTATATTCTTCTCCAAGAACACGACTGTCACATGCAATAATGAGTAAGCGAGTGGGGAAGTGTTCCTGTAGTCAACAACAGAACTCTGTTCTACCCGTACAACTTGCACATTTCTTGCAAAGCCAAATAATGTAATGTTTCTCAAAAATACTTTCCATTATCTGACCTTTCTTGCAGTCTCAAATGGTAATGAAAGATGAAAGTGTAATCAATGCTTCATGGGATTGATTGCGTTATGTTGTTAAAGGTCTCTCTGATGTTAGATTGCGATTAGGACATTTTACATTGACTTGTTAAACTTTTTTGCTTTGTAATTTGCCGATAAATCTCAATAATATGATTTGCAATGTGACATGTTAAGGTTCTCATTGCATTTGTATTTGTTTTTGTTACATCCTATGACTATTGTGTATTTAATATGAAGCTTTTAATATTCTACTTCAGTCATAGTTATTGAGAATTCATTGTGTTAGTATAACACTTCTAAATATGCGAAAGCGTTCCGGAAGACACCTGAATCTGGTATATGGTGAACTTTTTTTTTCAGCACAACTAGCAAAAGAAGAAAAGATTAGCAGTTCTTTGAATATGCACAACAGATTTAGAAATATATCTGTTCTCGTCTCGTACAATTAGTGGTGATAATGACGACGATGATGATGATGATGATAATAATAATAATAATAATGAGTTAGATAATAATAAAGAGAATGCAGAACATGTTAATTTGATGTGCCTGGACCATTCCAGCAGAGTGGATAAAATATGTAGATTAGTTTCTTATGGCAAAGCAATTGCTATGGCAAATCGGTTACGATTGTTAATGTACAACGTACAATAGGGATCACTCAAAGAAATCTTGAGTTTAAAGACTCTGGTGTAATAGAGTGAAAAATTATCAAATAGGCAAATATGACTTTTGCAGTGTATACCTATAACAAACGTGACGACTCTGATGTTGAGAATTCACGTACGATGTTAGGCTACTTTAAGTTAGGCTGGGCTAGCTTGGGTTAAACGTTTCGTACTCTGTTCAGAGCATGTGCTGCTTTTTCTCCTGTATTCTTGTATAATTATTCGTCATGCAGATAGCTATTCGCCACATTTTCGCTGTATCGTGTTAAAAATAAATGTCTTCTATTTAGATTGTCGGGAAACGACTGGGATTTGGTGTTATGGGTGTAAAATAATAAAACTTCTGTTAATTCTAAATGCTATTTATTAATAAAATGATTGTGTACATTGCATTTTGATACAACATTTTTTAAGGTTTTGTTTTTAACTTTATATAATAATTAATAAATATATTCTCTGACCAAAATTAGTCGTGAAACAGAAAAATAATTAATGAACTGTGAAATTAAAGAACTTTGACCTTTGCAATTATACAGCATACATATTAAGAGTTTATATCCAACGAATGTGTGAGATGTGCTTTCCACTATAATAGGAAATAATAATATAGATTAATAAAATCGAAATATTGCATTGCAATTTGGTTTTTGTCTTGAATGAAGATTTAATGTTCATTTAATTTCACTTGTTGCTACTGTATTTTGTTTTCTGATGGACTCTCAATTCTATTCTTTGAATCAGAATTGGGTTGTTGAGTTTCTTAACTAAATAATCTAATGTTGCTTTATACACATAGTCAAAGCCTTCACGCTTGCTTATTATTACGCTAGCATTTTGATGAGTTGAGTTTCTTAAGACTATCGTGGAGTGATTATATATGACGTTTGCAGCTCGGCATGGAGTTATCCTTAGGTTATTATACCAGCTCTCATATAAATCCAAAATTGTAATGTTTGCTCTTGGATTGCAGTCGTGATTTTCCCTGAAATTTGACAAATTAATAATAATCATCTGCATAAGGCGCTAAAAATATTCCATGTTATAAAGCGAGCATATAAGATATAATAGCAGTTACTCTTGAATGTTATGTGCTCCTTAGAAACAGTTGAGTTATATGCATTGTGTAATTATATCTCATGAAGGAGTGTTACAATATACCAATATTATTGATGGAACCGGATTGGAAAAACATTCATATTATGTGCTTCTTATGCTAGTCTTGGATTCGTGTTGTATCGTGCCGGTGCTGATATCTGATGTTTGCTAATGTTAAATTGTGTCATTAGAAGAAGTTGATTTATTTGTCAAAATCATGTGATCGCGATATAACAATATCTTTTCATTGCGTGATTTGTATAGCCCCTTTAACTTCGGTGGTCATATAGGGCGTGGGGATTACTGTAGGTTTAGAACGTTAAGTTAATAAATTCTATATTACTATACTCATGCATTATCATTCTATCATTCATAATTTCCAGACTCTGTGGTGGATAGGGAACGATTCCGGATAAAGAGATATTCCCACACTCACAGCCTGGGAACCGCACCCGGGATCTCTGGGTGAGATGTCAGCTCACTAATCACTCGACCACTGATGCAGTCTGTTAATATAATTAAGTGCATTGAATGTTAAATATTGTTTCTTGTGTTGATTGCGTATCTGATTAGAAATGATAATTGAAGTTGTATCATTTAAAAATGCGTTGTTGGTTTACCTATATCAAAAAGAATTGAATTTCCATTTCTTCCTCTTTTGTGTGCTTTTAATGTAATAATGATGTCGACGTGCAATAATTCTGTAGGCAAACCATTATCCCGTGCTAGGTATTCATTTCGGTGTGATGTATGAAGGAAATATTCATTAGCGGAAGTATAAAACTGTACTGAAGTATCCTGATAGTGAAAATGAACATAAAAGTGTCTATCAAGCTTTATTTGTGCTGTTTACTTATGCTATTTAAGGTTGTTGTCATTCCATTGCTCCTTATAAATATCGAAATTAGTGGAAATCCCTAGGTTAAATAGATTTTTATAATGTATTGCCATGCAATTGTCATTGTATCTCTATTTTCTTAGCATTGTCTTGAGTAAAGCAATAAGAGTGAAACGAAACGTCGCTACCAGTTTGAGAAACTGGAAGTAGCTTAAAATTGAAGCAAAAACCGGAGTTTTTGAGCTATACTGTCCTCGGACATGCGTTGGTTGAGAGGTCTTCAAAACATGTATTTTAAACGACAAATAGATTTTTGAGTGGATTCGAATACTTCCTCTACTTATTAAACGGAAGCAGTACAGAAAATACAATTCTGTCATGTTACATTCCAAATGTCTTTCTTTACCGAATGGTATTTACCGGCACATCGTTTTTTGTTGTTTTCTTTGTTTTTTTGAGTTATTTTGTATACTGGCATATGAATATACAAATCCGCTGACCTTTTTTCTCTGAATATACCATTTTTGGATTCAGGGGGACCTCAAAAAACAAATATTTCCTGCCAAATCGCTTTATCGAAGCTTTGGGTGGAATACAATGTGTATGTATGTATGTATGTATGTATGTATGTATGTATGTATGTATGTATATATGTATGTCTGTCTGTCTGTCTGTCTGTCTGTCTGTCTGTATGTATGTATGTATGTATGTATGTATGTATGTATGTATGTATGTATGTATGTATGTATGTATGCATGCATGTAAGTATGCATGTGGGTGTATGTATGCATGTCTGTATGTAAGGGTGTATGTATGCATGTTTGTATGTATGGGTGTGTTTATGTATGCATGTCTGTATGTATGTCTGTATTTGTATATCTGTGTGTATGTCTGTGTTTTGTCTGTGTGTGTATGTCTGTGTGTAAGTATGTGTGTGTATGTCTGTGTGTAAGTATGTGTGTATGTAAGTATGTATGCAAGTATGCATGTGGGTGTATGTACGTATGTATGGGTGTATGTTTGTATGCATGTCTGTATGTATGTTTGTATGTATTATGTATGTATGTCTGTATGTATGGGTGTATGTATGCATGTTTGTATGTATGGGTGTATGTATGGATGACTGTGTGTATGTCTGTATGTGTATGACTATGTCTTTTTATGTGATTGTCTGTGTGTATGAATGTGTGTATGTATGTATGTATGTATGTATGTATGTATGTATGTATGTATGTATGTATGTATGTATGTATGTATGTATGTATGCATGAGGGGATATGTATGTAAGTATGCATGTGGGTGTATGCATGTATGCATGTCTGTATATATTGGTGTATGTATGCATGTCTGTGTGTATGTCTGTATGTATGGGTGTATGCATGTATATGCATGTATGTATCAATGTATGTATGTATGTGTGTATGTATGTATGTATGTGTGTATGTATGTGTGGATGAGCGTATGTAAGTATGTCTGTATGTATGGGTGTATGTATGCATGTCTGTTTGTATGGGAGTATGTATGGTGTATGTACGTATGCATCTCTGTATGTCTGTGGGCAGGCAGGCAGGCAGGCATTGCTTGTCCAGATGCATGTCTGTATGTATGTATGTATGTATGTATGTATGTATGTATGAATCTATGTATGTATGTTTTTATGTATGTGTAAGCATGCTTCCCCCTACTTTTACTGTAAGTTCTTTTGTTTCTTTCATTACTATACCCGCTTAAAAGCTATGAAGGTTTTTAAAGTAAAATTGACTTAGGGTTAGCGCATATATTAAATGAGATTGTAAGTAAACCAAAGTTGCCCTTTTTATGTGTATGCTCTAAGATTCTATATAATAGAGGAATTTAGCTTTATAACTACAAAAAACATTGTTAAAATCGCTTGTGACCAATGAAAGTCAACCTTAGCGAGCTTCTTGTATATATGTTGAAGAATAAACTGATCGTTGTTAACGTTCTTATTTTAGCATTTTAATTATTGATATGAGTATATATGCATTATAAAAAACAGTATTTTCAATGTAAGCAATTCACTTTGAAGTGTATGCCTGTAAGTTTCCTTGTAATTCATTTAACTATTCTTCGCAATTGAAGTGATAATTTAGCTACTAATCGGTATAAGTAGTGCGCTTAATTGAATAAAAAAGAATATTATCTGATATTCCTACCACTCATGATTGTCGTGTAGTCCTCTGATACAAATTCTACGTTTTTACGCTTATAATCAGCATCGTTAAGTGGAAGGTGACAATAGGTACATGAATTATTAGTTTATATAATAATACGATTTTTCGGTATTCATGCGCTGTACAATGCTGAAAGCAGTTATTTTGGTAAACCCGTTTCATTGATAATTCTTCTTTCGTGTAAATGGCAGTGACCTGTTTTCCTGTACACAACATACCGCTTAACCGTTAATGAGTTTGTAGTGTAAAGTATATCTGTTTTGTAAAAACATTAATGAAGTTTCTTCATATTTTCTGGGGGGGCGGGTATTTCAGGAATGCATCCTTGTAAGAAGTAAAGACCTCTCATGAATGGACGGGGGAATCGCCCCTGTGTTTTTTATAACGTTATTAGCGCTTTTAATACATCTATGATCAATGATTCACCCTTCATTTTTACGTTTTATTTTATGTCATATACCTTTCTTAGTTTTCAGAGAAATAAGCTTTGCAATAATAGTTTGTTGAAGAATGGGTAGGAAAAGTCATGTGAATGCATAGTCAATCGAGTGAGGCCTCTTCACAGGTAAGCTAGGGCAAGAAGTACTTAAAATGCTAAATATGTATGTATGTGTGTGTCAAATGCTGCTACATTTCTCTGCGTGTGATGTCTGTTAATGGTGTGTTATTTATATATGCATTCCAGAGATTGTTTGAATTTTTTTTAAAGTTACAGTGTATAAGAATTCCTTATAAGTCCTCTCATAAAAGAGGGTGATCGAAGCTCTGTTGTTTTATAATGTTATTAGTTTGTTTTTAATGCTATTGATACATCTGTATACATTTTTTTTATTCAAATTGTATTCGTTGCGTGTTTTTGATGTATTTAACATAATTAGGTGTTGTTGCAGTTTGGAATTGTGTTTCCTCTGTGGTGCCTGTTCTTCATTGTCTGAAGCAAGTCAGATCATTTTGTTGTAGCAGTATGATTCGTTTCTTCCCTTATCGTTTTTGTTAGCCAAGAATGAGGGAGCATGCATATTTTTTATTCAGTGTTTGTGATAATAGGCTACCAAATATTCTCATTTTTTAAAATTATTTATTTATGCACAATCGTAAAGTCGTGTGATGAGTGCTTCAAGTTATAGCTTAATGCTGAGTGAAGCTGTAGGCTGTCCGAGCGATTTGAAGCAATTATATTTGTCGTTTTTGGTATATAACCGAAAGTTCTGCATATACAAGTATTTTTATATAAGTCAGGTCTGATAGCGCTTTTATTGCACCCCATTTTAAGCGTTATTTCCGTTTTAATTAGCGTAATTAATATTTCTTGGATGTGTGATGGCGCAAATGTAATTCTTGTATTGGTTGGAAGGGTGTTAAATAAGTAAGATTAATGTCCTAGTAATTCGCTTCATTTATTTATTTATTTAAGCTATAAATCGCTTTTAATTTCGGAGTTATAAAAACGGAGCCTTAATAGCTTCGAGGCAAGTAGTTATTGATAACTGTTTATTTGTATCGATATTCAAAGTTGACGGAGGAGTATCCGTTTCACTTTTATTCGCTCTCGTTCTGTTCCATTCCTCTAAGAGTTATTCACCCATGGAATTAAAGCCCATCCGGTCAGGTATCGAAGCTGGTTCTTTAGGTTAAAAAGTACTTATAATCTTAAATGCATATGGTAAATACATCAATATACAGTTTTCCGTGTTACTGGCCGCCTAATAGTTGAAGGTTACGCCAGAATCTTAAAATGTCCTAGAATCAATGGCCTGCAATCAAATTTGTTCTCTCTCGCGTAATATTACCTGTGTTGAAAGCTTTGCCCCGTCTCGCGAGGACTAACTGTTCCTGAGATAACTTTTTAAAGTTTTTCCGAACCCCCCGAGCCTTCAGATGCATCAGCATATATATAAGTCGTTTTTGTCTTAAGTTCAGTCATGCATTCAGTTTTCTTTTTCTGTTACACGGGATTGATAAGCGCCCCTTGTTATTTCATGTTAAAACAATTCTATCAGTATTTATTGAATAGCTTAACAATCTGATTCGTTATTGAAAACGGAAGCATGATAGTCTATTTATGTTGTGCGACCTACTTCTAAGATAATTGGATACATGTTGTTTCCAGGTTCTTGGCCATTAGTAAATATACTCTTTCACTTGTCAGCGTTTGTATTCCTCTGAGTGCACATTCAAAGGTGTTATTTCGAGTGTCATCTTTTCGTTCTATGGTTTCTTGTAATGTTGGTCAAGGTTTTGTTTCTAAATATTCATTGTTATTTCTCGTTAAAGTCTCTGATCAGTGTTTTATTGTAAATGTTAAAGAGTTGCGTGGTCATTGTAGCCAGGAATCATGATATTAGCGGGGTCTGTATCCTTCCACTGAAAACAATGTCATAGTTGAGTGTATGGTCATTTAAGCGTATTGCTATTATTAGTATTCTATTTTTTCTTTGTCTTGGCGTCTCTTTATAATTATTTGCGTTAATTAGGAATGTTCACACGTTTCACTGTCGTGTAAGCCATGTTTTGTCTCTGCCGGTTTTTTGTTGAAGTCCAGATATTTTGTGACTAATCATGATTATTTCTTGAAATAAAGTCCTGTTAATTTACATGTATTATTTGAAAATAAATTATATGAATCGCTTTTCTATAGAGGCTGATTTAATATGGGACGTTATTGATGTTTTCATAAGCTGTGGCTGTAAATGGGAGTTTAAATCTTTATGGGATATAAAATAGTATTTATCTGTAATTATTTCCCCAATTAAATATATGTATTAATTGTTTGGCAAGTATCGGGTGTAGTGTTTGTCTCTCAGTACATAGCTATTGTATATTTGACCCATGTTTAGGAATCAGAAGGTCATTTTTATCTAGTATATCGCGAAATTGCAATTCGTATTTTCTTTACTATAATTACCACAAATCTAGGTCATGTATTGGAAAGATTATTCATTATGCGGGCAGGCTTGTTATCTCGAGTTTTTTACTGCTGAGATAAATATTTCTTATTTCTAGACAAGCTCCGAGGCAGCTCTGTTACCCCCGTCATATTGCTTCCTTCTTTTTCAGCAAGGGGGGGGGGGGTGTTGATTGTCAGCTATGATTAATAAAAATTTTAGAGTGTTAAATGTTTACCAGTGATCAAGGTCTTACCCCTTTCCTAACTAGCCTACTTTCTATTTTCGCAAGCATCCTGTTTTACTCTTGGCCTACAAAGTTGTTCCAAAACCAGGCTCCTGTATTTAGCGGAAGTGTTTTTCTATATTAATGGTGTTCCCAAGGCTGTTCCTAAACCCGTGTATGTTTTAGTTCCAAATACCGTTTATGTCTAGTTCCAGAACCCGTTTATATACCCTACTTCAGCTTTTTTTTTTTTTTTTTTTTTTTTTTTTCAGGAGATACATTTATTACAGCCTCATTTATATCTTTGTGAAAGTGTTGGTAGTGCTAGTGCTCACACGTGAAAAGCAGAAAAGTACCTATTTCAAGTGACCTAGGTACCTTTCTGCAATGCAGATTTTCTTCGTACTGGAAGTGGAAACTCAAGTGCCAATCTCGTGTCTGTATTTGAGCGTGACCAACTCGTATAATGTACTGGAGTACACACCAATTCCCGTTCACTGCAGTGGTAAGGTAAATTAAATTAGAGTTATATTTATGGTTGCTCCTTAACTGCTGCGGTTCTTAGTGGCGTGAAAGATCGCTTAATTTTACTCAGGCTTCAGGCTATTTTACGTGACGGAAATCTACTACACGGGCTCACTGGCTTTACCCCCCTCGCGGAGGAAGCTATGCTAAAGATTTTTACGCCTGAAAAATCCATCCGCCTCTACCGGATTTGAACACGCCACCATCTGAACCAGAGGCTAGCGTGTTTCCCCTAGATCACGGAGGATGACGTGGGTAAACACGTGACGTCAGATAGAGATAGCCTTCTGACAGTAGTGATAGGGTGTCTCATGCCTTACACAATGTATCTTGTTCCATTTTAAAATACCGGGAACAGAAAGCAATCCATCACGTATGCCATCGACTCTCACTGTGTAGGAGGCAGAAAGTTGCGCATTTGTGGTGGACAAAGCGGCGCAGGTGCGAGTTTTCTGCGGGTTCTACGGTTTCCCCCGCCATCACATTCCACCGGTGCTCCATCTTCATTCCATGTATCATCAGTGTCATCGCCGGCGGTGCCATGGTAGCAAAAGCGGGCGTTAAACACCTTAAAGAATCTGATGTGTTCCATTTACATGAATTTCTGTACATCTCTGTAAGAAAGTATTTTTAATAAGCTTATTCTTCCATCCATTTCATGCTAATCGAGATAAACATTAGCAGAAACGGTCTTATTACTTAATTCCTTATATGCAGAAGGGAAATAAGAAAATACACTAGGCTAAACCGACGGTCAAATGTTTTAAAACGGATTAAAATCCGTTTCTTTGTGTGGCCAGAAGTTGACAAATTCCCGCATTAGAAACGTATAAGTATTTTAAAACAAAAACTAATAACAAAGCATATTTCAAAAACGGTCAACTCCACGAAAACAGCATGAAATAAATTGTATGTTTTAAGGAGATCTACACTTTTATGTAGTAAGTTTTTGTCTATCTCTTAAGGTTTACTAGTTGTGCAAAATTCAGCAAAATTCATACAGAATAAACAGGTCTTCAGAAGCTATTCCAATATTCAAATTGTACATTTTATTTGTGATGGTAATGGCTTTAATATGCGGTACTTCAATCAAAATCGTTACAGCCATTTTTGAGAAAAACAAAATTTTCGAAAAATTTTCCATGTTAGAAGTAGTTTGGGTTGGGGGGATGTTTTCGCAAAGGTTCGTGTCGCATCCTTGGAAGATACTAAACTTAAATACCAATTTTTGTATTTAACGATCTTTACGTTTTGGAGCTATGCTTTCTACAGACACAAAGACAGACAGATTCACACGCGGGTTTTTTTTTTTTTTACAAAAAATGCTTTTATTTGGATTCAGGGGGTCCTAAAACGTGTTATTCCGGTGAAATCTCGGTATCGAATTTTTGGGTGGAATACAATACTTCTTCTATACACTATGTACATAGTACGTATAGAGAATGTAAAAAGCAGTGCGCACGCTAATTGTCTTTAATCTATTTTGTAATGCTTTGACTATTAAGTGCGTTGTAGTTGACTTGAGTTTTGTTAAATACAATTTACTTACCAAGATGCTTGTACATATTCCCTGCTATAAATGTTATAGTGTGCCCAGACCGATGGTTTTAAAGTGTGCCTAAAAGTGACACCCTCAGATCGGTAGATTTACTGGCATGTTGAACTCCTGCGGGACAAAATTCCGGTACACCAGCGTCGCTGATATGATCCTGGTAGTTGACAGCTTCGTTAACAAATAAAATAATTTTAAATGTGTAGTTACAAATTAGTTCTCATACTTATTACCGCCATAGTGATACGTTTACAATGATATTGCGGAGGTTTTAGAGCGTTATTTCACTATATTAATACCATAACAGTTGTCATCATATTTTGAAATGTTGCGCTACCAAACGTATAAAAATGTGTATTTGCTCACATCAATATTAATGTAAGGGAGTTTATGAAATAGCCATCATTCTATCACACTTGACCCTGAAATAGATATCCTGACCTGTGAAGGGTAGATTACATCACGCAAAGTGTTGTATCTAAACTTTTTAAGGTTAAGAATTAAAACTACAAACATAGTTTTCTGATGCTGAGGCTTGTTCCTGGAATAATATTTGACTTGCTGCCCTTAGAAATTAAATATATTAACCATTTTTAATGTGTAAACCGAAGCAAAACATTAACTAAGCAACAGTTGTCTAATAATCAGGTGTAAAACTAGACTGCGTCCGTGGTCGTGTGCTCAGCTAGCTGACTTCTCACATGGAGGTCCCGGGTTCGTTTTCCGGGTGTGGCGGGGAATTTTTCTTTAACCATAAATATGCCTAATCCCTCACAGAGTCTGGAAGTATGTATGTGAGACTGAATGTGTGTGTGTGTGTGTGTGTTTTTAAGGAAAATAAAATATTTAAAGCCAACGTAACCAACCTACAGACAATGAGTTGTTTCTAATGCAAAGCCCTGGATATAACCTTAGATGTTAAAGGGGCTTATATAAATAAAACAATAAGAAAAGTTAAAAATAAATATTTCGATAAAAATAATTTAAATATTTGCCTTTGGTTTCTCTCAGACATTGATTCTATTCTTTCCAATTTCAGACATCTCTTTTTAATACCTACTCTCCAGCATATTCCTTGCAACGTTTTTTTCCCTTGTCCAATCGTCTATCTTCTTTTTTTTAGTTCCGAAGTCTGGCCGGGAATCCGGTGCTGTACTCCCCTCTTTCCTCTTTTTGCATATTTCTAAATTTACTTTGTTTTATGTGTGGTTACCGTTTTTGCTGTTCCAACACACACACACATACACACACATTTCACAATAATAAAAAACACCCATGCGCAAGGTGGGACTTGAACCCACGATCCCTCCTAGTCGACACACTGTCCAACTATACCGTTTCCTGGTTCTGGGCACACCGAAGCATTAGAAAATATTGGAGCTAGTGTTTTAATTCTCGCACGGGCATTACTAATAAACAAAGGAAGAAGCCATACTAAGTTTCAGCACAATATCTATCTACCTTCTGCTGGATCTATAAACTAATTATATCGCATCTGAGCGCCAGAGTTCTAACGTACGTATCATGTGGCAGCATATATTGGCTTCTGAGGTCCAGACGCGCTTTATAAATACTGTAGATGTAAGAAAATAACATTTAGAGGAAGTGAATCATGAGCAACCATATCAAACCGTATGTCGTATAGTAAATTCACTTCAAAGATAGCATTCAAAGCGAGCTTCTTCCGCATGTATGGAATTGTTGGTACGTGAGGTTCAAATATATGACATGTACATCAGATAAGATGTCTACGTCAAGGCTCTTACGGAAATCTTTTCTTTCGAACTGAAGGTTGATATTTTAACCGGAAGTATGGCCTCTGTCTGGTCTTAAAGCGGAAGTGTCACTGTTGATGCTTACAGAGCTCCGTATATACACAGCTTGTCCATCGCGTCCCTTTATTAACCACATCACAGCAGTGTAGGGGTCCAGCTATGACCAAACGTTTTTAGGTAGCGTGACATTTGCTATGCTTACTTCTCCAGTGCCTAAGTTGTTTTTACTATCCTTATAATAACTCAAGTCTTCATAATCTCCCAGGTCTACCAATTGAACGCCGCCTTGTGATGCTATTTTCGTTGTCAGCTTACCATCCCCGTATTTTGGACCAACACACCCCCCCTAGAACTTACAAGCGAATGCCTAGGGGTGACAAAAATATAAACATATTTGAGCATACTTTCCAAAACCTTAGAGTAAAATGGATGAAATTTGTATTGTCACTTATCTGCATTATATTACACCTGTGGTGGATGTTTCAAAAGGCTATCATTATTAGTGTAGATTTCCAAGCGTTCAGTCACACAAGTCTTTAAAGGTTACTGAGTATAACCACGCCTCCAAATTTGAGTTGGAAGCAGCAAATAAATTAGTAATGAACATAAACAGAACAGGTGAGGACCATCCAGCTGGGATTTTCAGAAAAGTGGTAGTTCAAATTGATTTTCGGAGTATGGCTACATTACCTAAAAGAAGACCTATACTCAACACAGCAATGTGATTTTCCAAGAACTCGCTGATTAATTAGAAATTATTCTGAGAACACAACTTCAATAACAGCGAATATTCTTAGTAACGATTCAAAGTATCACAACACATGGTTATTATCAGGGACATGAATTTATGTTTCTATATTGACTTTTAGCTCAAAAAAGCAGGTATAAAAGCTCTTAGAGAACTTCAATCCTATTGTCCAGCAATAATTATAAATGCCTTTGAATTAGCTAGGATTAATGCTGTAGAATTGTCTTCCCTGATGCCTGTATAAGATTGTGATTTTTGCTTTCTCGTACACGTATGTACAATGTACATAGTAGGTAGAGAAGGTAATGTGTTCCACGCAAAAAATCGATACCGAGAGTACACCAGAAATGGAAATTTTAAGGATCCCTAGAACCAAAACAAAGGGAACTTTTAGAAAAAGGTCCGTGAGTTTGTGTGTATGTCTGTCTGTAGACAGCGAAGCTCTAAAAGGTAAAGTCGGTTGAATACCAAACTTGATATAAGTTCTGCATCTTCTAAGAATGCAACACCAAGATGTTCGTAAGAAAAAAATAACCCATCCTAAACTACCATTTACCTGGAATACTTTTCGAAAATTTCAATTTTCTAAATATGGCTCTAACGACTTTGATTTAAATAATATGTATTTCAGATATTCTCATTACAAATGAAATGTATATTTTGAATTTTCTGGGAATAGTCTCTGAAGACCCCCAAGCCTCCGGGGTTTCCCGAAAGGGACTTTGCAGAAAGCTTCAAGGGTAGTCCTGATAGGCTCGTCCCGTATCGACAACAGGAATAATACTCTATAGTGGGTAAGCCACCTTTGCGCTGCAACCCTCAAACACCATTCTACCCTGAAACACGTGATAGGGAAGTGATGGGAACTGGAAATGACGAGAGAAGCAAATAAAGCACATTATAGGTGTTCTCTGCTTCTTCGGCGATAATACCGCCTATGGTCACTCAAACTAATAACATACACAATAAGCCCATTTTCTGAGGTACTGCTAAGAGGTTTTCCTACTCTAAAGAATAAGAGAGAAGCTTAGACTTAAGCTCCAACAATTGTCATTATAAATATTGCCTCTCCTGGTCGAGTTTTATTTGTACAGTGATTTCCATTCTAACGAAGTATTTTTACTTGCTCTACATGTAGTATGTATATAGTGTATAGCGACGTTGTTGTGATGCACCCAATTCTATGTCGAGATTCCAACGGAAAGACATATTTTGAGGTCTCCGTGATCAAAAAAGCATTTTTAGAAAAAGATCCATGTGTGTCGATGTGGACAGCATAGCTCAAAGAACAAAATACCGTTAAATACCACACTTGGTGTTAAAGTTTGGTATCTTTCAAGAAGGCGACACAAATACTTTCAGGAAAATCCCCCTACCCCAAACTTCTTTTTACATAGAAAAATTTTTGAAAATTTTGATTTTCACAAAAATGGCTCTAAAGAGTTTGATTATTATTATTATTATTATTATTATTATTATTATTATTATTATTATTATTATTATTATTATTAATATTATTATTATTATTATTATAATTAGTGATAGTGGTATTACTATTATTAATACTATTATTGCTATTATTGTTGTTGTTATTATTATTACTATTATAAGTATTAGTATTGTATTATTGGTATAATAAGTATTATTATTAATAATCGAAATAATATAATAATAAGTATTAATATTATTATTAATATTTTAATTAATAATATTATTATCAATAATAATAATAATAATAATATGATTATTATCATCCTAATCATATTATACCTGCTGTAGTATTCCATATTTTGTATTACGAGGCTTTCAAAACTTGATTTGCTGATTATTATATAATGAAAAAATGCAAATACGAAAGCACAGAATGTTTCACTGTGTTTTTCGCACTACTTGCGTATCCGGAACAAAACACTTCATAAGGAAAAACATGAAAATACAAGAGCACGTAGCAAAATAAAATTTTACCTGCTTTCGTGAACGCTTGTGTTTCGTTTCAATGCTATTATCTTTGTTTTACTCTGCTTCTGCGTATGGTGCGTAATTATAATAATGATAATAATTATAATAGTAATAATAATAAGGGATAATAAAACTGATAATGATAAAAATGATAACAATGATAACAATGATGATGATAAAATAATAATAGTAATAATAATAAAATTATTATTATAATAATAATCATAACAGTAATAATAATAGTAATAATAATCATAATAATAAATGTAAGAATAATAATAGTAATAATAATATAAACTTCTCCTTCCGCCCTTAAACTTGTGACAAGGAAGTGAATGGAAAGGGAATTATGGACAGAAAATACGGGGGAAAGATGAACCACCTTAGCATTCACCTGCCGACCCGAGTATACCACGAGAAACCTTTGAATAAGAGTGGACGGTCACCAGGAACTGACCCTGGGACCTTCCACCTTAGCAATCACGCCAGAGAAAACCATGTAATTGTAATACATAAGGTTTTAAAAGTACTTTTATTATCCATCTGTTTCTCGCGATGGGAAGAAAGGAGTATGGCATTTCGCTTTAATAAATCTAGTATCGAATCGGGTCGCTCTATCTCCCTTAAAACTGCACTGTAACGAAATTATTGTTGCAAAGTTTAGCTGAATTAACTTGATGTGGATACAAAAATATAAGAATCTTTTGCAGAATTTATATTAAACTTAACGATAATAATTAGTGAAATCCATGTGATTGTAACAAACCACATTTTTATATTGTGTATTTCCTCTTCATAATGCACAGATTTTCAAATGCACTGCACACGAACATGAATTAAAATTAGCATAGAAGTTTTTGTAGTCGTTTGTAGTTTGTTCTGTAATAGCGCTCCCTTTTTCACTTTTTCTATGTATAGTAAGTTAAGGAAATATTGCATTCAACCCGAATTTTGATTCAGAAATGTCACCTGGATTACATGTTTTGAGGACCTCTGGATCCAAAAAGTATTTTTAAAAATGTCCATCTTTGTGTTTGTGTGTAGATAGCATAACCCGAAACAAAACGTCCGAAGCAAACTGGAACGGAAATCCCCATCCAGAACTACAATTTACATTGAACATTTTAGAAAACGTTTACTTCCCCCAAAAATGTCCTAACGTAGGATTACAGCGCTGCATGTTTTCGTGAATTTTGTGTAAATAAAGTCCTTATCTTAAATTTTCTGAGAATAACATTTAAAGTCCTCTTCGTTCTAGACAACTTCCGCATAACTGATAAGCCTTAAGAGATGGACAAAATCTTGTTGTATAAAAGCAATATAAATCTTCTTAAAGAGCACAATTTGTGCAGATATATTTGTTTGTTTTATTTGGGAGACACTTTGTTATTGATTTTAATTTTAAGGTTTTTTTTTTTTTTCAAATAGGAAGGCGTTATTCTTTTATCCTGGTCATGCAAAAGAATGAAATTTCAATACCATCTTAGAGTGAGCGGTTCTTAAATATTTGACTATCACCCTAACCTAGTATATTTCCTCATTACCCTTTTACATCTAAGGAAATATCTAATAAAGCCATTTCTCCTAATATTTGTCTCGATTAGCATTACATAGGTAGAAGAATAAACTTTTATAAGAACTGATTTTTGCAGAATATAAGAGAAAGTCGTAAATTTTACACATAAGAGATTTTGTCACATTATAATTGACGGAAGCGTATATTATTCAGCTATAGTATTGCATTTAGGCAATCACAAAATACTACTAGCCTATGAGAAGTTTGTGAATTAGATATAACGTCATTTACGAAACTGGCGCATCCCAATTTGTTTACGTAAATTCCGATTAAGCATCCCATTTATTGATTAATTGTTCAGACTCACGTCGTGTACTTTTCAGTATAATTACAGCTCTAACGTCCTTTAACCTGGTTAGGTCATATTGTATGATAGTGAAATGATGATCAAATGATCTCGGGGACCATGGAGCTTAAAGTTACTCGACATTCGTCTTCTCAGGCTAAGGGAAAAACCCTAAGAAAAAAAAAAACTTATCCGGGTAACTCACCCTAAGCCAGATTCGGAATCGTGACCTGTTGAATGTGAAGCAGACACGCCACCCTCACACTATCCAGGCGGGCTGTACTGCATTGTGCATCATAGTTTGGATTTTATAGCGTTACATGCCCCATTGGAGTGATTTAAGTCTCTACTGCTTTTGATTAATTGTTTTGTGT
This sequence comes from Hymenopus coronatus, assembly GCA_030762935.1. Classification (NCBI taxonomy): domain Eukaryota; kingdom Metazoa; phylum Arthropoda; class Insecta; order Mantodea; family Hymenopodidae; genus Hymenopus; species Hymenopus coronatus. The sequence goes on from CM060900.1 coordinate 50,745,165, forward strand.
GCCTTCTAACTATCCCTTTCCAGAAAAAATTGCAATTTCGCTTCTTACACATCTCAATAGTAGCGGAATAACGGTAGTTTGCATAGGAAAGTGCGGTAATGTAGCCTTCCAAAGTGGTTCGATTTTCTTCGGCATTGTTGCCGGCAAAGCTGTGAATGATTTATGTTTAACGCGCAAAGCGTTGACTTTAAATCTCAAGTAGTGGTACCACAACACTCTTGGAAACTCGTTTCTGGAGATCGAAAACGGTCATCCGTAATACTGGCGTGTTTGGAACGGGTTGCTGATTGTTTTAAGATGAGTAATTAAATGTTTATGGATCTAAGCACGAGAAATTATAAGTGTGTCGTATATGAAATGTGAAAGAACTTTGCGTTGTGGGCAAAATTTGTTTCGTAGTTAAGTTAGAATGATTCGCTAAACTGCTACACGATCACCGCTTAACCGGTGTTGAGTCTAGTGCTGTTGCTTACCAGTGCCAATCGCAGTAACACTTCTGTAAAATATAAAAATTGCATCAATAGACACATATCGCCTGCGGTGCCATTGCAGTAAAAGCGGGCGTTAAACACTACCAAAAACATCAATACATACTTAAACCGCAACTTAAACCTATTTTATTCCTAGACGCTTTTAAACCCTTTATTTGCGTATTCATCTTTTTTGGACATGTGCAGAAGGGTAACTTTTGACAGAAAAAAGAAGACAGCTTATTCTCACTACAAAACTAGATTATTATTATTATTATTATTATTATTATTATTATTATTACTATTATTACTATTATTACCCAATAGGGCTACAGTTCACATCGGACTTTGTTTTCACCGAGACATTGATTCTATTCTTTCCAATTTCAGACTCCCTTTCCAAATACCTACTCTCCAGCACACTTCTCGCATATCTTTCTTACCTCATCCAATCATCTCTCTCTCTTGGTTGTCACAGTGGCCTGTTACCACACATTTCCCTGATTCTAAGCACACCGAAGTACTAGAGTTATTTGATCTAGAGCTTTGATTTTCCGCACAGGCATTATTAGCAAACAAGGAAGAAGCCATACTAAATTTCAGCACAGTATGTAACGTCTGCTGGATCTATCTAATTGTATCGCATCTGAGCGCCAAAATTCTAACATACATATCATGTGGCAGCATATAATGGCTTCTTAAGTTCAGACGCGCTTTATAAATACTGTAGATGTAAGAAAATAACATTTAGAGGAAGTGAATCATGAACAACCATATCAAACCGTATGTCGTATAGTAAATTCACTTCAAAGATAGCATTCAAAGCGAGCTTATTCCGCATGTATGGAATTGTTGGTACGTGAGGTTCAAATATATGACATGTACATCAGATAAGATGTCTACGTCAAGGCTCTTACGGAAATCTTTTCTTTCGAACTGAAGGTTGATATTTTAACCGGAAGTATGGCCTCTGTCTGGTCTTAAAGCGGAAGTGTCACTGTTGATGCTTACAGAGCTCCGTATATACACAGCTTGTCCATCGCGTCCCTTTATTAACCACATCACAGCAGTGTAGGGGTCCAGCTATGACCAAACGTTTTTAGGTAGCGTGACATTTGCTATGCTTACTTCTCCAGTGCCTAAGTTGTTTTTACTATCCTTATAATAACTCAAGTCTTCATAATCTACCAGGTCTACCAATTGAACGCCGCCTTGTGATGCTATTTTCGTTGTCAGCTTACCATCCCCGTATTTTGGACCAACACACCCCCCTAGAACTTACAAGCGAATGCCTAGGGGTGACAAAAATATAAACATATTTGAGCATACTTTCCAAAACCTTAGAGTAAAATGGATGAAATTTGTATTGTCACTTATCTGCATTATATTACACCTGTGGTGGATGTTTCAAAAGGCTATCATTATTAGAGTAGATTTCCAAGCGTTCAGTCACACAAGTCTTTAAAGGTTACTGAGTATAACCACGCCTCCAAATTTGAGTTGGAAGCAGCAAATAAATTAGTAATGAACATAAACAGAAAAAGGTGATGAGCATCCAGCTGGGATTTTCAGAAAAGTGGTAGTTCAAATTGATTTTCGGAGTATTGCTACATTACCTAAAAGAAGACCTATACTCAACACAGCAATTTGATTTTCCAAGAACTCTCTGATTAATTAGAAATTATTCTGAGAACACAACTTCAATAACAGCGAATATTCTTAGTAACGATTCAAAGTATCACAACACATGGTTATTATCAGGGACATGAATTTATGTTTCTATATTGACTTTTAGCTCAAAAAAGCAGGTATAAAATCTCTTAGAGAACTTCAATCCTATTGTCCAGCAATAATTATAAATGCCTTTGAATTAGCTAGGATTAATGCTGTAGAATTGTCTTCCCTGATGCCTGTATAAGATTGTGATTTTTGCTTTCTCGTACACGTATGTACAATGTACATAGTAGGTAGAGAAGGTATTGTATTCCACGCAAAAAATCGATACCGAGAGTACACCAGAAATGGAAATTTTAAGGATCCCTAGAACCAAAACAAAGGGAACTTTTAGAAAAAGGTCCGTGAGTTTGTGTGTATGTCTGTCTGTAGACAGCGAAGCTCTAAAAGGTAAAGTCGGTTAAATACCAAACTTGATATAAGTTCTGCATCTTCCAAGAATGCAACACCAAGATTTTCGTAAGGAAAAAATAACCCATCCTAAACTACCATTTACCTGGAATACTTTTCGAAAATTTCAATTTTCTAAATAGGGCTCTAACGAGTTTGATTTAAATAATATGTATTTCAGATATTCTCATTACAAATGAAATGTATATTTTGAATTTTCTGGGAATAGTCTCTGAAGACCCCCAAGCCTCCGGGGTTTCCCGAAAGGGACTTTGCAGAAAGCTTCAAGGGTAGTCCTGATAGGCTCGTCCCGTATCGACAATAGGAATAATACTCTAGCCACCTTTGCGCTGCAACCCTCAAACACCATTCTACCCTGAAACACGTGATAGGGAAGTGATGGGAACTGGAAATGTCCCGAGAAGCAAATGAAGCACATTATAGGTGTTCTCTGCTTCTTCGGCGATAATACCGCCTATGGTCACTCAAACTAATAACATACACAATAAGCCCATTTTCTGAGGTACTGCTAAGAGGTTTTCCTACTCTAAAGAATAAGAGAGAAGCTTAGACTTAAGCTCCAACAATTGTCATTATAAATATTGCCTCTCCTGGTCGAGTTTTATTTGTACAGTGATTTCCATTCTAACGAAGTATTTTTACTTGCTCTACATGTAGTATGTATATAGTGTATAGCGACGTTGTTGTGATGCACCCAATTCTATGTCGAGATTCCAACGGAAAGACATATTTTGAGGTCTCCGTGATCAAAAAAGCATTTTTAGAAAAAGATCCATGTGTGTCGATGTGGACAGCATAGCTCAAAGAACAAAATACCGTTAAATACCACACTTGGTGTTAAAGTTTGGTATCTTTCAAGAAGGCGACACAAATACTTTCAGGAAAATCCCCCTACCCCAAACTTCTTTTTACATAGAAAAATTTTTGAAAATTTTGATTTTCACAAAAATGGCTCTAAAGAGTTTGATTATTATTATTATTATTATTATTATTATTATTATTATTATTATTATTATTATTATTATTATTATTATTATTATTAATATTATTATTATTATTATTATAATTAGTGATAGTGGTATTACTATTATTAATACTATTATTGCTATTATTGTTGTTGTTATTATTATTACTATTATAAGTATTAGTATTGTATTATTGGTATAATAAGTATTATTATTAATAATCGAAATAATATAATAATAAGTATTAATATTATTATTAATATTTTAATTAATAATATTATTATCAATAATAATAATAATAATAATATGATTATTATCATCCTAATCATATTATACCTGCTGTAGTATTCCATATTTTGTATTACGAGGCTTTCAAAACTTGATTTGCTGATTATTATATAATGAAAAAATGCAAATACGAAAGCACAGAATGTTTCACTGTGTTTTTCGCACTACTTGCGTATCCGGAACAAAACACTTCATAAGGAAAAACATGAAAATACAAGAGCACGTAGCAAAATAAAATTTTACCTGCTTTCGTGAACGCTTGTGTTTCGTTTCAATGCTATTATCTTTGTTTTACTCTGCTTCTGCGTATGGTGCGTAATTATAATAATGATAATAATTATAATAGTAATAATAATAAGGGATAATAAAACTGATAATGATAAAAATGATAACAATGATAACAATGATGATGATAAAATAATAATAGTAATAATAATAAAATTATTATTATAATAATAATCATAACAGTAATAATAATAGTAATAATAATCATAATAATAAATGTAAGAATAATAATAGTAATAATAATATAAACTTCTCCTTCCGCCCTTAAACTTGTGACAAGGAAGTGAATGGAAAGGGAATTATGGACAGAAAATACGGGGGAAAGATGAACCACCTTAGCATTCACCTGCCGACCCGAGTATACCACGAGAAACCTTTGAATAAGAGTGGACGGTCACCAGGAACTGACCCTGGGACCTTCCACCTTAGCAATCACGCCAGAGAAAACCATGTAATTGTAATACATAAGGTTTTAAAAGTACTTTTATTATCCATCTGTTTCTCGCGATGGGAAGAAAGGAGTATGGCATTTCGCTTTAATAAATCTAGTATCGAATCGGGTCGCTCTATCTCCCTTAAAACTGCACTGTAACGAAATTATTGTTGCAAAGTTTAGCTGAATTAACTTGATGTGGATACAAAAATATAAGAATCTTTTGCAGAATTTATATTAAACTTAACGATAATAATTAGTGAAATCCATGTGATTGTAACAAACCACATTTTTATATTGTGTATTTCCTCTTCATAATGCACAGATTTTCAAATGCACTGCACACGAACATGAATTAAAATTAGCATAGAAGTTTTTGTAGTCGTTTGTAGTTTGTTCTGTAATAGCGCTCCCTTTTTCACTTTTTCTATGTATAGTAAGTTAAGGAAATATTGCATTCAACCCGAATTTTGATTCAGAAATGTCACCTGGATTACATGTTTTGAGGACCTCTGGATCCAAAAAGTATTTTTAAAAATGTCCATCTTTGTGTTTGTGTGTAGATAGCATAACCCGAAACAAAACGTCCGAAGCAAACTGGAACGGAAATCCCCATCCAGAACTACAATTTACATTGAACATTTTAGAAAACGTTTACTTCCCCCAAAAATGTCCTAACGTAGGATTACAGCGCTGCATGTTTTCGTGAATTTTGTGTAAATAAAGTCCTTATCTTAAATTTTCTGAGAATAACATTTAAAGTCCTCTTCGTTCTAGACAACTTCCGCATAACTGATAAGCCTTAAGAGATGGACAAAATCTTGTTGTATAAAAGCAATATAAATCTTCTTAAAGAGCACAATTTGTGCAGATATATTTGTTTGTTTTATTTGGGAGACACTTTGTTATTGATTTTAATTTTAAGGTTTTTTTTTTTTCAAATAGGAAGGCGTTATTCTTTTATCCTGGTCATGCAAAAGAATGAAATTTCAATACCATCTTAGAGTGAGCGGTTCTTAAATATTTGACTATCACCCTAACCTAGTATATTTCCTCATTACCCTTTTACATCTAAGGAAATATCTAATAAAGCCATTTCTCCTAATATTTGTCTCGATTAGCATTACATAGGTAGAAGAATAAACTTTTATAAGAACTGATTTTTGCAGAATATAAGAGAAAGTCGTAAATTTTACACATAAGAGATTTTGTCACATTATAATTGACGGAAGCGTATATTATTCAGCTATAGTATTGCATTTAGGCAATCACAAAATACTACTAGCCTATGAGAAGTTTGTGAATTAGATATAACGTCATTTACGAAACTGGCGCATCCCAATTTGTTTACGTAAATTCCGATTAAGCATCCCATTTATTGATTAATTGTTCAGACTCACGTCGTGTACTTTTCAGTATAATTACAGCTCTAACGTCCTTTAACCTGGTTAGGTCATATTGTATGATAGTGAAATGATGATCAAATGATCTCGGGGACCATGGAGCTTAAAGTTACTCGACATTCGTCTTCTCAGGCTAAGGGAAAAACCCTAAGAAAAAAAAAAACTTATCCGGGTAACTCACCCTAAGCCAGATTCGGAATCGTGACCTGTTGAATGTGAAGCAGACACGCCACCCTCACACTATCCAGACGGGCTGTACTGCATTGTGCATCATAGTTTGGATTTTATAGCGTTACATGCCCCATTGGAGTGATTTAAGTCTCTACTGCTTTTGATTAATTGTTTTGTGTGCCTTCTAACTATCCCTTTCCAGAAAAAATTGCAATTTCGCTTCTTACACATCTCAATAGTAGCGGAATAACGGTAGTTTGCATAGGAAAGTGCGGTAATGTAGCCTTCCAAAGTGGTTCGATTTTCTTCGGCATTGTTGCCGGCAAAGCTGTGAATGATTTATGTTTAACGCGCAAAGCGTTGACTTTAAATCTCAAGTAGTGGTACCACAACACTCTTGGAAACTCGTTTCTGGAGATCGAAAACGGTCATCCGTAATACTGGCGTGTTTGGAACGGGTTGCTGATTGTTTTAAGATGAGTAATTAAATGTTTATGGATCTAAGCACGAGAAATTATAAGTGTGTCGTATATGAAATGTGAAAGAACTTTGCGTTGTGGGCAAAATTTGTTTCGTAGTTAAGTTAGAATGATTCGCTAAACTGCTACACGATCACCGCTTAACCGGTGTTGAGTCTAGTGCTGTTGCTTACCAGTGCCAATCGCAGTAACACTTCTGTAAAATATAAAAATTGCATCAATAGACACATATCGCCTGCGGTGCCATTGCAGTAAAAGCGGGCGTTAAACACTACCAAAAACATCAATACATACTTAAACCGCAACTTAAACCTATTTTATTCCTAGACGCTTTTAAACCCTTTATTTGCGTATTCATCTTTTTTGGACATGTGCAGAAGGGTAACTTTTGACAGAAAAAAGAAGACAGCTTATTCTCACTACAAAACTAGATTATTATTATTATTATTATTATTATTATTATTATTATTATTATTATTATTATTATTATTATTATTATTATTATTACCCAATAGGGCTACAGTTCACATCGGACTTTGGTTTCTCCGAGACATTGATTCTATTCTTTCCAATTTCAGACTCCCTTTCCAAATACCTACTCTCCAGCACACTTCTCGAATATCTTTCTTACCTCATCCAATCATCTCTCTCTCTCTTGGTTGTCACAGTGGCCTGTTACCAAACATTTCCCTGATTCTTAGCACACCGAAGTACTAGAGTTATTTGATCTAGAGCTTTGATTTTCCGCACAGGCATTATTAGCAAACAAGGAAGAAGCCATACTAAATTTCAGCACAGTATCTAATGTCTGCTGGATCTATCTAATTGTATCGCATCTGAGCGCCAAAATTCTAACGTACGTATCATGTGGCAGCATATAATGGCTTCTTAAGTTCAGACGCGCTTTATAAATACTGTAGATGTAAGAAAATAACATTTAGAATACGTGAATCATGATGCAGCTTTATCAAACCGAAGGACGTAAAGTAAATTCACTTAAGAAAATAGCATTCAAGGCAAGCTTCTTCCGCATGTATGGAATTGTTGGTACGTGAGGTTCAAATATATGACATTTACTTCAGATAAGATGTCTACGTCAAGGCTCATAGTAAACATGGACGGAAATCTTTTCTTTCGAACTGAAGGTTGATATTTCAACCGGAAGTATGGCCTCTGTGTGGTCTTAAAGCGGAAGTGTCACTGTTGATGCTTACAGAGCTCCGTATATACACAGCTTGTCCATCGCGTCCCATTACTAACCACATCACAGTAGTGTAGGGGTCCAGCTTTGACCAAATGTTTCCAGGTAGCGTGACATTTACTATGCTTACTTCTCCAGTGCATAAGTTCTTTTTACTATCCTTATAATAACTCAAGTCAAGTCTTCATAATCTCCTAGGTCTACCAATTGAACGCCGCCTTGTGATGCTATTTTCGTTGTCAGCTTACCATCCCCGTATTTTGGACCAACACACCCCCCCCTAGAACTTACAAGCGAATGCCTAGGGGTGACAAAAATATAAACATATTTGAGCATACTTTCCAAAACCTTAGAGTAAAATGGATGAAATTTGTATTGTCACTTATCTGCATTATATTACACCTGTGGTGGATGTTTCAAAAGGCTATCATTATTAGTGTAGATTTCCAAGCGTTCAGTCACACAAGTCTTTAAAGGTTACTGAGTATAACCACGCCTCCAAATTTGAGTTGGAAGCAGCAAATAAATTAGTAATGAACATAAACAGAACAGGTGAGGACCATCCAGCTGGGATTTTCAGAAAAGTGGTAGTTCAAATTGATTTCGGAGTATTGCTACATTACCTAAAAGAAGACCTATACTCAACACAGCAATGTGATTTTCCAAGAACTCGCTGATTAATTAGAAATTATTCTGAGAACACAACTTCAATAACAGCGAATATTCTTAGTAACGATTCAAAGTATCACAACACATGGTTCTTATCAGGGACTTGAATTTATGTTTCTATATTGACTTTTAGCTCAAAAAAGCAGGTATAAAAGCTCTTAGAGAACTTCAATCCTATTGTCCAGCAATAATTATAAATGCCTTTGAATTAGCTAGGATTAATGCTGTAGAATTGTCTTCCCTGATGCATGTATATGATTGTGATTTTTGCTTTCTCGAACACGTATGTACCATGTACATAGTAGGTAGAGAAGGTATTGTATTCCACGCAAAAAATCGATACCGAGAGTTCACCAGAAATGGAAATTTTAACGATCCCTAGATCCAAAACAAAGGGAACTTTTAGAAAAAGGTCCGTGAGTTGGTGTGTATGTCTGTCTGTAGACAGCGAAGCTCTAAAAGGTAAAGTCGGTTAAATACCAAACTTGATATAAGTTCTGCATCTTCCAAGAATGCCACACCAAGTCTTCGTAAGAAAAAAATAACCCATCCTAAACTACCATTTACCTGGAATACTTTTCGAAAATTTCAATTTTCTGAATATGGCTCTAACGAGCTTGATTTAAATGATATGTATTTCAGATATTCTCATTACAAATGAAATGTATATTTTGAATTTTCTGGGAATAGTCTCTGAAGACCCCCAAGCCTCCGGGGTTTCCCGAAAGGGAATTTGCAGAAAGCTTCAAGGGTAGTCCTGATAGGCTCGTCCCGTATCGACAACAGGAATAATACTCTATAGTGGGTAAGCCACCTTTGCGCTGCAACCCTCAAACACCAATCTACCCTGAAACACGTGATAGGGAAGTGATGGGAACTGGAAATGTCCCGAGAAGCAAATGAAGCACATTATAGGATTATAAGAGCTTCGCGTGTTCTCTGCTTCTTCGGAGATAATAGCGCCTATGGTCACTCAAACTAATAACATACACAATAAGCTCATTTTCTGAGGTACTGCTAAGAGGTTTTCCTACTCTAAGGAATAAGAGAGAAGCTTAGACTTAAGCTCCAACAATTATCATTATAAATATTGCCTCTCGTGGCCGAGTTTAATTTGTACAGTGATTTCCATTCTAACGAAGTATTTTTACTTGCTCTACATATAGTATGTATATAGTGTATAGAGACGTTGTTGTGATGCACCCAATTCTATGTCGAGATTCCAACGGAAACACATATTTTGAGGTCCCCGTGATCAAAAAAGCATTTTTAGAAAAAGATCCATGTGTGTTGATGTGGACAGCATAGCTCAAAGAACAAAATACCGTTAAATACCACACTTGGTGTTAAAGTTTGGTATCTTTCAAGAAGGCGACACAAATACTTTCAGGAAAATCCCCCTACCCCAAACTTCTTTTTACATAGAAAAATTTTTGAAAATTTTGATTTTCACAAAAATGGCTCTAAAGAGTTTGATTATTATTATTATTATTATTATTATTATTATTATTATTAGTGATAGTAGTATTACTATTATTAATACTATTATTGCTATTATTGTTGTTGTTATTATTACTATTATTAATATTAGTAGTATTATTATTGGTATAATAAGTATTATTATTAATAATCGAAATAATATAATAATAAGTATTAATATTATTATTAATATTTTAATTAATACTATTAACAATAATAATAATAATAATAATAATATGACTATTATCATCCTAATCATATAATAACTACCGTAGTATTCCATATTTTGTATTAGGAGGCTTTCTAAACTTGATTTGCTGATTATTATATAATGAAAAAATGCAAATACGAAAGCAAGGAATGTTTCACTGTGTTTTTCGCACTATTTGCATATCCGGAACAAAACACTTCATAAGGAAAAATATGAAAATACAAGAGCACGTAACAAAATGAAATTTTACCTGCTTTCGTGAACGCTTGTGTTTCGTTTCAATGCTATTATTTTTGTTTTACTCTGCTTCTGCGTATGGTGCGTAATTATAATAATGATAATAATTATAATAGTAATAATAATAGTATTACTAATACTGATAATGATAAAAATGTTAACAATGATAACAATGATGATGTGGATAAAATAATAATAATAATAATCATCATAAAAGTAATAATAATAGTAGTAATAATCATAATAATAAAAGTAATAATAATAATAGTAATAATAATATAAACTGCTCCTTCAGCCCTTAAACTTGTGACAAGGAAGTGAATGGAAAGGGAATTATGGACAGAAAATACGGGGGAAAGATGAACCACCTTAGCATTCACCTGCCGACCCGAGTATACCACGAGAAACCTTTGAATAAGAGTGGACGGTCACCAGGAACTGACCCTGGGACCTTCCACCTTAGCAATCATGCCAGAGAAAATCATGTAATTGTAATACATAAGGTTTTAAAAGTACTTTCATTATCCATCTGTTTCTCGCGATGGGACGAAAGGAGTATGGCATTTCGCTTTAATAAATCTGATATCGAATCGGGTCCCTCTATCTCCCTTAAAAGTGCACTGTAACGAAATCATTGTTGCAAAGTTTAGCTGAATTAACATGATATGGATACAAAAATATAAGAATCTTTTGCAAAATTTATATTAAACTTAACGATAATAATTAGTGAAATCCATGTGATTGTAGCAAACCACATTTTTATATTGTGTATTTCCTCTTCATAATGCACATATTTTCAAATGCACTGCACACGAACATGAATTAAAATTAGCATAGAAGTTTTTGTAGTCGTTTGTAGTTTGTTCTGTAATAGCGCTCCCTTTTTCACTTTTTCTATGTATAGTAAGTTAAGGAAATATTGCATTCAACCCGAATTTTGATTCAGAAATGTCACCTGGATTACATGTTTTGAGGACCTCTGGATCCAAAAAGTATTTTTAAAAATGTCCATCCTTGTGTTTGTGTGTAAATAACATAACCCGAAACCAAACGTCCGAAGCAAACTGGAACGGAAATCCCCATCCAGAACTACCATTTACATTGAACATTTTAGAAAACGTTTACTTCCTCCAAAATTGTCCTAACGTAGGATTACAGCGCTGCATGTTTTCGTGAATTTTGTGTAAATAAAGTCCTTATCTTGAATTTTCTGAGAATAACATTAGACAACTTCCGCATAACTGATAAACCTTAAGAGATGGACAAAATCTTATTGTATAAAAGCAATATAAATCTTCTTAAAGAGCACAATTTATGCAGATATATTTGTTTGTTTTATTTGGGAGACACTTTGTTATTGATTTTAATTTTAAGGTTTTTTTTTTTTCAAATAGGAAGGCGTTATTCTTTTATCCTGGTCATGCAAAAGAATGAAATTTCAATACCATCTTAGAGTGAGCGGTTCTTAAATATTTGACTATCACCCTAACCTGGTATATTTCCTCATTACCCTTTTACATCTAAGGAAATATCTAATAAAGCCATTTCTGCTAATATTTGTCTAGATTAGCATTACATAGGTAGAAGAATAAACTTTTATAAGAACTGATTTTTGCAGAATATAAGAGAAAGTCGTAAATTTTACACATAAGAGATTTTGTCACATTATAATTGACGGAAGCGTATATTATTCAGCTATAGTATTGCATTTAGGCAATCACAAAATACTACTAGCCTATGAGAAGTTTGTGAATTAGATATAACGTCATTTACGAAACTGGCGCATCCCAATTTGTTTACGTAAATTCCGATTAAGCATCCCATCTATTGATTAATTGTTCAGACTCACGTCGTGTACTTTTCAGTATAATTACAGCTCTAACGTCCTTTAACCTGGTTAGGTCATATTGTATGATAGTGAAATGATGATCAAATGATCTCGGGGACCATGGAGCTTAAAGTTACTCGACATTCGTCTTCTCAGGCTAAGGAAAAAACCCCAAGAACAAAAAAACTTATCCGGTTAACTCACCCTAAGCCAGATTCGGAATCGTGACCTGTTGAATGTGAAGCAGACACGCCACCCTCACACTATCCAGGCGGGCTGTACTGCATTGTGCATCATAGTTTGGATTTTATAGCGTTACATGCCCCATTGGAGTGATTTAAGTCTCTACTGCTTTTGATTAATTGTTTTGTGTGCCTTCTAACTATCCCTTTCCAGAAAAAATTGCAATTTCGCTTCTTACACATCTCAATAGTAGCGGAATAACGGTAGTTTGCATAGGAAAGTGCGGTAATGTAGCCTTCCAAAGTGGTTCGATTTTCTTCGGCATTGTTGCCGGCAAAGCTGTGAATGATTTATGTTTAACGCGCAAAGCGTTGACTTTAAATCTCAAGTAGTGGTACCACAACACTCTTGGAAACTCGTTTCTGGAGATCGAAAACGGTCATCCGTAATACTGGCGTGTTTGGAACGGGTTGCTGATTGTTTTAAGATGAGTAATTAAATGTTTATGGATCTAAGCACGAGAAATTATAAGTGTGTCGTATATGAAATGTGAAAGAACTTTGCGTTGTGGGCAAAATTTGTTTCGTAGTTAAGTTAGAATGATTCGCTAAACTGCTACACGATCACCGCTTAACCGGTGTTGAGTCTAGTGCTGTTGCTTACCAGTGCCAATCGCAGTAACACTTCTGTAAAATATAAAAATTGCATCAATAGACACATATCGCCTGCGGTGCCATTGCAGTAAAAGCGGGCGTTAAACACTACCAAAAACATCAATACATACTTAAACCGCAACTTAAACCTATTTTATTCCTAGACGCTTTTAAACCCTTTATTTGCGTATTCATCTTTTTTGGACATGTGCAGAAGGGTAACTTTTGACAGAAAAAAGAAGACAGCTTATTCTCACTACAAAACTAGATTATTATTATTATTATTATTATTATTATTATTATTATTATTATTATTATTATTATTATTATTACTACCCAATAGGGCTACAGTTCACATCGGACTTTGGTTTCACCGAGACATTGATTCTATTCTTTCCAATTTCAGACTCCCTTTCCAAATACCTACTCTCCAGCACACTTCTCGCATATCTTTCTTACCTCATCCAATTATCTCTCTCTCTTGGTTGTCACAGTGGCCTGTTACCACACATTTCCCTGATTCTTAGCACACCGAAGTACTAGAGTTATTTGATCTAGAGCTTTGATTTTCCGCACAGGCATTATTAGCAAACAAGGAAGAAGCCATACTAAATTTCAGCACAGTATTCAACGTCTGCTGGATCTATCTAATTGTATCGCATCTGAGCGCCAGAATTCTAACGCACGTATCATGTGGCAGCATATAATGGCTTCTTAAGTTCAGACGCGCTTTATAAATACTGTAGATGTAAGAAAATAACATTTAGAATACGTGAATCATGATGCAGCTTTATCAAACCGAAGGACGTAAAGTAAATTCACTTAAGAAAATAGCATTCAAGGCAAGCTTCTTCCGCATGTATGGAATTGTTGGTACGTGAGGTTCAAATATATGACATTTACTACAGATAAGATGTCTACGTCAAGGCTCATAGTAAACATGGACGGAAATCTCTTTCGAACTGAAGGTTGATGTTTTAACCGGAAGTATGGCCTCTGTGTGGTCTTAAAGCGGAAGTGTCACTGTTGATGCTTACAGAGCTCCGTATATACACAGCTTGTGTGGAAGATAGTCCATCGCGTCCCTTTATTAACCACATCACAGTTGTGTAGGGGTCCAGCTATGACCAAACGTTTTCAGGTAGCGTGACATTTACTATGCTTACTTCTCCAGTGCCTAAGTTCTTTTTACTATCCTTATAATAACTCAAGTCTTCATAATCTCCTAGGTCTAACAATTGAACGCCGCCTTGTGATGCTTTTTTCGTTGTCGGTTTAACCTCCCCGTAATTGGACCGACACCCCCCCCCGCTAGAACTTCCTGGCTGATGCTTAGGGGTGACAAAAATATAAACTATTTTTGACCATACCTTCCAAACCCTTAGAGCAAAATGGATGAAATTTGCATTTTCACTTATTTGCATTAGATTACACCTGTGGTATAAGCTTCAAAAGGCTATCATTGTTAGTGCGAAATTTCAAACTTTCAGTCACACGTCTTTATAGGTTACTGAGTATAACCTCTCCTCCCAATTTGAGTTGGTAACAGCAAATAAATTAGTAGTGAACTTAAAGAGAGCATGTGAGGAGGCTCCTGAAGAACCTCTAGCTATTATTTTCCAGTAGAGTTCGGAGTATTGCCACATTACCTAAAAGAAGACCTATAACACGAATACTCATCACAGCAACCTGAATTTCCAAGAAAGCCGGTATACTCGCTGATTAATTAGAAATGTATTCTGAAAACACAACTTCAGTAACAGCAAATATTCCTAGTAAAGATTCAAGGAATCACCACCAATGGCTATTATCAGGGAAATGAATTTACGTTTCTGTATTGTGTTTTAGCTCAAAAAGGTGGTGTAAAAAGCTCTTACAGTATTTCAGTGCTATTGTCGAGAACACAATAATGCTCTGCGTCCAGCAATAATTATAAATATATTTGAATTATCCAAGTTTAGTGCTCTAGAATTATCCTCCCTGAATCCTGTACAAGATTGTGATTTTTACTTTCTCGACCACGCATATACAATGTATATGGGAGGTAGAGAAGGTATTGCATACCACACAAAAGATCGATACCGAGATTTCACTAGAAACAGAAGTTTTGAGGCCCCCTGTATTAAAAAAGAAAGGGAACTTTTAGAAAAAGGCTCCTGAGTTTCTGTGTGTGTGTCTGTCTGTCTGTTGACAGCAAAGCTCTAAAAGATTAAGTCGGTTAAATAGAAAACTTGATATTACATAGCGGCTAGCTTTTAAAACATTTGACTATAGGTTTAGCCTACTGTATTCCTAGTGAATTATAAGAAAGCAAGCAATAACACCTTTTCTGCTAAGTTTAACTAGATCAGCATGAGAGATAAAGAATAATCTTTCTAAAAGTATATTTGCAGACCAGGTATAGAAAATCATGTAACTGGAACGCATTACGTTTTTAGAAAAATGTCCGTGCGGGTTTCCGTCTGTCTTTGGACATTATAATTCAAAACGAAGAATCGGTTAAATGCCCAACGTTGTATTTAAGTTTAGTATCCTCTAAGGATGCAGCAAAAAGATTTACAAGAAATCCCCCACCCCCAAATTACCCTTTACATGAAAAATAATTAGAAAATTTTGTATTTCTCAAATATGCATTTAATAGTTTTGATTAAAATACCGTATATTAAAGATCCTTATGTAGCAAATAAAATGTACATCTTCAGGTTTTGGGAATAGTCTATGAAGACCTCTTCATTCTGTATGACTTTTACACAACCAATAAACAGTAAGAGATAGTAAAAAATGCACTGCACAAAAATGTAGATCTCGTTAAAACACACAACTTATGTCAGTTATAACTTTCATGTTGAGCTAAACATTTCCATTGTTTGTTACAGGTTTACATTTTTAAATACTTAATACAATTCTCAAATGAGAAGTCGTGCGTATATTTGCTTTTATTTTGGCCAAGCAAAGAAACGGAATTTCAACACCAGCTCAGAGTGACTGGCTTTTAAAAGATTTGACTATCGCTTTAGCTTATTTTATTTCATTATTTCCTCTGTATAGTATCGTTGTAACTCCACTTCGGCCAATGTTTATCTTGATAAACGAGAAGTAGGTAAAAGTATAAACTTTTGTTAGAACAGTTTGTTGCACTTTAGGTAGAGAAGGATGTGTGAATGTAGCACATCAGATTAATTCGATGTCGAGATGTCGTCGAAAATATATATTTTTGGGTGTCGAGTCCAAAAATCATTCCTTAAAAAATGTCTGCACACGTGTGTGTGTGTTTTTGTGTGTGGATGTGTCTGAAAACCATGGCTCAAAAACTAAGAGACGTTAAATACGAAACTTGCTATTTAATTTTAGTTTTTTCCAAAGTTGTGACACGAAGATTTTCTCCCAACCTCAAACTACCTTTTACATGGACAAATTTTTGAAAATGATGTTTTTATCAGAAATTCCTCAAAAAAGTTTTATTTAAAAACCGTATATTAGGGATATTTATATCAAAAATAAATTTATTTTATAGGAATAGCTTCTGAAGACTTGTTCATTCTAGGTGTATTTTGCTGCCATTTATGTAACAGTTAAACCGTAACAAAAGCGACAAAAACGTACTGTATAAAAATATAAATCTCGTTAAAACTCGCAGTGTATGTCATACACACTTTTGTTGTGGAGTTGACCGTTTCCGAGATAATCAGTGTTTTTCGTTTCAATTCTCAAATGATATGTCTGTCATCTTTGTATCGTGTCTTTTGTTTGCTCCTGGCAAGCAAGGAAAACGGAATTACAACTGTTCTATATAGCGATCGGGATTTAAAGGAACTTGCTATAGCTTTAGCCTAGGTTATCCCCTTATTCCCCATCTTCATTTAAAGACTCAAGTCATAAGACGAGTTCTGCTATGTTGATCTCGATTAGAACGAAACAGATCGAAGAATAAGCTTTTTAATAATAATGTGTTGTAGAGATGTAGAGAAAGTCATATGAATGCTACATATGAAAATGTTCTCATCTAGCCATGACTGTGTCTAGAGCAATGCTGAGTACAGGCTTACAAATCAAGTATGATGTTCCAGAAAATGGAGCATTTTCACTTTTTCTACCGGGTACTATATGCTATTTACATAGTAGATAGAGAAGGCATTGCATTCCACCACAAACTTCGATACCGAGATATTACTAGGAATACAGGCTTTGAGTACCCCTGACTCAAAAAAAGAAATTTAGTAAAAATTCCGTTTGTGTGTATGTGTATATGTTTATGTTTCTTAGCGCAGCATAGCTCAAAATCGAAAAGTGCGACAAATACCAAAATGTTAAAATACCAGACATGAAGACTTTTAAGAAAATGCCCCCCCCTACAAGCCTGTTTTCAAGTGGTAGCTCTACCACTATCGCCCTGGTAGCTGAGTGGTAGGGCAACCGCCTAGAGACCGGCAGATACGTAGTTCAAATCCCGACTATGACATTGAATTTTTCAGTCTGTCACTACTTATCCAACTTCTGTTAATATTTATCTCCGTTAGCATGATAGAGATAGAAGAATAATGCTTTGTAAGAACAGTTTGTTTGAAGCACTTGTAATAGAAGAGCATGTGAATGCAACACCTCAGATTTTAAATTTACTTTTATTGAATTTATTGCAGTCTTTCACTACATGAATAAAATTATAATGGATAATTTTCTTACAACTCAAATTGACACATTTTCTTAACAACTCGGCATGCAATGATTCCCTGGGCGTCTCCAGGCATTCGAGCCCCGTCTGTTTCTCTATAGTGTTGCGTCTGTGAAATTGGAAAATTAACAGTATATAAGATATATTATTGAATCTCATACCAGTTTCTGTACACATTATTAGTCATGTTTTTGCCAGGTATAAAAAGTCTAGCTTGCGTGGTTTTAGATAATTGTTTGCTGTCTAAATTCATCCGTCTAAAAAAAATTGGCCACGTGATACATTTGTAAAAATATTCACGTGATAAATTTCAAGTTTAACAGTAAGCGAGTTTCAAAATAGATCTTTCGAATTATATGTTGTTATATCAACTCTAAATATTATAGAAAAAATATTATTTTCGTCCTCTGCAAAACTCTTTGTTTTTCAAAACGTCTTATTTGCCTCAAATTTTTACAACTGTTTCGATTATGTCTTAGATAATTTTTTAATGTACTTTTGAAAGCAAGTGTAAAAGGTTTGAAGGAAATTAGTGGAAAACTGCATCATGTGGACTATTTTCTGTATGGAATTGTTGGAAGAAGGTTTGCAAGAAAATAGGGTATAAAGTTTAGAGTGCCTATCCATACGCATGCGCCTGCCCATTTATAGATTCAGTTAACTGGTAGTTATAGTGTGCCAAGTGATATAAGCTATATATTTTCTTACATTTTAGAATTCATAATTTATTTTTCATGGGTCAGGAAGGCTGGTCACGGGTTTCGAACCAACGACCTCCGGAATGCGAGCCGCACTCGTTACCGCAGTGCGATCTTGCTCAGCTGCATGCCACTAAGTCAACATTACCTCATGACCGCTGCACGAGAAGTGAACCCCATTGCCAGGTCGCTGATCTGAGTGCGCAGCCCTACTTTGTTTCTCGTAAGCATGCACACATTTATATTGGGCTGGGGAAATAGGTTTGTCCACGAGTTAAGAATTTTGGTTTTATCAAATCTTGCAAAGGCCCACCTGGGTAGTGTAGTGTTAGCATGTCTGCCTCGCATTGAACAGTTAAGAATTTTGGTTTTATCAAAGCTTGCAAAGGCCCACCTGGGTAGTGTAGTGTTAGCATGTCTGCCTCGCATTGAACAGTTAAGAATTTTGGTTTTATCAAAGCTTGCAAAGGCCCACCTGGGTAGTGTAGTGTTAGCATGTCTGCCTCGCATTGAACAGTTAAGAATTTTGGTTTTATCAAATCTTGCAAAGGCCCACCTGGGTAGTGTAGTGTTAGCATGTCTGCCTCGCATTGAACAGTTAAGAATTTTGGTTTTATCAAAGCTTGCAAAGGCCCACCTGGGTAGTGTAGTGTTAGCATGTCTGCCTCGCACTGAACAGGTCACGAGTTCGAATCTGGCTTATGGTGAGCTACGCGGACAAGTTTTTTATTCGGGGTTTTCCATTATCCTAAGAAGACGAATGTCGACTAACTTTAAACTCAAAGTACCCCGTGATCATTTGAGCAGCATTTCACCAATTTCGGTCATTGTCTATACCACCAACCAAGTTAAAGGACGTTAAACAAACCAAAAATAATTGGTCTTTGGATATATTTCAGACCTCTATGCACGTTAGCCCTAAGAGTGGTGCACTGGGCTTGCATCCTGAGTAATGCTGAAAAGTTAGCCTAACTTGTAACACTATATGAACCAACAAGGTAATTACAACTAAGCATGAGGATGGCTTCTGCTTAGTGCGAGGGAAGCGTTATAATAATTTCTAGCGAACAAGTACTTCTGGTGATTTGTATCGTGTTCCATCACTTGGAGATTTCCAGCAATTTGCACACAACATTTGTAAGATACATAGAGCATATATATAACCACTCTGCACCAGTGCCGTGTAAAATGTTATTATGAAACAAACTATTGTTTTCATTTTTAAAAAAATTTGGTCAATTTTCCCAGACGCATCACCTTAATAGAGCAATTAGAAATGTTATCTATCCGCTTTTGAGTTTTACTTTTGTGCCTGTACCTGATATACATAGGCAAGTGTGTGTTTTTAACGATGAATAAGAAAGTTATTGAATTGAAAAGCAATATGCTTTATGTGCATTTGACATAATTTTGAAATGATGTACTGGCATATTTGTAGCAATTTTTAAGAACTTTCAGTACTTTCAAAAGTAGAATTTTTTTGCGATAAATAAGAAATGTAAATTAATTTATTTTGCATATAAAATGCGCATTTGCCCAAGTTAAACAATAAAACTTTAGTATTTGCATCTTCATACTACGAAGCTAGAGGTTATAAAACAATGTTTAGAATTTCAACACTTACAATACTTACCAGATACTAAAATAAGGTCGAAGCAAGAAAGTTTCTTAGTTCTGAAATTTGTAGGCATGTAATAGAACGAATATGAGAGCTTTAAGCTAAAGTGAAACGCATGGATCCCAATGTTAAATAATATAGTGAATTGAAACAATAAAAGTTTCTGCCAATTGACTTTGTCTAAATTAGACTCCATTGAGGGAAAAAATGATGATGCAATGACAATATAAGCCCTAGATCAATAGTTTGAGCCTTCAGAGCTAGTTACTAAATCACGTATTTGTGATTTTAATAATATGATGGCAGCATTAACCAAATAATACCATTTAAAACTAGTTTTACTAATTCAGGTTTGGTTTTTTGTTATATAGGACTCTGACATTTTTGACCATCTATCCATGGTGGTAACGGTAACAAATTAAATGAAGTAACAGCACTCTAGTCATTGAAAGCAAAGAGTGTGTCTTATCATGTTTTCTGTGAAAATTCCCTTCAATGTCTTTGGCTCGATAACTAATGATGACGGAGAGAGATTTTTCTCTAGTTATAACTTAGTTTTAACAGACGTAAGTACACATGACACAGAAAGAAACCGGCACTGTCTTGTTCCGTACGCCTAATTCCTTACCGTCTGTAGAGTACTTTATTACGTCATGTCCAGTCCAGTCCAGTGTAATTGGCAGGCTGAGGGCAGCCCGAGGTGTGTTAGACATGTCCCTGTTCTCGGAGAGAACTTAACCACGTTCTGACGGGATTGTGGGTTTTGTAGGATGGCGGGTGTGTTTTGGGGTTGTGGAGTGACAG
Organism: Hymenopus coronatus; assembly: GCA_030762935.1. NCBI lineage: Eukaryota > Metazoa > Arthropoda > Insecta > Mantodea > Hymenopodidae > Hymenopus > Hymenopus coronatus. Next base: position 50,766,054 of record CM060900.1, read on the forward strand.
GAGGAGGAAAATATTGCTCCTCGACGGTTGCCTTGATGGTGCAACGGCCCTTGTGCACCGCTGGTGTGTTTTTATAAAATGTTTCTTTTGAGGTTTTAATTTTGAATCCAAGCAACTCTTGAAGGATTATAAGGAGCTTAGCCGTAGCAGCTGTTGGTGGTGCTCCTTCGTTACCGGGGATGCCCGCGAGCCATGCGGGGAAGCCGGTATCGCCTGAAGCGACGGTTTGTGGGATCGTAATCCCCAAGAGACATAACGAGGGCGCTCCGATGGAATGGTAACCCTTCGTTGAATTTTGTTGCCCGACGCCTAATCTCGTCCTCCAGGTATGATAGACCAGAGGCTTCGTGCAGGAGTCTCGTTGGAAAGCCTCGAGGCACAGAATAGATAGCCCGAAGACACCTATTCTGTACCCGCTGAAGCAACAGCAGACTGGAGTCTGCCGCCATGCCCCAGATCTCGCAGGCTTAGATTAACAAGGGGATTATGAAAGCCCTCAAAAGGCGCAACTTAAGGGGAACCGTCATCGAGGACCTCAGCATCGGGTACAGTGAGGCCGCAGCCCCATTGCCCCGGCACCACAGCCCCCTGATGTGCTCCCTAAAAGTGACGCCCCTGTCAAGCTTCACCCCCAAGTAGGTGATGGTGTTGGTCTATTGTATCCTTCGTCTGAGGTACGTGAATGTGGGGAAGTTTGCGGGAAAGCGGCGCTTGGTGAAGATAATAGCGTGGCTTTTCTCCGGATTTATGGACAATCGCCAACGCTCGCACCACTCTTGGATGAGGCAGAGGTGTCTCTGAATAGGGTTGAAGGCTCTGCGTGGGTGTTTGTTTGTACAGTATAACAGCACGTCATCAGCATACTGAGCTATGTTGACTTTTTTATATAATTGACTGATACTGTCACCTTACAGGTGAGTGTTCTATAGCGAACCAATAGAGCATATCTATGATGGGTTTGTCAACTCATTCGCCGTTCATAGGAATAGCCACCTCCCTCAACTGTAAGTAAGATTAGGTATCGTGTACTACAGCAGTAAGCTACAATCCCTCCTCCTTCCCCAATTAGAGTGACGGAGTGGCCAGCGGGTATTAGAAGACACGCCCTATAAATTCCCTACAGACAATCAGAAATTCGACGTCTAATACTATTACTGCTCTGTGTACAACTATAAAAATATGAAATGTCACATTGCATGTTGTAGTTTGGAGATGTCTGATATATGATATTAATATATATTATACTCATAACAATAATTTTGAATACAAGGTTTTGATTTTAGAAATAAGGAGTTCTAACGTTCATGCTACTTTAGTTTCCTGTTGATTCATTAATTCTGCCTTAAATTTTGCACGAAAATAATGCGTATAGATGTTAAAATATCTAACACAAAACACCATTAATTCAGATTATTAAGGAGTATTTTTAAAATTATTATCAACACAAAATCTTGTCTGTACTGATATACGTGCTGCATTCTAATAATGTTATAGCACAGTTCCAGAAGAATTAATTGATAGCTTTTATTGTTTTGATGTGACCTACGTCACTGCATTCTCTGATAATATAATCAATTATATATAATCCATCATTCAAATAATGTTGGAAAGAGCTGACGGATGACAAGTTCCAGTCAACGTAGAGCAGAATATGAAAATATTAACAGGCGTGTTCAAAATATTTGCCAGAGGTATGCTTAGTACATAAATTGTGGTACTATTGCGGAACATAAGGGCACAGTTTTCCTTTATCATCTTTGGAGTGCGTAAGAACGTTTTAAGTTCTGCACATGCATATCATTTTGACTTTATATTGCACTATATTATACAGTGATAATGTATTGGATATTTTGGTATTTTATGAAAATAACATTTCAGTATAGCATAGTGGTATGTCAATAATGTTGAGTGATTAGTTTCGGAAACAGAATTATAATATGTCGAATATCGCATAAGGAAATACAGTAGGTCACTAGCCATAGAAGAAATAGCGTATGTCAGTTGTCGTGTAGATGAAATGCCACATGTCATTTGTCACATGGGGGAAATACATTCTCACCGATGAATGTGTTGGATGTTATTCAAATTTGCTGAAAATATTGAATTAACAAATTTCGAGGAGGAAATTGACATAGGAGTCTCCTGAACGCATATATGCAGGAAAAATATACATAGGTGGTTTGAATTCGGCACCATCTTTTAGGTGGTTACATTTTCTGAGCTACTTAAACAAGGCAACGTATGGCATCAGGCTTTGAAAACTCCTTCTGAGTTCGATATTTTCGTATTCATTATTGTTATTAAACATTTTGTACAGAGTTTAACTATATAAGAGGGTTGCAAATATGTACCACATTTCCCATGAAGTCTGTAGAGGATCTGAATACAATGATTTAAATATATTTAAATATTCTTAACCCTCAACTCTTATCACTTATAGAGACTGACCTTAGTAAATCATTAAATGGCTCATTTATGTTAATACTAGGTTACGATAAACGAGTATTTGAAAAAATTAATATAAGCTATGGAAAGTAAAATTGATTCCCATAAATGTAGTTTTGTTGCAAGGCAGTCTTTTTGGGCAACACCGGAATCCGGAAAATGGTTTGTTTCATACATCTCAATGTACATGTTCACTTTCTTTACAACCAGTATTGGATACGTGAAAGAAAGTTTATATAAGGAAATTTGAAAGCCTGTAGGTAAATGAACCTAGTATTAGGATTAAGACAGGGTACTTAGTCATTGCGGCAGAGAATCGCCTTGGGGCCTTTGCGACTTAGTGACCCTAGCGAGGGGTGAATGCACTGAGAAACCCGAAGGGCGACAACGAAACCAACATTATTGAGGTCCCTAACGTTTCCAAATTGAACGCCACCCGAGCCCAAACCATAAGCTCAGATCCTCCGGGGTTACTCCGAGAGGGCCCAGCCAGAAAGCTCCAAGGGAAGTCCTGATAATTTGTTCTCACGTCGACGACAGGAATAAACTCTATAGATGGCAAGTGACCATATCGCCGCAAACCCCAAACAGTAGTTTGACCTTTCTACCGTGAAAAAGGTGAAAGAAGTGATCGGAACAGGAAATGGTGGACAGGAAAATCGGAGGATGTAAAAAACTTCTCTGGGAAATCCAGAAAAGAAACTTGCGCTCGGAAGACTGGTTAAGGGATTTGAACCGACGACCCCCGGAATGCAAGCTGCACATGTTACAGCAGCACACCTTGCTCGGCTGCATGCCACTAATATAACATTACCTCATGACCGCTGCATGGCAAGTGAACTCTATATCCAGATCGCTGTATCCCAGTGCTCAGCCCTACTTTGGTTATATTAAGCATGCTCACATTAATGCTAGGCCAGGAAAACCAGATTTATCCAAGAATTTTGCATTAACCAAACTTGCAGAGACCCGCCTGGGTAGTGTGGTGAATGCATGTCTGCCTCAGATTAAACAGATTGCGACTTCGAATCTCGCTTAGGGTGATTTACCGGATAGAGTGAGTTTCCCTTATCCCGAGAACACGTATAGATAGATACTTTATTTCACTGCTTAGGGCGTGGCGCGGTGGCAGCGCTGCCAATGTAATAATACAATGAGTTAAATAAACAATAATGTGAATAATACACTGTTTAAGTGTCAATGACATCATAGTATACTAATACATACATAATTGTAACAACAGTAATAATAACGCAATATTTTTATTTACTATCCTGACTATAAGTCACTCTTCTTTAGTCTCTTTTTAAAACTATTTACACTTTGAGGCAAAGTCTCCAGTAAATCTGCAGGTATTTTGTTCCATTCGTTTATTGTTCTATTTGTGAAGGAGAATTTACCTATGTCTGTTTTCTGTTCCCTATTTCTTATTTTTTCCGAGTGATCATTCCTCCCACAGTATAATGGCTTTAATAATCGTTTGGATATGTCTTTCCATGCAGGTTCCCCCTTATAGGCTCTAAAAATTGCACATAGCCTTGCTCGTCTCCTACGTTTTTCTAGTGTTTCCCAGGAAGTAGCAGTGCTGGTATGATTTTCGAATCGTTTACTTCTGTCTACAAATATAGCTGCTCTTTTTTGAACTCTCTCTAGTGCCAGTTTTTGCCCCACCCGATACGGATCCCAGCATGCAGCACTATATTCTAATATTGGTCGAGCTAAAGAAGTGTATGCCAAATTTCGCGACTTTCCATTGCTGGGTTTTAAAATCCTCATTACGAAATGCAACGCTTTCCACGCCTTCCCAGTGATCGAGTTTACATGTTCCCCCCACTCCAATCTTTGATTTAGCATTACCCCTAAATTACTCTATTTGCTCTGAGTATTTTCTTATTGTCTAATTTATATATTACGTTTTCTACTATTCTTGCCCTTGAAAATATAATTGTTTTACATGTGTTTGGATTTATCTCCATGTTATTATATTTTGCCCAGAGTTGAATTTTGTTTAAATCTTCTTGTAGATCTATTGTGTCACATTTACCGCTAATATTTCTATAGATTATACAATCGTCTGCAAATAGGCGAATCTGAGACGTTATTCCTTCCCTTCCCTTCCCTTCCCTTCCCTTCCTGAGAATAAACGCTATATCCGGTGGCCCAGCATCCCCGTATTTGGTGCAAGTAGATATCCCTCGGTGCGTTAAAAGAGTTACCGAACTAAACGGGGCTATTTCAAGTTAAAACCAGTAAGTGGAGAACTGACGAGACTGACTACGCTTTACCCCTCGCATGAGCACGACCCACTCACTATCTCCGCTGATAGGAAAGACGGGTAAAGGGAAGATCATCCTCGCCAGTTCTTTACTAGCGAGTTTTAACTTTGAATAGCCCTGTTGAAACTTGTAACTCTTTTAGCGCACCAGGTGACCCAACTGTCCCGTATTTCACATGTGCAGATACTCCTTCATGGTTAAAAGATTTGCAGAACCAACGGCACTATTTCAAGTTAAAACTTGTAGATAGGGAACGGCTGAGCGGACCACCGTTTTAACCCTCTTGCTTATCGCAGAGACGGTGAGGCGTATCGCGCTCATTAAGAGGGGAAAAACGTAGGAGTCTCTTGCCAGTTCCTCACTGGCCGTTTTAACTTAAAATAGCCCTGTTGAATTTTAACGCACGAAGGAATATCTGCACACGCTAAACACGGGGTTCTTGGGCCGCCTGTATAACTGTGCTGTGCTGTAATATCCTGTGTATTTCTTATGTGTGTTTACATAATATTGCTTTATGAAAAGATGTAGGCAGAGCCAAATAGCTGGGTGGCAAACAGCGTTACTATTCTAAAGGTAGATGCTTGAAAACATTGGGGGACACCTCACACACTGCACTAATACCCCAAGGAGTAAAGGATGAAGTGATGATGGCTTAGGCCGCAGACGACAGGCTACAGAGTCACGTGGACGTCTCTAACTTAATGGCTTAAAGTTGTTTATGGTCTGTCGTGTAGCCGTGAACACCACGGGACCCGGACTATTCAAACGACCTCTCCCCTGCTAGTACAGCGACCATAACGCCGTCTCCTAGCGCTGCCGCACACCAGCTCGGAAGGGCACCTCAAAGATGATAAGGGAATGGCATGAAGGGAAATGATCGAAAGGGAGTCGTGAAGAATTAGCACCCTTGCAGTCGCCGAAGGGACAAGGCGAAACCACTTACACAACAACAATAATAATCAGATTGCGTGACCTCTCGAATGGCAGTCGCACATGTTACCCCCGTCGCCACCTCGCTCGGTGTGTTAGTTCTACATGTAAATTCTTAACAATATTTCTTTTATTTGCATATTTATAATTTTAGTTTTACGTTAAAAGCTTTAATTCAGCTAATCAGTGCAGCGATGGTTGTACGGCTGCTCCAGAGGTTCGCTTACAGAAATCAGAGAAGCGTCTAGGAGAGCTGAAGATGTTTCTTGCGCTTCGAAACGCAAGTCAAAACTGTGAAATATGGTGAGATATTGCAGCTGTCTTCGTTAGCTTAATAAAAGCTGGGCCATTCGTTTTTTACGAAAATAAAACAGAATACATATGACATTTGTAAAATTGGTTATTAAAATGAAATTAAGTTAAATTTGTAACATATATTTTAGGGTCATCAACACAATTATTAAGGCGGTATCAATTTATGATTAATTGAATAAATGATTGTATGCCGGTATTTCATAATAAGCATATGGATAATAAATTATTTATACAAGGTGGTTCACCTGTCCCTTATTCTCTGGTTTTATGCAACACGCAGATTGCAGTCTAATCTGAAAACATCGTTCCCGAGACCCAACTTATGAGAAATAAACATTCTGTGGCACATTCAATTATTTTCTTCTAAGTATGCAGGTATTATTACAATTTTTTAAATCTAACAAAGGCATTTCAGATAATACTACAGAACCAGACCCATTTTCCGGGTATCTCTAAAACGAAAAACACACAAAATAGCTAGGATAACAATTACAATCTGTGCCAAACACATAGGTATTCACCAATCCCCCACCCCCAACTACCCTTTACATGGAACTTTTTTCGAAAATTTTGATTTTCTCTAAAATGGCTCTAACGATTTTGATTAAAATATCGTTTATTAAATATACTTACCTGACAAATAATATGTATATCTTGAATTTTCTGGGAATAGTCTCTGAAGAGTACTTTATTCTGGAAGAATTTTGCATAACAGCTAAACCGTAAGAGATGGAGAGAAACTTAACATACAAAAAATGTAGAGCACATTAAAACACACAATTTATGTTATATAATTTTTTTCGAGGAGTTGATCGTTTTTGAGATATTCCTTGTTTTTGGTTTCAGATTTGGAAAACTTCTACTTTTCTCATACAGGAATTTGTCAACTGCTGTCCATACAGACAAAGGAACTTCAGTCACATAGCAACCAGCTTTTGACTATCACTTTAACCTATGATACTCCCATATTTCGGTTCTACTTACAAGGAAGCAAGTAATAAGACTATTTCTGCTAATTTTTTCTCGATTAGCTTGAAGTAAATAGAAGAATAAATTTATTAACAATAATTTGTTACACAGAAGTAGAGAAAGTCATATGAATGGAACTCATCAGATCTTTTTGGATTCAGGGGGACCCAAAGCATGTCTTTCCGGTGAAATATCGGTATCGAATTTTTGGGTGGAATGCAATAGCTTCTCTGTACACGTGTAGAGAAAGTAAAAATATGTTGTGCGTAGGATTCAAAGTGTTCTAGTAGTAACTTGTAACAACGGGAGATTGCTTGGCGAAATTAAATGCTTGGTGATGTTATGACAGTAGTTAATGTCAGTGCACCCCATGGGAATAAGGTAGAGGAGTTAACATATCGCACCAGCTACACGAGAAAGGATTGGCTTCGAGGCTAAGGCGTAAGACCACACAGAATTATAAACTGCTCATAACTATATTGTAGTATTTTTGAAGTTATTTAATCTTTTTTAAAAGTGTAGGTGTAAGAAGTGTTGCCATTTTTATACCTAAGAAGTATTCATACAACATTTTTTACACTGACTTCATGGTTATGTAAAATAATGCGATGTGCTCCATTCACATGGCTTTCTCCACACCTCGTAACAAATTATTGTTAATAAGCTTATTCTCCTATCTATTTAATGCTAAAACATTAGCAGAAACGGTCTTATTACTTGGTTCCTTTATATGTAGAAGGTAAATAAGGGAATACACTAAGCTAAACCGACAGTCAAATGTTTTAAAATGCGGTTGCTATGGCATTTAAATCCATTTCTTTTCATGGCCAAGCATTGACATCTTTCAGTAAGAGAAAACGTTTTAAACTGAAATCAATAACAAGGAATATCTTACAAATAGTAAACACCACGAAAAAAAATGTATCTGACATAAATTGTGTGTTTTATCGTGATCTAAACCTTTTGTTTAGTAAGTTTTTGTCTGTTTCTTGCGATTTTCCAGTTAAGAATTCAAAATATCATCCAGAATAAAGAGGTCTTTAGATTTAATTCCCAGAAAATGTAAGATATACATTTTATTTGGAATGTAAATATCTTAAGTATAAGAGATTTTAATTAAAACCGTTAGAGCAAACGACAGTTGAAAACGTTATGATGAATATTGCCTAAGGTTGCAGTAGACTCCACACACAAATTCCCTTCTTTAGCTTACTAATCCAGAAACAGACGTTTGCTAACATATTTACTATCCCTACAAGCACATTGCACATTGCAGCTAGAGTAATTATTGTATTCCCGCCAAAAAATCATGTCTAGATTACATCGGAAATACATGTATTCCAAAGAACATTTTTACAGCAAGACCCGCGTGTGAGTGTATGTGTGTGTGTTTAATACAGCATTTTAATCAAAATGGAGAGAACCGTTTTTGAGAAAAACAAAATTTTCAATGTAAAGGTTAAACATTGTAATATGACAAATAAAACGTGTCTTCTGAAGTCAACTTCATTCTGGATGGATTTTACATAACTGGTAAACCATAAGACGTAGACACAAACTTACTACACAAAAAATGCAGATCTTGTTAAAATGCACCTTCCATGTCATATACACTTTTATAGTTTTTGGAGAACAGCGTATGCATTTCAAAATTGAATCGGATCCCAAAAGAATATTTCGCAAACCGTTAGCTAAAGAACAAAAATGTATTAATTTATACGCCACAATTGTTGTGTTTTGACGAGATCCACATTTATTGCAGTAGGTAAGTTTTAGTCTATCCCTTACGGTTTACCAGTTATGCAAAAGTCATTCACAATGAAGATGGCTTCAGAGACTCTTCTCTGGAAGTTCAAGATATACATTTTATTTGTCATATAAATACTTCAATGTACGGAATTTTAAACAAATCGTTGTGGTAATTTTTAAGTTAATCGAAAATTTCGAAGCTTCTTCCACGTAAAGAATAATGTGGGGTTGCGGGATTTTCTTGAAAATGTTCTCGTCAGATTTTTGGAAGGTAGTAAATTTAAATATCAAGTTTGGTATTTAACGGTCTTTTGGATTTTTAGTTGTACGGCCCAAAGATACAAACACATGCTCATAGACAGAAACGCACAGTGATCTTTTTTTAAAAACAATTTGTATTTGGATCTAAAAATATGTATTTCCGATGAAATCCCGGTATCGACCCTTTGGGTGGAATACAATACCTTCTCTCCCTACTACGTGCTAGAGAAAGTAATAACCAAGTATAGAAACACTAGCACTACTTTGAATATCGGTTATACCCATGCCACAACAAGGTACATAATGTTATATTCTTCTCCAAGAACGCGACTGTTGCATGCAATAATGAGTAAGCGAGTGACAGAAACGTGTGGGGAAGTGTTCCTGTATGTGTGTAGTCAACAACAGAGCTCTGTTCTACCCGTACAACTTGCACATTTCTTGCAGACAAGTACAGCTCTCTCGCTGAAATGAGATATAGGACTAGTCGCTGACGGGGTCCACAGTAATGTGACCGAGGACCGCATTAGGTCCTTTACAAGATCCCAGGGAGGGATGAGAAGGAGACCCAAAGAGTGGCCAGGTCTGGTTGACGAGAGGCGCAAGCACCGACAGGATTCTTAACGGTACCAGAGTAAACACCTCCGACGCCGCCCGGGCCTATTCCATGAGACCATAGCCTCTGGGGTTACCCCGAAAGCACGCGAAAGCAAATCCTGATCGGATAGGAACAAAAAACTCTACACTGAGAAAGCCACCAATAGCCGCAACCGGCCGAACACCGTCACCTAGTCTTTCAACCCTGAAACAGATGACAAGAAGTGATGGGAACTGAAAATTATGAAAAATGAAATTTCGGGGGATACAATGAATCTTCCAGGCAATCGCCTGGTGACCGCGAAAAAAACAGAAAAAATCACGGGGCAAGAAGACCGGCTACAGGAATCGAACCCGTGACTTCTCAAACGCGATTCGCACCCTTTACCTCTTCAAATAATTCAAACGAAGTTTAATAATAATAATAATAATAATAATAATAATGTCGCTGTATATCAGCGTATTCAGCAATAACTTCAAAACTGCACTTACTGCACAACGCATTTACAATTTATGTTTATTTGGTTGATATGAGTGTCAAAGAATTTAATTCCGCAATAAAATGAATTTTCTGTTAAGAGATTATACGAGGGAGAGAAAACGCTAACTAAACTGCACTTGGAGCTATTTCTCACCAAAGTAATGTATGCTTCACCACTACACGTACTTTCTTAAAACATTTGTTTTATATTCTTCAGTTTTCACAGCTTTTTCATCAGAAACTTGTACCACAGTCTCGTTACAGCTTTGTGAATGTATTGCTAATGCTAGTGCTCACACGTGGAAAGCAGAACGGTAGCTTTTTCAAGTCACTCTAGATTTCTTTCTTACTCGAATTGCAGAGGTGCAAATCTAACCGAAATCTGTAGATCAGGCGTAACCAACTCGCTAGATTTTGTACTAGAGCACGCACCATTTCCCGTTCACTGCAGTGGTAAATTAAATTAAATTGAGTTATATTTATGGACGCTCTTTAACTGCTGCGGTTCTTAGCGTCCCATTCTATATTGAGCGTGAAAGACGGCTTAATTTTGCTCAGGTGACTCTTTGTCATTTTTTAGTTTATTTTGCGTGCCAAAAATCTACGACACGGGCCCACCGGCTTTACGAAGGAAGCCATGCTAAGAATTTTTTCGCCTGAAAAAACCATCGCTTTCTAAAGGATTTGAACCAGCGACCCTCTGAGCCGGAGGCTAGCGTGTTAACTCTAGACCACGGAGGATGACGCACTGGGAAATCACGTGACTCAGATAGACATGGCCTTCTGACAGTAGTGGTAGGGTGTTTTGTACCTTACACAATGTATCTTGTGTCTCTTTAACCAATACGTACGCCATCGACTCTCTCTGCCTAAGAAGTAGAAATTAGCGTATTTGTAGTGGACAAAGCGGCGCAGGGATAGGTTTTCTCCGGATTCTACGGTTTCCCCCAACATCAGATTCCACCGGTGATCCATCTTCATTCCATGTATCATCAGTGTCATCGCCTGCGGTGCCATGGTAGTGTAAGCGAGCGTTACACACTATCAAAAATAATCTGAAGTGTTCCATTCACATGACTTTCTCTAAATCTCTGTAACAAATTATTTTAATAAGATTATTATTCTATCCATTTCATGCTAATCGAGATAATCTTTAGCAGAAACGGTCTTATTACCTTGTGCCTTATAAGCAGAAGGGAAATAAGGGAATACACTAGGCTAAACCGAGAGTCAAATGTTTTAAAATGTGGTTGTTATGGCATTAACATCCGTTTCTTTGCGTGGCCAGAAGTTGACAGTTCCCGCTTTAGGAATGTGTAAGTACTTTAAAACAGAAACTAATAACAAGGAATATCTCGAAAACGGTCAACTCCACGAAAAAATGGATACGTGGCATAAATTGTGTGTTTTAACGAGATCTACATTTGTTATGTAGTAAGTTTTTGTTTATCTCTTACGATTTACCACTTATGCAAAACTCTGCAAATATATCCAGAATAAATAGGTCATCAGAAGAATATTCAAGATATACATTTCATTTGTGATGGAAATGCCTTTAATATGTGGTATTTTAATCAAAACCGTTACAGCCATTTTTGAGAAATCAAATTTTCGAAAAATGTTCCATGTAAAGGGTAGTTTGTGTTGGGGGATTTTTTTGAAAATGTTCGTGTGAAGATACCAAAGTTAAATACCAAGTTTGGTATTTAACACTATTTTCGTTTTTGAACTATGCTGTCCACAGCCACAAAGACAGACAGATACTCACATGGGCCTTTTTTTTAAAAATGCTTTTATTTGGATTCATGGGGTCCAAAAACATGTTTTTTCCGGTGAAATCATGGTATCGCATTTTTGGGTGGAATACAATAATTCCTCTATACTCTATGCGCATGGTACGTATAGAGAAAGTAACAAGAAGTGCGCACGCTAATTGTCTTTAATCTATTTTGTAATGCTTCGACTATTAAGTGCGTTGTAGTTGACTTGAGTTTTGTTAAATACAATTTACTTACCAAGATGCTTGTACATATTCCCTGCTATAATGTTATAGTGTGCCCAGACCGATGCCTAAAGCGACAGCCTCATGTCGGTAGATTTACTGGCATGTTGAACTCCTACGGGACAAAATCCCGGTACACCGGTGGCGCAAATATGATAATGGTAATTGACAGCTTCGTTAACAAATAAAATAATTTTAAATTTGTTGTTACAAATTAGTTCTCATACTTATTACCGCAATAGTGATACGTTTACAATGATATTGCGGAGGTTTTAGAGCGTTATTTCACTATATTAATACCATAACAGTTGTCATCATATTTTGAAATGTTGCGCTACCAAACGTATAAAAATGTGTATTTGCTCACATCAATATTAATGTAAGGGAGTTTATGAAATAGCCATCATTCTATCACACTTGACCCTGAAATAGATATCCTGACCTGTGAACGGTAGATTACGTCACGCAAAGTGTTGCATCTAAACTTTTTAAGGTTAAGAATTAAAACTACAAACACAGATTTCTGATGCTGAGGCTTGTTCTGGAATAATATTTGACTTGCTGCCCTTAGAAATTAAATATATTAAACATCTTTAATGTGTAAACCGATGCAAAACGTTCACTAAGGCACAGTTGTCTAATAGTCAAGTGTAAAAATAGATTGCGTCCGTGGTCGTGTGTTCAGCTAGTTGAATTCTGACCCGGAGGTCCCGGGTTCTATTCCCGGTTGTGGTGGGGAATTTTTCTTTAACCATAAATACTCCCTATCCCCCACAGAGTCTGGAAGTATGTATGTGAGACTGAATGTGTGTGTCTGTGCGTGTGTGTGTGTTTAAGGAAAATAAAACTATTTAAACCCAACGTAACTAACCTACATACAACGAGTTGTTTCTAATGCAAAGCCCCCGATATGACTTTAGATGTTAATATGGGCTATATAAATGAAGCAATAAAAAAAAATTCAAAATAGACATTTTGACTAAAGATAACCCGTTTTAAACTGCGATTGTTCAAAACAAATTCTTTATTTAAGAGCTGGACTGGAGAGAAAAACGTACACATAAATTCCACTTTTGCTGTTCACCAATATAAAAACAAATCACCATGAGTTTCACCTATGTCATTCCTAGACGCCTGTAAAGCTTTTATTCCTGTATTAATCTTTTTTTTTGCACACATGCAGAAGGTATAGTTTGATAGAGAAAAGAAGACAGCTTGTTCAAACGACAATACTAGATGATGACAATGATGGTGATTATTATTATTATTATTATTATTATTATTATTATTATTATTATTATTCTATAGGACTGTAGATCGCATCGGGCTTTGGTTTCTCTAAGACATTGATTATATTCCTTCCAATTTCAGACATCCCTTTCCAAATACCTACTCTCCAGGATACTTATTGCATCTTTTGCTTTCCTCATTTAATCATCTCTCTTTTTTCTCTCTCTCTCTCATTTTTAGGTCGAGTGTCTGTACGGGACTCCGGTGCTGTATTCCCCTTTTTTCTCTTTTTGCATGTTCCTAAATTTACTTTGTTTTCCGTGTGATTACCGTTTTTGCTGTTCCAACACACACACACACACACACACATTTCACAATAATATAAACACCCATGCCCAAGGCGAAACTCGACCTCACGATCCCTCTTTGTCAACACCCTGGTCATTGTTTTCTTGTTTACGGGCACAGCGAAGCACAAGAAGTCATTTGAGCTAGAGCTTTGATTTTTGCACAGGCATTATTAGCAAACAAGAGAAGAAGCCGTACTGAGTTTCAACACAATATGTACCGTCTGTTGCATCTATAAACTATTAATGTCGCATCTGAGCGCCAGAGTTCTAACGTACGTATCATGTGGCAGCATATAGTGGCTTCCAAGGTCCAGCCGCGTTTTATAAATACTGTAGATGTACAAAATAACATTTAGAATAAGTGAATCATGATTTACCTAAAATTTTTTATCAAACTGGATGACGTAAGGCATAGCATTCAAGCAAGTGTCTTCCACATGTATGGGATTGTGGGTAGGTGAGGTTCAAATATATGACATTTACATCAGATAAGATGTGTAAGTCAAGGCTCATAGTAAACATGGACGGAAGTCTTTTCTTTCGAACAGAAGGTTGATATTTTTAACCGACTGTATGGTCTCTGTCTGGGCTTAAAGCGGAAGTGTGAATGAAAATGCTTACAGACCTCCGTATATACACAGCTTGTGGGGAAGATAGTCCAACGCGTCTCTTTATTAACCACATCACAGAATTGTAGGGCTCCAGCTATGACCAAACGTTTTCAGGTAGCGCGACATTTACTATGTTCACTTGTCCAGGACTTAAATTATTTTAACTTTACTTATAATAACTCAAGTCTACAAAACGTCGTCGGTCTACAAATTCAACGTCGCTCTGTGAATTTCTTCTTCTTCTTTTTTTTTCATCGTCGGCTTACCAACCCCGAATTTTAGACCAACACTCCCGGAGAACGTACAAGCGTATGCGTAGGGTTGACAAACAAATTTGTCCATACTTTCCAAACCCTTAGAGCAAAATGGATGAAATTTGCACTTTTAATTATTTGCGTTATACTACACCTGTGGTATAAGTATTAAAAGGCTATCATAGTTAGTGTGGAATTTCAAACTTTTAATCACACATGTCTTTAATGGTTACTGAGTATAACCTCGCCTCCAAATTTGAGTTGGTAACAGCAAATAAATTAGTAGCGAACTTAAAGAGAGCATGTGAGGAAACTCCTGAAGAACCTCTAGCTATTATTTTCCAGTAGAGTTCGGAGTATTGCCACATTACCTAAAAGAAGACCTATAACACGAATACTCATCACAGCAACCTGAATTTCCAAGAAAGCCGGTATACTCGCTGATTAATTAGAAATGTATTCTGAAAACACAACTTCAGTAACAGCAAATATTCCTAGTAAAGATTCAACGAATCACCACCAATGGCTATTATCAGGGAAATGAATTTACGTTTCTGTATTGTGTTTTAGCTAAAAAAAAAAACTGATATAAAAACCTCTTACAGTATTTCAATCCTATTGTCGAGAACACAATATTGCTCAGCGTCCAGCAATAATTATAAATATATTTGAATTATCCAAGGTTATTGCTCTAGAATTATCTTCCCTAAATCGTGCACAAGATTGTGATTTTTACATTCCAGACCAAATATTTTTAACGTACATAGTAGGTACAGAAGGTATTATATTCCACGCAAAATATCGATACCGAGATTTAACCAGAAATAGAAGCTTTTTGGCCCCCTGAATTCAAAACAAAGGGAACTTTTAGAAAAAGGTCCCTGAGTTTGTGTTTGTGTGTCTGTCTGCCTGTCTGTTGACAGCAAAGCTCTAAAAGGCTAAGTCGGTTAAATAGCAAACTTGATATTACATAGCGACTAGATTTAAAACATTTGACTATAGCTTTAGCCTACTGTATTCCTAGTGCATTACAAGGAAGCAAGCAGTAAGACCTTTTCTGCTAAGTGTATCTAGATCAGCATGGGTAGATAAGGAATAAACCTTTTTAAAGTATATTTGCAGACCAGGCTGCGAAAAGCATGTAACTGGAACGCCTTACGTTTTTAGAAAAATGTCCGTGCGGTTTTCTGTCTGTCTGTGGACATCATAATTCAAAAACGAAGAGTCAGTTAAATGTCTAACGTTGTATTTAAGTTTAGTAGCATCTAAGTATGCGGCACAAAGATTTACAGAAAATTCCCCGCACTCCAAATACCCTTTGCATGAAAGGTGATTTGAAAATTTTGTTGTTTTTAAATATGACGCTAATGGTTTTGATTAAAATCCCGTACATTAAAGATCCTTACATAACAAATAAAATGCACAACCTCAGTTTACTGGGAATATTCTATGAAGACCACCTCATTCTGGATGACTTTTACACAACAAATAAGCAGTAAGAGATAGTAAAAATTTTACTGCACAAACATTAGATCTCGTTAAAACACACAACTTATGTCAAATACATTTTTTGTTGAGCTAAACATTTCCGTTGCCTATTACAGGTTTACATTTTCAAATACTTAATACATTTCTCAAATGAGAAGTCGTTTGTATATTTGCTTTAATTTTGGCCAAGCAAAGAAACGGAATTTCCACACCAGCTCAGAGTGACTGGCTTTTAAAAGAGTTGATTATCGCTTTAGCTTATTGTATTTCATTATTTCCTGTGTATAGTATCGTTGTAATACCACTTCGGCTAATGTTTACCTTGATAAACGTGAAGTAGGTAGAAGTATAAACTTTTGTTAGAACAGTTTGTCGCACTTTAGGTAGAGAAGGTAGCGTTAATGTAGCACATCAGATTTTACTTTCTCCAGAACGTATGTAAAACGTACATAGTAGATAGAAAAAGTGTTGTATTCCACCAAAAAATTCGATGTCGAAATGTCATCGAAAGTATATATTTTTGGATGTCGAGTCCAATAAAAGCATTCCTTAAAAAAGGTCTGCGCACGCGTGTGTGTGTGTGTGTGAGTGTGTCTGTGGAAAGCATGGCTCAAAAACTAAGAGACGTTAAATACGAAACTTGCTATTTAATTTTAGTTTTTTGCAAGCTTGTGGCACGAAGATATTTTTCCCAACACAATGTACCGTTTACATGGAAAAATCTTTGAAAATGGTGTTTTTCTCAAAAATTCTTCAAACGATTTTGATTTAAAAACCGTAAATTAAGGATATTTACATCAAAAATAAATTTATTTTATAGGAATAGCTTCTGAAGACTTGTTCATTCTAGGTGTATTTTGCTGCCATTTATGTAACAGTTAAACCGTAACAAAAGCGACAAAAACGTACTGTATAAAAATATAAATCTCGTTAAAACTCGCAGTGTATGTCATACACACTTTTGTTGTGGAGTTGACCGTTTCCGAGATAATCAGTGTTTTTCGTTTCAATTCTCAAATGATATGTCTGTCATCTTTGTATCGTGTCTTTTGTTTGCTCCTGGCAAGCAAGGAAAACGGAATTACAACTGTTCTATATAGCGATCGGGATTTAAAGGAACTTGCTATAGCTTTAGCCTAGGTTATCCCCTTATTCCCCATCTTCATTTAAAGACTCAAGTCATAAGACGAGTTCTGCTATGTTGATCTCGATTAGAACGAAACAGATCGAAGAATAAGCTTTTTAATAATAATGTGTTGTAGAGATGTAGAGAAAGTCATATGAATGCTACATATGAAAATGTTCTCATCTAGCCATGACTGTGTCTAGAGCAATGCTGAGTACAGGCTTACAAATCAAGTATGATGTTCCAGAAAATAGAACATTTTCACTTTTTCTACCGGGTACTATATGCTATTTACATAGTAGATAGAGAAGGCATTGCATTCTACCACAAACTTCGATACCGAGATATTACTATGAATACAGGCTTTGAGTACCCCTGACTCAAAAAAAGAAATTTAGTAAAAATTCCGTTTGTGTGTATGTGTATATGTTTATGTTTCTTAGCGCAGCATAGCTCAAAATCGAAAAGTGCGACAAATACCAAAATGTTAAAATACCAGACATGAAGAGTTTTAAGAAAATCCCCCCCCCCACAAGCCTGTTTTCAAGTGGTAGCTCTACCACTCTCGCCCTGGTAGCTGAGTGGTAGGGCAACCGCCTAGAGACCGGCAGATACGTAGTTCAAATCCCGACTATGACATTGAATTTTTCAATCTGTCACTACTTATCCAACTTCTGTTAATATTTATCTCCGTTAGCATGATAGAGATAGAAGAATAATGCTTTGTAAGAACAGTTTGTTTGAAGCACTTGTAATAGAAGAGCATGTGAATGCAACACCTCAGATTTTAAATTTACTTTTATTGAATTTATTGCAGTCTTTCACTACATGAAGTAAATTATAAGGGATACATTTCCTACAACTCAAATTGACACATTTTCTTAACAACTCGGCATGCAATGATTCCCTGGGCGTCTCCAGGCATTCGAGCCCCGTCTATTTCTCCATAGTGTTGCGTCTGTGAAATTGGAAAATGAGCAGAATACAAGGTATATTATAGAATCTCATACCAGTTAATGTAAACAATAATAGTGAAATTTTTGCCAGGTATAAAAATTCCAGCTTGCGTGTTTTTTAGATAATTCTTTGCTGTCTAAATTCAACCTTCTAAAAAAATTGGCCACCTGATGCATTTGTAAAAATATTCACGTGATATAGTTCAAGTTCAGCAGTAAGTGAGTTTCAAAATAGATCTGTCGAATTACATGTTATATCAACTCTAAATATTATAGAAAAAGTATTATTTTCGTTCTCTGCAAAACTCTTTGTTTTTCAACACGTCTTATTTTTCTTAAATTTTTTACAACTATTTCGAATATGTCTTAGATAATTTTCTTTAATGTACTTTTGAAAGGAAGTATATAAAGTTTGAAACAAATTAGTGAAAAACTGTGGACCATTTTCTGTATGGAATTGTTGGAAGAAAGTTTGCATGAAAATACGGTATAAAGTTTAGAGTGCCTGTCCATACGCATGCGCCTGGCCATATATAGATTCAGTTAACTGGTAGTTAAAGTGAGCCAAGTAATTTAAGCTATATATTTTCTTAAATGTTAGAGTTCATTTTTTTTTCGCAGTCGGCTTACCCTCCGCTTATGTAGAACAGACACCCACCTAGGACTTACAAGCGGATGCCTCGGGGTCAGAAGTCAGTCGGGGAGTCATCGGCACGGAACCACAGAATGGAGGAACTGGAACGTCGTGCCGTAGCCAACCATGAGCGTGAGGAAGTGGATGATAGGAAATGCAAGCGAAATGGATGATAGGGAAGGTGATGATGGAACAATTTGTTGGAATGAGTGGCGGAGGAAAATGGAGAAAAACTGCCTAGACCCTGTTTCGACACCACAAATCCCACATCCCAGAAAAAGCATGGGTCCGGAAGGCTGTCCACGGGATTCGAACCAACGACCTCCGGAATGCGAGCCGCACACGCTACCGCAGTGCCATCTTGCTCAGCTGCATGCCACTAAGTCAATATCACCTCATGACCGCTGCACGAGAAGTGAACCCCTTTGCCAGGTCGCTTATCTGAGTGCGCAGCCCTACTTTGTTTCTCGTAAGCATGCACACATTAATATTAGGCTGGGAAAAACAGGTTTGTCTGCGAGTTAAGAATTTTGGCCTTAACAAATCTCGCAAAGGCCCGCCTGGGTAGTGTAGTTTTAGCATGTCTGCCTCACATTGAACAGGTCACGAATTCGAATCTCGCTTAGGGTGAGCTACCCGGACAAGTTTTTTATTCGGGGTTTCCCCTTATCCTGAGAAGACGAATGTCGACTAACTTTAAACTCAAAGTACCCCGTGATCATTTGAGCAGCATTTCACCGATTTCGGTCTTCGTCCATATGACCAACTAAGTTAAAAAATGTTAAACATATAAAAAAATTGGTCTGTAAATATAATTCAGACCTCTATGCACGTTAGCCCTAAGAGTTGAGTACCGAGCCTGCATCCTGAGTAATGCTGAAAAGTTAGCCCATCATGTAACGCTATATGAACCAACAAAGTAATTACAGTTAAGCATGAGGTTGGCTTCTGTTTAGTGCGAGAGAAACGCTCTAGTAATTTCTAGCGAACATCTGGTTATCTGTATCATGTTCCATCATTTGGAGATTTACAGCAATTTGCACACAACATTTGTAAGGTACATGAAGCATATATATGATCTGGTGAATCAGCACGTCTCGCTGAATCAAGGACTTGGAATCGAACTCCTGCCGCCTGGATGGGAGGCAATCGGTCTAACCAGTCTGCATCGGTGCCCTTAAAAATGTTCTTATGAAACAAGTTATTGTTTTCATTTTTCAAAAATTTGGTCATCTTTCCCAGACGCATCACCTTAATAGAGCAATTAGAAATGTAATCTATCCGCTTTTGAGTTTTACTTTTGTGCCTGTATCCGATATACATAGGCAAGAATGTGTTTTTAACGATGAACAAGAAAGTTATTGAATTGAAAAGCAATATGCTTTGTATGCATTTGGCATAATTTTGAAATGATGTATGGACATATTTTTAGCGATTTTTAAGAACCTTTAATATTTTCAAGAGTAGAATTTTTTGTGATAAATGAAAAATTTAACTATTTTATTTTGCATATAAAAATACGCATTTGCTCAAGTCAAGCAATAAAGCTGTAATATCTACGTCTTCATACTACGAAGCTAGAAGTTCTGAAACAATATTTAGAATTTCAACACACAAAGTTAACAGTTACAATACTTACCAGATACTAAAATAAGGCCGAAGCAAGAAAGTTTCTTACTTCTGAAATTTGTAGGTAGGTAATAGAATGAATATGAGAGTTTTTAGCTAAAGGGAAACGCATGGATTCCAATATTAAATAATATAGTAAATTGAAATATTAAAAGCTTTCTGCTAATTGACTTTGTCTGAATTGGATTCCATTGTGGGAAAAAATGATGATGTAATAATATTAGAAGTTTTAGATCAATTGTTTGAGCCTTCAGAGCTAGTTACTAAATCACGTACTGTTGATTTTAATAATATAACGTCAGTATTAACCAAATATATACATTTAAAACTAGTTTTCTTAATTCTGATTTGCTCTTTTGATATATAGGATTCTGTGATTTTTGCCCAACTAGCCATGGTGGTAACCGTAACAAATTAAATGTAATAACAGCAGTCTTGTCACTGAAAGCAAAGAGTTTGTCTTATCATATTTTCTGTGATAATTCCCTTCAAAGACTTTTGACTATCAATAACTAATGCTGATGGAGAGAAAGAGATATTTCTCTAGTCATAACTTAGTTTTAACACACATAAGTACATCTAATAAATAAAAAATCTCACTTTGTATGCTGTAGTTTGGTGATGTCTGATATGTGATAGTAGTATGTGATTATATTCATAATATTAATTTTAAATAAAGGTTTTTGTGTTTGGAAATAAAGAGCTTCAACGTTGATACTACATTAGTTGCCTGTTAATTTTCATTTCAGTATTGCCATTAGTCACTAATTCTGCCTGAAAATTTGCACGAAATTAATGCGTAATAATGTTAAAATATCTAACATAAGACACCATTAATTCAGATTATTAAGGAGTATTTTTAAAATAATTGTCAACACAAAATCTTGTCTGTACTGATATACGTGATGCATACGAATAATGTTATAGCACAGTTCCAGAAGAATTAATTGATAGCTTTTATTATTTTGATGTGACCTACGTCAGAAGAAAAGCAGCCCGTGTTAGAAGTGGTGTACCTTCTAGGATTCCCACTGGATTTACTCAGTGATTTCAGACTAATAACTATCATCTAATTTAATTATTTACTTTATGGAATCAGCTCAATGCAGAGCTTGAAAATGGGTCACATACAACTTAATTGAAGCAGGGAATGGCAGTTTTAATGTGATGTTTGGAAAATATTATCCATCACGGCATTCTCTGATAATATAATCAGTTATATATAATCCATCATTCAAATAATGTTGGAAAGAGCTGACGGATGACAAGTTCCAGTCAACGTAGAGCACAATATGAAAATATTAACAGGCGTGTTCAAAATATTTACCAGAGGTACGCTTAGTACATAAACTGTAGTACTATTGCGGAACATAAGGGCACAATTTTCCTTTATCATCTTTGGAGTGCGTAAGAACCTTTTAAGTTCTGCACATGCATATCATTTTGACTTTATATTGCACTATATTATACAGTGATAATGTATGGGATATTTTGGTATTTTATGGAAATAACATTTCAGTATAGCATAGTGGTATGTTAATAATGTTGAGTGATTAGTTTCGGAAATAGAATTATAATATGTCGAATATCGCATTAGGAAATACAGTAGGTCACTAGCCATAGAAGAAATAGCGTATGTCAGTTGTCGTGTAGATGAAATGACACATGTCATTTGTCACATGGGGGAAATACATTCTCACCGGTGAATGTGTTGCATGTTATTCAAATTTGCTGAAAATATAGAATTAACAAATTTCGAGGAGGAGATTGACATAGGAGTCTCCTGAACGCATATATGCAGGAAAAATATACATAGGTGGTTTGAATTCGGCACCATCTTTTAGGTGGTTACATTTTCTGAGCTACTTAAACAAGGCAACGTATGACATCAGGTTTTGAAAATTCCTTCCGAGTTCGATATTTTCGTATTCATTATTGTTATTAAACATTTTGTACAGAGTTTAACTATATAAGAGGGTTGCAAATATGCACCACATTTCCCATGAAGTCTGTAGAAGTTCTAAATACAATGATCTTATCACTTATAGAGACTGGCCTTAGTAAAGCATTAAATGGTTCGTTTATGTTAATACTTGGTTACAATAAACGTGTATTTGAAACGTGATAAAATTAATTTAAGCAATGGAAAGTAAAATTGATCC
This sequence comes from Hymenopus coronatus, assembly GCA_030762935.1. NCBI lineage: Eukaryota > Metazoa > Arthropoda > Insecta > Mantodea > Hymenopodidae > Hymenopus > Hymenopus coronatus. The sequence goes on from CM060900.1 coordinate 50,788,519, forward strand.
CCATAAATGTAGTGTTGTTGCAACGCAGTGTTTTTTAGGCACAGCGGAATCCGGAAAATGGTTTGTTTCGTACATCTCAACGTACATGTTCACTTTCGTTACAACCAGTATTGGAAGCGGTAAAAGAAAGTTTATATAAGGAAACTTGAAAGCCTATAGGAATGACCCTAGCATTAGGATTAAGGGTGCCCAGTCATTGGGGCAGAGAATCGCATTACACCCTTGGGGCCTTTGCGACTTAGTGACCCTGGCGAGGGGTGAATGCACTGAGAAACCTGAAGGGCGACAACGAAACCAACATTATTGAGGTCCCTAACGTTTCCAAATTGAACGCCACCCGGGCCCAAACCATAAGCTCAGGGCCTCCGGGGTTACTCCGAGAGGGCCCAGCCAGAAAGCTCCAAGGGAAGTCCTGATAATTTGTTCTCACGTCGACGACAGCAATAAACTCTATAGATGGCAAGCGTCCATATCGCCGCAGACCCCAAACACCGTAGTTTGACCTTTCTACCGTGTAACAGGTGAAAGAAGTGATCGGAACAGGAAATGATGGACAGGAAAATCGGAGGATGTAAAAAACTTTCCCAGCATTCTCCTGGGGTTCCCGGAGAAACCCAGAAAAATAAACATGCGTCAGGAAGACTGGTTACGGGAATCGAACCAACGACCCCCGGAATGCAAGCTGCACATGTTACAGCAGCACACCTTGCTCGGCTGCATGCCACTAATATAACATTACCTCATGACCGCTGCATGGCAAGTGAACTCTATATCCAGATCGCTGTATCCCAGTGCTCAGCCCTACTTTGTTTATATTAAGCATGCTCGCATTAATGCTAGGCTAGGAAAACCAGATTTTTCCAAGAGTTAAGAATTTTGGCCTAACCAATCTCGCAGAGGCCCGCCTGGGTAGTGTGGTGGAAGCATGTCTGCCTCTGATTGAACAGGTCGCGAGTTAGAATCTCGCTTAGGGTGATTTACCGGATAGAGTGAGTTTCCCTTATCCTGAGAACACGTATAGATCATTTGAGCAGCATTTAACCGATTTCGTTCGTCCTTCGATATGACAAACCAAGTTAAAGGCGTTTGACATACAAAAAAAAAAAAAAGTTTGCAAAATCGCTTTGTTCTTTAATTTGGTCTGCAGATATAGTTCACACCTCAATGCACGTAATCCCTAAGAGCTGACCACTGAGCTTGCATCCTGAGTAATGCTGAAAAGTTAGCCAAACTTATAACACTACATGAACTGACTCAGTAATTACAGTTTCTGCTTAGTGTGACGGAAGCGTTCTATTAATTTCAAGTGAACAAGTACCTCCAGCTATCTGTACCGTATTCCATCTCCTTAGAGATTTCTAGCAATATGCACAGAGCACTTATATGGTGCATAGGCTGTATATACGACCTGGTGAATCAATACGTCGCGCCGAATCGAGGACTGATTTCCTAATTAGCGCAGCAGATGAGGTTTAGAGACACGAAAAGCAAATGAAGTACATTATAGGATTATAAGAGATTCGCGTGTTCTCTACTTCTTCGGCGATAATAGCGCCTATGGTCACAAGTAATACACTCAAATTAATAACATACACAATAAGCTCATTTTCTGAGGTATTACTCTAAGTAATAGAGAGAAGCTTAGACTTAAGCTCCAACAATTTTCATTATAAATATTGCCTCTCCTGGTTGAGTTTAATTTGTAAAGTGATTTCGATACTAACGAAGTGTTTTCACTTCCCATACGCGTACTATGTGTATAGTGTATAGAGAAGGTAATGTAATGCACACAATTCGATGTCCAAATTTCAACGGAAATAAATGTTTGAGGTCCCCGCGTTCAAAAATGAATTTTTAGAAAAAGGTCCGTGTATGTGCAAGTGGAAATGGTAGCTCAAAAGCCAAGAGACTGTTAAAAAATGGGTTAATTTATTTAAGGTCCAAAAGGGATAAACGGTAAAGGATACACAATGGAAGGGGGACGCCTTGCAGACTTAGATCTAGACTAAAAACCCCTAGGACGATGGGGTAGTGAAGAAACCATAGGAGCCAATAGACCATAGGCAGACAGGACTCCAGATATTTGCGGAAATATAAACGTTTACAAATGCGATTGCCCGTACCACTGCCAGAGAGGGCGTGCAAGCGGCCCATCGACCTTCCTGCCGCCAAATGTCCACGGGAATATTCCTTCCATTTAGCATGCACCCACACCATCCGTCCACCCTAGCATACACCACGAAAGCTTACGTGAAAGATGAGAGGGACATTGGATGTAGGGGATATTATGGAAAGGAGGTCGTGTTAGATGAAAAACCACCCGAGCATTCGCCTGGCGATACTGGAAGGCCACGAAAAGCCCAGGGTCCGAATGGGCGTGGATCAAACCCGGGACCTCCTGAATGGGAGACGCAGGCGTTAGCGATAGGTTAGTAGCACCTTACTCTGTGCTTTAAGACAAAAATGCATAATCTTTCCACAGTTCCCTTAAATTAGAAATTTAAGTATATATAACTTTCCGAGAGCAGATTTCCACTTCGTTAAAGACACCATCTATTACTTCAGTGTGAAAATAAAGAAGCATAATTATTTTCATTTATCTGTCCACGTTGTTGGCCCAAAAGTGGCAATCAAATCCGTCAGTTCCCGCAATCTACGCGCACCTTGTAAGAGCACAGTACGTCAGGTATCGAAGATAACATCCCACATCAAATTGAGAGATCGGACTGCTTCGTCAAAGTTCGTGGATCGACGGACAAACAATCTCGAAAGGCTTTTGGCAGTGTTGGTTTTCACATCATGCAGGGACGTCGCTTTTTGGCGTCCTCTGCCCTCAACTTGGTGCGCTACCTCACGTTTATCGTCGCCGTAAAGTTATCAGAGGGAGCAGAGCCTATCCAGCCTCCCACCTGCTCCTTTCAGGTTAGTTCTTCATCAGTATACTCTGCAGTTTTATTTAATATTGAAGGCATAATTTTTTCACTAGTTATATAAACTTCTCTTTCACTAATTTCATGGGTTGTATCAAAATAACATCTAGACCAACGTAGATAAAGAAAGCTTTCATTGTTGAAATATTTTCAAATAAACGTTAAAACATAATTATCTTACACTCTAAAACAGGAAGTACGTATACAATTAAAAATGTATAGCCTGATATATAGTGATATGACATACATAACTATAGCAAGTTAAAATGTAAACACATAAAAACGCACAGCAAAAAGTTTAATTTTAAGATTCTTTCTCTTTTACTCAAACTTTAATTTAGATTATCTTTTACATGGGCCGTCCCTTTGCATGGAGGTAGAGAAGTAATAAGAGCTTACATTTTCTGTCATTTTTAATGGCGAATGCTTTGGAAATTTTGGTAAAGAGGAGATTCTGGTTTTCAGCATACTTACTATGAGTGCAACAGGTTTAGCTTCTTCTATATTGTGTTTTTCTTTATAATTATAAACTACTACTCCCTTATTCTTTTATTTTCTGTCTCAATTCTAGCGGGATTTTCATAAAAACGGAATTATAATTAAAGTATTCCAAGTTCTTATTTTTGTAAAATAAAATCATGCTAGTTTTTAAAAGAATTAAGAAAAGTTATAAACAAACTTTTAGCTTATTTGCAACAATATATGGTTAAAAATCTGAAGTGTTCCATTCACATGCCTTTCTGTACATCTCTGCTACAGATTATTGTTAAAAATTTATGCTTATCTTTTCTTTGTGCTAATCGAGAAAGCATTAGCAGAAATAGTCTTAGTACTTGCTTCTGTGAAAGTAGAAGGGAAATAAGTGAGTAGCATAGGTTAAAGATGAAGCCAGAATTTGGTTGCATGTGACTGAAGTTACTTTTTGTTTGTATGGACAGAAGTTGACAAATTCCCGTATGAGAAATGTAGAAGTTTTTAAAGATGAAACAAGTAACAAGAAATATCTCAAAAACGATCCACTCCACGAAAAAATGTAACATAAATTGAGTGTTTTAACGAGCTCTACATTTTCTGTTAGGTAAGTTTTTGCCTATCTCTTATGGTTTGCCAGTTATGCAACATTCCGTAAAATTCATCCAGAATAAAGAAGTCTTTAAATGCTATTCCCAGAAAATGCAAGATGTATTTTTTATTTGTCAGGCAAATATCTTTAATATACGGTGTTTTAATCAAAATCGTTAGAGCCATTTTTGAGAAAGTCAAAATTTTCGAAAATGTTTCCATGTAAAGGGTAGTTGGGTGTGGGGGATATTCTTGAAAATCTTCGTGTCGCATCCTTTGAAGATACTGAACTTAAATACCAAATTTGGTATTTAACGGACTTTTCATTTTTGAGCTATGCTGTCCACACACACACACACACACTCTTAAACACACACAGGGACCTTTTTCTTAAAATGCGTTTGATTGACGGAGGAAGTATCATCACTATCGTTATAAAGCAAAAACAGCCCAGTTAAACTGTTTTTATTCCAAATATACCATATGACATGCATCATCTTTGAAACCACTTCTTCATTTAACACTTAATTACATATTCTAAAAGTTATAGTATCTTATTGTTTGTTAAATACGCGTAAAACATACTGTATGCCGATTAAGGAGCACATCCAAATTAACATGATACATTTTAGTTCATTTAAGGTAAAACTTGAGTAGCATACTTAGTTTTAAAGATGCAAAGGAAAGGATACAATATAATAAATGCTAACATTTTTTAAGTATTTAAGCAATTTTGCATTCTTATTCTCTACATTGTTGGTTGACTGCTTTAGAAATAATAATAAAATGTGCTAGAATTAGGCAATGGAAACGAGAATGCAAGTGATTTTCGATACTATCACATATAAGTACAAATCTTGGATTTTGGAAGCCGCTGAAACTGGTTAACTTTCCAAATGTAATATTAAGCAGCACTTAACTAAACCCTCGATGTTAAGCTGTTTGTTTCCATGTAGCTTATTATTTCACCAATTCCAAAAAAAAATAACTTTTTTGGTCAGGGAAATATATGAGAGTGAAGATAACCCTGAAAAAACGTGAATTAATTTTAATGTTAACAAAGGTAAATGGTTGTTTCAGTTTAAAACTATTACCATCATCTTCATCGTCTTTATTATTATTATTATTATTATTATTATTATTATTATTAGTATTAGTATTAGTATTATTATTATACTTATTATTATTATTATTATACTTATTATTATTATTATTATTATTATTATTATTATTATTAACACATTCCTAATTTTAAACTCTCAGGCTTTATTCTTCGTCAGTAAAACACAAAGCTCTTATAATGTGTAAAAAAAAAATATTATATGTTCCATTCATATAACTTTCTCTAGAAACTATTAAAAATACTATTCACACGCAGGCCTACAAGAACCTTTTTCTAAAGAAGTTTTTTTTATTTAGGGGACCTCAAAATATATATTTCCGGTCAAATCTTGGCATCAAAATTCTGTGTGGAATATATCTTCCTTACTTACTATATGAAAGTATTTAGAGAAAGTAAAAACCGTACTACGCCTGAGCATTCAATACTTAGGAAATGACATCGGCTTTATATGCAAATGCATGTTTTTTCTGTTTTTCTATATGATATTGAGGCGGGAACTGGTGACATACCTTTTGGTGATGGGCTGCGCAGCGACGACTGGTCCTTTCTCCGGCGTTGCAGCTGCTGAATTCTCGACGCTCCTCGGGTATTTGTAGACTCAGCGACGAGCAATTGAGACCTGTTTATATCTAGCTCAGGTACTGAGCGGCGGTGATCTCAAGGGATGGTACGGAAAATTAACTCAAAATAAGCGTCGGCACTTTTCGTTCAGTCAAAGGTTTATTTCCCTTCACAAGCGTTCCTGGCACGGTTATGTTCCGGTAATTTCCCTCGAACAAGGGCGTAATGCGCACAAAGGTAACACGGCGATAAGTGCAACTGTTACGTGCAGAATAATTGTTGATACTTTAACTTTCTACCGTGACTTCCTTATTTTAAGCGTCGCAGGTAGCTTGGGGCGCGCTTCATTCGTGACGTTATTAATTCTAATTGGTCAATGCGTCTTTCACGTGATTCTTGACCTAAATTTCCTCGTGGTTCCCCTATTTATACGTCACCTCCACTTTCTCTTTCGGAGACGTGACTATATAATAGCATCTTTCCCTTCTTGCAATATACAAAGGAAAATAGCGTATATATATATATATATATATATATATATATATATATATATATATATGTGTGTGTGTGTGTGTGTGTGTGTAGTGCATATTAGCATTTTTAGAGCATACTTTAGTGCATATTTTAAAGATGTTATAGCATAAATGCTTGCATATTTTAAACGTTTTTAGTGCATATAAATCCGATGTCTACTTAGGAATAAGCGATAAGGTCTCGTGAAACCGAAAATGATAGTTGCAAACGTTATGATGAATATTTACAGTGCCTAACGTTGCAGTAAATTCCATTCACAAATTCCTTTGTTTATTTTACTTATCCAGAAACAGGGACGTTTGTTAACATATTTATTGTCCCTGCATGTACTATGCACTTAGTAGCTAGAGTAGGTGTTGTATTTCCGCCAAATAATCGATGCCTTGATTACACCGGAAACACATGCATACCAAAGAACATTTCTACAAAAAGGCCCGCGTGTGAGTGTATGTGCGCATGCGTGTGTATGTATTTTAATTAAAATCGAGAGAACTGTTTTTGAGAAAAACAAAATTTTCGAAAACTTTTCAATATAAAGGTTAAACATGGTAATATGACAAATAAAACGTATGTCTCGCATTTTCTAAAAATAGCTACTGAAGTCCTCTTCATTCTGGATGAATTTTACATAACTGGTAAGCCATAAGAGATAGACACAAACTTTCTGCACAAAAATAATGCAGAACTACTTAAAACGCACCTTTCATATCATATGCATTTTTATGGTTTTAACAGTTTTCGAGATATTCCTTGTTATTGGTTTCAATTTTAAACCACTTAAACTATTATTAAACGGAGAGTAATATTTTGTTTCATCTCTCTTTTGTTTTGCTCCTGGCTATGCAAACAGAACTTGACATTAATTGTCCACATAGCGGCCAGATTTTCAAAGATTTGAGTATCGCTTTAGCCCAGCTTATTCCTTCTACTTACAGGAAAGCAAACAATAAGACAATTTTTGCTAACGTTAACTGGATTACAATGATACAAATAAAATAATAAACTTTTGTAAGAACAGTTTTTGCAGAACAGAGAGAGAGAAAAGTAATTGAATGGAATAGATCATATTCTTCCAGTTTCATCCCACCTTCTGTTTCTGTGGTAATGGCAAAGCCTATCGATCTAGATCACATTACCACTTCGACCACAAGCCTGGATCATCTACATTATCGTGATATAGTAACTATGGTTACCCAGATATAAAAAGAATCTGATGTGTTCCATTCACATGACTTTCTCTACCTGATCTGCTAAACAACCTTCTTACAAAATTGTTTTTCTTCTTCATGATAATCGATATATAAACTAACAGAACGATATTCTGCTCAGTTGCTTATAAGGAGAAGGGAATACACTAGGCTAATGCGACAGTCAAATGTGTGAAAAGCTGTCGCTATGTGATTGTCTTTGCACGGCCAGGAATAAACCAAAAGAAACACGACGACTTCGTTTTTTGAGAAAAGCATATGCATTTCAAAATTTGACTCGAATCTCAAGGAACGTTTCGCAAACTGTTAGCTCAGGAACAATCATTTATTAATTGATATAGCATAAAGTTTGTGTTTTGACGAGATTTAGATTAATTGTAATAAGGCTTTGTTTATCTCTTACGATTTATCAGTTATGCAAAAGTCATTCGGAATGAAGAGGACTTCAGAGGCTCTTCTCTGGAAGTTCAAGATATACATTTTATTTGTTATATGAATACCTTAAATATGCGGTATTTTAAACAAAATCGTTGTGGCAATTTTTAAGCTAGTCAAAAATTTCGAAATTTCTTCCACGTAAAGAATAGTGTGGCCTGGCGGGATTTTTTGAAAGTGTCCGCGTCGAATCCTTGGAAGTTACTAAATTTCAATATCAAGTTTGGCATTTAACGAACACCTCCACTTGGTCCTTCAACCCTGAAACCGATGACAAGAAGTGATGTGAACTGAAAATTATGAAAAATAGAAAATTCGGGGGATACAATGAATCTTCCAGGCAATCGCCTGGTGACCGGGGAAGATCTCGAAGAAATCACGGTGCAAGAAGGCCGGCTACAGGAAACTAACCCGGAACCTCTCAAACGCGATTGGCACCCTTTACGGTGGTTATTGTTATCTTTAAATAGCCTAAGCGGAGTTTAATAATAATAATAATAATAATAATAATAATAATAAAGGACAAGTTGATTGATATGAACGTCAAAGAATTCATTTCCGCAATAAAATGGATTCTCTGTTAAGGTGTTATACAATGAGGGATAGAGAGTGCTGTAGAAAAATCAATAACTCAAATGTATTGATATTTAGTTGCACTTGGAGCTATTTCTCAGTAAGGAACTGCAGGAAATGTGTGTTTCACCACTTACACGTCGTTTCTTAAACCATTTGTTTTATATTTTTCAGTTTTCACAGTTTTTTCATGAAAAACATCCACCACAGTCTCGTTACAGCTTTGTGAATGTATTGATAATGCTGGTGCTCACACGTAGAAAGCAGAAAGGTGCTCTTTTGAAGTCACTGTAGGTTTTTTTTCGTACTCGAATTGGACAGGTGCAAATCTATTCGAAATCTGTAGATCAGGCATAACCAGCACACTTGATTTTGTACTAGAGCACGCACCATTTCCCGTTCACTGCAGTGGTAAATTAAATTAAACTGAGTTATATTTACGGACGCACTTTACCTCCTACGGTTCTTAGCGTGAAAGACCGCTTAATTTTGCTCAGGTGACTCATTGTCAGGCTTTAGGTTATTTTACGTGCCGGAAATCTACGTCACGGGCCCACCGGCTTTACCTTCCTTGTGAAGGAAGCCATGCTAACAATTTTACGCCCGGAAAATCCATCGCCCTCTACCGGATTTACCCGCGACCTTCTGAACCAGAGGCTAACGCGTTACGCCTAGACCACAGAGGACGACGCAGTGGGTAAACACGTGACATCAGATAGAGATGGCCTTCTGACAGTAGTGGTAGTGTGTCTCGTCCCTTAAACAATGTATATTCTGTCCCTTTAAAATACCGGGAAAGCAATCCATCACGTAAGCCATCAATTCCCTCTGCCTGGGAGGTAGAATGTGTCGTATTTGTGGTGGACAAATCGGTGCAGGGGTGAGCTTTCTCCGGGTTCTACGGTTTCCCCGTCATCACATCCCACCGCTGCTCCATCTTCATTCCATGTATTATCAGTGTCATCGCCTGCGGTGCCATGGTAATGAAAGCAGGCGTTAATCAATATGAAAAAAAATCTGATATGTTCCATTTACATGACTTTATCTACATCTCTGTAACAAATTATTTTTAATAAGCTTATTCTTCTACTCATTTCATGCTAATCGAGATAAACATTAGCGGAAACGATCTTATTACCTAGTGCCTTATAAGCAGAAGGGAAATAAGGGAATACACTAGGCTAAACCGAGAGTCAAATGTTTTAAAATGTGGTTGTTATGGCATTAATATCCGTTTCTTTGCGTGGCCAGAAGTTGACAGTTCCCGCTTTAGGAATGTGTAAGTACTTTAAAACAGAAACTAATAACAAGGAATATCTTGAAAACGGTCACACCACGAAAAAAAATAGAAATGCCATAAATTATATTTTTAACTTGGTCTACATTTTTATGTAAAAGTTTTTGTTTATCTGTTACAATTTACTAGTTATGCAAAACTCTGAAAAAATCACCCTGAATAAACAGGTCATCAGAAGTTATTCCCAGAATATTCAAGATATACATTTTATTTGTGATGGAAATGCCTTTAATATGTGGTATTTTAATCAAAATCGTTAGAGGCATTTTTGAGAGATCAAATTTTCGAAAAATGTTCAATGTAAAGGGTAGTTTGGGATGAGGGTATTTTTCTTAAAACCTTCGTGTCGCATCCTTGGAAGATGCCATATTTGGTATTTAACGGTCTTTTCGTTTTTGAGCTATACTGTCCATAGAAAGACAGACAGACACTCACACACACACACGCAGTCACACACACACACACGGACCTTTCTGTAAAACTGTCTTTTTTTTTTATTCAGAGGGCCCTAAAACATGTATTTACGGTGAAATCTCGGTATCGAATTTATGAGTGGAATACAATACTTCCTCTATACACTGCATACATAGTACGTATAGAGAAAGTAAATAGAAGTGCGTACGCTGTCTTTCACCTATTTTGTAATGTTTGACTATTAAAAGCGTTGTGGTTGACTTGAGTTATATTAAATACGATTTACTTACCAAGATGCTTGTACATATTCCCTGCTATAAATGTTATAGTGTGCCCAGACCGATGCCTAAACCGACAGCCTCATGTCGGTAGATTTACTGGCATGTAAATAACTCTTGCGGGACAAAATTCCGGTACACCGGCGGCGCTGATATGATAATGGTAATTGACAGCTTCGTTAATAATTAAAATAATTTTAAATTTGTAGTTACAAATTAGTACTCATACTTGTTAGCGCTATAGTAATACGTTTACAATGGTATTGGCCACGTTTTGGAGCGTTGTTTTACGAGGTATATTAATACCATAACAGCTGTCATCATATTTTGAAACGTTGCGCTATCAAATGTGTATTTGCTCACATCAATATTAATGTAAGGGAGTTTATGAAATAGCAATCATTCTGCCAATCATGACCCTGGAAATGGTATCCTTGTCTGTGGATTACCAAACACAAGGTGTTGCATCTAAACTACAATTTTTCACGGTTTTCTTTTGCTGAGGCTTGTTCTGGAATAACAGTTGACTTGCTGCCCTTAGAAATTAAATCCTTAATGAGTAAACTGATGCAAAACGTTCACTAAGCGACAGTCGTCTTATAATCAAATGTAAAAATAGATTGCGTCCGTTTTTCTCTAACGAGAATTATTCCGTATCCCGCAAAGAACCTGGAAGTATGTATGTGAGAGAGATTTGTGTTTGAGGAAAATAAAACAATTTAAACCCAACCTACATACAACGAGTTGTTTCTAATCCAAAGTCTCTAATCCAAAGTCCCCGATAAGACTTTAGATGTTAATAGGGGCTAAATAAATGAAATTATAAAAAAAGTTTCAAAATAGACATTTTGACTAAAGATAACCCGTTTTAAACTGCGATTGTTCAAAACAAATTCTTTATTTAAGAGCTGGACTGGAGAGAAAAACGTATACATAAATTACAGTTTTAGTGTTCACCAATATAAACAAAACAAAAAAAAACAAAAAAACAACAACAAATCACTATCAGTTTCACCTATGTCATTGCTAAACGCGTTTAAAGCCTTTATTCGCGTATTCATCGTTTTTGCGCATATGCAGAAACTAAAGTTTGGAGAAAAGAAGACAGCTTATTCTAACTACACTACTAGACTATTATTATTATTATCATTATTATTATTATTATTATTATTATTATTATTATTATTATTATTATTATTCTATAGGTCTACAGATCGCATCCGCCTTAGGTTTCTCTCAGACATTGATTCTATTCTTTCCAATTTCAGACATCCCTTTCAAATATCTACTCTCCAGCATACTTCTCGCATTTTTTTCTTACTTCATCCAATCATTCCTCTCTGGTCTACACACTGGCCAGTTACCATACATTTTCCTGTTTAATTGCACACCGAAGCACTAGAAGTCATTTGAGGTAGAGCTTTGAACCTCGCTCACGCATTACTAGCAAACAAAGGAAGAAGCCTTATTAAATTTCAGCACAATATCTACCGTCTGCAGGATCTATCTAATTGTATCCATCTGAGTGCCAGAGATATATCGTATGTATCATATGGCAGGATATATTGGCTTCTAGGATTGAAATATGCTTTATATGTAAGAAAATAACACTAAGAGGAAGTGAATCATGACGCACTAAAAAACTTTATCAAACCGGATGTCGTAAAGTAAATTCCCTTCAAAGCTAGCATTCAAAGCAAGCTTCTTCCGCATGTCTGGAATTGTTGGTACGTGAGCTTCAAATATATGATATTTACTTCAGATAAGACGTCTACGTCAAGACTCAAAGTAAACATGGGCGGAAATTTTTTCTTTCGAACTGAAGGTTGATATTTTAACCGGAAGTATGGCCTCTGTCTGACCTTAAAGCGGAAGTGTCACTGTTGATGCTTACAGAGCTCCGTATATACACAGCTTGTGTGGAAGATAGTCCATCGCGTCCCTTTATTAACCACATCACAGCAGTGTAGGGGTCCAGCTATGACCAAACGTTTTCAGGTAGCGTGGCATTTACTGTGTTCACTTGTCCAGGACTTAAATTCTTTTAACTTTCCTTATAATAACTCAAGCCTACAAAACGTCGTCGGTCTACAAATTGAACGTCGCCTTGTGAATGTTGTTTATGTTGTCGGCTTACCCTCCCCGTATTTTCGATTGACACTCCTCCTGTGTGTGTGTGTGTGTGTGTGTGTGTGTGTGTGTGTGTGTGTGTGTGTGTGTGTGTGTGTGTGTGTGTGGACAGCGAAGCTCTAAATGGTAAAGTCGTTTAAATATAAAACTTGATATTAATTCTTTTTAATTGATTCTTTTAAGGCTGCAACACCAAGATTTTCGTGAGAAAAAATCCCCCATCCTAAACCACCATTTGCCTGGAGCATTTTTTGAAAATTTAATTTTCTAAATATGCCTCTAACGAGTTTGATTAAAATAATACAGGGTTATTCAAAAAGAAAGAGCAGATTTCAAACATTTATTGCTTCCAAACCACAAAAGATAGAAACGTGATTCCAACGGAGAAAGAAAAGTGTACAATTTTATAATATGCATTCAATATGACCACCGTGTGTTACACGGCATATGTCAAAACAGTGGCTCATTTCTTGCCACACACGAAGCAGCTGGTCTCCAGTTATCGAATTCACAGCTTCAACAATTCGATGTCGTAGATCTTCAAGAGTGTCAGGCATAGGAGGGATAGAAACATGGTCTTTTACGTAACCTTATAGATAAAAATCACACGGAGTGAGATCTGTACACCTGGGAGGCCACCGGCGATAATGTTGATCTGCTCCTCCTCTCGCAATCCAACGTCCTGCAAATGTGTTATTCAAGTAACGTCGGACGTGGTACGAGAAATGAGGCGGGGCACCATCTTGCATGAAAAAATGCATTGGAAAACATTAATCATTGAGTAAAATTGTTTTCTTCCACATCTTCTAACATGCCAATGTACAATTCGTACCTTTTGTTGTGGTCGTCAGGATTCAATGCTTGCAATAACTGCAGTTTGTATGGCTTCAGGTGCAGACGATGTTTTAGAACTCGCCATACCGTTGGTTGCTTGCTCGTGATGTGGATTTCTTTGGGATCCTTTCGTATATTGTACGAATATGCTCGACATTCGCGTCCGATGTGCGAAGACTTCCCGTGCTTTTTTCCTTTTGCACATGCAATCATCTTCTCTGAATTTTCGATGCCACTCGTAAATTTGCTTGTGACGCGACGATTGTTTATTAAATTGACGGCGAAAAGTTGGTTGAACTGCAACTATGGACTCTAGTTTTGCTAATTGCAGCACACAAAATGATTTCTCTGGTGATGTCGCCGCCATTTCACTATAGACATACAACAACAAGCAAGAGCGATAATACGGCCATGATTAGAACTTCTACCCCCAGCGCTATTTCGATTGTAAATTATTCTCTCTCCATAAACGTTGGAATCATGCTTTTATCTTTTGTAATTTGGAAGCAATAAAAGTTTGAAATCTGTTCTTTCTTTTTGAATAACCCTGTATATATTTCAGATATTTTCATTAGAAATGAAATGTGTTTTTTGAATTTTCTGGGAATAGCTTCTGAAGACTTGTTCATTCTGGATGGTTTTTCTATAACTGGTAAACCGTAGAACGTATTCTACAAAAAATATAGATGTCATTATAACACATACAATCTATGTCATATACATTTTTATTGTAGGGTTAACCATTTCCGAGATAATTCTTGTTATTTGACTCAATTTTAAAATACTTAAAACTTATCTCAAACGGAGAGTCCTCATTCGTTTTATAATCTTTTGTTTTACTCCTGATCATTCAAAGAGAACCGAATTTCAATTGTGTTACATAGTGACAAGCTATTAAAATATTTGACTATAGCTTTATTATTCCTAGTGCATTCCTAGAGCATTATAAGGAAGCAAGTAATAGGACCTTTCTGCTAAGTTTATCTAGATCAGCATGGGTGGATAAAGCATAATCTTTTTTAAATAATTTTTGTTAATCAGGTAAAGAAAATAATGTGAATAGAACGCATCACATTTTTAAAAAATATATCCGTGCGTGTGTCTGTTTGTCTGTCTGTGGACATCATGATTCAAAAACGAAGAGTCAGTTAAATGCTTAACGTTGTAATTAAGTTTAGTGTCCTGTAAGGATGCGGCACAAAGATTTACAGGAAATTCCCCCCACCCCAAATACCCTTTACATTAAAGATGATTCGAAAATGTTATTTTCCTCAAATATGGCGCTAATTGTTTTGATTAAAATACCGTATATTAAAAATCCTTGCTGACAAATAAAATACACATCTTCAGTTTTCTGGGAATAGTATATGAAGACCATTTCATTCTGGATGACTTTTACACAGCCAATAAACAGTAAGAGGTAATAAAAAATGTACTGCACAAAAATGTAGATCTCGTTAAAACACACAACTTATGTCAAATACATTTTTTGTTGAGCTAAACATTTCCGTTGCTTGTTACAGGTTTACATTTTCAAATAGTTAATACATTTCTCAAATGAGAAGTCGTTTGTATATTTGCTTTTATTTTGGCCAAGCAAAGAAACGAAATTTCAACACCAGCACAGAGTGACTGGCCTTTAAAAGAGTTGATTATCGCTTTAGCATATTGTATTTCATTATAGTATCGTTGTAATACATTTCAGTTAATGTTTATCCTGATGAGCGTGGAGTAGATAGAAAAACAAACTTTTGTTAAAACAGCTTGCTCCACCATGGGTAGAGAACGTTTTGTGAATGTAGCTCATCAGATTTCTACTTTCTCTGGTACGCATGTACAACACTATATAGTAGATAGAAAAAGTATTGTATTCCACCCAAAAATTCGATGTCGAGATGTCGTCGGAAATATATATTTTAGGGTGTGAAGTCTGAAAAAAAACATTTTTAAAAAAGGTCTGCGCGGGTGTGTGTGTATGTGTGTGTGTTTGTGTGTGTATGTGTGTATGTGTGTGTGTGGGTGTGTATGTATGTGTGTGAGTTTGTGTGTGTGTATGTGTGTGTGGGTGTGTGTGTATGTGTGTTTGTGTGTGTGTATGTGTGTGTGTTTGTGTGTGTATGTGTGTGTGAGTTTGTGTGTGTGTGTGTGGGTGTGTGTGTATGTGTGTGTTTGTGTGTGTTTGTGTGTGAGTTTGTGTGTGTATATGTGTGTGTGTTTGTGTGTGTATGTGTGTGTGTTTGTGTGTGTGTATGTGTGTGAGTTTGTGTGTGTGGGTGTGTGTGTATGTGTGTCTGTGTGTGTGTGTGAACTGCATGGCTCAAAAACTAAGAGACGTAAAATACTTGGTATTTAATTTCAGTATTTTACAAGGCTGCGACTCGAAGATTTTCAAGAAAATTTCCCCACCCTAACTAACCTTCACATGGAAGTTGTTTTCAAACTTTAGAATATTTTTCAAAAATGACTAACGATTTTTATCAAAATATCATATGTTAAATAGATTGTAGCCATAGTAGCTCAGTTGTAGAGCAACCGGCTAGAGACCGGGAGATCCGTGGTTCAAATCCCGGCTATGGTATTGACTTTTTCATGACTCTACTTATCCTACTTCTGTTAACATTTATCTCCTTTAGCATGATGGAGATAAAAGAATAATCCCTTGTAAGAAAAGTTTTTTGAAGCACTTGTAAGAGAAAAGCATGTGAATGTAACACCTCGGATTTTAAAATTTAATCTTATTGAATTTATTCCGATCTTTCACTATATGAAGCAGTTTATAATGGATACATTTCCTGCAACTGAAACTGACACATTTTCTTAAGAACTCGGCATGCAATGATTCCCTGGGCGTCTCCAGGCATTCGAGCCCCTTCTGTTTCTCTATGGTGTTGCGTCTGTGAAATTGGAAAATTAACAGTGTACAAGATATATTATTGAATCTCATACTAGTTAATGTAAACAATAATAGTGATATTTTTGCCATCCATCAAAGTTCTAGCCTGTATGGTTATTTAGATAATTGTTTGCTCTCTAAATTCATCCTTGTAATAAAAATGGGCCACGTGATGCACTTGTAAACATATTCACATAAATAGTTCTAGTTAAACTGAAAGAGAGTTTCAAAACAGATATGATAAATTATATGTTGTTATATCAGCTCTAAATATTATACAAAAAGTATTATTTTCGTACTCTTCAAAACTCTTTGTTTCTCAAAAAGTCTTATTTGTCTCAAATTTTTACAACTATTTCGAATATGTCTTAGATCATTTTCTTTAAAAGTCCCAAAATTGCTTTGGTCTTTATATTGGTCTGTAGATATAATTCAGACCTCTGTGCACGTTAGCCCTAAGAGTTGAGTACCGAGCTTGCATCCTGAGTAATGCTGAAAAGTTAACCTATCTTGTAACACTATATGAACCAACAAAGTAATTACAGTTAAGCAAGAGGATGGCTTCTGCTTAGTGCGAGGGAAGCGTTTTTAAGGAACAAGTACTTCTGGCTATCTGTATCATATTCCATTACTTAGAGATTTCCAGCAATATACTCTGAGCACTTGAAAGGCACATAGAGCATATATATGACCTGGTGAACCAATACGTCTCGCCGAATCAAGGACTTGGAATCGAACTCGATGCGCCTAGATGGGAGGCAATTGGTCTAACCACTCTGCCACAGCGCCGCCTAAAATGTTATTACGAATCAAAATATTGTTTTAATTTTTAAAAAATGTTGGTCAACTTTCCCAGGTGCATCACGTTAATAGAGCAATTGGAAAATATATTCATCCGGTTTTGAGTTTTACTTTTGTGCCCATTCCCGATATACATAGGCAAGAGTGTGTTTTTAACGATGAATAAGAAAGTTGTTGAATTGAAAAACAATATTCTTTGAATGCATTTGACATAATTTTGAAATGATTTATACGCCTTCAGAGTTTTAGTGGTTTTGAGAACTCTTAATATTTTCAAGTGTCGAATTTTTTGCGATAAATTAGAAATGTATATTATATTATTTTGCGTAGAAAAATATGCATTTCCTCAAGTTAAAAAATTAAACTTAAATTTTTGCGTTTTCATACCACGAAGCTCTGAAATTCTGTAACAAAACTTAGAATGTCAACACAAAGAAGTTAACTGTTACAATACTTACAAAATAGTAAAATAAGGTACCAAACAAGAAAAATACCCCTGACAATTTTAGGTAGGTAATAGATCCAATATGAGAGTTTCAATCTAAAGAGAAACGCATGGATCCCCATGTTAAACGACCGTGCCGTGGCCGAGTGGTTAGGCCACTCGCCTCTCACCCAAACGGCCCGGGTTCGATCCCAAGCGACCGTACGTGAGATTTGTGGTGGACAAAGCGATGCTGGAGCGGGTTTTGCTCCGGGTTCTCCGGTTTCCCCCAATATCGCATTCCACCGGTGCTCCATCTTCATTCATGTATCACCAGTGTCACCGCCTGTTAAAGCGGGGTTAAACACTACCCTACCAATGTTAAATAATATAGTAAAATGGAATATTAAAAGTTTGCTGCCAATTAATTTTGTCTAAATTGGACTCCATTGTGGGAAAAAATGATGATATAATAACAATAAAAGCTTTAGATCATTTGTTTGAGCCTTCAAAGCTAGTTACTAAATCGCGTACTGGTGACTTAAATAATGTAATGTTAGTATTTACCAAATAAATCAATTTAAAACTAGTATTACTAATTCGGATTTGCTGTTTTGTTATATAGGACTCTGTGTCATTTTTTTCCATCTAGCCATGGTTGTAAGCGTAACAAATTAAATGTAGTAACAGCAGTGTTGTCATTGAAAGAAAAGAGTATCTTAAAATGTTTTCTGTGAAAATTCCCTTCAATATTTTGGCTATCGATAGCTAATGCTAACACAGAGAGGTTTTTTTTCTACTTATAACTTAATTTTAACAGACATAAGTACAGCTATGAACACGAAAATGTCACTACGTTGTAGTTTGGCGATGTCTCATATGTGATAGAAATATTTGATTCAGTTCATAATATTGATTTCAAATAAAAGTTGAATTTGTAGATAAGGGGTTTGAACATTAATGCTACTTTAGTAATCTTTTAATTTTCATTTCAGTTTCGGTATTAATCATTAATTCTGCTTGAAAATTAGTACGAAATCAATGCAAATTTATGATAAAATATTTAAAACAAAACACCACTAATTAAGATTTTTAAGGCGAACTTTTATATAATTTTCATCACAAAATCTTGTCTGTACTGATGTACCTGCTGCATATGAAGACCATTATAACACCGTTTGAAATGAATTAATTGATAGCTTTGATTATTTTTAAGTTATATGTGTCAGATGTGTTAGTCGTCTCCTTAGCGCGGTGGTAGCGTTGCTGCTTACCAAGCGGGAGACCTGGGTTCAATGCCCAGTACCGGCGTAGGGATTTTTCCCCCGCTCGGAGACCTAGCCCGGGGTGCACTCAGCCTCGTAAGGTCACTGGGGGGCCAATTGAGGAGCTACTTGATGGAGAAGTAGCGGCTCCAGGTCATGAGGACCGCATTAACCGGCCGGGGGACTCGAGGCGTTGACCAGGTCTCACCCTCCAATACTGCACCCCATCCATGACGTCTGTAGTGGACCGAGATGGGGGACGCAGCGGCCGGGCGGTTCCCCGTGAGATGTCGTGCCATGGAGTTATGTGTTAGATGTAGGCCTGACCAAGTTTGAAGGAGATATCCTTCTAGATATCCGTCTGGATCTAATCAGTGATTTCAGACAAATAACTTAAAATATTATTTAATTATTTTCCTTGGGGAATCACCACAACTTAGGATTTCAAAATAGGCCATTTAATTGAGGCATGGCATGGCAAGTTTGAGGTGGTATTTGGAAAATATCATCCACCACTGCTTTCTCTGATATTATCGTCAAATAAGGTTGCTGGGTGACAAGCTGAAGTAAACGTAGAGCAGAGTACGAAACGATTAACAGGCAACTTCAAAATATTTGCAAGAGCTACGTATAGTACATGAATCGTGTAGAATATCTAACAATCTGTGGTCACAATTTTTCTTTGTGGTCTCTATAGTGCGCTAGAACCTTTAACATGCGCATATGCACTTTATTCAAGTATATTAAACGTAGATATTGTATTTGATATTTTGATATTTTATTGGAAATAACATTTCAGTACAATATAGTGATATACCAAAATTGTTATGTGATTAGTTTCAAAATAAAACTTTAATATGTCGAATCGTATAAGAAAATACCGTAGGTCAATTGCCATAGAAGAAATATCGCGCGTCACTTGTCAATGAAACGCCACATATAATTGTTACATGGATGAAATACATTCACACCGGTGAATGTGTTGGAAGTTACTCAAACTGGCTAGAGATTTAGAATTAACAAATTTCGAGGACGAAATTCATATAGGGGACTTCTGAAGGCACATATGCATGAAAAATATACTTAGGTGGTTTAGATACGGCGCCATCCTTTAAGTGGTTGAATTCTCTGAGGCACATAAACAAGACTAGGTATAGCATCAGGTTTTGAAAATTCTTTCCGAGTTCGATATTTTCGTAGTATGAACAGAGTTTGTTTATATAAGAGAGTTATTAAATTAAGAATCATTTTTCCCTGAAGTCTGTAGATGTTCAGAATACAATGATTTAAAATTATTTAGGTGTAACATAAATATCTTAGAGGAAAATATTCTTAACCGTCAAGTCTGATATAAAAGACTGGCCTTAGTAAACTATTAAGTGGTCCATTGACATCCATACCCCGGGTACGATGTATGTGTAATTGAAACGCGAACATAAGCAGCAGATGACAAAATTTATCCCCTTAAAATGTAGTGTTGTTGCAACACAGCACTTTTAGGCAGAGCGGAATCCGAAAAAAAGTGTTTGTTTCGTATAGCCACTTTACGGTGAAATAAAGTGTCTCTGAAGCCATTAGGTAAATGATCCTAAAATTAGGTTTAAGACGGGCTGCCCATCGCACGTACACGCTTGGGGCCCTTTGTGATTTACGTGAGCCCAGCGAGGGATGAATGAAGTGAAGGACCGGAAGGGCCACTACGGACTCGAGATTGGATGGGGTCCCTAACGGTTCCAAATTGAACGCCAACCGGGTCCAACCCATGAGCTCCGAACTTTCGGGGTTACCCCGAATGGGCCCTAGCTAGAAAGCTCCAAGGCTGGTCCTGATAGGTTGGTCTCGCATCGACGACAGGAATAAAGATCTGTAGTGGGTAAGTGACCATTGAGCGGCAACCGCTAAACACTGTCGTTTGACCATTCTACCCTGAAACAGGTGACAAGGAAGTGATGGGAACAGGAAATGATGGACAGGAAAATCGGAGGATATATAACAAACTTTCCCAGTTTTCGTCTGGAAAACCTGAGGAAAAAACATGGTTCAGGAAACCTGACCACAGGACTCGAACCGACGATCTGCGGAATGCGAGCCGCACACGTTCCTAAAGGTCCATCTTGCTCGGCTGCATGCCACTAAGTCATCATTACCTCATGACCGCCATTGCCAAATCGTTGCATCTCAGTGCGTATTCGTTCTTTGTTGCTCTTAAGTATGCTCATATTAATACTAAGCTAGGAAAAACAGTTTTGTTTATGAGTTTGAGCCTTAACAAATCCCGCTTAGGGTTAGTTACCCGGATAGAGTTTTTTCGGGGGTTTCCCTTATCCTGAGAAGACGAATATCGAGTAACTTTAAGTTTTATGGACCCCAAGATCATTTGAGCATAATTTCACCAATTCATTCATCGTCCGATATGATCAACCAGGTTAAAGGACGTTAAGCCAAAAAAAGAAATAATAATAATAATAATAATAATCTCGCAAAGGTCCGCTTGGGTAGTGTGGTGGTAGCATGTCTGCCCAACATTGAACAGGTTGCGTGTTCGAATCTCGCTTAGGGTGAGTTACCCGGATAAGCTTTTTTCGGAGTTTTCATTATCCTGAGAAGACGAATGTCGAGTAACTTTAAGCTCAATCGATCCCGAGATCATTGGAGCAGCATTTCACCAGTTTCATTCATCGTCCGATATGATCAACCAAGCTAAAGGATGTTAAACATACAAAAAAGAAGGGAAAAATCTCGTAAAATTGCTTTGATCTTTAATTTCGTCTATAGATGTAATTCACACCTCTATACACGTTTTCTCTAAGATTTGAGCACTGAGCTCGCATCCTGAGTAATGCTGAAAAGTTAGCCTAACTTGTAACACTATATGAACACAAAAAGTAATTACAGTTTAGCATGAGGGTGGCTTCTGGCTAGTGCAAGGGAAACGCTCTACGAATTTCAAGTGAACAAGTTTCTGCTTATCTGTATCGTATTCCATCCTTTTAGAGATTTTTACCAATATACACAGAGCACTTATATGGTACATAGACTATATTCATGACCTGGTGAATCAACACGTCTCGCTAAGTCAGGGATTGTCTTCCTAATTAGTGAAGCAGATGAGGTTTAGAGACTCGAGAAGCAAATGAAGCACATTATAGGCTTATAAGAGATTCGCGTGTTCTCTACTTCTTGGGCGATAATAGCGCTTGTAGTCACAAATAATACACTAAAATTAATAACACACAAAAAGAGCATTTTCTGAGGTACTGCGCCTATTACTCTAAGTAATAAGAGAGAAGCTTAGACTTAAGTTCACACAATTTTCGTTATATATGTGCTGCCTCTCTAAGTTGAGTTTAATTTTAGAGTGATTTCCATACTAACGAAGTGTTTTTACTTCCTCTACACGTCCTATGTACCTATATAGCGTGTAGAGAAGGTATTGTAATTCACCCAAAAATTTGATTTCAAAATTTCTCAGGTCCCCTGAGTCCAAAAAAAAAGTATTTAAGAGAAAGGTCCATGTGTGTGCATTTTGGCAGCATAGCTCAAAAACTATAAGGCCATTAAGTACCAAACTTGGTGTTTCGATGTTGTACCTTCCAAGGATGCGACACAAAGATTTTCAAGAAACACTCTACATGGAAAAAGTTTTGAAAATTTTGATTTTCTCAAAAAAGGCTTTAATAATTTTGATTAAAATACTGTATATTAAAGCTATTTACATCACAAATAAAATTGTATGTCCTAAATTTTATGAAAGTAGTCTCTGAAGACCTCTTACTGTCAATTAATTTTGCCAATTTTTATATAACTGGTAAATCGCAAGGGATAGACAAGAACTTATTACACAAAAAAGTAGATCTCGTCAAAAAACACAATTTATGTCATATATATATATATATATATATATATATATATATATATATATTTATTGAGGTAACCGTTTCGGAGATATTCCTTCTTATAGTTGATTTCAAATTTGAAATACTTATACTTTTCTCAGAGAGAAGTGACCGTTTTTCTTTTGTTCTACTCCTGGCCAAGCAAAGAAGTTTTAAAACATTTGACTTTGACGCTTTAGCATAGTGCATTCCTTTAGTTCCCTTCTACTTATAAAGCAATAGGTAGTAAGAACATTCTGATAAGCTTAACTCGAGTAGCAATGTGTAGAAAGATGAAGAATCTTTTGTAACAAGTTTGTAGAACAACTAGACAAAGTCATGTGAGTGTAACGCATACGATTTTTCAATATTTATTTTCACCTTTAGTGAACAAATCTCACAATGGCACACTGAAACCTTTAAAACATTGGTAAAGCCGCGTAATAGATTATTCCTTCAGATGGAATAGTCACAATGGCATCACAAGTTACATTTTAACCTGCCCCTTTATTCCTACACAAATATTGATTCGGACTTTTAGTGTACACAATGTACATAACGACAGATTAATAATACTTAACAAAGTACAACTTAATTTATAAAACCAATCAAGAATTCAAATTAATCGGTTGATAAACAGAAAATGGTAAGGCGAAGGTCACCCTTGCCAGTTTTTTTACTGGCGGGTTTTAACTTTTGAGTTCTGCAACTCTTAGCGCACGAAGGTGACTGATGACTCAACTGTCCCGTATTTCATATATGCAGATGCTCCTTCTTGGTTAAAAGAATTTCAGAGTTAACGGCACTATTTCAAGTTAAAACTGGTAATAGGGAACTGGTTGATTGACCATCGTTTACACCTCTTGCTTATCACAGAGACGGTGAGACCAGTCGCGCTCATTGAGAGGGGTAAAACGAAGGTGCGTCTTGCCAGCTCCTCACTGGCCGATTTTAACTTGAAATAGCCCCGTTGAGTTCTGCAATTCTTTTAATGCATGAAGGAATATGTGCACACGCCAAATACGGGGCACTTGAGCCACTTGTATGTGATGTACTGTAATATCCTGTGTATTACTTATGTGTGTTTACTTAATTTTGCTGTATTAAACATGTAGGCATAGCCAAATAGCTGGTTGGCATACAATGTTATTATTGCAAAGGTAAAGGATAGACAACGGTGAGGGACAACTCTCGCACTGCGAATTATGTAGATCTATTGCGCGCTAACACCCCAGGGGGAAAGGATGAAGTGAGGGAGGCATACGTAACAGTGGGTTCGATTCCCGGCTGGGGCGGGGAACTTTTCTTTAACCAGAATTATTCCCTGTCTCGCACAGAGTCTGGAAGTGTGTATGTGAGAGTGAATCTGTGTGTGTATGTGTGTGTGTGTCTGTTTGAGGAAAATACAAAACGATTTAAACCTAACATTAAGAACCTACAGACAACGAGTTGTTTCTAATGCAAGGTCCAAAAATAGTGCCCTTAAATATAAAAGGAGTCTATATAATTGAAACAATAAAAAAATGGCCGCAGAAGACAGGCTATAGGGACGCACGGATGTCCCTAACTTAGTGGCCACGACTTCTTCATCCCGGCGCTAAGTTCCGCCATGCAGCCGTCAGCTCCACGGGTTCTGGACCTGGTCAAACTTCCCCACCCGTGCGAGGATAGCGACCAAAACGCCGCCTCAACGCCGTCTTCTAGCGCTGCCGTAGACCAGGAATCTAGAAGCACACATGAAAGATAATAAGAAAATGGCATGAAGGGAAAGAATGGAAAGAGAGTCGTGAACAATTTGCACTCCTGTATTTACCTTAGTAATAAAGGGATAACCAAAAAAAAAATCAGATTGTGTGTCCCCTAGCATGGCAGTCGCACTCCTTTCCCCTCGACACCTCGCATGGCGTGGTTTTACTCCCACATGTAAATACTTAATAATATTTCTTTTGTGTATTTACAATTTTTCCCTGCGTTATAAGCTTTAAACAAGGGCTTGGTATATTTTCTTGTGGAATTATCTGTTGCTTTATAAACACACACAGCTTTTTGACTCCCTTCTCACCTTGAATTTATAAGTGGTATTCAGTTAATTAGTGCAGCGTTGGTTGCGCGGCTGCTTCAGAGATTGGTTTTCAGAAAACAGAGAAGCGTCTAGAAGAGGATCAGAGCTGCGCCATAGCAACACTGAAGATGTTTCTTGCGCTCTTAAACTCAAGTGAAATACCGTCAGATACTTCAGCGACCTTCCTTAAGCTAACAAAAGTTGGGTTGTTCGTTGTTTACGAAAATAAGTGTTGCTAAACCTTTTAAATATGAAATTTGGACAATTGGTTACTAAAAGACATTGAATTAGATTTTTAAGCATATATTTTAGTAACATCAACACAATTATTAAGACGGTATTATGTTCAATATAACAGAAGTGGGTATTTATAATAGGTATATAGAATGATAAATTCAATTATTTAAATAATTGTTTTGCATAATTAATTACCCAACTCACATACTTTGGAAAATTGAGATATGGTCATTTTCACTATCCATGTACATATACATAGGAGATGAATTAGTGCAAATATTTGTGTCAGCGTGATGATACACTATTGTAGTTTTTTCTAAGCTTGTGTTCACGAGGAAAATTTCACAATGTTTTAAAGATGACTATTATTCCTTATCTTAGAGTCTCGGTGATTGTTTATGTAACATGTCACAAGATTGACCTTCCTTTACCCTCTACCTTGCCCGACTATAGCTGGTGGGGAAGAATTATCGATTGCACTGAAACTTCAACCTATGTAACCATGTGTTTTTGTTTTCATACAACATTAACTGATTAGGATTTACATTACATTCAACTTTTAAGTATTGAACACAATGACATTATTATGTTTTATTTAAATTTGTTTTTATTGAACAAATATGTAACTCAAGCCAACATCTAAATATGTGCACTACTTTTTTAAATCACAAAATCACCCTCATTGCTCCTACAAAAATGAGAAATTAAAATTAAACCTCAACACGTTGAAAAATCTTCAATTCGGGAATTAAGAAAGCTTGTGTCACAAATCCTTTGGTACACTGCATTTAACGTTCGTCTCTTGGGGTAATGATGATTTAGAAATCGCCGATGATACGTCCCTCGCAATATTGGCAGATAAATCGGTCCCTCGTTTCCTCGTTGTAAGTCACGTGAATGCAGGTTGGCAGTGTGCGAGTTGTACTAAACACAGGAGCTTGCCATTATGTGATGTATGAAACCGCAGGAGAAACATAAGCCAGGGTCGTTGAAAATACATTAGACCCTGAAATTTGGGCTTCATTTGTGACTGTGCTACTAGTGAGCGGACAAAATTAAATACACTTCTGTGTTTATATTTATTGTTTTCTACTAAATATAAAATCATTTGCACTTCTTCATTTCACTTATTCACCCTGTAAACAGCGCCGAATTTCACGTTAGTAGATAACCCTTCGTGCGCTTAGAGAATTGCAGAGCTCAACGGGGCAAATTCAATTAAACACTGTTCAGTGGCGGTGGTAGGGCGAGTGACCTGCATTCTACTGTTACTGCATTTCACCGGAAACGGTGTGGCATTCCCGCTCACTGAGAGGACTCTACAGGAGCTGTGCAAACATATCAGAAATGTTAACACATTATCCACTTCAGTTACAGAAGTTTTATTTTCCAGAGGAGAGAGTCACCTGTTGGATTGGAAATAAACTGAAAAATCTTTGTTTCACTTAGAAATATATCTGGCAATAGTTAGTTTTGTGATTACTGTGTATACTCTGTTCTTATTCAACATTAGAGGCCAGACCCACTATATGGTTAAGTCAAAACATTAAAGTGCTGTAACAAAAAAACATGCATAAGAACACGTAGAGCTTCACTGCAGTATTTTTATTATTATACAGTGAAGCACTACCTGCTGAAACACCCATGTTTTGTCACGAGACTATTTTGATTTATCCTTTATTATTAGATGTGTAATGACAAAATGCAAATACGAAAGAACACAAGTGTTTCACTGTTATTCGTATATCAGGAGCAAAGCACTTCGTACGAAAATCGAATGTGTTACACTCACATGCCTTTCTCTAGCTGTTCTACTAACAAACTTCTTACAAAGGATTTTTCTTATTTCTACACCATGCTAAACGAAATAAACATTAGCAGAATGTTATTATTAATTAGTTCATTACAAGTAGAAGGAAACTAAAGGAATGCGCTATGGTAAAGTGATAGTCAAATGTTTTAAAATCGGTCGTTATAGATTGTCATTGCAAATCGCTTCTTCTCTTGGCCTGTCTGAGACAAGTATAAGTACTTTACAACTGAAACCAATAACAAGGAATATCTCGCAAACAGTTACTTCC
Organism: Hymenopus coronatus; assembly: GCA_030762935.1. Lineage (NCBI taxonomy): Eukaryota > Metazoa > Arthropoda > Insecta > Mantodea > Hymenopodidae > Hymenopus > Hymenopus coronatus. The sequence continues at coordinate 50,815,536 of CM060900.1, forward strand.
ACAACAAAAACGTAAAGGACTAAATTGAGTATTTTGAACGGTTTAGCAGCTAAGCAAAATTCATCCAGAATAAAGAGGTCTCCAGAGACTATACCCAAAAAATTGAAGATATGCATTTTATTTGGGATGTAAATATCTTTAATATACGGGCTTATAATCAAATTCGTTAGGGCATTTTGGAGAAAATCAACATTTTTGAAAATGTTTCCACGTAAAGGGTAGTTTTTGGTGGAGGGAGTTCCTTGAAAATCTTCGTGTCGCATCATTGGAAGATACACAACCAACACCAAGTTGTGTATTTAACGGTCTTTTAGTTTTTGAACTACGCAGTCAACAGACACACTCGGACATATTTCAAAAACTGCTTTTTTGGACCCAGGGGACCCTAAAACATATATTTTCGGTGAGATCTTGCTTTCAAATTTCTGGCTGGAATACACTACTTTCTCTTTCCACTATATATAGTGTACATGAGGACTAGGGAAGGTAAAAATATGTAAATACAAAAGCACGTAGCACAATCAAATTATACCTGCTTTCGTGATTGTGTGTTTTTCGTTGCATTGCTATTATCGTTGTTTTACTCTGGTTATGCGTATAGTGCGTAGTAATAATAATAATAAAATGATAATAATATTAATATTATTATGTTAAATAAGAACAGCGTTTCACAATTGCAAAACTAGCTATTGCCGGATTCTTGTAGGTGAAATAAAGACGATTTAATTAATTCCCAAACTAACTGGTGACTTTATTCTCTCAAAAACAAAAGCTTTGAAACTGAAAATCACCTTCGGTTCCTGAGTCATCTCCTGCAGGTTGTTCTAAATGATCACTACGTTCAGAGGGCACATAAGATTCACATTCATCTAATCTTTCTTCTTAGTTCAAATCACCGCTGTCTAGCCAACAGAAGCATTATAATAATATTCAATAATAATAAAATAAGAAGTATTTAGAAATCACGTTTGAAAATGATGTTCTATTAACTATAGCATCTAATGTTGGCCTAAATTCGTTTCGAACCGTGTCAAAAGAAACATTAAAAATTTGGTAATTCAATGCACATTTATTAAATCAAAAAGTGAAAATAAACATACCTTGAGAATCCCTACTACGCTGTTGCAAAGCTAGCAGAAGAATTTTTTCCTTCTTTTTTATTAGCCTCATTGTAAAAACCTAACTGAATATCAATGAAAACAATTCAAACGAAGGAATACTTTTAACGAACACAAAATAGGGTCCCTACATTTCAGCGTCAAGATGACTGAGGACTGCACAACAATTGAATAACACGGTTTGTCGCTCGATGAGGAAACCGCTCCAGCTGTGACGCAACTGGACAAAGATTGCATAAACTGTTGTCAATGTGATTGCTGTTAAATCTAACTTAAACAACCGCTTTAGGAACTTTTAAAGTCAGCTTTTAAATCAAAAGTGTGAGCAAAAAGCAACAAATGACGGGTTAATCGCACACTGAATGACAGCTGTTGGGCACCTGGTATAGATACACATTCTAAACCGAAAAATACTTATGTTATTGACACTGTACGAGTGACAAATCGAGATAATCAACAAATGGAGTTATTGCCTCAAAATCTGCAGAAGTAATGCATGAAACAATATATATATATATAAAACTTTCTGCGCACATTTTCAGCAGGTTTTTAAGATTTGTGGATTATTTTCCTCTGATGGATTTGCAGCTGTTGCATTATATTAGGCATTATACCACCGGATTCATTGTCGATCCCACTGTCAGGACCGAACCACATTAACAAATAACTAGAGGAGGTTCATCTCGAAATATGTAGCATACGAGCCTACAATACCATATTATTTAGAAAAATACCAACTGAGCAATTAAAGATTTAAGGTTAATGATCGGCGCTAGAGCCACCATTCCTTCATTTTTTATTAAATTTTTAGGCAGTTTGCCTTAAATAATAATTGTATATACAACATTTATCACAGCTTTAAAAGTGTCCCTAAATATTTTGAAAAACCATTTACATTCAATACACTAATGATTGTTTATAAATCATTTTTAAACCTATAAATCTTGTATAGAACTGCTATTTTATTAGTTAAATTTTTTATGATTATTCACTGTTCACTTCCATTCTTTAATTTTTGTGTTACACATTATTCATAACTTTTTATTTTGTTCATTTGCTTGGTATGCAACCGCCCCAATGGAGGAAGCTTTCAAAATAAAACAAATAAATAATTCTTGAAATACAGCATTTTAAAAAGGATTGCAACTAAATAATGACATCTTATTAGATCGTGTGTGTTTGTTTTCACGCAAATTTCTTTTTCAATACAGCTTTCGATACCAAGTCGCCACAATTGATAAGATAAAATTGGCAAAGAGAGGTGCGGTGTGAGATAAGGTGAAGCTGACAATCTGTTCCCATAACGCATATCAGTTGCATTTCTCCTACATATCCTCAGAGCAATAGATAAGTACGTCATATATGGTTCTAAAACATATGTTATCCATTTGAGTAACCGCAACATTTGGGCATGAAGCAGAAGGTTTACTAAATAATAGACTGAAAAGTGGACCTACGCCAAACTGCAGATAGTTGATGAGCTTACCCTAAATGTTACATCATTTCAAAATTTGTTTGCAAAACTCCTGTGCTTCAATCGAAGAGATCTGATGTGTTCCATTCACATGAATTCCTCTACATCGCTGTAATAAATTATTGTTAAATACCATATTCTTCCATCGATTTTATGATAATCGAGATAAACATTAGCAGAAGTGTCCTTGTAAGTAGAAAGTAAATAAGGGAATACACTAGACTAAAATGAATGTCAAATCTCTTAAAAGCTGGTTGCCATGGGTTGAAATCCGTTTCTATGCAGGGTCAGGAGCTTTCAACTTTCTGTGTGAGAAAAGTTTAAGTATTTTAAATCTGAAGCCAATAAAAAGGAATATTTCAGAAATGGCCAGTTCCACGAAAAAACGTGTATGACATAAACGGTGTGTTTTAACGTGATGTAAAATTTTTGTGTAGTAAGTTTTAGCCTATCTCTTACGGTTTACCAGTTACGCAAAATTCAGCAAAATTCATTCAGAATATAGAAATCTTTAGAGGCTATTTCCAGAAGATAAAAGATAAGCATTTTATTTACCATAAAAGTATCTGTTAATATACGGTATTTTAAAATCGTAGGAGCCATTTTTGAGAGAATCAAAATTTTCGAATTTTTTCCCCATGTAAAGAGTAGTTTGGGGATTTTTCTCAAAATCTTCGTGTACAATCCCTGGAAGATACAAACTTAAATACCAAGTTTGGTATTTTACTGGTCTTTCGTTCTTGAGTTATCGTGTTCACAGACACACGGACCAGACACAGATCCTTTTCTAAATCGCTTTTTTTTTTTTTTTTGGGATACAGGGAAACCTAAAATGTATATTTCCGGTGAAATCTCGATATAGATTTTTTGGGTCGAATGAAATACCTTCTCTACAGGTTCTATGTACACAGTGCATTGCACCCAAAACTTCGATACCGAGATTTCATCGGAAATACATGCTTTGGGAGCCCCTTATTAAAAACAGCATATTTAGAAAAACGTCCGTGTGTCTGTCTGTCTGTGTGCCTATAGGTAGCATTGCTCAAAAACAAAATGTCCGTTAAATATCAAACCTAATGTTTAAGTTCAGTATCTCCCGAGGGTGCGACACAAAGATCTTCAAGGAAATCCGGCCACCCCAACTATCCTTTACGTGTATAAAATTTCGAACATTTTGATTTTCTCAAAAATAGCTCTAACGATTTTGATTAAAATCTCTTATATTTAAGATATTTATATGACAAATGAAATGTATATTTCGAATTTTCTTGGAAGTGCCTCTAAAGGCCTCTCTATTCTGGATGATTTTTTTTGTTTTTTTTTTAATTTTGCATAACTAGTAAACCGTAAGAGATAGACAAAAGCTTAGCACACAAAAATGTAGAGCTCCTTAAAGCGCACGTTTTGTGTCATATACCCTTTCTCCCTGAGGTTGACCGTTTTCAAGATATGTCTTGCTATTGTTTTCAGTTTTAAAGTACTTCAACTTTTCTCATACAGGAACTTGACAACTCCCGCCCTCGCAAAGAAACGGATTTTAAAACATTGTGAGTGTTGGTTTAGCCTAGTGTATTCCCTTATTTTCCATATACTTATAAGGAACTAAGTACAGTGCTAGTATTTATCTTGAATAACATCAAGTGAATAGAAGAATAAGCTTATTAACAATAATTTGTTACAGAAATGTAGAGAAAGTTATGTGAATGGAGTACATCAGATTTTTATTATTATATTTTATTGCTATTATTTTGATTGTTGCCATTTAATTGTGAAATAAAACATCTGATGTATTCCCTTTTTTACCTGTTCTTCAAACAAACTATTCTTACAAAGGATTATACATCATGTTAATAGAGATGAACATTGGCAGGAGTTGTCTTATTAATTGGTTCCTTGTAAGTAGCAGGATAATACCAGGCTAAAGCGAGAGACAATCTTTTTATGCTGATAACATTAAAATTATTTTCTTTTTGCTTGGCTAGGAGTAAAACAAAACACAGAAACGAAAGATGACTTACCGTTTAGGAAGAAAAATAAAATTCTCTGTGACATAAACTATGTGTCTTAACAGGATCTATATTTTTTGTGCATTAAACCCTTACGGTTTACCAGTTTTGTATAAAAGCGATTCAGAATGAAGATGTCTTCAGAGGTTATTCCCAGAAGATTCATTTCGTTTGTCAATAAAGTATCTAAGCATATGCTATTTTTATCGAAATTGTTAGAAACATTTTTGACAATATCGAAAACTTTTAAAACAATTCCACGGGGTAGTTTGGATGGGGGATTTTTCCTAAAAATCTTCGTCGCAACTTTGAAAGTTTATAGTAAGCTTGTCCTCCCATATTTTAGGACTGACACCCCTCTAAGATTTACAAGCCTTGGAAGATACTGAACTTAAACTCCAAGTTCGGTATTTAACTGAATTTCCGTTTTGAATTATGCTGTCTACACATACACACACACACACATGTATACATACATACACGCGGACTTTTTCTAAAAACGCCTTTCTATTCGGGGGACTATAAAACATGTATTTCCGTTGAAATTTCGGCATCGGAGTTTCGAGTGCAATACAATACCTATTGTACTTACTATGTACTGCCATAAACTGGGGGAGAACACTTTCTTAAAGTTTGAAACTATGTTCGGTATTTGTTTTATATCTTAACGATCATTTTTTCAAATCTACAGGGAAGATGAATGAACTTATAATAATTAATAGGTGTTAAATAACTATTCTTCTGACTAACGGATCAATAAAATTTCGCAAAAAATGTGTAATTGTTGTATTTTTTGCTTCTTGTAGTTTTAATATGCGCATTTAAATTCCTAACTTACATGCCTCACATTTGGCTTTTAATATAAAAACTTAAAGCCACATATGGTTAATTAATTGGTCATATAAATTCCATTCTTAATTTCTCTAGCACGTATATATATATATATATATATATATATATATATATATATATATATTGTACTTAATAAATATAGAAAAGTCCATCCAAAAATTCGATGCCGAAATTTTACAAAAAATACATTTTGAGGGCTCCTGAATCCAAACAATAATACTTTTTAGAAAAAGGTCAGTATGAGTGTATGCCTATGGACAGCATATCCCAAAATTGTAAAGTCGGTTAAATATCAAAGTTGGCATTTACGTATAGTACGTTCCAAGGATGCGACACAAATATTTTCAGAATAAAAAACCCACACTATCCTTTACATTGAACATTTTTCGAAACTTTCAATTTTCTAAAAAGTTGTTCTAATGAGTTTGATTCAAATGACACATATTAAAGATGTTTCAAGACAAATAAAATGTATTATCTGAATTTCTTGAGAATAGCCCCCGTGTCCCCTTCAGTCTGAATAACTTTTGCATAACTGGTAAATCGTAAGAGATAAACAAAGGCCAGCTACACAAAAAAAAAAAAAAAAATGTAGATCTCATTAAAACACACAATTTATGTCATTGCCGTTATTTTGTAGAGCTTACGATTTCAGAGATAGTCTGTGTTATTGGGTTTAATTTTTAAACACATAAGATTTTGCTTAAACGGATCGCATCCCATTCTTGGTCATGAAAAGACCACCCAATTTCAATGGCAGCGACAGCTTTTAAAAGATTCGAGTATCGCTTTAGCCTAGAGTATTCCCTTAGTCCCCTTCTACTTATAAGCAGCTAAATAGTGACACGATAAAAGAAAAGTATTTTGTAAGAGTTTGCTTGCAGAACAAATGGAGAAAGTCATGTGAATGGAACACATCGGATTTTTCTTACTATTCTCTCAAGTACGTGTGTATAATGTACATAGTAGGTGGAGATGGTACTGTATTCCAATAAAAATTATAGCAAGATTTCACCGGAAATACGTACTTTGAGAACCTCAAAAATGAAAAGTCGGTTAAATTGCCAAAATGACTATATATATAGTATCATCCAAGGATGCGACACGAAGATTTTCAGAAAAATACCGCATGCTAAACTACCCTTCAACTTGAAAAATGTTGAATTTTTTTTCTCAAAAATGGTCAAACAATATTTGCTAAAAACAGTTTATTAAAAGTATTTAATAAAAAAAAAACGTATATTTTTAATTTTCTGGGAATTACCTCCAAGCACTTTTTCATTCTGGATTTTTTAATAACTGATAAAGCGTTAGATACAGACAAAAGCTTACTACATCAAAATGTAAATATGGCTAAAACACATATCTTATGTAATATAATTTTCTTTTTGAGTTAACTATTTCTGAGTTATTTCTAGTTATTGGTTTCAATTTTAAAATATTTAAAACTTTTGTCAAACTGGAAGTCGCAGTTCATTTTATCTCTTTTGTTTTGCTTCTGGCTAGCCAAAGAAAACCGAATTTCAATTGTTTCACATAGCGAGCAGTTCTTAAAGGATTTGGGTTTAGGCTAGTACATTTTCTTATTTCTTTCTATTAATAAGGTACTAACTAGAAAGACCATTTCTGCTAATGTTTATCTTGATTAGCAAGAAGTAAATACAAAAATATGCAAGTATATTTTGATACAGAATCGGTAGAGACAATCATATGAATGAAACATAGCATATCCTGTTAGCATTTTTCACTGTTTAAATTCTCCTTGGACCATATTTTAGGAATTATAAGCTTGAAATTTTCAGGAGACCATTGGAAACTAGGATTTAAAATTGTTTGAGTAGTTTTAAAAAGCTAATGTGTTTCGTTCCTATCCTTCTCTATCGGTTTCAAAAACCAGCTGTTAGCATAAAAGATCATTCTTTTATCTATATCGTGCTAATATAGATAAACATTATCAGAATTAGCCTTATTACATGCCTCCTTGTAAGCAGAAGGGGAATAAGGGAATAGATTAGGCGAAAGCGGCAGTCAAATCTTTTAAAAGTAGGTTGTTATTTGAAACAATTGGGGTTCGATTCGCTTAGCATGGCATAGTTCGGTTTTACATTACTATAAAGATGAAACAAATAACAACGAATATCTCGAAAACGATCAACTCTACAAGAAAAACGTATATTACATGAATAATGTGCTTTAAGGAGAGTTATATTTTCGTGTAGTACGTTTTTGTCTATCTGTTACGTTTTAATCGTTTGCTAAGTTATCCAAAACTCGTCCAGAATAAAGAAGTCTTCAGAGATTATTCCCAGAAATTCAAAATATACATTTTATTTTTAATGTAAGATTTGTAATTCACGGTATTTTAATTAAAATCGTTAGAGCTATTTTTGGGGAAAAAATCAAAATTTGGCCATGTAAAGGGTTGTTTGGGGCGCAGAGATTTTCTTTAAAATCTTTGTGTTGAAACCTTGGCAGTTAATAAATTTGAGTACCAAGTTTATTATTTAACGTTCTTTTAGTTTTTGAGCTAAGCTGTCTACAGGTACACACACACTGATCTTTTTCTAAAAATGCTCTTTTGGGACTGGGGCTGCTACATTTCCGGTGAAATTTCGGTAACACATTTTTGGATGGAATACAGTATCTTTTCATACACTATGTGCATAGTATGTATATAGAGAGTAATATAGAATTGTTTAGCTAATGTTAAGTATTTTATATAACTCAAATTGAAAAAGTTTAAAATTCAGTAGTATATGAACAAAATGTTTTCTTTTAAACCAATTAAAATTAAGGAATACCTACAAAATAGTTTATTTATATTTGTATGGGGTGAATAATTTAAGTTGGGGCTGTACAATATTGTACTGCTCTTTTCGTACACAACCATTCAGAGTTTTCGTTGTTATTTATGTTGCTGTAAGAGTAATTGCATGTACAGATGTCGTTTAGCATTTTATGAGGAGTGAGAAAACAACATATAAAGCTAGTGTAATTTTAAAAAATATAAATTGACCCTAAAGTGACTATCGGCATTTATTTTCCCCCATTAATATTAAGCAACTTTCTTTCAAGATATTTTGTTTTCTACGACGCTTAGCTTTGAAACTGCGGCCGGTGACTCAAACGTTCCTTAACTTCTCCCTTCCTCATACGTGGTATTAGTCTGAATAGATGTGCTTTCCTGTGGTGCGCCAGGTGACCCCCCCTCTGTTATTTACCTTTCATACTTTTCCATAACGCAAATTCCGTTATCCTGTCGCAACATACCAACCGCCGTCACTAGGCCCTACAACCTGAAACAGATGAACAGAAATAATAGAGAGAATCAACCCAGCATTGGCCGACCCAGGGAACCCATGAGAATTTATATGTTCATAGTGGCCATCCCCACGGATATCGAACCGTTACTTCCCGAATGCGAGCCTAAAAAGTTACCGTGGAGCCATCTGCATATAGATATAGGTTAGACAACGGAGGGGAACACCTCGTGCAATGTAACTTATGTAGATATATTGTGGCTACCACCCCCAGGAGGAAGGGATGAAGTGAAGGAACCACAGAAGAGCACAGGCCACAGGCAGATAGGCCACAGAGACGCGCGGAGGTCCATAACAATTTTATCTTCGAAGAGGCAAACCCAAAGAGAATGATAAACAACCCTTCATCAAGCAGCCCTCTAGTGTCTACAACGAGTACTCCTTCGTTTTAGCAAGCATTCGTGCTATTTGTGTAGCACCGCCTTACGTAGGTAAACCTAGAAGTATACCTGAAAATAAGAACGAAATGAAAGCGAAATAATGGAAAGGAAATCATGGTAGATGATAAACCACCCCAGCATTCGCCTACCGATCAGAAAAAAAAAAAAAAAAAAAAAAAAAGGAAAATCCCAACTTCAGGAATCGAACCCATGACTTCGCATATTACCGCGTGGTCATCTCGCTCTTATAATTATACATTTAATGTTTTTAACGTATTTTTTTTAAACGAGTTGTCAATTGCCAGAATCATACCAGGGCTACCAGTGAGCCAAAATTTGGTCCCGTAGGAATTCGAAATTATACATTTATTGTTGCACGCAAATGTGAATAATTCTCAGGAAAATTGACAGTAATGTGCTGGAACGTAAATGATTGAAAAGTTGGAGTTTTGCGAAAATATTTAGGCTTAAGGTAAATTAATAAAAAGTAAATCAGAATTGAAATGAAAGCTGTGGGCAACATTGAAAGCACTGAGCGCTGATATCTTGTATCTGATATCTTGATGCCTTGCACATGGATACAGAAAACATAAAAACCATTTTATTTAGCTTAACAGATAAACAAAGTAGAGAGTAACAAGTTAAAACTTCCCGGAATGTGGTTGGACAACAAGCTTTCCTGGAAATTCCACATAATGGAAATGTGCAAAAAGTTAGATGTTTTATTTATTTTAAGAAAGCTTAGAATGTGTGTTTACATTAGCTATTTATTAACTGTTTATTATAGTTTATTTCATTGCCATTTAAACTATGGTGTTTTGCTCTGTGGTAGTAGTGGGGAAGCCAACCAAGTATTTTTGCTCCAGAAGAAGGCTCTTAGAATAATAACAAAGTGTAAATCTCGACGACATGTTGAACCTTTTTTTAAAGAATTAGGTATTTTAACTGCAGCATCTTTGTATGTATTTGTATATTTGAATTTTGTTCATTTCCAAAAGACACATTAGTTACTTTTTTATGATATACATACATATCATACAAGGGGTAAAAATAACAGGGTGCCACCTAAATCTCTTGACTCTCTGAAGTGACATTGTATAATAAATCACCTTTAAATATAAGGCAAAGTGTAATTAGTATTAAAAATAGAATTAAGCGACCTAATTTTTACAGCACACAAGAATACATAATTATAGATGTATTTTAATGACTTGCTGACGAAACCTATTGCATTTTATGTCTGCCAAATGGTGAAATAAATTATCATTATCATCGTTTCCAAGTCTCTTATAAATCGGAATAAGTATTACATAAAGCACTGACAAATGTTGAGTTACTTTCATGCAATCTCCTAATTAAGCGTTTGTACTTATTTTCCAGGTTGACGGCCTTAAACAGACATGTAGCAAGTTTGAAGCAGGTAAGTGTTACCCTAAACTGCATGAGTAGGTGATTAAATGTTCGTTTTGGGACCCCAAGTACTTGATTCTCTTTCACAGAATACAAAACATATTATTTTTCTTTCTTTCTTTTCTTTTAGCTCTGCAGATATCACTCACTCCTTTGTGTTTCTTTCGAAACCTCGTCTGCCTCAGAAAAGCTTACTTTCGATCATTTTATTTCGTTTGATGAGGCAATTATTGAGAACAATTGGAGTTGGCGCATTGTTTTGTCAGTTGTCCAGTAGACGGGATTTATCGTACACACTGACTCATCCTTGATTACTTGTAAATTATGCGCCATTTCCTTACTGAAGACACTTTCATTGCACTATCACGATACACGTGCGTTATTTGCCTATAAAATTCGATTGGCCGAACATTTTGTGCATTGAAAAAAATGAGTAAGCTCTTTGGCGGTAGAAAAGAATAACATCGGCATTGAAAAACTGGTACCATGTGTCAATAAATATTGTGATAGAATGGAGATTGCTTTGAGAAATAGAGTAGGGTACTGTAACTTTGTAAATAAAGTTTTGTATTGATAATTATTATTTAGTTATGCCAAATCGTTGGTCACTTTCTGGATGGCCCTCATATAATCATTAGAGAACTGATCCGAGTGACCGTTTTCGGTGAGATAGACTTACCTTTTACTGTAGTCTGTGTGTGCTGAACGGGAGCGCTCGTTAAAGTGCCTCGCTTTGGTGCTTCGTGGCGCAGGGGATCGTGGGTTCGAGTCCCGCCTTGAGCATGGGTTTGTGTGTGCCTGTAAATGTGTGTACGTCTGTGTATATTAGAAGCAAAACGTTAATCAAACAGAAGCACAAATGAAACGTTGGAAATGGAAAAAAGCAGAAAACGAGGAAAAAGATAAAGGAACACAGCGTCGGAGTCCTGACAAAACCCCGGAACTGTATTAAAAACAAAAACAGCAGGAGAGGTTGTGTCCCAATGTAAACAACAGACACCTGCCTGCCTGTTCAAGTTGTATCAAAAGTATTCGTATACTATGTTTTATCTGAAGACTGTTAATGTGCTTATTCCATTACTGAACACTACATTTTACATGTAGGTAAAGTGAACACTACATTGCAGTGGACAACGAGGTATATATAGTGAAGGTTCTACGTCTCTCACTTAAACAAAAGGTATATCGTAAGAAACGCTTTTCGGCATCGCTATGGGCTGTTATATGTTCATAGCATATAGTGGAAGAAGTATGTGTAAAATTAAGGAGAAGTTAGGAAAAAAATGAACGATAAACTTCTGAATGTGTTAGGAAAAAATACTGGTCAAATAATCATGTGTGCTGTGTGAGATGCCTTGCTACAAAATTAAACCGACCCTTCGAGATCAAAAGTGTAAGAAATATAATTATTATCAGACAAAGACATAATGTATTATTCGAATGTACCTGCCACACCTCACGAAGTCGAAAAGAGTTTCTCACCATATGCCTTTTGTGTGAGTGAGCGACGTAGAACATTCACTTTCGACAATCTGCGCATGCACCTTATTGTCCAATACCATGCATTGACTATGTAGTATTCACTTTACCTATAAGTAAAATGTTTTCCTCAATAATGGAATAACCACAATAACAGTCGCCTAGGGCTACAATTTTCAGGGGGGCTGCATTTTCCCTATTTCTATATTTTCTTTTTACTGTAAAATTTATTTAAAAAATGTTGGCAAAACTTTTCTGAAGTGTGATCTTGCACAACTTGTGGACGTGGAATATTGTTGTTTTATCGTATTGTCGCGGGCTCGCAGCGAGAGCAAAAGTAAAGACTGCAGTTGCGTAATTTTATTGTAAAACATGTAGAAGGGGCGGGGTGAAAAGTATTACATTTAACTGCTTGTATGAACAACAATGCCTTGTTGAAAATCAAATGCGTGTATGTCTATTGCTATTAATACAGCTCAATTACATTTTCGATATAAGCCTGTATGCCGTTAATAACTTAAAAATAAATCACAGCCAGCCTATCAGAAATCAGTTTTGTTTTAACAATGAATGTTTGAGTATGTTTCGAGCTGTTAATGACTATATTTTAGTATTCAATGGACTTAGTGAACGTTTGAAAGCAGAGAGGATATAAAAATTGTAAGTTCTCGTTTCGTAAATCACAATGAGTGAATACCTGAATCGCGTAAAAAGTGGCTTACAAAATAGAAAGAATGCTAAAGTAATGCAAGGAAAAAATATAGAGTGTTAATTGGAAATTGTAAAAAAGTTAGTTTCTTTCTACAACTTTGCTCAACAAAAATAATCGAATATGTTCAATACAGACTCTAGCAATAAAAATTAACGAAAACAAGTACATTTGAACAGTGCAGTGATACTGGTGAAATTACCACTGGGAGTGATGATAGCAATAGTTTCAGTGCGTGTGACTCAAGAGGATATGAAGAAAGTGAATTTGTTAAACCATGTAATGATCTCGCCAAATGGTTTATAAACGATGGCGTAACAAATATCGACGAACGTTTTGAGTGCACAAGGCAACATATTCAGACACTGCCGGATACCTTGCGCAATCACTATTCAGCCTGACATTAATTAATGGGGAAACGCAGTGAGGTTTTCTCAAAGTAAATGCGCAGTGTATTGTGCTCCCTATAGGCTGTTTGAAAAGACATCTACCTTAGCTACAGAAGGTTAGAATGTCTGGAAAAACGCAAATCAGCGTGTGAAAGAACATGAAAATACCTTTGAAAATAAATGTGCAATTACATAAATATCGACAGTCAAATTAGAGAATATATTTGTTTAGGGAAAATTGGGTGGGAGGGGGGGAATTTTAGCACTGCCTAGGGCTGGCAAGATACCTAATCCCGGCCCCGATTATTTTCATACAACCTGTAAGAGCACTTCAGGCAGGTAGGTGCCTGTTGTCATCCGTACTCACCCTCTCGCCTTCAACACACAGACCACAGTACAATCTAAGTCAAGCTCACAGAAAACGGTCGCCCGGATCCGCCCTCTAAACATACATGCACCCATACATACACATACATCTTGCGTAAATTCTTCAAATCCTGTTCTATTCTCCATCCTTAACAACACACGAGCTGTGTAAAATAGCATTTTAACCGGAATTATGGCCTTCATTAAATTAATAGTATTTTGATAAAGAGATGATTGAAAAATAATTGTGATACAATATGCCACATATTAAAACAAGGAATACCTAATATAAAAATACATCTCAGGTAACGATCATTAACAAGGTAATTTACGCTGGAGAAGCAATTAGCATGGTGGCAGTGTAACGAAGCTAGAACTTGCTAAACAAAAACGTATTTAGTTCAATGTTAGTTCACGAGAAGTGCTAGAAATTTCAAGAACGCGCGTAAAGGCACGTTGGCCAATTCTGGAATTAAAACTATGAATACTGAGCATTAGAATCGAACCTAGGTCCCTTGCACAGCAGGCAATATTTACCAACTGGGCTACGAGGCCAGCTTTTTGTTTGTTCTTTTGGATGGGGTGGTTAAAATTAGCAAACAATACTTTACTGTGTTAACATTTACATCCAATTACAGCAAAACTGAGGCAAGTGAAGCTTGTTTCTAAAAGACAGTGCTACTGTTATAGTAAAAGTGTTCTTTATTCTTCCATTTGATCCCCACTTTAATTCTCTGTTAAAGGTGATGCTTCCCTTGGGAGTACACTGTCTATCAAAATGCTGTTAACTCGTGTACTGATGTCGTTGGATTTCTATTCATTTTTTACTTTAATAATTCGAGCACACACACACACACGCACACTTTCAGACTCTGGGGAAGATAGGGAACAATCTGTGCTGGAGAAAAATCGAATCCCTCAGCCGGGAATTGAATCCGGCACAGCAGGCAAGTGCGATACCGATGAGCTGCTAAACAAGCCCCATAAAAGTATTTTTCACTTAATAAAGTTCTATCATCTAAACTTAGTCTATTTGATCCCCCTCCCCCGTGTTTAAATTCAGGTTAATTAAGCCATGCTAGTTTACTGCGGTTTCTTCATCTTTGAAGCCATATTAATTTATGGAAATAACTCCTTAAGTTGCTCCATCCTATCGAGATTAAATTAAATTTTAATTTTAAACTTCGTTACAGCGTTTTCCGGTTCGTACTTTCTTTGAATCTTTGGTGTCTGTCTAACGAATCTCACTTTCATGACTTCTTGAAAAAATGATTTCAAACGTTTTAGCATATCACTAGGTTTCATTGGAAGTACAGTCTGGGGTAAAATCGGAGTGGGGTATGGAGCAATACGTCAAAACAGGTATCTACCTTATTAGAGAGGGGCTCGCGTGGATTAGACTATGAGCATGACAGACGTTAAAAATCACTTACGAGAATGGTATGAGAATCTGCTCTATTTGCGAGGAGGAAGAGTCGTGAACCTATATCTTGGTAATATGTAGGGGTATAGAGGAATAGAGGGGACGGTATTTACCGTGATCCTTTACCACTGCGAACGTAGAGTTAGAAGTATGTTGGACGCTACTGGCAGGCATGGAAAACGCGGAAGGACTAGGTAAATTTCTACTTAAGGCAAGACAGCTGACATCTGAGAATACTGATAATACGGGAGAAGGGGAGGGCGATAAGAGGAGTTAAACAAAGGTGATTATGTTTTAGATATATGTTATGTCATATTATTCGGTCATTAATTTGAAGTGGTGTTAATATGGTATATATCTTTCTCTCTTAAGGTATTTGTCTACTATAATAAGGTACGCTACTACCTCTGAATATTATTTATTCTGTGGTGTAAATTTAAGTTGCTGTATTTGAATATCTTTGTCCTTTTATTTTCGTGTTTACTATCTTGTTTTTTGTTTGTTTCTTTTTTTGTTTTTTTTTTTTATATTGCTTAGTATTTTGTGTATTGCAAAAGCACGTACGGTCTATGGACACGTGCGGTTGATGAAGAACAATGTACACATACTGTTATTTCAATAAATACACTTATTCATTCATTCTATAACCTGATAAAGAATAACAACAGGTTTAATTTCCAGCGAAACACACAAAGAAGATCAAATATTACACTTTTTGCAGACCATTTTAATGAAATATTTATCCAAATGAAATAAACTACTGACATGATTTTATGGATATAAAAATAATTTCATGTGAAATGTTCATGAAGAGAGAGAAATTGTTTATTCCTGTTGCAAAAATGTAAATGGTGGTGCATGTGAAATTTAGACAGTCGCTTACTAAAATGAAATGAAATTGTTTTAATGTACTTTTCAGAAACATCAACATAATTGCTGTAATAAATCTGATGTGTTCTATTCACATGACTTTCTCTACATCTCTGTAACAGATTATTGTTAAAAAGCTTATTGCTTCATGATAGTCAAGATAAGCATTAGCAGAAATTCTTCTTATTACTTGGTTCCTTTAGTAGAAGGGGAAAAAATCGAATGTGTTCCATTCACATGATGTGCTCTAGCTGTTCGAAAAACAAACTTTTTATTCAAAACATTAATCTGTTATCCGCATCATGCTAATCAAGATAAACAAGCAGAATTGGTCTTATTACTAGCGTCCTAGTAAATAGAAAGTAAATAAGAAAATGCACAGGCTAAAGAGATAGCCTCGTTCTTTAAAAGCCGGTCGCTATGTGAAAAAATAGAAATGCCAATCTTTTTGCTTGCCAAGAGTAAACAAACAAGAAACGAGAAAAAATGTGTATTCCCGTTTGAGAAAAGTTTAAGTGGCTTAAAATTGAAATCAATAATCCGGAATACCTTGAAAATGGTTAACTCTACAAAAAATATATGACAAATTGTTTGTTTTAATGAGATGTCTACATTTTTTGTGTAGTAAATGTTTGTGTATCTCTTACGGTATGCCAGTTATATAGGTGATTTGTATAGAGCTGACACATTTCTTTCATTAACTGTTTCAAAATGTGTTATGCTAGTGACAACTTATTATACCTAATTGTAGAGGAATTTTGGGAGATTATTTACCTCTATAACAAATGTTGCAAATGTCCTCCTTCCTGCATAAGGAACAACTCAACACGTCGTTCAATGTTACTGGCCACTCGTTGGAGGACTATGTTGTCAATAGCTTGAATTTCCTTTGTGATGTTGTGCTTCAGACTGTCCAATGTCTGGGGACGTGTGGCGTAAACCCTGTCTTTTAAGTAACCCCATAGAAAGAAGTCCGGCGATGTTAAATCTGGAGATCTCGGTGGCCACATGTTCCGGGAAATTATCCAGTCGTCAAAGATACTTGCAATTAAGTTCATGATTCATTTGATGTATGGCATGTAGCGCCATCTTGCTGAAAATATTCTTGACTCAGCTCTACATCGTACTGCATTTTCACGTTGACTAAAAGAACAAAAATTTGTAACAGTTGCCAACAATGCAAGTAGGAATAGAACATAAACATCTGCGCATCTAGTGACAAGGAATAGAAACTCCAGAACATTCTGCTTAATTTAGTGCTAAATTGGGTCATTGAATGGATTTCCAACGGAATAATTAAAGAAAGAAATATGTCAGTTCTACATAAATCACTCTGTATAAAAGACATCTAGAATGAAGAGATCTTGAAAGGCTATTCCAAGAAAATTCAAGATATTACATTTCGTTTGTCATAAAAATATCTTATACATACGGTATTTTAAACAAAATCATTAGTCATTTTTGAGAAAATTAAAATTTTCGAAAAGTATTCCACGTAAAGGATAGTTTTGGTTGGGGGATTTTCTTGATAACCTTCGTTACATTATTCGTGTCGCATCCTTAGAAGATACTAAACTTAAATAACAAGTTTAGTTTTTAATGGTATTTTCGTTCTGAGCTGTGCTGGCTACAGACACATTCACGGACCTGTTTTCTAAAAATGCTTTTTTCGGACTTAGGGGACCCCGAAACAAATATTTGGGTGGAATACAACACTATGTACATTGTACGTGCATATGGGATAGAGAAAGTAAAGTGGGTGTTACGGAAATATCAGCGAAGACGAAATATGTATGATTTGTTGAGTGTTCCGAAAACAATTCTGATGTGTTCCTTCACATAACTTTCTCTACATGTCTGTAACAAAATGTTCTTATACAGCCTATTCTTCTATCTACTTCATGCTTATGAGAGATAAACAATATCAGAAATGCTCTTATTAATTAGTTCCTTCTGACTACAAGGGAAATAAGGGAATGCACCATTAGTTTAAAGCGACAGTCAAATCTTTCAAAAGCTGCTTGCTATGTGGTTGAATTCGGTTCTATTTTCGGGGCCAGGAGTTGAAAAATTCCCGGGTGAGCAAAGATTAAGTACTTTAAGTTTGAAACCAATAAGAAGGAATATCTAGGAATTGGGTAACTATACAAAAAACATAAACTGTGTGTCTTAACGAGGTTTATATTTTTTTATAAATAACATCTTGTTCGTCTCTTACAGTTTACCACTTATGCAAAAGTAATTTAGAATGGAGAGGACCTAAGAAACTATACCCAGAAAATTCAAGATATATATCTTATTTGTCTGTGAGTGTCTTTAATATACGGTATTTTATTAAAATCATTAGAGCCATTTTTGAGAAAATCAAAACTTTTGAAATGTATTAAATATGGGGAGATTTTCTTGAAACTCTTCTTGTCGCATCCTTGCAAGATAATGAATTTAAATACCAAGTTTGGTATTTATCAGACTTTTCGTTTTTGAGCTAAGCTGCCTCCCCCACTCCCACATACAGACACATACACACACATGAAAATGCTTTTCTGGGGGGGTTCAAGAGATTTCAAACATTTATTTCCGGTGAAATTTCGGTATCAAAATTTGGGGGGGAAACACAATACCTGCTCTATATACTATGTACATTGTACGTATGTGCTGGAGGAGGTAAAAAGAATAAGGAAAAATTGCTTCTGTTTATTAAAGTTTAATTATTTATCATCTGAGGCGGACATTAATGATAAGCATATAAATACTTAAAATACTGTACTGTAACACTCATTTTTACATTCTGGCCCGGTACGGGTTACCAGTAACGTTAAAACAATATTCCATACCGAGATACCGAAACTCATTCCCAAGGAGATGAAGAAATGCAGGCTCAGCCACTGTGCAAGGTTACTCATTTAGTAGACTTGAGTGGTCGAAATACCAAACCGCTTGTTACAGCAAGGAAATCTGGGACATCTTAGAAAATTCTAATCTAGCTTTATTCTGAGTTATCTGTTATCATTTCGAAATGTTTCTTCAATCCTATAATGCTTAAGAAAACTTAAAATTTGTATTAGATGTACAAAATATATTTCAGGGAATAATTAACATACAGTTAATAAGTCATGTGATGCAAGACTGTAACAAACTCCATGGCACGATAGTCCACAAGGGACCTTGACCCACCGCCCGGCCGCTGCGTCCCCCATCTCGGTCCGAAGGTGCCGTGAATGGGGTGCAATGCTGTAAGTAGGACATGATCAGCGCCTCGAGTCCCTTCCGGCCGGTTGATGCGGTCTTCTCAATCTGGAGCCGCTACTTCTCAATGAAGTAGCTCCTCAGTTGGCTCCCAGGGACCGCACGAGGCTGAGTACACCCTGGATCAGGTCTCCCAGCGGGGGAAAATTCTCCACGCAGGTACCGGAAATCGAACCCAGATCTCCCACTTGGCTAGCCACGCTACCACCGCGCTAAGGGGCCGTGCCGTGGCCGAGTGGTTGGACCACTCATCTCTCACCTAGACGCTCCAAGTTCGATCCCAAGCATCCGCATGTGAGATCTGTGGTGTACAAAGCGGCGCAGGGACGGGTTTTCTCCGGTTTCTCCCGTCATTGCATTCTACCGGTACTCCATCTTCATTCATGTATCATCAGTGGCATCGCCTGCGGTGCCACAAGCAGTAAAAGCGGCCGTTAAACAGTATACAAAAAACGCGCTAAGCAGACATATAAGACTGCAATACACCCGTTTTGAGTAAAGGTGAATGTATAATTGGATATAGGGATAGGGCCTTTTCAGAACCAAAGGAGCGTCTCCGGGATGAGGTGAGAGGAGACACAGGACGGCCAGAACCAGGACTGACGGCATATCAATGACAGGATTCCCAAAGTTTTGATTTTGAGACGACCCGGCAGTCAAACAGGCACACTGGGTTTCCCCGCCCCACTTCGAGGCTCCAGCGCCTATCCCTACTGGGAGCTGTCTGTATCCCCTGGCAAGCAGCCAAGAGATGGACAAGGCTCCGCAAAGAGCCTGCTTCTTCCGTACTACGCTGCACCGAAACGCCATCACTGATGATTCTAAAACTGAAATAGTCGCCCTGCGTGGTGTAATTATTACCATGCTAACTTCATATATTCAAGGTCGCGGGTTCACAACCGATGGAGGACGATGGATTTTTTTCGGGTGTAAAAGTCCTTGCCATGGCTTCCTTCGGAAGGGAAGTAAATCCGTTGGTCCCGTGTCGTAGATTTACGGCACATAAAAGTATCTCACGCCTGATAAAGAGGTCTCTGAACAAAATTTAGCGGTCTTTCACGCCCAGCATAAAATGGGACGCTGAGAACCACAGCAGTTAAAGAGCATTCATAGATAAAACTCCATTTTCACTAACCTGAAACAGACCAAATAGGTGAACTAAGAATGTAAATGATTAATGGAACGATATAGAGCAGCAGAAACTTTGGGAGATGAAAGAAACCAATTCAGCATTCATATCCCGACCCAATATACCCCCCAAAATCCCAGGGTTCAGTATGGACGGTCGCTGGGAATTGAACCTTAGAATTCCCGAATGCGAACACACGCTTTACAGTGCCGTAACGTTGTTCGGTTAGTTAGTTACAGCTTCCTTAATTGTATAGATCCGTCATTTTCTTTCTGGCAGAATTTGATATAGATGTTAGTTAGTTTAGGACGTAGGAAGGAAGGTATATTACTTACATATGGTTTATAAAATTGGCTATAAAATTGAAGTATATGTCAGTTAGAGGGGATAAACTTCAATCTGGATGACCTTGTTTCCCTGAAGCAGTTTATTCTCTGGATGTGCACCTTGTCTATCTGAATATGCAAATGAAGTGCAAAACTGGCGTTAACAAAGGTGTATCGCAGACAATCCGCTGCGTAACGGACTGCATAGCTAAAAACCTAGGGGCAGCCTATTTGCCTCGTTTGTTCTAATGTGCGATTCGGAAAACACAACGAAGCAGAAATTAAAATGTGGTAGAGTCTGTAAAATATAAAAATAAAGCATACCTAGGGGTTTGTTATATTCAACCCTCTTTCAGACGCTAAGTAATCACCATTTTAAACTTAAAGCTACTTGGGGAGCTACTAAATTCATATATTCCATTAATATTGGTATTATATCTGATTTGTAGCGGGAATTTAACCGCAGATAATTCTTTATAAGGCAAATAAATTAAAACGTATACTAAGGACTATCTGTATAAATAGATATGCAAACATAAGGAAATTATAATTATAAGGTTGCTGATGGGAAACAATCACATGTTTATTGCCGTATTTATACCACTTGGCGCATCAGCGCGTATTTCACGTGTGCAGATAACCCTCCTAGTGTTTAAAGAATTGCAGAGTTCAAGGAGAAAAATCCAAATACCGCTCAGTGTCGGGTTTAGTGTGAGCGACCTCGTTCTACTCCTCTTGCGTATCAGAAGAAACGGTGAGGGAATCTCGCTCACTGAGAGCACTTCCCACGTTTGTATTATAGTCCGTGGTCTCATATACAAGAACAGCGTAAACGTTAACATGCTTTTTACTTCAGTTACAGAGCTACTATTTTTGAGAAAATAAAGTTCCTTTTAGATTGAGAAAAATTAAAAAGTGTTTTTTTTTTTTCACCTGTCAGTATCCACCAATAGCTAAGTTTTGTATTTATGTATACGTACCATATTCTTATTTAACATTAGATACACTGTAAAACTGCCGTAGCAAAATAAAACATGCATATGCGTACGTATTCTTTCGCTGTATTACTATTATTATTATTATTATTATTATTATTATTATTGTTATTGTTATTATTACTATTATTATATTTTTATTTTTATTATTATCATCATCACTATTATTATTATTGTTATTATTATTTACTACTGTTGTTACCATGTGGAGCAGTACGTATCGTACTTGCGTATTTTGTGTTACGAGACTTTCATACTTTGATTTACTGTTTATTATTCTATAATGAAAACAATACAAAGACGAAAGCATATAATCAACAATGTTGTTGTTACTAACACCATTTGAATAAGTAGAGTAAATCAGAGCATGAAAACGTTGTAACGAAGAAAAGAACAAACACAAGAGAACTTTGTACAATGAAATTTTACTTGGTTTTGTGTTTGCAGGTTTTTCGTTACGACGCTTTCATGTTATTTTTTACCTGTTTCTATGTGCATAGTGAATAATAATAATAATAATAATAACAATAACGATGATGATAACAATAGTAATAATAAAATAATAACAGTAACAGTAATAATAATAACAAAAATAATACAGCAAAACGCTACGTTCTCTCATGCATTAATTCTTTTTATATGGCACCTTAAAGTGGGTCTATTCTTTAATGTTAAATAAGAATAGCGTATACACAATTACAAATACTTAGATGTTGGTGGATTCTGAAAGGTGAAATAATTTTTTTTTAAATAATTCTGAATCTAAAAGATGACTTTATTCTCCCAAAAATAAAAGCTGTGTAACAGCAGTAAAAAAAACATGTTAACTTTTCAACCTCTTTTACTGTTTTTGCATACTAGATCACGGTGTCTAATACAAACCTGGGAAGCCCTATGAATGAGTGAGATTCTCTCACCGTTTCCGCTAATATGCAAGAGGAGTAGAACGCAGCTCCCTCGCGCTAATCCCACCACTGACAATGAGAGGTGTTTACTTGAATTTTTCCCGTTGAGCTCCGCAATTCTTTAAACGCACACTTGAAATAAGGCACCGTAGGGCCACTTTGTATAGGGCTACCAACTGAAGAAGAGGAATCCAAAATGCCCAAAATGTGAGAGATTCAATTTCTGGTGAAACGTAGGCAAAGTTGATATATTTAATTAAAGAATGTGAAACAAAAGTTAAAACATGTGCAAACTTATACAGGGTTAAACTAAAGATTCCGGATCAAACACCTCCGACGCCCCCCGGGTCCATCCCAGCAGACCTGAATAGTCTGGTGTGTTAAACGCCCCAGAGGACAAGTCCGTGAGGTTTTACATTAGGCCGGTACCTACCTATTCTATATACCAGCTCCCTTGCTGGCGCAAGGACAGAAGCAAATACGCCACTTACGCGGGTCAAACCCATAGGGGGATGACTACTGAAAATCTTAGTGGGAGCGACGGTTATTGGCTTCTGTCTACTAAGCTCTCCAGGTTAGCGACTCACAACCCCGCACAGGCTTCACACCCAGACGAACCCAATCTCCCAGGGGTTTCAGAAATCACGCCGACTCTAACCCAATCCAAAAAACTCCCTTTCGGGAAGGGCTCAAACGTACGACCCGACGTAATTCTGGTAACGTCAGAATTACTACAGATGTTCGGGTTCCGCAGCGTTCGCACCGGAGCAGCTGAAGAGGTCGTAACCTCTCTCCTACGGGGTTCCAATCCACAAGTCCCGAATTTCTAGGAGTCCACCGAAAGGGGCCTAGTCCGAATGCGGGTCTCGATAAAGTGGTCAGGCATTGACACCACGAATAGACCTCCTCGTTGCGCAATCCACCGCCCCGCCGTAACCCTCTAAACTCTGTTGACTGATTATTCAAGATTGAAACAGATTATAAGGAAGTGTTGGGAACAGGAAATAATGGAGAAGAAATTCGAGAGATGTAATGAGCCAGGCGACCCGCAGACACCTTTAGAGAAACACTGGCAATGGAACAGAAACGCTGGAAACGTGAATTGAATCCAGGACCTCCTGAATGCAAGGCGCAGCCAGCCTGCTCAGTTATTGTTAGGGACTTGTGCGCATCTTTGTCGGCCGGCCTGCCTGCGCCCCCGTGCGGTTCTTACAACTCAAGCTGCAGGTGGTAAGCACAACAGAATCGCGTCCCCTCCGACCCAGGTCATAAGCTCATAGGTCAACAGCCCGAATGGTCACAGTTTAGCGTATAAGAGTATAACACCAGAGATTAGCGCAGTAGTTAAAAATGAGAGAGCTGGCGCATTGGCAAGTGAGCATACACAGGAAAGATAGGGAATACAGGGCCGGTGTATACCCTAGCGTGAACATACATGGTAAAGATAGGGAATTCAAGGAGGAGAGGATCTAACCTATGGTTAGAGTATTAAGGGTATATCCAGTCCTTGAGGGTGTTTTTCCAAGGCCGTCTGCATTGTTTCTTCAGTTCTGTTTATGGTTTTTCTAAGAATTGTAAGATGTTTTATCGATTGTACTGCAGGGGTGCAGCATTTTGCTCTGCTTCTTGAATGTGTACGGAACATTTATAACACTTCTTGTGGGTTTTTCGGGTGCTGAGACAGATGTTTCGAATGCTTTTTAATGACATTTCATGTCGTTTGGAGAATATTTAGAGCCCTAGGACAGCTAGTTTCAGGACATTCAGCAGACAATTTTTAGCTCTTTTCAAGTGATTTTACACCACTTTGTGGTTATTTGCAGCTCTAAAACACAGGTATTTTAGGCTTTTTCAGACTTTTTGCCCATATTTTGCCTTATTTTGCAGTGGTTTCTAATGCTTTTTAACACTTTTATAAGCCTGTTAGTAGGTTTTAGTCTTATCATTTCAGTGATTGTAGCGCTTTCTCATTCGTTTTTTAGGATATTAATGTTGATTGTTAGCGTTGTCAATGTTGTTTAGCATATTTTTTAATGTCATGCCATTTGGGGAGAATGTTTAGGACTGTAGGACAGTGTAGTGATTAGACATTTTAGATATTTTTCATACATCTCGAACAGTTTTATTGGTATATAACACTCTAAAACAACCATTTTTTCCCTTTTCTAGTGTTTTGCTAACATTTTACAGTATTTTGCGCTGTGTTCTAATGTTTTTAGCACTTTATAGGCATTTTAGCACATTCTAAATATATTTCGCAGCATTTTGCTGTTTTGTAGAGCTATATGCTTCCTTACAGATTATTTACGACTTTTAAAGTATTCAGAACTATAGAGTAGTGTTAAACCCTCAAGCAATAAATATTTCAACCCGCTTTGAATGTAGTTTTGGAAACTCTTTAAGAACTTTATGCCAGCGACGAAGGTGTACTGACTACATTTTTGTATACGTTTAGGAGCAGTTTAACCGTATTTGAAGCGCCATTTCTTTCCTTAGTTTGACAGTAATTTATCGCATTTAATGCTAGTTTATATCATTTTTGCAACAATTTTATGCATTTTTTGCAGTAATTGGTGTCATCGTTTCAGTGTTCCTGACGTTTTTCACACTATTTGTCTCGTTTTATAGCATTTTCATATGTTCCTGGTCAGTTTGATCGCTTTTATAGACTAGTACTTTATAGTTTTGTCATATTTTTCAATAGTTTGCACCCTTTATGATCATTTCTGTATTGTGTTTCAGTTATTTTGCTGATCTTTAAGAATCATACTATATATCCTTTTTGCACACTCCTACATGTTCAGATGATATCTTGTGAAGCGAGGGGATATGTTTGTATGGTTTGCAGTCTTACTTAGGTTGTAAATCCAACTTAGCTTATATTTTTGTTTCTCCATCTCTTTATTTATCTTTTTGTATGATGTCTTTTTTTTGTTTTTGTTTTTGTTTTTTTTGTTTGAGGCTGACACTAGAAGAAGGGTTTAAGCCTTTGTTGTCGAGGTGTTTATTGTTTTGTGAGCATCATAGTTCTTCGTCTCTTATTGTTTTCTTCTAATCAAGGTGTATTTTCGGTAGAATAATGATCCCGCCCTGTTTCCTTGTTGTTGTTTCTGCTGAAGCGGTGGACATATTTTCTGATTTCTGGACAGTCTTTTCAGCTTTTAGATTTTATATAAAGACATCTAGCATGTGAGGTTAGACGTCTCTCCTCTTTTATCTGGGCTTGAGACCAGCATTAGAAATGTGTTCTAATGGCAGAGTTCCCGCCACTTCTCATTCTTATTCTTCTCTCTTCGTATATCTTCGCTATATGCATGGGAGTGTTCGGAGTCTGAGCTTCAATTTTTTGCTACCAAGATACCGATGATGGCCAATGTGTGTAGTTTCTCACATTATACGCTCACAACTTTGTAATGACTATAAGCATAGGATGATATTCCATCAGCAGCAATCACTCTTTTATCATCATGAGGCGATAGAGCGAGTTTGTTGACTTTTACAGACGAAACGTTATGCTGTTGTGACATGATCAAATTCATAGGAGTTCTTATTATTTCGTTGCTTTTAAGACAATCTACATAGCTGTCGAATGTGATGTACTGCTTAATAGCGTTTCGTTTTATACCTTTAATCTTTTTGATCATTCCTCCATCAATATGGTGAGCATACATCGTAGGTCTCAGTCCCACAAAACGTTGGATGATTTTCCCGCTAGCTTCATCTTTAAACCTTCCCAACACTTTCTTGTTCTGTGTGGAGTAGCACATGTGGCTTTCAGGGTAATCAGATATATCCAAATGTTCAAGAAATTGCATTTTGTCCTGGTATATGTCAGTTGTTGTAACTCGATGAATGAAGGAGTCAGTATCCATGTACATGAGCTTCTGGTTTTCTGTTCCATAATACGGCAATAGCACATCATATTGGTATGAATACATGAGGGTTTTTGATATACCCAGTACGCTCATTCCGATGTATATTGTCTTGTTGAATATAATCTCTCGTGATGCCATATGAGCAGCTGCTAGGTTAGGCCCATATATACTTCTGTCGATGAATGTAGGCTTAGAAATCAGCTTTTCCAATGTTTTCTCGTTTGTCACAAGGCGTATATCCATGCGATTTCGCATATTCTCCATGGTTTTTCCAAACATAGCATTATTGAAGAGTTTATACAGATCCTTTCCAAAGTCATTTCTAGCCTGTTGCCTCAGCTTGTTGCTAAACGCTATGTAAGGTTTTAACCAGCGCGATTGCCGAAATTTTAGCACACGATGGATTCTTGTTAGTCGTAGTCCATGTGAGAGTGCCTGTTTTAACGTCAAGTAATGCACAACATACTTCTTCCTGCTTCCAAGGTGAGCAATTAGTTTCTTTACACTTGAATTCTTTGGTTTCAGACACTCAGGTAAGAACGCAAATCATTATGTAGATCGTGAAGCTCAGTAGGATAATCCACATCAACTTCGAATAGGTATCCAAGAGGATCATCTTCTTTTAGTGTTTCTATATTAATACCATCAAGAGAAACCCACTGAAATCCTCCATAAGGCAGTGGATGCTGCATAGCCCATCCGTATTGGTTATTTGCGTCTTCGTATGTAATAAATTGTGTTGGTTTATTAGGATCAAACTCCTCCATGTAAGTGTTGTTAGCCTGGGCATACCGATGAGACACCTGACATAATCCTCCTCTTATGCCAGATTCTACCATGAGAAGCTGCTCATAATCCATTAATAATTCTAGTTCAATTCCGGTATACAGAAGCACAGCGTCCCAGGTTAGTCCTGGAGATGTATAGTAATGTGCAGGATCAACCTTATGAGTATTCAATGTTTGCTCTCTGAAGGCTTCAAAAACACCTGCGAGTAGCAGAACATCTGAGTTTAAGTAGAGATCACTGTATTCTCCCAAATTTCGGATATTAAACATCTCCCATACATTTTCAGGATGTTCGTAGTCCTGATCATTGGTTTCCTCTTCATTTAGGCTAGTGTAGAATGTTTCCTTTGGAGGCAAGCATGTTTCTTTTAAAACATCCGATGAAGTTATGTAATCATAAGGAAATGCTCCTTTGCGAGTTACCAAACCAATCTTCTCTTCTCCACGTATTTGCACGTCTCAGGAAACGATGTTAGGGTTTTTGTTAGTTTATCCAAACTTGAACTGAGGAAACGGTATGTATCCACAAACCGAAGCTTAATATCTCCAACATGCTTCGAGAATGAAATATACTTTTCTTCTGAGCACGGAATCACCTCAACTCTTTCATTTGTACAACCTAACTGTTTAACGATGAAATGAGAATCATATCCGCTTAAGTTGTGCATGAAGACAGGAATATATTTAGGTGTTTTGCAGGCTAGATTTCAGTCAGTATGGAGACTTCCTCGATATTCGCCAGTCAAATGGTCATGATCCCTAACCTTCCAATTTTCTTCAGTGAATTTTTTATTACACAAGCAGCATACAGTAGAAAACTCAAATTCCTCCTGTTGTTGGTCCGTTAGTTTCAGAGGTTTAGAAGATTTGTATATACTGCTAATCTCATTAGCAAGAGATATTAGATAATCCATAAATTTCTCAGCAGCATCATATCCTCTGTATACATAAGGTACAATAGGAAGATCAGTCTGCAGCTGTTCAACAGATGACGATGGTTTGACGTAAACAGCGAAACTCATAGGAGAATGCTTCTGATAAGCAGTTGTATAGGAAGCTTCGGGATTAGACTCGCATGAGTAAATTGGACTAAGAATACTCTCAAAATCTGCATAGATGACATACGGAAGTTTCAACATCCTTTCTACATTTTTAAACTGAATGATTGAGGTTTCCTTTGTCGGCTTAACTATCCTAGCGATAGCATGCTGCCTGCAGATAGTCGCATGTTGCTTCAGTTTTTCCACTCCACTGCGTCCACATCGGTCATCAAACTGGGTGAAGCAGCGTTTACAGGTGTACACTCGTCTGTTGTGTTTGGTTTTTTGTTCTCGTATAAGCTTCTCAAAGTTCTTGATATATACATAGTGATGCATACCAGTTCCATCACTCAGCAGAAGGAGGTCCCGGTGATCAGTTAGTTTTTCCTCTACAACCTTTGTTGGAAACACTGCTTTCTTTTCATCAAGTCCAAACACATTAATTGATATATTATTTTTCTTTTCAAATGTCGGGATTTCAGACAATGGTGTAGGAAACGTGATGCATGAGAAGTCATATTTTTCTTCGAGTTTCTTGTATTTGTTGACACGTTGAGGATCCTTTTCAATGTATTGTACAAGGATAGCGTATCACTATGGTTCTGGGGGTTCACACACGCTTTCTTTGCTTCAATGGTTGCAGGTAGAGGAATATAACTGCTGCCGCGAAGGGGGTTGTACTTGTTAATTCGAAGGCGTAACCCCTCCACAGCAAGCAGAGCCCAATTGCTTGCCTTAAGTTGTGATTCTTCCATTTCAGTATCCTTTTTCTTGAATTTGGTCTCCAGCATGGTGTCTAAATCAGTTTCTAGAAACAATGCATGATTCCTGGTTTTGAAGGTCTTGTCAGTAGTTTCTCCAGCACTCTTTACAAATCGGCACTCCACTAACAGGTTAATCTTCAAAGCTTTATGTATGGCAAGCTCTTTTTGAACACATTGTATATTCCTATGTTTAGCTTCCTGCAGCTAAGTCTTCATGTCCTTGCTCGAATTGCATCGGATGAAGTAAGATTTCAGACGCCCTTCATACGATGTCTCATACTCTTTCATGGCACACTTATTTTCCATTGTAGTCAATAGTTGATGTCGGGTAGGCTCGGATTTTGTTTTCTTCTGAGGCATGCCTGCTCCGCAATGCTCTTCATGACGAATTCCATTGTATCCGCTGATGAAGGTTGCGGCACAATATTTACACTTGAAGAGTTGTCCGCAGCTCATTTCATGGCGTCTCTTGTTATAGCTCCTTTGAAAGCTTTTTCCGCACTTAAAACAACTGTAGCCAGAAGTAGAGCTCGCAGATACCCCGCTGAATGTAGCTTTCTCCATGTCTCCAATCTGATAAATACTTTTAAGTATGATAAAAGGGACAGAACTTTTATCGCCGTAACACGTTCTTCTCGCTTTTGGTAGCTAGTTTCACTAAGTGGAGCTAATAAACTGGACTCGAAGCAAACTGTCACAATGAAGATCTCCTATAGACATCCCCTCCTATATATACCGACGGCACAGACCTGCTAGGAGGTCACGCGACTTAAGCAATGCCATTTCTCTGTTTTTTCTGCGTTTCCTGCTCGAGGTAGAACTCACATTTTAGAGCCTTTTAGAAGTTGAATTATCTATCAGATACGGTTTTTTTCATGTTTAATAGATTTTATGGTTTTTTTATACACTTTTATCTACAAAAAACCATGAATTATCATATGATCGAGGATTAAACACGTACAGTTCAACATTCATTTCCCGCTGTTGTTCCCCATAAAAGCCGTCTGCCTTCACCTCCCTAAAACCGGTTTTCATGTTTAACCCCTCCCCCTGCATGTTCTTCCCAACCTCATACGTCACTATTTAACATCACCTCCTCTAAGCCTTGTTTTCAGCATGCCTATTCTTGATTCATGTTCAGACAAGATCTCTTTCTATACCATTCACTACCCACGATAGAAAGATAGCAGCCAAACCAACTGTATTCACTCCCCACACTATAAAAAGACACCCATATTTTAGAACCTTTAAGACGTTAAATTATGTCAGTCGCTTGTTTTTGTATATTTTAGTATATTTTTTTAGCGTTTATATACTTTTTTACAGATAAATTCATACATTTTAATTTTTGGTAGTGCTTAACGACCGCTTTTACTACTTGTGGCACCGCAGGCGATACATTTTCATTTAAACTAGTATTCAACATGTGAAGTTGGAAGTCTCTTCATCATTGCCTCTGTTGTTTCCACATAAACGTTATTCAACGGGTTAGCCCATCTGCCTCCCCTAAAAATCCTGTTTTCATCATATTTTCACTAATTTTTTAGGCTATATAGACCCAGGACAGCATTGTAGACACACCCATATTGATTCAAGTATTATTTAATTTAATTGTATTTTCTCCACGTTTTCGGTATTCGAAGTAAAGACCGTAAAGATCGGGTTGTTATATATAGCTAATTCAGCATATTAATACATTTACATACGCGTTTCAGGGGTTATTCAGCTTTAAAAGTTGCAGTGCACATGAAATTCCAAAAATTCCACGTACATGGATACTTTTTTTTTTTTTGGTAGTGTTTAACGCCCGCTTTAACTACTAATGGCACCGCATGCGGTGACACTGATGATACATGAATGATGATGGCGCACCGGTGGAATTCGATGGCGGGGGAAACCGGAGTACCCGGAGAAAACCCGCCCCAGCGCCGTTTTGTCCACCACAAATCTCACATGTGGTCGCTTGGGATTGAACCCCGCCCGTCTAGGTGAGAGTTCGAGTGGTCTAACCACTCGGCCACGGCGCGGCCCTACATGGATATTGACTCCTTCATTCATCGAGTTACAACAACTGACATATACCAGGACAAAATACAATTACATCACATTCGACAGCTATGTAGATTGTCTTAAAAGCAACGAAATAATAAGAACTCCTATGAATTTGATCATGTCACAACAGCATAACGTTTCGTCTAAAAAGTCAACAAACTCGCTCTATCGCCTCGTGATGATAAAAGAGTGATTGCTGCTGATGGAATATCATCCTAAGCTTATGGTCATTACAAAGTTGTGAGCGTATAATGTGAGAAACTACATACATTGCTCATCATCGGTATCTTGGTAGCAAAAAATTGAAGCTCAGACTCCGAACACTCCCATGCATATAGCGAAGGTATACGAAGAGAGAAGAATAAGAATGGGAGGTGGCGGGAACTCTGCCATTAGAACACATTTCTAATGCTGTGCTAAAGCCCAGATAAAAGAGGAGAGACGTCTAACCTCACATGCTAGATGTCTTTATATAAAAACTAAAAGCTGAAAAAACTGGCCAGAAATCAGAAAATATGTCCACCGCTTCAGCAGAAACAACAACAAGGAAACAGGGCGGGATCATTATTCTACCGAAAATACACCTTGATTAGAAGAAAACAATAAGAGACGAAGAACTATGATGCTCACAAAACAATAAACACCTCGACAACAAAGGCTTAAACCCTTCTTCTAGTGTCAGCCTCAAACAAAAAAAAAGACATCATACAAAAAGACAAATAAAGAGATGGAGAAACAAAAATATAAGCTAAGTTGGATTTACAACCTAAGTAAGACTGCAAACCATACAAACATATCCCCTCGCTTCACAAGATATCATCTGAAGATGCAGTAGTATGCAAAAAGGATATATAGTATGATTCTTAAAGGTCAGCAAAATAACTGAAACACAATACAGAAATGATCATAAAGGGTGCAAACTATTGAAAAATATGACAAAACTATAAAGTACTAGTCTATAAAAGCGATCAAACTGACCAGGAACATATGAAAATGCTATAAAACGAGACAAATAGTGTGAAAAACGTCAGGAACACTGAAACGATGACACCAATTACTGCAAAAAATGCATAAAATTGTTGCAAAAATGATATAAACTAACATAAAATGCGATAAATTACTCTCAAACTAAGAAAAGAAATGGCGCTTCAAATACGGTTAAACTGCTCCTAAACGTATACAAAAATGTAGTCAGTACACCTTCGTCGCTGGCATAAATTTCTTAAAGAGTTTCCAAAACTACATTCAAAGCGGGTTGAAATAGTTATTGCTTGAGGGTTTAACACTACTCTATATTTCTGAATACTTTAAAAGTCGTAAATAATCTGTAAGGAAGCATAAAGCACTACAAAACAGCAAAATGCTGCGAAATATATTCAAAATGTGCTAAAATGCCTATAAAGTGCTAAAAACATTAGAACACAGCGCAAAATACTGTAAAATATTAACAAAACTCTAGAAATGGGAAAAAATGGTTGTTTTAGAGTGTTATATACCAATAAAACTGTCCGAGATGTATGAAAAATATCTAAAATGTCTAATCACTACACTGTCCTACAGTCATAAACACTCTCCCCAAATGGCATGACATTAAAAAATATGCTAAACAACATTGACAACGCTAACAATCAACATTAATATCCTGAAAAACGAATGAGAAAGCGCTACAATCACTGAAAAGATAAGACTAAAACCTAATAAAAGGCTTATAAAAGTGTTAAAAAGTATTAGAAGCCATTGCAAAATAAGGCAAAATATGGGCAAAAAGTCTGAAAAAGCCTAAAATACCTGTGTTTTAGAGCTCCAAATAACCACAAAATGGTGTAAAATCACTTGAAAAGAGCTAAAAATTGTCAGCTGAGTGTCCTGAAACTAGCTGTCCTAGGGCTCTAAATATTCTCCAAATGACATGAAATGTCATTAAAAAGCATTCGAAACATCTGTCTTAGCACCCGAAAAACCCACAAGAAGTGTTATAAATGTTCCGTACACATTCAAGAAGCAGAGCAAAACGCTGCACCCATGCAGTACAATCAATAAAACATCTTACAATTCTTAGAAAAACCATAAACAGAACTGAAGAAACAATGCAGACGGCCTTGGAAAAACACCCTCAAGGACTGGATATACCCTTAATACTCTAACCATAGGTTAGATCCTCTCCTCCTTGAATTCCCTATCTTTACCATGTATGCTCACGCTAGGGTATACACCGGCCCTGTATTCCCTATCCTTCCTGTGTATGCTCACTTGCAAATGCGCCAGCTCTCTCCTTATTTAACTACTTACCGCAAAAAACGCAGGTACTCAACACATAAACCATTCATTTGCGTATCGTTACATGAAGAAACCGCACACACCATACTGACAAAAGTTTTAACGTTTGAATCTACTGTCCACAGGCTAGAGCTTATTAGCTGAGCATTTCGTGGTAAATGTTATGGGTTGTTGAAGTTTAATTTACACATCAGTCGTTAACATGTATTATGTTTAAGCTATGGCTAAATGTTTGTTTAGTACCTTATAGGTTTGTCTTGAATGAATTTTCCTGTTATAGACTTACCTTAGATTACTTAGAGCTTCCTGTCCTTCTATACGTATTCTTAAAGTAACCCACAGTAGATTCACAGTACGTAAGATACCTTGTTGAAATTTATAACAGTTAATACACACAACTGTGATATTTTTGCCTTATTTAAACATTCCATCTTTCGTATCTTTCTAAACAATAATTTCCATTTTCTAAATTAATTGTTCCAATAAAACTCTCCAGACTTTTTATATTATGTATGCACCAAATAGGCTCAGAAAAGTTCCACCTAAAATGTTTATACCGACATTTCACCAGAAATAAGTATTTTAGGGTCCCCTGAAACAAAGAAGGTACTTAAAAAGTCCGTTTGTGTGTATGTGTGTGAACAGCATAACTCAACACTCGATTAAATACCAATGTTGACACTTAAGGATGCGACACGAAGATTTTTAACAAGCTCCTCCAACTGCAAACTACACTTTACATGGAGAAATGAAAATGTTAATTTCATCAAACAATAGCTATAATGATTTTGATTAAGATACCACACATATAAGATATTTACACGACGAATAAAATGATACCTTGAATTTCGTGGGAATAGTCTCTAAAGTAGTAGTAGTAGTAGTAGTAGTAGCAACTGGTAGGTAAACTGTAAGAAGAATACAAAAATTAACTACACATAAACTGTAGATCTGTCAAAAATGGCTCTAACGATTCTGATTGAAGTACTGCATATTAAAGATATTTTCATCACAAATAAAGTGCATAACCTGAATTTCCTGGGAATAGCTTCTGAAATCCCCTTCATTTTAAATTACTTTTTCATACCTTATAAACCGCAAGAAATGGACAAATATTTACTACACAAAAACTGTACACCTTTTCAAAACACAGTTTGTGTATGTCCTATACATTTTTATTGTGAAGTCATTTTCGAGATATTCCTTGTTATTTGCTTAAATTTTAAAATACTTATACTCTTCTCAAAGGAAGTTGTTATCCACTTTTATTTTGTTTTACTTCTGGCCATGTAAGGAGAACCAATTTCAATCGCAAAGCGACTAGATTTTAACATATTTGACTATACATGTCCTCATTTCCCTTCTAGTTATAAGGAAATAGGTAATAAGACAATTCCGTTAATGTTTATCTTGATAAGCTTTATGAATCAATACGTGTATATATACGAGTATACATACACTGATCTTCATCAAGCGCACGGACCCACAGACAGAAAGTGCTTTTGCAATACACAAAAGAGTAAACAATTTTAAAAACAAAGTTGAAAAGAATTAACACGAAAATAAAAAGAAAAACCTATTCAAATACAGCATTTTAAATTTACAACACACAATAAACAGTATTCCAGTGCATTAATGTGCCATATTAGAGCAAACAAGTACACTTAATAGAGATACATTCCCAATACTAACACAACAAAACAATGACGGATAGGAATAGTTTGTTTACAGGTAGAAAAAGCCATTTGAATGCAATACATCAGGGTTTTTAAATATATTCATACCTAAAATTCACGTTTTACATTAAATAATCTTGCAAATGCGTCTATATGGTCCGTAATTATCGTAGAAACGTTATTATTTCTTATACCGCCCAGAATTTTGTTTTTCCAAGTTGTAGTAATATTTCGAAAAAAAAAAACTCTATGTTAATTTTCTTCTCTATGCTTTTGAGATATAGTGCAAAAGCTTTGAAATAATTAAAATTGTATGGTTTGGAGCATTTGAGTATGAAAATACGAGGGGAGTTCAATAAGTCCTTAGAAAATCCAAGAAATTACACTCATAGCATCCAAAAAAGTTTGTATTTAGTAACTGTCGTCTCTTACTAGATTGCAGTTATGGTTTCAACTATATTCATCAGGTGTTTTCACTGCCATAGGCGATTGAATCAACAATCTAGTGCTTCTTTAGAAAGATGGTTCCAAACAAACGCGGTTGAAGTTGGGCGTGCCTGCCAGCAAGCATGCGCCTGTCTATTTATAGCTTTAGACAATTGATAGCTAAGTTGCGCCAAACGGAAAATCCGATACAGTTTCTTAAAACTTATAATGCACATTATTTAATTATAAAAAGAGGAATTTTGGCCCATTTTCATAGCTACACTGTTCGTATTAAGTCTTATATAGGATTCAGACAATAAGATAATAGGTATTACTTTACACTCACATGACTTTCTCTGCTGTTTCCTTCGCAAAATATTTTTACAAGTTATTCTTCTAGCTACTTCTCGTTAACTCAGATAAATTTAAAAGTCACATTGGCACATTTCGTTGCAAGGTACAGTAAGTAAAACGATAGCCACATTCTTAAAGTGTGTGTCTCTTTGTGATTACTTTGAAATCCAATGCTCTTTGTATGACTTTAAAAAGCAGTCCTATTGCAGTTTGACTATAATAAAGAGTATACCGGAAATGGCTAACGCCACAAAAGTTTTAACATAAGCTCTGTGATTTATCCAGATTAATTTATTTTCTGAAGTAAGTTCCATCTGTTATAACTTATATGTTATAACGAAGGCGACCTTGCGGGCAATTCCTTAATAAGAAAGAAAAATACTTCTGAAACAATAAAAAGGGTTATTTGGTCGAAACTGATTATAATTAATTTGTTTCTTTCTTAATGTCTACTATCACCCTTGCCATTTAGTCACCTTTAGACCCTGACCTATTGTAGCAGCAACAAGAATTATAATTGCAATACCGAAATCTTACTACATCTTTTTTTTAATCCTGCAATATGTTCAGCAAGAGGGAGGTTATATATTCATTCAATTCATACATTTATTTATGATGATTCAAGGTATGCATTTCATTTGTCATGCAATTAGGTTAAACGTGTTATATTAACAAAAACAGTTTGATTCATTTAAACCCGTTAACAAAGTAACGAATATTTTTATATGTAAAGGGAGTTTACGGTGAGGGGGATTTTCTTGAAAATCTTCGTCTGCATCTTTGGAGGACTCTGAAAGTGGATGCTAAGTTTAGGTTTTAACCGACTTTTCGTTTCTAATTATTTTGTTCACACGCACACACACACACACACACACACACTCACACACAGGTGGTCGCGCCGTGATGTGTGGTTATACCACTCGCCTCTCAACAAGGTTCTATCCCAGGCAACCGCATGTGGGTTATGTGGTTTCCCCCGCCATTGCATTCCACCGGTGCTCCATCTTCATTCCATGTAGCATCAGTGGCATCGCCTGCTGTGTCATATGTAGTAAAAGCGGGCGTTAAACACTACCAAAAAGAACCACACATGCATATACTTTTCTAAAATGATTTGGATGTGTTAGGGTTCTCAAACTGTGTATTTCCACTGAAATTTTAAAAAAAATATGTATGGTTGGAATGGAATACTTACTTTAGGTTAGCAGTGGAGAAAGAAAAATGCAACCAGAAAAACTACATAGGAAAAAAGCATTTTAGACTGAGTATTACTCCAGACGAATTGCTTTAAAAACACTTTTGCAAATTATTTTTAGAAGAAAAAGAATTAAGTTTGCAACAAATATTTGCACACACTTATTTTACTACTGCAACTTTATTTCGAAATGTTGACTCCCCTCAGACTTTTCCTTCCAAGTATCCGAGAGGCTATACCAGCTCTGTACGGGATTTGCGCTCCCGAAGCCGGTTCGCAGTTCGCGAGCGAAGTGCAGGTACCGGTAGCGCTCTTGTTTACGAGTGGTCGGAGAGGAGAGCTACAGCACGTACACGAATAGAAGTGCAAGCTTTCAGAAATGATTTCTAAAAATATTATTTTACTAATTAATGGTTAGGAAAATATTTATTTTAAAGAAATTATTGCCTTCTATAGCAGATTATATCTGCGTAACAAACTAGTTATATATATTATGTCTCTTTGCCAATACAACAAAACGTGGTTTTATGTGATTGACAGCTGAAAGAAAAAGTACTGACCTTAATGTTAAGTCAGTCATAGATTTTCGATACCTGTTTTTATTTAAGTTCATGATAGAAAACGGTTGTTCACAGGCGTATTCGAACCAAACATTTGAGATCATTTTCGCAGCTAGCCTGTGTAATCGTAAACATTTTCGTTGGAGGTACAGTCTTGTAAAAATCATTCAGTTTAGTGGTATTGTTGAAACGATCTTTAACTCTTATATCACACTGATGTTCAAGCTACAAATTATGAGACATCGTTTCAATTGATGTTGAGAAAGGAATTGCGAGAATTAGAAATTCCTTCTCAGCTGAATCAAGGTTTTGAAATCTAGAATGAATTCATTTTGAATTTCAATTAATACTTCAACGTAATCACTGAACAACACTCCATCACAAGCACTTTGTAAGGTTGGAAAGTGAGTCATGTTGCCACACCGTAACTGAATTATAAAAAGTATAAGTTTCATTCATCATATCGTGAATGAACTGATTCTTTCCTTGAAGGGAAGTATTTAATTTGTTGAGGTGTCCAGTAATATCCGCAAGAAATACAAGGTTGGCTACCCAGGCGAGATCACTGGGTTATGATGCGGGTTTCCCCTTCATTTCAAGATATTGACAAATGACGTCACGAAGATAGTAAAAACACTGTAAACATCTTTATGTGTTTTCTCGTAGTGACGCATTATATTACGTTTTTTTTGTTCTACTTATCAAATTTTGTGACATATAAGGCACTGAGAATGTGTTCCAGCTGCTAAGAAAAACTAATTGCTTTCCCAAGCAACGTTGAAAGTATTTGCCTGAAGGTCACTTTTCCGCCTTTTATATTCCTTTATTATAAAAGGATACGTAAGCAGGGATCGTTAGCACCCGAGTACACACAGTCCATCAGAGAACTGCTTTAAAACTGTCCTACGTCATTCTTCTCTATCACATAGTATGCGCTCTACGAGCTGTCATCAAGGCTCGCCCGCTCAAAGAGCGTTTGTGCACCCAGTCTAGACGCTCATGGTGTTCCTCCACCATTGAGATTTATTTATGTATTAATTTTAGGCGCTTATTCTCAAGGACAGGTGTGTATGAACACGGGTTACATCCAGCATGATGGAGAACGACGGGTGCTGTGATATTACATAGCATCTCCTCTTTCAAAACAGAGGCGTGGAGAAATTCTTAGATTCGAAAACCTTGAAATAACCTTTAAATACACGATATCTTTTAAATAACAGAATTCAATGTGTATTCGTTATTTTTGTAGAAAAAAGGAATAAACTCAAAACAGTTCGTATTCGCGTGCATTAGTGCTCCACTGTTACAAGCAAACATTTTCATTTTGCAACGTGTTTGTAATGTCAAAACAAGTGGTTATACAAACTTTTATAAAGCGGGTAGGGTTACTTAGCGAGTTATTTACATGTTTATAAGCGCGAGGGAGGAGGTGGCGTTTGGTTTCCTTTTGAGAATAAATTAGTTTTTTTTTTTTTATTTTAATTGAAGCTTCTCGGGAGTACTACACATCTCCAAATGTGGTTATTATTCCTGAATATATACCCTGCAGTAGTGGTTTCCCAAAAAAAGTGTGTAAAACATATTTTCACTGTACACCTTCCACACCTGATAACTGCCACTTTTTCGCCCTTATCATATAGTCCTTTACATTAAGTTTTACATTTAATTGATTGTTAGTTGGACCTTATTCTAAATATGTATTTTTAATTGGGGGTCATTAAGACTTGTATTTCCAGTGAAGTCTCGGTATTGTGTTTTTAGGTGGATGACAATATCTTCCATATATTCTATATGCATTATACATACATAAAAGTTCTGATAATGTATTTACAAAAAAAAGAACATGAACTTTTGGCGTCCATTCTGATTTTTAATTCTATTAAATTTGTAATTTCTTTTAAACCACCTTACTGTTTCTCTTTTGGTGTTCACAAATTATTTGATATCTACTTAATGAAGGAATTTGTAGATGCTTATAAAGTTAAAGTTATGATTTAAACCAAGGGAGAAATAAACGTTTGAAGTCATGAGGACAGGAAATAAATACCTTGCCTCTGTTAGTTTTCATTACGTATATTTCTGGGGAATGTTCCTTATTTTGATCCTGAGCAGTAAATAATAGAGGCAGGATGGCATTTTAATGTAAGCACTCCCCCAGTGACAATTCCGAGGGCTAACCACCTAGTTAATTCGTTTAGTTTAAATAGCTACATATTTTATAATTACACTTTTATATACAGTAACTAAGTGAAGCTAATATGGGTTTATTAAATGTTAATCAAATTAAAAGGTATTAAGTTTAGCTATGTATGTGGGGTCCGGGCTGATTTTACAGGAAGCGCATGGGTGGGTTGAAAATTCTCGTCACGAGAGTCTAGACGCTCATACTATCCTTCCTCCATTGAGATTTATGCATGTATTTAATTCTCTATTGATCTATTTGTTTATTTGTGTAATTATCTATTTGTATGTTTGTTTCTTTGTTTATTTATTTGTCTGTTTCTTTTTGTCTATTTTTCTATTTGCTTGTTTATTTATTTACATATTTTATTGGCTTTTTTTGTTTGTTTGCCTGTTTTCGGCGGTTATTCTCAAGGGCAAGGGTTACTTCCAGCATGGAGGAGAACGAGTGATACTGTGATGTTCCTCTTGTGGTGAAATTCTTAGGTTCGAAACCTGGAAATAACCATTAAATACACGATAACTCTTAAATAACAAAATTAAGTGTTTACTTTTGTAGAATAAATACATAAAACTTAAAACACGTCGTAATTGTGTACAGTAGATCCATCTTTCATAAAATATTTGCTAGAAGTTTTATTAGTTGTTTGATGTGAAATAATGTAAATATAACTATTGACAGAGAATACCGTGTGATGCGGACCCAGAAATTACAGATTATGGCACATTAGCCGATTAACGCGGGTTTTATATAAATTGATCTATATTTAATTTCCTCTCAGTTTAAGCTTAACTCTGGTTGTTATTACTATTATTATTATTATTATTTGTGAGTTATTTAACTTCCTTTAACCTGGTTGGCCATATCGGACGATAAATAAATGTTGCTCAAATGATTTTGCTGACAATGGTGTTTAAAGTTATTGACATTGGTATTCTCAGGATAAGGGAAAACCCCGAAAATATATTTATTTGGGTAACTCATCCTGAGCGAAATTAAAACTCGCATGTTTAGTGTGAGGCATGCTACCCCAACAATTCGTAAGCGGGGGTGTTACTATATTATTATTATTATTATTATTATTATTATTATGAAAACTCCCTTCACTTTCTCCAGTAGAATAATTAACAATTTACAGGAAAAATTAATCTACATAATCCCTTAAAAAGTGTACTTTAGCGGAAAATTATCATGTCCTGGGGGAAAATCTGATGTTTGTATTCACAAGACTATCTAGTTGACAATAGACAATTCTTACTAAAGCTTGCTCTATTGTCTACCTCAAACTACTCGAGATAAACATCAACAGAAAGCGTTTTATTTATATAACCTTATATGTTGAAGGGGAGTAACGATTGCGCTAGGCTAAGCGGTAGTCAGACGCTTTAAAAGCTGATAGGTATGTGATTTCTTTGAAATTCGGTTCTCTTTGCATAGACATAAGTAAAACCATAAAAATAAAGACGCCTTCCCAATTGAGCAAATATAAGAATTGGAGCATTTAAACCCAGGAATAACTCGACAAAAATGTATCTAATATAAAACCATACACTTTCAGGTGATCTGATGTGATTTATTAGTAAAG
This sequence comes from Hymenopus coronatus, assembly GCA_030762935.1. NCBI lineage: Eukaryota > Metazoa > Arthropoda > Insecta > Mantodea > Hymenopodidae > Hymenopus > Hymenopus coronatus. The sequence goes on from CM060900.1 coordinate 50,856,707, forward strand.
CTCTGTCTATCTCTTGAGGTTTACCAGCTGGTCAAAGGTCATCCAGCATGAACAGGACTTGAGCTATTCCCAAACTTCTATATATACATAACGTTTGTCAGGTAAATATCTCAAACGAATGGTATTTTAATCAAAATCGTTAGAGCCATTGTTGAAAAATTCAAAATTATTGAAGGCTGTGCAATGTAACGGGTAGTTTAAAGTAAGACATTTGCTTGAAACCTTTTGTGCCATTTCATTAAGGGATGTTGAACTTAATTAATAGGTATGAAGTTAAGTACTTGATGGACACTTAATTTTTCAGTTATGCTATTCACGGTCACACAAGTATGGACCGTTTATTAAAAGTTCCTTTTTTTGGATACTTGGGACCTCAAAACATATATTTCCGGTGAAATCTCGACATTGACTTTTTGGGTGAGAACAGTTACTTCCTCTACCTGCTACGCATAGTAAATAAAGTAAAAACGATAGCAGCCAAAAACTGATGTGGTCACATCACTTTCTCTGTTTATTCAAATAAAAGCTTATTCGTCTACTTGATGCTAATAGAGATAAACATGAACAAAAATCGGCTTACTACGTAGTTTCTTATTAGTAGAAAGGAAACAAGGGAATGCACTGTGTAAAATGATTTTTGTAGTGCTTAACGCCCGCTTTAACTACTTATGGCACCGCAGGCGGTGACATTGGGGATACATGAAAGAAGATGGAGCACCGGTGGAATGCGATGGCGGGGGAAACCGGAAAACCCGCCCCAGCGCCGCTTTGTCCACCACAAATTTCACATGCGGTCGCTTGGGATCGAACCCGGGCCGTCTAGGTGAGAGGTGAGTGTTAAGCGATAGTCACATTCTGAAAAAGCTGGTAGCTGTGTAATTGCAATTAGTTCTACTTGCATGGCCATGAGCAAAACTAAAGCAAAAGGAATGACACAATCCAGATTGACAAACATATTTTAAAATTGAAATCAATAATAGGGAAGAATTCGGAAATGGTTAGTTGTGTGTTTTAGCATCTACATTTTTATACAGTATCCTTTTGTATATTTTTACGCACTACCAGTTATGCAAATATCATCCAGAATGAATAGGTCTAGAGAGGCTATTGCCAGAAAATTCAAGATATACATTTTATTTTTCATGTAAATATATTTATTATGCGGTAATTTTGTCATAAACGTTAGAGAAATGCTTGAGAAAATCGAAATTATCTAACAATGTTCCTTGAAAGGGGTAGTTAGGGGTGGGAGGATTCTGTTGAAGATATTCGTGTCACTTTCTTGTAAGATGCTGAACTTAAATATTAAGTTTGATATTTAACCGATTCTTCGTTTGGACCTTTTTCTAAACACGTTTCTTTATTTACTGTTCATTAAAACTTATATTTTCGGTGAAATCTCGGTATTGAATTTTTAGGTGGATAACAATACCGTCTTTATCTTCTATATTTATTATTTATACTGAGCCCGCCTGGTCGGAATCGGGATGAGAGAGTCCGGGGAATAAATGATGTCTACTTTTATTTACCTGCACCCCACTTTCATCCCTCTTCTGGTCTCTGGAGCATGAGATCTTGAAGGTGGTACTTCTCAGGGCACGGTGCACATCCGTTCAAGTAAGTGAATTTTGATATCCGGGTTTTTCCAAATACAAACACATTGAACACTTTGTAATTTTCGGAATCGATGTTTATTTTTATTACCTATCGAGACTGGCAGTCCGTTACCTTGGCAGAGCCACACTTTTAAAGTCTATTTTTCTGGGCGAAACTCCGCGAACATAGAAATACTAGTTTCGTTTTGAAATGTGTTCTCGCAGAGTGGTGAGACATGTATTTTAAACCGCACCACATTGTAAGCGAGACTCTGTGCCTTACACCTGCACTGTCCTGCTGAGAACTGCCCGGGACATGTCAAGCAAAACACAGGTATACAAGACCTTGTTAATAACAGTGAATCACTCTTGAACCCAGCGAGGCGTGAAAATTGTTTTGTTTGACAAGATCCTGTCCTTTGCCAAACTCCTTGTTTACTGTTCAGCGAGAGACAATGTTTTCATGTTTTCGTTCCATAGCGCTTATCGACTCGCCGAAATACACAATTTTACTTTTCCCTCTTCACTTAAATTGTATAATTTAATGGTATAATATTATATAATGGCACTAATCTCATTATATTAATTATGATCCTCGATTATTAGTTATAGGTATTGTGATGTTTTTATGAATGATAAAAACGGGTTCAATACATTCTAAAAAAAGTGAAAATTCTGATTATGTATTTGCCAAAAAAAATGATAACATCACATATGTGCTTTAGCGTCCATTCTAATTTTTAATTTTATTAAATTTTGTAGTTTTTTTAAATTACCCTAAAGTTTCCACCTTTTCGTTTTTTGGTGTTTGCAACTTATTTTATATGTACTTAAGGAGGGATGCTTATAAGATTAATGATTATGATTTAAACCAAAGGAGAAGTCGATGTTTGAATTCGTGAGGACAGGAAATAAAAGACTTTGCCTGTGTTTGCTTTCATTACATATTTTGTGCGTAATGTTTCTTATTTTTTAGCGACACAATATTGGATCCTGATTAGTAAACAAGAATGGCTGGATGTCATTTAATGTAAATTCTCCCCCCGTGGCAAGTCCGATGGGCCTAACCACCTAGTTAATTCGTCTACGTTTAAATAGCTTCATAGTTTTATAACTACACTTTTATATACACTAACCAGGTAAAGCTAATATGGGTTTATTACACTTTCATCAAATTAGAAGGTATTCACTTTAGTTAATTATGTTGTGTCAGGACAGGTTTAAAAGGAAACGCATGTGTGGGTTGAAAATTCCCGTCACGAGGGTCGAGACGCTCATGGCGTCCGTCCACCATTCAGATTTATTTATTTATTTTAGGCGTTTATTCTCAAAGGCAGATATGGATGAAACGGGTTACATCCCAGCATGGAGCATAATAGGGGTGCTCTGATATAACATAGCATCTCCTCTTTCAAAACAGAGCCGTGGTGAAATTCTTAAATTTGTATACCTTGAAATAACCTTTAAATACACGATACCTTTTAAATAACAGAATTAAATGTTTATTCGTTATTTTTGTAGAGTAAAGCCATAAAACTCAAAACACATCATATTTGCATACAGGAGTGTTCCGAACTTACAAGCAAACACTTTTATGGGACAGATAAGCATTTATGTTATTTTTTTTTTGTAACATGTTATTAATGTCAAAACAAGTGGTTATACAAACTTTTATAACTCGAGTAGGACTACTTCGCGAGTTATTTACATGTTAACAAGAGCGGGGGAGGGGGTGGCGTTTGGTTTCCTGTGAGAAAAAATCAAAATGTTTATTTCAGTTGAAGCTTCTCGGGAGTACACATATCCAAATGTGGTTATTGTTCCTGAACATATACCCTGCAGTAATGGCTTCCCACAAAAAAAGTGTGTAGAACGTAAATTCACCGTCCACGTTCCACACCTGATAACTGCCACATTTTCGCATTTATCACACAGTCCTTTGTGTTTTGGAAATGGTTTTGGTTTTTTTTCTCATATTCTAGTCAGAAGCCAACCTTATTGGAAGGAATAAATAATAACCGCGTCTGGAAATGTGTAGTACTCGCGAGAAGCTTCAATTAGAATAACACGTTTGATTTCTTCTCACGTGAAACCAAACCCTCGCTCGTATTAACATGCAAATAGCTCGCGAAGTTATCGTACTCGCCTTATAAAAATGTGTATAAGCTCTTGTTTTGCATTGTATACTCATTGTGTAGCCCGCGGGGTCAAGAATGCCCATGCTAACAAGGTACATTCGCGAGGTGTCTCGCCAATATTGAAATAAAATGTATTACCATGTAAACGTCAGTTGTAATCAATATTTACTGCATCAAATTTAGCTGCCCAAAGCGGTAATAATACTAGCTGGCGAGCTTTAAAAATTGATGTGTAATAATATGTGCATTGTTTTCTGAAATACGGAAGCTTCAAATTGCTCAAAACCGAAATGCTCAACTGCATCATTTATGCCCATATTCTCCTTTACGATTATTTCGCATTTTTGGAGGTTATTGGACTTAATTTAAATACAAAGTTTGGTGTTAATTTGAAAATTAGTTGCTGAGTTGTGCTGCACTCTATATCTCCCTCTAGTTCTCTCTCTCCTTCTCTCTCTCTCTCTCTCTCTCTCACACACACACACACAAACCTATCTACACCCCCACACAAGGACTTGCTATAAACATTATTTTATGAAGGGGTCTCAAAACATTTTTAAAAGAAATCTCGAGTGAATTTTTAGGTGGGATGCAATACCTTCTACATTAATTAGGTATATCCTATAGTAAGTAAGAAAACCTGTTTGTTTTGTCAGGCAAAAAAGGCAAAATATATGCTCAGTAAGTATTGGGAAAGGGCGGCGTCGTGTGTGCGTGGTTAGACCGCTCGCCTGCCATTTAGGCGGCCCGGGTTCGATCCCAAGCGCCCGCATGTGGGATTCGTGGTGGATGAAGCGGCGTCTTGGCTGGTTTTCTCCGTGTCCTCCGATTTCCCCCGCCACTCATTCTACCAATTGATCCATCATCTCATTTCCATTTATCAATTTCGCCTACATTTCATATCATCCACTTCCTCATGTTCATGACTGGCTAGGGGCCGACTCCTCTTAGCAGGTTCTCCGTTCTGTGGTTTTGTGCCGTTGGCTCCCAGACAGGCTTCTGACCTCTAGGCATTGGCTTGTAAGTCCTAGGGGCGTGTCATCCTAAATACGGTGAGGGAAACCGATTTCAAAATGAAGTATTGGAAAACCCAAGTCATTAATTTTAACTAAAGGTTATAAGTACCTGAAAAAGTGTAACGCCGAAAATATGATTACATTTTAGTGATAAAGGGAACATTATTATTAATATCATCATTATTATTATTATTATTATTATTATTATTATTATTATTAGCAGCAGCAGCCGTAGTAGTCAAATTGTATTCAGTTGCATTGCATTATAAACACAAGAGAACATGAGTGCATGTGACTTTTGTCGGTGTCTGTTCCTCACAGCTGATACGAACACGAGGTTAACAAGGAAATGTTTTCGTTACATCTTGGCTGGTCTGTTTTGAAATATGCATGTTTTTATCACTGCACCGCAATGTCTGTTCTTTTCCATTACGATTCCTTTCAGCCAGCTGTTGTTGGGAAGAATGGGAAACGTTCCTCCTGCAAGCGCACTGCATAATAGGCCCTTAATACAGACATTGAAGTTCCAATTCAGTCTATTTGCTATCTTTGATGTTGTGCTTCCTTTTATGAATATGGCCTTTGTAAAAATAATAAAAATACTTCTTCAAACCTGTTAACGAGCGGATACCTAGGAAATGTGTAAGGAATAACTGCGGAAACGCAAAACGCAGGCCGGGAAGTAACACCTGTTGGTATAATGATTTTCAAATACGGAATTTGTAGATGTCTCAACTTAAAATATACAGGCAGATTAAAATCACCGATATGCGCCAATACTTCAGTTACAAGTTGACTATTCCATTTCCCTCATTGATGAATTATAACGCTCAAAAGAATTTTGGGACATATCCACATTCCTACACTGATCATTAAGGGTATGTATGACTCAAATGTCATGAAAAATCACAAAAATTCGATTTTTTTATGTTAACTTCATAAAGCAAATTAAACATTCCTGAATACATAAAAAATATAATTGGGCATTAGGGTCACCTTTAAATGCCTTAAGTCAGAACATTAGAGTCGAAAGTGTACTGGACTCAGCAAGAAAACCTTCTGTTCGACGAGATCGCATATATTTATTTATTTGTTTGTTTGGTTATTTGTTTATTTATTAATCCTGGTTGGAGTTAAGGCCATAATGCCTTCTCTTCCACTCTACCAGGCAATACATTAAATTCAATACAGCAATGATACAATGAATAAAGGAATACAGAACAAAAATAAAATTCTATTCAACTTAATAAAAACAGATATAAAAAGTGAAACAACTATACTGAAATGAAAATTAAAAAAAAAAAATTAAGTGAAATATCCATGTAGTTTGAAACGCTTTCGCTCCCGGAAAAATAAAAAATAAGTTGTGCAGAAGAAAAGCAGCAATGCAAGAAGAAAAGGCATCAGCAGAGGAGAGGAACAGGAAAGCCGGGTTCAGCCTACCAACATGGTGGATTTTAATGTGAGCTATGCATTGAAATTCCTTGAGCTCTCGCTATGGCATTTTCAGAATTTTTGTTCCTGTAAAATGCTCCTTGCGGATCAGCTTTTCTGTTACACAAATAAAATTTTCTGCATATGTTCACAGAGGGACAGTGAATAAGAACTGTCTTAGGATTTACTGTCATATAAATTTAAGTATATTTTCTTTTTAAAACAGGAAAATTATATTTTTATGAGAGAAAATAAAACCAGATTCATAAGTTTTTAGAGCACAGAAGACCCTAGGGCAATTTAAAATATTAGACCAAAATTATAACTTTTGTCGCAACGGACTTTTTTTTTGTAACGTGATAGAAGCATAAATAAATGTGGCTATAACTTTCAAACCATTAGAGCAAAATGGATGAAATTTGCACCGTAAATTATTTGCACTCCAGAACTGACTGATATTTGGGTCTATTCGAATTTAAAAGGATAGAACGAAAGTAGTTTCCAGTTAAGGATTTAAAGGGATCGCCAGCTTAAATGGGGCACTTCATAAACTTATATTACGCACTATTTAGAATGGTCTCTATCTACTTTTGATTTTTTTCGCTGCTAATGATAGAGGTCGATCACGAGAATTTTATTTTCTTTCTTGGTTGTCCATTTGCGTCTCAGTTTCAATTGTTTCCTCCTCGTGACAAATTTGTACGCGGTAATGTACAATCTGGCCTAAGAATTACAATATGCAGAACTACCATAGTTACCGGCAAAACACAGATGAAAAAATGCTCTTAAGAGCACGTTATCAAACAGCGTGATCCAGCGGAAAGGTTTTAACAATGAATAAACTTATTCAGTATGACAAGTAACTGGCATCACATCTACTATACTAGGAGGCCCAACTGTCCCGTATTTGACGTTGCAGATTTCCCTTCATGCGTTTTGAAAGAGTTGCAGAACTCAACGGGGATGTTTCAAGCTAAAACCGGTCAGTGGAGAACTGGATGAGCGACCTTCATTTTGTCTGCCTTGCTTATCAGCGGAGACGCTGAGCAGATCGCGGACCAGTTCCTCACTGACACTGACCTGGTATAAACTCACGAAACTCCAGCGAAATGGGACGAAGGCCTCTTTTTCTTACTGGTAGTAGAATTCCATCTCCATTATTCTGAACCAATATACGACATAACATGTATGTTCCTCTGAGTCTTTAGGAAGCACTTTAATCATACCAGTTGAAAACAAAATCAGATCAAGCTTTTTGACTGCATCATAATAAATTGTGGTGATATCTCTTTAATTGCATCACATATACCTTGTCAACTGGTACTCATAGAGCCGGGGCGCTGCGACCCGGTTCAGGGCTCGGCTCAGAGTTGTCCCCACCACTTTCGCTTCAATGTCTATTGCTTATCTCCGTCTTATTCGCTGGCAGCGCCACGTGGCATGACATGCCAGACTGGATACCATTTTTCTGCATTGCTTGTCTCGGTATATGCTTGTGAGAAAACATTTTCAATAAGTTAAAAAGCAGGTCAAGCATATGAGATGCAGCTTTGAAAATTATATTACGCATTCAATCAGCAAAGAACACTTTTCCTGACATAATTAAACTGGTAGAATTCACCAAGTGCCATGTTTCTACCTCAAAGAGATGACGATGTACATTCAAATAGACATTCAAATTCAAGTTGGATTGGCTTACGAGGAACTGGAAAATAGGATTTTCATTGCAATAGATCTTTCTGATTGTTTGTATCATGTTTAAAGTATCGAATTTATTTTGAATTTGGGATATAAAATCACTGCTGTTTACAGATTTCTTTAAAAATGTTTCTAGTCGTCCTCCGTGGTGTAATGGTTACCATCCTGACTTCACGTACCCAAGGTCGTGGGTTCAAACCCCGCGGAGGACGATGGTTTTTTTTCGGGTGTAAAAATACTTAGCATGGCTTCCTTTGGAAGGGAAGTAAAGCCGTTGGTCCCGTGTCGTAGATTTACGGCACGTAAAAGAACCTCAAGCCTGATTGAGAGGCCTCTGAGCAAAATTAAGCGGTCTTTCACGCCCAATTTAGAATGGGACTTGAGAACCACAGCAGTTAAAGAGCGTCCATAAATAACACGCCATTTACATTTTTAAAAACATCTCTTGTTTATATTGCTACACATTTTAGAGGTTTCATTAAAGCAATTAGCGTTTTGCTATTACGGGTGACTACTAACGGATCGCACTCATTGCTAGGGGTAAAACGAAGGTCGCTCTCACCCACTGGCGGGTTTTAACATGAAATAACTCCTTTGAGTTCTGCAACTTCATTAACGTACCATGGGATATCTGCACACGTCAAATACGGGGCAGTTGAGACACCTAGTATATCTTGCATGATACGCTTTAATTATAAGTGAAATAGCATTATACAACTCACTTTTTAACAGCTGACAATAAAATGCTCCCGTGTATAGTTGTGAAAACTCTTCGGTTTTCGGCATATGCTGATTATTTATATGCTCAGCTTGAATTGCATAATGAATGTACGAGAAAGTAGATGAGAAGATTTAATCAGATAACGACATTAAACAATCGATTAGTGCATCAATTTGGATCCTATTTATGTACCACGCCATATAGAACAGTTCACTGACTTAAAGTTGGACGACGCACGGCGGATCAACTGATGCGAAAAGTTTATCACTTCCATCTGATAATGTGTTCAGTGAGCAGTATATTTGTTAAATACGCAGTTTTAAGTTGTACAATTTCTGCCTTCTCTTTTCCCTACAAAAACAATGTTTAATCATACATGTAACCTTCAAAATATAAGTAACAAATGACATTGTACTGGCTCGTTACGCACCCTGCGCAACAATTTGGTAAAACGTAATGTGTTCAGCGACCTGTATATTTGATAAATACGAAGGTATAAGTTGCATGATTCTGCCTGGTCTTTATCCTACAAAAAATAAAAACATTATATTTGTTAAATACGCAGCTTTAATTTGCATGCATGTCGCCCTCCGTGGTGTAATGGTTACCATGCTAACTTCAAACCCGGAGGAGGACGAGGATTTTTTCGGGTGTAAAAATCCTTAGCATGGCTTCATTCGGAAGGGAAGTAAAGCCGTGGGCCCCGTGTCGTAGATTTACGGCACGTAAAAGAACCTCAAGCCTGATAGAGAGGCCTCTGAGCAAAATTATGCGGTCTTTCACGCCCAATTTAGAATGGGACGCTGAGAACCATAGCAGTTAAAGAGCGTCCATAAATAACACGCCATTTCATTTTAAGTTGCATAATTCCGCCTGGTCTTTATCCCATAAAAAATAATGGCATTATATTTGTTAAATATGCAGCTTTAAGTTGCATAATTCTGCCTGGTCTTTTTCCTAAAAATAATAAAAACATTATGTTTGTTAAATACGCATTTTAAGTTGCATAATTCTGCCTGATCTTTATCCTAAAGCAAATAAAAGCATTATATTTATTAACTATGTAGTTTTAAGTTTTAATTCTGCCTAGTCTTTATCCTATAAAAAAAGAATTATATTTGCTAATACGCAGTTTTAAGTTACATAATTCTGCCTGGTTTTTATCATACAAAAACATTGTTTAATCATACATGTAACCTTCAAAATGTAGATAACAAATGACATTGTGCATGCCCGTTACGCACTCTGCGCAACAATTTAGTCAATGCAATAATGAAGATATGAAAAAGGATCCAGAAATAGCTCACAGAATTTGATTGTTCATATAAGACGTAATGCGTTTCTTGAGTAGGTACATATTTTTAATTTTGAAAAAGATTATAGTTTTATTGGTTTTGAAAACCCCTTACAAATATATAAAGTCATAAAAAAACCTATAGCGCTAAGTTAATGATTGATAAACAAATAAAATATCAATAGCATGACTTACAATCACTAAAGTGCCTTTCTCAGCGCTTATGTTTCCATTAAAGGGCATTGAACATTGCTTTTTAGTACTTTTCGAATAACATGATACTAAATTGTGAAAAATGTGTTTAAATATGTTTTACTTTCCTTTAAACCTCAGAATTAGCAGTTCATATTAAAATATTAGATTAAGGAAGGCACATAAAAATATAGTATATAACTTAATATAAGTAATGTTTTACCCAAATTTGATACGAAAATATTATAAAATAGGAAAACCAGTAACTGCAATGTAGGACACCTTCCCGTCCTCCTCCTTCTCCGTACCTAAAGCCATTCCAAGAATCTTTCGATTTTGGTTTGAGGTTTCAAGCTCAGTTGCATTCTTTGTTTGTTTAACTGAGTAATATATAGGTGGAAGGTGAATAAGTAAAAAGAATTTGATATTTAGTACTGAACAATACTTATAGCACCTTAGTATATCTCATTTTCCGCTTATTACTGGTACAAACTTCAGAGTCTAATGTGTTTTGAATGGCTCTGAGCTATGACTCTGCTGTGTTTACATACATTACATCACCGATAGTCGGTCAAAGCAAATGATAGAAGGCAGTGGAGGGTCAAGCGTAAACAAACAAACATCTGACTGAGATAGGGAATAATATTCATTCTAAAAACATTGTGAAATGTTCCTAATAAACATAACTTTAGATAACAGCCATGAATATGCAAATATTGCATCATCACATCATCGTCAAACACTGATACAAATATTTGCACTTATTCACCTCCCACATTTATAATCAAATAAATGATTTAATGATTTTCAGAGAAAATCCGAGATATGAATACTGGAATTAAAATAATAATAATAATAATAATAATAATAATAATAATAAATACCAATTGGGAATATAAAGTTGGGAGCTATTCATTGCATTTAATTGTTATACTATGCTACAGCATACTTTGCAAGATTGTCCTAGTGACTCAAAGAAGGTTTAATAAATAAGAATTTTATTAAAGTTGTTAAGATCTAAAAGACATGTTTGAATTTTTCCTTCGTTGATAAACATTTTATAAACATCACATCAATAATAATTGGTTAAGCTCAAACGACATGAGATGTTTTTAATTAGTCAGAAAGCTACGATATAGATTCCTTCATTACACTACAAGAAAACAAGCATTTATTCTGTTTAAAAATATATTTCTTAGGTCTGTATGTGCTATATTTCAATATGATATATTTCTTTTTTTTTTTTTTCAGGTTGCAACATATCGGATCCGCAACTTGAGAAATTGGAAGATCTGGAATACGTTGAATTCTCCATGAATGAAGACGATTATCTGAACATCACCTTTGAAATAAACTTAAATGATGGTGAGTAAAATATAAATGTGTCTGTTAAACCTTTAACTGTTCAATAAGATGGTTAAGATTGTGTTTTGGTAAGACATATTTATTAAAAGAAATGTAAGATGTGTAAGTTTGATGTTTTTCACCTAATTTCCTTTAATTTATGCTGTATAGTATATCCGAGATTGATCATTTAGGAATTGAGTTTTTATCAATGTAATATATTCAATTGGAGACGTATTTGAAGTCTCCCCTTGAGCATTTGCAAGCGCAGACCATGATTCAACTTTCCTTAGAGCGTGTTACAAATGAAAGCTTTTATTCGAACGGCATTTGTGGATGTAATTTATATTTTCACCATTAGTCTTCTTTGTCTATTGCGATTTACCCACAAACCAGCGCCTGGGTTCTGATGCTGGTTGAAGAGCAGGCAGACTCTAGATCAGGATGGCTAATCGGCCCGTTGCCTAGTATGAGAATAAGGAAGATGATATGAGATGACGGTGAAATAAATAAAAGTAAAGGTGATTATTGGAGCAAGTGCTGGAATAAAAGGCGGGGGAAATTGGAGAACCCAGAGAAAACCCACCCATAGACCTCCTTGTTCACCTCAAATCCCACATCCGGTCCCCAAGTATCGAGCTTTGGATATTCACCATTAATAACTTACTAAAAGGGCATATGTATTTCTGTATTTATATTTACCTACCGGGTGACGGATTCTGCCCTGGCGGCTGTCGTAGTTTGGACTGCAGTAAAATACTAGAACCTCCGGAGGCTCGGGGCTCATTGTCTGGGCCGGCGGCGTCGATAACCTTCAATCTGGAACCGTTAGTGATCCCGTCCATGTTTGCACTCGTCATCATCAGGGTCTAGTCGCCCTTCGTTTCACTCCCCACATCCCTCCCTCTCTAGAACCATGTAAGTCGCAAGGGACCGAGTGCTTACTCGCGGTGTTCTACCTGAGTGACTGAGCACCGTTCGAGGTCTAATCCTAATGAACGTCTGCACATGTGCTTGGCATCGACTGACATTGCATAGCCCATAACCCACAAGAAAGATGAAAGTGGAAGCAAAATAATGGAAAGGAAAGCATTCGCTGTACAACCAGGAACAAAAAAGCACGAATAAAACCAAGGTCAGAGTGCTCGGCCCCAGGATTCAAACCCAGCATCTCCCGAATGCGAGCCTCGCACGATAATACAGTGCCAGCTCGCTGGATTTCTGGTAGTAAGTTTTAGTTCATCTCTTATGGTTTCTCAGCTACAGAAAATATGCAAAACTCAGTGAGAATTTATATTAGATGACGAAAGATTTAAAGGAACATTCAGAATAAAGATTTCCTGTATTTCAAATTAATATTTCAAATACGATAAATGGCTGCCGGGTAACATGTGAAGCTCATATTCGATTTTTCGCGAATTACTTCGCAGAGAGCTGAATATGAAATATTAAGAGTGTGCTCACCTTGGAAGCAGAATAATTGCACTTGCAGTACGTATGGATCCCTGTGTTAGACGCACTGTAGAAGACACTTTAAGTTTGTGATAATTTAATCGTTTTCTCATAGAAACTGTTTGTAGGACAGGAGTGGGATAGGTAGAGTCAGACTGAAAAATTCAATGCCATAGCCGGGATTTGAACCACAGATCTCTCGGTCTCTAGCCGAGATCACCTCACGGTTTACCGGGAAACATACGAGTCAGTTGAGAAATGCCATGCTATGCTGTCATGTTGCAGAGCAACCGGCTAGAGACCGGGAGATCCGTGGTTGAAATCCCGGCAATGGCATGGAACTTTTCAGTCTGACTCTACCTATCCAACTCCTGTCCTACACACGGTTTCGGTGAGAAAGCAATTAAATTATCATTATTGTCCATAATAGTTGGCTGTTCTATGAATCCTTGGTCTTGAAGTACCTATGGCATTGTAAGTCGCCATTGGGATTTGTCATCTCAAAGGGGGCTGCACCGTGTCCGAGTGGTTAGACCACTCGCCTCCCACCTAGACGGCCCGGGTTCGATCCCAAGCGACCGCAGGTCGACAAAGCGGCGCAGGGGCGGGTTTCCTCCGGGTTCTCCGGTTTCCCCCGCCATCGCATTCCACCAGTGCTCCATCTTCATGTAACACCAGTGTTATCGCCTGCGGTGCCACAAGTAGTAAAAGCGGGCGTTAACACTACCAAAAAAAAAAAGTAATCTCAAAATAATTGGAGATCACCTTGTGGTTTATCGAGAAACATGCGAGACAGTTGAGAAATTCAATGCTATGCCGGCATGTTGCCATGATAGCTCAGTGACAAAGCAACCGGCTAGAGACCGGGCGATCTGTGGTTCAAATCCCGGCTATGGCATTACATTTTTCAGTCTGACTCTACCTATCCACACTTTAAGTTTGCTGCCGTATGACTTTTTCTAAATTGGAATCGACAAAAGAAACTGATAGTATAAAAGCAGTAAAAACTTGTATTCATTTGTCTGAGCCTAGGCTCAAGCCTGCTTACTGAATGAAGCATCGGGGGTATAAATAATGTGATGAAAGCAATTAACCAAATAAATGCATTTAAAATAGTTATATTAATTTTGATTTGCTTCTTGTTACAAATAACTTCGTGCCTTTGTTGTAGTAATGGTAACAAAGATGTAATAACAGTACTCTTGGCTTTAAAAGCAAAATATGGGCGTTACCGTGTTTTCTGTGAAAAGTCCCTTTATTGCCTTTTGCTACCGGTATCTAATGCAGACAGTGAGAAGTTTTGCTCCACATATAGCGTGCTTGTTACAGACAGAGGATAATGTGACCACCGAAAATATCACAACTTGTATGCTTCAGTACGAGCATGTGATATATCATTCGATTAATGATATTGATTTTAAGTAGAAAGTGTTGAATTTCAAAATAGGGGCTTTTACCATCAATGTTACATTAGTTATGCGTCAATTTTCATTTCAGTCATGTCATTACTCATTAGAAGTCTCCGTCAGGTGCGTCATAGTCACGTGGTGTCTGGCCCATCAGACGCAGTGTGTTACAGGGCGAGTTTGTGATATTAAGGTAATTAACAATTCGATAACAATGTTGTTTACGGCTGGAAGAAACAGTATGTTCTTCACTGTAAAGTCAGAGAAATGGTATATAATGTGTACAAATACCTCCAAGGGAAGACGGAAGAAGCGAGGAGCACTCAAGAGGGCCATTCACAACGAAGATCAACCGTAGATATAACGTAGATACATAAGCTTGCAGCCAATATATGCATAGGCTCATTCACGATGGTTACTTTGACATTGACGTAAACATAACCACAGTACATTAACAAAGAAGTTTACAAACGCCAAGCTTTTGCGTCAAAGTTAACAACGTAGCAATTAACCAATGAGAGTCACTGCTCGGCGTGTTATTAAAATGGCTTCGCTTGATGATTGTCTCTGATTTCTCCTCCGTTAATACGTCTCTGATTAAGAGGATGAATCCACTATCATCTGGACCAGACAAATGTTCTTTAAAATATAAAACACCGAGCAAATTGGCTACTCTAGTTTCCTTGTGCACGAATACTGCCGCACTCTCGTATCTGGCAGCAATTTTATTTTGTTATTCGCATGGCGCAGTTCACTTGTTTTAATTTCTGATAGGTTATTGCCTACGTCTACGTTGCCATCGAGAATGCTCATGGTGCACTTAATTCTACGTCTATATTCTAAGTCAGTGTGTCTACGGTTAATTTTCAATATGAATGGCCCGTAAACACTGTTGCCGATTGTTGTAGGAAAACAGCTGACGCTTGTCAGGTGGGTATGCTCACCGTATAAAGAACTGTATGTGAAACAAAATTTGTGTTAATGTGGGAGAAAGTATTATTTCTAATTCTGCTGGAAAAGTGCATAAAAGGAACAAACCAGTCACTGACCTTGTTGATATCGACAAGAATTTGTTGCGTCGAAACATTTTTCTATGTAAGATAATGGAAAGTTTCCTACGGCGCAATACCCTGTGATCGAAATGAAACAAGACACGGGCTTTGAGGGCAGTGAATCTTCTATGTTGCGCATTTTGAGGATAATGCGATTTCGTTATAGGAAGTGCCGAGAAGACAATAATGGAGCAGCAGTAAGAATTCACGCCAACTGCCACGTGCTTGCAAATTCTTCCCTCCTTTCTCCGTGTCTTGAAATATATTGTAACGTAGCACTTCCCCTATCTTCCCCTACCTGCGCGCATAATACCAATCACCGTCTTCGTTTCTGCCCGAAAATTAGAACGAAGCTATTGCGAATTTCTGCA
This sequence comes from Hymenopus coronatus, assembly GCA_030762935.1. Taxonomy (NCBI): domain Eukaryota; kingdom Metazoa; phylum Arthropoda; class Insecta; order Mantodea; family Hymenopodidae; genus Hymenopus; species Hymenopus coronatus. The sequence continues at coordinate 50,872,420 of CM060900.1, forward strand.
AAATATTCAACTCAAAACACCACTAATAGAATTATCGCGAATACATAAAATAATTGCCAACACAAAGTCTTGCTTCTGATGATAGTCTTGCCTGTGCGAAGGTCATAGCACAAACTTATCCTTGCATTCCGACATTTGACGATTGGCTGCCCTCAGTGATGGGACGTATTGTATACTGAAGGCATGCCACTGAGAGTAATTTGGCACTCAGCCAAGTTTGAACATCCTGTTCTAGAGGGAGGACTCTGAGCAGCTTGGAGGGACACCTCAGAACGACCTTCCTGTGGAGAGCTGGTCAAGCCTTGAATTGCTAGGGAACTCTGCACGGTCTGTCGTGGGCGTTGACCCGTCTTGCGACCGATAGTCTTCTGCAACTCCTGCACCTGATCTGTTCCTCCCTGCATGCACAAAAGATCCGTTGGAGGACAAGGTGCTAGGTGTTCCCTCCGTAAACTGGTCATAGTTGTGTAATTTTATTGTTAGAGCTACCTTATAGACATATTTTATAGAAAAGTATTTCCTATTCGAAGTGCAGTTTGAGGTTGGGCCTGATTAGGTCAAAAGTTTCATACACCTTAAAGTTGCTGACCTTCGGTATTATTTGATTTTAATGTTTGTGTCATGTATTTTACAGAATGAATCGCATTGTCTGACCTTAAACCCTGGAACAAATGACAAGGAAATATTTGGTACAGGAATCAGTGCATAGAAAAGTAGTATTTGAGATTAACTGTCCCAGCATTCGCCCGAGTTAGAGAAACCCACGAATAGCTCATGAGTCATGAGTGGACTATTGCCAGGGATCAAACCCGGGACCTTCTGAATGCGGGCCACAGTTTCTTTAGTCTTACGACACAGTTCTAACATACATAGATTTCTGAGTTCATTATTTAAATGCCAACAAAGAAATAGAAAAAAGGCAATCCTCTTCAGTCTTCATACTTAATAATATTTCTTGTCTTATTTATATAATTGTCTAGAATTATTAGATATGACCCGCTACTTCTTCTGTGCTGATTAAAAACGGAGAAAGTAAAAAATCACGCCGCATCTATTTAAAAAAGAGCATGCTAAGAAATACAGAGCAATAGAAATATAAAGCTTCCATTTTGTCTTTGAGCTAACTGATGTACGCTGTGGAATTTATTAGTAGAAAGTGAGCTTTTCGGTAGATTCGTTTGAAGACCTGCAGGGATATTACACCTATGAAGTCTCAAAGGGAAAACCGTTAATTACAGAAACAACGTAACATACAAGACTTGTAGTAAAACATTACAGGGGTAGCCGAGTACTCTTTCTCAGCACACCAAACTCACAGGATTTACATTTCAGTAATACAGGCCTGTGCACAGGCAGAAGTGTTTTCCTAAGATCAACAGTTAGTATTGAGCTAAGTAGTTTCAGTTCGTTTTTTCTATTGTGTACCAAGTAGATTATTTATTCTCAGCATCTTTCGGATCTCGTTCCAAAGATAAACATTAGCTTGTTAATTGATGTTTTTGCAACACAAGCCGTGTGCAGGACAGGAGTTAGAAGGGTACAGTTAGACTGAAAAACCTGATGTGTTGCATTTACGTGACTTTCTCTACATCTCCGTAACAAATTATTTCTTAATAAGTTTATTGTTCCATCTACTTCATGCTAATCGAGATAAATATTAGCAGAAATTATCTTTATTTCTTAGTTACTTATAAGTAGAAGGGAAATAAGGGAATACACTAAGCTAAAACGACAGTCACATGTTTTAAAATGTGGTTGTTATGGGATTGCAACCCGTTTTATGCATGTCAGGAGTTGACATCTTCCCGTATGAGAAAAGTTTTTAGTATTTTAAAACTGAAACCAATAACAAGTAATATCTCGAAAACGGTTAAATCCACGAAAAAATGTACATTACATAAATTGTATGTTTTAACAATCTACATCTTCTGTGTAGTAGGTTTTGTCTATCTCCTACGGTTTTCTAGTTATGCAAAACAGAGGAAACTTCGTTCAGAATAAAGAGGTCTTCAGAAAATACCTTCTCTGTACATATGCACATTGTACGTTTAGAGAAAGTAAAATGATAATGATCTAGCCGGAATTTGAACCACGGATCTCGCGATTTCCGTGCGGCTGCTCTAACTGAGTTACCAAAATAACATCCCAATACGACATTAAATTCCCCAACCAGCGTTCATTTTTTCCGGTAAACCACAAAATCTCAAATCACTTTGAGAGAACTAACCCTAATGTTTTAAGTAATTTAAATCCCGAGTTTTATTGTTTAACCAAGTATTACGTCATTCAATGGTAGGGCAGAAGTTAGAAAGGTGGAGACAGACTGAAAAACAATGCAAGTCAGTTAGTGAATTTAATGTCATATTGGTATGTTTCCATGATACCTCAAATGCTTAGAGCAGCCTTGAAGAGTTGATAATCGGAGGGGAAGTGTGAAGTCTCCCCATTCCAACTGGTGCTGTTATCAAGGGCACGTAAAGCGCATCAGTTTCGGAGCTAACCAATTTAAAAGGGAGTGCTTGAGTGTCAAAATATGTCTTACGGTCTTTTTTCTTCTAATGAGGCTTTACAAATATTTTTTCGGGCGCATAGTAGAACGCTGACATCTTTCCTTGACCAGATTTATCATAAGTAATATAACGAGACTTCAAACTTTTATCGATAAATTTGTAGCTCGAGATGTATTTAATAAGAATATTTTATGAACAAAATAACAATGATTAGTCTATATGGACACGAAGAATAATATTCCTAAAATCCCACTTGTCTTGACGTAGAAAGTAACTAAGGGAATACACTAGTAGTCAAATGTTTTAAAAGCTATCGTTATGTGATCGTCATTTTAATCGCTTCTTTGCTTGGCCAGTAGTAGAACAAAAGAAAAACGGAACGCTTCCTGTCTGAGAAACGTACAAGTACTTCACAACTGAAAGAAAAAACAAGGAATATATCAGAAACGGTTACCTCCCCAACAAAAATGTAAAGGACATAAATTGTGTGTTTTGACGAGATCTACATTTTTTGTGCAATAAGTGTTTGTCTATATCTTACGGTTTAGCAGTTAAACAAAATTCGGCAAAATTAATCCAGAATAAAGAGGTCTTCAGATGCTATTCTCAGAAAATTCAAGATATACATTTTATTTCGGTTGTAAATACCTTTACTATACGGTATTTTAATCAAAATCTTTAGAGACATTTTAGAGAAAATAAAAATTTTCGAACATTTTTCTATTTAAAGGGGAGATTTTCTTGAATATCTTCGTGTCGCATCCTTGGAAGATACTGAACCCGTTTTTGAGCTCTGCTGCCCACAGGCATACACACACATACAGATACACACACACGGAGCTTTTTCTAAAATTGCTCTTTTCGAGGGACCCGAAAACATACATTTCCGGTGAAATCTCGACGTTGAATTTTTGGGTGCAATACAATACCTTCCCTATTCACTATGTACTTTGTACATACGGGGCTAGAGAAAGTAAAAACACACTGTCTATTGCTATTTGTCACGCACATAGCTAAGCAGCACAGTGTGTAAGGAAAGGGTGACGATTTCTCACTGTAAGAATAAGCTCCCCAACCTTTCTTAGAACAACCGGACGGAAATCGGGAAACCCTGGGTTTAATTCCGGCTATGCCAGACATCGCAAATTTCCGTCTCGCGAGACAACCCCTGAGTTGTGACGTATTGAGGGAAATATTTTCCACACCTAGGCATAGAACGCGAGGAGAAATATTTTTTCTGCAGTAAAACGAGAATGTAAAATGTTTACTGTGCTATATAAATATTAATGGATGTCAACAGCAGTAATACGCAACGGTAAATCATGCCAACATGTCAGGATCCTCCGTGGTCTGGGGGTAACGTGCTAAGCTCTGGTTCCCTAGGTCGGGTGCATGGCTTCCTTTGGAAGGGAAGTAAAGGTGTTGGTCCCCGGTCGTAGATTTACGGCACGTAAAAGAACCTCAAGCCTGACAAAGGGCCGGTCCCCATGGCCACGCTCGCTAAGGCGTCTCGCTTTGTTGCTTCGTGGGCAGGGGATCGTGGGTTCGAGCCTCGCCTTGTGCATGGGTTTTATATGTTTGTGCAATGTGTATATGTTTGTGTAAAGGAACAGTAAAACCAGTAATCATACAGTAAACTTATGGGGGGGATGTAAACGGGGATACAGCGCCGGAGGAGTCCTGATCAGACTCCGGTACTGTAAAAAAAAAGACTCTGGGTAAAATTAAAAGGTCTTCCACGTCCAGTATACAATGGGACGTTGAGAACCGCAGCAGTTAAAGAGTTTCCATAAATAAAAACATGTTGCTGATTTATGAAAAGCGAATACAAGAATTCTGTTGCCTTGCATGTATTCAAACATATTAACACCTCTAATACCCATGTCTCAAATCGTATGCTGCCAGAACCGATACTTTGTATGACTCTACGTAAATTTGGGAACATTTTTTTTTACTTTCTCTACACGTACTATGTATATAGTGTATAGAGAAGGTATTGTATTGCACCGAAAAATTCGATACCGAGATTTCACCGGAAAAAAAATGTTTTCGGACCCACAGGATCCATAAAAAATCAACTCTAGAAAAAGGTCGGTGTGTGTGTGTATGGACAGCATAGCTCAAAAACGATAAGTCCGCTAAATTCCAAGGATACGACACGAAGA